>CM077029.1:1370583-2741166 GCA_039090855.1 Macrothele yani
TCATGAATTTCCTCATAAAATTCTTCAATTTCTTCTTCAGGATGACTTGTGGTGGGTGCATAAGTTTGAATAATCTGAGCTTGGTATCTTCTCAGAGAGTTGGATAACGAGTCGTGAAGCTCTGTCAGAGGAACTTTCAACTTGTACAACTTTATCCTTCAGTTTCTTGTTTATTATGAATCCAACACCACTAGTTCTGCCAGTATCTGTCCCACGATAGTAGAAGAGATGTCCACTTTTCAGTTCAATGAGATCTCCTTTTCTCCTTACCTCACTTAGCCCGACGATGTCCCACTTGATCCTTTGTAGTTCCTCTTCCAATTCAAGAAGCCTTGAATCAGAAGATAGGGAGCGTCCATTATACGTAGCCAAGGTCAGCATAAGATGGCAGCCTATTCCGGTCCTCCGGGAGATTCTTAGCACCCTCTGCCTTCATGTTGCACTGGCCGCTGCCTTGGCCAGGTACATTCCAGCTGCCGGAGACTGAGGGCCAAGATTTAAGTTGTGGAGTCATTTTGTGGAGGGGTTTGGCCATAACTCGCCACGCTGGCCAAGCGGGTTGGTGAGTGTGGGATAGCATTTCCTCTAATCCCGATGGTATAGTTATACCGCAATTGGCGGTCCCCCCAGAGCACCACGAGAAGGCGGGGTTGACATTTGTCAAGGAGAGGCTGTGATGTTACGCATCACCTGACCTTACATCCCATATATATAGTAATTATGAACATTGGAATCGTAAAGTGAACTCATGCATAATTAACTAAATTAAATTAAGCTTACATTATGACTGAGATTAAATAGTGTCTGGTGAGAAGCATTTATTGGTACAAAAGTTTGTGACGTTCAGATGTGTTAGCAAGACACAACAAAATTTGGTATAGAATGTGCACTATGTCAGTAGAGTGATTTTTTTTCCCCGAATTCTGAAATTTCTTATTCAGTAATTTGTAAATGAAATGATGTGAAAATTTTTGTATTGAGTTTCGAGAAATATTAATTGTGTACATGTTGTAAAATTTCTTGTGAATATTAGGATCCTCGGGATTTGCACCATTTCGTTTTTTTTTTCACTAGACAGGGAATCGCCAAAAACTGGAGATAAGAATATCGCTTCCTGTAAGCCCAGAAATTCCTTTGGAAGAGGTCACCTTGCAAAACTTGAATACAATAGAATCCCCAGAGCATTGCAGGTGGAATTTCAAGAATTTTTTTAAAGTCATGGTCAAGAGCCATGGATGACTAACAGGTTCTTCATCCCCCCACTACACAACTCGTGAACACCTTCCCTCAAGATTACAGAGAGCATGAAAGGTGACTTTCAGCTAATAGAGTAGCTGAAAGCCATAGTGTCCTTTTTGGCGCATGCATGCTAGAGCTTTGTAAACGTTTGATGAGCTAAGGGGAGATTTCTCTCTCTTCACGCTTCACTCACACACTTGCTCCTTAGTTTTTCAGAGGGTAACACCTCACTTGCTTCGTGTTGGACTGAGGTCAGCACCCGCTGCTGACCTGCGAAAAGAAGTTCATTGGGCGAACTTATAGCTCACTCTGCAGTTGACCGTGATGTGAGATTTCACCTACTGCGCACGGTTGCCTCTTGGTCTTTTTGAGGTTAATTTTTTATTCCAAGCTCGTATGCTGACAGCTGCTCCACTCTTTGCTACGTTCGAAATGGAAAAGATTATCTGTTTCTACAAGCCAAGCCTAACTGAGGGACTTGACGCCTAACGCTCTCTGCCGACACAAAATGGAGTCCTATAAAGAACCACGGTGCTAACCTTCTCACCGACGAAAGAGCCACCTTGGATGACACCTTTATCCGCTGCTGAAAAGGAAAGGCTGGAAGAAGCCTCGACGGATGTTCTCTCCTCATGATTTCCCCCACCTAAAGACGCTATAGCCAAGACCACTTAAAAGAAATCAGGCTATCCAGAAGTCGAGAAATGACGGCCGCCATTCTCCCTTGAAATACTACTACCCAGAGAAAGAAAAGGTAAACCTTCTAATCTAAATTCATTTTATGGCCTCCTGTTTCAACAGACTTTTTTTTTTCCTCAGAAAAAAAAAATTTGGTAGAGGATAACAGGGTTGTCAAAAGGATGTAATTATTGTTGAAGTGTATGATTATTTGAAATTATTATGATGTACCAGAAAATCTTAATGTATCGAGTAATGACGCGGAGAACACGAGTGATAGTTGTGAAAAATGAAATTTATCGGGTATTATAAAATGGGGGAGAGTTAAGTGATTTCTTTTTTAAGTAACACAAATAATATAAAAGCAAAGAAAAAATTCAGAGGCAGTCGTAATGCATTACCCGCCGAGAAACCTTAGAGCTCATTTTATTTTTGGCCAAAGTGTATTATTCTTTTGTATTGTGCATGATGTTTTGTGAAAGTACCTAAAAGAGAAATATCAAGTGTAGATCACATATTTTTCTTCCTAAACAAATGATAATTGAATCACGCTGAATTTTGAATAAATGGTGAATTACAAATTAAAATGTTAAAAATTTGCAATATTAGACAAAGTTGAAAATTATGTAACTAATTTAGAAATATACACCCAACAAAATTGAAATTGGACTCTAAAACTCATTTTTTGGCATTCGTGGGTGCTATGTAAATGAAAAACCGAAGAGAAAAAAATCTGTAAAAAAAATCTTAACAAAATTCTGATCAGGCGAGAGGCCTCATCAACAATAAAAGCAACTGATAGTCAGTTTTTACACCTAAGAATTTTGAGTCACATTATTACTTGTTTATGTGTGTTCAGTGAATCCAAGGTATTGATAAGTAAATCTTGTGTAATTTTTTTTGTCAAGCTCATAAATCACCTCTGCACTTGGCAGAGTTCATGGATCTGAGCCTGGTAAGGTTTAATTAACATATATTTTGACAACACAAAATTTTACTGTTTGTGCATACATTTTTCTTTTGTTTTTTCACTAATTATTTTTTTATACATCACGTGCCATATTAATCCACTTTATTTGATACAAGTGTACTTACACTATAACACATGGTCATAGTGACCGAGATTTAAAATAGAACAGAAGTTACTTTATATCATAAGTGTTGTTTTTCTAACATAAAAATGAATCAATCTAAATAGTTTCAAAATGACTATTGAAGTTCTAGAAGCTTACAAATGATTATAAGTAGGGCCCGGACTTTGATGACTTTTGCATTTTTTGCATTTTTAGGGCTTTTTGCTTTTTTAATGCATTTTTAGGTATTTTTAGGGCATTTTACAGCCTTTTCTGGAATTCGTTTGGCATTTTGGGAGGTTTTTTGCAATTTAGCGCATTTTCTGTCACTTTTCTGCAATTCCTTTCTTTTTTATGTACAGTCCAGAAACAGCCGACATGGCCGTTCAATCAAACGGCTGCAGCATTTCTTCACCCCTTGAGACTTTGGGAAGGTCATACGTAGTTGTGCTGATAAGACTCAGAAGCTGGGTGTTCTCCTCAAAAGAAAACAGATGTCTGACCGCCTCAAAAGGGCTAACGGCTTTGGACACTCCCCCCCCCAAACCCCGAGTCGCAAAGATGGGAGAGAGATAACCGATTGGCGCTTGGATGTGAGCGTTTCGGCCTGTGTACCTTAGGAGGTCTTTCGTCCCTGAAGCAAAGCCCGTACCCCTCCCCCACCCATACTCAACCTTCTCCCTCAGGAAGTGAAAAGATTTCCCCAAGAAACAGGTAGCTCAAACTATAGGAAGCATTACTTTGGATTAGGTGTCACTCTCCACAGGGACATCTGAGAGTAATCCTTATTTTGTTGGGTCTTCAGAAGGGAAGGAAATGGAATAGAAATATTTGTGCCCAAGATTTTTGGACACTGTTCGTGAAAGGGTTAGGGTAGGATGTTTTTCCATTGCCCCCAAACTTCTGGTACCAGGCAGAACCTGTTCTGAGTGTTTGAGGGGTTACACTTAAAGCATCTGGAATTGTATGGAAGCTGTTAGTATGTACTCCAGTCATTATTTCCAGTCTGAAAAGAAAAGTAGCAGTTTACTTCCGAAGATGCCTAAATGCAAACCTTCTCAATCTTGCTATTTACGCAAGTTTGTTTCGGAGTTCAGAGAAAATGTTTTTTCTACTGATGGAGTAATTCTATTTTGCACACTATGTGAAATTAAAGTTGCAGCACAAAAGCGATTTACCGTCGTGCAGCATATTGGATGAGAAAAGCATATTTCAAGCTGTTGAACTTGCAAAGAAAAAGTCATAGGCATCTTAACATTTACTTATGGAAAGCTGTCCATCGACACCATGCAAGAAATCACCATTTTATAAAGAGTTGTGTGAAGTATTTGTTTCTGCAAATATTCCACTGGAAAAGTTAAATCATTCTAAATTTCACCAGTTTTTGGAAAAACACACTGGTCATGTCATACCTGACGAGTCTACACTACGAAAAAACTACATACGTGAGTGTTACACCTAAACAATGGACAAAATTAGGGACACTGTAAAAGGGAAAATTTTTTTTGTGTCTATTGATGAAATGAACGATGCTCAGGTCATCCTGTTGCTGTCATAATAGGGACACTTGAGCCAGATTGCCCTGGCAAAATATTTTTGCTGAATACGGAGATCATAGAGAAAGTGAATCGCTCAGCCATCTGTCAATTATTTGACAAATCCTTATCTCTTTTATGGCCTGGTGGTATACAACATGACAATATCCTTCTGTTTTTGACTGATGCTGCCCCATATATGGTTAAAGCAAGAAAATCAATAAAAGGATTTTTATCCCAAGTTGGTGCACATGTCACTTGCCTTGCCCATGCTTTACATCGTACTGCCGAAGAAATCCATGCAAATTATCCTAATATTGATCGACTCGTATCCAATGACAAAAAAATATTCCTAAAAGCACCATATTGCATACAATGCTTCAAATATCAAGCTCCTAGCCTAGCCTTACCACCACAGCCAGTAATAACACATTGTGGGACATGGCTGAATGCATGCATATATTACAGTGACAATTTCCAGCCTGTGAAGTCTATAGTAAATGGTTTTCAAACTGGTGATGCTGCTTCAATTCAAATTGCCCAACACGTGTTCTCGGAAGATAACACAGAAGGAAATCTAGCATACATTAAATCAAACTTCGGCATGTTGGCCTCAACGATTACTTGTTTAGAAAAACAGGGTATGAAACTCATCGATGCAATCAGTTACGTTGAAAAAGCAAGCCCCAAGTTCTTAAAGGAGCCAAAGGCAAGGTTGGACAATCTATCTTTGCCAAATTAAACAAAGTTCTGGAAAAAAATGTTGGATTCCAGACTTTGAAGAAAATCTTACATATATTAACTGGAGAAACACACAGTTTTGATATAGAAGAACTAGCTGTAAGTGAAGTTGCTTTTTTTTTTTTTTTTTTTCAAGTATGCCCGTCACATCCGCTGGTGTCGAGAGAAGCTTTTCGAGATATAAAAACTTACTTACAGATAAGACATTCATTTACCTTCGAAAGCATTAAGATGAACCTTATAATTCTGTGCAATTATGATGCACTTACATGAAGAAAAACTTTCAGTGTACAAGCAAATAAAATTCATATGGGATTGGTATTTACTGTTCTTTCTTTTTCTTATGCAGATACTAGTTATTTTTTTTACGATTAATATTTATTTTAAAGAAAAGAAATATAATTTATCAATTATTTTAAGACAATACAACAATTTTTGGCAAAAATTACTGTAAGAACTGTTCTACGTAGATTTTCTTTTTAAAAATTTAAGGGCATTTTTTGCTACTTTTAAATGCATTTAAAAGGAATTTTTGGTCATCAAAGTCCGGGCCCTAATTATAAGTAAACCACCTAAAAATTTTCAGAAAACACAAACCTGTTTGAGTGCAAAGAAGAAATAACTAATTCATAAAGCAAATTCAGAAGTCTTTTGGAACCATATTCAGCTCTTGTGTTGCTTTTTCAATGATACTGTCTACACTCTCAAACCTTCGACCCTTAAAGAAAGATTTTTTCATTTGGGAAACAAAAACGAAATTGCAGGGGTAAAAATCTGGCGAATAAGGCAGGTGTGGTACTACTGAGATTTTGTATTTGTTCAGGAACTCACAGGTCAACAGTGATGAATGTGCAGATGCATTATCATGATGCGACAGCCAGGACTGGGACTCTCACTGTTGTGGCTATTGCACCAATTTTTTTCTCTAAGTCTTTTCAAATCCTCTTTGTGATAATTCTGGTTTACTGTCTGTCAAGTCAGACAAATTAAAAAATGCCTCACACCTTCACATTTGATTTTATTTGCTGGGCTTTTTTGGGTGAAGGAGAGGTTTTTATCTCCCATTCAGATTTTATTTCAGGATCACAGCCATACACCCAGTTTTCATCATCTGTGATATTTTTTCCAATAGTATGGGTCCATTGCTACACAATCTCTAATCTCCATACAAAATGGAATACAGTGCTCCTTTTGATTGTGTGTGAGAAGCCTAGGCACAAACTTTGCTGTTATTCTTCTCATCCCAAATCCTGCATCAAAATCACATGTTCTGATCTAATGGAGATGCCAGTTTCACCAGACACTACACCACCTTAACAGGAAATTGTCTGTCATTTCTGATGACTTCATTCACACAGGCAATAGAACTGTTTATTGTCAAAGTTGACGAATGTCTAGAGCAAGGGTCATGTTCGACCTTCCTTAAATCTCTTTTAAGTATTCAAAAGTCATCATTATTCGCATAGCAATCAGAATATGACTCTCAATTGCTCTAGTTTACTATTCACTGTGTAACATCATATCAGGAAACTTGAAAATCACATTGCCCTGGAATCCGCATCTCCAGATTTTCATTCGAGCATGATCTCTTAATTACACCACCCAGGACAACAAAGTTCCAAGTAACCACAGCTAAGTAATTACCACTTAGGAATCTGCACAACTCTAGAATTTTGCTAGTCCAAGCAAATCCTGCTTCATCATAGCATGCTGAATCACCAGTACCTAAGATATGGGAATCAAGGAAGAAATATTCTTCATAAATACATGGGATAATTATATAATTATTCTCACAGTAATCTCAATGACTGACATTTTCAAGTTTTCTGATAAGCTGTTACTTGAACAGTAAACTAGAGCAATTCAGAGTCATATTCTGATTGCTGTGTGAATAATGTTATGATTATCCCATGTACTTATGAGGAATAATTCTTCCTTGATTTCCATTCAAAGTTTTTGTATGGCTTAGAGCTTCTTTTCCAAATGGTGTTTGCAACATTTCAAATGTTTTCAAGGATAAGTTTTCAACTAAACTTGATGCACACATACCCACTGCTCATTCACACTGGCAAATGTTAAATCTTTCAAACTATTAAAACACACCACCACTCAACAGAATGATATGTGAAAATGACAGCAGTTGCAGTTCTGAAACTGTGCATGACCTCCAGCATACACACATCACATTCTATAAACAGATTTTCTAGTGTTGCACACTCAGCACAATAACTACAGCTGTAGTCCTGGTACTTTTTGAACACACCTTGTATGTGCGATTTAACTGAAACACACACTAAATATGTTTATGAAATAACAGAAAGCAAATATGAAAAATACAAACAAAACTCATTTCAACTAGGCACATTTTGAGAACATGATTTCATAAAATTTTATTTAATGCCTATGCAATGTACTACTAATTTGACTAATTTTTTTCCAACATCATCTTAGTGCAAACATTTTTACCTCATAGAGTCCTTTTGGGAATTTATACTGTTTTCTCTCTGCTACAACTTTAAGACCAGAATCACTGAACAATTTCAGGAGGAGTTTTCTGGGTCGTGTTATGCTGCCATCATTATGATCTGAGTCTACCTCATCTACTGACAAGTTGTCTTTAACCACTATGATACCATTACTCTTTAAACCTGTCTTACAACGTTTCAGAAAGTCAATAAAATCAGCATCTGTAAGATGACCAGTCACCCACTGACACCAAATGACATCATAGTAGTTTTTTGCTGGCACAAAATCCTGGAGCCCTGTGGGAAAGAACAATGGAAAAAATTTTGCAGCTTTTACATAACATTACAAATTCAGCAAGTACTTCACACTTATTAGGTCTATGCATCAAATATTTCACACTTACTAGGTCTGTGCATAAGTTCTCAGCATTTTACAGTCAAATAGATGTTGCACTTACACAACCAGGTTGCATATTATTACCCTTGATGTATTTGCTTCATGAGCTATGTATCAGGTAGCTAGCGATTGCCATCATGAAACAACACCAGTTTTGGTGCTGTAGATGTGTTTTGGAGATCAAGTTTAGCGAATTGCTGGTCAATCAAGAAGTGTTGCACCAAGAGGAGCAAGCCGCAAGAGAGAGAACCTCCCAAACCAGTTACATGATGGTTTCCTGTGTCTCTGTAGTGGCATAGGATCATGCATTATCATGCAACAGAATGACCTTCTGATGCCCATTTCTTGAACATGGTTGTTTCCCCAGAAGAATTCCACAGTCACTGTTAGACCTGGCAGCATCAACTCATGATACAAAACATTTTGCATGTTCCACCAGAGATACAGAGAAGAACTAAGAACTTTCTTACCATAGATGTTGGGCATCAGTATTAAAGTCATTGGCTAGTCAGGGTCTACCCATCATGACCTTTTGCATTGCAGGTTGCCATAGTGAACCCATTTTTAGTCTCCTGTAATGATTTTCTTCAGGAAGTTCTTTTTCCCTATGTCTGGCAAGCAATGAAACTGGTGTTGAGCATCTGACTAATGTTGCACTTGGAGAATTTGTGTGGGACCCACTTTCCCATTTTTAGAATTTTCCTCATGTCACACAACTGTCAAACTGAAGTTGACTGATTTACACTTCATTGTACTGTCAATTCTGTGTTCAACTGGGAGGCATTTTCATGCAGAAGAACTTACAAATCTGCATACTTTGCATCTCCTTTGGCCATTAGCAACGCTACGTGTCCTACAGGCTATAATCACCACTTTTGAACTTCACAGACTGGTCAGAATGAGCTTGCACCTACATGCTTTATCACAGTATACTGAACAAATCCAGTCTCATGCTTCTGCAGAAACTTTCTTATTAAATATGAACAACACACAATGATGAATATGCACCTTGTACATCGCTATATCCCAGTTCAACTAACCACACATGTGGGCTATCCGCCAAAGCGTGTCTTTCGATGCAATGTTGCCATCTTACCTACACAGCACAAAATTTTGCCAGAATTTCCACCATTTCACTTTCACAGCCTGCTATGTAGAGTGCTGGAAACTTATACACATATCTAATATGTTTCTGAATAACTTTCAACCAAAATTTGATACTAAAAAAACTGGACTAACATTTAACAAGAACCATCTTTAACTACACCCAGAAGAGTCACTTTCTCTTTCTTTCTTTTTTTTTTTTTAAATGTTCCTTAAAAACACTAAGTACATTCAATTAAAGACAAAAGAAAAAGGGTATTACAATAGAGTAATTATAATGTACCTTACTGAAGAATAACAATGATGCTAAAAACAATTTTTCATCTTTTCACAAATTAACAAAATTGGTAAAAAAAGTAAACAAAATCACAGTGGGAAACCAGTTCACAAGAATTTCTGTAAAAATGTGAATTTCAGATAAGTTGCACAAAAGAAATTATATTTTTTTTCACAAATTTCAGGATATTTGCCAACAGGGCTGTCACAGAACTTCTGTGCTTCACAAATACTTTTACAGTGCAAAACAGCATTGCACATGTATATTTTCATATAACTTTGGTACTGTAAGTAATACTGACTGCATCAGACATCCACACCTACATGATTTGCAACAAAATGCCCAATTTACTTTGTTTTTCACTGATTTCAACAACTAAAAATTAGGAAATGGTATTTATCTTACTTCTCTTGTAAAGGATGTTAAAATCTTGAATGTAATGTTTCACTGTTGTTTTATACACACCTAACAAACATGAATTTATGCACTGCTCTTGAAGGAAAATACATTTTTTTTCCACTTAGTAGTTCTAATTCTGACTATTATATAGCTCTAATTATTGTACTATTCTCTTTTACGTGCGATATTTCAAAGTAACTTGTACAGAAAACTAGCGGATAATGCTTACCTTGGCATTCCTTTCTAGCGACGAGAACATTTCACGCACGTGTTTTCCGGTCTTTAATCTACAAAAATAAAGCAAGGGTATGTAACCAGAACGACCCTAGCACATTATCGGGCCTGTGGAAAGAACTAATAAGACAAGAAAAACAACAACAAAAGAAAAACAGGCAAAAAAGACAAGAAAACCAGGATAGGAGAAGAAAATTAAAAAATTAAAAAAAAAAAATACGGGGGGGGGTGTTCTTAACGAAACATAGATGGCGCCAGCCGGGCTTGATAACGAAATATATCCAGGAAAGTTTTTCCGACGAATGGCAACAAGGAGTATCGGACTCCATTAGCGCGAAGTTAACCACGAACATCGGTGGTAAAGTCGCCACGCTCCTGAAGATGCCCAGAGTATGGGCGAAAATTTCGAGTATAAAGAACGGTAAAAATTGATGTTTGAATCCTAAGGCAAAGATCCAATGAGTATACCCAGCGAAAAGTGTGAGAAGTAAAGCCAGTCATCGCATACAACGGACTTTAGGACAATAACCTCAACAAAGACCGGAAAACACGTGCGTGAAATGTTCCCGTCGCTAGAAAGGAATGCCAAGGTAAGCATTATCCGCTAGTTTTCTGTACAATTTTTTTTTTTTTTCCTTTCTTTCCTGGATCTAAGAAATTCTACTTCTTCTGAGCAATACACAAATCCATATATTTTTTTAAATATCTTCATTCTCTCACCCATCTACAGCAGCACAGTAATGTGAAAACAGAACTACCAGTCCCAAGATTTAAGATATTTTTTCCAGAGATTTAATATCAAAATTGAAAACAATTGGCTTTAGGAGAATAGTCACTTGCTAGCAATGTGATAAGCAATGCGATCACATCACTAACTCATGCTAAAACTCTATTGTGAAATAAGTGTTCACCGAAAAATCCTTGAAAAAATAATTTATGCACATAAATGTTTTGTTCAAAATAAAACATGCAACACAACTTTTACATACAGGACACTATTTTACATAATTTTCTCTTATATTCCCAGAGTTTAATTTTTTTTATAACTAGTTGGTTGATAAGATTTTTCTGGCACAAGTGCCTCAATGGGCCAAGGGTCACCAAGCATCACAATCATTCACAAAAAAACAGAAACAAAATCATACCACCAAAATTAAAAACAGAAAAAAAAAAAAAAGACGTGATACACAAACATTACATTAAATAATGTGAACACACAAAATGAAACCAAGCATGTTCACGACAACATACAAATAAAGCATACAAGAAGATGTGAAGATATATCTGTTGATAGATGTGTACATGTCTCGACAAATATGTTCCAGATCTAGGAGCCAGTTACAAAATTTACAAGCCAGGTGAAACGAAGTAAAATATCAAAGAATAATGCATGAACAAAAATATGTCTGGTGATGGTGCTGGAACGAAAAGTGATAAACTACATTTGTTGTCATTTTTTTAACCCAAACCACTTACTGCAAAATAAAGTTCCAATATGCTTCATAATTTTCTTTTTTCATCAATCCAGTTGCTGATATTCAATTTTTTGATATCAGCGGATTGATGAAAAAAAAAATATTTTTTTAATTAATTTTTAATTTTAATTTTATTAAAACATTTGCAGAAGTCATATTTTGTACATATTAATTCAAAGTACTGTATTTTTATCTCCATATAATCTGCAGACTATAAAATTCAGAAAATTTCTTCTTAAGATCCGCAGCAGAGTACAATAATCCACAGACTGTGAAAAAAAAAAAAATCGGACATGTAATCTACAGCACAAATAATCTGTAGATCATGAAATTCTGAGAAAAACAATTTTTTTCCATTGCGTAATCCACTGCGGCCCCTGTCGCAGACCATGAAATTAAAAAAAAAAAAAAGATCTTTTATAAACGTGTCATTCCGTGTCAAATCATCACACTGTTTCAGACTGACCTCTTCATATTTTTATGAAATTTGGGGTGCTTAATGGTCCTATGGTACAGTGCAAAAATGCCAATTTTTAGGGGCCTGTGTTCATTAAAGTAAAATGTTAGAACTACATAAATTTTTGATTTTCGGTTCAAAACAGGCTCGGAGTTTTTTTTTTTTTTTTTTTTTTTTTTTTTTGCTTTAGCGAGCCTCCCAGTTGAGTATAGTGCTGGGAGTGGTTTCATTTTTAAAGCTTTTTTCTTTTTTTATGATATACAACCCAATAGGGTTTATAAAAAACAAAATTAAAAATCCAACTGAAATTTTCAAAATCAATTTTCTCAAAAATTGATTTTTTTTCATTTTTTGAAAAACATCTCAAAATTAGTTCATACTTATCTGTAACTATCCACAAATGTTTTTTTGGTGATCATGATGGGATCATAAGATAAGAGAAGTAACACACATACATGCATGATCAAGATAAATGTGCCCCAGATTCGCTGTTTTGTACTTTAACACCCCCCCCAACCACACACACACACACTGCACCCCATATACTGTAGCTTTTTTGGATTTTTTGTTTGGTATATTATCTCTAGATAGTGATCCCATGTATCTCCAATAATGTTGGACCATAAAAATGAAGAAAACAAATACATGGTTCAATATAATTATAAAATCAATAGGCACATACGCAGTTATATCATTAAAAAGATTAACTCACATGATTGTTTTAGTTCAATCCATTTTTACACAAGTGGTCATATTTTTAGAATTTTCTTGAGCTGGTGGAAGACTTGAATAGCTTGTTGAACTTCTTGAGCACAGAGAGTGTACGTAGGCTACAGCCAGTTGGTGTTACAGTGTTCACTTTATACAGGACATATGTCGATAGAATACACAGAACACCTGGATTTTTAGGATAAGCGAATGAAGGAGATGGACCTGCTGGGGTGAAGAAATGTTAACTTTACTTCATCCTTCTCTTCCTGTTTTGCTAAAACATAGGCCAACCATCAATTGGCACTGTACAGTGCAATGACATAACCACATATCTCACTGAAAAGCAGTGTTCTTGTACATATTGTTATAGTATGTTCAACTGATGTTTGAGCATAAGAGAAAGGTTTGACCAAGATTTTTGTTTCACTTGAAGGTATAAAAGCATGTAGTTTTTGACTTCCTGGTAGAGTTTGTGTTTTGCTGAAACAATCTGTCAAAAGTAGCTCTGTTGCAATGTACTCTTCCTGTGTAACAAATGCAAAGTCAATTTTTGAAATGTTTTCTTTCACCCATTCATAAGATTTGTCTCGGCATCATTATTTGGTCCTTGTAAGGTCTTTGGAGACTTGCTCTTGCTGCAAACCTTTTCACCCCCCCCCTCACACACACACACACACACCATCACATGCCCCTTTGCCATGAGCATTAGCAGAAAAATGCCACTCTGCTGTAATGTTGAAATCTCTTTTATGGTGACAAATTTAAAAAGTTCTTTTTGTTTTTATATTGCAGCACAGCTGTCAAAAAAATAGTAGATTCTTTTGGGCAATTTCTCAAATCTGCTCTTCAAAAAGTCCAAGAGTTTTTGTTGAAATAAATACACAGCTGCAGTATTGTGTTCGAGACAGTCTGAAATCACAACAAAGCTGATAAGCTGAATTTTTTTACTGTTTTAAAATATACAACAAATGGATGCACTGAAGCTTGGTTGCTGGTCCAATGATAGGACTGTGCTTTGTCTTGCACTACAAAAGAATAGTTAAATCAAAATAGTATAACTATACTAAAAATTCGAAAATTTCTTGGTGTAGAATACAAATACAACTTTCCAAGCTTTCGCACATCAACCAGATGGCTTTTTCAAGGAAGGAAGACAGCTAACTGCAAACTGAATAATAGAACGTTTCAACAATTTGAACGCGGTGACTTGGCTAGACAATAAATGAATAGGAGCAAACGGGATATTTCAAAGAAATGAGGTAACGTTGGTTACGCACGCGGTACTATGGTAGAAAACGCAGCATTATTTGAAGAATTGATTCCAAATACGTGGCAACTCCAGAGAGACGCTATCATTGCAAGCCTCGCAGCTGGTCAAGATTTCGCGAATGGCAGTAGATTTGGGTGTGGAATATGCATACATAAGACTGGCGAAGGGAAAAAAAAAAAAAGCTGAACTCTTTAACCGCACGGGTGAAAAATAAGAACATGCTGTGAAACAGCGTGAATATAACGCAGCGTGAGCAAGATAAAATTGTTCACTGAAATTCATTATGTAAATATTAAGCTGGAGCACATCAATGTATTCAAAATATATAATTTTTTCTCCCCCCCCCCCCCCAATTTAACAGCAACACAAGATAACTAACATAGAGAAGAGAGAAAAACTTACGATTACCAGCGAAATCTATGCTCTGTCCAACTTCCATTTTAGGAAAGTTTTCCTCCATTTTGAAGCTTCAAAACAAGTATTTATGGAATAAAATTATATTTAACAACACTACTGGGTAGAAAAAACATCACTATGAAAAAAGGATTACGATTACAGGAAAAACCTTCAATCCGTCTAACTTTCGTTTCCGAAAGTTTTGAAAGTCGGAATTCCGCCCACCTACGGAAAACGACCACCACCAATCTCTCCCAAATTTCTCTTCAGTTCTGCATCGATCTCGGAAACCATCGAAATGATGATGGAAAAGGCAGAATTTTTCGAACCCACTGAAGAATCTTGTGCGTGAAGATCACAGGGAAACTTTTGAGCCAACTTCCGTTTTCGAATTTTTCTTCTATTTTCAAGCTGAAATGAAAATATTTAGGGAATAAAATTATATTTAACAATAATACTGCGCAGAAGAAACATCGTGAGAGAAAAGAAATCACCATTATTATGGGGAAAATGTTTCGCACTCCTTCAACTCCCGTTTTCAAATGTTTTGAACCATCTCCAAACCAAAAGGAAAAAAAAAAAAAAAAAAAAAAGTGAGACCCCCCTTACCCCCACTGATCCTCCAAAATTTCTTTTCAGTTTTGCATCGATCTCCTCGATAACAACCTAAATGATGAAAAAAAAAAAAAAAAAAACACGGAATTCCGCGAATCCGCAGAAGAATCTCAATGCAGGAGTATGAAGCTAATATCTTTACATCACTCCATATAGGATAGGTGGACTTGAACTTGACTTCTCTTGATAGAGCAGCGGTTATTTTTCCGTCTCTTGTATCCCATTTATGTTTGCTGATTCTAATTCCAAACGAACGTTTGGTCATCCTGATGTAGTATCATCGCCTGGAGCCATCCGGATATTTTAGTGAGGCAGGTGTTTATGCCATCGCACTAAAATATCCGGACAGCTCCAGGCGATACTACATCGGAATGACCAAACGTTCGTTTGGAATTAGAATCGGCAAACATAAATGGGATACAAGAGACGGAAAAATAAACACTGCCCTATCAAGAGAAGTCAAGTTCAAGTTTGCCGATCCTATATGGAGTGATGTAAAGATATTATCCTCATACTCCACACCCAAAAATATACTACCATTCACGAAACCTTGGAAAGCTTGACCAGCTGCGAGGCTTGCAATGATAGCGTCTCTCTGGAGTTGCCACGTATTTGGAATCAATTCTTCAAATAATGCTGTGTTTTCTACCATAGTACTGCGTGCCTAACCAACATTACCTCGTTTCTTCGAAATATCCCGTTTGCTCCTATTCATCTATTGTCTAGTCCAGTCACTGCGTTCAAATTGTTAAAACGTTCCATTATCCAGTTTGCAGTTAGCTGTCTACCTTCCTTGAAAAAGCCGTCTGGTTGATGCGCGAAAGCTTGGAAAGTTTTATTTGTATTCTACGCCAAGAAATTTTCGAATTTTTAGTATAGTTATACTATTTTGAGTACAATTGGTGTACAGTTCCTGCTTATTGAAAAGAATAGTTTTCTGAAAAATCACACACAACAGCAATTTCTGAATCGGACAAATTTTCTTTGACACGATTCATAAATGAACTTTGTTGTTTAGCTATGAAGTCATGGCAAAGCAAAATGAAAATTTTCTCACAAAATAGGTTGGCAAATTCAGACTGTTTTTTGTAATGTCTCTAAGGTGCATCTGTCTACAGGTATCTGCTGGCAAAAAGTTAGTCTTGATCAAATTTTCTTTGAAGACATTTTCTAGCAAACTTTGGATTACTTGAATTCCAGAGCAGGATGCACAATTACCCAAATAGCAGTCAATTGATGCTGGGTTGCATACTACCTTAACAAGGACATCTTTGTAATTTTTTTATTTCACTATTAGCAATTGATGATAACTTGGCATTTTCAGTCATAAGTTTTATATTCTGATGTATGGTACACATGCAGTTTGTATGTGTACCACTCTGATCAGCTAGAACAATTCTTTGTGCGCAGCTCTGGAAATTTTGAAAAACCCACATGTACATTTGGAAACTTTTCTTTAAAAAATATGTACACCTCCTTTAAATTATTAAGCATTAGGCATTTGGAGACATGAATTTTTTGGCCAGTGCTGTCCTTCATGGAAACAGTCTTTCGTGCCAGGCATAGATCTGCTGACCTCATCACTTTCATAAAATGTTTTTATAGTTTCAGTTGTTTCCGCAAGTAGAGTTTTTCCAGGTTTTTGATCTGGAGTACATAGAATTCCTTTTTGTTTCAAAAGTTTCTTTGACTGTCTTGCCACATAACTTGGTACATTAAATTCCCGCACAATCTTCACGATACTCCACGATTCAGGCAAAATAGTCAGCATCATAAGCTTTTCCTTTCTGTTCATCAAAGTTTGGAATTTTGTTTTCAGGTGACTTAAAGTAGTTTCATCTTGGGGCTCAACTTCACTGTCAGAAGACTCTGCATTGACAAGAAGTTTGCACTTTACAGCAGTATTAATTCTTTTAACTTTTTTAGCAGAATATCATTTATATTCTGCTTTTTTTTTTCTTTTGGTCGATAGGGGACTCTTCTAGGTCTTGGAGGGATGTATTAAATGTTTTTAAAGCTTCTGAAGGAAATGATACAGCAGGATCACTATCACAACAAATACTGCAATTGTAACCTACATCCTTGGCTAGTACTTGGAAAATCTGTAATTTCATCTTTTGCATCTTCAGTTTTTATCTTGTTCAGTTGTTTCCTACAATTGTCACAAACTTTAGCTATCATTAGTGTTTCAGAAAAAATGGAACACATCCATGTTGTCACTGGTCTTAATCCCTTCCTTATATTGGAATGGTTTTGTTTTTTAAATGGATTAAAACAATTTAGGGCCCATTTCTGATCCATTTTAGAGAGGTTTTGTTGAGAACTCACTAACAAAAAACTGTCTCACACTACTTCACATTCAAAATTATGTACACTACGTTTACATTTATCAACAATAAATAGAGGCAAGTTGTCTTCACAAACTCTGCTGGGAGACTGAGCCAAGTGCAGTAATGTGGAGAGGAGGGGAGTGAATCTGTTGCTTAATCCAACATGTTCATGCCTGTTTCAGCTTGCATTTTTCAAGCTATGGGTTTCAATTACATCACCTAAAATTGAACAGACTGTCAGAACAGAACAGAAAGGGAAAAGTAATACACATAGAAAGCAACATTCATAAATATTGTTCAAAAATTATGCTGTGGAAATTTCTCTTTCTGTTAAGTACTTGGCAAATTAAGATCCCATCATGTTGTCTTGATCATGCGTATGTGTTTCCTCTCATATCTTATGATCCCAAAAAAATATTTTGTGGACAATTATAGATAAGTATGAACTAATTTCGAGATTGTTTCCAAAATTTTATAAAATCTGTTTGAGAAAATAGATTTTGAAATTTTAAGTTGGCTTTTTATTTTATTGTTTAACCCTATTGTGTTGTATATCATATAAAAGCCCATTAAAGGAGCTTTAAAATGGAACCACTTCCAGCTCCATATCTCAATTAATGGCTGATTTACAGGTAGTTAAAGTATCACGGGGTAGGCAATTTTTTAATAAAATTTTGAAAATTTAGGCTTAAATATCTTTTCCCTATGCGAGCTTAAAAATTAAAAAAAAATGCATTTTTTTATAACTACATAGGATCATTAAGTATGCCAAGTTTTTTCAAAATATAAGTAAGTGAGGTAGAAAAATATTATAAATTGTGATGATTTGACACGGAATGACCCAATTCATACCTGTCATGTTAATCGTGAATCGTAATTTCCAACAGAAAACCCACTATTCACATGATGGCCAACTCAGAAGTCCAAAGATGAAGAAAGAAACAACCGGCTTTTTAAAAAAGTAACTGTCAATTTTAAGTACCTTTGTGTTACTTTTAAGTAAACAAAAAAACTAAAATCCCTAGTTTTTTTCAACATTACCATAGTTCATTAGTTAGACCTAAAAAATTCTGTAGAAATTATGGACAATCCGTAGCATTTGTCTCTTTCCTGAATATGTTTCAACTGAAGAGCGAAAATATATATATATATATATAACTACCACGATTAGTGCAGCAAAATGAGCGATGCGATTCGCAAAATGATTATGTGCCATGCAACAGCTTTGCGTGCTTCTCACAGCACACAGGCTTTCGCATGCACAAATATACCTCTTTCGCTGTGTCATATTTTCTGTCGGAATGCTCATAAGTAAAAAAACATATATTCTTACTATTTCTTTGTGGTCCTCTACTGACCTAGAAATCTGTAATGCATTGCGTTACATTTTTTCTGTTACTACATTTTCAGTACTGACAATCGCCCAGCAGATTTTTTTAAATGCCACACCAGTTGTTGTTTTTTTATCTCCTTTACCAGTATCCACAGTACTTAAATTATAACTTATTAACAGACAATCTGCAAATTATACAACAAAAAGTGTTATTTACAGCAAATTAGGATATCTGAAGTAAAAAAAAGGGTGCCAGGGACATATTTCTAGGCGCCTGGGCGACCTGGCGTCAAGGATTTGTTGAGCCCTGGATGATTATACTATAACATACTTACTGCCACCACAGAGCACCACAAGCAGTAAGTGGCAGAGCACCACTAACTGCCACCACAGTAAGTATGTGGTGATTAAGTACCACAGTAAGTAGTAGTATCCTATAATGTACTTACTGCCACCACAGAGCACCATAGGCAGTAAGTGGCAGAGCACCACTAACTGCCACGCCAGAGCACAGATGTTCGGTTGAAATTGGTCCACAGTTATGCCACAGGGCAATGTTACTTGTTGACGGTTATTGGCAATTCACATGTTCAGATCGGTAGAACATCGGATGATCTTGCGATGTGTCGTTGAAGGCGGTACATCGGGAGGTGGCATTGCAGACATCAGAGCTTCGCGCACACCTATTTCCAAACACACAGCAGACATGATGTTCACACCACTTCTGATGGGGACATCGTGCGTGATGTCGTTATAGGTTGGCGGTTACCAGAGAATTCGCATCTAATACTATCGGCCAGCAGAAATTATATTCACAGCAGTTTTGATCAGTTTGATTCCTCATGACAAGGACTGCATACAAGCCTTCTACTTCGTGACTGCAGTTTCCGAGATCTTAGGAATTTAATGCAGTTTAGGAAGTAGGAGGCTGGTAATTTTTTTCTCTCGTCTTTGCAAAACAGTATAACAATGATATATGGGTATTAAAAATTGCCTGTTCAGAGACTTACCAATGGAATTTAGGCAAAATATTGGCACACATAGTACCAGTTAATTACAGACCAGGAAAATATAATGGATATGCCCCCTCCCCCACAAAAAAATTAAGGCATTGAAAGGCTCCTGGATCGGCCGCCAGTGTTCACACTTCCCGGTTGAATTCTGGCATAAAAATTGGCACACACTGACTACACATGAAGTGAACAGCCACAAAAATGTTAAATTCCCAAAAATATGAATCCTAAGTTAGCCACCAAGAAAAAAAACAGAAACGGCTTAACCCCAGGCAAATACTCAACATGATTGATACAATTAATCTCATCAGTGCTTCTGGTTTGTGTGTTTTAATTTTTGCAAAAATTTTAGGCATTCTAGCCCCCATTGGTGGAAATTACTAGTACAAGCAGGATGTTAGCAGTGTTTCATGCTTATAGCGATTAAAATGCAATTGATACATAATTGAGTCATTAGTATGCTACCAATTAGGCTACATAACAATGGGAAAAAAATCATTTGTAACAGCAAAATTATAAGTGATATATTGCAATGACTTTTTACTTCAAGTTACCAGTGGTTTGAACTTTTGTGTCTGTATGCTAAAATACAATTCCTTTTTAAAATAAGCAATTCTCTCTCTCTCTCTTTTCAGTTATTTCCAAGCTTAATCCCACAAAGTTTATTTCTGGGTTTCCCCCGATAGGCTGCGATCAGAGAGGGTTGGAGAAGGAGAAATGAATGAAATTGTGTTCTGGGCAATCAGAACATACCGGTGCCATTGTCCTTTGGGTTAAATATTCTCTGTTCAAAAAATATGGCCACAACCTATCTGAGAAACGAAATAATAATAATAATAAATTTCATTAATTATGTCACTCCATAAAATGACTATAAAACAAGTACAATTTCTGTAAATTTTAAGGGGAAACTGCAAAACTTCACAGGTATGGTTTCATGAGGACTTAAGATATTCTGATTAAAACTTTAAACAGCAAGAAAAGTTTTTAATTTTGGAAATTAGCATTGTACAGTTCAAAAAAAATAACAAGAGAATTCAAAGATGTAATAGATAAATCTAGAGAGAACTGCTTGGCAAATACAAGTGGGAAAAGACTTTAGGCATCAAAATATTCACCAGGAGAGAAGGGCCAGAAGAATAAATTATAACTGATTTTGTCATTATGGAAAACTGTTTTTAAAAAATGTATTAAAAATATTATTGTTTATCAAGGCTTTGAGATCAGCAGTGATCACATTTTTAGTGGTATCTACTTTTAGTGTCAATTTCTGCATGGTTAGGAAGTCATTTGAAGTACTAAAACAAATCAGAATGAAAAACTTAATATCAAAATCAGATCAGATTTCCAGAAGAAAACTGCAAATGATTACTTTAAAATTAAAACCTCATCTTGTGAGAATATTAAGGTTGAGTAGAACAGGTTTAAAAACTGTAGTTGAGGCTGCAAGGAAAGCATGTGATGTGTTAATATCCCTAACAAAAAAAAATCTCAGTATTGTTTAAATCCATCTTTGTCCAATTAAACATTGAAATTAAGAAAAGTACAGAAAAAATAATTTATCTTTATAAATGGGCTGATAATATGATAGTATCTTTAAAGTAATAACAAAGGATAACAGTATACACACAGATTATTACTGAATGCACCACATCTGCTGTCACAACAGGAATTACTACCAATGTAACAATAAGATCACAACAATGACTGCTGCCAAAACAGAACTACCAAAAAATTCAAGAGGTTGAAAAAGTGGGAATTTTTTTCTTTTTTAAGGAAAAGAAGGGGAGGGGGGGTTTACACTCAGTGTTAACTTGCTGTTTTGATTCTAACCATTCAACTTAGTAGAAGAGAAAAGTTTTTCAATTCAGAAGTTTCATTTTACTGTGATTGGTTTCAATAAATTACAGTGCTCAATGTGATCACAAAAACCTGAGCTGGAAGACACTGATGCAAATTACAAGGCACAAAAACATGCATCATATTTCTTAAATTAATAATTTTCAAACCAAAACATGGATCATTACCTTTAGCTTCTCCAAACAACAATAGTGAGAAAAGTAAATTCCTTATCAAAATGGTGAGAAATAGATGAAAAAAAAAATACATAATGATCAACAGTGAGGTACTGGACACCCTGCATGAGATACCTTTTTCTGTACAATTTCCATGATGAGCAGTGGAACACCAAGAAGAGTCTGCACAGCAATGAAAGAACACAAAAATCTGTTGGGTTTTTTTCCCTTCAACATTGTCCATACAAAGTATGATGTGCTGCAACCACAAGGAATTACTGAACATGAAAAGCATAAGGTGGAACCTCTATCTGCACAAACATTACAAGTTTATGTCATGATTAAGAGGAATAGCTTTATGGGATAAGGGCCAGCTGTGGTTGAAAGATGTCAAACAGTGCATACTGTGTGTGTGTGTGTGTCTCTCTCTCTCTCTCTCTCTCTCTCTCTCTCTCTCTCTCTCTCTCTCTCTGTGTGTGAGTGAGTAAGTGAGTGAGTGAGAGAGAGAGAGAGAGAGAGAGAGAGAGAGAGAGAGACCTGTGAAGTAACACTGCCAATTCAGGTTGGCAAGCCACCACTTATTTAAAAAAAAATGGAAGAGCAGTCATTTCTGTGGGAGATTTACACCCATTCAATAACAGCAACTGATCTGATCAACTGGTACATAGTCACATTCCAAATCAATAATGCAAGTAATTAGCCATTAGAACTTAAGTACCAAAAGCCTCTTACCAGTGCTAAACTTTTTACTTAAAAAGTCAGAGCTCCATTTTTACAGTGAATAGTTTAGAATTGATGAGTGACTTTGAAGGACATGCAGAAATCAAAATGTATGAAAAAAAAAATTTAACCATGTCAGAGTGTACACTTTTTATTTAATATATTGCATTGTTATGATCAGAATGTACAAACAAAAGATAAATCTTTAACATGTTTTTCATTACCTCTTCTTCCTGCCATGGGTCATCACTGAACTTGCCGTCATCAATTCTAAACATGCTGTATATTCTTTGAATAAAGCTCATGTTGAGAAATGGCTTCCTAGTTTAATTGAATTAATAATCTAAAGTAACTTATGGGATTTTACTAGGAAACTTTTTCTTTAATAGCAAATTTTCGGAGAAAACTCTTCTCCTTCTTCAGGCTGTCTTGTTGTTGTCACTTTTTCCTTGTCACTATCACGGTTACGGTTTACCTTGACGGTTACGGTTAACCTTGACGGTTTAGGTTATTTTTCCAACAAATCCTGCCAGATGTTAGGCAGGGAAAATCCTTTGCAGTCATTGATGATGGAATTTTGATTTTTCTCAATCTCTATTCCTTCTTTCAGTTTTCTTTTTTGGAAATTGCTTTGGAAACTGATTACTTTAAGGGAATTCCAATCCATGCTGTGCCCAGTTTCTCTAGCATGCCTATCTAATCCAGTCTTGTTGGAGCAACTTTTTATAGCTGCTTTATGCTCAGCTATACGAGTTTCTAGTCTGCGACCTGTTTCCCCTATGTAAGATAGTCCACAAATACAATTTACTTCATAAACTACTCCTTGCATTTTTTAAATATCTTCTTCTCTTTGAACTATTTTAGGGAAAAAATTTTTAACTTTGTTCTCTAAACTTGGAGCTAGCCTAATATTGTATTTTTTACTAATTCTCTTTAAAGCCTCAAATAAACCTTTGTGATAAGAAATTTTTCTAGTGAATTTTACTTGTTGCTTTTGTGGGTTCTTCGTACCATTAAAATTCAGAAGCTTCTCAATTTCTTCTTTAGGATAGTTATACTCTGCAAGTATGACTTTAAGCTCTTCTTTTTGGGCTTCTTTTTTATCTGCTGTAGAAACTATTTTATTAATTTTTTCTAAAAACTGACTTGCTACAGTCTTCTTAATAGAAACTGGGTGATACGAATTGAAATCCAGTAGTCTTTTAGTATTCATTGGTTTTTTATACCAACTAGTGAGGAATTTTTCATCTTCATAATAGATAGTAATATCTAAGAAGTTTATTCTTCTTTCTTTTTGAAGTTCAATAGTGAACTTAAGGGAATCATCTAATTCATTGAATGAGTCTAGAATTCTTTCTGGAATAATTTCTGAGCTATCTATTATAAATAAGATGTCATCCATGTATCTGCTATATAAGCAGAAGTATGTGGGTTGTACTAGTATCTTTTCTTCTAGTTTTCCCACATAATAGTTAGCTAAGAGTGGGGAGAGGGGAGCCCATTGCTAGCCCCGATTTTTGAATGAAAAAGTTTTCCCAAATTGAAAGTAGTTGTTCTGCAAAGAGAAAGTAAGCATTTCAAAAATTCCAACTAATATGTTTTTTTCCTTGTTGTGAAAAACTATTAGGTCTGCCAAGTCTTCTGCTATAAAGTCTATAAGTTGATCTATATTAATGTGAGTATACATAGACACTATATCTAAACTACCCATAATAGGAGAATCTAATTTAGGAAGAAGTTCTAGTTTTTCTTTTAGCTGCATTGAGTTTTTAATCAAGTTAGGTGGCTCTTTTAAAAGATTCTGAAGGTGTGACTTTAAAAAATAGTTTAGATTTGAAAGAATAGAGTTTTTGGAGTCTATTATTGGTCTAATTGGTTGGTGTTCTTTATGCAGTTTGACTATTCCATATATTTGAGGTAATCTGAACTGTAATTTTGAGAATTGTTTATAGTTTTCTGGAAGCTGGTTTTTCTTTTTTGAAGTGAAATAAGCTTAGAGACTTTTTAATCAAATCTGGTAGTGGGTTTTCTTTTACTTCTTCATACATAGGTTTCTTTAGTTCTTCTTCCATCTTTTCTAGATAATCTTTCTTATCCATAATAGTAATCAACTTACTTTTGTCTGTTTTCACAGCAACTACACTTTCATTTTTTCTGAAATCTTTAAGAGCTTTTAATTGACTATTATCAAAATTTTTTTGAGGTTTCCTTACTTGCTTCTGGAATTTTGTAAGGCTATTGTAGTAATCTGTTCTGAGGAGGTCTGCTTTAATTTGGTCCTCTTTTTCTAAAGTGCTGCAGATGCTTTCCAATTCAATTATCAATTTTTCTGGATTTATTTTTTCTTTGGATAGATTGAAATTACTTCCTTTATTTATCACTTGTAATAATTCTTGGCTAACTCCAGTAGCAGTGTTGTCCTTTACATGACTAAGAACTGCAGTTTTTTTGTTTTTACTGGAATAGTTTTTCTTCAAAAATTTCTCTTCTTTAAGGTTCAGCTTTTTAACAAATTTCTTATTTTTGTTTCTTACTCCAATTTTTAGCCAGTCATCCAATTCTGCTTTTACTGTATCCCTTAAGATTCCAGAAATTTTCTTTTCATTTTCTACTTTTACTTTTTTATAATAAGCAACATTTTTATATTTTGCTTCAATACTTCTTTTTAACGTTTTTTGCTCTATTTTTCTTACGAAGTTGGCTGAAAGTAAATCTTTAAATGGTTTTCTAAGTCTAAATGAATTTGGAATAAAGTTTATTACCTTGCAATTTTTCAGGAACTTGATTTGAGCTATGGATCTTTCCATCTTCAATGTAGCATGTTGAACTTTCTTGATTGTTTGCCAAGTATCTGACCCATACTCTGTTCTAATTCTTTGAATAAAGCTCATGTTGAGAAATGGCTTCCTAGTTTAATTGAATTAATAATCTAAAGTAACTTATGGGATTTTACTAGGAAATTTTTTCTTTAATAGCAAATAAAAAAGCCACCTAACTTGATTAAAAACTCAATGCAGCTAAAAGAAAAACTAGAACTTCTTCCTAAATTAGATTCTGCTATTATGGGTAGTTTAGATATAGTGTCTATGTATACTCACATTAATATAGATCAACTTATAGACTTTATAGCAGAAGACTTGGCAGACCTAATAGTTTTTCACAACAAGGAAAAAAACATTAGTTGGAATTTTTGAAATGCTTACTTTCTCTTTGCAGAACAACTACTTTCAATTTGGGAAAACTTTTTTCATTCAAAAATCGGGGCTAGCAATGGGCTCCCCACTCTCCCCACTCTTAGCTAACTATTATGTGGGAAAACTAGAAGAAAAGATACTAGTACAACCCACATACTTCTGCTTATATAGCAGATACATGGATGACATCTTATTTATAATAGATAGCTCAGAAATTATTCCAGAAAGAATTCTAGACTCATTCAATGAATTAGATGATTCCCTTAAGTTCACTATTGAACTTCAAAAAGAAAGAAGAATAAACTTCTTAGATATTACTATCTATTATGAAGATGAAAAATTCCTCACTAGTTGGTATAAAAAACCAATGAATACTAAAAGACTACTGGATTTCAATTCGTATCACCCAGTTTCTATTAAGAAGAATGTAGCAAGTCAGTTTTTAGAAAAATTAATAAAATAGTTTCTACAGCAGATAAAAAAGAAGCCCAAAAAGAAGAGCTTAAAGTCATACTTGCAGAGAATAACTATCCTAAAGAAGAAATTGAGAAGCTTCTGAATTTTAATGGTACGAAGAACCCACAAAAGCAACAAGTAAAATTCACTAGAAAAATTTCTTATCACAAAGGTTTATTTGAGGCTTTAAAGAGAATTAGTAAAAAATACAATATTAGGCTAGCTCCAAGTTTAGAGAACAAAGTTAATTTTTTTTTCCCTAAAATAGTTCAAAGAGAAGAAGATATTTTAAAAATGCAAGGAGTAGTTTATGAAGTAAATTGTATTTGTGGACTATCTTACATAGGGGAAACAGGTCGCAGACTAGAAACTCGTATAGCTGAGCATAAAGCAGCTATAAAAAATTGCTCCAACAAGACTGGATTAGATAGGCATGTTAGAGAAACTGGGCACAGCATGGATTGGAATTCCCTTAAAGTAATCAGTTTCCAAAGCAATTTCCAAAAAAAGAAAACTGAAAGAAGGAATAGAGATTGAGAAAAATCAAAATTCCATCATCAATGACTGCAAAGAATTTTCCCTGCCTAACATCTGGCAGGATTTGTTGAAAAATAACCTAAACCGTCAAGGTTAACCGTAACCGTCAAGGTAAACCGTAACCGTGATAGTGACAAGGAAAAAGTGACAACAACAAGACAGCCTGAAGAAGGAGAAGAGTTTTCTCCGAAAATATGCTATTAAAGAAAAAAATTTCCTAGCAAAATCCCATAAGTTACTTTAGATTATTAATTCAATTAAACTAGGAAGCCATTTCTCAACATGAGCTTTATTCAAAGAATTAGAACAGAGTATGGGTCAGATACTTGGCAAACAATCAAGAAAGTTCAACATGCTACATTGAAGATGGAAAGATCCATAGCTCAAATCAAGTTCCTGAAAAATTGCAAGGTAATAAACTTTATTCCAAATTCATTTAGACTTAGAAAACCATTTAAAGATTTACTTTCAGCCAACTTCGTAAGAAAAATAGAGCAAAAAACGTTAAAAAGAAGTATTGAAGCAAAATATAAAAATGTTGCTTATTATAAAAAAGTAAAAGTAGAAAATGAAAAGAAAATTTCTGGAATCTTAAGGGATACAGTAAAAGCAGAATTGGATGACTGGCTAAAAATTGGAGTAAGAAACAAAAATAAGAAATTTGTTAAAAAGCTGAACCTTAAAGAAGAGAAATTTTTGAAGAAAAACTATTCCAGTAAAAACAAAAAAACTGCAGTTCTTAGTCATGTAAAGGACAACACTGCTACTGGAGTTAGCCAAGAATTATTACAAGTGATAAATAAAGGAAGTAATTTCAATCTATCCAAAGAAAAAATAAATCCAGAAAAATTGATAATTGAATTGAAAAGCATCTGCAGCACTTTAGAAAAAGAGGACCAAATTAAAGCAGACCTCCTCAGAACAGATTACTACAATAGCCTTACAAAATTCCAGAAGCAAGTAAGGAAACCTCAAAAAAATTTTGATAATAGTCAATTAAAAGCTCTTAAAGATTTCAGAAAAAATGAAAGTGTAGTTGCTGTGAAAACAGACAAAAGTAAGTTGA
The DNA here is from genome assembly GCA_039090855.1 of Macrothele yani. Classification (NCBI taxonomy): domain Eukaryota; kingdom Metazoa; phylum Arthropoda; class Arachnida; order Araneae; family Macrothelidae; genus Macrothele; species Macrothele yani. The sequence goes on from CM077029.1 coordinate 1,398,314, forward strand.
TTACTATTATGGATAAGAAAGATTATCTACAAAAGATGGAAGAACTAAAGAAACCTATGTATGAAGAAGTAAAAGAAAACCCACTACCAGATTTGATTAAAAAAGTCTCTAAGCTTATTTCACTTCAAAAAAAGAAAAACCAGCTTCCAGAAAACTATAAACAATTCTCAAAATTACAGTTCAGATTACCTCAAATATATGGAATAGTCAAACTGCATAAAGAACACCAACCAATTAGACCAATAATAGACTCCAAAAACTTTATTCTTTCAAATCTAAACTACTTTTTAAAGTCACACCTTCAGAATCTTTTAAAAGAGCCACCTAACTTGATTAAAAACTCAATGCAGCTAAAAGAAAAACTAGAACTTCTTCCTAAATTAGATTCTCCTATTATGGGTAGTTTAGATATAGTGTCTATGTATACTCACATTAATATAGATCAACTTATAGACTTTATAGCAGAAGACTTGGCAGACCTAATAGTTTTTCACAACAAGGAAAAAACATATTAGTTGGAATTTTTGAAATGCTTACTTTCTCTTTGCAGAACAACTACTTTCAATTTGGGAAAACTTTTTTCATTCCAAAATCGGGGCTAGCAATGGGCTCCCCACTCTCCCCACTCTTAGCTAACTATTATGTGGGAAAACTAGAAGAAAAGATACTAGTACAACCCACATACTTCTGCTTATATAGCAGATACATGGATGACATCTTATTTATAATAGATAGCTCAGAAATTATTCCAGAAAGAATTCTAGACTCATTCAATGAATTAGATGATTCCCTTAAGTTCACTATTGAACTTCAAAAAAAGAAGAATAAACTTCTTAGATATTACTATCTATTATGAAGATGAAAAATTCCTCACTAGTTGGTATAAAAAACCAATGAATACTAAAAGACTACTGGATTTCAATTCGTATCACCCAGTTTCTATTAAGAAGAATGTAGCAAGTCAGTTTTTAGAAAAAATTAATAAAATAGTTTCTACAGCAGATAAAAAAGAAGCCCAAAAAGAAGAGCTTAAAGTCATATTTGCAGAGTATAACTATCCTAAAGAAGAAATTGAGAAGCTTCTGAATTTTAATGGTACGAAGAACCCACAAAAGCAACAAGTAAAATTCACTAGAAAAATTTCTTATCACAAAGGTTTATTTGAGGCTTTAAAGAGAATTAGTAAAAAATACAATATTAGGCTAGCTCCAAGTTTAGAGAACAAAGTTAATTTTTTTTTTCCCTAAAATAGTTCAAAGAGAAGAAGATATTTTAAAAATGCAAGGAGTAGTTTATGAAGTAAATTGTATTTGTGGACTATCTTACATAGGGGAAACAGGTCGCAGACTAGAAACTCGTATAGCTGAGCATAAAGCAGCTATAAAAAATTGCTCCAACAAGACTGGATTAGATAGGCATGTTAGAGAAACTGGGCACAGCATGGATTGGAATTCCCTTAAAGTAATCAGTTTCCAAAGCAATTTCCAAAAAGAAAACTGAAAGAAGGAATAGAGATTGAGAAAAATCAAAATTCCATCATCAATGACTGCAAAGGATTTTCCCTGCCTAACATCTGGCAGGATTTGTTGAAAAATAACCTAAACCGTCAAGGTTAACCGTAACCGTCAAGGTAAACCGTAACCGTGATAGTGACAAGGAAAAAGTGACAACAACAAGACAGCCTGAAGAAGGAGAAGAGTTTTCTCCGAAAATTTGCTATTAAAGAAAAAATTTCCTAGCAAAATCCCATAAGTTACTTTAGATTATTAATTCAATTATACTAGGAAGCCATTTCTCAACATGAGCTTTATTCAAAGAATTAGAACAGAGTATGGGTCAGATACTTGGCAAACAATCAAGAAAGTTCAACATGCTACATTGAAGATGGAAAGATCCATAGCTCAAATCAAGTTCCTGAAAAATTGCAAGTTAATAAACTTTATTCCAAATTCATTTAGACTTAGAAAACCATTTAAAGATTTACTTTCAGCCAACTTCGTAAGAAAAATAGAGCAAAAAACGTTAAAAAGAAGTATTGAAGCAAAATATAAAAATGTTGCTTATTATAAAAAAGTAAAAGTAGAAAATGAAAAGAAAATTTCTGGAATCTTAAGGGATACAGTAAAAGCAGAATTGGATGACTGGCTAAAAATTGGAGTAAGAAACAAAAATAAGAAATTTGTTAAAAAGCTGAACCTTAAAGAAGAGAAATTTTTGAAGAAAAACTATTCCAGTAAAAACAAAAAAACTGCAGTTCTTAGTCATGTAAAGGACAACACTGCTACTGGAGTTAGCCAAGAATTATTACAAGTGATAAATAAAGGAAGTAATTTCAATCTATCCAAAGAAAAAAATAAATCCAGAAAAATTGATAATTGAATTGAAAAGCATCTGCAGCACTTTAGAAAAAGAGGACCAAATTAAAGCAGACCTCCTCAGAACAGATTACTACAATAGCCTTACAAAATTCCAGAAGCAAGTAAGGAAACCTCAAAAAAATTTTGATAATAGTCAATTAAAAGCTCTTAAAGATTTCAGAAAAAATGAAAGTGTAGTTGCTGTGAAAACAGACAAAAGTAAGTTGATTACTATTATGGATAAGAAAGATTATCTACAAAAAGATGGAAGAACTAAAGAAACCTATGTATGAAGAAGTAAAAGAAAACCCACTACCAGATTTGATTAAAAAAGTCTCTAAGCTTATTTCACTTCAAAAAAAGAAAAACCAGCTTCCAGAAAACTATAAACAATTCTCAAAATTACAGTTCAGATTACCTCAAATATATGGAATAGTCAAACTGCATAAAGAACACCAACCAATTAGACCAATAATAGACTCCAAAAACTTTATTCTTTCAAATCTAAACTACTTTTTAAAGTCACACCTTCAGAATCTTTTAAAAGAGCCACCTAACTTGATTAAAAACTCAATGCAGCTAAAAGAAAAACTAGAACTTCTTCCTAAATTAGATTCTCCTATTATGGGTAGTTTAGATATAGTGTCTATGTATACTCACATTAATATAGATCAACTTATAGACTTTATAGCAGAAGACTTGGCAGACCTAATAGTTTTTCACAACAAGGAAAAAAACATATTAGTTGGAATTTTTGAAATGCTTACTTTCTCTTTGCAGAACAACTACTTTCAATTTGGGAAAACTTTTTTCATTCCAAAATCGGGGCTAGCAATGGGCTCCCCACTCTCAGCTAACTATTATGTGGGAAAACTAGAAGAAAAGATACTAGTACAACCCACATACTTCTGCTTATATAGCAGATACATGGATGACATCTTATTTATAATAGATAGCTCAGAAATTATTCCAGAAAGAATTCTAGACTCATTCAATGAATTAGATGATTCCCTTAAGTTCACTATTGAACTTCAAAAAGAAAGAAGAATAAACTTCTTAGATATTACTATCTATTATGAAGATGAAAAATTCCTCACTAGTTGGTATAAAAAACCAATGAATACTAAAAGACTACTGGATTTCAATTCGTATCACCCAGTTTCTATTAAGAAGAATGTAGCAAGTCAGTTTTTAGAAAAAAATTAATAAAATAGTTTCTACAGCAGATAAAAAAGAAGCCCAAAAAGAAGAGCTTAAAGTCATATTTGCAGAGTATAACTATCCTAAAGAAGAAATTGAGAAGCTTCTGAATTTTAATGGTACGAAGAACCCACAAAAGCAACAAGTAAAATTCACTAGAAAAATTTCTTATCACAAAGGTTTATTTGAGGCTTTAAAGAGAATTAGTAAAAAATACAATATTAGGCTAGCTCCAAGTTTAGAGAACAAAGTTAATTTTTTTTTTCCCTAAAATAGTTCAAAGAGAAGAAGATATTTTAAAAATGCAAGGAGTAGTTTATGAAGTAAATTGTATTTGTGGACTATCTTACATAGGGGAAACAGGTCGCAGACTAGAAACTCGTATAGCTGAGCATAAAGCAGCTATAAAAAATTGCTCCAACAAGACTGGATTAGATAGGCATGTTAGAGAAACTGGGCACAGCATGGATTGGAATTCCCTTAAAGTAATCAGTTTCCAAAGCAATTTCCAAAAAGAAAACTGAAAGAAGGAATAGAGATTGAGAAAAATCAAAATTCCATCATCAATGACTGCAAAGGATTTTCCCTGCCTAACATCTGGCAGGATTTGTTGAAAAATAACCTAAACCGTCAAGGTTAACCGTAACCGTCAAGGTAAACCGTAACCGTGATAGTGACAAGGAAAAGTGACAACAACAAGACAGCCTGAAGAAGGAGAAGAGTTTTCTCCGAAAATTTGCTATTAAAGAAAAAAATTTCCTAGTAAAATTCCATAAGTTACTTTAGATTATTAATGCTGTATATTCCCTGCCTATTTCCTTGCTCAAAAAACTAAAATGTTGAGCCACTTTTTCTTCTGGGGAGGAGGGGGGGGGATTGCCAGAATGTTGACCAAGTCATATTTATCAGCAGATGTCCTCTGATTATAATTTCTTTAAACACTTCATTATTCTTCTGGTGGCCATGAGCAAACCAGAACCATTCTGGAAAGCCACAACAGATTGTACAATGTACAACCAGCAAGAGGACACACATAAAATATTCATGTGCATAATTTAAAATGCCCAAAATGATACAATATATCAAACAGAATGAAACAGTTAGGGGGGGGAGTTTTGGTTTACCGATTACCACTGCATCAATACCAGTCTAAGCACTGGAAGAAAAAATTACTTGAAATACTTTTGAACATATAATAAGAGTAATAAAATGGAGAATACAATACCAAGATTAAATTTATTTTCAACTCTGCAGTCTTCAGTACCAATGTAATCTTTGGATGAGTCCACGAAACCCTTGTTTTGTTCAACCATATCAACTGACTTAAAGTGATTTAATAATAGAAATTTTGTGACTCGTCCAATGCCAGCTCCACAATCCAGTGCTTTGTCACTGCCAACTGGATCCCATTTATCCTGTAAAAAAAAAAAAAGGAAAAAAAATATATATATATTCATGTTATTTCAACACATTAGGTTTTACTCAGATTATTTAGGTGCACGCATTATTTTGGGTCATGAGTTACCCTGTAATTACACTTTTACAGAATCATGTTAGCAATTACACTTAGCAATGAGAAATTTTACTTATTATCACACCAGAGTTGCATAAAAAGAAAATATATCTGCATACACAACCATTGAAGCAGAAAACTTGCCGTAAACCCACGAAGCACAAATCACGATAACAATATGATAAGATAATTTCAAGAAAAATTAATAAAACAAATAATTATTAGAACATCAGATTCCAATGAGGACAAAATAAATACATTACATTGAATGTGCAGCAATGTGTGTGAAATTGACATTTATGGCAAAATATTAAAATATTGGACTATGAACCTCATAAAAACAAGGGACTAATTAAAGGAAGTTTTATATCCAGAAAAGCAGTTCGATTAAAGAACCCTTAAAAATTATAAATAGAATTTTCAACAACTTAATACAAAAATAGTAGACTTAACAAAATACATAAGGAAAAGATTTTAATTTAATAACTGGCAACTGCAAAAGGAACCTGGCAATGGACCTTACCCACGTGTCGTCATGATCACGTGATTGCGGACCAACCTTCTGAGTGTGCAATGTTATCACTGTTAGATTATTCGTTGTTATTGATTAATTTTGGTAATCTGAATGTTTAAGAATATGCAAATAAGCTAATTGAGATTCAGGATGGAAAAGGAGAAATTAATTTCTTAAAGGAGCAGATGAAAGGTGAAAAAATGTTCAATGACAAGTTTGTGTTGGATGTGTTCTTCATCGAGACAGCTACTCAGACGAATGAGGATGAAACTGAAGATTCTGCTGAAGCTTTCCTGATTTCTGGAAAGATTAAAGCTGAAATGAAGACAAAAACAGTCTATACTGTTGAAAGTACGCTTTCCGAAACAGGAGAGGCAAGATTCTCTCGTTAGTTGAAGTATAAGACATACCAATGATCATAATGTTCACTGAGGGAATGTTTAGTAAGGTTTGTTTATAACACGTTTGAGATGTTGGAGGCACCACAGTATTTGAGAAAATTATCAGTAAAGCTTAATTAAGGGATGATGAAAGAAAACCCTGTTGCATGCAAAATTACCAAGCTAAAGATAATAATTTTATATTAATAAAGACAAATAGCTTTAAAAAATAAGTTGTCTTATTTAAAGCTATAACTATAAATTTGATGAGCAGAATTTGTACAACTTCGATTTCAAAAACTCATCTATCCAAATATGCAATCCATTTTCTCTTCAAAGTTTTTTTGGAAACAACACTGTCTGGACGCTTTCAGGTTTCAATTGCCTACGGTTTGTAAAAGGTTGGTAAACAAAATAGTCCTCAATAAAGCGGGAAGAACATATTCTTGAATGCTTATCGGGGTGAAAATCCTCCCTTTTCATTTTGCACAACCATTGCTTCAAAATATCAGGTCTTTTCAGTGGAAAACTGTGAAAACTTATCCCTTCTTCAATGCATTTCCTGTGGCACGACTTATTTACACAACCAAATGCAGAACAGAAATTAGGCATAATGCAGATGTTAGAAAATACAAAATTTATCAATAACAACTATCACAACTCAACACTATGACAACCTATAACCGAAACAACTGAAAGATTGTTGGTCCGCTATCACAAGGCTAATTTCCCAGAATGCAACGAGAGGCGGGTAAGATCCATGAAATTCAAATTATTTCTGTGTAAATGAAACTTCTGATATAGTTCTTATACATTGAGAACAGGACTTGATAAATTCTAGAAGCCAGAAACGTCTGTAAAAACAAAAGAACTCAGAAAATGCGAAAAATCAGTGAAAGTTTAAGTTAAAATAGAATTAAGTATGTTAATCCGAGAAAAGCATTATACGTTTTAATTGCTGTAAATAACATTTTTTTTTTAATTCTACAAGCTAAAACTATCCGCAAAATCTACTAATAATTTGGGAACTATCAGCATATGGTGTACACATATATGTCTACATTCTGCTATTCTGTATCACACTAACACTTCACAAACTCTAATGTCCATTGCTTTTTAGCTTAATAAAATTTACACCCACATGTAAGGAATATCCTTAACTCCTTTAGAAAACTTCATCAATTTTTTCATTTATAGATTCTGTGAATGAACACATGCTCAAATTAAACACAGGTACTACATTTTCATTTTCATCATATGCAGGTTTGGTTGTTAAGCAGCAAATTTGATTTGCTTTTATATGCCTATGAGCAACTTACGATACACATAGTGTGCCGTTAAACAACAGGTTATGCAGTGTACGCATATCCAAAGTATTTTTCACCTAAACTAATCAAACAAAAAATATAAGGAGACAATGAAAGATTCTTTGCCAGTGTGATGCAGCTGGCTAAAGAGCATGTCTTGTGGCTATGTGGCAGGCAGTGTGCTAGAGGTTCAAACAGGCCTTCATTTCATTTTTTTTTTTAGCAGTAGCAACACTTGCTAGTGGCCTTATTTTTTTACTAGCAAATTGCATTATCTACCAGAGAAAGTTTATTAACATAAAAAAAAATTAACATGTCCCCTCCATTAGTCAATCATGACAAATTTTGATTTCACACCTGTAACTGTCATATTGTAATGCTGAAAAGATTACAAATATTTAGATATATAAATAACCTTTTCATGACCTGACAGATTAATTCTAACAATTTAATTTGAATGCAAATATTTAAAAAAAATAATTTATGTTTACTCACAAAATTCAAGAACACTATTCAAAATTTTAAGTTATTTTCCGTATATAGTTACGATCTGGGTTTCGGGTCTTTTCATTAAGCCACTTTAATAACAGCGGGCTTGGGGTCAAACTTGTCTTTGGATGGACCTTCAACCTCAATACATGAGAGCATTCAACGTTTGAAAGTTTAAATTGCCCTTTCAATCACCCTGGATTCTCTTCATGAAACTGAACCCAACCTTACATGCAGAAGTAGATAAGGGAAATATACTGGATATTTCTACTAGCACCAAAATGTTTTTATAATGTTTGTACTTTTCAAGAAACATTTGTTTCCAAAAAGCAGTTGTTCCTTTTTGTACATGCCTAAATTATTCCCCAAGAGCAATGCAGTGGCATTTTACAGTTCACACTAAAACATTCAAAAAATTTTCCACTAGCAACTTTTGCTAGAACCACTTTTTATCACAAGCAAAATACATTTGCTTGCTAGCAATTTGCTACTAACTACCAGTCAAAATCGAGCACTGGGTTCAAATCACAACCCCAACCATCTAATTCATGGATTTTCAGTTTCCACAAATGTAACATGAATACACAGAGGAATCCTTAAAATCAGTCCTGGACATACTGGGCCATATTTGGTGGCTGCCCCTCTGGACTATCACAGGCATAGTTGGATCAGCATGAATGGCTATGATAATGCAATGAGGAGAGCTACAAGAAACTACCTGATCATAATATCCCTGGAAATTCGTCATCATGATTGGGAATAATTCATAATAATGATAGATGACATAGTCCGAGAGCCAGGAAGGATGTATTTACCCCAGCGAGTGCAAAAGCTTTGTAAATATTTTTTATATATATATATGGCATAAGTGTCTCAGAAAAGTGAGTCTTGCAAAATTCCAGTGGTGGGTTGCTGAACAATGACGTCATCAATATGGCTGCTGGCTATTACGTAGTTGCCACATTTAAATATTCATAACTTCTCACCCATTTATGTCACAGGGATGAATTTTTTTCTGAAATGTTGTTTCAAATTTAATGACAAGTATTTTTTTGTAATTAAACATTTTTGTTTACTCCATTAGTTTTTGAGATAATTGCGTTTGAACGTGTAAAATCAGTGTTCACATTGGCTATGTGTGACATTTAACCATGATTTACTCAAAAACTATACGACTATCGAAAAAATGCTCCGGAACAAAATAGTTGCATTTTTTTACGAGGATTCCGAAAATGTATAAAAACATGAAGTTTACCCCAACGCTTAAAGAATTACGAGTGATAACTCGTTATAAGACCATTTTCTGATCAATATGGCTCCCGCATTATTATGTAGTTGCCCCATTTAAATACACAAATCTTCTCGCCCTTTATGCTACAGAGATGATATTTTTTAACGAAATGTTTCAGATTTAATGACAAATACTTTCTGTAATTACACATTTTTTTCTGTTTTGTTTCAAGTTAGCGTATTTGTAGTTGAAATTCAAAATGACTGTAGAGGAAAAGTCTTGTATCATCCACACAGGAAATATTCAAGGAATCCCATCTTCCGATTAACTGATTCGACATGGAAGAAAATATTAGATGCAACTTCTGCAAGATTAAGAACTTATAAAGACTCCAAGTACAATAATATTTGTAAATTCATCCCAAAAGAGTTTGATGTAAGCAAACATGGCTATCACCGAGATTGATACAAAAATTTCACCGCAGTCCAGAAGACAGGAGATACTGTAACTCCCCAAGCAAGAACTTCAGGACCCTTTGCTATCAAACAATCCAGCTGACGTTTCTGTGAAAATAGCAACAAACACAGATGTTGTTGAAAAAAATTGTATTCTTTGTGGAATTAAAAGGAAAAAAGTTAAAGGGAAAGAAGAAGTGCTGGGCAAATTGTCAAACCAAGGATGCCTAGAAGAATACCAAAGATGCAGCAAAATTTCTTCAAGATCAGAATTTATTGTTAAAACTTGGTGACGAAAATTTCATAGCGAAGGAGGCTTGGTGCCACCACTCATGCTGCAAACAGTACCTTAAGACTTCATCGTCTTGAGAGACAGAGAATAAAAGAGAAACAACCGTGACTGAAACATCTAGAAAAGTTTATGAAGTAAAACATAACTGCAAAGGATTTTCCCTGCCTAACATCTGGCAGGATTTGTTGAAAAGTAACCTAAACCGTCAAGGTTAACCGTAACCGTCAAGGTTGACCGTAACTGTGATAGTGACAGGAATAAGTGACAACAACAAGACAGCCTGAAGAAGGAAAAGAGTTTTCTCCGAAAATTTGCAATTTAAATGAAAAAATTTCCTAGTAAAAATCCCATAATAGTTGTTTTAGATTAGTAATTGAATTAAGAAACTAGGAAGCCATTTCTCAACATGAGCTTTATTCAAAGAATTAGAACAGAGTATGGGTCAGATACTTGGCAAGCAATCAAGAAAGTTCAACATGCTACATTGAAGATGGAAAGGTCCATAGCTCAAATCAAGTTCCTGAAAAATTGCAAGGTAAATAACTTTATTCCAAATTCATTTAGACTTAGAAAACCATTAAAAGATTTACTTTCAGCCAACTTCGTAAGAACAATAGAGAAAAAAACGTTAAAAAGAAGTATTGAAGCAAAATATAAAAATGTTGCTTATTATAAAAATGTAAAAGTAGAAAATGAAAAGAAATTTTCTGGAATCTTAAGGGATACAGTAAAAGCAGAATTGGAGGACTGGCTAAAAATTGGAATAAGAAACAAAAATAAGAAATTTGTTAAAAAGCTGAACCTTAAAGAAGAGAAATTTTTGAAGAAAAACTATTCCAGTAAAAACAAAAGAAACTGCAGTTCTTAGTCATGTAAAGGACAACACTGCTACTGGAGTTAGCCAAGAATTATTACAAGTGATAAATAAAGGAAGTAATTTCAATCTATCCAAAGAAAAAATAAATACAGAAAAATTGGTAATTGAATTGGAAAGCATCTGCAGCACTTTAGAAAAAGAGGACCAAATTAAAGCAGACCTCCTCAGAAAAGATTACTACAATAGCCTTACAAAATTCCAGGAGCAAGTAAGGAAACCTCAAAAAAATTTTTGATAATAGTCAATTAAAAGCTCTCAAAGATTTCGGAAAAAATGAAAGTGTAGTTGCTGTGAAAACAGACAAAAGTAAGTTGATTACTATTGTGGATAAGAAAGATTATCTAGAAAAGATGGAAGAAGAACTAAAAAAACAGCCTATGTATGAAGAAGTAAAAGAAAACCCACTACCAGCTTTGATTAAAAAAGTCTCTAAGCTTATTTCACTTCCAAAAAGAAAAACCAGCTTCCAGAAAACTATAAACAATTCTCAAAATTACAGTTCAGATTACCTCAAATATATGGAATAGTCAAACTGCATAAAGAACACCAACCAATTAGACCAATAATAGACTCCAAAAACTCTATTCTTTCAAATCTAAACTACTTTTTAAAGTCACACCTTCAGAATCTTTTAAAAGAGCCACCTAACTTGATTAAAAACTCAATGCAGCTAAAAGAAAAACTAGAACTTCTTCCTAAATTAGATTCTCCTATTATGGGTAGTTTAGACATAGTGTCTATGTATACTCACATTAATATAGATCAACTTGTAGACCTTATAGCGGAAGACTTGGCAGACCTAATAGTTTTTCACAACAAAGAAAAAAACATATTAGTTGGAATTTTTGAAATGCTTACCTTCTCTTTGCAGAACAACTACTTTCAATTTGGGAAAACATTTTTCATTCAAAAATCGGGGCTAGCTATGGGCTCCCCACTCTTAGCTAACTATTATGTGGGAAAACTAGAAGAAAAGATACTAGTACAACCCACATACTTCTGCTTATATAGCAGATACATGGATGGCATCTTATTCATAATATATAGCACAGAAATTGTTCCAGAAAGAATTCTAGACTCATTCAATGAATTAGATGATTCCCTTAAGTTCGCAATTGAACTTCAAAAAGAAAGAAGAATTAACTTCTTAGATATTACTATCTATTATGAAGATGAAAAATTCCTCACTAGTTGGTATAAAAAACCAATGAATACTAACAGACTACTGGATTTCAATTCCTATCATCCAGTTTCTATTAAGAAAAATGTAGCAAGTCAGTTTTTAGAAAAAATTAATAAAACAGTTTCTACAGCAGATAAAAAAGAAGCCCATAAAGAAGAACTTAAAGTCATACTTGCAGAGAATAACTATCCTAAAGAAGAAATTGAAAAGCTTCTGAATTTTAATGGTACGAAGAACCCACAAAAGCAACAAGTAAAATTCACTAGAAAAAATTCTTATCACAAAGGTTTATTTGAGTGTTTAAAGAGAATTAGTAAGAAGTACAATATTAGGCTAGCTCCAAGTTTAGAGAACAAAGTTAAGAAATTTTTCCCTAAAATAGTTCAAAGAGAAGAAGATATTTTAAAAATGTAAGGAGTTGTCTATGAAGTAAAATGTAGTTGTGGACTATCTTACATAGGTGAAACAGGTCGCAGACTAGAAACTCGTATAGCTGAGCATAAAGCAGCTATAAAAAATTGCTCCAACAAGACTGGATTAGATAGGCATGTTAGAGAAACTGGGCACAGCATGGATTGGAATTCCCTTAAAGTAATCAGTTTCCAAAGCAATTTCCAAAAAAGAAAACTGAAAGAAGGAATAGAGATTGAGAAAAATCAAAATTCCATCATCAATGACTGCAAAGGATTTTCCCTGCCTAACATCTGGCAGGATTTGTTGAAAAGTAACCTAAACCATCAAGGTTAACCGTAACCGCGATAGTGACAGGAATAAGTGACAACAACAAGACAGTCTGAAGAAGAAGAGTTTTCTCCAAAAATTTGCAATTCAAATGAAAAAATTTCCTAGTAAAATTCCCATAATAGTTGTTTTAGATTAGTAATTGTAATTTCTTTTTTCTCACGATGTTGTCTATGTCCAGTATTGTTGTAAAATATCATGTTATTGCATAAATGTTTGTATTTCAGCAAGAAGCTGCGGGCAACGATTTCCCCGAAAACGGAAGTTGAGACGATGCGAAGATTTTCCTGTAGTCTTCAGGCACAAGATTCTTCTGTGGAATGGAAGAATTCCGCTATTTTCATTATTATTTTGGGAATTCCCGAGATCAATGCACAACTGAACAGAAAGTTTGAGGGGGGTCGCTTTCCATTTGAGGACGGAATTCCATTTTTTTAAACTTTTGAAAACGGAAGTTAGACGCAGCAAAGATTTCTCCCATCACGCACTGTTCCTTCTGCCCAATAGTGTTCTTAAATATCATTTTATTCCACAAATACAGCATTTCAGCTCAAAAACAGAGGTCTCTGAAAACGGAAGTCAGTCATAGCAAAGACTTCTCCCGCAAACGTAATTTTTCTTCCTGCAATTTCTCAATTTCGTGTGTTGTTGTTAAATGTTACTTTCCCCCATAAATGTCTGCACTTAAGCTTGATAAGGGAGGGAAAATTTTCCAAAAACGGAAAAGACGAAGTTTGAAAACTTGTTCGAATTGATGCATGGTGTTTAAAAGTATTCATATTCTGAAAGTTACACCATTTATCTAAAATGGTGACAGCTTTGATATCATGCATTCAAGGTCCTCAGGCTGAAAGTTCTTTCAGCAGGATGGATAAATTATTGTTGTCTGAAAAATAATAAAAGGATTAAAAAAAGTGACAATGAAGAAATGGGAATAAAATGACATCAACAGAAGGAAAAACTAAGCAACTGTTGGGCAGCTGCAGTTAACGAAAGACAAATATGGCCATGGAACTTTCTGAGAAGACAGCAACACAAGGGAAAATTAAGCTGATGTTCTAGCAAGTACAAAAAAAAAAAAAAAAAGCTGCATTTGAAGCAATACCTTTTAAAACAATTTTATTTTGTTTTGAATTGAGTAATTTGATATTGTGAATACAGCAGTGTGTACCAGTTTAATATCTGTTTGTACATAAATAAAATACAATGAACAATTCCATCTTGCTCATGCTGTGTTATATTCAGTTTCTTGCTGCACGTTCTGATTTTTCACCTGGGCAAAAAAGTTCAGTATTTTTGTCGTATGGTCAGTTTGATATACACTGAAGAGCAATTGAATTAGGGACAGCTGGCGTTATGCAAATGTGGCGCTGTGGGCGGCCCTGTAAACATAAACGACATGACGTATGCAGCGATCTGACAATATAAGGAGTGATGCGACGGGAATCAGTAAGAGCCGGACACAGTATGGGTAAGACGAAAGATCTAAGCGCATTTGATCGTGGGCAAATTGTCGGGGCCCAACGAATGGGTCACTCCATCTCGGAAGTCACGCAGGCACTGGGATTTTCACGAGCCACTGTGTCACGGGTGCAACGTTAGTACATCGAATCCAGTAAAACTATCCCTGCAAGGGCCAACTGCCGTGTACAACAGCGTGTGGATGAGCGGGGTCATTGTCGGCTAGCTCACATTGTAACAGCGGATAGACGGGCCACAGTGCAAGAAATCACTCGGCAATTTTACGCTGGTGAACAAAAACGTGTAAGCAGCCACACCATCCAGAACCATCTCCTCGCTTTGGGGTACAGAAGCCATCTTCCAAGAGGGTACCGCTGCTGACCGCTCATCACAGGGTGCAGGAAACATCGCCACTGGACCTTAGACATGTGGGAAAATGTTGCCTAGACTGATGAATCGAGATTCACGTTGGTAGATGCGGATGGCAGGATACGAGTACGGCGCAAACCACATGAAGCGATGGATCCTTCTTGCCAGCAGGGTACTCTTCAAGCTGGTGGGGGTGGCATTCTCGTCTGGGGACTGTTTACGTGGACTGAAATGGGACCCCTGGTACGTGTGACATCGTCCCTCACAGGTCAACGTCACCGGGATATCCTGGACGAACACTAGCTCCTGTTCGTTCGTCTTCAACATCCCACTGGAGACCTCATCCTGCAACAAGACAATGCACTGTGCCATCGCTCCCGAATTGTATCCGAATGGTTGGATGAACACTCCACCGACGTGACCTTGCTTCCTTGGCCAGCTAGGTCACCTGACCTCAATCCCATCGAGCACATCTGGGATGCCATCGAGAGAGATGTTAGAGGCTCTGACCCCCCCTCCCTCCATCAAATCTTCATGAACTGTGGGAGCTTGTTCAGGAGTCGTGGATCCGTATGGCTTCCCAACGCTTCCGGTGTCTTGTCGAGTCCATGCAGAGAAGAATCGCCACTGTCGTCAGGGCGAAAGGTGGTGCTGCACATTACTAGACAGGTACGTCTAATTCAATTGCTCTTTAGTGTATGTATTATTATGTAGTGGTCGAAGTGGCACAGAACTACTGCTGGTATGGTAGACACCAAGATTTTAAATTGAAAGCCATTCTGCTTCAGTATGTTAAGTGCTCTGCTGCTACACTAAAACTGTAGTCCAGCAGCAGAGCACTTAACGTCTTTTCAGTCCCAGGTGCTAATCACTTATCAATTTTATCTGTTAAAAATGTCATTTGCTGGTTTTTGCATTAAAATTTGTGCTTTCATCCTAATTTCTTTCCCCAGTTTGAGAAGAGTTTATAATTTATTACATGCCGGGATAGTAAATAATGCTTTTTTAACTGGTGGTATGCTCACTTCCATGTTTGTTAACTACCAGTATGGCATACTGGCCCACTTCAAACACTGATTTTGTAGCATTTCAGTAGCTGATAGTCACAATTTTTTCCTTTTTTTATTTACTTCCAGATAATTTCATTTCCCATTGTCCCATTGATGAGGGGATTTTTTTTTTTTTTTTTTTTTTTGCTTTACAAGAAGTTTTGCCTTGTTCCTTACTTTAATTTTATGATTTTTTGAGATTTAATTGTATCAATGAAAATGCTTCCACCACATTTTTACAAATTCAGTAAATTTTTCTTAAAACCTGTAGTCAGTGCACAAAAGTTTTCCAAACAAAAATTCCATATGGGCACCAGTTTTACAAAGAAATGAAATGTGATATATATATATATTTACTATTATTTCCAAAGTTGTCATGATCATACACAGCTGTCTAAATCATCAGCTGATGAGGCCCCCAATAAAACATAAATGCCGCAGGAACTAATAAAAGCACAATATATATCATCTTTTAAAGGAGGCAGTTAAAAGTTTAATCGATTAACTAAACGCAAAAAAATCATTTTATGAATTTCAAATTATTTACTAATAATTATACTTCCAGATTATTATTTTAAAAAAATCAAAAGCATTAAAGGGATGATGTTTAAATTCTGCATAAAATAGCATCTCTCTTTTTCTTATCAGGGCAAAGCTAGTTTACTATAAATTTTATTTAAAAAAATATTTAGGCCTCCCTTTACCTTCCACAGTTTTTAGCTTCTCCTTTCTGCATTGCAGACTCCTGAAAAAAATTCTGCTTCAGGGCTGGCAATAGTTCTACTGCTAAATTTAGCTACAGACAATTTTTTCATTTCTACATAAAAATGTGACCCGTCCTTCACTTTTGGACAACAGTGTATATGAACTTTAGATTGTCTGAAAACTTCTCTGTATGTGTTTCTGACACAATGTTGAAGAAAATATACTACTTGAAAGGTACTTACTCTGGAATTATTACTGATATGTGTCCTTTTTCATATAATTGAACCTTTGCATATTGTTATGTGCAACTTTATTCCATTTAGATAACAAAATAAAGAATTAAGTCCTTTTCAGTTAAAAAAGTGCCCTTTTTCAAAGTGCACCCTGCCCTTTTTTAATATTAGAATGAACCCTGGATAATACCATGGAATCTTGTAAGCCACTTAGAAAGATTAGATCACTTCAGATTGACTCAAAGGATCTTGAGCCATATCCAAAGAAACCAAAATTAGTCAAGCCATTGTGTTCTTTGGTGAGTAATTGTCCTGTTACAAAACATTTCGAAGACTCCATGCTGACAGATTTTACTTGGGTGGTTTTTGTAAAATGGGCTGAAACAATAACATTGTGGGCTGGGTGGAATCCTAAAGTTGTAGAAAATACATCTGTGAAACAGAAGATTGGTTACATGAGAAATATCACTTTGTCCCCTACACAGGATCATATGGTGCTGGAAAACTATGAAGGTATCACAGTAAGTAGCTGCTGAATGTGGAGAGTCTTAAGTTTCGGTTCATTATAGTCTTGCTCTGGCTAAACTTGCAAATCATGATGTAAAATAAAGAAAGTCATCGCTTTAAGAATCTCTTCATTTGCTTTGGATCATTCCACATAGTTAGCCTACTTTGAAGCTCTTGGATAGTATCTCGATAGTTCAGGGATTGAACATATTCTTTCAGAGAGCAAAGTTCTAGCATCTGGTCCAATACATGGATTTCTCGGAGGAAAGGATTTCAGCAGATGTAAGCGAGTACACATCTTGCTTTCTCTATCTCTCGAAAGCTGCCTTTTCCAGAAGTTTATGGGACAACTATAAAACAGTACAATATTAGAAGAACTTCAAGATCAGGTGAAAAAACTGAATGATGAACTTTCTCAAGATGCTTCGGACAAGTTTATTGTGAGCTCAAATATAATGCAAGTGTATGATGATGAGTTCAACGAATTCAAAGCAAAAACAAGAACAGGATTTCACTGAAAAACAGCTTAGTTCTACAACAGTACGTTGATCTCGTTAACATCTACAAATTCTTAAGCAGAGCCTATAGGACAAGTAACCTTGAAATGTATACCGATGCCCTAGAGAAAATGATTCCAGCTTTTTTCTCAGGCATGTGACTGACCTATGCGTGATGGATGACTGTGTACCTCCTAAAACTTCTGAAAATAGGAACAGAATGCCCTGAAGTCATGTATGAACAAATGCAAGGTGGTCTAGGTATAAAGCACTCTAGTAACTCATTCTCTAGGGTACCACTTGACATGGCCCTAGAGCTGACTGTAAATGCTGATGCTTTTTCAAGGTTCACAGGCATCACAGCATTTTCAAACTCAGAATCTGCTAGAGCTCTATGGAAGATCGCAAGGTTATTGAAAAGTGAGATAGTGAGTATCTTACTTGAAAGCAGTGGAACTACAAACATTCCAGATGTGAAGCATGATTTGCAAAAAGGATGCATTAAAAAAGATCACAGAGATATTGACAAAAATAAGTTCAACCATAAATGGTTTTCCAGGCCCATTTCAAGACTTGGATCCTCAGACACCTCTAAGGAACATTTCAACTGGGCAGACAATCAATGAAAAGGTCACACTGGATCTTCTTTCTTTTTCTTCTAAAGGGAAAGAAGCTGCTGAAAAGTTCAAAAAATGCACTTGCTGGATCCAAAGAATGTTGAAAAGCCTGTACCCAGAAATTTGGCAGCTAACTGTGCCTCTTCTGTTGCATCAAATAACCTGAAAACAGAACAAAAGAAACTAGAGGTTGTCAAATGCACTTTAGATGCTTTCGATAAAGTAATTCATATGGCTGCTGTCCAAAAATGTGATGCGAAAAAAGTCGTGGAGTATCATCCTCTCTCTTGTCTGTGCCATGTACGGACACCCTTAATAGTCCTCTCTGAGTGAAGTAAAATACAGTCTATTTATGAAGAAAACAACACCTAAGATACAGTCTCAGGCATTCTCCAAAGTTAAAAGGATTGATCCAACAATGCTGCTACCATCTAAATCTACTCTGATCCAAAAGATTAAAAGAAGCAATTCAGTGGCACGGTTGTAAAAGTCAGCCCATTGCAGAAAACCTGACGAAAAATTTCAAAAACTAACTAATGGAGTTAACAAAAATGTGTAATTACAAAAAAATGTTATGGGAATTACTTAGGAATAAGGATGTTAATTCTTAGTGTCAAATTTTCAGGTAGTAACCCTACCCTTCATCAGGACGAACATTACAGTAAGTGTTGCCAACCTTGGGTAAAACTCCAATCTTTAAAATCATTTAATGTAGTTCCTTTTCTTCTCCTCTCAATCTCAAGACCTTCCAACAGTTTTCTCTTGAAGAAATGCTTTTGGTGGGTCAGAATTTCTACTGAGTCCCAAAGGATTTTATGTCCAGTAGATTGAACAAGTCTGTCAAGGCCAGTTTTATTTGTCATGTTTTTTATGGCTGCTTTATGTTTTTTCAGCTTGGTCTTAAGCTGTCTGCCTGTTTCTCCTATATAGCTAAGAACACATTCACACTTGATATTGTAGACTACTCCTTTTTTTAACAAGATGTTAGTTTCTTGCTGCTTTAATTTAGGAAGATATAAACCTGGAGCTAGTCTGATTTGAGATATCTTGCTAATCGTTTGAAGTTTTTCAGAAAGGCCCTTATGGTAGGCAATTTTTCTAGTTAACCGCCATTCTGGGTTAAGTCTACAATATCAAGTGTGAATGTGGAATTAGCTATGTAGGAGAAACAGGCAGAAAGCTTAAGACCATGCTGAAAGAACATAAAGCAGCCATAAAAAACATGACAAATAAAACTGGCCTTGACAGACATGTTCAATCTACTGGACATAAAATCCTATGGGACTCAGTAGAAATTCTGACCCACCAAAAGCATTTCTTCAAAGAGAAAACTGTTCGAAGGTCTTGAGATTGAGAGAAGAAGAGGAAACTACATTGAATGATTTTACAGGTTGGAGTTTTACCCAAGGTTGGCAGCACTTACTGTAATGTTCATCCTGATGAATGGTAGGGTTACTACCCAAAAATTTGACGCTAAGAATTAACATCCTTATTCCTAAGTAATTCCCATAATCTGTTGTCTATTGTAACTATCATATGATCATCTAGGAAAGCCGTGACTTAATTTATTAAAATGTTTTAAAAAAATTTGTCATTAAATTTGATACATTTCAGTAAAAAACATCTCTGTAGCATAAACGGATGAGAAGATTTGCGTATTTAAATGGGGCAACTACATAATAGCAGCGCAGGAGACGTAGGCTATTGAGGAGAAAGTGCACTTATGATGAGTTATCACTCATAATTCTTTAAGTGTTGGGGTAAACCCCATGTTTTTATACATTTTCGGAATCCTCATTAAAAAATGCAACTTTTTGTTCCGGAGCATTTTTTCGAAAGTCGTATAGTTTTTGAGTAAATCATGGTTAAATGTCACACATAGCCAATGTGAACACTGATTTTACACGTTCAAAATGCAATTATCTCAAAACTAATGGAGTAAACAATAATGTGTAACTACGAACAATACTTGTCATTAAATTTGAAACATTTCAGAAAAAATTCATCCCTGTGACATAAACGAGTGAGAAGTTATGTATATTTAAATGTGGCAACTACGTAATAGCCAGCAGCCATATTGATGACGTCATCGCGCTGCAACCCACCACTGAAATTTTGCAAGACTCACTTATGTCATATACATAAACAAAAAAATATTTACAAAGCTTTTGCACTTTTCGGGTAAATAAATCCTGGTCTGGCTTTTGGACTAACATTCGTGGAGGACATGGCACTTACAGAATAACAAAACACATAATTGCAGACAAAGCTGCACTTGAGGAAAATGAACAGTATTATTTATACATAGGAATTGTTCACATAAAATACATTATGGCAACATAAAAATCACTGAATGTAAAGATGAGCAACTCATATACAACTTGAAATTCTTAGAGAATTGTGATCAAATTATGACACAAAATGCTGTGAGTTGATTCAAATTCTAAAAAGGGCATTTTGGGGATGCTAGATTGTCTTCAAAAGCCTGTTATAATCAATAATAACCTGTTCATTGCAATAAATGTAGTTTCAAAAGTCTTCCCTTCATGGGCTATTAGAGTTGACAACTCTTGTACACTTTACATGTCTTTTATCAAAAAATTGCAGGAAAGTGAAACTAACCCATAAGCATTATGGGAATAAACTGTCAATTCTTCAGCAACCTGTCTGCCTGGTCAAACAATGCCTACACTGCATGTGTGGAATTTGAACACAGGCTCCGTGAATATGAAGACCACATTTGCTGACTAATCAGTATTCACAAATGGCAAACACCTGAAGTATGTGATCCACTGACTGCACATATGTTATCTGTGTGCCCAAAGTGCAGGATATGGTTGAAACAAAATGAGTGAATACTTTTACACATGAAATTCTATGTGTTCAAATTCACAAAAATGGAACAGCATCCCTTGAATGTAATGCAGCTGTTAATCTTTATTTACAAGGTGTGATCAAAAAGAATCTGGACTAGATTAGAGCTGCCAACTTTTCAAAATTAAAAACCGGGACATCAATGCACGTTTAGCAGTGCAAGACTTTACAATTTATAAATAATAAAAGTATACATTATAGGTTTATGACCTCTTCCCCCCCCCCCCTCCTCTCAAAAAAAAACTTCTCTTCAGTTCTGCATAGATCTCCAGAATGATCCAAATGGCGACAGAAAAAGCGGAATTCCGCAAATCCACGGAAGAATCTCCTGTTTCAGTAAGAAGTGACTAAAAAATGAAAAAACACGAATTTAGTGGAAAATTAAATGTGAAAAAAAATTACTCAGTTTGCCGTGAAACAATTTTACAGGGCACAGAAATGGCGCGAATTCCACCAACAACAGATTAAATACTGATCTAGAAATTTAATTTTGTTTAATAAAAGGGAAAGCGAAGACAATTGCTCCCTATTGATGAGTTTTGAAGAAGTATGTACTTAGTAAGTAAACATTATCTGGTAGTTTGTATTTCTTTTTGCAGCTAACCTCTGAATCTCAGAGAACAGCTTAGTGATATGTATGTATGCATGTATTAGAAATAGGGAAACGTGCATTTCACTAGAAAATTTTTTTTTAAAAATGAAGTCACTCCTTTTCACTATTACTGAAGATATTAAAAATGTGGAACATGATCACACACACACAGAGAGAGAGAGAGAGAGAGAGAGAGAGAGAGAGAGAGAGAGAGAGAGAACATCAAAAAATAAATATATATATAATCAGGCAGAGAAAAAAGAAAAGAAAATGAAAGTCGGAAAAATTTGATACGTGGAAACGGAAAATGACAGCATTCTCATCGCTGCTACAGCAGTCATTTTCGGTGTGATTACAAATGTTAGCAAGATTCACCGACTTTTTTCAGTTTTTTTCAATCAAAACATCTTGAAAATACAAAAATAAACTTTACACAGATGTTTAATAACATTATTTTACTGAGATTTTCAATTTTCATAGCATACTCAATGTTTACCATAGTCCACAGCAGGCTGACGATTTCCATAGTAACTACATAAAATCTGTAGTACTTGGAGTCTCTTAATGTTTCTTTCCACCGCATGGTCTTACTCAGCATCAAACGGAATGGCATGCACAAAGAATTTACTGTGCCAAAGTCTCGACGATGACAACGGGTCACGACGACAGCAGTTCGGTTGGTTGGTTGGTTGGTTGGTTGATTTTTATGGCGCAAGGGCCATGTTTGGCCAAAGAGTGCCAGACACAAAACAAACAAACAGTATTAAAAAAGTGGTATAAAACTTAAAATCTAGCTGATCAAATAAAACTGAAGAATGAGAATGATAGAAGGGCTAAAAAGACAATGAAACGAACAGTATTAAAAACATGATACAATGATTAAAATCTAGATGATTCAGTAAAACTGAGAAATGAAAGTGATGATAGGGCTAAAATATATATACGTTTAAAATAGTCAATTTGTTTAAAAAATGAGAAGACAGCAACAGTATTGCAGTGGTCATTGAGGAGCCGCTGCAGTGTAGCGGCATCCTCAGTCAACAAATGAGAATGAAAGAAATGAAAACGCACATCACGAAAACGAACACAGCTACACAGAAGATGAGTGACGGTGAGTCGACAATTGCACGTCTCACACATCGGCGCAGTGTCGCCACACAGCAAAAAGCGGTGAGTGAAACGACAATGCCCAATGCGGAGACAAGCAAGCACTACTTCCTCCCTACGGTTCCGACGATGTGAGGATTTCCAGACTTCAAGATTAGGTTTAATACGATGCAGCTTATTTTCCACCTGTTGGTCCCACAGACCCTGCCAAGTTCGCTTGATATCGTCACGAACGATAAAGCGAAAATCCCGGTGATACAGTGGCAAGGCTGTGACGACCAAAGAGGAAGCAGATCTAGCAGAAGCATCAGCACACTCGTTACCGGAGATTCCAACATGCCCAGGAATCCAGCAAAAGTGAACATGAAAACCGGCCCTGAGCAAACGACGAAGCAACTGTCTCACATCCAAGAGAACAGGATGGTCACCGCAATCTGAAGATGACAAGGACTGCAAGACACTTAAGAAATCCATATAGACCATAGCACGATGATGAGAACTCGACTGAACATGGAGAAGGGCGAGATACACAGCATGCATCTCCACCGAAAACACCAAGGCCTCAGCTGGGATCCGTGCTACTGAAACGTCATCTACACAGACTGCCGCGGATCCAGCGACTCCATGTATCTTGGAGCCATCAGTAAAAATAGGAGTGTAGTCAGAATTGGGGGCACGGTGCTCAGCGAAGAGCTGCTGCTGGTACACGGAAGCAGGGGTTGAGGACTTATCAAAAGAAGTAAAATTGAGATCAGTGACAACCTCAAAAGGATGCCACGGCGGGTCCCTAACCACCCTGGTCGATCCAACAAGAGACAAGTCGAGCCCTGCATCACGAGCTACAGCCGGCATACGAAGACCAAAGGTTGGAATGCACGAGGGCCGGTTCTCAAACAAACGAGCATGCTGGGGATGAAAAACTGCATCGTATAAAGAATGGTCTGGAAGGGATCGGAGTTTTAAATAAAAATGAACAGACAGCTGCAGACGGCGTAATTCGAGAGATGATTCGTTTGCATCAGCGTAAAGGCTGGGAATCAGAGATGTCCGAAATGCTCCCGAACAAAGACGCAGTGCTTGATGGTGAATAGTGTCCAAAGGCCGGAGAACGGAACGACGAGCAGAGCCATACACGATACAACCATAATCCAGTTTTGACTGTATTAATGAATGGTAAATGCGAAACAACGACATCCTGTCTGCGCCCCACGAGACTCTCGAAAGGATCTTAAGAATAGATAGAGCCCGCAGACAGGAAATCTTGAGCCGCCGAACGTGCGCACGGTTGACGGTCAGACCAAGGAACTTGGTCTCCAGCAAAACTAGTATGGCTGCACGGTCTAAATACAGCTCTCGGCCAGGATAGAGGCCACGCCTCCGGCAGAAATGGACACACGCTGTCTTGTCGGGAGAAAGAATGAAACCATTGCTATTCGCCGCTTTAAAGATCTGGTTAATTGCAGACTGCAACTGCCTTTCAATAAAATGCATGCTTGATGACGAGCAGAAAATGCGCAAGTCATCAACATAAACAGTAGCCGAAACCACAGGAGGAAGATTTATGAAAAGACAATTAATGCGGAGAATGAACAATGTGACAGATAAAATGCAACCTTGAGGAACACCTTGTTTTTGATGGAACGGTGCCGAGAGCGTCGTACCCAGGCGCACCTGGAACACCCGATTGCAAAGGATTTACAACAAAGGTTGGAAGATTTCCTCGCAACCCGCATGCGTGGAGGTCACGGATAATACCGTGCCGCCACGCTCGATTATAGGCTTTCTCAATATCAAAAAATACAGAAACCAGGTGCTGCCTAAGCACGAACGCCTCGCGCACAGATGTCTCAAGGTGCAGGAGATGATCGTGAGGTGAACGATGATGGCGAAAGCCGCTTTGTGATGGTGAAAGTACTTGACGATATTCTAAAAAATGAACTAACCAGGAATTAACCACGCGTTCAAGAACTTTACACAAACAGCTAGTGAGAGCAATTGGGCGATAACTATAGGGAGACTTGAGATCCTTGCCAGGTTTGGGAAAAGGCAGAACAAAAGCTTTTCGCCAAGATTCCAGGAAACTGTGCTCCGACCAAATACGATTAAACAAGATTAAGAGATTCTCGAGAGACGACTACAAGAGATGACGGAGCATGTCATAGTGGATGCCATCGGGACCAACAGATGTAGCGCCGGACCGATGCAGAGCCACCCTGAATTCAACCATGCTGAAGGGGGAGTTATATCCCGTGTCGTGAAAAGGCGCAAAGGAGATTCTCTGGCGTTCCACAGTGGATTTTATTCTTTGAAAAGAAGAAGGATACGCCAGGTCACTCGACACGGAGGAAAACGCCTCCCCAAACCATCAGCAATCTCCCCGACTTCAGCATATGTGCAGCCGGTACTCTCGAGAATGGAGATCTGGTGAGAGCTGTAGTTACCCCGGATCTTACGAATCTTGTCCCACACACTTTTCGAACTGGCACGTGAAGTGAGAGATGAAACATACTGGATCCAAGACTCCCTCTTGCTACGTCGACGCTCAAACCGATCATAGGATTTTGCTCATTTGAATGTAACGAGGTTGGCATCAGTTGGATAACGCCGAAACCTAGACCAGGCCTTATGTTGAGCTCTCCTAGCCGCTGCGCATTCAAGGGTCCACCAAGGCTTCGAACTTCTGGAGAGTGTCGTACATGTTTTTGGTATAGAAAGATCAGCTGCCTGAAGAATGCAATTTGTGACTTCAAGAACCGCTGCGTCGATTGACTCTGGGGTCACCATTGCAGAAGATACCAATGCTGACGGTGTGAAGACCTCCCATCTCGCACGCTCCATCCTCCACTGAGGAGGGCGGGAGGCAGAAGATGGCATTTTCGCATGATGTGAGAGCAAAATCTGAAAGTGGTCGCTCCCGTGGAGGTCATTACACACCGTCCACGACCAATCAGCAATAATCGATGGTGATCCCAAGGTCAAATCGATTGCACTGAAGGATCTTGTCGGCTCATGGAAGTACGTGTCAGCACCGGTGTTAAAAAGGCACAAAGAGGCCGAGGACAGAAGAGACTCTATGCGACGACCTCTTGCGCTGATGCTGACACTACCCCACAAATGATGATGAGCACTGAAGTCACCCAGTAAAAGAAAGGGTGAAGGCAGCTGATCAACCAAGCTCTCCAGAACAGACGCTCAAGTTCTCGTCCGGCGGCAGATAGACACTGCAGACAGTAAGAGACACAGGCACAGATATTCGAACTGCCACGGCCTGCAAAGTTGTTGATATCGCAGAAGAAGACACCAGAACACTGTGAGGGACAAGAATAGCGACTCCCCCACAGGCGATGTCTCCCGATGCATTATCTGTCAGATACGCACTGTAGCCTCGAACTGAAAGCAGGTCTGATAGTTTAAGTTTTGTTTCCTGTAAACAAAAGCACACCGGAGAGTACAACGAAAGCAGATGTTTCACTTCATCAAAACTCGTCCGAAAACCTTGACAGTTCCACTGAATGATTGAAGCCATGGTTATAAGTGAAATGAAAATGAAAATGATCAAACTGAGTCAGGCTCCATCACCTCTGATGAGGGTTCCCCCAGATCTGGAGGCGTGTGACCAGGGGCCAAGATGGGAGCATGCTTTGTCCCAAGTGTCTTAACAGGAGGCTCACGACGTTGAGTCGTTTGCTGAGATTTTGGAGAAGAAATGCTTTTCTTATCCTGGCTTTGGTTTTCTTGCTAGAAGAAGTGGCCGAGTTCCCTTGCTGGTGGTGGGATGAGTCTGCTTCAGCAAAGTGGTGGGTGGCGCTTTCAGACCCCTAGTCGAGACTGGAGTGCCTCCAGTCCGGCTGCGATGATATCGTCCAGCTTATAGGGACATTTAGTAGGGATCTCAATGTTTGTTTGAATGCCGATTGTAGATTTTGCAACCACCACTGATGCATATGAGTGCCGATCAGAAGAAGCAGGAACTACTCTCCTTCTGGCCTCAGGATAGGAAATATTCTCCACCGTCTTTAGCCTTTGAATTTTTTTTCTCCTCCTTCCACTTGGGACAATCTTTGGCTGATGCTGCGTGTGAACCCTTACAGTTCCCACAAAACTCTGCTTCGGCCACACATTCTGATAAAAGATGCTCTGTGGCACCACAGTGTTCACACCTAGGATTGCTCCTGCAAGACTGCTGAGAATGGCCACACGACTGACACCTAAAACATCTCAAAGGGTTAGGGATGTACGGGCGCACTTCTAGGTGGAGATACCCTGCCTTGATGGATGTAGGCAGGGAAGGGCTATCACAAGTTAAAATGATGTTCCGGGATGGGACGGACTGCCCATTCCGCCTGAATAGAATACGCCGCACACCCGTAACGTGTTGACTCCTCAGTTCTTCAAGTAGTTCTTCCTCGGAACACTCAACGAGGTCCTGAGAGGAGACAACACCTTGAGATGAATTTAGGTATCCATGAGGTGTTATTTTGACCGGAGTCTCAAGCAGCATGGTAGTGTTTAGAAGTGTGGAACTGTAGGCCACAATGGACATCTCTACAAGAAGATCTTAAGATTGGAGCTTTTTAACGCTCTTAGGAGAGCTTGCTATAGATTGAAGTGCTTTGTTAATCCAAAATGGACTTTTGGCACTCAAAGGCTTTGAAGGGTCCAATGAGTGCACAAAAAGAAACGAGCATTTGAACAATCAGGAACACGTTTTTTTGCGGAAGGGGATGAGCCTTCCTCATTACCTCTTTTGGTTTTAGGTTCGTGGGAAATATCATTGAGAGCCATGAAAAAAAAAAAAGATTTCGTACGTCGACTTCCCCACCCACAATGGAGCCCAACGAGGGAGAACCGGAGGTCCGCAAGCCCAAGTGGACACAGGACACTGCTCTAGGGATAGGAAGCAGATATAGCAAGTTGATAGGGCAGACATGCGCTCAGCGTGCACCCAGACTTTCCCGTGCCTGGGGAACACCCCTTTGGCATGCCCACCCTATCCCCAGACTCACCCTGTCGTGCGAAACGACAAGCCATTAGAGGTCTGGGCTCCATTCGGCCACAGACCTCATTGACTAGGAGTGGGTTAGTTCCCAGCCTCCCGTTTAGAGTGAAGCAGAGGGCAAAGAGGAGTGTTGGCATCTGGAGACACTACAACCCGGCCTCCAGATACCTCAGCTTCCAGCATCCCCATTTCCACCAGTACGGGTCACCGCACACGGCAAACGTGCAGGTAGGTCTAAGCTAACCAGCTCCGGGAAAAAAAGAAAATGTAACATAAAAGAGAGAAGACTGGGAAGGGAACGAGGAACAAAACCCGGAGCTGGCGCCTCATCACAACCTCAGCAGCCTACAACTGAGGCGGGTACATGTCAATATATGAACTAAAGACGAAAAACCAAAATTATAAGAGAAAATCGGCTCGGGCCGTGGGGACACCATCCCCCATCAGCTGGATGAACAGCTGTCCTTTCGGTGATGTTATCGTTCAAGAGTTAACGAAATGTATACTGTCACAAGGTGAGCTCGGGCCATGGGGGCGCTGCTCCCCAAATAACTGGAAAACCAGTTATCCCCGTGCGGGGACAGCAGTTCTGGCATACAATGTCACAAAATCTGCCTTCTGTAGCAAGATGGCACGATATGTTTTGTTTTTGGGCAGAATTCCCATCCCTGCATGACGCGCTGCACAAGCGCCTCGGATGGGACGTCATAAACCAGTTCTTCAACTTTCCAAGCCACTGACTGTCTTGCTACCATTGCGGAGCTCATGACTTGTGCACTTGAAGTGCCATGGTTTAACAAAAAGACATTTGTCACCATTCGTTACCAACTCCTACAGCCAACATTGATACTAGAGAAAAATGATCACTGATATCATTAAGGAAGGGGGGGAATACCATGCATAATAAATGAAAAAAAATATATAAGAAAACCACAAAACAAGATTTTTTGGAAGAAAAATCAGATTTCCGGAAAATATTTTCGAAAATGGACGGAATCTGGGTAAACCAGGACATTTGGCAGCTCTGCTAGATTTATTAGAAAAAAGAAATACAAGACTTCCATCAGGGTGTCCACAGAATTATCAAACCTGATTTCCCTAACTTTCCCTGACCAAATATAAAAGAAATCCCTGACCTTACACAAATAGGTTTATTTGAGTTTTTCAATACATGTGCCATGATAATAAATAAAATTGAATTGGATAATTGAGAAACTTATATTATTTAAAAGTGTTTCCGTTTGACGTATAAAAAGTTTCCCAAATAACTGATTCATTTATTTTTTTATTTATTTTTTATTGGCCTCCACTTTCCCCATAGCCGTCCAATTGACACCTTTTTAATTTTAAGTTTACTATTTTTTTCATGGTTTTACATTTATTGAAGAAACACTCAAACAAACCCATACACAATATTCAGAACATTACTAAAAAATATTACAGTGGGAACACAGTCACTGTTTTTATATTATACACCACTTTTCTTCTTTTCCCAATCTGAAAGCTTCGCCTGCAATGCTGCTTCTTCCAACTCTAGTTCCTTCCGTACTGTCTTTTTTCCTTCAATTCCTTTATTTCATGATCAATTTTTCTTTTTTCCTTCAGTTTTCTTTCTTCTTCGTTTTGAAGAACACTTTTTTCTCAAGATAATCCCGATATCTTCGTCTCGAGGCTCTTACAGAAAGAAGAAGCCTTCTATTGATGGCATTGTGTTCTACTTTTCCCACATTTTTAATGGCATCAAAAACTGTTCTCTGACAAATCAGGGATTCTCCCAGGAGATTTTCCACAAGAAGAGAATTATTGACAGAAAATCCACCTTCCACTGAAGCATTTCCATGAGACATAATGAGACAAATATTTATTACATCCCAAAGTTCACAGAATTGTTTTTGGTTGTTAAGTAGAGCACTGTAAAATTTGTCTAATCCAATGGAATCATCATGACCGTCTAAAAATTCATCAAACTGAGACTTTAAAGCAGATTGCGCTTCTATACACAATGAAGCGTACTGTTTATTAGCTTTTTCAGCACAGTCATCTGAAATCCTGTTTGCACTAAGTAAAACTTCGAGCACAATTCCCACTCTCTTCTTGCCTAGACTTGGCTGCTGCACTATAATATTTGGGTCCAAAAAAATTACCCCACGGAAAAACTTAAATTTTAGTGGGCTTTTTCACGAAGTTTTTCAGTCATACTGGTCACAAGTTTCCTAAATTCAAGTTTAAACTCTAATTTCTCCCTTTCTGAGCACTTCACTTCTTTTAATAGCTTTTTAGCACTAAATCCAATATCAACTTTCTCAATTGAGAGAAGATTTTCACTTTTTGATACATCTAAAGTTAACAGTTTTGAGACACTATCAGCTTCACTTAATTTGCCAGGCTTCAAGCTTTGTGCCATCAAATTTTTCATCAGATCCAGCAAATCAGTGTGTAAGAAAGGAATTAAAGGCTTTGGGCTCTGGAACCTTCTCAAAAAAGATTCACACTCTGAAGCTATAGTCCTAAATGCAGCCAATTTGCATTTCAACAGTGAACTTTCCATGAATTCTGCAAGAAACATGTGTGTTTGCTGGAAACATGATTCTTTAACATATTTCTTGATATGATCATAGACAAGCAATGCCCAAGTCAAACAATTAATGTTTTTCAACCACCTTACAGTGCAAAATTTCAAAGGGAAATCTTTACATCCAGTAATCATAGTATAATTTGCACGGCGAGCAGGACTATCTTTTAAAAGGTAGTACAAGTTACGCAGAAAGTGATGTATATCCCATTTCACTGCTTCAAGTCCAGTTTTCATAGCTCCATTGACTACATGAAGACCACATACTCCAATGTCAACTCATAATTTACCATCTGGATTTTCAGTTCTAAGTTTATATTTCAACTTTGGAAGAAAGCAGAGATTAACGTTAGGTCCATCCATTGACACTTGTATTGTAGCATGTTATCCAAGGGAAGAGGTGCACCTTTAATGAATTTCTCTAAAAGGTCATTAGCTGTTGCCCGTCCTAAAAACACACTACTTAAGTATCTAGTGGAAATTTTTTGCAGATTGACGTCCCAATAACGAACAAACTGATCCATTTGCCCACACTGAGCAATTTTGTTTAGCGATTCATCAAAACAAATTATGAAGTCAGTGCACTGCTTCAGATCGTCCATTAAACACTCTTTGAAATGTGGTGCCAATCCATGGTTTATCACATAAGATGCTTTGCTTTTGCCTAAAGTAAATTTTGAAGCTATCGCACTGTCAGGAAACATTAACTGAAATGTTTTGTTAATCTGTGTACAAGAGTTCAGAGACATTCGCTTGGACAACACTTCCATGGCCCATATTATTTCAGACTTTGTTACATCATCTTTCACTACATAAGCATTAAGGTCACTGGGCTTCACATCATCTTTCACAACATAAGTATTTGAGTCATTAGACTTAATATTTTCTAGAAGTACTGATTCCACATTTCCTGAGCTTGTTGATGGCAAGAGTTCGTTATTACAAACAGAGTTCTTTTTCACAGAGGAAGTGAAAGAAGCAAGACTGGGCTGAGACATTTTAGCACGGATGTTTTTCAAATGATTAGGGCCATTTCCGTGATTGGAGACTGCCCGACGCCCCATGTTGCTAAGCTTGAAAGTTTTAGAGCACACTTTACAAAATACTGATTTATTGTCGCCGTTCACAGGAGCTATCCAACCAGAAAACTCAGGATTTATTTGTTCGTCCAACCATTGTTCATTAAACACACAACGCTTTGACATTGCTGCAGTCTTTTAACAAGGTATAACTTATATCACAAATTGTCTTCTACTCCTTTGACCTAAAAAAAAAAAGAGAAATGTTAACAAGTAATGTAACACAACTTACAATAATAGGTAGAAAATACAAGGTTACATTAGTAGGAAGGGGAAGTTAGTGACTGTCTGCAACACCAAGTGCAAGTGTGTTGGGCAATGAGGGTGTTACTTCCTGGCGCCGGGTTAAAACTAGTTGTAATCTAACTGTGATTGAAATTTCCCCGACTTTTTTTTAAATATCACTGATTTTCCCTGACTTTTACCAACATTTCGGGCATTTCCCTGACCAATTTTCATTTCCCTGACTTCCCCTGACTTTCCAGAATGTGGACAGCCTGTCCATATTTGAAACTTTATCACATTGGAAGCACTCCCCTTCTGAAGCCACGCACTTAGCCCAGCACTGTTTCTACTACTCAAAGCATTTTTTTTAAATAGCAAACAGCTGCTTCGTTGCATTCTGTTGTATCTCCTCAATATCTTGAGATCTTTTTCAAGTGGTATTTGATTTTTGGAAAGAGAAAAAAAAAAGTTGCAGGGTATGAGATCTGGCGAATGGGGTGGCTGTCGGACCTATGCAATATAGTGCTTAGCAAGAAACTGCTGCACAAGTTGTGATGAATAGGCAGGCACATTGTCATGGTGAAGTTGTCACTCCCATGCAATGCTGGCCATTTGCAACAAACTGCATCCCTCAGATGCCACAAAACTTGACAGTAGAATACCTTGTTGATTGTCTGGCTTAGTATTCAAGATGCACAATTCTCTCATGATAAAAAAAAAACAGTTAGCATAGTCTAGACACTGATGAGGCGCTGTTGTGCTTTTTTGGGTCTAGAGTTTAGTCTTCCACTGTGAAGACTGGGCCTCAGTAGTTCTGGTGTCATACCCACAATTCATCACTAGTTATAACAGTTTTTAAAAGTTTTTGTCATTTTCAACACACTCAAGCAGGTTGCTAGCAGTTGAAACATGAACATGTTTTTGCTCAGCTGGGAGCAATTTTGGCACAAATTTGACTGAAACGAGTCTCATACCCAAATAGTCTGTAAGAATTGACTGAACCCCTGTAGCAGAAAGATCCTGATCAGTCTGCGACAGTTGTCATAGTGCCAAAAAATAATCTGCGGGTGGTCAAAGCGGCAAGATAACTGAAAAAAAAAATCGCACGGGTAAAAATTTAAAAAGAAAAAAAAAAGGGACATAGAGAAAAGAACTGACCATCTTATATTTCTTCTGCCTAAAAAATAGGTTAACCTAATACCTACAGAAATTACGAACTAGCATCAAGAACACTCTGCCCTCTGTACCTGAAATTCTGCTTCCATTTTCAAGCTGAAACAAAGATTTATGGAATGAAATTGTATTTAACAGCAATATATGAAAACGATATCAACAGGAAAAAAAAAGTGCAATTCTGAGAGAAATAGTTGCTCCGCCCAACTTCCAGTTTCAGAAATTTTTTCTGAACTTTATATCTCAAATGCAATCATATATAATTAAATGCTGTTTAAACAATAGTACAAAGTACAGTGCAGGGAAAACATTGCTGGTATTCGACGGCACAAAAATTCCCCTGTAATCTTCAGGCATGAGAGTGCCACGGCTTCTAGAATTTCTCCTTTTCCATCTTAATTTGAGTTATTCCCGAGATCGATGCATAACTGAACAGAAATTTTGGAGCAATTGGTACTGGTGAGGGATGCTTTCCACCTGAAACTTTCGAAAATGGAAGTTAGACTTTCCCGTAATCGTAATTTTATTTTTTAATGCGATGTTTCCTCTGCCTAGAATTGTTATTAAATATCAGTTTATTTCATAAATATTTGTATTTCACCTTGAAAATGTAGGAGGGGGGGGGGAATGTTCGAAAACGGAAATCAGACGTAGCAAAGATTTCTCCCTTAACTGTAATTTTTTTCCACCAACGATGTTCCGAACATGTCCTTAAATATTACCCCAAAAAAGGTTTGCATTCCATCTTGATGGGGGGGTCCGAAAACGAAAGTGACGAAGTTGAAATGTTTATAAGAATTGATGTATGGTGTTCAAAAGTATTAATATCCTCAAAGTTACACTTTATCTTATCAAAAATAGTGAAAGCTACCATACATTCATGGTCCTCACAGACTGAAAGTTATCTTATCAAAAATAGTGAAAGCTACCATGCATTCATGGTCCTCACAGACTGAAAGTTATCTTATCAAAAATAGTGAAAGCTACCATGCATTCATGGTCCTCACAGACTGAAAGTTTTTCAGCATGATGGATAAAATTGCCATCCAAGGGCATAAAAGAAAAAAAAAGTGACAATAAAGAAATGGGAAGGGTAACAAAGATATCAACAAAATGAAAATTTAAGCACTGGATGCTGCTTAGCTGCAGTCAACAAAAGACAAATGTGGCTGTGGTACTTGCTGAGAAGTTTATTAGATATTTTTAGATGTTTATAAGAATCTCAAAAGTACAATGCATTCACTTCTTGAACACAACTGCTGTTGCATGTGGCCATTACAAAACATGATAAATTTAATGTTATTGCTCTAAAATACGAATATTATCTTTATTACTGAAACAAGAAGTAAAATGGATCCATATTCAAAATACATAGAGTTGTAGTAAAATATTTTTATTATGAAAAAAAGATCTGGATTGATTTTTCATAAATCGCCCACCATCTTCTTATTTCATCTGTTAATTTTTCTAAAATACTCCCCACTTTTAAAAATTACTCACTAAATTTTTTCAAAAGAGTAAAATTACTCCTTTGAATTTTCTTTTTGGCAAACTCTGGCACTAACAAATCGGACTCCTAGAAGTAGAGATATTGACAAAAGGAAAATATAATTGCGGGATTCGACGCGTATTAAATTTTTTCAAAAGAGTAAAAATACTCCTTTAAATTTTTTTTTGGCAAACTCTGGCACTAACAAATAGTTGGAACCATTGTTAATTTTCTTAGTTCTGAAAGTTATCTTACATTTATTTGTATGAGTTACCTGAATCTATCGATCACCATGAAGATAACGGATTTTTTTAATCAGCCTCAAAAACGGACATCTCCCAATTTGGATGATATGTACAATTCAAATATGGATGTTGCACGTGTGTTGAATGTCAGTCAGCTCAAGGTTTCAATGGAATCTATTAATCAGCCAAGCCTGGACGCCAGTGTTACTCTTTCACTACCGTCGACTTCAGAAATGTTAGAATCTGTTGACCCAAGCATGGATGTTGCCCTTACACCACCGTCGACTTCTCAAAACATGAAGGAATCAACTGGAGGAAAATTTAAGTGACGACATATTTCTGTCAGTCAAGGGACCCAGCAAAAGTGGAAGAAAGAATTTGTGTGGTTACGATTTGAATTTGTTGATGGTGAAAATAGGATGTACTGTCAAGTGTGCCATGACAGGAATATCAAAACAACTCATAATGATACTATTGTTACAAAAACGTAGTTCATTAATGGCTGTGGCACCTATAAACATGAAACACTAGTGAGACACAGTAAGTCTAAGTTCCATAGAGATAAGATGCACTTGAGATAAAGTCTGTTAAATAAAATCCTTTGTCATCTGCATTAGTTAAGTGTTTCTGCTATGGGTGAATCAATTCACGAGAAAATGGTATTTCTTTTTAACACTGCATATTCTGTCATTGATGGAAATCTTTCTGCGAATTTGAAAGATTATGCCAATTGCAGAAAAAAAATGGAGTTAATATTGGTGATACATACCTAAATGATAAGTCATGTTCCTTTCTTATATTACTAAAGCAATTTGCAAGCACCATGCTGAGGTTTTATCAAATTCGAAATTTATAGCTTTGATGTTTGATTCTTCCCACTGATGTATCCATGTGTGAATCAGAGATTATTTATGCTACTGCTGTTGATGGTGGTGTTCAAACAAACTTTGTGAAATTCCAACAGCTTGTGAGTGGATCTGCAGTGAGTGTTGTTTCAGCGATTGATGAAGCCATGGCAGAAAGTCATATCCCGTGGGAAAATAAACTGGTAGCAGCTTGTTTTGATGGGGCAAGTGTAAATGTGGGTAAACACAATGGTGTTGCAGCACGTTTATCTACATAGTCTCCTGGAATTGTGTCTGTACACTGCATTGCACACCGATTAGAATTAGTAATTTCTAACACATTACAGGATATTCCATTTGCTTTAAAATGTGAAAACCTCTTAAAATATATCTATAAAGTATATCATAAGAGTCCAAAGCTTTTGAAAGAACTGAAGGAAGTTGCTGAAGAATTTTCAGAACCAATATTAAAAAATACAGCTGTAATTAAAGTTAGATGGGTGGCATCCAAAAATGAAGCACTAAAGGCACTATTAAACAACTTAGTCATTACAATTTACCATATGGAAAGTTTCTGCTTAAATAGTGAAAATGAGAAAACTAAAATATCTAAGATGAAAGGCCTACAAAAAGCTTAACATCTGTCCGCACGATTCGGTTCATGCACTTTCTGTTTGATATAACTACAACATTCAAGAAGCTTTCAAAGTCTTTTTAAAAAGGCCACATTTAGACATGGTGAAGGCACGTTTAATGAAAACCAAAGTTTTGCTAAAGTGTATGAAGGGAAAAGATGGAGAACAACTATCAGCCTTTGAACAGTCCTATGATGAAACAAGCAACTCATTTAAGAGCATAGTGTTACATAATGATGATCACCAATCACAGTTCCTTAAAGACAAAATAGTCATCTGTGATAAATTTGTTAAATATGTAGCAAAAAGATATACACTGAAGAGCAATTGAATTAGAGACAGCTGGCATTATGCAAATGTGGCACTGTAAACGGAAACGACATGACGTATGCAGCGATCCGACAATATAAGGAGTGATGCGACAGGAATCAGTAACAGTCGGACGCAGTATGGGTAAGACGAAGGATCTAAGCGCATTTGATCGTGGGCAAATTGTCGGGTACCGACGAATGGGCGACTCCATCTCGGAAGTCGTGCAGGCACTGGGATTTTCTTGAGCCACTGTGTCACGGGTGCACCGTGAGTACATCGAATCCGGTAAAACCATCCCTGCAAGGGCCAACTACCGTGGACAACAGCGTGTGGATGAGCAGGGTAATCGTCGGCTAGCTCGCATTGTAACAGCGGATAGACAGGCCACAGTGTAAGAAATCACTCAGCAATTTATCGCTGGTGCACAAAAACGTGTAAGCAGCCACACCATCTAGAACCATCTCTTCGGTATCGGATACAGAAGCCATCATCCCACGAGGGTACCACTGCTGACTGCACATCACAGGGTGCAAAGATTAGCATGGGCGCGGGAACATCGCCTTTGGACCTTAGACATGTGGAAAAATGTTGCCTGGACTGATGAGTCGAGATTCACATTGGTACGCGCATGGCAGGATACGAGTACGGTGCAAACCACATGAAGCGATGGATCCTTCTTGCCAGCAGGATACTCTTCAAGCTGATAGGGGTGGCATTCTCGTCTGGGGACTGTTTACGTGGACTGAAATGGGACCCTTGGTACATGTGACATCGTCCCTCACAGGTCAACGTTACCGGGATATCCTGGACGACCATTTGCTCCCGTTTGTGGATCTTCAACATCCCACTGGGGACCTCATACTGCAACAAGACAATGCACCGTGGCACAGCTCCCGAATTGTATCCGAATGGTTGGATGAACACTGCACCGACGTGACCTCGCTTCCTTGGCCAGCTAGGTCACCTGACCTCAATCCCATCGAGCACATCTGGGATGCCACCGAGAGAGATGTTCAAGGCTCTGACCCCCCCCCCCCTCCATCAAATCTTCGTGAACTGTGGGAGCTTGTTCAGGGGTCGTGGATCCATATGGCTTCCCAACGCTTCCGGTGTCTTGTCCATGCCGAGACGAATCGCCGCCGTCAACAGGGCGAAAGTTGGTGCTACACGTTACTAGACAGGTATCTCTAATTCAATTGCTCTTCAGTGTAGTGACATTACTACTAACCCAATTTTAAGTAATCAACATATGTTTGACCCAATAAACTTACCAGTTCCAATGTTAATGATGGTGAAACTAAAGATAATGAGGATTTGCTTATCCAATATGGTGTTAAAGAACTTGACATTATTTTAGCAAACTTACTAGAATGTGTAAAGGTTTCTGCTGATAAAACTAAAGAGGAGTACTTGCAATGGAAGTTGTGGGTGAAAGATAAAATTTCTCAAAAGTCAGATTCTGTGGGACAGACTGTTCATTGAGACGGAGTCTTCTGACGAATTTAAGAACTTGTTGACTATTATTTCATTTTTACGTTGCATTTCATTTAGCAATGCTATTTGTGAACACGGATTCAGCACAATGAACCTCATAAAGACTGATTTGAGAAGCAACATGAAAATTAGTACTTTAAATGATTTGTTGACTATTAAAATATCTAGAATACCTTTAAAAGACTTTACTCCAGACCAAGCTGTCAAAATATAGTGGGAGAATGTGAAAGCTGGGTGAAATCGCTGTGCAGAACTTTAGTTACTCTTCAATTGTGTATGTAAAAAAAAATTATTTTTGGCTTCTAAAAAATTGTGAATGGCTCCTAAATATTTAGCTGCACGGGCTATTTAAGCACATGGCAAATTTTTTTAGTTTCGTACCCTGATCCAAACATCTCTTGAAACTAACAAAATCAGCAGAAATTGTTTTTGATTTTTTTGTTATTGTTCTTTTAAGACTAAAGGCATTGCTATATTATTTATTTTTTTATATAATGTTTAGTTCAAAAAATTATAGTTATCAAAGGTTCACTAGGTTTACTACTTAGCATATCATAGAGATACCTACTGACTTATGAAACCTCCTAATTTAAATCGTCTATTTAACCATAAAACACTTTCACCTTTCATTACGTCATTTTGAGGCCATTTTTGGTGAGGGTGTATTTTATTCTAATGTTTTATTAATAATGATCCCACTGCAGTCCCAACTTGAAAGTTGGCGTACTAGTTAACAAAACTCAAAAGGATGACATGCAATTTTTTCAAAATTTTAAAATTAGTTTAAAATATCCAAGCTCAAAGATTATTTCTTGACTTTGTGACCTTGAAAAGGTCTTTTTTTTTTTTTTTTTTTTTTGCATTTTTCAGTACATGGTTTAAAAGCTCATATAAAAAGCTGCAAGAAGACAAATTTCATCCTTCTAGCCCAATTAGGCAACGAGATACAACTATACAAAGATTGTCCGGAGGTCTCAATTTTCCAATTTTCAAGGTTATGTAATTTGAAATCCCATAAGTAGCAGTGTTTAAGCAGTCGCTCGCATTTTCGCCAAGTTGTGATAAAGACGGTAATTTTGCGACAAAAAGTCCCCACTCAATGGCCAGAAAGTGAATGTTTCCTGTCACTTATTTCTTTCGCTATCCCGCCCACCCCTGCTTTGCCTTTGCGTTGTTTTTTATCCCCATCGTCTTTTTTTCCCATCATCCTGCCTATGCCTTTTTCGCCCTGCTCACCTGGTATCCTTCCCAGTCATTTTTTCTTTCCGTTCTCGCTTCGCACTGTTGTTGTTTTTCCATCCCCGTTGTTGTTTCTCCTATTGCACAAGTAAGCCTCGAGAGCACCATTCGCAAGAGCTTTGCTGCGATGGATAAGAAAAGAGGCGTTTAGTTTGTTTCTTTGGCTGTTCGTCGCCGCAGCAGCAACCGTGGGAGCATGCACTATTTCAGTCTTAGCAAAACCACAACCGAGTACACACTGACCAGTCGGTCGGTGTGTACTCAGTTGTGGCTTTGCTAAGTCCTGGTCTTTGCATATATATTTTCACGCACTGCATGCATCAGAAAATGTAAGTATTTTTATTAAAATTAGAAGTGTAGAAGCCTGTTTGATTTTATTTTTGAATTTCATTTAAAGTACAGAATTTAATTTAGCCAAAGCATTGTGCATCTATTTTTCATACGTAAATATAGCAAAAAATAGAACCATAATTTTGGCTAATCTGCATAGCATTTTGCTACAACTTTTGCTGACAAAATAGCCAGATTCCTACAAAAAAAAAAAAAAATTCCAGCTTAAACACTAATGGGTAGACAACTAAAATGGAATTTATGCATAAATCTACATGCCTAACAATCACAGCAAATTTCAAGGAAATCAAAAGGTGTCAGGATGTGAGCCTTGTTGATTTGACACAGAATGACCTTTTTAAAACAGGAAATAGGACTGGAAACAGGAAAGTGAGGATAGACAAATTAATTACCGCTAAGGGTAATTACAACATAACTGGCAAGACCTTTGACCCAGATGATCCTACATAAAAAAAATTATTATGAAATTGTGTTTTAAATTAAAATATATAAACAAATTTTAGCTGGCCTTTTGATTATCACACATCAAGTACATTAACGAGGCAAGAAACTAACAATGAATAGTTATTTTACTTATTATTCAGCATTTTATTTCTATAAAACAAATCTCATTTTTCTTTTCAAAATTGCTACTTATTTGCATTCCAATTAGAACAAAAATTCACATGAAATGTGTGGAACTACTTTAGATGCTGACAATCTGTAGGCCAGTGCAAGTTTCTAAGAAAAACTTTATTACATCCAGTACTAAACCATAAATACTCCTCAACCATAGATAAAAAGGAAATTTCAAGTGTATTAGCTGGCCCTCAAAACTCAACCTCTCTATGGTTCTGTGGAATGGCAAAAAAATAGCATTCAAACTTAGAAACTAATCTGTCCACTTGAGACACTGCAGACTCTGTTCATATTACTCTGCTGGTGTTTCTCAGCATTCTACACTGCACAAGAACTGTAATTTAAACATCTGAATGTTTAGCATTTATTTCTTCAGCACTAAGAAATCAAGCTGCTGGGTCATTTCCTTATCAACTCAACACAGCGACTTGACTTGACCATCTCAGATTTTAATGAAATTTGGTACATAAACGGCCTCTATATAGATTAAGAAAAATACCAAATTTCATCGTCATATATCCACAGGTTTTGAAAATACAGCTATATAAAATGTCCAAAAACACCCAAAATCAGAAGATTGATATGTTTTTAAATTGTGATTGCAGCTCCCCTAATTAAGATAGAGAGATGGGAAAGGTATCTTTTTGTAGTATTTTTTATGCTCTTTTATTTTATGTACAACACCATAGAGGTTAAGATTTAAAAAAATTAAATTTTAAAATTAAAATTTTGAATTTTTAAAAATGAGACGCTCCAAAAAATTCGAAAAAATTTTAAAACAATCTTTATATGTTTGGTATTTGATTGTGTGAGTTGTAATTTGGGATGATAATGGGTGTACTTACAAAAAGCTATAGATGGGTTCCATTTCAACTCAGGCAGGGTCGTACCATCATGGTCTCAGATTTCTATAAAAAAAATTAAGGGGTGTTCCTTGACTAAAATAAGGAGACCCATATTTTTTCTTACGGCAAGAAAAAATTTTCCCTTTGAGATAGAGGGTTTCAAATCTTGCACCGTCAAACAAGCTCTCTAGAAAACGGTTATTTTTCCTAACTTCAGCGAGTCATTGCAGCAGAGTTAAAAAATATATCGTGTTCTTGTATTTTTTACGTTGTGTGTATAACATATAATAATATATGGTGCTAATATTTGCTACACATCGTACGATTAAAATAAAAAAAAATTGT
Organism: Macrothele yani; assembly: GCA_039090855.1. Lineage (NCBI taxonomy): Eukaryota > Metazoa > Arthropoda > Arachnida > Araneae > Macrothelidae > Macrothele > Macrothele yani. Next base: position 1,439,330 of record CM077029.1, read on the forward strand.
AAACTTTGTGATTTAAAAAAAAATTTGAATTTTTTAAGTTTTTTTTAACAGGTTCGGATGGAGTTTTTTCTATATTCGTTTAAGACATACAAATGTGCACTTTATTTGTAATTTTTTGTGTGTCTGTGAAACTGCTAGTTTCCGCGTTTCGGCAGAGTTAAAAACAGCCGATTTTGAAAAATCTCTAACTTTGCCAACGATTTTCTCAAAAAGGCCATTTTTTAAAATTCTGAAAATTAAATCCCTGTTTTATTATCAACAGGAGAATATCTGTAAATTTTCACGGACCTAAAAACGCCCGTTTCCGAGTTAGACGCGTTTGAATTCGGTTTGAAAGCCTACGATTTCTTTCCCAGTGTTCTAAAGGCGCCATTTTGGAAAAATCTCAGGCGCAAAGTACGTATTCTCTTACCCGAATCAAAGCGTTAGATATTCTTTGCCCGAATGATGGAATGAGAGCATTGAATCAGCTGGCCCTGGTTTGGTACGTCCACCTCACCCTTCCCCGAGTGAAGACATGCCTAAAAAACTGTCGGGGGGTAGGGGGGATAAAAAGAAAATTCTTGCCGCTCAACTAACAAAGTTGAGTTGCGAAAGACAGCAATTGTTTGTTTGTTTGTTTGTTTGTTTGTTTGTTAACGTATATACTTAAACATCGCATAAGAAAAAACCATGAAAGAGTAGAAAACTGTTGCGAAATAATTTTAAGAAAAAAAGAGTGCAGGCACACGTACTGTAAGTTAATTTTCGATGGCTAAACACCCGAGTTTTTCTGGGAGTTGCTAAAATTAGCTTCTCAATTTTTCGTAATAGTAAAATAAAATATTGTCTAATTTACTAAATAAATAACAATTAACATTTTTTCTATTTAAAACATATTCAAAGATTTCAATTTTTTTTAAAGGGAGGGGGGGATTGTGTTCGTAGTGCTTTCCACCTAGGCCACGATAAACCATGCACTGCCAAATATCTCCTGTTCCCTTAGAAGATAATCCTGGATCGATGGGAGACCAGCGGAGTTTTGACAACCCCCCCCCCCCTCAGTGGTGGTGAGGAGTCTCAAAGCTAGGTAGCTTTCAAAAATATTTCAACTTAGTTGGCTGGTAACAAGAGAGGGATTCCATTTCAACTCTGGCAGGGTCGTACCATCACGGTCTCAGATTTCTTTAAAAAAATTAACGGGGTGTTCCTTGATTAAAATAAGGAGACCCATATTTTTCTTTCGGCAAAAAAAAAAATTCTCCTCTAGACAGAGGGTTTCAAATCTTCCACCATCAAACAAGTTCTCTAAAAAAATGGTTATTTTTCCTAACTTCAACGAGTCATTGCAACAGAATTAAAAAAATATATTTTGTTCTGGTATTTAAATTACATTGTGTGTATACGTATAATAATATTTTATGCTAATATTTTTAACATATCGTAGGATTAAAATTTTAAAAAATCGTAAACGTTGTGATATGAAAAAAATTGAAAACCTTAAGATTTTTTTTTAACAGGTTCAAATGGAGTTTTTTTCTATACTCGTTTTTTGTTAAAGACATACAAATGTGCACTTTATTTGCAATTTTTAATGTGTCTGTGAAACTGCTAGTTTCCGCAGCATTAAAAACAGCCGATTTTGAAAAATCTCCAACTTTGCCAAAGATTTTCTCAAAAAGCCCTTTTTAAAATTCTGAAAATTAAATCCCTGTTTTATTATCAGCAGGAGAATATCTGTAAATTTTCACGGACCTAAAAACGCCCGTTTTCGAGTTAGACGCGTTTGAATTTGGTTTGAAAACTTATGATTTCTCCGTGTTCTAAAGGCGCCATTTTGGAAAAATCTCAGGCGCAAAAGTACGTATTCCCTTACTCGAACGAGAGCGTTGGAGCCATCCACCTCACCCTACCCTGAGCAATAACATGCCTAAAAAACGGTCTTAGAAAAAAATAACAAATCTATATATATAGAATTGAATGTATGTCTGCTAAACAAATTTATAGTTTTCAATTTAGAACCACCAAACTTGGTATACTATCTCATGGTACCCTAACTTAGACCGTAGACTGTTTTTGGAAGGGGTCGGAGCCCGGGGTCAAAGGGCCCCACACAAAACTTCCATAAAATCTACAGTTTTCAATTTAGAACCACCAAATTTGGAATACTATAGCATGGTACCCTAACTTAGACTGCAGACTGTTTTTGGAAGGGGTCGGATCCCTGGGTCAAAAGGCTCCCACACAAAATTTCCGTAAAATATACTTGTATACTATAGTGCCCTACTTGAGACCTAGATGGTTTTTGGAAGGGGGCAGAGCCCTGGGTGGGTCGGAGCCTGGGGTCAAAGGGCCCCATGCAAAATTTCCGTAAAATCTAGTTTTCAATTTAGCACCATCAAATTTGGTATACTTTTTCTTGGCACCCAAACTTTGTAAAATATTTTACGAAAATTTTGTAGGGGGGGGTGGCTTGACCCCGGGCTCCGAACCCTTTCCACAACAGTCTAGTCAAAGTTAGGGTGCCAAGAAAAAGTATACCAAATTTGATGGTTCTAAATTGAAAACTAGATTTTACGGAAATTTTGCGTGGGGCCCTTTGACCCAGGGCTCCGACCCCCTTCCAAAAACCATCTACGGTCTCAGTTAGGGCACTATAGTATACAAGTATATTTTACCGAAATTTTGGGTGGGAGCCCTTTGACCCAGGGCTCCGACCCCTTCCAAAAACAGTCTGCGGTCTAAATTAGGGTACCATGCTATAGTATTCCAAATTTGGTGGTTCTAAATTGAAAACTGTAGATTTTATGGAAGTTTTGTGTGGGGCCCCTTGACCCCGGACTCTGACCCCTTCCAAAAATCGTCTACGGTCTAAGTTAGGGTACCATGAGATAGTATACCAAGTTAGATGGGTTCTAAATTAAAAACTGCATATTTGTTTAGCAGACATACATTCAATTCTCTCTCTATATATATAGATTTGTTATTTTTTTTTCCAAGACCGTTTTTTAGGCATGTTATCGCTCAGGGTAGGGTGAGGTGGACAGATCCAACACTCTCATTCGAGTAAGGGAATACGTACTTTGCGCGTGAGATTTTTCCAAAATGGCGCCTTTAGAACACAGAGAAATCGTAAGTTTTCAAACCAAATTCAAACGCGTCTAACTCAAAAACGCCAAAACGGGCGTTTTTAGGTCCGTGAAAATTTACACAGATATTCTCCTGTTGATAATAAAACAGGGATTTAATTTTCAGAATTTTAAAAAAGGGCTTTTTTGAGAAAATCTTTGACAAAGTTGGAGATTTTTCAAAATCGGCTGTTTTTAACGCTGCGGAAACTAACAGTTTCACAGATACATAAAAAATTGCAAATAAAGTGCACATTTGTATGTCTTTAACAAAAAAACGAGTATAGAAAAAAACTCCATTTGAACCAGTTTAAAAAATCTTTAAAATTTCAATTTAAAAAAAGTCAAAGTTTATGATTTTTTTTAATTTTAATCATACGATGCGTGAAAAATATTAGCATCAAATATTATTATACGTTATACACACAATGTAATAAAAAATACCAGAACAAAATATCTTTTTTAATTCTGCTGCAATGACTCGCTGAAGTTAGGAAAAATAACCATTTTTTAGAGAGCTTGTTTGACGGTGGAAGATTTGAAACAATCTGTCTCGAAGGGAAAAAAATTTTGCCGAAAGAAAAATATGGGTTTCCTTATTTTAATCAAGGAACACCCCCTTAATTTTTTTAAAGAAATCTGAGACCGTGAAGGTACGACCCTGCCAGAGTTGAAATGGAATCCCTCTCTTGTTACCAGCCAACTAAGTAGAAACATTTTTGAAAGCTACCTAGCTTTGAGACACCTCACCACCACGTGAGGGGGGAAGGGGGGTCAAAACTCTGCTGGTCTCCCATCGATCCAGGATTATCTTCTAAGAGAACAGAAGACATTGGCAGTGCATGGTTTATCGTGGCCCAGGTGGAAATCACTACGAACACAATTCCCCACCCCGTCTTTAAAAAAATTCAAATCTTTGAATATGTTTTAAATAGATAAAAAATCTTTACACCATTATAAGCGCATAAGTTGTATATGTATTCTACTTGTAAAATCAGCTGATTGAACAGGAAATATACTCAACTTACATTTTATGAATAAGCATGCACGCGTATGTGTTAATTGTTATTTATTTAGTAATTACACAATTGTCATTACGTTTTGAAGAGGAGGTATGCAGAGTTTGGGTAGCGACCAGCGCTATCAACCCAGCAGCGAGGTCAAGAGCATTGCATTTTCTCCCTCCATTCGCAGAGGACAAAACTCTGCTGAGCGAATATTTTACTATTACGAAAAACTGAGAAGTTAATAATCTAAAGCAACTTATTCCTAGTAAATTCCCATAAGTTGCTTTAGATTATTAATTCAATTAAACTAGGAAGCCATTTCTCAATATGAGCTTTATTCAAAGAATGAGAAGTTAATTTTAGCAACTATAACAAAACAGCAACTGCTCTTCTGACAGTAGCCTACAATTAGCAACTCCCAGAAAAACTAGAGGGTGTTTAGCCATTGAAAATTAACTTACAGTACACGTACCTGCACTCTTTTTCTTAAAATTATTTCACAAGTTTTCTACTCTTTCAGTCGTTCCTTATGCGATGTTTAAGTATATACGTAAACAAACAAACAAACTGCTGCTGTCTTTCGCAACTCAACTTTGTTAGTGGCAAGAATTTTCTATATGTATTTGTTATCCCCCCCCCCGACAGTTTTATAGGCATGTCATCACTCGTGGAAGGGTGAGGTGAACGTACCCAGCCAGGGCCAGCTGATCAAATGCTCTCATTCCATCATTCGGGCAAAGAATATCTAACGCTTTGATTCGGGTAAGAGAATACGTACTTTGCGCCTGAGATTTTTCCAAAATGGCACCTTTAGAACACGGGAAATCGTAGGCTTTCAAACCGAATTCAAACGCGTCTAACTCGGAAACGGCCGTTTTTAGGTCAGTGAAAATGTACACAGAAATTCTCCTGTTGATAATAAAACAGGGATTTAATTTTCAGAATTTTAAAAAATGGCCTTTTTGAGAAAATCGTTGGCAAAGTTAGAGATTTTTCAAAATCGGCTGTTTTTAACTCTGCCGAAACGCGGAAACTAGCAGTTTCACAGACACACAAAAAATTACAAATAAAGTGCATATTTGTATGTCTTTAACGAAAAAAACGAATATAGAAAAAACTCCATCCGAACCTGTTTAAAAAAACTTAAAAATTCAATTTTTTTTTTAAATCACAAAGTTTACGATTTTTTTTTATTTTAATCATACGATGTGTAGCAAATATTAGCACCATATATTATTATATGTTATACACACAATGTAAAAAAAATACAAGAACACGATATCTTTTTTAACTCTGCTTGACGATTATGGGCAAAACACGTAACAATATTAACAAAGAAAGGTAACTTGATCACGCTAGTTACGTTAACTAAAACTTTTACAAAAGTTCGTAAGTTGGAAGCTTTCGACCTTATCTTAGGTCTTCATCACGCCAAATTCAGATCAGATTTGGCGTGATGAAGACCTAAGATAAGGTCGAAAGCTTCCAACTTACGAACTTTTTGTAAAAGTTTTAGTTAACGTAACTAGCGTGATCAAGTTACCTTTCTTTGTTTAACTCTGCTGCAATGACTCGCTGAAGTTAGGAAAAATAACCGTTTTCCAGAGAGCTTGTTTGACGGTGCAAGATTTGAAACCCTCTATCTCGAAAGGAAAAATTTTTCTTGCCGAAAGAAAAAATTTTTCTTGCCGAAAGAAAAAATATAGGTCTCCTTATTTTAGTCAAGGAACACTCCTTAATTTTTTTGGAGAAATCTGAGACCATGATGGTACGACCCTGCCTGAGTTGAAATGGAACCCATCTATATTCAAATTTAGCCTAACATAAAAGTTTAATGAAAAAAAAAAAAATGAAAAAAACATGTAAACTGAAAATATATTTGGGCTAAATCTTAAAAAGTTTCATTAATAACAATATAGTATCTTTGTTATTTAAAACCATTTATTTATACAATGTTTTATTTTTAATTGATTTGTTTAAAATCTGAGATTACATGGGTTTAAAAATTTTAATAATTTCATTATTCAGAATTTGTAATAATTCACAATACAATATAAAAAAATAAAAGACTGTGCAGTTGTACTGTAAGCTACATTTTGTTTTGGACAAAACTCTGCATGTTCTGACTTGAAAAACTGATTCTGTTGTTTAGATCATTGGTAACAAGACCCAACAAGCAGCAACTTGCATTCCTACCTTGCAGACCTCAAGTCTGCTTTAGGTTTTGATGGTGATCAGATGTGTTTCTCAGTCTGCTTTAGGTTTTGATGGTGATCAGATGTGTTCCACGCAGTAAAAGTGATATGTGTTTGAAAACTTTTGTGGTTGAAAACTTTAAATTGAATAAAGTATATCCTTTTCAGTTTTGAAACTAGACTTTTATAAATTGAAGCTGTGCAGGATTTTTTTAGGAAAAATAAAAAGAACAGGTAATGGGAGGCAGTTATTTTACTATTTGAATTTTACATTTTATGCACAAATAATCATCAATGGAAAGTACAAGATATGCAGTAAAACAATGTTTCAATCCATTTTAAAAAAAAGTGACCATAGAGTAAGGGATAAAAACAAAAGCTAAGAAATGTGACAGACTGGATGTTGGAAAATTTTGATGACTTATCTAAAGAGATTAAAATTTATGATTCTTGCAGAAAGCAGCTGAAAACTTTAAAAAATTAGTCAAGAAACAAATGAAACCTGTGCTGATGAGAACATGGACGAAAATTTTGCATCTACGTCAGAAGTAATTGAAACACTGAATACTTTGCTCCATGAATTGGGTGAATCACCGTTCAATAAGAAAAAGCTAAAATCTAAATGTTATGCTTCAACCAAAATTCCAAAAATCAGTTCTGCTATGAAACGGAAGCTTTTTTACAAATATTAAAGAGTCATCTGATGACGAGGATGAAATACTTCCTGACTTTCTTATGGACAGTCTTAAAAGTAATTTTTCTAACTGCACTAGAGATAAACAGTTGATGTTTTTGACTTGCTTACCAGAGTCATGGAGTGTTAGGAAAATCATGCAAGAGTTCAATGCTCCTAATTATATGGTAAGACAAATAAAAAAAATTCTGAAGGAGAAAGGAATTTTGGAAAGCCTTAATAGAAAACCAGATAAGAGTCTCTTCTGAAGTAGTTGAAGTAGTACGATCGTTTTACCAAAGTGATGAAATTAGTCGGGTTTTACCTGGAATGAAAGATTGTGCTTCTGTTAGGACTGAAAACGGAGATAAAGTTAAATTGTCAAAGAGGCTGATTTTATGTAATTTGACAGAAGCTTATAAGTCATTCAAAGATAAATTTGCAGGCACGAAAGTCAGTTTTTCCAAATTCGCAGAGCTCAAACCAAACAACTGTGTCCTGGCAGGGTCTAGTGGTACTCATACGGTATGTGTATGCACCACACACCAAAATGTAAAACTGACGATAAAAAATGCAAGAATTGGTTCACTAACAATTGGACAATTATCTTCCTACAAACATTGTCTTGCAAGAGTATTGTGCAACCCTGCTTCCATATATTGTCATTTGGGGAAGTGTCCTACCTGTCCTGGGAATGAGGAAGTAAGAAATGTAATGGAACACGGTTTTGAGGAGAACTTGGTTGAAAAACTAACTTTTCGCCAATGGATTACAGTTGATAGATGCAACTTGGAGACATTAGAAAAATCAACTTCAGATTTTATTGATTTGTTATGCAAAAAACTGTCTGCTTTGGTCAGACATGAGTCACATGACTTCATTGCTAAGCAGCAGAGCTCTTTTATGAATAGTACTAAGGAAAACCTCAAGGACTCAGAATTTCTCATCATTTGCGATTTTGCCGAAAATTATTATGTAGTTTTCTTCTTCAAGATGAAGCCCAGAGCTATCACTGGACCAGTGGACAAGCCACAATCCACCCATTTGTCATCTATTACAAAACAGAAAAGACTGAACATGTAAGTTTTGTAGTAATTTCTGAATGTTTAGAGCACAACACAATTGCACTGTACTGCTTCCACAAAAAAACTTAACTTCTTGAAGAGTAAGTTTGGTGACAATAGCGTCAAAAAAATTTACTATTTCTCTGACGGGTCTGCAGCCCAGTACAAATATCGGAAAAATTTCACAAACTTATGTTTCCATCAAGATGACTTCAACATTTATGCTGAATGGCAGTTTTCAGCAACAGCACATGGGAAGGGGCCATGGGATGGCGTTGGTGGAACGGTGAAAAGGTTAGCTGCCCGAGCCAGCTTAAAACGCCCTGACGAGAATCAAATTCAAACACCATTTCAGTTGTACGAATGGGCAATTCTGAACATTTTTGTGGAAAACTTTACTATGTAAGTCAAGAAGAATACATAGAAACAGACCAATTTTTGGAAAGCCGCCTAAGCAAGTCTCTAACAATACAAGGTACCCAGAAACTTCATGCTTTTATTCCTATCCCATTGAGTAATTCAAAAATAAAAGTGAAGATGTTCTCAGAATCAAACGAGTCAGCTACAGAAAAAGTATCAGCATCACATGAGATAATGCAAATAACAGAAATTAGTGGTTACATAACCATAATCTATGAAAATAACTGGTGGGTAGCATATGTTCTAGCAAAAGAAGAGAGTGAGAATGAAGTTAAGGTCTCTTTTTTACATCCAGCTGGTCCATCTACATCCTTTTCCTACCCTAGATCACAAGATGTATTATGGCTTCCTGTAAGTTACATCTTGTGTAAAGTAAATCCTGTGACTCCAACAGGAAGACTCTACCATCTCTCTGAAACAGAAATACACCAAACTACTGAAGCTTTTAAAGACTATATCAAGCATCTACAGGTGTGATTTCACTTCAAAACAATGACGTAACTTTTTTTTAAATTTTAGGAGATTCTGCTTTAAGTGAAGATCTAAGTTTAAGATTAGGAATATAATTTGCATAAATGTAAGCAATTCAATGCCATATGTTATTATTTTGATGTGTTTCTTGAGCAGTAATTGAAATTACTTTTTAAAGTCTGTTAATTTTTTTTATATTGTATTGTGAATTATTACAAATTCTGAATAATGAAATTAATAAAAGTTTTAAACTCATGTAGTCTCAGATTTTAAACAAATCAATTAAAAATAAAACATTGTTTAAATAAATGGTTTTAAATAACAAAAATACTATATCTATTGTTATTAATGAAACTTTTTTAAGATTTAGCCCAAATTTATTTTCAGTTTACATGTTTTTTTTATTTATTTTTTTTCATTAAACTCTTGTGTTAGGCTAAATTTGAATATTGCTTTTTAAGTAAACCCATTAGGGTCATTCCGCATCAAATCAACACAAGGTTTAAATTTGGTATACTAAGTGATGCCATGGGTGTAAAGAAAACCCCCAAATCTTAAGCTGATATGTCAACCGGTTTTGCAGTTATATACCTTTAAAGTTGCCAGATTTTTCAAAAAAACTTGCAATCAAGATTTTTTAAATTGCATTTGCTGCTCATCTAATTAAGTTAGAGAGCTGGGCAACGTCTCCGTTTTAATCCTCTTTTTATGAGCTTTAATAAGATATACAACACCATAGGGTTTTTAAGAAATTTGATTTTTTTAATCCAAATCCAAATTTTGAATTTTTCAAAAAGCCAAGTTTTTAAAATTTCGAAAAAAATCTCAAAAAAGATGTTCATACTGTTGTTAATAAATCCTGAGAATTGTATCGTGGGATCGTGATGGGATCATATGCTATATGAGCTTTCAATTTGCAGTGATTGTTGAAAATGGCATCTATTGAGACACTACACACCTCAAAGTCAACAAAACAACAGTTTTTCCTGTTCAGGTGTGTTTGGAGTAGCTCAGAATTTCTCACTGCTGTGAGACTTGCAGGTTTTAACCTGCATCAGACATGTTGGATCATGCACAGAACTCTCACACTACCTTAGTTTTCTTGCAAAGTTAACAGTGGTTGGATGTATTCTCCATTGTGCAGATTTTAAATTAAGTTTTGTTGCTTTGTGCTTTATGTTTTAATGATTTTGGGTACTTTTGTGTGTTTTGTTTGCCATTTGAAATGAGTGTGTACAAAAAATGGGAAAAAATTACTGTAAAAGACATTTTTTGAACAGTTCGTGATCAACTTACAATGTGTTTATTTTACTTTCAGATCATAATGTTTGTTAGGCAAACAGCAGAAACATCAGAGTCTTAGTTCCAGGTAAAGGTTTAAATTGAAATTAGTTAAGAAAAGAGGCCAGTAAGGATGGACCAAAGTGACAGATAGCTGATGTTGCATTGTTTCAACCCATTTCAAAAGTCTAATCAGACTTATAATAAGAAGGGGTTAAGAACTGTTTCAGAATGGATGTGTACACTATTTTCAGACATGCCAAAAGTTGCTAAAATTTGTGACAGCTGCAGAAAACAAATTGGGAAATTAAAAAGTGAGCAAGAAAAGGGTCATTGCTCAGTCTCTCAAGATGCTGACAGTAGTGATGATTTAGTGTCAGATTGTGAAAAAGATCCTGATTTTACTTTACAGTCAGAGGCAATCCAGACTCTTAACACTTCCCTTCAAGAGTTAGGAGAATCCCCTGCGGACACTAAAAAGGTACAACACAAGCAGTATTCTACGAGAAAGATATCCAGAAAATAAGTTCAGCCTTAAAACGCAAAATTTTTGTTACCGCAGAATCTTCTGAGAGTGATGGAGAGGCTCCAGATGAATCAGTCTTAACAATCTCAAGACTAAATTCAGTATTTCAACCAGCAGGAAAATTAAAATTATGATTCTGACTTGCTTGCCGGAATCATGGAGTGTAAGGAAGATAATGCAAGAATTTAATGCTACAAACTACATGGCTCGCCAAGCAAAGAAGATCTTAAGGAATAAAGGGATTTTGGCAAGTCCAGATCAGAAACCAGGGAAAAGCCTTCTAGCAGAAACTGCACAAACTGTTCAGTTGTTTTATGAAAGTGATGACATCAGCAGGGTCATGCCTGGTAAAAAAGATTGTGTGTCAATGAAAGACAGCAATGGTGAGAAAATTCAAGTGTCAAAGAGACTCATTCTGTGTAATTTAATGGAGGCATACACAGAGTGTTAAAAGACAAGTATCCTAATATGCAAGTAAGTTTTTCAAAATTTGCTGAGCTTTGATCCAAAAACTGTATTTTGGCAGGTCAAAGTGGTACTCGCACAGTATGTGTGCGTACCATTCATCAAAACGTTAAACTTATGGTAGAAAATGCTAGGTTGGCATCATTAACAAATGGTCATATCAAGACATACAAGGACTGTCTTGCAAAGGTGATATGCAACCTAGGATCGATCGATTACCATATGGGCAGGGCTCGACAAATATGTTCTAGATCTAGGAGCCAGCTCCAAAATTTAGGCGCCAGGTGAAACAAAGTCAATAACGCATGAACACATGTTTGGTTATGACGCTGGAACGAAAAGTGGTAAACCATATCTGTTGTCATTTTTTTTTATTATTACCCAAACCACTTATTGCAAAATAAAGTTCCAATTTGCTTCATAATTTTCTTTTTATGTTCTTTCAGTAGACGATCTCAAAAAATTTCAGATTTCGATTTTATTAAAATACTATTTGCGGAAGTCATATTTTTTACATATTAATTTATAGTGCCATTTTTTTTTCTTCGTATAATCTGTAAACCATAAAATTCAGAAAAAAATTTTGTTTGTGAGATCCACAAGGGTATATAATCCAAAGGCTGTGAAAAAAAAATACCACGTATAATCCGCTGCAGCATATAATCTGTAGATCGTGAAATTCTGAGAAAAGCAATTATTTTCCTTCGCATAATCTGTAGCAGCATGTCGCAGAACATGATATTTAAAAAAAAAAAAAAAATAACAGTCCATACCACATGATCATACTGCCCCTAAAATAGCAGTTTAAGGAGAAGATGAGACCAAAGAACGGGGAAAAAAAGCTGAATATTTTAACTGGTGAAAAACAAAACAGACAGCAAGAATGCGTACTACTGTCAGTTTGTCTTTTATTGACTCTGCAACTTCACAGCACCACTGCTTAATTTTTCTTTGTGCTGATATCATTCTCTCTCTACTTTTTCATTGTCACTTTTCTTGTTTTTTATGCCCTCTGATAAAAACCATCAGTCTGAGGACCATGAGTGCATGATATCAAAGCTTCAACTATTTTAGATAAATGGTGTAACTTTGGGAATATTAATACTTTTGAACACCATGCATCAATTTTTAAAATTTTCGTCACTTCCGTTTTCGGGAATTTCCTTCTTCCTTTAACAAGATTTAACAGCGCTGGAGAGTGGGAACATCGCGGGTGGGGGTCGGGGTCGATTACGGGAAATCCGTCCGACTTCTGGTTTTGGAAATTTTTCTTCTATTTTCAAGCCTGAAATACAAAAAATTATGCAGTGAAATGATACTTAAAAATACTGAACAGAAGTAACATTGCGAGAAAAAAGAAATTATGATTACTGAAAAAATCTGAACTCCGTCGGCTTCCCGTTTTCGAAAGTTTCGTAAAGACTGAATTCCGTCCACCTCCGCCCCCCCCCCTTTAAATTCTGTTTACTTGTGCATCGATCTCCTGAGTGGCCGGCCAACATAACGAAAAAGACGGAATTTCTCGAATTCGCGGAAGAAGCCTGAAGATTAGGAGGCAATTTTCGCGGCGTCTAACTTCCGTTTCCACAAATTCTTGCTACAGTTTCAAGCTGAAATACGAACATATATGCCATAAAATGATATTTAACAAGAATACTAGACACAAACGCATAATCGGGAGAAAAAAATAACGATTAGGGCAAATTCTTTATACTCCATTTAACTATTGTTTTCGAAAGCTTTGAAAGAAATACCGTCCCCAGACGGAAAATGACCCCCCTAAAAAATTGCTCTTAAACAAAATGAAAATTCGTAGAATCCGTAGTTTCGAGCGTGAGTTCCGTAGTCAGACAAAAAAATCTGTAGAAACTAGACATTCCGTAATAATTAGCATGTACGACAGTCGTATAATCCGCACCTATCATGTTAATCGTGAATAGTAATTTCCGACAGAAAACTGCGATTCACAGGACCGCCTCAGAAATCCAAAGATGTAAGAAAGAAATGATCGTCTTATTGAAAAAGTAACTGTCATTTTGAAGTACTTCTGTGCTACTTTTAAGTAAATAAAGAACTAAAATCGCTAGCTGTTGCAGCATTACCGTAGTTCATTAGTTACACTAAAAAATTCCATTGAAATTGCGGACAGTTCGCATCGTCTTATTTGTGGATACGTTTTAACTGAATACCGAAAGTAAAAAAAAAATTAACTAACACAATTAGCGCACCAAAACTAGGCAATGCAATTCGCAGAAAGGTTACATGCTACGGAATAGCTTTGCGGGATTCCCGAGAGTAGCGGATTCTCACACCAAGTAGGCTTCCGCACGCGCGAATAGTAACAACGCCTTCCTTGAGTCATATTTTCTGTCAAAATGCTTCTAAAGTACAAATAAATAAAAAATAAATATATATATATATATATATATTCTTACAATCTCCTCACGGTCTTTTATTTCGCTGTTACGTTACATTTTTTCTGTTACCGCATTTTCAGTGCTTTCCCAATAACAGCACCTCTCCTGACAATTACCTCGCAGACTTTTTTAAACGCTGCATCGTGTTTTTTTTTGGTCCCCCCCCCTTTAGAGGTGTCCACGTACCAAAATTTATGACTTTTTAATAGATAATCTATGGATTATACAACAGAAATTACAGTATTTACTGCAAATTACGAAATTTCAAGTCAGACAAAAAATAGACGCCACGGCCCGAATTTTAGGCGCCTGGGATTTGTCAAGATCTGCATATGGGGGACTGTACATCTTGTCCTGGGACTGCAGAAATCAAAACGTTACTTGAGGAGGCGTTTGATGAAAATATGGTGGAAAAGGTCACTTTCCATCAATGGATTTCTGTTGACAGGTTCAGTTTAGAAACAATGCAGAAATCAACATCAGAGTTCATCGATTTATTTTCTGACAAACTTTCTGTGCTGGTTCGCCATGACTTTCCGGTAAAACAACAAAGTTCATTCATGGACCATACATATTAAAGAAAACCTAAAAGATTCAGAATCTGCAGGTACTTTGATTTTGCTGAGAACTACTCATTTGTCATGCAGGATGAGGCACAAAGCTATCATTGGACCAGTGAACAAGCTACGATTCACCCAATTGTAGTGTATTACAAGGGAAAAAACAAAAACTGAACATCTTAGCTATGTCGTTATTTCAGAATGTCTGGAACACAACACAGTGGCAGTGTACTGCTTCCAGATAAAACTCAAACTTCTTGAAGACCATATTTGAAAAAGAACCAAAACAGATCTTCTATTTCTCCGATGGGTCCGCTGCACAATACAAGAATAAGAAAAACCTTGCCAACTTATGCTGTCATAAAGATGACTTTGGTATAGAAGCAGAGTGGCAGTTTTGGGCTACAGCTCATGGCAAAGGGCCTTGCGATGGGCTAGACGGCACAGTTAAGAGGTTAGCAGCCCAAGCTAGTCTGCAGCGACCATATGATAATCTGATTCTTACACCACGACAACTTTTTGAGTGGGCAAAGGAAAACATTACTGGAATGCATTTTACTTTCTCAACACAAGAAGAACATATTGAGGCAGCGACCTTTCTGGATTATTGCTTCAGAAACACAGTGACTATTCCTGGGACTCAGAAATTCCATGCTTTTTTACCTACCGCATCTACAACAAAAGTCTTTGTGAAGTTTTCCTTTTTACGAAGTTCATTGGAACAGACAGTGACAACACTAGAAAAACTCCCATTTGCTGAGATCAGAGGGTACATCACTGCTGTCTATGGTAACAACTGGTGGCTCGCATTTGTTTTGGAGAAAAATGAAAACATTGATGAAGTAAAAGTGACATTCCTTCATCCAGCTGGTCCATCACCATCTTTTTCATACCCAAGGAAGCCGGATATTTTATTGATTTCTACAGTAGATGCTCTGTGTAAAGTGTACCCGTTAACTCCAACAGGCCGAATGTACACCCTTCCTGAAGTGGAAACACTCAAAACCAGTGAAGCCTTCAGCCAGTTCCAAACCACCAAATAGCATCATCCATCCAGGACAACATAGTGTAACACAAGATAACGTCTATATAATTGACATTGATCAAAGGAGTTGTCGTAAGGAGATAATTTAAAAATAATGAATAGGCCTAAATAGTTATTTTGATAGGACCAGAATACATAAGTTTTTTAAAACGTATAAAACTATATACAGGTTGTGGAGGAAAGTGACAAAACTAATTTCTTAATTCAGGAAATTTACCTATCAAAATTTTGTTTTTTATCAAAAAATTTTAGGCGCCATGGTGACCTGGCATCCGGTACTTGTCGAGCCCTGATGTGATCCCATCACGATCCCACGACACAACTCTCAGGATTTATTAACAACAGTATGAACATCTTTTGAGATTTTTTTTCGAAATTTTAAAAACTTGGCTTTTTGAAAAATTCAAATTCAAAATTTGGATTTAGATTTAAAAAAATCAAATTTCTTAAAAACCCTATGGTGTTGTATATATTATTAAAGCTTATAAAAAGAGGATTTAATCGAGACCTTGCCCAGCCCTCTAGCTCAAGTTAGATGAGCAGCAAATGCAATTAAAAAAATCTTGATCGCAAGTTTTTTTGAAAAATCTGGCAACTTTAAAGGTATATAACTGCAAAACCGGTTGACATATCAGCCTAAGTTTCGGGGGTTTTCTTTACACCCATGAAAGCATTTAGTACACCAATTTTAATCAAAATTCGATATGGTGAGGAATAATTTTTTCAAAAATTGTGTTGATTTGATGCGGAATGACCCATTATCATTCCAAGTTACAACTCACACAATTAAATACCAAACATATAAAGATTGTTTTTAAAAAAATTCAAATTTTTTGGAGCGTCACATTTTGAAAAATTCAAAATTTTAATTTTAAAATTTTATTTTTTTTAATTTTAACCCCTATGATGTTGTACATCAAATAAAATAGCATAAAAAATACTACAAAAAGATACCTTTCCCATCTCTCTATCTTAATTAGGGGAGCTGCAAATTTTTTTATTTTTTTTTTATTGAAGGTTTAACGACCACCGTGAGCAACTCAATATGCTATAAGCAGTCACCCGTCCCTAATTTAGGGTCACTGGTTCCAGGGAAGGGAGAGAGCCAGTGCCATAAGACAAACACAACATCCATGCCTCACCGGGATTCGAACCCGGACCCCGTTCAGACGAATGATCAGAGGCCATCGCTTAGACCACTGCGCCACCGGGGCGGCGGAGCTGCAATCACAATTTAAAAACATATCAATCTTCCGATTTTGGGGTGTTTTTGGACATTTTATATAGCTGTATTTTCAAAACCTGAGGATATATGACGATGAAATTTGGTATTTTTCTTAATCTAGCCACCTATGTACCAAATTTCATTAAAATCTGAGATGGTGAGGTAAAAAATGTCTTCAAATTGTGTTTAGTTGATACGGAATCACTCTGCTACTGAAAATCACACATACAAAATTCTTTAAATAATGAACACATCTGGTACCAAATTGCCAGATTATTAAAATACAAAGCTATTATATAAAGTTTGGTAAAAAGAGAAAATAAACAAACAAAAACAAGAAACACTAATGCACCATTCAACAGCGAAAAAAGTGCTCACCAGTTAAAAGCTGAAGTGCAATTATCTATTCCAGCTCTAAATACTTCATGATAAAAGTGCTACCATTTCCCATTGTGATTCTCCATGCGCTACTACATAACATAAATAGTTCCACAAATAAATACAAAACAAAAACAAGTCTTATTAATTTACTCTTCATTTATCTGGATGGTATTAAATAAGCAGTTGAACTGACTTTCTAACTTGCTTGCATTTAGAAGACAGTGATGTGACACTTTTGGAAAGCAAATAGCATTCTTTGTTGGTTTGGATAGCCTTTACTATGCAGTTAAGTGAGCTGATAAATATAATTAAAACAACTGAATGGAAGAAACAAGAAGATAATTGTTATATCACATATTTTTTCAGTTGTATTTTGATTTGTTTGACTGAAATATACTTCCTTACTTTTTAAATGTCTTTTATTTACATTTAATTTTTTTTTTTTTAATTAGGACCACGGTGAGCAACTCAATGGGCTGTAAGCAGTCACCCATCCCCAACTTAGGGCCACTGGTTTCAGGGAAGGGAGAGAGCCAGGTCCATAAGACAAACAACATTCATGCCTCATTCCGATTTGAACCCGGATCCATCTCAGATGAATGATGAGAAGGCAGCACTTAGACCACTATCCCACCGCTGTGGCTATTTACATTTTGGACCAACGTTGTTTGTTATATCCTGAGTTGTGTCATGCCCTCATGTTGCACGGGATGACACACCTAAGGATATAACTTATCACAAATTGAATAACCAATGATCTAAATCATAAAACCACCAGCAAATGTCCAGGAAAAATTACTGTGGTATTGTTAATATGGTTTAATGGTGCCCGCAATGCCACGATTTCAAACATAAACAAACGCATTGGCAAATGCCACAGAGGGATACTCATAGCACTTCAGAAGAACTTTCATCACCTCTCCACTTTTGTAGTCCAAGCACACTTGTGACCAAAAAACTGACACATTATGGAAATTTTTTATCTTAACTGTAAAGCTAATAAACAGCTATAGTCATAACAAACACTGCATGCTGGAGTACAATTGAATGAAAACAAACTTCACGGCCTCAATAGCTATCATTATGGTGACCATATTTCCTGAGTCTGAATTCAGGACAGATGAATGGGCCCTGTCAAGTGGCTGAAAATACTCCTTCCCCTTGTTCTGTTGGGGTTGAAATACAGCAACCCCAACATAACAAGAACAGTATTTACCTCTAAAATGAACAATAAAATAATAATAATCATAGGTAGTTTGAATCAAAATAATTACTTACAAAGAAAAAGTTTGTAGAAAGTACTCATTCCACTTTATTCTAAATTTGCCGGTGAAGTGGTTGACGGTGTGTACTAATCGTACATCTCTGACGAAGACTTCTTTATGAGCACTTTGCCCTTTTATTTTTTCATAAATTTCTATACAAGATTCAGTTGGATGATCAACAAGGCTTCAACACATTTAATTGTCATTGACAATTTCTCTGATCCCCAAAAATTATTAATTATCGAAAATGCCCTTTCTACGGAAGCATTGGTAGGAGAAAAGGATAAAACGAATTCACACATTTTCTTTAAGTTTGGAACGGTTATGTCTTGTTGATTCAGGTTCTTGAGAACAGATAACCATCTTTGTTCAGCATTATATGTGAATAATTAGATCAGAATGAAATTCGAGATATTTTTATTCATTTTTCTGGACACCGGGGCAGACCTCAAATTCAGGATGTATGGTCACCATAGCTATAATAGTTAGTCACAAGGTTCTCACCTCCCTTCCCTCACCCAGTTCAAGTGAAAATCTCCATTCTTGCTCAAAACATTGTCATAATGTAGATCGGCACCTTTCCCAGTAGTCTAAGCACAATTGTGACCAACAAACTGACATGAAACATTTCCATCTGGGCTGTAAAGCTGATCATCAGCCGTAATTTACACATTCAGTTGAGGAAGATTTGAATGCACTTTAACTACAGAGCCTCAGTAAGTTTCATAGTTATCAGTAACACGGTTGCCACTTTCCCAATGCCAGTTTCTTGGGGTGGCAGACGACAAATGATGTTCAGGAATCATTAAAGAAATGCACGCCCCTTTTTATTCTTTAAACAGTTGCAGGGAATAGGTAAATTTAAAGAAGAATTTAAAAAACGAAACAAACACTTTGGACAAAGTCAGTGCCTTCGCATACCTGAAGGAACAAGTTAAGGAACCTGGCTGAAGCTTGGACATCGATGTTTGATATCTCAGAAAACCCTCCAAGCATACCATCAATAGTTGCAGGAATTTTCTCCCAGTACGTCTTCCCTTTTTCGTAAAAATTCTTCTCTGTCATAGCTGATGGTTCGTGAAAAGACTGCAGCGGGACATTAAGGCACGGAGGAATATTTTACTCCAATTTTCAAATTTGCATTTTTCAGTTACTACAAACAGCACATGCATCATTCAATTGCAAGCGGTCATGGTCAGACCTCAGAGTATATGGTTACGGTCGCTACTCCATGCTAAGAGCTGTATTGCTGCTATCACAGCAATGGCCTAGTGCATTGTTTCTCAAAGTGTGTTCCGCGCTTCGACCATGAATATGGTAGATACAACTGCTGAGACATGGCTTTCTGAGATTAATCGTATAATGCCACTTTCGTTGATCCAACGGGAATCCGTGTAGGAGCAAAGACGCCGTTTCAGTCACACGGGGCGCCAAATCGAGACCCCAAAACAACGCCAAAACAGCAATCTTCCCTATTGATTTCTTTTTTTTTTTGATTGGAGGTTTAACGACCACCGTGAGCAACTCAATGGGCTATAAGCAGTCGCCCGTCCCTAATTTAGGGTCACTGGTTCCAGGGAAGGGAAAGAGCCAGTGCCGTAAGACAGACACAACATCCATGCCTGACCGGGATTCGAACCCGGACCCCTTACGGACGAATGATCGGAGGCCAACGCCTTAGACCACTGCGCCACCGGGGCGGCCCCTATTGATTTCAGCTGAGGTACAGTGCCTAGAAGAATTAGTGTGACGTGCTCCATAAGATGTCCCTCACGGTTTTATGACCAATTGTCATGATATGACAGAGGGCGCTGACATCGAAGTTACGTTAGGATGCTTCATCGGCTTCATGCTATTCAATGGTGGGAAGTTTGTTTGCCAAGGATTTGCTATCCAATTTAGACAGACTCCATGAACACCCACTTCTTAATTTTTACCTTATTGAACTTTTTTTACGAAACTTCAAATTTTCACAAAACAAAGGTTAGTGGAGGGAAATCTTTTTGGCAGTATCTTTGGTAATTCGTTGTAGCTCGATCATAACAGTAATACACTAGGTACATCAACAGTTGATCACTAAAACGCAATAAGCTTATTCGGGTGTTAGTGTGCTAGTTTTATTCAACTGTGGATTGTTATTTCCGAAATTAGTAACTTTTTATTCGTGAAGATGTAGAAGTTGATCAAGAATTGGCTGTCACGCGTTAAACCTACTGTGTGGTTAAACTTAAGTGCAGTACTGAAATCGACTGCAACAGTTATAAGATCATAGAGAAATAATGTCAGCTATGAAAGAACTGGGAAATTCTGCATTAGCAAATAATAAAAAACATAGAAAACGGAAAAGGCAAAGCAGCTGTTTTGTGCCAGGATGTAATACTGGCTATAAATCCTGCAAAAAAAATCACTCTTTGCTGTCCCAAAAATTCCTGATATGTTGAGCAAATGGAATAAGGCAATTCCCAGAGCTGATAAGAAACTTGATTTAAGTTGTGTTGTATGGGCCTTCCACTTTGAATCTAAATTCATGGAGATGCATTATCGTTCCACTATTCAAAGTAAGGAAGTTCTAACATGCCGAGACAAACCATTACTCAAGCCTGACGCCATACCTACTATTTTCCCAAATTTAAGAGACATTTAAAAAGCGAACGACTAATTAGTTTTTCCAATTTTAAGGGGGGGGGGGGGGGCATGCCTTACTGTGCCTTCCCCACGTTACGCCTGTGTGTATGCTACATTAATAATTTCCTTACTTTTAAGGGTAAAAATAGTTTACAGGAACTGCATAGAATTATCCAATTTAGACAGACTCCATGAACACCCACTTCTTAATTTTTACCTTATTGAACTTTTTACTTAAGGTGCAAAAGAATTTTCCTCTCTTCTTTTTTTTTTTTTTTTTTTTTTTTTTTTTTTTGATTGGAGGTTTAACGACCACCGTGAGCAACTCAAATGGGCTATAAGCAGTCGCCCGTCCCTAATTTAGGGTCACTGGTTCCAGGGAAGGGAGAGAGCCAGTGCCGTAAGACAAACACAACATCCATGCCTGACCGGGATTCGAACCCGGACCCCTTACGGACGAATGATCATAGGCCAGCGCCTTAGACCACTGCGCCACCGCGGCGGCTTTCCTCTCTTCACTGCAAACCATTTGAATAGCAAATTTAATCACATAATTATTATAAGGTGAAGAGAAGTAAAGAAAAATGTCATAATTATTTTTCTTTAAAAGAATGTCATCATATACATTCAGTTTTTGTATATTTACTTCTGTCCAGTATGATTCATTTTGTTTATCGTATCACAGGCAAAATGTTTTTAGGAATGATTTTTATAAATGGATTATGCCGCCCCGGTGGCGCAGTGGTCTAAGCGATGGCCTCTGATCATTCGTCCGAACGGGGTCCGGGTTCGAATCCCGGTGAGGCATGGATGTTGTGTTTGTCTTACGGCACTGGCTCTCTCCCTTCCCTGGAACCAGTGACCCTAAATTAGGGACGGGCGACTGCTTATAGCCCATTCAGTTGCTCACGGTGGTCGTTAAACCTCCAATCAAAAAATAAATAAATAAATAAATAAATGGATTACAGTTAGTATATTATTAGAAAATAGACCAATTTTAAAAATAGTAATCGCATTTCTTGTATTCTATTTTCAACTCATTAAAAGGCTCCTTTTCAAAGCCAACTAAAGGGAAAGTTTCAAATTTATTTTAATCCCATGTTCTTACCAAGAAATTTAGTCACTCATTGCTGAAAAATGAAGAACATTATTAAATAATTTATAAAGTTTTTAGGTTACTGAATTTTAAGACATTATTGGAATGCAAATTATAAAGCCGATGTCTCAATGAGAAAATATTCCTCCCTTTTTTTCCGGTAAGGTTTTGAGGGGCAAAACATTTTCTGTTTTTTTAATTTTTTCTTTATACTGTAAGTTGATGTTTCAGTGATTGTAAACTGCATATTGGTCTCCAGTGTTTTTCCATAATGTAACCCATGTATGACTCTAAAACTTCCGAAATATTTAACATTAATGTTGACGTTAGCACAATGCAAAGCTTAACTTAAACCACGGTGACTTAAACTACGATACCTTTATTAATGAATCTTGAGCACCGCGTTCCTTCTTTTGGGGATGGGGGTGAAAGAGGTGTGTCGATTATTTCGTATATACTTAAGTTATCTGCTTATAAAATATCGTTCAAGGAGAACACACGTTTTCGTCATCCTTCCTCCCTGAAAAGCGACGTGACATCCGATGGCAGCGCCATCTACCGCTTTCATTATTGCGGGCAGCAAGTTTTTCTGCGATCACGATACACTAATTCTTCTAGGCACTGTAGTACCGGAGTAAATATTGCCGTGGGAATTTGTGTGTTAGTGTCCTTGTGCTGTTTTGCAAGATTTAAATTTGACTATTGAAAACGAAAATGTCAAAGAACACAACTTCGTCCGCATTCAGAAAAATCGATGTAGACCAGTATAATGAAGACAATTACAAAGAGGAAGAGGGTAGTGAGCCACAAAGTCCTCCTACTGGACCAGATGAACATGAGATTGTCAATTTAATCAATCAGTATCCTTTAAAATACTACTATATTGTAATTTTATGTCATAACAAACGTTTTTGCCCTCAGTGTAACCCAGAGCCCAAAAGTGGGGATGGGCCAAACCTTTCTCAACCGCGTTGTTAGTAATGAGGAGGGTGGGAAAAACTGCAGGTTTTTGCGGTGAGCACGTAAGAATTAAGAGGAAGACGGAAGACCAACCATAGGCATTGAGATAAAACTGAGTTGACCTGTTAATAATACGGATAGCTGCTGTCTAGTCACCGAACTTTAAAAGGATTTTTTTTTATGTTACTGTTGCTGAAGGGAATGCATCTGCCATTATATTTTATCTCGCCATAAATTCCTGGTAAATACATAAACATTTGACCGTTTTGTAAAAATATTGGAAGTCATAGTATAGAATTCATCAAGATAGCTTACCAGATCATTAAATTTAAGCAGGGTTGCATGTAGACTAGTGTTTATGCTATACTAAATCGCTATTAAAACCCAGATGTCACAAATAACTTCTACAATCAGTAACTGCAGGATGGTAATACAGTAAAATCTCCATTAATGGACAACTCCAAACGGAAAGTGTTGATTGGTACAGAACAGCTACCAAAGGTTTAACACTAACAATAACCTCTGAACAACAAGATCTCAACGTTGGTCAACAGACACCCAAGCCAGGTGATGAACAAAATCGAACACATCTAATGGACACCTTGTTCCTTAGGATTTTACGTAGTTCCTTCGGTACTTCACTGAGAGGAATAAGATAGGAATAAAGAATACGGCTAAAGGAACTGTGCCTCCAGCTCAGTGAATTGGTTAATGATGGGTACAATGGCATGCTTCAGTGAAAAAGTATTTAAAGTTTAGTTTTACAAGAGGCGAGCTCCAACTCACTTTCTGCTGATCCTCAAGGACTGCGGCTGGTTGATGGTGTCTGGAATGTTGTCCGTTTGTGGCGGCATCTCTTGTTTTGTTGCATGGTAGTATTGTTCCTGCTTGCTGGCGTGCAGCTAGCTAAATGTGCAGACGAAGGCTTAACTGGATCCTACCAGGCTGAAACATTAAGCAAAAACAGTGAGGACAGAAAAGATGGCCGCCCCGGTGGCACAGTGGTCTAAGCGATAGCCTCTGATCATTCGTCCAGAAGGGGTCCGGGTTCGAATCCCGGCGAGGCATGGATGTTGTGTTTGTCTTACGGCACTGGCTCTTTCCCTTCCCTGGAACCAGTGACCCTAAATTAGGGATGGGCGACTGCTTATAGCCATTGAGTTGCTCACGGTGGTCGTTAAACCTCCAATCAAAAAAAAAAAAAAAACAGAAAAGATGAGTTAGGACCTGGCGCCATCTATTGATGTGATTCGCATAAACAAACATTGATTCCATATCATTATTTACATTTGAGATTTTATTTATATTCACTTTCACGTGAACAGATGGATATTTACATTCTGAATTCATAGTACTTGAATAATTTGTCCGCAGGAACTGATGTAATTTATGAGTAAATCTCAATTATTATTCTTCAACGATCTAGGGAATTTTGGTGCATGTGTAGATTAGCGTCTTAAATTATTTTGTCGGAAAAATGTTAGTACCTGAAAAAGGTGCGACGTGCAGATTTTAGAATGTGAAAATTAATGGCAAATGGTGCAGAAATTTCCTGTTTTAAATGTCTTTTAAAGATTTTTATCATAACATTTACCTGTAAGTGTGATGTTATGAAGAGACGCTGCCGTATGCCTAACGCGACGCTTGACATCGCGATAGTGATGCATTAGGCCTACGGCAGCGTCTCTTCACAGCATCGCACTTACAGGTAAATGTTATGATAAAAATCTTTAAAAGACGTTTAAAACAGGAAATTTCTGCACCATTTGCCATTAATTACCATAATCTAAAATCTGTACGTCACACTTTTCCCAAATACAGTACAATTCCGAAAATCCGCTTGGATTCAAGCATCGGTTACAGTTAACAGACAGGTAAAAAAAAAAAAAAAGTTTCAGAAATCAAAATTTTTTATTTTCTAGCTGACAAAAAGAAAAAAAGTTTAAGATATTTTTAAAGGTTTTTAAAATATTTTATGTGTTTTCCCTATTTGAAAAATATTACTAATGATATACGTAATAGTGTTCTCCCTAGAGACTGTTTGGTGGGCGCCTGCCCAGCTGACAGTGTTTAAGCTGCCTATCACTTTTTCACCAAATCGCGACGAGCACAATATGCCAAAAAAAAAGTTCACCCGAATCGTAAAAAAACGAATGCTAAAAATTGTGTTTTGTTTGTTTTTTTAATCCTTGTTACTATTAAGAAATTTGCTCATTTTTATTTTTATGTGGATAAAAATCAAACGTTTAATCTTACATCTCCCGTGCGCACAGTCTCCATACTGAGAATCCATGACTTAGTTCTGTTAACTGCTAGGAGTTCGACATAAGGGGAGGGTGTGTGTATGTATGTTGGCGGCTTTCAAGTGTTTTAGTGAACTGGGGGAGATAGGTGGCAGAAAAGGGGAGGGTGATTATGGGGTGGGGCCAGCAGAATGCGACAAGAGCAAGAGGGAAAAACTTCCTCTTCAGCTCACAGGATTGCTGACCTTAAATGAAAAATGCATTTCCGCGAATTTTTCAGACAGCTGTCTGAAATTTCTATAAGCACCATAAAGCCTTGTTACGAATGGATCTGCAAAATTTCGCCTGAATTGTTTAATAACTTTTTAAACTAGCCATGAAAATTTTAATTAAAAATTCCTGTGTGCCTGTCCCTCGTAAAGCTCTTAATAAAAATGTTCATGGCTAATTAAAAAAATTTTTAACCAATTAAAGCAAAATTTTGAGAGTTGACTACTCTTACCTGATTATGGAGTGTGTAAGAATTTCAGCCAGTTTCATAAAGAATTGACAATGATGAGTTTTCTTATTTTTTTATCCAGTCTACTGGCAAACCCTTTGTAGCAAACAGGGAACCCTGCTCTTACGTAATGCAGTTACGGGAGATGGGGAACCCTCCTGCTTTCCCCACCATCCCACTAGTTGAATTTAGCGGACAACAACAAGTTTTGTTTCAAAGTTGATAAGTTGCTCTTTCCTTTGTATGCTACACTATGGATATTTGTTGAATACTGTATAAATAAAAATATGCTTTTTTAATGTGAAACATTTGAGTATGATACAGTATTTTGTCATTTACAGTAGTACAGGAATTGTGATAGTTCAAAAGAACAATGCACGGCGTGTGAACAATGGACAGAATGTCACGCAGGGACGGGGTGCTGGTTGATGAATGTCAAATAATTCCCGTACTTCAAACCCCAGTGCCGCACGCTGGTGAAATTAAAAAAGGGGGGGGAGTTTATATACGTACATATGATGTTTACCACAATGCAATTTCTTTACTGTAATGTCAAAACAATGATAAAATTAATTCAACTACAGAGAAATGTGCTGTCTGCTAGATTTAACAAGCGATCAGCACTTTCATTGTGCAATTGTGTTCATCACTTCAAGCTTACTTAGAATTAGTTTTTTTTTTTTTTTTTTGATGGAATGTTTGCCAGCCGGAATGTTTGATTGACATATACAGTATTTTGTAAATAAAAATTCAATTAATTAATATAGTACTGTATTATGAATTTGTTCCCTATATTTTACTTACTTATTAAATACTGTACATATATGTACATAAATTCCAAATACTACTAATTACAGTATTAAATACATATTACTAATTAATTTTACTAATTATTAAACAAATGAAAGCCTATAATACATACATACCATCCTATTTGAATTAGTATTATATAGTTTAGAGAACCTGTGTGTGTTTACAGTACATATGTACTAGTAAACACACAGGTTCTCTAAAATCCGCAAAATTCTAAAATCTGCACAACCTCTGGAACCAAGTTGTGCGGATTTTCGGAATTGTACTGTACTAACATTTTTCCGATGAAATAATTTAAGACGCAAATCTACACATTTGCCCACTATTTTACTTAGTATGAATCTATATAGCTGGTTTTTTTTTTTTTGTTGTTTTTTTTTCTAAAATGGAATTAGGTACATAATTATCAGAATAAAAATGCTTACCACAAACAACAGTTGAAGGTGACTTGTCATTTGGAGCAAAATCCTGACTATATATTGCTTTCAGCCACAGTTGCTTTAGGTTCTGATCTGAGGGGAACTCGTGGAATGAAAATCCCACGTTTTTCTGTTCAGAAGATGTGCACGTCGTCACACAGCAGTAAACCATTTTGAAAATGGGTTAGATTTTGTGAAAACCACAATTTGGTTTTAAAACTGTAAGGTTTTTTTTTTTAAGAAACACAAGAAAAAATGATAAACATACACAATCCAGCAATTCAAACAACGTGGAAACTGAGTTGTTTATACCTTGGGACGCAGTGCCATCTAACGGCTGAAATCATCCCTAACGCCCACTGGCCAATCACCAAAAGTCAGTTGTTTTCAACGTTAATGTTATAGCCTGTTCTTCATCCAGTTCAGCTTTGGTGCAGAAAATCTTCACTCTTAACATTTTTTCCTCTGTTATAGCATACTCTAATCATAATCTCTTATTTCTAAGGGCTGTTTAAAACCAAGCATTAGAC
The DNA here is from genome assembly GCA_039090855.1 of Macrothele yani. Taxonomy (NCBI): domain Eukaryota; kingdom Metazoa; phylum Arthropoda; class Arachnida; order Araneae; family Macrothelidae; genus Macrothele; species Macrothele yani. Next base: position 1,466,617 of record CM077029.1, read on the forward strand.
ACTACTTTCTTAAAATACTCAACACCATGTTTAGTTCTTTCATTTTTACATCGAGTTTTATTAGGCATTTGGCAAAAGCATTGCAACAGTTTTTTGTTGTTTGTGTATACGCTTTATGCATTTATTCTGCTTTTGTACAAACGCAACAGGCTAACTATGCAAACTTAGGCCTAACCTCCGAACAACGGTCACTTTTCCCTGGTCTGAGTAGCGACCCTTATTCGGAGGTTTCACTGTACCAAAGTTTCTAAAAGTATTCCAAACACGAGATTCTGCATGTTATGATGACATTTAGCTATGGGAACAACATTTAATTTTAAATCATTGTAATGGCAATTTCATTTAATGATATGTATGGGCATGACGTTAACTATGAGTTAATTCAGCAAGTTTGTACTTGTTCAACTGAAATTTACAAAGGTAAATCTAAAAATATTGGTACCTTTTCAAATCCTTGCTAGGCTGTATTTCAATGTTCTAATTTAAAAATTGATCTTTTGTTATATCCTCTAAAGCACGGTAGTTTTCAGTAGAAATTAGCCAGTGTTCCATATTTGACCATATTTGGAGTGGGTTGTGGTGTTATCGATGTTTTACTTTTTTTTAAGGTGATATCTGAATTCTGGACATCTTAGATATCAATGGGAAACTAATAAATACCCCTGAAGAAATAATTGTTCACAAATACATGGAAGGTGTACACAGATGTCATTATTGGCACAAAGATACCTCCTTTTCACTGTAGCCACCTCTTCAAAACACTTAAAAATTACATCTCCCTAAAGCAGGAATGGAACCTGCTTCTCCTGATACTGTTATACTTGTACAGAAATTGGGAGATGCAGGTCAAAGCGATGTAATTTTGAAGTTTTTGTGGCTACATGGGAAACAGTGAAAATGAGGCACCTTTGTTCCAATAAGGTCATATGAATGCTGGAGTTAGTATTTCCTTTCAATTTATCTATTCGTAGGTTTCTTTGGGATAATCAGTTGCAGTTCTTGTTTTCAGTTTTAGATAACTTGATTGTGCAGTGTGAATTTTTAATTTTTCTGTGCTCTAAAATTACTCTTACATCACTAAAATTTGGTATTGTTTTGAGTAAAATCTTAGCACACATAATAAAGGTTTGCATTAAAATAAAAGGAATTTCTGCACAGTTGAGACACATTTTATGCATGACACTTCATTTTAAACAGAACATTTTGGATGATGATAGTAGACTGTTTTCATTTTAAAGTCTATGTATAATTGTTTTACTTGTTGTTTTGCTTTTACACACTCAGATACAGATAGGTTTATTCTATATCAGAATGGCTAGCATTTAATTTAACAACAAAAGGATGTTCGATTACGTGGCTAATAGCATTCACAATAGTTACTGCAGAATGAAGATTCTGAAGTCCAATTTACTATTTCACACATTATTAATTGTTCATATTTTCAAGAGGTAGCTCAGTGCTGTATCATTTCATTAAAATTTGCATTTGTAAAGTTATAGTTGTCAGAGAATATATTTTGAACAAAACTTAAATCTTACTGCTTCAAATAGAAGTCATTGCTCTTTCCACGTTTATAAGTGAGTCATTGAAAAATTCTCATTGGCAGCCACCGGGAATCGAACCCAGGGTTTTCCAGTTACGTGCCGGACATGCTTCCACTGCACCACAGCGGCCTCGAAATTCTCCAGACTCACATGTACAACAAATTGCCAAACCACCTGGCAGGTTGCTTCTTTGGAGCCCCGCACAATGCTGGAGATTCACCAAAGATGAACAGCAGCAACTGAACAAATAAGTAGAAAGCGAATGAATAATAAATACACAGTTGACGTGGATTAGGAACATCAAATAGAAGTCATCGCTCTTTCCATGTTTATAAGTGAGTCACGGAAAAATTCTCATCGGCCACCACCGGGAATCGAACCCAGTGACTCGCTTATAAACTTGGAAGGAGTGGTGACTTCTATTTGATGTTCCTAATCCATGTCAACTGTGTATTTATTATTCATTTGTCTTCTTGTTATTTGTTCAGTTGTTGCTGTTCATCTTTGGTGAATCCCCAGCATTGTGCGGGGCTCCAAAGAAGTAACCTGCTAGGTGGTTTGACAGTTTGTTGTATGTGAGTCTGGAGAATTTTGAGGCCGCTGTGGTGCAGTGGAAGAATGTCCGGTGCGTAACTGTAAGACCCTGGGTTAGATTTCCTGTGGCGGCCAATGATAATTTTTCTGTGACTCACTTATAAACATGGAAAAAGCGATGACTTCTATTTGATGCTCCTAATCCACATTAACTGTATTTATTAATCTTACTGCTGTTCATTTTGGATCGGAAAATACATGGTAAAATTTACGTTTTGTTCAAAATATATTCTCTGACAACTATAACTTCACAAATGCAAATTTTAATGAAATGATACAGTGCTGAGCTACTTCTTGAAAATATTAATAATTAATAACGTGTGAAACAGTAAACTGAACTTCAGAATCTTCATTCTGCAGTAACTATTGTGAATCAGAATGGCTTATCACACATCACTACAAGATAATTGTGATTGGCATGCTTCATATCCATGTTAATCGTAGCTAGTGGTGATGTATCAACACTGACAAGGATTATGCAGCTGCAGGTTTTTAATGTTTATATTGGTTTTCTTAATAGTTTGAATGAATGGAATGCTTCCTGTAGTTGTACAAGCCTACCCATAATGTTGTGCATGATGCTGATGCAGATTGAATTCTTATTATCTCTTCCTTGCAGATAAATGGTACTCACTAACCCCATAGCAGAAAGTTCCTGGTCAGTCTGTGACAGATATCATTGTGCCACAAAATAATCTATGGGTGGTCATTGTGCAAGATAACTGCCAAATGCAAAAAACAATAACAACTGCGCAGACATATTTTTCTATCTAAAAAAATGTAATCTAGGTACTACAGCAATTGCAATGTTTATTAGAATCAAGAACATTCTGGTCCTCTGTATCTGGAATTTTGCCAATATTTTCAAGCTGAAACACAAAGATTTATGGAATGAAATGGTATTTAATTTAATGGTCAATGTATAGCTGTCTCACCATATGATAAAACACCATGTCTCCAAGTTGCAAAAATCTAAACATTTATTTATATTTACAAATTAAAGACCTAGTTGAAAGGTAGTACTTTTGGAGATCTCAAGTCTCCATTTATAGGCTCCAGCGCCACAAGACAAGACCGTGTGTCAGACATATATATGCACTCCCCCCCCCATACCCACAATGCATCACTCACTCCACCGTCGGCAAATGGCGTTCGCCGACAAATAAAAAGTGAAAAAATTATATAGGTGTAATAAAAACACTTAATAACCAAAATAGGGAACAATAACTAAACTAAAGAATAAGAAAACAAAATAAGACAAGTTCATTTACGAAATCAGGATCCTTCATCAGTGTGGAACTCATGTGAAGTTGCCAGTCTTCTCCAAGGCAGTGCCGGAACTAGAAATTTTCTTTGGTGGGGAAAAATCTCAGACTGGCGCCCCCCGCCCCCTCTCCACACGAGGCTTTTTACCAGATTTTCAAAATTAAGGTATTATTTATTTACAGTTATGGTTTGAACAAAAAAATTATTTAAAAAGGTGTATACAGGAGGCCTTTTACCAGATTATCAAAATGAAGGTATTATTTAATTACACTTATGGGGATGTAAGGTCAGGTGATGCGTAACATCACAGCCTCTCCTTGACAAATGTCAACCCCGCCTTCTCGTGGTGCATCCTGTTCCCACTAAAGGGGCTCTGACGACCGCCAATAGCGGTATAACTATACCATCGGGATCAGAGGAAATGCTATCCCACACTCACCAACCCGCTTGGCCAGCGTGGTGAGTTATGGCCAAACACCTCCAAAATGACTCTACAACTTAAATCTTGGCCCTCAGTCTCCGGCAGCTGGAATGTACCTGGCCAAGGCAGCGGCCAGTGCGACATGAAGGCAGAGGGTGCTAAGAATCCCCGGAGGACCGGACTAGGCTGCCATTTGATGCTGACCTTGGCTACCTATAACGGACGCTCCCTATCTTCTGATTCAAGGCTTCTTGAATTGGAAGAGGAACTACAAAGGATCAAGTGGGACATCGTCGGGCTAAGTGAGGTAAGGAGAAAAGGAGAAGATCTCATTGAACTGAAAAGTGGACATCTCTTCTATTATCGTGGGACAGATACTGGCAGAACTAGTGGTGTTGGATTTATAATAAACAAGAAACTGAAGGATAAAGTTGTAGAAGTTGAAAGTTCCTCTGACAGAGCTGCACGACTCGTTATCCAACTCTCGAGAAGATACCAGGCTCAGATTATTCAAACTTATGCACCCACCACAAGTCATCCTGAAGAAGAAATTGAAGAATTTTATGAGGAAATTCGTAATCTAAATAATAAAGGTAAGCAGCACTTGAAGATAATTATGGGAGATTTCAATGCAAAAATAGGGCAACGGCAACAGAATGAAACTTCAGTAGGTAAATTCGGTCACGGCAACAGAAACCAGCGTGGAAATACTCTCGTTGAGTTTGCAGAGTCAGAAGGATTTTTCATCTTGAACTCCTTTTTCAAGAAAAAGCCACACAGGAAATGGACATGGAGACATCCAATTGGAACGACAAGTGAAATTGATTTTATTATGTGTAACAAAAAATTCGTCATCGAAGACTGCAGTGTGCTGAACAAGTTCAACACAGGTAGTGACCATAGATTGGTGAGATGTAAGATGCACCTCAACACTAAACTGGAACGTGGCAAGCTCATAAGACAAACAAAATGTATTGACATAACCAACCTTAAAAAACACCATAATACTTTCAAGTTAGAACTGAAGAACAGATTCTCTGCTTTAGAAGGCCTAACATCGGAAGAAGTGGATATTTCGGAAGTTAACAGAAAAGTAACCAAAGCTCTAATGGAAACAGCAACAAAATTAGCTGGGTCTAAGAACAAGTTGCATGTGAACAAATTATCAGGAAAAACCAAAATGTTGATGCAAAAAAAGAAGAGAGATGAGGACAACTAAAGAAGATGTGACTTCCAAAGTGGAATATATAGAGCTATGCAAGACAACACGAAAAAGTATCACTGAAGACGTAAGGAAATTCAACTGTGAGCTAGTGAGGAAAGCAATTGAAAACAACCAAAGCCTTAAGATAGCAAAGGGACATCTCAGTAAGGGAAGAAAACAGATTATGGCTCTGAGAAAAGAAGATGGTTCTATAACAAGAAATAGAGGCGAAATTTTGACAAGAGTGAAAGATTTCTACTCCAAATTATATGAAAGGGATGATACATGTACTCCAGACATCATGAAAGGTACCAGAGTTCTTCCAGTCCTCCCAGCAGAAGTTGCTCATGCAATCAAGAACATGAAGCGGGGGAAAGCTCCAGGAGAAGATGGAATTACTATAGACATCATACAAGAAGCAAGTGGAGAAATCGAAACAGTACTCGCCCAAATTTTCACTCGATGCCTTAATGAAGGGAAGATTCCTGAGGATTGGAACAATGCTACAATGATCCTGCTACATAAAAAAGGTGACATTGAGGATCTCAGGAACTACAGACCTATCAGCCTCCTATCAGTGGTTTATAAAATCTTCACTAAAGTTCTTTCACACCGCTTGAAGGTAACACTGGACACGGCTCAACCGAGAGAACAAGCTGGATTCAGGAGTGGCTACAGCACAATAGATCATATCCACGTACTGAGAGAACTAATTGAAAGAGCGAGGGAATATGAACTTCCATTGTGCATGGCTTTTATCGACTATGAAAAAGCCTTTGATTCGGTGAAACCATCAGCAGTTACCACGACTCTGAAATCCTGCGGTATTGAAGATGCATACATTAATATCATTAATAACATCTATGAAAATGCAAGTGCAAAGATTCGGCTGTTTGAAAATACAACACACATAAAAATTGGAAAGGGAGTGAGACAAGGTGACACCATATCTCCGAAGCTCTTTAATGCCACATTGGAAAATGTCTTTCAATCACTGAACTGGGAAAACAAAGGGATAAAGATTAATGGAGATTATCTAACCCACCTTCGTTTTGCTGATGACATAGTCATTTTTGCAACTACCCCATCAGAGCTGCAGAGTATGATCCAGGAACTTGCTGACAAGAGTAAAGAAGTGGGATTAAAAATGAACTTTCAGAAGACAAAAGTGATGTTCAATGCTTTTACAAGAAATGAAGATTTATCGATTGATGGAGAAAAACTGGAGATAACGGATACGTATGTTTATCTTGGACAGCAGATATCAAGTAGAGGGTCACATTGATGAAGAAATTAATCGGCGTACAAAACTTGCCTGGAGAGCTTTTGGAAGAAACAGCATAATTTTCAAGAGCAATATGCCATTATGTCTTAAAAGAAAAAGTGTTTGATCAATGCATCCTTCCAGTGCTTACGTATGGTGCAGAGACGTGGACCTTAACTAAAAGAGACATACAAAGGCTGCAGACAACTCAAAGAAGCATGGAGAGGTGCATGCTTGGTATAACCAGGAGAGATAAGAAGAGAAACTCGTGGATCCGAAAAATGACGAGAGTGGAAGACATCATGATCAGGGTTAAATCCCTGAAATGGCAATGGGCTGGACATACTGCCAGAAGGACAGACCATAGATGGACAGCCGAAATTTTAGATTGGATTCAAGGGACAGGAAAAGACCCAGAAAAAGACCACATGGGAGATGGGTGGATGAAATTCGTAAATATGCGGGAGTGACATGGAGGAGACTGGCACAAGACAGACCGTTGTGGAGGAAACTTGGGGAGACCTTCGTCCAGCAGTGGATTGATAATGGTTGACAATGATGATGATGATGATGGTGTGAACACAAAAAATTCTACTAAAAGTGTACAAAAATGATTGCAAAAAAATTCCTATAACTTTATCTTGCAAGCTTTCTTGGCTGCAAAGGTTTTAATGACTTCATCATATGATATTTGTGATGCCACTTTGTGTTCATTGTTAATTATGCTTAGGTTTGAGAGACGTTCCTGTCTCATAGTGTTCCGTACGTGCATTTTAATCAGCTTTTGTTTCCTGAAACTTCGTTCGTTTAATGCAACAGTCACTGGAAGTGTCAACAAAATCTTAAGTGTTGTTGAAATGTTTGGGTACACATCTTCAAGTCTACATTTGAAAAGGAAATTTAGGAGAGCTTTAGGAGATGCAGTTTTCAAATTACTGTCCAGGTTCAGAGCGTGATGCTTAAAGCTCTCTACTTCTAGTTCAAGCTCAGCTTTACAGATATTATCTGAATACGTCTCCCCAAGCTGAGCTGCCTTCGACCTTAGTTCTTCTGCAGAAAGTGACTGGAACTTGGAGCCATGAAGAAAGCTAAATTTTTTATCTAGTTTCCGATTGCCTCAAATCTCCTTCTCAGTTCTGAAAGCACCCTGTCCATTACTTCCAAAAGAAGGATCTTGAATTTTTTTCTGTAGACATTTGAACCTCTTCATCTTCTTCATCCAAAAATGTCTTCCTTTTCCTCATTCGAACTTTACGGAAATTGGGGCTCAACCCAAGTTCCTCTGCCTTTTCTCTGGCTTCAGTGATTGCATCATTTGCACAAGTATCTCGAGACGATTCCAGAAGTTTGAGTCCACGGATGTGCTTTGCAGACATCATCATCATCATTGTCAACCATTATCAATCCACTGCTGGACGAAGGTCACCCCAAGTTTCCTCCACAACGGTCTGTCTTGTGCCAGTCTCCTCCATGTCACTCCCGCATATTTACGAATTTCATCCACCCATCTCCCATGTGGTCTTTTTCTGGGTCTTTTCCTGTCCCTTGGAATCCAATCTAAAATTTCGGCTGTCCATCTATGGTCTGTCCTTCTGGCAGTATGTCCAGCCCATTGCCATTTCAGGGATTTAACTCTGATCATGATGTCTTCCACTCTCGTCATTTTTCGGATCCACGAGTTCCTCTTCTTATCTCTCCTGGTTATACCAAGCATGCACCTCTCCATGCTTCTTTGAGTTGTCTGCAGCCTTTGTATGTCTCTTTTAGTTAAGGTCCACGTCTCTGCACCATACGTAAGCACTGGAAGGATGCATTGATCAAACACTTTTCTTTTAAGACATAATGGCATATTGCTCTTGAAAATTATGCTGTTTCTTCCAAAAGCTCTCCAGGCAAGTTTTGTACGCCGATTAATTTCTTCATCAATGTGACCCTCACTTGATATCTGCTGTCCAAGATAAACATACGTATCTGTTATCTCCAGTTTTTCTCCATCAATCGATAAATCTTCATTTCTTGTAAAAGCATTGAACATCACTTTTGTCTTCTGAAAGTTCATTTTTAATCCCACTTCTTTACTCTTGTCAGCAAGTTCCTGGATCATACTCTGCAGCTCTGATGGGGTAGTTGCAAAAATGACTACGTCATCAGCAAAACGAAGGTGGGTTAGATAATCTCCATTAATCTTTATCCCTTTGTTTTCCCAGTTCAGTGATTGAAAGACATTTTCCAATGTGGCATTAAAGAGCTTCGGAGATATGGTGTCACCTTGTCTCACTCCCTTTCCAATTTTTATGTGTGTTGTATTTTCAAACAGCCGAATCTTTGCACTTGCATTTTCATAGATGTTATTAATAATATTAATGTATGCATCTTCAATACCGCAGGATTTCAGAGCCGTGGTAACTGCTGATGGTTTCACCGAATCAAAGGCTTTTTCATAATCGATAAAAGCCATGCACAATGGAAGTTCATATTCCCTCGCTCTTTCAATTAGTTCTCTCAGTACGTGGATATGATCTATTGTGCTGTAGCCACTCCCTGAATCCAGCTTGTTCTCTCGGTTGAGCCATGTCCAGTGTTACCTTCAAGCGGTGTGAAAGAACTTTAGTGAAGATTTTATAAACCACTGATAGGAGGCTGATAGGTCTGTAGTTCCTGAGATCCTCAATGTCACCTTTTTTATGTAGCAGGATCATTGTAGCATTGTTCCAATCCTCAGGAATCTTCCCTTCATTAAGGCATTGAGTGAAAATTTGGGCGAGTACTGTTTCAATTTCTCCACTTGCTTCTTGTATGATGTCTATAGTAATTCCATCTTCTCCTGGAGCTTTCCCCCGCTTCATGTTCTTGATTGCATGAGCAACTTCTGCTGGGAGGACTGGAAGAACTCTGGTACCTTTCATGATGTCTGGAGTACATGTATCATCCCTTTCATATAATTTGGAGTAGAAATCTTTCACTCTTGTCAAAATTTCGCCTCTATTTCTTGTTATAGAACCATCTTCTTTTCTCAGAGCCATAATCTGTTTTCTTCCCTTACTGAGATGTCCCTTTGCTATCTTTAGGCTTTGGTTGTTTTCAATTGCTTTCCTCACTAGCTCACAGTTGAATTTCCTTACGTCTTCAGTGATACTTTTTCGTGCTGTCTTGCATAGCTCTATATATTCCACTTTGGAAGTCACATCTTCTTTAGTTGTCCTCATCTCTCTTCTTTTTTGCATCAACATTTTGGTTTTTCCTGATAATTTGTTTACATGCAACTTGTTCTTAGACCCAGCTAATTTTGTTGCTGTTTCCATAAGAGCTTTGGTTACTTTTCTGTTAACTTCCGAAATATCCACTTCTTCCGATGTTAGGCCTTCTAAAGCAGAGAATCTGTTCTTCAGTTCCAACTTGAAAGTATTATGGTGTTTTTTAAAGGTTGGTTATGTCAATACATTTTGTTTGTCTTATGAGCTTGCCACGTTCCAGTTTAGTGTTGAGGTGCATCTTACATCTCACCAATCTATGGTCACTACCTGTGTTGAACTTGTTCAGCACACTGCAGTCTTCGATGACGAATTTTTTGTTACACATAATAAAATCAATTTCACTTGTCGTCCCAATTGGATGTCTCCATGTCCATTTCCTGTGTGGCTTTTTTTTTGAAAAAGGAATTCAAGATGAAAAATCCTTCTGCCTCTGCAAACTCAACGAGAGTATTTCCACGCTGGTTTCTGTTGCCGTGACCGAATTTACCTACTGAAGTTTCATTCTGTTGTCGGTGCCCTATTTTTGCATTGAAATCTCCCATAATTATCTTCAAGTGCTGCTTACCTTTATTATTTAGATGACGAATTTCCTCATAAAATTCTTCAATTTCTTCTTCAGGATGACTTGTGGTGGGTGCATAAGTTTGAATAATCTGAGCCTGGTATCTTCTCGATAGTTGGATAACGAGTCGTGCAGCTCTGTCAGAGGAACTTTCAACTTCTACCACTTTATCCTTCAGTTTCTTGTTTATTATAAATCCAACACCACTAGTTCTGCCAGTATCTGTCCCACGATAATAGAAGAGATGTCCACTTTTCAGTTCAATGAGATCTTCTCCTTTTCTCCTTACCTCACTTAGCCCGACGATGTCCCACTTGATCCTTTGTAGTTCCTCTTCCAATTCAAGAAGCCTTGAATCAGAAGATAGGGAGCGTCCGTTGTAGGTAGCCAAGGTCAGCATCAAATGGCAGCCTAGTCCGGTCCTCCGGGGGATTCTTAGCACCCTCTGCCTTCATGTCGCACTGGCCGCTGCCTTGGCCAGGTACATTCCAGCTGCCGGAGACTGAGGGCCAAGATTTAAGTTGTAGAGTCATTTTGGAGGTGTTTGGCCATAACTCACCACGCTGGCCAAGCGGGTTGGTGAGTGTGGGATAGCATTTCCTCTGATCCCGATGGTATAGCAGACATATCAATTGTTATATCCTCTGTTTGAAGAAGTTTGTTGACCCGGTGAATATGACTCTAAACTTGGAACCAAAAACAGGTCATCACAATAAATTCATATGTTGATAGGTCTTTCAAAAGATTTTTGGCCCCATCTTTTGTTTCCAAGTTTGAGTCACTGTAGTTCTTAAGTTCATCTAAGGCCTTCATGACTTTTTCCATTTGGAAAAAAACAGCTCGCACGGCTTCAATTTTGGCTGACCATCTGGTTTGTGTCTGCGATTTCAGTGTGGTTATCACATGAGCCTGAAGAACTTCCCACCTTGAAGTTGATGCAGCAAAGAATAAATAGAGGCAGTGAAGTGTACCGAAGTATGTTTCTGCCTCTACCACCACACAAGCAGCGTGAAAACCCACTAAATTGAGCGAATGAGCTGCACATGGTATAAAAAAGGCTAAGGGATTCTTATCTAAGATACGTTTCTGAACACCCTTGTTCTTTCCAGCCATATTAGCACCATTATCATACGACTGGCCCATGCAGTTGCTGATATCCAACCCATCCCTTTTCAGTTTATCTATGATGGCTTCTGACAGGCCTGAACCAGTTTTATCCATCACAGTGAAGAAATCAATGAAGCTCTCAACAACTTCTGGACCATTCTCATCAACCCGTATGTACCTTATAATCTGAGACATCTGCTCCTGATGGCTTATGTCGGGAGTGCAGTCAAACATCATGGAAAAATACTTTGCTTCTTTAATGTTGTTCAGTATTTTTTCCCTAATTTTTCTTGAAATTATTTTCATCTTTTATTGCGTGAGAAAAATAAGTAAGCTGACCTTTTTTGTGACGTTCAATATGTTCTCGTAAAGGGGCATGGTAATGTGAAACGAGCTCTATGGTATTGAGAAACTTTCCACTGCTAGGATCACCAAAGTCACTGGTTTCTTCTGATCCTCTAAACGGGCTACCCTGTTTTGCCAAATGCACAATGACATCAACAATAGATAGCAACACAGCTTTCCAATGGTTTTCCTCTTCTCTGATTTGTTCTTGAAGCTCTTTATCTATGCCTTTTCTTGTTACCAATGATGACTCCAGCGTCACTTAATTTCTTCCACTGAGTGAACCCATCTTTTTTAGCTAGAGTTGATAACTTTTGATCGGGAATGGAATCTGAAAATAATCTGCAGGGGATACAGAAAAGTGCCTTTTTCGACTTACTGTACGCTAACCATGATCTCCGAACTCTGAAATTGTTTGGAAGCTGTTTGTAAAACCATTCTTCGGTAAGCTTCCTACCATCCCTTACACTGTTAGCAAGATCATTAGGCTCATGGACATCTCGAATTTCAGCTCTCATCCTTATCAAATATCATCTTTGGGCATCACAAAACTTTTCAGGCCAACTTCCTGGATCATGATAATCTAAATCCAATTCACCAGAAGTTGACAGAATATTTTTTCCTGTGCCACCAATACGTAAATCTACATTTATACCCTCTTCGTCATCTTGCATTTGATCTGAACGCTTCTCGTTTTCCTTCATGTCATTTTCTTGGAGTTGGACCTTGTTCTGATCTTTAACTACAACTATCTGATCTTCCTCGTGGTGCTCACTGTGCCTTCCTTCATTTTCAATTTGCGTCAGCTCTCTGGGAATATCTTTGGGAAGATATAAAATAAAATACCATCAGTAGGAAGTTTTCCTGCAAATGAAATAAAGTTCTATTGTATGATTCCTACAAATGCAGCATGTAAATCATAACGATAATTATATGAAGGGAGTATTGTGGTAATCGTAAGAAATATGAATTCCATTAAATTTAAAGTATAAAAATACGCAGAATATATGTAAAATATTATATACCACGCTGACTAGCTCATATTTTTAGATTTCCCGCAAAACAAGAAGTACAACAGAAAACATTTCAGTTGTAAATAGCGGGAATCTGCCCCCACCCCAAAGCTTTTTTTTTAAATACAGAACAGCTATTTTTTTCCTTCAGAACTCTCGAATAAAAAAAAAAAAAAGTTGCCTTCCTCACTCTATTTACGGCGTTTTTGTAGCTCTGTTGTTCACCGGGCACGGCAGCAGAGATCAAGGTCACTGGAATTTCTCTTCCCAAGTGATGACAGAGATAGTCGCTTGTCCACACATGCCTTGGCCTTTCGGGGTCGTGTTTTCACGCAGCCCGAGATATGCGAAACCGAGAACAGTGGCAGAGCTTCGGGTGGGGAACGAGGAAGGAATTACATTATCGATGGCGCAACTTCTGTGTTCAACAGTTAACTCAAAGGAGGGGGGGTGAGGTATGTATAGTAATGACTAATGATAATAAAAAACAACAACCTAGATTCGGTTTTTAAAATTTTTGGAGAAGTAAAAATTCGTCCCAGCTTTTTTTTAGGAATTCATTTCCGTTTTTGATGCGTAAAATACGCCTGTCCAGGCGTTAATGCAATCACTGATTACGAGTATTAATAAACATAATTTTAAACACACCGTAATAACAACATTTCATACACGCACATTAATAAAAACACTGAACATTTAAAACACACATCAAGAAATCATCCATAAATTAAACACAAGCACCACATAAAAAAAAATTTCAGCCTGCAAATACGACTGTTTCATACACGCAAGCGGCCATTAAAAAAGCTAATTCATCACTTTCAGTTACGCCATTTAAAAGCACACACAAATACCTAATTAAAAATACCTTGCGAAACACTTTGTTCGATTTAAGGTCTTTAGAAACCTCCCCCCCCATCACAAACCCGGATTTAATAAATTGTCAGGCCACTTTTGTTTTTACAATATTAACCCAGATTACGCATTGATCACGTCCATAGTTGGACACAGTGCAAATAAAGGGTTAAAATCAGCGACAAATTTACCACACGACAACTCGGCAGTTAGTAAAAATTTCGAAAATTTACACAGTTAAACATATTTTCCGATCACATTAAACAAAATAAAAGTTATTTTAAAACAAAAAATCAACAGCAAGGCAATTATATTAATAAGGGTTAAAAACCATTACTATGGCCCCGGCAGAGGGGTTACACGGGTCTCTATTTAAAATACAATGGGCTATTTTTAACGTTTTCAATGTAAGACGAAAACAATTTCTCTCCTTACCTTCTTCACTGACCTGGTCAGTACGATCAGACGACTTAATCCACGTTGAAAACATTTCTGCTGATTGTCGAATTTCCATTTTCTTCTTTTGAGCTCTTCTAGCATTTTGACTTTCTGACAACTTTCTTTTCATTGACAACATCTTACTTCTTCGTTAGGAATTGCGGGGAATAAAAATTTTTTTGTTTAGTTTAGCACTGCATGTGTGGAGAGAGCCCTAGGCTGTTACCGCGCACGTGCAAAAGAGAAGACGCAAGAAAAAGACCTTGCTTAGCCAGCGCCAGTGTTGCCAACAGTTCTCGCGTAATTTTCCGATAATGCTACTTTTGTTCCCGATTTGACCTGACATCGTTTCACACAAAAGGGGCAACATTTGTTCTCCTTCTCTGAGGTATTTTCTTATCTCAGATTTTTTTCCATTATGCAAAAAAATCTATCTTTCTTTAAGCAAAAAAATCTAGAAGTCTATTAAGCAAAAAAATCTATCTTTCTTTAAGCAAAAACATCTAAAAGTCTATTAAGCAAAAAATCTTTCTTTTTTTTTTTTTTTTTTATTTTATTTTTTTTTTTTTTTTGGAATAATAAAAAAAATTCTTTTCCGCTTTTCTTTTCATTCCTCTCGAAAAAATTTTCTTTCCGCAGAGCCAATTTGGCGCCCCCCCCTCTAGATCCGGCACTGTCCAAGGGCTAGGAACATATGCAGGAAGTTCCAAGTTACAGCAAGAGTCACTATGGGGAATTATGCACAGACTTTCTGCAAGAAAGATAGTAGATTTTTCGACATCAGAGTTCAAAATTGTAGTACCATTCCAATCTGGGAAATAACCCTTTTAGTTTACTGCTATGGTAAAAGCAGTATTTATGGTTCCTGATCTGAGGGTGTATTGGTGTTCCCTCAGTCTGACCGATAAGGTCCTAAGAGTAGAACCTATGTATTTTTTCGTAGCCAAATCAGGATCAGGGTGTGCTAAGGATATACAATATACACCATGTTTTTGAAGAGGGGCGATCCTGTCTCTGTCCTTCCTAATCAGTGAAAAGATATTTCTAGTTTTCACTCCGAAGTTTAAATGGTGTCTATGGCACACTTTTTTGAGAACAGGTACAATATTAAGATTATACTCCAAACTTCCTACAAATGTGGACTGTCGGGTTTCCAAGGATAACTTTGTAAATTTCAGTCTTCTACTCCTCAGTCTAATTGTTGAAATAGTTGTTCTGAGTATCCAAATTGTCGAGCAATTGTTGACACTGTGAAAAGTTCCTCTTTTCTAGCTCTACAAGACGAGGAATGTGTATAGGCACGTCCAATGAGGAAACGCAAAGCGGCAGTTTTGTATTGCATTGGATGGGAAGAAGTGAAAGGAATGATACAAGGGTTGAATGTGGGTTTCCTGTATGTATACAGAGTACTTAATACTCTGAGATTGCAAGTCCCTGGTCAAAAGGAAGTCAAGGAAAGGTAAGTTCCCCGATTGTTCCTATTCTTTAGTAAAGTTGATTGTAGAATACTGAGAAGAAAGACAGTCAATGAATTGATCCGAGAGGGAAAGAGAATATGGCCAAAAGACCAACATATCATCTACATATCTTATTAAAAGTGGAGGCTGAAACCCGAAATTCAACAAGACCTGTTTTTCCAGGTGTTGCAGAAGAATTTCAGCCAGTATTGGGGAGAGTGGGGAACCCATGGGAGCTCCCTCAAGCTGTTAAGTATGACCTCTTTGCCACTAACTTAAGGGACGAGATTACTGCTTCAATTTTCAAGTGGGGGATAGTCTTGTCTTTTAACAAACTTTCCTCAATAATTGAATGGACGGTAGCTAGAGGGACACTCGGGGAAAAGGGCCTCCACATCTAGTGAGGCCATAATGAATGCTCGACCCTCAGATGTGAAGGACTTTATACGGTTCAGGGCTTGCATCGTACTATTAATGGAAACATCAGAGTGCATGGTGAGGGGTTTTAAGTAATTGGCCAAAGCTCTTTCCAACCCCCGAGTAGGGCAAGCATACCCCGAGACCAATAGTCGAAGAGGCCGATCAATCTTATGAGTCTTTATTTTCCCAAAAAGTTCGGGTACTCTTGGGCCTACAGGTGGTTTCATGTTTGAAGAGACAGAAGGTCGCAGAAAACCTTGAAGTCTTAATTTGCTGAGTTCCACAATGGTAGCCGCCATAGGGTCAGAGTTTAAGACTCGGTGTGGAACTTTATCTATAGCACTCAGCATTTTATTATGGTAATCTTTTTTATCCATAATGATAATCTGTGAGGTCTTATCTGCACCTATGATAGACACATCATTATTGTGTGTCAGCTCCAAAAGCTGGTCTCTTTCATATTTTAGAATAGGAGGCAATCTTGTGAATTTATTGAAAGCCCTTTCCACCTGAAGTCTGGCTATTTCTCGTTCTTCTTCAGGCAAGGCCCCAATGATTTTTTCTATCTGTGGGATGGAAAACAATGGGCGAGGAGTTGAGACGGGGAAACTGCATTTTGTTCCCTTATTAAGGGCGGTAGTCTGGGGCTCAGAAAGTTGAACTGAGCTTAGATTCACAAAGAGCGGCTGAGAAGGGGAGTTACCACTACCACTGACATAAGGTGTAGGGGGTGTGTGCCAGTAGGGTCTATTTGAGACAAGGTTGCTCATTTTTTTTAATATGCCTGTGGTTGACAGCATCAAGTTCAGATTGCAACGAGGTGAAGAAAATGTTAAGTCTCATACCTAGAATAATATGGTGGGTGAATTCCGTAGCAAGTAAATAAGCTTGATAAGAACGTCGGCTCAAGAGGTCAATATAACCACGTTTTCTCCTAATTTCTGCACTAAGTCTTTTGCATTCCACCCTGTGGATCACTCTTGAGTCTCTATTTGACATAGTGAAGGTATTGATACATAGGAACTTAGGAATAACTTTAAGTGAACGACAGTTGGCCAGAAAACACTAATGTGCCTCATTAATTGTAAGCTTCCGGCGGAGAGCACAAAACACCTTGACAGCCCGATCCATGTCTCGTGCACTAATAAAACACAATGTGAAAACAATAAAATACACTGTATAAAAACTATCTGCAGCTAAATAATTAAAATTGAGTTGAAATTCGTACGTAATAACTTAATGGTCAATGTATAGCTGTCTCACCATACGATAAAACACCATGTCTCCAAGTTGCAAAAATTAAAACATTTATTTAGATTTACAAATTAAAAACCTAGTTGAAAGTTAGTACTTTCGGAGATCTCAAGTCTCCATCTACAGGCTCCAGCGCCACAAGACAGGACCGTGTATTAGACATATATATGCACTCCCCCCCCCATACCCACAATGCATCACTCACTCCACCGTCGGCAAATGGCGTTCGCCGACGCTGGCTACAAATAAAAGTGAAAAAGTTATATAGGCGTAATAAAAACCACTTAATATGATTGTTGATGCTTTTGTTTCCTTTTGAAGTTTGAAAATAATATTTAATCAGTTTTCTGTACTCTTTATGAATACGGGTAATTCTGCAGAACAGTGAGCTTCATTCAATCTGTTATGTAGTCAGTATCCGTTCCATATCTATGTTGATAAGTCATGTTTTAATTTCAAGCCACATAACATAAATAATATTAACCTGTGTTTCTCTATTCATAAAAATTTGTACATTCATGTAATCCTATATTACAGCAGTGAATTTTTTATCTTAATTCTTTTTTCTTAGTTATGATGATACATTTGCAACTTTATCAGTATGGATTGCTTGATCCATAGAATTCACAAAATGGATGCTGTGGTTTACAATAGACTAATGACTAATGCAGTGTTTTTCAACCTTTTTCTCCTGATGTACCATTTCTCATGTTCTAATTATCTTAAGTACCACCAATACCTTAAAGTTCCAAATGCTATCAGTCCAGTATAATTTTTAAAAATGTTTTAAAATCTTACCCACCCTCCTCTTTTCAGGCATACCATTGGAGAACACCTCACGTATCACCGGTTGAAAAACGCTGGACTAATGAATAAGCCTAACAATGCATGATGGACTACAATCGTCCCATCCATGCAGAGAGGGTTTTCTAACCGATCTACAAGGCCAAAAGATTACCAGTATCTGTAAGGTGATTCTATGGCATAGTGGATATGTTGTAAAAAATGATTTTATCTGCACACACTAAATTGAAAGTGTAACATCAATGATCATAGAAAAAAATAATATCTCAAATGAAAGTGTGTAACATCAACGATCATAGAAAAAAATATATATATATATATCTCAAATGAAAGTGTAACATCAACGATTATAGAAAAAAAAATATATCTCAAAAGTGTAATTTTTTGAGCAGCTCTCTCAGGTATTACTTATGGTACATGTGACTGAATGAAGTTTTTCTTTTTTGCATGACATTTTTTGTATGTGCACACACACAAATTTGTCAGGACAAAATATTCATCTGCAGGACTCTAAAAATTAAAATTCTCAGTTCTCGTGGTTCTTAAAAATAACTAATGTATCCAGTTCTTCTGTATCTGAAAATTACAAATTTAAATACTTCTGCACATGCAGAGCATAAAAATACAATACCCAGGGCTTGTAAATTATAGGCCTGGGTAGATAAATAAAAAATCTAGTTGCCCTGTTCGGGTAAGTAAAGCAGTTTGGAACAATACATATTATGTGCATTATATTCCTGCATTGCAGTATCCTTATACAGTGTATTTACGTGGTATAAAACTGATATAAATGTAATGAAACAACCAAAGTTTTTTTTTTTTTTCATCTCTAATTTTTCTATAATACATAAAGATTCAGTACCTCTTTTAGAATTGCTATTACACACGTTAAAATGCGGACACGTGATTATGGTGGTGCAGTTAATTATGACGTTTATTATTTTAAAAAATAAGGACTAAAAAAAGCAAGAGCAATTACTCACATATATTCGTCCAGAGGTCATTTTTGTTCGCATACCACCGTAGTTCCGCAAGTTGTTTGGTCTCAGGTGTTCAGCGGCTATGCATTGCAAAAAGTCCAATGGTGACTATAATATGGTGTTTAGCAATGTCAAAGTAGTAGTCGACCCAAAGAATCTTGCTATATATTGTATCGTAATCTCAAAAGAATAATGCAACTGAGAATAAAAACCCTGTAGTGACTTATGCCACAGACAGGTTAAAAGGCTAACAATGAACAATCCAAAAAACTATAACAAACGAATCTAAAAGGCTGATAGTGAACGAATTTAATAGAACAAAATGAAATATGAATGGCCAGAAGAAACGACGAATGAACTATTTACATAATGCGTGCACCACCTTCTCACGTCCACCAGCATCCCCTGACGTGTTTCACCCTAGCCTCCTAGGCGTTTTCAACGAGAAATGAAACGTCTGTTGGTAAGTGACAACGTTTTGTACCTCCAACAGACTTTTCATTTCGTTGTCACTTACCAACAGACGTTTTATTTCCTCGTTGAAAACGCCTAGGAAGAGGCTAGGGTGAAACATGTCCGGGGACGCTGGTGGACGTTAGAAGGTGGTGCACGCATTATGTAAATAGTTCATTCGTCGTTTCTTCTGGCCATTCATATTTCATTTTATTCCTTTAAATTCGTTCACTATCAGCCTTTTAGATTCATTCGATATAGTTTTTTGGATTGTTCATTGTTAGCCTTTTAACCTGCCCGTGGCATAGGTCACTACAGGCAGTGTTGCATTCAGAGTGTTTTTTCCGTAGGGGGGGGCATTACAAATTTCGAGTGGGGCTAAAACTTGTTGATTGATTATATACAGTACATATAATCACAGTTTTGTTATTTATATATACACTATTAATACATATATATATACTCTGCTGGCCACCCAAAATGCAACACCAAGAAGGACACGAGATAGCAAAGCCAGATTTACTGGACACATAACAACAGATACAAAGATGAAACGATTGAGCTCACAAGCCCGTGCGACTTGCGGAACACGCAGACATCAATAGTTCGTGTGGCCCCCATGGCTGGCAATAACAGCTGCTACACGCCGCGGCATTGAACGAAAGAGGCTATGGATGTGGGCTTGGGGTATGTTGGTCCAGGCTGCTTCCACACGTTGCCACAGTTAATCAGGCGTAGCCGCGGGTGGTGCTTGCCGGGCCACTCAGTTGCCGCTCAGCGAGCAGACGTGTTCGATGGGCGACGTATCGGGAGAACAGGCGGGCCACGGCAGCAGTGACAGTGCTGGGCCGTGAAGAATTGTTGCTTGATGCGTGCCACGTGCGGGTGCGCATTATCCTGTTGAAATGTGGCCGCTGGCAGGTCCTGCAGCTAAGGCAGGGCTACAGGCTCCAAAACGTCGGAGATGTAGCGGTGGCTGTTGAGTGTACTGACGATGCATACCAGAGGGGTGCGGGTGTCATATCCAATTGCGCCCCAAATCATAACGCCAGGCGACGGACAGGTATGGCGATGCATAATGCAGGCGTCGTACAGTCTCTCGCCGCGGTGTCACCACACGCGCATCCGACCATCATGGTGTTGCAGGCAGAAGCAGGATTCGTTGGAGAAGACAATGTCGTGCCATTGCGTAGTCCAGGTGCGGCGTTCAACGGCCCACTGCCACCGACGTCAATGGTAATCGGAGCAGTGTGTGCCGTGCGACAAGTCCCCGCTCCTGCAGACGACATCGGACAGTATGTGCTGACACAGGTTGTTGCACAGCACACCCTAATTCCTGCACTAACATTCGTGATGTGGCGGTGCGAGCCGTCAATGCCCGCCGCACAACATGCCAGGCCTCTCGTTTGGTGGTGTGCCGCGGCGGCGGCAATCGCTCACGCTGGTCCATCCGTCCCTCTTGCACCCACCAAATGCATACTCGCCTCACTGTGACTGGATGTCGTCCCACACGGGCGCCGATGTCTCAGTACGATAAACCGCTGTTGCGATAAGCCACTATTCGTCCTCTGTCGAACTCCGAAACGTACTGGAATAACTGCCGTATTCTGCGACGAGGCATCAGGAAGCTTCCCACACACAGGTCCGGCAGCACAACACACTTCCACTACTTACACCCCGCCTTCTGTGCATCCTTCTTATAGTGTTTCTCGGTGGCGTGCCGGGCGCACATGATTTGCATATGCCCTGCAATCGTTTGCATGTCCTCTCGCGGGCGACGCATGCTGCGAATTTCAGGCCAATCGGATGCTTCCTTCTTGGTTTTGCATTTTGGGTGGCCGGCAGTGTAAATGATAAATAGAATACAAAAAATTTCCTATGCTCCTATATCGCAAATGCAAATTCTAAGAAATCTACACATACAAGTGATTAAAAATGTAAAAATGTTATACCTTTGCTTTAATTCAGTAATGGACTACGGATTTCATTATGGGGTGGTGTAAAAATATTGAGAAAGTTAGTAAAGTTAAGGCTGTGCTGGAGAAAATTCCCCAAGACATTAGGAGTGGTTAAAATGTCCTCGCTTTATACTACAAGCGTGTTTCTGATTATTAAAAAATTATTACAGTAGTGTTACCTGAAAACGTATGGTGTAAGCCATTCCCCTGACATTTGGTTTCAGTCCCTTTAGATTATTTAGATTATCAAATAGTATTAAAAAAAAAAAAAAACTAACTAACCGTGTAGATGCCAGTTTGAGGTGCCTCGATTTTTTTTGTGACAGAGTGTAAACCACCACCACCAGAAAAAAGAACAACCTTATTATGGGAACAATTTCTGATAATTTGCTATTGTTAAAAATTAGGTAGCAAATATTTTGTTGTATTGAAAGTACAAAAGTCACGTTAGCTACACTGAGGCTTAACCGTATACATGGACAGTCGGCATCCAGAAGACTGAAATAAAACTCAATGCCAGCTTCCAAAATATGATGATGTATTGCTGTGCAAACATCTCTACTCTGTGGAATTAGGTTTTTATTGCGGAAGTAGTCCGAGTTGTCAGTGCTTGGAAAATTGTCCCTTCAGCGAGGACTCATTAATGTTTTGTTGAAGGATGATAGAAATTTCAGATTAAAGTTCATGTGGATGTTGTTGTTGTTTCTTTATTATTATAATATTTTCCATCATTTTCTTAATGTTTTTTAATTCTAAATATTCAGGTATAAAAGAACACAATTAGGCTAAATATAAGGGGAGATCGCCCAAAAATCTACAGGGGTCATTCATAGATTTTCGGGGGGAGGGGGGAAGAGGGCTAAGCACCCCTGAGAAGATGCCTGAATACATCACTGACTACAGGGTTTTTATTCTCAGTTACATTATTCTTTTGAGCTTACGATACAATATATAGCAAGATTCTTTGGGTCGACTACTACTTTGACATTGCTAAATACCATATTATAGTCACCATTGGACTTTTTGCAATGCATAGCCGCTGAACACCTGAGACCAAACAACTTGCGGAACTACGGTGGTATGCGAACAAAAATGACCTCTGGACGAATATATGTGAGTAATTGCTCTTGCTTTCTTTTAGTCTTTATTTTTTAAAATAATAAATGTCATAATTAACTGCATCACCATAATCACATGTCTGTATTTTAACGTGCATAATAGCTGTTCTAAAAGAGGTACTGAATCTCTATGTATTATGTATTTTAACCACGTATAACTTGTGACTTCCTTATACGGAAGATATACATGAAGTATCTACTAATTTTTCTGTTGTGCACATTAAATGTTAAATAGATAATGTTGTCATACCTCATCTGCAATTTCCATATCTTGATATATTAAATAATATAGATAAGTCCAAAAAAACAAAAAAAGCATTTGCACTTACCATTGTTTGGTGGTTGGTCTTCATTTGGTGCTGCTTCTTTGTCTTTAATATAACGTTGAACATTGTAGTTGATTGACCATTAAAATTTAGCTTGTCATTCGTCCAAAATGTATTATTTATAATACATTTATTTATAAACATTTATAAATAAATGTATTACATTCAATAAAATGAAATAAATACATTTATAAATAAATGTATTTATTTCATTTGTCGAAATGTATTAATTATAGTACATTTATTTATAAACATTTATAAATAAATGTAAATAATAATTTATAGTTATTATTTATAATACATTTTGGACGAATGACAAACTAAATTTCAATGGTCAGTCAACTACAATGTTCAATGTTAAATTAAAGATAAAGAAGCAGCACCAAATGAAAACCAACCGCCAAAATATGGTTAGTGCAAATGCCTTTTTGTTTTGCTTTTTTGGACTCTGCTATTATTTAATATTTCAAGTTATGGAAATTGCAGATGAAATATAGCCACATTATCTATTTAATGTTTAACGTGTGCAAGTCACATTATCTATTTAATGTTTAACTTGTGCAACAGAAAAATTAGTGATGAAAAAACCAAACTTTGGTTGTTTCACTACATTTATATCAGTTTGGAACAGAATTTCCTATTACAAGAAAAATTACAGCCATCGCATGTTGTATTTCAGTTCACTGTTTGTCGCCGGAAGTTGTATTATTGTTACACAGTTCCAAGAACAGAAGAATATCACTTCTTTAATTATATGATGTTTCTAGACCCAGAAATTGGAATCGTATGTAGTTTTGTTCGAAATGTTTATAGTAAGTGACAGGATGTATACCTCTGATGGAACTAGCCTCTGGTGTGACAAAGGGCAAAAAATTTAACCAAAGGAACATGGCAGAATCACTAAATTTCTCAAAAACCAGTTTCATCATCATGCCATTTCATGCCAATTTCAGCATAAACATCTTAAAACTTAAGATACACACTTTTGTGTATTGAACATTTTAAATATAAACCCTTAAAATGGAAGTACAAAACATGTAAAAAAAGTTTTATTTTTTAATTTAAAAAAAATTAGGGTTCTGATTTGTTAAAAGATAAATTGTCCTGGGCATCGAGCTTTTACTACCTGGGGAGGTAAATAATTTCTGCACATGCCCAGCTGGACATGTAACTTTTCAGATATTTTTCAAGCCCTGACATGCCAGTACATATGCTAAATTTTCTTTTATGAAATGTGAAAAACAAATTTCTTTTTTGTTTATTTTTTTAACCAAGATTATTAGCATTGTATTTTTATTATTGTAAAAATATAACTAAACTAAGTTATTTTCAAAGTTGTTAGAGCATTTTCCTTAATTGTTCAAGAGGAAAACAGTGTGAAGCATTGAAAACTTTGCTGAGAAATGCTCCTGCTGGCACAAAAAGTCAAGTTATAAAAGTAAGTCTTGTACTTTTTTAGTTACCTGTTTTTGGTGTTGATCATTTTCAGTGTAGTGTTTTGCTATTATCTATGTGTTATTGTGTCTTTTTGTAATTTCCAGGCTAAGAGCCACACCTGAAAGAAATTGAAATTTAGGAGACAAATTCTTTGTAAGTGCTGCACCAAGATAAGTCACTCCCTAATATTGCTGTTCTTCACCAATTGATGAAAGATCTCCAACAAATAACATCCCAACATATTTGGACTTCTCTCACAATAAAATGTTTATTATACATCAACTATAGTTTCGCAGAGCGTTTGGCTCAGCATCCTCAGGACGAATGGAGCATAAACATTCAAATCATTGTGACATCATCAGAATTCTGACGGTCACAGTTTTTTGTGAGTTGTTTCTACGCGCTTGAAAGAAATGGAGTCGATGTCATGTCGTTGACAAGCCGGGACGAGTTCCGGTATATGTGAAAAGCTTCTAATATATTAAGCTTGATAGTCAGGTCAGGTTTATTGATAAGCGTAGCGTTCGAAACAAAAACTTATGGTTATTTTCGTGACAATGTTGGGCTATAGACAACTTCTTCAGTTCATAGCTCCATACGTAGCTCTTGTGTTCCTTCACATGGAAACTTAAAGCCCTGTGAGTTTGTCCTATATATGAAAGTCCACATTCATAAGGTATCTGATAAATTCCCCAGGAGTTTGTCTTCAACATAGTTTTTTGATCCATAAAAATTCATCTTGTTTATGGATTTGAAAATAACTTTGAAATTAAAGCTTTTGAAAAATTTTGAAATTCCGAAGCAAATCTGAAGGGCAAATGGGATAACCACCCAATTCTTCCATATTGGGAGGTCTATAGGCATGAGCGTGCATACAGGCTTCAGTTTCCTAAATTTTTGGACAGCTGTCTATAACTGAAGGGCTGTATCTCTGTGTACTGCAATTCATATAAGAAAATCAAGCTCTTTCTGTAAGGAATTCTTAGTTGAACGGATATGTATTGCATGATATATGTATGTGAAGAAGGCAGAGATCTTTTGTTTCCTTGAATGATTTGATTTTGCATAGGGGTACGTAAATTTCATATATAGGACAGACCCGCAGGGCTTTAAGTTTCCGTGTGAAGGACTATGAGAGCTAAGTACGGAACTATGAACTGAAGAAGTCGCTTATAGCCCAACATTGTCACATAAATAACCACAAAGTTTTGTTTGGAAATGCTACGCTTATCAATAAACCTTACTCGACTATCAAGCTTAATATATTAGAAGCTTTCCACATTTACCAGAACTTGTCACAGCTTGTCAATGACTCCATTTCTTTGAAGCGTGTAGAAACAACTCACAAAAATCCGTAACTGTCAGAATTCTGATGATGTATCAATGATTTGAATGTTTACGTTCCATTCGTTCTGAGGATGCTGAGCCAAACGCTCTGCGAAACTACAATCGATGTGTCATAAACATTTTATTATGAGAAAAGTTGCTATTTTTCTTCTATCTTAACACCACAAGCTTAGTAGTTATAAATTATATATATATATTTGGACTTCCTATATTTTTTAATGTAATTTTTGGCAAATAAGTTAGCTGATATAATGAAAGTTTAAGGATGGCACTTTTTTGTGTGAAAATGCTAACTTTTAGAAGGTGCTTATAAGTTCTAGTTTTTAAACACATTTTTTGTTAATAGGAACAGTTTTAAGTTACTTTTGATCATGCATTAGCAACTTGCAAAATTTTGATCTTGAAATCATTGCATTCTAGCCATCACTTCTTCCCTTAATCGTAAGCTAAGCAGCAATATTTTCCCTGTAGCTCAATGCTAGCTGTTATAATTGATAATTAATAGGTAGCCTTTAAAAGTGTATGGTCTTTGATTCTGGTTTGACTTTGTCTAACCTTTAGTGGATCTTTGCTAAAGAAACAAATTTCTCTGAAATGTCAAGTCTCCTGCAAATAGTGGCTTTATTTCAATGACAATGGAAACCATGGTGTATTTTACAGAAAAATAAAAATTGAAGGATTTTCAGCTAAATCTTTAAATTGTTTTGTGAACCACTTAATGGGCGAGATGATTTTGCTACTAACAATTTGAATGGCTGTTTAACTTCCAAAAACCATCTAATTCTTTCACTATCACAGGAATATAATGCTGCACATAATTAATTTGTTGTACATAAAAGACTAGGTCTGTGGTGCTGCAACAGTGGGTAACTTTAAAGGTGATACTTGGTGGAACAGTGAGGTCCAAGAAGCAGTAAAGAGAAAGAAGAAAGCATACTTGGGGATGTTGCAAGGTAGAGTCTCAGAGGGTGAATGTCGCTGTAAGAAGCGTGAGGCAGCAAAGCTGGTTCACCAGAGTAAGACAAAAGATAGGAAGGAAAAGGAGGAAATGCACAATTTGGCTTTTTTGGAAAGGTAGAAAAACATTGTGGAGGTACATAAGACATAGGAAAAATAGGGGAAATAAAATTCTAGGTTGTGTAAAGAATAGGGTTGGAGAAATGATATGGGAGCCCAATGAGCTAAGTGAAAGATGGGGTGAGTACTTCTGTGATTTATTAGGTCATGAAAGCAAAGATGATTCTGAGGCAGAAGCAGATGATGTCATAGTGAGAGATGGGAGCACTGGCAGGATCTCAAGAGAAGAAATGTGTAAAGCTCTAAATTCTCTTCAGAATGGTAAGGCTTTGGGAGTAGATTGCATACCTGCTGAGATGCTAAATATGGTGGTGACTGTGTGATTGACGACTGCTTAACTGAAATTTACCACATTTATAGGCAACTTACCATTTCATGATCTTGCTCCCATTTGACATTTCCAGCACGTGATTTGTGAGCAGATTGTCGCTTGTTTCAAGAGGTAGCCTGGGGCTCTTTATTTTGTCGGCTAAAGTCATTCACTTTATTCATTCAATTCTTGGTTGTATAGCCCCCCCCC
Organism: Macrothele yani; assembly: GCA_039090855.1. NCBI lineage: Eukaryota > Metazoa > Arthropoda > Arachnida > Araneae > Macrothelidae > Macrothele > Macrothele yani. The sequence continues at coordinate 1,493,635 of CM077029.1, forward strand.
CCTCACCTCTTCCAAAGGCGTCATGTAGTAATCTTTAAGTACTTCTTAATTTTTTTAGCGACACATAGTCACGTCAAAAATGCTCGCTAGACACTCTCGCAGTCTTATTTACATATCACACTCAAAAAACATTGTTTTTTTTTGTCATACATATATACCACACATTCATACATTTCATTATACACTATATACAAACACAATTGCTCAATTACCTCACTATGTACATACTGTATATACAATAGACATTTCCACCTTGGTTAACAACATCGATGTTTTATACTCCAGCCTTCAACTTGCATACATCTTATGACCTCTGTAAAATGGCTTCGCATAAAGAGCTCACCCATGCCGCACTCCACCTTCTGCAACATCCCAACCCTAGCACTTTCTGTAGCAACACGCTACCATCATCAGGGGGGACAGAAATTCTGACTGCTACTCATGGTATCCTGAGAGCAAGTGAGTGACTCTCCCGGGGCAATATCCGTTCTCGAAGCTTCGTTCTCCTGGCCGCAGTGGTGCCCTCTTTTGTTTGTTTTATATTTCAATTTCCTAATATTTCTCTTTTTCTGTTCTACTCTTATTACATTCTTTCCAGTTGAGTAGAACCGTATATGAGATTCTTCCGCGAATTTGCGGAATTCGGCTTTTTTTGTTGTCATTTGGGTCATTCTTGAGATGTATGCGAAACTGAAAAAAATTTTGAGCGGATAAAAGGGGGGGTCGTTTCTTCGTTGGAGAATGATATTTCGCCTGTCAAAACTTTCGGAAACTGAAATTAAATGGAATGAAGATTTTTCCGCAATCGAAATTTCCTTTTCTGGCAAAGCTCCTTCCACCCAGTATTGTTCTTAAATACAGTTTTACTTAACAATTATTTGTATTTCAGCTTGAAAACGGAGGAAAATATTCCAAAAGTTAGACAGCGCAAAAATATCCTGTAATCGTCTAGTATGAGATTCTTCCATTTGTGTGGTTCTCTTGATCGATGCGTAAGGAACAGAAATGGGGCGGGCGAGGGTCTTTTTCTGTCGGAGAACGGAATTGCAACTTTCGAGATTGGAACTTATATGCAGAGAAGATTTCTCCTGTAATAGTTTTTTTTTTTTCTTGAAATATCCTTCTGCTCAGTATTGTTGTTAGATATCAATTTATTGCATAAATATTTGTATTTCAGCTTGAAAATGGAGGAAAATTTTCCAAAACCGAGAGTCAGATGGAGCAAAGATTTCGCCAGAATTGTTATTTTCTCCCTCCGCGATATTTCCTCTATCCTGTGTTGTTAAATATTAGTAATTTTGTATTTTGAATAGTTATGTGCTCTAATTTAATATTTATATAAATGAATTAACATGAACAATTCTCCCTTGTCTTGCTTGTACTGCATTTTATTCACACTGCTTTGCAATGCATTCTGATTTTTTATCTGGTTAAAAAGTTCAGCTTTTTTATTTCCTTGTCAGTCTCATGTATGGTAGCACAGAATAATAATATACACTGAAGAGCAATTGAATTAGAGATACCTGTCTAGTAACGTGTAGCACCACCTTTCGCCCTGATGATGGCGGCGATTCGTTTCGGCATGGACTCGACAAGACACTGGAAGCGTTGGGAAGCCATACAGATCCACGACACCTGAACAAGCTCCCACAGTTCACGAAGATTTGATGGAGGGGGGTCAGAGCCTCGAACATCTCTCTCGATGACATCCCAGGTGTGCTCGATGGTATCGAGGTCAGGTGACCTAGCTGGCCAAGGAAGCGAGGTCACGTCGGTGCAGTGTTCATCCAACTATTCGGATACAATTCGGGAGCGATGGCACGGTGCATTGTGTTGTTGCAGGATGTGGTCCCCAGTGGGATGTTGAAGACGCACAAACAGGAGCAAATGGTCGCCCAGGATATCCCAATGACGTTGACCTGTGAGGGATGATGGCACACGTACCAGGAGTCCCATTTTAGTCCACGTAAACAGTCTCCAGACGAGAATGCCACCCCCACCAGCTTGAAGAGTACCCTGCTGACAAGAAAGATCCATCGCTTCATGTGGTTTGCGCCGTACTCGTATCCTGCCATCCGCATGTACCAACGTGATTTGGAAATTTGCCAAAACTGGAAACAGTCCTTGTAATCATGGTATACAAGAAATTACTTTTTTTTTTTTTGGATCTTGTTGCTACCTAGCTAACAATTTATTAACAAAATTACATGTTTGATTATTCTCAAGGTATGCTACAGGGTAGCAAATTGGAAATTTTATGTAAAAAATGAACAAACCATTTCTTTTCATATTTGCAGAGGTTTTTACCAGCATGTGAGAGTAACTATATCTTGTGAACACACACACATGCATGCAGGTGTGCACATATATCCACAAAGATTTAAGTTAAAAAGCTGCCACATGATATGCTATATCATTTGCAACAGGATCAGTTTGCTGTTGAACGAGTGGTTAGGCCTAACTTTCGAGTGCTGTATCTCGAAAACTATGAAATGTGGAAGATAAAAAATTTGCAATGTTTTGCAGCTTTGTTAGGTAAACCTACCTGCTAATTTTCAGCGAAATCCAAAACGGTGGGTCAGGTTTGTAGAACAAAATGGCTGAGAAAATTTTAACCATCTGAGAAAATATGCTGATAACCACCATTTTTTTTTTTTTTTTTTGAAATATTCTATGGGGAGGATGTGTTAAACATCAATATAAAAAAAAAAAATTATCTCCCTCATGCCAGAGCAATTTCTACAGAGCCTCCCATAAAATGTCTAAATTTTGCTGTAATTTTTCACTTCACCATTGGTGCTGCTCACTTAACTGGTGTTTCAGGTAAAATGAAAAGTGTTTTCAATGTGTAGGGACCCTTTTCCATGTGATTCCAAAGTTTCATTCTCCTAAATTCAGTAGCACACAAACTACAGTATGTTATGTAAAAAGTGACATGCTACTGCACAGCTGCAAAAGTGGGTGTTCGGCTAAATTTTGGAGCACTGTATTTTAAAAACTATGAGGTTTAAAAAACTGAAACTTAGGATTTTCCCATATCTTTATTGGGTATATCTACCTGCCAAGTTTCATTAAAGTCCAAAGTTGGTGGGTGACATGGCCTTGGTGATCTGACATGGAATGATGACCCAGAACCATCTTCTTTTCTCAGAGCCATAATCTGTTTTCTTCCTTTATTTCGTATATTTGCTTCTAAATATCCAATTGAAAAAATTATTTTTCCTTTCGATGACATTTATATTGAAGACTATTTTAGTTACAGTCACTTTTTCAAATAATGCATAAATTTTCTGCTAGGGGACGTGAAGGTAAATCGTGATTTTTTTCCAATATCTCTGCCTCTAAAAGTCCAATTTGAAAAATTCTTCCTGAGTCGGATACAGCTGTTCAGGGGAAATGTTTTGCATATAATTTCTCATTTTTTTGGTAAAGAATGGTTTGGCCATTAGGGGGCATAAGTGCTTATTTTTACTTCTGACATATTTTCAACAAAATCTGAGCTGGAAACTACTTCTGACATCATAAATCCGTAAGATGGGCTCAGCTACTGAGACGTCTCCATCTGGTGGGCATTAACGGCACAGGCTATATATATATTATAGCAGTTAAATCTAAAGGGCGAGATCCAAGTTGAAAATACTCCAAATACGTGGCGACAGTAAATAAATAAATACATCGCTCTTAACCACGTTCTAGAAACACACAGCAACCGAAAAATTGTTTTGATTTTCCAATTCTTTCTTCTGCTTAGAACTGACATGTTTCTTGGAAATACTCAAATATTAATTATTCAAAATTCAATAAAATACCTGCTCTTATAATTATGTCAACAATTTCCTCATTTTCAAAATATGCACTGTATTATTCTAATATATCAGCTATGTAGCCTGTTATCTTTTGAATATCACAACATAAGGTAGCTATGTCAGAGTGGAGCGCAATTTTTTCAAACTCTTCGCTTAGTCCGATTTCCATTTTAGGAAATTTTTCCTCCATTTTAAAGCTGAAACACAATTATTTATTGAACAAAATCATATTTTACATTAATACTGAACAGAGGGAATCACGAGAAAAAAAAAAAAAACATTACTGGAGAAATCGCCACTCTGTGCAGCTTCCATTTTTTAATGTTTTGAAAGACTGAATTCCGTTTACAGCCGAGAAACGCCCCCTTCCCAATTCTCTTCACTCTCGAGAATGACGCAAATGTTGACAACAAAGGCAAAATTTCCCAAACCTGCAGGAGAAACTCATGCCTAAATATAACAGGGAAATTTTCGCTCCGTCGAATTTACGTTTTCGGAATATTGTTGCCTACAGTTTCAAGCTGATATACAAACATTTATGCAATAGACTGATATTTAGCAATAATATTGGGCAGAGGCAACCTTGCAAGAAGAACAAGAAGAAAAAATAATGATTACGAGAAAATTTTTAAGTTCTGAAGAACGGAATGCTGTTCCCAGACGGGGAAATGACCCCCCCACACACACACACACACATTAATCCCCTCCCCTCAAATTCTCTTTAGTTTTGTATCGATCACAAATAATGAAAAACGCGGAATTCTGTGAAAGAATATCGTGCCTGATTTGTAACAGTTGGTGACATGCAAAATGAAATTGTCCAGGCCGCTATGTATGAAAGTCGATTCACTTGTCCATAAATTAATTATCCCCGACATGACTGCTGTATTCGACCGCAATTTTCGTAACTCAGAGAAGGATTCGTTTTTATTTAAAATCTGGGTCCGTATTTTGATCACCCACAAAATTCAAGCTTTAAAAACGTTTCCTTCATAAAATTATGTGCGTTAAAAATGAATCCTTCTCTGAGCTACGAAAATTGCGATCGAATACAGCAGTCATGTCGGGGATAATTAATTTATGGACATGTGAATCGACTTCCATACATTTTCATCTTGAACTCCTTTTTCAAGAAAAAGCCACACAGGAAATGAACATGGAGACATCCAAATGGGACCACAAGTGAAATTGATTTTATTATGTGTAACAAAAAATTCGTCATAGAAGACTGCAGTGTGCTAAACAATTTCAACACAGGTAGTGACCATAGATTGGCAAGATGTAAGATGCACCTCAACACTAAACTCGAACGTGGCAAGCACATAAGACAAACAAAATGTATTGACATAACCAACCTTAAAAAACACCATAATACCTTCAAGTTGGAACTGAAGAACAGATTCTCTGCTTTAGAAGGCCTAACATCGGAAGAAGTGGATATTTCTGAAGTTAACAGAAAAGTAACCAAAGCTCTTATGGAAACAGCAACAAAATTAGCTGGGTCTAAGAACAAGTTGCATGTGAACAAATTATCAGGAAAAACCAAAATGTTGATGTAAAAAAGAAGAGAGATGAGGACAACTAAAGAAGATGTGACTTCCAAAGTGGAATATATAGAGCTATGCAAGACAGCACGAAAAAGTATCACTGAAGACGTAAGGAAATTCAACTGTGAACTAGTCAGGAAAGCAATTGAAAACAACCAAAGCCTAAAGATAGCAAAGGGACATCTCAGTAAGTGAAGAAAACAGATTATGGCACTGAGAAAAGAAGATGGTTCTGTAACAAGAAATAGAGGCGAAATTTTGACAAAAGTTAAATATTTCTACTCCAAATTATATGAAAGGGATGATACATGTACTCCAGACATCATGAAAGGTACCAGTACCAGAGTTCTTCCAGTCCTCCCAGCAGAAGTTGCACATGCAATCAAGAACATGAAGCGGGGAAAAGCTCCAGGAGAAGATGTAATTACTGTAGACATCATACAAGAAGCAAGTGGAGAAATCGAAACAGTACTCGCCCAAATTTTCACTCGATGCCTTAATGAAGGGAAGATTCCTGAAGATTGGAACAACGCTACAATGATCTTGCTACATAAAAAAGGTGTCATTGAGGATCTCAGGAACTACAGACCTATCAGCCTCCTATCAGTGGTTTATAAAATCTTCACTAAAGTTCTTTCACACCGCTTGAAGGAGACACTGGACATGGCTCAACCGAGAGAACAAGCTGGATTCAGGAGTGGATACAGCACAATAGATCATATACACGTACTGAGAGAACTAATTGAAAGAGCGAGGGAATATGAACTTCCATTGTGCATGGCTTTTATCGATTATGAAAAAGCCTTTGATTCGGTGAAACCATCAGCAGTTACAATGGCTCTGAAATCCTGCGGTATTGAAGATGCGTACATTAATATTATTAATAACATCTATGAAAATGCAAGTGCAAAGATTCGGCTGTTTGAAAATACAACACACATAAAAATTGGAAAGGGAGTTAGGCAAGGTGACACCATATCTCCGAAGCTCTTTAATGCCACATTGGAAAATGTCTTTCAATCACTGAACTGGGAAAACAAAGGGATAAAGATTAATGGAGATTATCTAACCCACCTTCGTTTTGCTGATGACATAGTCATTTTTGCAACTACCCCATCAGAGCTGCAGAGTATGATCCAGGAACTTGCTGACAAGAGTAAAGAAATGGGATTAAAAATGGACTTTCAGAAGACAAAAGTGATGTTCAATGCTTTTACAAGAAATGAAGATTTATCGATTGATGGAGAAAAGCTGGAGATAACAGACACGTACGTTTATCTTGGACAGCAGATATAAAGTGAGGGTCACATTGATGAAGAAATTAATTGGCGTATAAAACTTGCCTGGAGAGCTTTTGGAAGAGAAACAGCATAATTTTCAAGAGCAATATGCCATTATGTCTTAAAAGAAAAGTGTTTGATCAATGCATCCTTCCAGTGCTTACGTATGGTGCAGAGACGTGGATCTTAACTAAAAGAGACGTACAAAGGCTGCAGACAACTCAAAGAAGCATGGAGAGGTGCATGCTTGGTGTAACCAGGTGAGATAAGAAGTGGAACTCGTGGATCCGCAAAATGACAAGAGTGGAAGACATCATGATCAGAGTTAAATCCCTGAAATGGCAATGGGCTGGACATACTGCCAGAAGGACAGCCAATCGATGGACAGCCGAAATTTTAGATTGGATTCCAAGAGACAGGAAAAGACCCAGAAGAAGACCACATGAGAGATGGGTGGATGAAATTAGAAAGTATGCGGGAGTGACATGGAGGAGACTGGCACAAGACAGACTGTTGTGGAGGAAACTTGGGGAGACCTTCGTCCAGCAGTGGATTGATAATGGTTGACAATGATGATATATACACATACATGTTTCTGTTAAAATTTTCTAAGGCAGGAGACGCCTTCCTAGCAACTTTACTTCGGTGGGAGTTTAAAACTTTGGGCGGAAATCCCGTAATCCCGCGTGATCTGTTGTTGACTTGAGGTGAGTTTTTTCAACATGGACACCTAACCAGGGTGAAAAATAACTGAAATTTTTGGGGAACAGTTTTGCTCCTCAGATTTAGCATGATTGTGGAGCAATTGGGTAATTACACTGGCGTGCAAAAATTAAGGACGAGACGGTTTTTCGAATGTAACGTCGTGCAGAAGTGCTCCACATCAACTCAAATCATACCATAAGATCCCCAAGATGTAAGAATATGGGACAAGTGAGCAAAACCATCCAAACAAGGAATCCAAAGGATACGAAGGCACTTTATTGAAAAGGTAGCTTCGAGCACAACTGGACAGAAGACAGAAATGTCCATGTGACAGGCGGCTGCCAAGAAAAATCCTGTCTTGAGTAGGGGATATGATCACCCCTGACTGCGTTGCAGGATTTACAACGTCTGTCCATGCTGAGGACGAGGTTGTCAAGAGGAGCTGTTGAGGCATCACGGCCCATTCCTCTTGTAGTGCCAATCGCACCTGCTGAATCGTTGCTGGCGGCTGGTGACGTGCTGCCAAGCGTCTCCCGAGAAAGTCCCACGCGTGTTCGATTTGGATGACCTTGTGGGTCAATCCATGCGTTGAATATCTTCACTCTCCAACAGCTCTGCGACAGCCACTGTACGATGAGGTGTAGCGTTGTCGTACACGAAGAGGAACGCAGGACTCACAGCACCTCTAAACAGACGCAGGTGAGGCAGGAGAACCTCGGTACAATAGCGGACACCAGTGACTGAACCTCCTTGGAAGATGTGGAGGTCAGATAGGCTGCCATGCATGATACCGCCATAAACGAGAACTCCGCCACCTCCAAACCGGTCCCTTTCGATGATGGAGGTGTGATGGCGTGTTCCCTGCTCTCTCCAGATGTGTATATGTCCAGAATCGCTCGTCAGACTAAATCGGCTCTCATCCGTAAAGAGAACTCGACCCCATTGCTGATGTGTCCAGTTCTTGTGTTCCTGGCACCACAGAAACCGCCGTCTCTGATGAGCAGGCGTTAACCCTTTAACCGGCTAGAACGGATTAACGCGGGGTTAACAAAATGAGCTGAACTCAACTCCCAAAAAAAAATGCATTCACTGTCTAAGAAGTGGGCCGAACGCGACTGGAACGAATTCATTCAGGGTGTGTTTAGTGGTCCCAAAGCTGCTCGCATGAGTAACCTTCAAGACTAGAGCATCGTAAAAAGTTGCTTTTTCCCTTAGATTTGTTATTCAGACTGGTCATTCAGGCATATGATTGACACCAAACCCTTCTGAGAAATTAACTGAAAAAGGTTTACGGCAATGGCACCAAGTTTAAGGAAGGAGGGAGAAGACATTTCAGTAACTTTTTTTTACCCAGTTGCATGATATTTGTGTCAGCGAAACTAGCCCTTCCCTATCATGTTTTAGGCCATGGAACAAGAAGTATAAGACTAGAAGGAGGGCTTATTACCTATAATAGGTTTATTTTCGTTGCTGATAAGATGAGAGGGGGTACAAATAAATTACTTTGCCGTAGTTTCCGTAAAACCCAGTTGCTATATGAACATTTCTGTTTGGAGGGAGCTAATATTTTGGGTACCATTTAGTTCAAGCACAGTACATCGGCCGCTTAAAGAGTTAAAGGCATGCACTGTACTGGTCGTCGTGCAAATAGACCACCTTTGTGCAGCCTCCTAGCCACAGTAAAACGCAATAACGGACGTCCAGTTGTCTGTTGCATGTGCCTTGCGATTTCTCCCGCTGTCTGCCGTCTGTCTCTTCTCGCCTGTAGAACAATATACTGGTCGTCCGCCGCCGTGGTTGCTCGTGGACAACCACCGCTAAACTCTCGGACAGCTGTTCCCGTCGTTTGAAATGCTCTCCAAGCTCGTGAAACGATGCTGTGAGCGATCCCGAACTCCTCAGCCACACTAGTCACACTTCGACCTTCTTCCAACTTCCCAATGGCACAACCTCGGGTAAAGTCATCCAGATGTCGTCTACTGGATTGCCTGTTGGCCATATCACACGGTGGCAGCAACTCGACGTCGTTCAAACCGATGTACACCGTGCAATAGCTTTCACCGAATTGCTGAGCGTACACCGCCCGTGTGCTTTATACTCTTCCGACACTCCCCCCCCCCTCCCACGTCATGCTGCATATATGCGCATGCCCTACCGTACCGGACCCTAGTCTATCTCCTGAGTGGTCTTTCGGTCCGTTCTGCCTGCTCGTTCCACTGTTATGCTAATTTCTCCTCTTCGTCCTTAATTTTTGCACACCAGTGTATGTGGAGCACTTTTGAGGCTTATTTTTCTTTTGATTTAAGTGACTAATAATTTATTATCAAATAAAACTATTACTAGCATCTTCCAATATATATCAAAAATACTCTTATCAGTAGTGAAAAGTAAAATTTAAAAATATTTTAGTAGATATGTAAAAGGTACGAATTTTCTTTCTATGGATATATGGTGAAATGTTACCTAGCCATACATTGCAGCAGCTACTTACTGTCACTTGACAGTGAGAGTACTCCTGAACGTGTGGTAGTTTCAAGTTCTGCATCTGTTCTCTTTATTTTTATGGAAGACTTCTTCACACTTGTGCGTCGAGGCTTCTTTTAAAAAAATACCTCCACTGCTTGTTCAGGGTGAAATTCGCATAGTTCTGGTCCTTCCAGCGTTACCTGCAATTGATGGTTCAAAGCATCAGAATTAATTCGATTACGGAAATCAGTCTTGATTTTTTCATCGCAGAAAAGGCTCTTTCGGCCTTAGCACTGGATACAGGCAATAATCTCATGATATTTATCATGTGGTTTGGATTTGGGAATTCATTCGCATACTTTTCTTTCAAACATTTCCACAGCTGTTGCTTTGACAGGTGCTGCAGATTTTTTAACCAAAAGGTTTTGAAATAGTCCCAGTCCTCTTGAATTTTATCATTGTCAATGTTGTTGGCAGTTAGAAACTCACTGAAATGTTTAGTTAATACAGTAATTTGATCATCAAACTTTGCAAGAGTAGATTTGTTTGTTGCCCAAAGCTTAAGTTCTAACAGCTTGGCAGCATTAAAAACCTTATTTTCGTGCAAATCACCAAGCAGGGTATGCACACACTGATGAATATGATTTAAAAGGCATTCACAATTTTCATAGAATATATCTACTGTCAAATCACAGCTCAGTTCGATGCCACGAAATTCTAGTTTTCACTGAATCACAAGCTGATACCTTTGCTAAGTCTTGTAAAATTTTCGACAGGTTGGCCAAAAACTTTTTCTTCATAATTTCGATAGAATCATAGAATTTTTCTAATGCATTCAAAGTACAAGGTACATCCACATCATCCAACTGGAAAGACAGAGATAATTTTGACAAATAATATAAAATGTTGCAAAGCAACAGCAGCCAAGTTACAAATTTGATGGACTTAATTTTTCTCAAAATGCCTGTAAACCTGGCTTTTTCTCATTTGCTTGATGGATCTGCAACCATATTTTCTAATTGTTGTACAATAACAAAATAATTTTTAATCAATGTGTCAGTGACTCTGTGCATATGTGAAACCATCGGGCGCCATGGACTCGCAAAGCTGGTGTATCTGATACATCTTCATCAAGTATTGTTGAGAGCTCACTAATTCGTTGGCACTTTTTCATAAAAATTATGAATGTCTCTAATTCGTTTGGCACTTTTTCATAAAAATTATGAATGTCTTCCATCAACTTATGTACCTCTTGAAAATATGTTGACAGCATAAAATCTTTTAGAGCTAGCTTTAAGCGACAACTTAAACAGCGCACTGATGCTAAACAAGGGCAGTTTTTCTTCAAAAGAGCTTCAATACCCTTTTTCTGTCCCATGTAAACATTTGCTCCATCAGCTAAAAATCCAATTAATTTGTTTTCAAAATTGACTATCCCAAATGCTGCAATGGACTTTACAATTGCATTTTTGATACCATTAGCATCAGCATTTTTTAGTTCTTTTAATGCCAGGAATGGAAATTTGGAATCACCTACTTCGTTGACATACATGATACAAATAATTTCATTTTCAGATACACTAGCATCTGTACTATCAATAAATAAGGTAAAATAATCTGTCTTTCTCAAGTCATTGCGCAAATCAGTTTTGAAAATATTAGCAGTGCACGCCGTGAACTGAGCACACATCACGGACGAATGGTAAGTTTGCCCTACTTCAACACCCTGGCGTTTCTCTACCTCAGAAAATTTAGGAAATTTTGAAAATGGAATTTCCTCTTTGGCAATCATATATGCCATATCAATTAATTTTCCAATTCGAGTTTTAGATGCATTGGAAGAAACAATCACTGACTTACCAATAGATGTTCTTTGATAAAAATCTGTGTGCGATTTTCCTTTATGTTCTGCCTTGGAGACACTGGCACAGTGAATTTCTGATCTGGTGTGCTTTACCACGTTGTCCTTTTTAATAATGAATCCAGAAATTCCATCAATAAAAGAAGAATTGAAATTTCAAAAAAAAAATTATGCTGCCAACAAACATTTTTCCGACAAAGTTCGCAATAGGCAGACTGGATGGAGATTTTATCGTCGTCAACATCGTATCATAACCAACTACTACTTTTTGGATCTAATTCCTCCATCCACCTTTTCATGGTTGATATTTTCACTTTGGTAGCCATGATTTCAAATAACAAAGAGTAAAGCAACAAAACTCAGATCCCCCTAAAATTAAATGGCAGCCAAACCGAAACCAAAAGAGCGATAAGAGCATTTGTCCTTAAATGACTCACGGTGCAGGATAGGTGGGAGCGTGGAACCAATCATAGACACTCTGCGGTCGGACGTGTCCACCTTATCACTGCACAACTAGAGCTACACAAAAAAGCTTTTTCCAGCTGAAAGCAAACAAAAGTATTTGTAAAGTTATGAATACGTGAATTTTTTTTCACGCGTAAGCAAAATCGTATTTTCCATAAACGAGTTGCTCTACGGATTGAACATTCTAATGGAAATTTCATTTTTTACCTTTTGACTCGTGGTTCTGCGATTCCAATATAAGTTTGCATCACAAACTTATATTTTTGCATCACAAACTTATATTTTTGCATCACAAACTGCTATGCGATACCGTTTATTTTTTTCCCTGCACCTAACAAACACTCTCCCTAGCAATATGTGGTTTAACATGGCTTGGTGCCTCCCACTTTCACAACATACTAGCGGGGAGGGGAAAAAGGGTCTTTCAAAAAGCTCGGGGAGAAACAATCGGCTACCATTCCAAATGGTAGAGGTGGGTGAATGGATGTGTGGGGGAGGGGGAGGGATTGTTTGGTGCTCCGGGCAAAAGTGCGGGGAGTGTAGACAAGCGGAGTTACTGGCAGATCGGGGCTAGTGACCGAGCACTGCGCTCGCAAATTTCAGATAAAGTTCTGCAAGGGATTGAAATTTAAGATTTAACAAAATATGTTCTACAAATAAAAATATCCTACAAGAAAACTGAAATCTAAGATAAAAAAATATATATATTCTGCAAGGAATTGAAATCTAAGTTTAAAAAGAAAATGTTCTGCGGGGGGCTTTGTTTTGCGATGTATGTTGCAGTTTTAAGTACTTTTTGCTTCTGGGCCCACAAATATTATGAAAACACGAGTTTTATAAAGAAATGCGGGTAAATTATATAAAGCCGTTAAAGGAAACTAGTATCGTAATGCACTACATGCACATTTAATTCAATTATTACATTTACAGCAATTTCATTAATTTGCTGTTGCAGAGGACTTTTGTTGACATCAGCTATGATTAATTTGAGCAGTGGCGTCGCATGCTCACTTAGGTTGGGTGTGCGCTGTTATGGGGGGGAATAAAAAAATTTTACTATGTAACCAGAGCTGAAAATTTCACGCATTGATTTTGAACATACAAAATCATTTTTTTATTTAGCGGTTGTTGAGTAAAAAATCAAAATCAAAGAATGAATTTTTGCTATTCCATCTTATATTGATACCAAAACTTCAAATTCTGTTTTTAAATCTGTGCTCATAAACACATCAATTCACCCTGCGGCAAAAAGACAGAAAAACTGCAATTCGTGGCAGATCGTTGAATTGTATTTATGTCTCCACGCGATTCCAAAGACAAACGTATGACCAGTAGTGCTTTTTTAGTCGTGCACACCCTGATAGTTTAGCCTCTGCAGAAATAAACACATGACCTGCAGTGCCATCTGGAGAGCTTTGTATCACAGTTGTGTTCACTGACCAAACAGTACACCTACAGTTGCGAATACTACAAAACTATGTTTTTACTCAATGAAGCAATGAACCTATTCCACTTTATGAAAACATTGTATAAGGAAATTAATTTTAGCCACCACGCGAAGCCTTAGATGTACGAAGTTTGCATGAAATTCAAACTGAGTATAAATAAGGGAAAAACTAAAGTTATGGTTTTTGAGAGAGGAACTGGTAGCACTGAATGTAATGTAAGTCTAAATGGCACTGTGATTGACCAGGTGAGTGAGTTTGTGTATTTAGGAAGCATGCTTGACAGAGAGAACAAATTGGATGGTGAAATTAGCAGGCAAGTCAATTCTTCATTGAAAGTCATAGATGCTCTGGGAAGTTTTCACAGGAATGGTGGGTTCTCTGGAGAGTTCCGCATGGCTGTGTATGAAAGTGTAATTGTTCCTACACTGATGTATGGCAGTGAAACCTGGGTACTGCAGAAGAAACATAGGAGTCGTTCGTATGCTGGAGAAATGCGTTACTTACGGGGGTTTGTGGAGAGACACGGCCTGATTGTGTGAGGAATGAAGATGTATTGCAGTTGTGTAATGTGAAGCAAATGTTGTTAGCAAGGTGGAGACTAATATTCTTAGGTGGTTTGGCTATGTTGAAAGAATGAGTGATCAGATGCTTACTAAGAAAATCTTTTTAGCCTAAGTGGCAGGAAGGAAAGGCAGAGGAAGGCCAAGGAAGACATGGGTGGATCAGATTCAGGAGTGTCTGCATGAGAAAAAGATAATGAGTATGAAGTATAAAAGATCTTGTGTACGGCGTGTAATGGATATCAGTGAAGCCCGAGTTGTATGTCAAGATCGCTGTAAATGGAGAAGTTTGATACGACAACAGTAAGTAAAAATATCTGGTACTTTGTATTTCTTTTTGGAGCTAACCTCTGAATCTCAAAGAACAGCTTAGTGATATGTATGTATGTATGCGAAGCCTTAGAACAAACTTTGTTGAGTTATGTTATTCAAAAACATTATATAACAGCAATTTGTATCACAACGTGGATTGCGTTGCTCCATGGGATTACAAGTGAGTGTTCTATTTGGCTAGCATACCCTGAGAGATTCAGTTTGTGCTAGCCAAATAGTACCACAGTTGCTTGAAAACCGTCGGAGATCCAGTGTGTGCCACCTGTACCACAGTTGCTTGAAAACCGTCAGATGTCCTGTCAGGAAACCGCACACCCAAAAATTTTAACACAAATGTGATATTATGCTTAATGAATGAACCTTCTCCTCTTAATGAAAATATTATGTGGGGTAATTAATTTTAGCCACAACTCAAAGCCTTAGGAAAAACTCTGGCAAGTTTTATTAGAAATAAATCCGAAAATGTAATGTCGATAGTATAGGTTAAATAAATGGTGATGACTAGCTGTGTGGGTGTGCTCTGCATACCTAGCACACTCTGAATATTTGCTCCTAAATTTGAGTTACTGTATGTTGATATTCTATGAGAAAAGAAATTATCTTTTTTAAAAGGGCGATAAGCCTACCTATCGACTCACATTGGCTCATCTTTAAACATTTCCAGGACGTCCATGCAGTTGAGCAATATCCTGATGTCAAGACGTCACAGAAATAACTCACCAATATAATTCTATGCTAGTACACTCCCCTAATTTATTTCCACATGTATTAAAACAATACTTAGCAAAGAAGAATAACGTAACCCCTCCTCCCGAACCTACCCCACAAACAATACGTCTAGTTAGCCATAACTAATTTACAAATACCAAGCAGTTAAAACATTAAATTAATAACTATATACACATTTTAAGAACTAATTAATTAAAAACTGTAACATCTGAACCATGCAAGGAAACTTTTACCGCTTTTGCCCGTCAGCTGTGGGCATCTTCAGAAGGATGGTGTGAACACATCGGTCACCAGCAACCGAGTGTCAGCCTACAGGTAAGTTTGAGATCGCCAAAACAAATGGTACGATAGCAGCGTCATCTGTAGGAACAAGGAATGAGTATTCGGATTACTGAAATTCAGCTGAGCTGTTTTTGATTTATTTATTTTTTCTCCATCCTTTTGCCTCCTTCCATATCTGCTTTCCAAGTGTATATGTTCCTGCCAATAATTAGGTAACTGTTTTGGATCATTATAATTACAAGGTCACTTATTACTTGTATTTTTTTAATCAAAATGGTTTCTGCTATTCTCAAATACAATTCAAAGCTGCAATTCTTTAAAATCTCTATTTGATGTATTTTTTGAGTCAAAATGGTTTCTGCTATTCTCAAACGCTTTTCAGAGTTGCAACTCTTTAAAATCTCTATTTGATGTCGGACAACCTGCACCCTTCCTTCGTCAAGAACTCAATGACAGCACATTGCTTCTGCTTGGAATCCATTATTGCCTGCAATGAAGATGAAGGGTTACTATAGAGGAAGAGTTACTCTACCAACATGTGCAATTTGAATGACCTCTATCAGTTAAAAAAGTTAAGCCCACTTTTGCAAACATTTAATTCAATTTCCTGTGGCTTGGGGATTATTGCTCAGGCAATGAATGGAAGAATATTTGTAGATAGTAGTCTGTGTCCTTATTAGTGACACCCAGATTATATAGATACTTCATGTATGTCTTCCGTATAAGGAAGTCACAAGTTATACGTGGTTAAAATACATAATATATAGAGATTCAGTACCTCTTTTAGAATTGCTATTACGTACGTTAAAATACTATTTAACGTGCATAATAGCAATTCTAAAGAGGTACTGAATCTCTATATATTACCCAGATTATATGTCGTGCTTTTCGTAATCAGCTTTACAGCTCCATCAACGAAAAAAAAAAAAAAAAAAAGAACCAAGAGCTTTCCAAAATATCTATTACTCTTTAGCTCAAAACCCATGTGTTCCTCCTAACCAAAGAATTTCTACACTACCTAGGCCGCCCCTGTGGCGCAGTGGTCTAAGCTCTAGCTTGTGACCATTCGTTCGTGAAGGATCCGGTTTCGAATCCCGGTGAGGCATGGATGTTGTGTTTGTCTTATGGCACTGGCTCTCTCCCTTCCCTGAAATCAGTGGCCCTAAATTAGGGATGGGTGACTGCTTATAGCCTATTGAGTTGCTCACGGTGGTCGTTAAACCTGCAATCAAAATAAAATAAAAAAACACTCCCTAGATCCAAGAACACTTTTTAATCCCCTCATTACCTTCTGTCTTGAGGAGTTAATCCTTAAGTAAATTGCTCTTAAGCATGCATATCTCATTTATACACCTTAAAGCAGTGGTTATCAAACTGTGGTACGCGTGCGTACCCCTGCAGCTCTCACAGACTCTAATGAAATTTGTTCAAAAATTCTAAGTATAATCGTTTATTTATTAGAACATTTTTAAATAGTTCTTATTTATTTATTCACGTGTATGAATAAGTAAATTAAAACACTAATTTCTATTTCTTGTTATACTGTGTTTTGATATGCTACAATTTATAAAGAAAACAGAAACAAAAAATTATGATTGTTACTTCAGGTTGAAAAACAGATGGCAGCACGATGGCAACGTAGGTACTTTTTGCCAAATTTAGGGAGTTTGGAAGTGAAATTTGGAGACTTGTGTAACTGTAACAGGATGGGGTGTTTGGCATTACTGATGTGAGTTACACATGTTGAAAATAAGAGTCGCGAGTTTACATAATAAAATTTGTATTGAATTTTCTATGTTTTTGTTTCACAAACGATAAAAGTAGTGAAATATTACAACTTAGTCAGGGCTCAAAATTTCAGGTCTAACTCTACTAGCCAAAAAAAATTTCTACTCGCCATCACACCACTGTGACATGCGAGAGACAGTAAATTTGCAACAAGTTTTCTGTTTTAATGATTGTGTATGCAAATATTTATATATATATATACAACTCTGCAATTGTGCTACAGCTGAGATCTCAGAAAATAATAGTAATTATAATAACCCTCCAGGCTGTATTCAACCAGGAAAGTCATCAAAAGCCAATATTTTTGAGTGCTGAAAGAAAAGAAATAACTAAAATAACATTTTAAAAAATGTCGGTCATACACCACAACCCAATCCTCCCATAATGCCAATTGTCAGCACCTCTACCACCATGCTCCTTTTCCTTCATATGTACAATAAATATGTTTCCCGGAATCCCGGCTGGTACAGCAAAGATTAATCGGAGTACGGATGGGGGAAAATATCAGTGTTTTTGAGAATCGACGTTAGAAACTGCAAAAGAATAATTTCTACGTGAAGTAAATTTATTTCTCTTTGCTGCATTCTTTTAAATATAATCTTAGGTCATGAATTAGGGACTTTTTCACCGTTTTGCTCGATGTTTCATCACTGAAAATCTAGTTGTTGTTTTTTTCATGTTACAGGAACCAATAAGTCCACCCCAGCTCTCCGCAAAAAATCGAAAAATTGAGGTTTCATGACTGATGTTTGAAACTGCAATAGCGCAATCAACTCGAAATTTTTCTGCGATAAGTAAATGAATGTCTTTTTTGTATTCTTATACAGAGAAAGGAAATGTCACCTTTCTTTTTCGTATTCTTATACTGAGAAAGGGAATATCCCCTTTCTATGTCGCGAATTAGTGATTTTTTGCCGTTTTTCTGTGATGTTTCGTCGCTGAAAATCGAGTTCTTATCCTCGATGTTAATGGAGCCAATGCATCGAGGTTTACGATACATCAAGCACTTTAACGAATATTATGGTTACTAGATGTTGAATTAGTGAGCTATCACCGATATATTAAATGGCGATTTATTTATGGATGTGCCAATAACTGCTGCAGATGGGAAAGATGCGAATTCTTTGGTTCTTTAGCAAAACATCATGGTTTTCGATGATACATAAAAAATTTCCACCCATATTACGGATGCGTGAATGTTTCAGGAATGAATATCCACCAATATGCTTATCTCCACTCTGAATTAGACCTAGAAACGCACACGGGGAAGAAACACTTCCTCCCACAATGCTTTGGGATTCCTTTCAGCGAGCTTCGCATCAGCTGTCGCTCGCTACACAGCCCATGGAAGAGGCTCGCAGGGCTTCTGGTGATGACGCAGTGATTGATACGCCTCCATCAGAGACCATTTTACTGAAAACATTTCATGACGAAAAAAAAGAAAAAAAAAAAGCACAGTTAAATACAATACTCAAGATGCTTTACTGCTCACCAAGAATAAATTTCTGGTCACCATTGGCGACTGGACGACCACAAATTTTGTGCCGTGATTTCGTTATATATGTCTCCTTTAATATAACCAAGGTTGCATAACTAACTCTCTTAGCTTTTGGTGTCTTCTCATGCTGATGATAGTGATAATCCATTATTCACATCACTCATACCTAATCAACTCTACTAACTCAGATTTATTCTAAAATCTAATTCTAATCTAAAACAAAACACATAATTGTAATTCATAAATACATCGTTCACCTCTCCAAACAACAACATTCTTCCTCTTCTCCTCCTGGCGTCCCTCCTCAGCGCCCTCTTGCGGTAGCATCTTTTGTCAGTCAGGCTTCAAACGAAACTCCAACAGGTAGATTGGTAGAGCTTGAAGCCTTTTCTTTTACCCTTTTCTTGTATTGGTCAAGATGGATAAGTGGCTAATGAAACAAAACCCGGCCTGTTAAAAAGCAAAGACTCGAATCAGAAAGTGAGGTTACCAATGGAGAAGATGATGATTGTAAAAACATTGGTGAGGCAATGGAAGCTGGACCTCCTTCACTTACGTTTACTCATCAGAAGAAATCTCAGCCTAAAGTAAGAAAGTATGATTCAAAATATTTGTCTTTAGGATTTTCTTATGCAAGAGATAAATCAGAACCTACACCCCTATGTGGTGTTTGTCATGAGACCCTTTCCAACAATTCAGTGAAGCCATCATTACTAAAAAGACATTTTCATACGAAACATGAGAACCTGGAATATAAGCCACTTGAGTTTTTTAAGCAAAAGGAAGCAGAAATAAAATCTGGTAAGCAAAGAATTGCCTCATTTTCATCTCTGAATATGAAAAGCCGTGAAGCGTCATATTTACTGCCTGCTGCCAAAGACATGGTGTCAGGTGTTATTGGTGAAAAACAAGCAAATCAGCTGGATGCTATCCCTCTGTCCAATGACACTGTGTCTCGCAGGATCTCAAATAATGGATTTGGAGGAACAACACTTCAGTAAACTGAAGTCAGCAGTAAACTGTACAGCTGGACGAGAGTACAGATTGCAAATATATGGCTCAGTTGCTAGCATTTGTTAGATACATTGATACTAGCCCCACTGTGGCAGAAGACATTTTTTTCTGCAAGGAGCTCCCAGGTCAGACAATGGGACAGGAGATATTTGACACTCTTAATAAGGCTTTATAACTGAGCATGGTGTAGACTGGGAGAAGTGTGTCAGAGTTTGCACCTACGGTGCACGAGACATGACTGGTAAGCATAGTGGTGTGTTTTCCTAAATAAAAAACGTTGCACCACAGGCAAAATTCGTCCGCTGTAATCTTCACAGGGAGGCTCTAGTAGCCAGGAAATGTCCAAATGGTATGAAAATAGTATTGCAAGAAGCAGTGAAAGCCGTTAATTTCATAAAATCAAAAGTAGGCAATTCCATATTATTTGCAATCTTGTGTGAAGAAATGGGTAGCGAGCATAAACATTCCCTCTTTTACACCGAGGTAAGGTGGCTTTCCAAAGAAAATTGGTTTGCTCATTTGTATGAATTGAGACAAAAAGTTCAAGTTTTCCTCTTTGACAGTAAGTGTGAGCTTCGTGACAGATTTACAGATGAACAGTGGTTGTGCAGGCTAACTTTCTTGGCTGACATCTTCCAGTGGCTGAATGAGCTGAACAAAAGAATGCAGGGTAAATACACACCCTTTGTGGTGCATGACAACATAAAATCTTTAAAAAAAACCCTTCAATTTGCATCAACAGAATTAGTGAATGGACAACTGTCATTCTTTCCATACTTAGAAAATTTCGTAGAAGAAAATGAACTTGAGCTTCATGGTTCAGTTGTCAACGACGTAAAACAGCATTGTCTGGGTTTGACTGAAGACTTTTGACAAATATTTTTCTGAGATTTTTAGATAGCCAGTTCTGGATATGAGACCCTTTTTCTGCAGTGGAAGACTTCAGGCTACCAGATTTTTTTTCAACGAAAGAAAAGGAAGAAATTATTAAACTGTCATGTGATGAAACACTCAAATCCAGTTTCAGGAAAACATCTTTGACTGACTTTTGTTTGTAGAGACTGAACGAGTTTCCACATATCGCTGACCATGCCATCAAGTTTTTGATGCCTTTCTCTACAACGTATCTGTGTCAGAATAGTTTTTCATCCAGGGTGTACCTGAAAAATAAGTACCGCAATAGATTAAATTTGGAGCAGGACCTTCACATGAAAGTATCAACTGGACACCCAGATATCAGAAAGCTGTGTGAAGCCATGCACCACACCCCTCTCACTGAAAAACCTTAAGGATTCATAATCCCTCAACTCCAGAGAAAGAATTTTTATTAGAAAAATTACTGTCCGTTTTTTTTCCCCCATTATTTTTGAACGACTTACTGAAAATAAGATTTTTCTGCAGACTTTTCTTAATAAAATTATGTTTTTTTAACTGATCATAACGATTCTCAATAAGCAATAATATTAAGGTAATAAAAGTAGGATTCTTTAAATAGCTTTGCCACATTTCAAATATTTTTATTACAGATGTGTTTTTTTTCAATAGATTAAAACTGCCTCAATAATTTGCCAGGTATTCATAAAAAAAATTTTAAACCTGTCATTTGGGGAAATTTCATCTGGGTGTACATTACACTTTTAGTCATGACCAAGGGGTACAATCTCAAAAAAGTTTGAGAACCACTGCCTTTAAGGAAAAATCCCTTACCAACAACGTATTAGTAAAATACGATGGCATACTTATCTTCTCAGCAGAATCTAATGCGGCTAATCTCTTGTTCTTGGACCCCAGCATGCTCGAAACATAGTTATCTAAATGACTCTCATATAATGGTTTGTAAACAAAGAAGTTCCACATATGAATATTAAACCATATTTGCAATGGACATACAGGTCATTCCATGCAAAATCAACAAATGGGGGTGTTATTTCATAGTCATGGATTTTGCTGTGATTTTAATCATGGATAGTATATATAGAAAAAAGACAAAATCCAAAATTTCAATTTTTTTCAATGAATAGGGGGGATTTTGCCCTCTAAATCTTCATTCAAGGTCATATTTTTGAAAAAGTGGTGCTCATTGTTTTATTAATAAAATTGCTTGTATTTATCGTAAACAAATCATTCAGATGTCATTTTAAAGGTAAGATTGCCATCTTTCTGCAAAAGTCAGTCAGTTGAATTTTTTTTTAAATTTTCAAACATTTTTGGTAGAATTTGTTTTCAAATTTAAAATTGTTTTTTTTTTTTTGAAATCAAAAATTTATATCTTTGACTTGCGGATGGCACCAGCCATAGGGCTTGGCCTGTTTGAAGAGTTAGAACTACTTCGCCTCCACAATTAATTTCAGGTTCATACTCCAAAATTTTCTTGGCTTTTTGGGCTGCCGAACTTCAAAGAAATTGAAAATTGCCAATTTTTACACCACAAAAACTTGATGTGGGCAAGATGATAAAAATTTGAAAATTGTGTCAATGAAAGGACCAACGTGTCTAGATTTACACCTGAAAGTTTCATTTTGCATCTCTGTTTCTATTTTATTTTATTTTTTTAAATAAATGTGATGGACATTCCCGTTGAATTTCTGGGCTTTAAGAAGTCCCGACCACCTTCCCATTGGTTTTTTATGCTAATAATTTTTATGCTCTTTGTACACCTGGGAGTTCTATAATATCACTATTAATTTCATGAATATATTTCAACATAATCATTGTGTTACTGTACTAAATTTATATAAAAAAAGTTATTTATGCTAGGAAAACATATAACCCACTTTTTTTTATATAAATTTTGGTACCATTTTTTTTATATATATATATAAATTTGGTAGCAAGAGCATGTTGGGAAAACTGATTAACAGAAATTGCTTCATGTACTAATGCTGGACAAAATTACTGGATTCCTTTCAAAAAATCCTCGATGTATATTCAGATTATGTAGGAGATTACGCCCTTAAATCATACATGTGTTTTAAAATACACTGATTTCAACTCTTCTTAACTTTGAAAAAATATTTCAAAATGTTATAATCTTTTTTCAAAATATCTAAAAAATGTTTCAAAGGAAAAAATTATAGTTAAAGAAATGAGTGTTAAAAATAGTCTAAACTGTAAACAAGTAAAAACCATGTTTATGCAAGAGACTAGTTTATACAGAAAACAGTTTGCAACAGTGCTAAAAAAATTATTGCTTAAAATCTTTTGTGTTAAATAATTTTGGAGAGAGCCATCCTAAGAAGTGTCTTGTCACCTTCAGGATTTTCAAATAGCTGCGGAATGGCAATTTTTTGCAACCAGTCATGGTAAAAATCCATGTGATGGTATTGGTGGGACTGTGAAAAGACATGCTGGTAAAGCTAGTTTGCAGCATCCAGTAAATAATCAAATTTTAACTCCAGTGCAGTTATATGAATTTGCAAATCAAAAAATTAAAGGGATTAAATTCTTTTTGTTTCTTCAGAAGATATTACTACTACTGAAAAAAAGATGAAAATGAGATTTCAAAGTGCAATCGCCATTCCACAAACTCGAAAGTACCACAAATTTGTACGTACAGCAATAGGAAAATTAAGATTATTTCAGGTTTCATCTTCTTCTGAAAGCCTAGAAGTATGTGTTCTACAGAGCTACAAGGAAAACAAAATGTTTATGCTTGATGACATACACAAGTCATCATACCTTGCAAGTGCTTATGATAATAAGTGGTATTTAACATTTGTTAATGATGTTTCTTCTAAAAATAAGAATGCTCATGTGACTTTCCTAAAAAAAATTCTGCCAAAAACACTGCAAGATAATATTAACTTTATCTTTGACAAAACTCAAGCCACCAGTTCTGGTAGTTCATAGATTTTAGGACAGTGAAATATGACTTACACACACTATATATATATGTTTAGAAAGAAATTCTATAGGTGTTTTTTTTTTCACAATTTAATGCCACAAAAAGGATCAATAGAAATTGTGACTGTTTACTTATCTGGAATTATTTGTCTTTGTTACTTTTTATCACAGTGTCTGTGCAAAGGCATTTATCTAATTTTATTTTGTCACCTTGCAAGGCCACTGCATCATTGTTATTTTACAGTACCTCATTTTGCACTTCATAGTTTTAATATCTTACACAGTGAGTTATATTTGTCTATAGTACATTTAAATCCTTTCAAACTAGGTGCACGTAAGCATAGTTAGATGAACAATAAGAAAGGGAATATCAATTTACGTATACCCATTTTTTTTAAAGTGGCAGCCTTAAACAGTGTATTTATAGAAATATTTCAATGAAATTCATAGTGATGGCTCCAGGTGTACAACCAGGATAAAAATTATTAGCATTAAAAACCAATTTGAGGAGGCGGGCGGGTCCTTTTAAATCACAGAAATTCAATGGGAACGTCCCTCCCACATTGTATTTTTTTTTTCTTTTTCTTTTTTTTTTTTGTTGAATAGAAGCAGCCGGAGATGCAAAATGATATTTTCAGGTGTATATCTATACACATAGATCCCTTCATTAAAACAGTTTTAAAATTTTTATCACCTTGCCCACATCAAGTTTCTGTGGGGTAAAAATTGGTAATTTTCAATTTTTTTGAGGTTCGCCAGCCCAAAAAGCAAAGAAAATTTTGGAGTATGAACCTGAAATTAATTGTGGAGACAAAGTACCGTAATTTTCGGGCTAAGAGCCGCGGCTCTTACGTTATTAAAAGTGAAATTTTTCGGGTGTGCGGCCCTTATGCAGAATTTGTTTTCGATAAGACTGTTTCTTCTCTCCCTTTTTTTTTTTTTTTATGCAGATGCTTAGTAAATTTTTTCAAACCCCCCCCCCTTTTTTTTTTTTTTTCATAAACTTGACTGTGATCATGTCCCCCCCCCTTCTACTCATACGTTAGACACATCTATTTAAATGATAACTCCGCTGTCCTGATGTTGGTTTAGGAGGGAAAGTGGGGGAGAACAGGAATGCCCAACTCAAATGCCCTTTGCATGGGGAAGTGGGGGATGGAATGGGGACATAAGCACACAGACGAGTACCGTGATGTCCGAGGCTTCTGTGGATAGCGTGCCCCGCGTATCTCTTTCGTTGGCTGCAGCATACATCATGCAGGAAGATGCGATGCAACCAAGGGAAGGAACGGTGATTTTCACTGGGGTGGGGAGACCGGTTTGATGGGCGCTTCCCTGAACAAAAGCTTAAGAACATGAACAATGCAAAAGCCTGCCCCAGGATGATTCCATTAGCAGAGACCTATTCCAAACAATACTGGCGGAACGGAAAGACAAATTCTGTTCACACTTCTTGGTTAATCTGGCATGCAATACAGGTATTTCTTGGTTCTGTGCTTCTGAGTTTTGCTTCGATTTTATTTATTTATTTATTTATTTTATCGACTGACGATAGTGGAAATTGAAGGCTTCGGCTGGAAAAGAAAAAAAAAAAAAAAAGAAGGGAGAGCTTTCCCATTCATATAAAAGCAGAGCTCAACGTGAAGGCTCAGTGTACTGTAAATGAAAGTAGGTCAAACCACTTGAAAGAGAGAAAGCGGCATCGCTGTTTCGAAGTGTTGGCGGCGAGATCCGCGACACGTGCGAGGCAGCTGGTAAAAGGAAGTGCAACTTCGTTCTAACAAAAACATCTGTAGATGAGAAAAAAAAAAGCATAACATTAAAGGAACATATTATTAAAGAAAACATTAATCGAAAGCATTACAAGCGATAATTTATAAGTTAATTACTTCTAAGACGGATTCTATTGTGGTTAACAGAGAACCATCCTGTAGCAGACATCCACATTGAATGGAATTTAGACAATTGTGCGGTTTTACGAGCAATGCGATATTCTAACGGGAGTCTTAAGATTAACTGTGATTTATATTGATTACATAAATGGTTTTGAGCATTTAATAAATGCAAACAAATACCATCATTAGCATGATTAATTAAAAATGTATAAATAAAAATTTTTGCCAGTATGAAAAAATAAATGTATAAAGCAGATCGACACTGAGTTGCAGAATTAGCCTTTGAAGTATACATATAATCACGTTGGGCGTGAATTAATTCATGAAAATAAGGAAGATCATTTAGCTTTCTGAGCAGCACCACGACAGTATTTGTCATTTTCTTGTAGGACTTCTGTCCACAGTGAGTAGAGTTTAGGACCCAGTCACCTACAGCGAGATCGCCTTTTGGGCAGGACACAGAAATGGAAGGAATGAAAGCAAGTCTAGCGATTTTGACAGAACAGTTTTGTAGTGAGATTAGAGTACAATAGATGGCGCCACCGTACAAGTACGATGTTGCACACTGAGGGGTGAGAGAATTTCTGGGGGGGGGCATAGGAAAGGATACCCATTTAACCAGTGGGTCCAACCTGGGGGCCGTCGCTTAACGTGCTCGTTCGATGCACGGTGGATATTCAGCGATTGTAAGTAAATCACACCATCTCTGAAAGGTCAGCCCAGGTTCGAACCTGAGGACCTTGCATTGATAGTCTGACTCGCTAATCACTAAGCCATCCACGGCTAGCAGCTCCACGACTTCACAGGGCGGCCCTTACGGCAACTTTTGCTTCCAAGATTGCAAAATTTCTCACCTGCGGCTCTTAGTCCAAAAATTATGGTAGTTCTAACTCTTCAAATAGGCCAAACCTTATGGTTGGTGTCATTTGCAAGTCAAAGATATAAATTTTTGATTTTCAAAAAAAAAAAAAAAAAAAAAATTAAATTTGAAAAAAAATTCTATTAAAAATGTTTGAAAATTAAAAAAAAATTCAACTAACCTACTTTTTTAGAAAGATGGTAATCTTATCTTTAAAATTACACCTCAATGATTTGTTTAGGAGAAATACAAGCAATTTTATTAATAAAACAATGAGCACCACTTTTTTCAAAAATATAACTTTGAATGAAGGTTCAGAGGGCAAAATCCCCCCCCCCCCTCCCTCTATTCATTGAAAAAAAAATTGAAATTCCAGATTCTGTCATGTCTCTGTATATATCATCCATGATTAAAGCTGCAGCAAAATCCATGACTATGAGGTAACCAAAAAACCTTATATTTGTTGATTTCGGATGGAATGACCCATACCTGAACTTGGTTGGACAATCATCATTAATCATTCCACTTTTAGACGAAGGATCTCTTCATGTGTTTTCCACAACTGTGTCTTGAGCAACTGTTTTCCATGTCATACCATCATGTTTACTAATTTTGTCAACCCTTCTTCCATGTGCTCTTCTTCTGGGTCTTTTGATGTCCTTTGGAATTTATCTAGTGTTTCAGTTGTCCAGTGGTGGTCAGTTCAAGAAATATGTTCAGCCCATTGCCACCTGAGGGTCTTTACTTTAATCATAATGTCATCAACTCTTGTCATTTTCTTGATCTGTAAGTTCCTTTTCCTATCTTTCTTGGTTACACCTAGCATGCATCTTTTCATGTTTTCGTTGATTTGTCCACAGCCTACGAATGTCTTTTTTAAGCTAAGGCCCATGAGTTAATTATACATACACTGCAATGCCAGATTATTATTAAGTACACCTACTTAGTCGCATGTTGCACTGCCCTTGGTCTGCATAAAAGCCCGGATTCATTGAGAGTTTGGAATGTACCAGGTGCTAGAAGTGTTGTGTAGAAATGTTGTACCATATGGAAATGATGAAGTTGCCCAGTTGCTGTAAATTGAACAATGCCACAGACTCGCAACCAACATCCCATTCCACCTCATTCCGGAGATGCTCGATGGGGTTTAAAAAATGTGTGGACTATGTATGTAGACCATTGAAGCAAAAAAAAAAAAAAAAAAACTCGTCAGCATGTTGTTGGAACCAGTTGGTGATTATATGTGCCTTGTTAGCAGGTGTGTTATGCTGCTGGACATGCCCATCTGCTTTAGGATAAACCATAGCCATGAAGGGATGGATTTGATCAGAATTATGTTCAGATACACTATGGCATTAAGATGTCCTTTTATGTGTATCACGGGGCCTAGTGCATGCCAAGAAAGTATGCCCCCGTGCTACTGCTACTGGCTTCTGCTGTTGATGCTTCACAGGATGGCTCAATGGCCTCATGTTGCTTGTGCGCAATTTGGATCCTACCATCCACATGGTGCAGAAGGAACCTTGATTCATACTTCAAGGTGACCTTTTCCCAGTCTTTAATGATTCATTGTCAATACTCCCACTGGAGCACACTTTCAGTGCCCATAAGGGCACTGAAAGTGTGCTTTTTCAGTGTTTACTGAAATGCATTATTTTGTACCTCTTTCAGAGCCTTTGTCACATATTTTCAACAATGTCCTCATCACTCATGAATTGTCACCCTTTTAGGGCAAATTTCCACTGTGAAAACAAGTAAAAATTGGTTGATGTCAAATAAGGAGAATATGAAGGATGCTAGAGTTAACATCCCATTGTGCTTTGCAAGGTATTATTTGACTATTAGGGATCAATGTGCTGGCGCATTTTTTCATTTTCCCGGACATTTCCTACTGCTTGCATCCCTAAGGTGATGGGGATATCATTATACATTTCTTTATTCACTATCCTCTGTTCTTGGATAAATTCATAGTGGGCAAGGCCCTGGGAGTTGGACATTGTTGATTATACACTCAATGTTTTCATCAATTTGAAGAGGTACAAAGGTGCCCACTCATAAATCAGCAACATTCACACCACCATCATGGAAGTGCTTATGCCACATGTAAACTTGCAATTTCTACATTACATTGATGTTTCAGAGTACCTTGGCTGAAGAATGTGTAGTGTCTCCGTTTGTGATTTTTGCACCAGTACACAACATTTTACGTTTGCATGTTGCTCAGTTGCCGACATTTTCAACTGCAACATTACTAAATGCACAGTGAACAAAAAACTGCTGGTGCTCCACACAGACAGGAAATTGAAAGGCACCACTTTTTTGCCATCAGACAATGTCATGTTGGTGCTGCCAACCTCTGAAACCAAAAAGTCTCCTACACAATTCTTCATTTCCACTGTTTGGGACTATTCCAGAAACTTTCTTTTTTTTTAGTTCCTATCTTGTGCAATCAAAGTTAAATTATTTAGTGATCATTTTCTTGAAGGGATGTAAATTCTAATAAAATGTATCTATTGAAACATTTCAGCTGTCAGTTTGTTAAAAGGTTTTCCAGTTGCAGTATAGAGGTCACTGAGATTTCTATAATTTAGGGGGGAAAGCTTGCAATTAAGTGTGACAGCATGGAAAAGAATGGCATTGGCAAATAATAAACGTTTGTGTAGATTTAACAGATGCCTTTCAATACTGACCAGTTCTTCCCATACAGGACAAAAATTTCTGTACCAGATATTTTGTTCAGTTCCAGTTTTATATCAAAGCCAAGAAGCATTTATGGATTATGATGTGAAGGAAATAGAGGAAGCGCACTTAAGTAATGTAAAATAAGTTATATTTTGCAAGCATGCTTTCGAACTGTATCTTTAGTTCTTCAGCCAGAGTTTGGATGAAAACTGACTAGGTTGTTGCCAGACTTTGTCATTCAGTTCTTGTAAATGGTTTCTAGATTCACAAACGTTGTATTTATTTTGAAAGAGTATATATTTCCAGATCATGGGGATGATATATAAAGATTCTAAATGGCAGTTATTGGAAGAAAAATAAATTTCCAAGCTTTATGGTAGTGAAGTGCATAGGAACCAGAAAATGGCATAATTCACTTTGAATCCTTTCAACAGGGTTTGGCTGAGGTATTATCTCTAAAGTGAAGGAGGCCAAGGCAGTATTAGAGTTCCCCATTTTTACATCTTTTAGGTGCTCTTTCAATCTGTTATTGATTCTGAGCTTCCGATGTAAAAAGTTTGTCCAGATGAAATTTTTATTATAATCAAATAGACTTGCAGAAGGACCCCACAGTATGAGTTGTAGTTTAATATTTTGTCTATGTTAATAGGTTTTTTTTTTTTTTTTTTTTTTTGTAGATCTGTGTTAAGAGCTTTCCTTCTTTTGAGGTTAGAGTTAAATCAAGGTAGTTGAGGCTATGATCTTTTTTTAGTTCTAAAATGAATTTCAGGGAATCTTCTAGTTAGTTAAATATTTCAAACTTCAATTTGCATAGTTACATCATGTGTAAAAATATAAGGGTTCAATAATTAGTGAGACTGGTTGCAGTGCGTTTGCATTTTCTAATTTTGTCAATGGGTAGCAGTAGTGTACAAGTGCTTTAAAGGCAATGCAACTGCATTGCAGCTTGTTTGTTTGTCACAGAAGCCATGTAACGTGCTGGATTATTTTTATTGTTTTCTTGTAGGAGATGGATATGTCCAAAGTTGCACGAGTGATTCAGTTTTTGAATGTGGAGAAAATGCCACCAAGCGAAATTCACAGACAAATAAAAGTGGTGTATGGGCCTTCTTGTCTTCCGTGCAGTACTGTAATGCACTGGTGCCAACTCTTCAGTAGTGGACAAATGAGCATTGCAGACCAGCCAAGATCAGGAGCACCATGTCATGCTGTTTCAGTGACGATAATTGCACGTGTGGATGCTGTAGTAAAGGCCAACTGAAGAATCGTGATCCAAGAACTGGCGAACAGTGCTGGTGTGAGCATCAGAACTGTCAATATGATCATGCATTTGCACCTTAAATATCATAAGGTCTGAACCGTGTGGGTACCGAAACATCTGTCCGATGAACAGATAAGTCAACAAATTGGGCTATTGTTACAGCATCTGTTTTGCTGCCATCAAGAAGATGAAGATTTCCTGCTACACATTATTGCTGGGGCAAAAGCTGGTGTCATCATTTTGAGCCTGAGTCGAAACACCAGAGCATGCAGTGGAAACATACATTATCACCACCGGCGAGGAAATCGTGGTCCACCATTTGCGCAGGCAAGGTGATTTTAACCCCTGTTCGTTGACCATCAAGGACGATTTCTTGAGTGGCTACCAAAAGGATCAACGATCAATGCCGAATGATATTGTCAAACTTTAATGAAGCTTCGAATAGCCATCAAAAACAAGAGACCTGGTAACCTCACTCAGGGTATTGTGCTTCTGCATGATAATGCCCTGCCACATACTGCAATTACCACACAATGGACATTGCAGCGCTTTCGCTAGGAAGTTCTTCAACATCCAGCTATAATCCTGACCTATTGCCCTGCGATTTTTACATCTTTTGACATGAAAAAATTTCTCAAAGGCAAACATTTCACTTTGGTTGTAATATTTGCACTTTCAAGGTATTAAAACACCAGCAAGGTGCGCATATTTACGTGCAATTCATTAATGAAATATTATTAAAATAACCAATCACTTACCCGAAAGATCATGGTCACTTTATTCCTTTAACACTTCTAGCACATCCATCATCATCATGCAAATCCACTGGCCTTCAAAGGTTGAAAATCCTTGCTGATGAGATTCATTCTTTCGGGGATGAAACATCGTATTTTCCTTTTTTTCAAAGGAAAATACGTCTGATGTTTCATCCCCGAAAGAATGAATCTCATAGGCAAGGAGTCTGTTCAACCTTTGAAGGCCAGCGGCTTTGCATGATGATGATGGACGTGCTAGAAGTGTTAAAGGAATAAAGTGACCATGATCTTTCAGGTAAGTGATTGGTCATTTCACTTTGGGTGATCAGGTGTGTGAAGCTGTAGGTAACTTGTTGCAGCAACAGTCTGCCTTCTACACTGCACGGATACAAGGACTTGTGCAATGATGGGATTGCTGCCTAAATGCTGACACAATTATTTTAAGTGTCGCATTTTGACTCTTTCAGGCAAAAATTCTTACTACTTAACTACTTATTAAACATCTTATATATTTGTGCACATCATTGTCGTGCATGCAGTTGGTAAGGTCCTTTAAAAAAAAATTTGGGGGTGCTTAAAAGTCTCTAAAAATGCATATTTTTGTGGGGAGAAAGAAAGAGTGGGGACCCTGTAGTGGTACCACAGAACAGCAATAGATATGAAATCTGTGTAAAGACAAATTTGTATCCAAGAAGTTGCCACATAGAAGCATTTGGTTCCTTCTTCCATATTATATGCCATAACAGATTTGTAGCACATGTACACTGAGTTAGCTTTGCATTATGAACACCCTGCATTTTACATATTCAGGGCGATAACGAAGTACCACGTTATATCAACATCACATGCGGCTACTATAAATTGTGCTCACTTATCCTTTGTACAATAACAGTAAACACTTGCCAGTAATGAGGAAATGTGGTGACTTAAGCCAATTTGACTACAGCCAGGTAGTTGGGGCACGGAGTGTAGGTGCCAGTATTTCGGAAAGAGCTTTACTTGTTGGCTGCTCCTGTACTACTGTATTCCGGGTGTACTGGGACTGCATTAACCATGCACAAACATCCAGCAGAAGAGTTGACATTGGTAAGCTGTGTGCCTTTGGTCCGAGAGGTGAGTGTCTGGTGTCACTGCTGGCATCTTAACAATGATGTGCAACAGTCATCCACCAGTACAACAATGGTGCAGTTTGGCCTATTTTCACATGTGTTGTACCTTGCTATGGGTACCCATAATGATGCCTAGTCATCACAAACCTCCTCACATGGGCCAATGAACGTCGGCAGTGGACCCTCAACAGATGCAAGGGGTCATCTGGTGGCCAGGTTCACATGTGGTGTAAACAGCATTATCCCAACCCCCCTGGTTGCACAGTCTGGGGTTCAACATGCTGGTGGAGGTGATGTTCTGGTCTGGGGAGTTTTTTCCTGGCAAGCCCTAGGTCCATTGGTTATCACCCCACCAGCACTGAATGGTGAATGCTACAAAGGCCTGTTAGCTGACCATCTTCATCCATATCTACAGGCAGTCTGCTTGGACCACAGTGCAATCTTTCAACGGGACAACGCGCTATGTCATTGGGCTTGTATAACTACTGAGTAGTTGGAGGAACATGACAACTAATTCACCACATTGGCTTGGCCCCCAAACTTCCCTGACTGTAACCCGATTGAACATTTGTGGGATATCCTAGAACAAGTTGTGAGAACTGCTGATCCTCCTGCATGGAATGAGCTAGAACTGACAAAACTGCTGCAGCGGACATGGGTCCAATTACACATGGAGGATGTTCTACACCTTATACAATCTGTTCCTAGACATCAACAAGCCATGACTGCACAGAAAGGTAGACCTATGCATTATTAGGTAGGTGTTCCAAATGCAAAACTAACTATAAATCTCAAACATGTAAATGCAAGCTAACTATTAATATAAATATAACATAAATCTGCCAGCAAAGGATCTGGGGTGTAATACTGACTGTCACTAATGGGATAGGCATTCATTGAAACAAAAATTTTAAGTGGAAAAATCTTGCTTCTCTGGTGTTGCCTTCTTGTACTGATGTATGTTGTAATAGGAATTAACTGCTTCATCCGCAATAGGTATTTTCTACCCAGATAAAGTTTTGTTTGGAAGATGCACACTTACGCATTTTGAATTGCAGTTTCTGTGTTCTGATAGCTGTCAGTTGTATTCTTTGAATTCAAACCTGTGTACTTTATTAATATATCCCATTTGCATCAGCATATGTATTTTGTTGAGTTATTGACAAATATTTATCTGTGTATTGTCATATGTATTATCTTCTAATTTCAGGATTTAGCTCTAAATTTAGTCTTACGAGTGTTAATGTCTATCAAGTCAAGTGATATTGAAAAGACAATATCTGCCCTTGACAGAGATCAGATTGACACCCTTATGAAGTATGTGTATCGAGGATTTGAGAATCCCTCTGAGGGAAGCAGTGCTCATCTTCTGGCATGGCATGAAAAGGTAATTCAACAAAAACTGACATACATAGTGAAACTTAAATTTTAACTTCAATTTATGTGCAAATGGCAGTGCTGATGTAGAGATTGTTTTCCTTGGATGTTATCAAAATGAATGGATTTTGCATAGATTGTTTATGAATCATAAGTTTATATTTATTTAATGTATGGATTTTATTTTTAATAACTTGAATGTTTTCCTTCATTCAGTTCACTCTCATTAAATAAATATAAACTTATGATTCATAAACAATCTATTTTGCATAGATTGTTTATGAATCATAAGTTTATATTTATTTAATGTATGGATTTTATTTTTAATAACTTGAATGTTTTCCTTCATTCAGTTCACTCTCTGGTGGCTTAGCATGCAGTTTCTGCAGGTAGCACTTTCTTCAGCTGATAGTGTGTATTTTCTACTTTTCCCCCATTTATGCATAGAAATGGTACCAGATCTTCCTTCAGGTTTTTGGGAGCATTTTGTAGTTAACAAATGGTGCCCCAGTGGTACCATCTGTAGCTATTTTTTATTCCTAATGTTTTGTAGGCTTTCTGCATAGTGTTTTCTATGTTTTTCTTTCATTTTTTTTTTAAACCTCATACAATCAACCCTCAATTCACCACCTTGCATAACTCCACCCCTCAGGTTTTTGATGTGTGGCAGTTTTTGACAGTTTTAACCATGGTCAAAATCGTCACATTAAAAATTTCAAATACTCCTTTTCAATATCAATATAAAAATACCTTTTAAGATAACAAACATACATTGTATGTAATGTTTAAAATGGTCAATAATAAGTGAGTAATAAATAACTAGTATAGGATTACTAAATAATAAAGTTTTCTACTTTCTAAGTATCTATATATAAATAAGCAATATGGTAAAATTTCTGTTGTTAAACCATACAGTAAATTCAAGTGTATCATGAGTCAATCCGTATTTTTTTAACCAAAAAAAAATTGTGTTTGTTTTAACATGGAATGATTGATTGGAGGTTTAACGACCACCGTGAGCAACTCAATGGGCTATAAGCAGTCGCCCGTCCCTAATTTAGGGTCACTGGTTCCAGAGAAGGGAGAGAGCCAGTGCCGTAAGACAAACACAACATCCATGCCTGACCGGGATTCAAACCCGGACCCCTTACGGACGAATGATCAGAGGTCAGCGCCTTAGACCACTGCGCCACCGGGGCGGCTAACATGGAATGCATTTTGTTAACCAAACAAAATAGCATTCCAAGTTTGTCTCCACAACAAATCCAGGATTAGCTTTGCACTGTAACTATAATACACTAATGTGGGAACAGATTGTCAATTTGAAAATTAAACAGTTCTAGCATCACGAGAAAGGATCTAGACTTTATTCTGATTATACTGAATCTAAGTAATAAAGTAGTTCTACAGTGTGTTAGTCTATCTCTTCTCCATTTATTTCTCAGACCCTGTGAATAAGTTACAAAAGTTTACTTCTAAGAGTTGACATTTTTAATTTCTAGTGATACTAATTAGTATCACTATATCTTTATTAGTAGCCACTAGATAAAGGTGCAAAGATGAATCGTGGTGGAAGGCCTCTAGATATAGTTTGGCAGCACTTTGATAAGGTATGGAAAGATGGAAAGCAATATGCAAAATTTCAATGTAGAACTGCTTTATTAAGCAGCAATAATACTGTTCGTCACTTATATTTTTTGTTTAAGTATGCAGGGTGGAGTAGCTAGGTCCATATAACGCTATGAAATACAAAAAACGAACATTAATGGTAAAAAAAAATTTACTTACTCATAGTAATTTCGGTATTTTGTCACTTGCAATTTCTCTGCTCGTAGAATGGACATTTACTTATTTTGATGATATACTAGATCATCCTGAATGGAAGATTCACGGATTAAAAGTACTATTTCAAGTTAAAATTCTATACCTTTGTATAGGTGTTTGCAAGGAATGATGATTAAAAAATGAAAGTTAAAAACTCAAATAAAGAATAAAAGCCAAATGAGGAAAGTTAAAACCCAAAGGAATAAAAGATGGACCCAAACTCAACCCACCACCGCAACACACTTCCAAACATGTTTCGACAAGAATTTTGCCTTCTTCAGTGGAACATCAAGTTGTATGTGGGCACCAAGTCCTCGTCGACGAATCTTGAAAGACTGATGTAATGTCTTGTATCGCTCTGCCTTCAACCTTCGTCATCGCAGACCAACTGTGTATCACTGCGCAAGCTGTTAGTGGCGGCATCTATGGCATTGTGTTCACCTCGGTCTACTTTAGCCATTCCGCTCCTGTGATCTTTGAACCTATGTCTATTAGCTTTTTGTAATCGATTATTTTCTTGTTCTATCAGATATCGCCAGGCATAAGGTAACTCAATTGGTGAATTGGTGTTGCAGCATTCATCTCTGAATTTTTCAATAACCACTGCTTCCGATGTTATGATTTGTCTATGACTCTTCTGTGATGTTATATGTTTAATATTCTCCCAATCAGGCTTCGATTGATTTTCCATGCAGTGTTGTATCAGAGCTGTTCTTGGTCTTTTCTTTTGCTCATTTTGGATATGTTCTTTTAATCTCGTAATCATACGCCTTTTTGTACTTCCGATGTAAATAGAATCTTGTTGGTTGTTGTCTGTCCTGGTTGGAATGGCATATACTCCTGCTCGATCTAGGATGGATTTTTTTTGTTATTACCGGAACTTAGTAATGAGCCATTATCAATGATGGTTTCTGCAAGATTTATTTCGTTCGAAACACATTCTTTCTTTAATATGTTACTTAAGGGTGGTAAGTATTGAAAGGAGATGTGGGATTTATATATATTCTTTTGTTTCATCTGGTTTTGATTATTCTTAAGATTGTTATACACTGACGGAAAAAAATCCCAACACCACGAAAAATTAGTTGTAGAGGAATGAAATGGCGGCAATACATTTGTATAGGTAACATATTTGATCGATTAAGGTTTCAAGATCACAGCGTAATGTAAGCGCGATAAGAGCCATTTTAAATGTGAAATGCTGGTACATTAATAACCGGTGTAACTGCCAAAATGTTGAATGCAAGCATGCAAACGTTCATGCATTGTGTCGTACAGGTGCTGGATGTCAGTTTGTGGGATGGAGTTCCATGCCTGTTGCACTTGGTCAGTCAATACAGGGACAGTTAATGCTGGTTGGGGGTGACGCTGGAGTTGTCGTCCAATGATGTCCCATACGTGCTCGATTGGAGAAAGATCTGGTGATTTAGCAGGCCACGGCAACATGTCAACACTCTGTAGAGCATGTTGGGTTACAACAGCGGTATGCGAGCGAGCGTTATCCTGTTAGAAAACACCCCTGGAATGCTGTTCATGAATGGCAGTACAACAGGTTGAATCTCCAGACCGACGTACAACTGTGCCGTCAGGATGTGTGGGATAACCACAAGAGTGCTCCTGCTATCATAGGAAATTGCTCCCCGGGCCATAACTCCAGGTGTAGGTCCAGTGTGTCTCGGCCGCAGACAGGTTGGTTGCAGGCGCTCACCTGGCCTCCTCCTAACCAACACACGGCCATCACTGGCACCCAGGCAAAACCGGCTTTCATCAGAAAACACAACAGATCTCCACTCCGTCCTCCAATGAGCTCTAGCTTAACACCACTGATGTCGCAAACGGCTGTGGTTTGGAGTAAGTGGAATGCACGCTACAGGGCGTCTGCCTCGGAGCTGTCCTTCAAGTAACCGATTCGTAACAGTTTGTTGTGTCACTGTGGTGGCAACTGCAGCTCAAATTGCTGCCACAGACGCAGTACGATGTGCCACGGCGGTCTTCCCTCTCATTAGTGCCACGTGGCCGGCCGGAACCCGGTCTTCTTGAGGCAGTACCTTCCCTTGACCACCGCTGCGAACAATCATGCACAGTGGCTACATTCCTGCCAAGTCGTTTTGCAATATTGCGGAAAGAAAATCCACCTTCTCGTAGCCCTATTACACGACCTCGTTTAAACTCCGTGAGCTGTTGATAATGGCTTCTTTGTCTTCTTAAAGGCATTCTTGACTAACATCAACACACTACGTCGAATCTCAACGATAACTAACGCTCACGAACGTTACAGCACGCGTATTTACAGCAAACCTGCTTTGCATGTTCCGAGGGGCGCTACTAACGCCACACGTATGTGCTGAGCGTGAAATTTGCATAGACTTCATCTTACAGATGTATTATCACCGCCTACCAACTGTTGTTTATCTAACACAACCCCTTCTTGGTGTTGGGATTTTTTTCCGTCAGTGTATATTGAATTAATCAAACGTTTATTGTACCCAAAATGTTCAGCTATATTTTCGATCCATTGTATTTCTGCAAGTTCATACTCTGCCGTAGAGGAATGCATTATAGCTCTGTTAATGTAATATTGGAATGTTAGTTAGTTAGTTAATTGATTTTAGTGGCGCAAGGGCCAGGCTTGGCCAAAGAGCGCCAGACACAGAACTATCAGCTAAAGATTTTAAAAAGCGGGGTGAAATGATTAAGAGCAGACAGGCTTGGTAAAAGTTAGAAAAGAGGATGATGAAAGATGTTGTGAAGACTAGTTAGTTTATTAGGTTTATATATAACTTTATTAATTTACCATTATAATATAACTTTTTATTTATTTTTTTTTTTTTAAATAAGTTTTAAAACGTTAATCTGTTTTAAAAAGGAAAATACTGCGAAAGTGTCGCAGTGGTCGCCCAAAAGCTTTTGAAGCGTAGCTGCGTCCTCGTCCAGCAGATGAGACTGAAAATAGTGAAACCGATGATGACGAAAATGAACACAACTGCACAAAACATGAGAGACGGTGAGTAAACAGTCGCACGCCTCACACATTGGGGCAGCGTCGCCACACAGCAAATAGCTATGCGTGAAGCGACAATGCCCAATGCGGAGACGCGCAAGAACAACTTCTTCCCTACGGTTCCGGCGACACGATGATTTCCAGACTCCAAGGATGGGTTTAACACGGTGCAGTTTATTCTCCACCTGTTGGTCCCACAGACTTCGCCACGTTCGTCTGATATGATCATGAACAAGAAAGCGAAAATCACGGTGGAACAGTGGCAAGGGTGTGACGACCAAAGAAGAGGCAGATCTAGCAGCAGCATCAGCAGACTCGTTCCATGGGATCCCAACATGCCCAGGAATCCAGCAGAACCGAATCTGGACATCAGCCTCGAGCAAAGAACGAAGAAGTCTCCGTACGGTAAAAAGAAGTGGGTGGCCAGAGAAATCCAAAGATGACAATGATTGCACAACACTCAACGAATCAGTGTACACAATAGCACGCTGATGAGAGCTCGACTGCACGTGAACAAGTGCAAGATACACAGCATGCATCTCCGCCGAAAACACCGTGGCCTCGGCAGGAATGCGGGCAACAGAAACTTCGTCAATGCAGACGGCGGCGCATCCAACGACACCAGCCGCCTTAGATCCATCGGTGAAAACAGGAATAAAGTCTGCATTGACGTAACGGTGTTCGGCGAAGAGCTGCTGGTACACTGACGCAGGGGTTGAGGACTTGTCAAAAGATGTAAAGCTGGTATCAACCATGACACCAAGAGGGTGCCATGGGGGATCCTCAAAGCCCCTGGTCTCTCCAACGAGTGACAAGTCGAGCCCTGCATCACAAGCTACGGCCGCCATACGAAGACCGAAGGTTCGAATGCACGAGGGACGGGTCTCGAACAAACGAGCATGCTGGGGATGAAAAACTGCATCGTGTAAAGTATGTTCTGAGAGAGATCTAAGTTTCAGGTAAAATTGAAGAGACAGCTGCAGACGGCGTAAATGAAGCGACGGTTCGTTCGCGTCGGCATAAAGGCTGGGAATGGGTGACGTGCGAAATGCTCCCGTACAAAGACGCAGCGCTTCATGGTGGATGGTATCCAACGGCCGGAGAACGGAAGGACGCGCAGAGCCATACACCATACAGCCATAATCCAGTTTAGACCGAATGAGAGAATGGTAAATACGGAACAAGGAAGTCCTGTCTGCACCCCAGGAGACTGAGGCGAGGATCTTGAGGATGGACAAAGCTCTCAGACAGGAAGTGCGGAGTCGTCGAACGTGCGAGCGAAAGGTGAGCGCACGGTCGACGGTCAAACCAAGGAACTTGGTTTCCGGCAAAACTGGAATGGCTGCATGGTCCAAATAGAGTTCTGGATCGGGGTGGAGGCCACGCCTCCGGCAGAAATGGACACACGCTGTCTTTTCAGCAGAAAGAACGAAACCATTGTTGTTAGCCGCTTTAACTATCTGGTTAATTGCAGACTGCAGCTGCCTTTCAATGAAATGCATGCTTGATGACGAGCAGAAGATGTGAAGGTCGTCAACATAAATGGTAGTCGAAACCGTAGGAGGAAGATTTTTAAGCAAACAATTAATGCGGAGGATGAACAGAGTCACCGAAAGAATGCTGCCTTGAGGAACACCTTGTTCTTGATGGAAGAAGGCAGAGAGCGTTGTACCCAGGCGCACCTGGAACACACGGTTACGAAGGAAGTTGGCAATGAAGGTTGGCAGGTTTCCCCGCAACCCACTCTCGTGGAGGTCACGGAGGATACCGTGACGCCACGCTCTATCGTAAGCTTTTTCGATGTCAAAAAAGACAGACACCAGGTGCTGCCTACGCACGAATGCCTCTCGAACAGACGTCTCAAGGAGCAGGAGATGGTCAGGAGCTGAACGATGACGACGGAAGCCGCTTTGTGATGGCGACAGAATTTGATGTTCTTCTAGGAAGTAAATTAGCCTAGAATTAACCATGCGTTCAAGGATTTTGCACAGACAGCTAGTGAGGGCAATTGGCCGATAACTAGAGGGAGACTTGGGGTCTTTGCCAGGCTTGGGAAAAGGTAAAACAAAAGCTTTTCGCCAGGAGTCCGGGAAACTGTGCTCCAACCAAATGCGGTTGAAAAGCACTAACAGATTCTCGAGAGACGACTGCGAGAGATGACGGATCATGTCATAGTGGATGCCATCGGGACCTACAGATGTTGCACCGGACCGATGCAGAGCCACTCGGAGTTCAACCATGCTGAAGGGGGAGTTATACTCGGTGTTATGAAAAGGCGCAAAGGAGAGTCTTTGGCGCTCAGCAGCTGGTCTAGTCCTCTGAAAGGAGAGAGGGTATGCCTCAGAACTGGAAACAGAGGCAAACGCCCTACCCAAACAATCCACTATCTCCCCGACTTCAGCATACGTGCAGCCGTTACTCTCGAGAATAGAGATCTGATGGGAACCACAGTTTCCCCGAATCCTACGAATGTTTTCCCAAACAGTTTTTGAACTGGCACGTGAATTGATCGATGAAACGTACTTCATCCAAGACTCCCTCTTGCTTCGTCGACGCACCAACCGAGCGTAAGATTTTGCTCTTTTAAATTCAACGAGATTAGCATCGGTTGGATAACGCCGAAATGTACACCAGGCCTTATGTTGAGCTCTCCTAGCCGCTGTGCAATCAGAGGTCCACCAAGGTTTCGGACGTCTTGGGAGCGTTGTTGAGGTCTTTGGGATAGAGAGATCCGCTGCCTGAATGATACACGTGGTGACATCAGTAACAGCTGCATCGATTGACCCTCGGGTCACCATGACAGAAGGTATCACTGCGGACGATGTGAAGACCTCCCACTTGGCACGATCCATCCTCCATCGAGGAGGGCGGGAAGCAGAAGATGGCACGCTCTCATTATAGCCAAGTACAATTGGGAAGTGGTCGCTCCCATGGAGGTCGTTGCACACCGTCCACGACCAGTCAGCAATAACTGATGGTGAACCCAAAGATAAATCGATCGCACTGAAACTTCGTGTAGGCTCGTGGAAATAAGTGTCAGCTCCGGTGTTAAAAAGGCACAGGGAGGTCGAGGACAGAAGAGATTCGATCCTACGGCCTCGTACGTCTGTTCTGACACTACCCCACAATGGATTATGAGCGTTGAAGTCACCCAGAAGAAGAGCAGGTGACAGCAGCTGTTCAACTAAGCTCTCAAGAGCAGACACGCTAACGTCCTCATCCGGCGGCAGATAGACGCTGCAAACAGTTAGAGGCACAGGCATGGAGATACGCACCGCAACGGCTTGTAAAGATGTTGAGACCGCAACGGGAGAAACTGGAACACTGTGGGGGACAAGAATGGCAACTCCCCCGCAAGCTATATCTCCTGAAACATTATCTTTCCGAAATGCACTGTAGCCTCGAACTGAGAGCAGGTCTGATGGTTTAAGTTTTGTCTCCTGGAGGCAAAGGCACACCGGAGAGTACGACGAAAGCAGATGTTTGACGTCGTCATATTTTGTCCGAAAACCTCGACAGTTCCATTGAACGACTGAAACCATGATTTGAGGGGTAGATAGAAAGAAAGAAACGTGGGTCAAATGAACTGAAGAGGCCTAGAAGGCCTCGGAGTCCATGAATTCCTCAGTCTGGTCTGCAGTGTCCCTCGGCAGCGTGGTAACCGGGGGAAGGACTGGGGGGTGTCTGGAGGATGAAGACCGGGACTGATTCGTTCCGGCTTGAACCTTTGTTTGAGATTTAGTGGCTGAGGATTGTTTGGCCTTGCCTTTGTGTCTAGCAGGCGAGGGATCAGGGCTCGTAGAACGCGAAACCTGTTCTGCAACAGCGCGCTTGGGCGAGGATGCAGGACCCCGAGCATTGGTCTGTGGTGGCAAAGATAGACTGTCAGTGGTGGAAAGTCGAAGGGCCTTCAGCCCAGCAGCATAAATATCCTCGAGAGAGAAAGGGCAGTCTTTTGGTATAGTGATGTCTGTCTGAGTGGCAATGGATGTTTTAGGAGCTACAACGGAAGAGTAGGTGCGTGCGCTTGGAGCAGCGGGAACGACCTTCCGTCGAGCTTCAGGGTAGGACAGGTGTTCAAGTGTCTTAACCTCCTGAATCCTCCGCTCCTCAATCCACTTCGGACAGTTCTTGGCATTGGCAGCATGGTCGCCTTTGCAGTTCACACAATGGGCAGCTGCAGCAGAGCAGTCAGATTGAAGATGGTCGTGTGAACCGCAACGATTGCAAGTAGCAGCACCACGGCAAGACTGCTGGGAGTGCCCGTACACTTGGCATCGGTAGCAACGAAGGGGGTTAGGAATGTACGGGCGCACAGAGCAGTTCAAATAGCCCGCATGGATGGAAGATGGAAGAGTCGGGCGATCAAAGGTCAGAATCACTGTTCTGGAGTTGACCAGCTCCCCGTTTCGGCGGAACTTGATCCGACGAACCGCTGTGACACCTTGGTTGGCAAGCTCCTCAAGAAATTCTTCCTCTGAAACATCCACGAGGTCGCGCTCGGAGATGACACCTCTGGATGAATTCAGGGACTGATGAGGTTTGATGTCCACAGGGACACCACCCAAGTTGGAGATGCCCAAGAGCAATGAACCATGGCGTGGACTTGACATTTCCACCAATATATCTCCCGATTTTAACTTCTTCACACTGGTTGGTGACGCAACCGCTCCTTGCAGGGCTTTTTGAATCCAGAAGGGAGATTTGGAGCCAAGCTTGTGAGATTCTTCCCGTGCATGGATGATAAAAAATCGGGCAGTGTCCGGCGGCAAAGTACGCAGTTTCTTATTGGTGGGGTTAGGATCAGTGTCCAAAGATTTCTTTAGTTTGACAGAAGGGGGAATATTTAAAGAATCCATATATAAAGCGAAAAAAATTCATCCGCCAGCTTCCCCGCCCACTACCGAGCCCAACAGGGGAGAGCCGGAGGTCCGCAGGCCAACATGGGCGCAGGACACGGCCCTAGGGTTAGGCGGCGGATATAGCATGTTGATCGTGCAGACATGCGCTCAGCGAGTACCTCGACTTTCCCGGGTCTTGGTAATACCCCTTTGGCATGCCCACACTATCCCCA
This sequence comes from Macrothele yani, assembly GCA_039090855.1. Classification (NCBI taxonomy): domain Eukaryota; kingdom Metazoa; phylum Arthropoda; class Arachnida; order Araneae; family Macrothelidae; genus Macrothele; species Macrothele yani. Next base: position 1,537,097 of record CM077029.1, read on the forward strand.
AACTCACCCCGTCGTACGAAATGACAAGCCGATTGACTAGGAGTAGGTTAGTTCCTAGCCTCCCGTTTAGGGTGAAGCAGGGGGCAAAGAGGAGTGTTGGCGACTGGTGACAACTATAGCCTGGCCCCCAGTAACCTCAGCCTCCAGCATCCCCTTTTCCACCTGTACGGGTCACCGCACACGGCAAACGTGCAGGTAGGTCTAGCTAACCAGCCCGAAGAAACGAAGAAGGAACAGAAAATGAAAAAGAAAGGGAAGAGGAGTAGAAAATAGAGAAAAAGGAAAAACAGGGAGTGGAGAAGAAAGCAAAAACAGGAAAGTGAGAGGAAAGGGCTGGCGCATAATTACAACCTCAGCAACCTACAGGACTGAGGCGGGAGCGTGGCGAGATAACAACAACAACAACCACAAATGGAAAAAGATTTTAAACACTACTGTCGGCTCGGGCCGTGGGGTCGCCACTCCCCATCAGCTGGATGAACAGCTGTCCCTTCGGTCATCGTTTCAAGACGAAATGACAAAAATGATCCGTCACAAGGTCAGCTCGGGCCGTGGGGGCGCCGCTCCCCAAATAACTGGAAAACCAGTTATCCCCGTGCGGGGAATATTGGAATGCAGCTGCCTTATATCTCCATGGGTGTGCGGTATCCGATGGTATTAATGCAGGCACGAAACATGGTTTTCGATAAACAGCGTAATCTATGGAATCATGTCTTCTAAATAAATTAAGGTCTAAATAATGAAGATTTTTGTTCACCTCTTCTTTAAGCATTGTCTTTATGGTTGGGTAAGTATTATTGAAGGTTTGTATGAACATATCTAGTTTGTCCTTAGTATGCTGCCAAAAAAATCAAGATATCATCAACATGGCGTAGATATAAAATTTACAAATCAAGATCCGAGTTCTGGAATAGCATTTGTTCTATATTCTGTATAACAACTTCTGCTAGAAGACAGGAGAGTGGTGATCCCATGGGTGCACCAAATACTTGTTTGTATATAATACCATCATTTGAGAAATAATTGCTGTTAGTTATAAATCGTAATGCATGTATAATACTTGTTCGTTGTTTTTCATCTACAAGTGTTTTTTTTATTCCTTTGGGTTTTAACTTTCCTCATTTGGCTTTTATTCTTCATTTGAGTTTTTAACTTTCATTTTTTAATCATCATTCCCTGCAAACACCTATACAAAGGTATAGAATTTTAACTTGAAATAGTACTTTTGATCCGTGAATCTTCCATTCAGGCTGATCTAGTATCTCATCAAAATAAGCAAATGTCCGTTCTACGAGCAGAGGAATTGCAACACTGACAAAATGCCGAAATTACTATGAGCAAGTAAAAAAAAAATTACCATTAATGTTCGTTTTTCGTATTTTATAGCGTTATATGGACCTAGCTACTCCACCCTGCATACTTAAACAAAACATATATGTGACGAACAGTGTTATCGCTGCTTAATAAAGCAGTTCTACATTGAAGTCTTTGGCCACGTAATATCGCACTATAAGTTTTTTTGCGTATGGGAATATAAGAATATGCAAAATGCCTTAATTTTGTGGAAGCATTCAATCTAGTCATGTGGATAGAATGAAGGAAGACCCATGTAGCTCAGTGTGTGAGGAGTAAAATTGATGAGCCAATCCCTGATGCACAAGGAACAACTACAGTGGAGTTTGTTGAGTCTACTGCTTCAACAGAGGCTGAAGTTTTGACCATGAAATAACAAAAAATGGACAACTTTATCATGAAAACAAGTCTAGGTGCTGCCCAAAAACTAGATTTATTATTGGCTAAATTTTCTTGTGCAAATAATATTCCATTTAGTATTGTGGGACATCAATGTTTCAAGACCTAGTTTCAGCTTTGCAGCATGGCTGCCATGCCCCAAGCAGGAAAACCCTGGCTGGATCACTACTTGATTAAGTTATGTCAGAAATTCAACAAATTGCCAAGGACAATCTTAGAGGGAAAGCTGTAATTCTGATTGAAGATAGGTGGAGCAATGTTCACAATGAGCCAGTCATAGCCACATGTGTTCATTCTGATGATAAAGCTTACTTTCTTGATGCTGTTGAGCGTGGTGCTGTTAAAAAAAAAAGTGCTAATTATCATAAGCAAATAGTTGATAATGCTATACATATGGCTTGGGATAAACATTCTTGTGAAGTGAAAGCAATTGTGACTGACAGTGCAAAAGTAATGGGAAAAGCAAGGCAACTTCTACTGAGTGAGCTTGACTAGGACTTGATGGCATATGGGTGCTCTTCTCCTGGGGTTAAGATCTATCACCTGAACCTGTCCTCAAACAAGTGCTTAAAGTTTAAAAAAATGTTTCAGGAATCATCATCTGTCTGGAGCATGGCTTCAAGAGTACACAGAATTTGTAAAATCCCAACTTCTAAGTGTTACAAGATGGAATAGTCAGCTCACTTGCCTTGAAACTTTCTTACACAATAGGCCATTGTTTCAGAAGATGGTGGAAGACCATGAGGGTGAAACTGATGTTGCAGTTTCTCATCTCATTAACAATTATAATTTGTATAAAAAGTGCAAAGATATTTCACTGCAGCGTAAGCTAATCAGCATTGCATTTAGACACTCTTCCAACGAGATACAGCTACAATTGCTGATGCATGTTATGTTTGGCTCAATCTTCTGAAAGAAAGCTCGCTTCAGCTACATATTGAACAGTGTGTAAGAGAATAGATCAAATCCTGAAGCCATTCCATTATTTGGCATGCATTTTACACCCCAAACACAAAGTGAAGGGTTGACTGACGTGCAAAATGATTCAGCTCACACATGAGCTACAGAGAAAATTGATGGGTGTTTGCCTTTTGCTGATTGCATACAAAGCTGACAAAATGCCTTTCCCCCTTCTTGTTTTAGTGTTACTGGAAGCAATACAAATCTCATGAGTTGGTGGAAAGTAATTTCTAAATGTAATGGCTTTACAACTGAACCTGCTTCTAAACTTGCTGAACTAGCAATGCTTTTGCTGTGAGTTCCTGCCACTCAGTTTCAGCTGAAAGAGTATTTTCTAACTTTGAATTTATACACTCTCTTTAAGCTCAGGAATCATTTAGGTGCCAACAAATGGGCAAAATTAGGTATGTGCTATCGTACACTACGAGGTAAAAATTAACCAGACTACTAGTTCTGCAATACATTGGCAGTTGCATAATTTTAGATGAATGAAATCGATTCTGTTCAGATCAGAAATTTAAAAGAATAAAAATTTGCCACTTTTCTGCTCTTGACGATTGTAATAAAATAATAATTAAAAATAAAGACTAACATTGCAGTTCACTTTAAGGTAAGTTTTTTACTATTTAGTATATTTATTAATGCTTGCAAATTGTTTAAAAGCATTAGTCATGAGTGTTTGGCGATTTAAACCAGTTTAAAGCTTCAACGGCGTATGCCGTGCAATACCACTGTTACGTTGATTCATGCCTGTGTCGATAATGACCAGCCAACTAAGTATCATACTATTTCATTATTTATTCTTGGTATTCCAATATATAATATAATTTATATTGATTCTATTTACCATATAATGAAAAAGCTGCCTTAGAAGTCCCTATAATCCATTATCACAGTTTATTATTAGAGTTACAGTCGGGAACTTCACAACAGAGGATTGAGTAATCCGTTGAAAATGGACACAGATAAGTGGTCCGAAACATGAACGGAAGACTGTGGGGGATGGTGACTGGTCGACAAGGTTTGATTCAAAAAATGAATATTGTATCATAAGACATTTTAAATGTGTGCATATTTCTTTTAGCCCTTAGAACTGTTTTACTGTTTGGAATCAGTTTTGGTGAAATAGCTACTACTTGCATTGTGTCTACATATCAACTTATTATCGGGAAGTGAAATGGTGAATGCAAACTATAATTGAACTCAATAGATAATGTACAGTTACTATATATGTAGTATAATAACTTTGAAACATTGCCTTAGTCAGACTTTGATGTAATAGTGTGACCGTCTTTAAAGATATTGGGTCTTAATGTTGTCATACACTATGTTTGCTGCGGACAATTTTTTAATATCAATGCAGAACTATGATAATGGATTATAGGGACTTCTAATACAGCTTTTTCATTATATGGTAAATAGAATCGATATAAATGATATTATATATTGGAATACCAAGAATAAATAATGAAATAATATGATACTTAGTCAGCTGGTCATTATCGACACAGGCATGAATCAACATGAGTAACAGTGGTATTGCACAGCGTACGCCGTTGAAGCTTTGATTAAGTCACCACGTATATATGTATTTTCATATATTGACCTTATTGTAAGGTAAATTTTATGAAATGTAAATAACAGTAAACCAGTTTAAAACGGTTTAAACTAGTTTTAGACGTTTGTCACATCAAAAATCCAACCATGGTGTGAACAGAATTGCTCTGTATAAAATATCCCTTGATGTACCACCACACCCTTGGCATCTGCTAACCACTAATATGCATTACTGCACCAACGTGCTTTTACTAACACAAAACATATTTGATGCACCGCCATTTGCAAGACGTGTGTGTGTATTCCCTTCCCATTTTTTCGGAGCATGATTCAGTTGTGACAAGCCTTAATGTTAAAGACACTGATTCAATCAAAAATGCAAATGGATGTCTTTTAAAAGGAAATGCTTTGAAGCAAACTTGCAGGATGGCGATATTTCAAACGCAGTTGTTAAATTAGATTGTGCTCTGGAAATAACTGGGCTGAAAGCTAACACATGAATAAAAATATATATATATTTTTTAATGGTAACTCAGTCTTTCTGCTATGCAAAGTAAATTTCTTGTTTAATGCATACCAAAAGCATCTGAAAGGAAAACAAACTTCTAACTACAATGCAGAGTTATTTCCAGAGCACTCTGTTCTGATAACGTTTCTGTAGCGCAAATCCCGGTGGAGATGAATGCTATGTATCTTGCCCCTTTGTCACCTACAGTCGAGCTCTTATTGTCATGCTATAATATATATGAATTCTTTGAGTGTACTGCAGTCCTTCTCTTCTGCCAATATATCTGACCATCCTTTTCTTTTCGGCATGAAACGGTTACTGCATTATTTATTCGAGACCAGTTTACATAGCCAGTTATGCTGGTTTCCTGACCTTGTTAGTTTCCCAGGAAACAAATCTGCTGATGCAGCTACTAGATCTGTTTCCTCTTTGCTCATCCCACCTTTGCCACTGTTTCACTGTGATTTGCGTTTTCTTATCCGTGATTATATCAAGGAAATGTGGCAGGGTCTGTGGGACCAACGGGTGGAAAATAAATTGCATCATATCAAACCAATTCTTGGAGTCTGGAGTTCATCATGTCGCCAGAACAATAGGGATGAGGTTGTACTAGTGTGTCTCCACATTGGGGCATGTTATTTCACTCACCTTTATTTGCTGTGTGGCTTTACTGTCCCTATATGTGGAACATGTGATGTACCCTGTCTGTTGTTCATCTTTTATGTTTGTGTTGTCTTTTTGTTCATGATTGTGTTTGTCATTTCCTTTTACCCATGTTACCAGACTACTCAGTGACCCAGAGTAATATTTTTAATGATCAGTGTGACGTGTTGTCATTTCTTCATTCTACAGGTGTTTTTCGTTTTGTATAGTTTCTGTTTTGTTGGCCATTTACACCTTTTATATTGTTATCATTGTTTATCTTTTAATATCAGTTTTGTTATGTTAAATCATGAAATTCCTTGTACTGGTTTTGTTTTTGTATAATTATGGGAGATTTCAATGCAAAAATAGGGCAACAGCAACAGAATAAAACTTCAGTAGGTAAATTCGGTCACGGCAACAGAAACCAGCGTGGAAATACTCTCGTAGAGTTTGCAGAGGCAGAAGGGTTTTTCATCTTGAACTCCTTTTTCAAGAAAAAGGCATACAGGAAATGGACATGGAGACATCCAAATGGGACGACAAGTGAAATTGATTTTATTATGTGTAACAAAAAATTTGTCATAGAAGACTGCAGTGTGCTAAACAAGTTCAACACAGGCAGTGACCATAGATTGGTGAGATGTAAGATGCACCTCAACACTAAACTTGAACGTAGCAAGCTCATAAGACAAACAAAATGTATTGACATAACCAACCTTAAAAACACCATAATACCTTCAAATTGGAACTGAAGAACAGATTCTCTGCTTTAGAAGGCCTGACATCGGAAGAAGTGGATATTTCTGAAGTTAACAGAAAAGTAACCAAAGCTCTTATGGAAACAGCAACAAAATTAGCTGGGTCTAAGAACAAATTGCATGTGAACAAATTATCAGGAAAAACCAAAATGTTGATGCAAAAAAGAAGACAGATGAGGACAACTAAAGAAGATGTGACTTCCAAAGTGGAATATATACAGCTATGCAAGACAGTACGAAAAAGTATCACTGAAGACGTAAGGAAATTCAACTGTGAACTAGTAAGGAAAGCAATTGAAAACAACCAAAGCCTAAAGATAGCAAAGGGACATCTCAGTAAGGGAAAAAAACAGATTATGGCACTGAGAAAAGAAGATGGTTCTGTAACAAGAAATAGAGGCGAAATTTTGACAAGAGTGAAAGATTTCTACTCCAAATTATATGAAAGGGATGATACATGTACTCCAGGCATCATGAAAGGTACCAGAGTTCTTCCAGTCCTTCCAGCAGAAGTTGCACATGCAATCAAGAACATGAAGCGGGGAAAAGCTCCAGGAGAAGATGGAATTACTGTAGACATCATACAAGAAGCAAGTGGAGAAATCGAAACAGTACTCGCCCAAATTTTCACTCGATGCCTTAATGAAGGGAAAATTCCTGAGGATTGGAACAACGCTATAATGATCTTGCTACATAAAAAAGGTGACATTGAGGATCTCAGGAACTACAGACCTATCAGCCTCCTATCAGTGGTTTATAAAATCTTCACTAAAGTTCTTTCACACCGCTTGAAGGTAGCACTGGACATGGCTCAACCAAGAGAACAAGCTGGATTCAGGAGTGGCTACAGCACAATAGATCATATCCACGTACTGAGAGAACTAATTGAAAGAGCGAGGGAATATGAACTTCCATTGTGCATGGCTTTTATCGATTATGAAAAAGCCTTTGATTCGGTGAAACCATCAGCAGTTGCAATGGCTCTGAAATCCTGCGGTATTGAAGATGCATACATTAATATTATTAATAACATCTATGAAAATGCAAGTGCAAAGATTCGGCTGTTTGAAAATACAACACACATAAAAATTGGAAAAGGAGTGAGACAAGGTGACACCATATCTCTGAAGCTCTTTAATGCCACATTGGAAAATGTCTTTCAATCACTGAACTGGGAAAACAAAGGGATAAAGATTAATGGAGATTATCTAACCCACCTTCGTTTTGCTGATGACATAGTCATTTTTGCAACTACCCCATCAGAGCTACAGAGTATGATGCAGGAACTTGCTGACAAGAGTAAAGAAGTGGGATTAAAAATGAACTTTCAGAAGACAAAAGTGATGTTCAATGCTTTTACAAGAAATGAAGATTTATCGATTGATGGAGAAAAGCTGGAGATAACAGACACGTACGTTTATCTTGGACAGCAGATATCAAGTGAGGGTCACATTGATGAAGAAATTAATCGGCGTACAAAACTTGCCTGGAGAGCTTTTGGAAGAAACAGCATAATTTTCAAGAGCAATATGCCATTATGTCTTAAAAGAAAAGTGTTTGATCAATGCATCCTTCCAGTGCTTACGTATGGTGCAGAGACGTGGACCTTAACTAAAAGAGACATACAAAGGCTGCAGACAACTCAAAGAAGCATGGAGAGGTGCATGCTTGGTGTAACCAGGAGAGATAAGAAGAGGAACACGTGGATCCGAAAAATGACAAGAGTGGAAGACATCATGATCAGAGTTAAATCCCTGAAATGGCAATGGGCTGGACATACTGCCAGAAGGACAGACCATCGATGGACAGCCGAAATTTTAGATTGGATTCCAAGGGACAGGAAAAGACCCAGAAGAAGACCACATGGAAGATGGGTGGATGAAATTCGAAAGTATGCGGGAGTGACATGGAGGAGACTGGCACAAGACAGACCGTTGTGGAGGAAACTTGGGGAGACCTTCGTCCAGCAGTGGATTAATAATGGTTGACAATGATGATAGTGCATTACTGTTTTATCGGTCTTTCACACTTGTTGTTGTGTTGTTTGCCATTCTTGTTTCCTTTTAATGTTTTTTTTTTTTTTTTTTTTTAACGTTTTAAATTATCTGACTTGGCACTCCTTGGCCCATTGAGGCCCTTGTGCCATTAAACTCAAAACCAACCAGTTAACGAACCCAGTCTTATTATTCGAGAAAATGTTTTCTGTATTTACCATCTGCATCCTCAGTTTCTCCCTCAGCTGTCAGTTCTAACTCCACTATTCAAATCCCCCAGAACTTTGTCCTTTATATAGTTTCATATATAACCACTATTTCTAAAATCCTCCAAAAAGAAAGCCGCTTCTTCAGAACTAGAACCTTCTACTGCTCCACATAAATTGCTGTATCTCTTAAGTCCTCACTATCCAGTTTGAGAATAGTTCACTAAGTACAGGTTTCCATCTAAACAGTTCAGTCATTATATCATTAAAGACAAAATTGACATCAACTCATGTTTGATCCTCTCCTTAAATAAGAATAAAGCATAATAAATCTATCACCAAGAACAGATTTTCTTCATCTTTGTGATGCTTAGTGCATTCAGGTTAAATTTTCAACTCCTGGTCTAATTCTTAGTTTTATCATTTGTTCCCAACCTTTGTATCCAATCAAGCCTGATTTGTTTGTGCCTATGTGAAAAACATGTGGCTTTTTTTATAAAGCAATGTTTTCTGAATTAATTGTATCCATGAATGGACAGTGGATCGTTCCTCAAGCAGATGGAAAGGCAGTTACTACAACATTTTGCCAAATTCCCAAAAATGGTCATTAGTAACACTGCTAAGTCCTGTGCCACATGAATGGCATGTCCTAAGTACATTCCGACTAGGTAGCTACCTTTTTTGGAGCCAATAACTGGATTAAGATGGAGCCTTCAGAGTTTTTTTGGGATAAACTATTGGAATGGGGTAGGGGAATTGTGATCCACATAAGAAAAGACAGCTATGGAAAAATATGTAATATTGTAAAATACTTTTTTTTTTTATGTTTCATCTTAGCTTAATTTTAATTAACTTCACAAGCAAGCTGTTTTATTTATAAATTAATAAATATTTATATACAGGGTTCAAAGGAAAGTCCTTATTCAGGCAATAACTACAGAAAGAATTGTTCAAGTGCCTATGTATAGGAAAGGGATGATCTGTGTATGTTAGAGGTGTATGTATATGAAAGGGACGATAGCCGTTCAAATGAAAGTAATTAGCGCTCCACAAGCAGCAAAGGTAAGAAGTTAGGAAACTTTACACACCAACAACACAAGATCAAAACAAAAGTCCAATTACAAAGTTGTAGCGCAGCATCGAATTAGTAGGAAATGACATAGGGTATGCACGAATTACGTACATAGATGGCTCAAAATGCTGATAAACTGCACACGATGGCTGGATGGTTAAGCAATGCAAAATACTGGCCCATGATGGAGAACAATTCAAATATGTATGTAAATGTTAGTGATGTAGTAGTAGTGAGATAAATTAAAATACCAAGGCTGGGGAATTGAACGTCAGTCATGTACACATTGCACACACTGGTGGTGGGCTACTCGAATGCAGAGTACTGTGAAACAGTCGTGCTTTATGGTGAATGTCATCACAATGCCCACGAAGCTGCAAGGCGGTATGCAGGGCATTTTCCAACTGGTCAACATCCAACTGCAGTGACTATGAACAACTGTGTTTACTGCCTCCAAGAGACCGGAAACATACTGGCACGTCCGCGAGCAGGCAGACCTACGGGTTCAGGTGTTACAGTGCATCCTAAGGCTGTCCTGGGATGTGTCCTCACCAATCCCTGCTATTAGTACCACAACAGTCGCCAAAGCATATGGATTAACTGGACAGCATGTTTGGCAAATCCTGAATGAGCATGAAGCTCATCCATACTGCATCCAGCTAGTGCAAGGTTTGATGGATGAAAACCAGGAAAAGCATTTCGATTTCTGCAACTTTGTACACAACATGTTGGAGGTTAATCCAACCTTCTTGGCCCATATTCTGTGGACAGATGAGTTCCATTTTACACGGGACAGAATAGTCAATCGGCATAACGCTCACTACTAGGCTCTAAACAACCCACCCATGGGAAGAGCTGCTGCACATCAAGTACGTTGGACAACTAATGTTTGGTGCAATATTTGGTGAAACACACTAGTTGGACCCATTTTCTATTATGGGACATTATAACATGTCAGCCATATCTTCACCTCTTATGGGGCCCGATATCTGATTTTCTGGATGATCTTCCCCTCAGATCTGCAGTGCATGTGGTACCAACATGATGGTGCACCACCTCACTAGGCAGCCAATCTATGGAGGTTCCTAGCTGTAACATTTAGACACCAGATAATTGTTTATGGCAGTACAGTGGAATGGCACCACAGTCACCGGACTTAGCACCTTTGGACTTCTTTCTGTGGGGCTACTTTGAAGAACAGGTGTATGCTGCAGAACCTACTGGTCTGGAACATTTATGACACCACATTGTGTGCACCTCTAACACAGTGATACCTGCCATGTTTGATAGTGTACAAAAAGCTATTCTTACATGCCTTGGAATGTGCATTGTAGCTAATGGTGGCCATTTTAAACTGGTTCTACATTAACTTCTCGCAGATGTGCATTGCACTTTTAAGTAGGCATATCTCCTGTAACCTTTTTTCAGTGTTATAATAAGCCTGCACAGCTTCTGTCTCATGTCATTATATATATATATCTATCTCTACAAGCTGTACTAACTTTGAATTAACAGCATTTTGAGCCGTCCATGTACGTAATTCATACATACCCTATGTCATTTCCTACTATAATTTGATGCTGTGCTATAACTTTGTAATTGGACTTTCTAAACGATCTGGTGGTGTTGGCGAATCAGGTTTCCTAACTTCGTGCCTTTGCCACCAGGGGTGCACCAATCACTTTCATTCAATCAGCCATCATCCTTTTCCTATACGTAAACCTAACTTGTTTACCACTCAGACCCTTTGTTTCACAGTTATTGCTCTGAATAAGGACTTTCCTTTGAACCCTGTATGTTTGCTTACAGTACTGAATAGGCTGTGTATTTTTTTGATTTTTATGTTTACATTAAATCATTAGCTTTCTCTCTCTCTCCTTCCTTTATTGTGTAATTCTCTTTTTGATTTTGCTTGTGAAGAAATGGTGGGCAGTGTAGTTATTGCTCTCACTGCAATTTGTTCAAGATTGGTGACTGTGCATTTAAATTCTTGCTTATGAACGTCAACTCACTGGCTATTTTTTTTTTCGTAAATTTACACTATATACGCATCAATTTTATAGCACAAAATTTAATTTTATTTTCTGTTCTTCATTTGTGGTTTATTCTTTTAACCATCTGCTTTTTCATGGTTTCATTATTTAAAGTTTGGCAAACTGATAAGCTATATTAAGTGGCAATTCATTTGTGGTTTATTCTTCTAACCGTCTGCTTTTTCATGGTTCCATTATTTAAAGTTTAGCAAACCTGATAGGCTATATTAAGTGGCAATAAGACCATAGAAAAATCTGTTAAATGAATTAAAAACGTGAGTGATGTTAGCATAGCTGCTGCATGAGGAACTTGTTTTATTCTATAGAATAGGATGCATATGTACCCAGCTACACTAGAATTTTAAATCAGTGTAGCAAAATGAATTTCTGTTAACAGTCAAGTAGTAGTAAATGTTCAGAATTTTGTATTTTTTATGCCAATGTAAGTCCACTAATTTTTATCTCTCTCTCTCTATATCATCATCATCATTGTCAACCATTATCAATCCACTGCTGGACGAAGGTCTCCCCAAGTTTCCTCCACAACGGTCTGTCTTGTGCCAGTCTCCTCCATGTCACCCCTGCATACTTTCGAATTTCATCCACCCATCTCCCATGTGGTCTTCTTCTGGGTCTTTTCCTGTCCCTTGGAATCCAATCTAAAATTTCGGCTGTCCATCGATGATCTGTCCTTCTGGCAGTATGTCCAGCCCATTGCCATTTCAGGGATTTAACTCTGATCATGATGTCTTCCACTCTTGTCATTTTTCGGATCCACGAGTTCCTCTTCTTATCTCTCCTGGTTACACCAAGTATGCACCTCTCCATGCTTCTTTGAGTTGTCTGCAGCCTTTGTATGTCTCTTTTAGTTAAGGTCCACGTCTCTGCACCATACGTAAGCACTGGAAGGATGCATTGATCAAACACTTTTCTTTTAAGACATAATGGCATATTGCTCTTGAAAATTATGCTGTTTTCTTCCAAAAGCTCTCCAGGCAAGTTTTGTACGCCGATTAATTTCTTCATCAATGTGACCCTCACTTGATATCTGCTGTCCAAGATAAACGTACGTGTCTGTTATCTCCAGCTTTTTTCCATCAATCGATAAATCTTCATTTTTTGTAAAAGCATTGAACATCACTTTTGTCTTCTGAAAGTTCATTTTTAATCCCACTTCTTTACTCTTGTCAGCAAGTTCCTGGATCATACTCTGCAGCTCTGATGGGCTAGTTGCAAAAATGACTACGTCATCAGCAAAACGAAGATGGGTTAGATAATCTCCATTAATCTTTATCCCCTTGTTTTCCCAGCTCAGTGACTGAAAAACACCCTCCAATGTGGCATTAAAGAGCTTCGGAGATATGGTGTCACCTTGTCTCATTCCCTTTCCAATTTTTATGTGTGTTGTATTTTTCAAACAGCCGAATCTTTGCACTTGCATTTTCATAGATGTTATTAATAATATTAATGTATGCATCTTCAATACCGCAGGTTTTCAGAGCCATTGTAACTGCTGATGGTTTCACTGAATCAAAGGCTTTTTCATAATCGATAAAAGCCATGCACAATGGAAGTTCATATTCCCTCACTCTTTCAATTAGTTCTCTCAGCACATGGATATGATCTATTGTGCTGTAGCCACTCCTGAATCCAGCTTGTTCTCTCGGTTGAGCCATGTCCAGTGTTACCTTCCAGCGGTGTGAAAGAACTTTAGTGAAGATTTTATAAACTACTGATAGGAGGCTGATAGGTCTGTAGTTTCCGAGATCCTCAATGTCACCTTTCTTATGTAGCAGGATCATTGTAGCGGTGTTCCAATCCTCAGGAATCTTTCCTTCATTAAGGCATCGAGTAAAAATTTGGGCGAGTACTGTTTCGATTTCTCCACTTGCTTCTTGTATGATGTCTACAGTAATTCCATCTTCTCCTGGAGCTTTTCCCCGCTTCATGTTCTTGATTGCATGTGCAACTTCTGCTGGAAGGACTGGAGGAACTCTGGTACTGGTATCTTTCATGATGTCTGGAGTGCATGTATCATCCCTTTCATATAATTTGGAGTAGAAATCTTTCACTCTTGTCAAAATTTCAGCCTCTATTTCTTGTTACAGAACCATCTTCTTTCTCAGTGCCATAATCTGTTTTCTTCCCTTACTGAGATGTCCCTTTGCTATCTTTAGGCTTTGGTTGTTTTCAATTGCTTTCCTCACTAGTTCACAGTTGAATTTTTCTTACGTCTTTCAGTGATACTTTTCGTACTGTCTTGCATAGCTCTATATATTCCCTTTGGAAGTCACATCTTCTTTAGTTGTCCTCATCTCTCTTCTTTTTTGCATCAACATTTTGGTTTTTCCTGATAATTTGTTCACATGCAACTTGTTCTTAGACCCAGCTAATTTTGTTGCTGTTTCCATAAGAGCTTTGGTTACTTTTCTGTTAACTTCAGAGATGTCCACTTCTTCCGATGTTAGGTCTTCTAAAGCAGAGAATCTGTTCTTCAGTTCCAACTTGAAGGTATTATGGTGTTTTCTAAGGTTGGTTATGTCAATAGATTTTGTTTGTCTTATGAGCTTGCCACGTTCAAGTTTAGTGTTGAGGTGCATCTTACATCTCACCAATCTATGGTCACTACCTGTGTTGAACTTGTTTAGCACACTGCAGTCTTCTATGACGAATTTTTGTTACTCATAATAAAATCAATTTCACTTGTCGTCCCATTTGGATGTCTCCATGTCCATTTCCTGTGTGGCTTTTTCTTGAAGAAGGAGTTCAAGATGCAAAACCCTTCTGCCTCTGCAAACTCAACGAGAGTATTTCCACGCTGGTTTCTGTTGCCGTGACCGAATTTACCTACTGAAGTTTCATTCTGTTGCTGTTGCCCTATTTTTGCATTGAAATCTCCCATAATTATTTTCAAGTGCTGCTTACCTTTATTATTTAGATGACAAATTTCCTCATAAAATTCTTCAATTTCTTCTTCAGGATGACTTGTGGTGGGTGCATAAGTTTGAACTCTCTCTCTCTATATATATATATATATATATTTTTTTTTTTTTTTCAGGTTTATGCTGCTGGAGGAGTCGGAAGTATAGTTCGTGTCCTCACAGACAAAAAACGTGTTTAAAGTTGTTGTTTTTTATATATGTACCTAAAGACTTGTAACATAACACTTTGCCAAATAAAACCAGAAATTATTTCTTTGTGATCTTTGAATTAAGTTCATGAGACAAAAGTTTTGTGCTTAGGATTGCTGTGACAGTCCACATCTAGCTTTGGTGGTGTGACAAATAAAATGCATAAAAAAGTTAATGTTCTTTTAATCTAATTAAAAAGTTTATATATATATATATATATAAGTTTTATATATATATTTATAATTTAACTGTTTTTATATAACTTGAATTAAAGCATTATGTTTATATGAAAAAACAATTATTTTGAAATTATATAATTTTGGAAAAATAAATTTGCTTACTTAAACATGCTTCAGTTTAATTCTATCACATCATCCTTTAAAAAGTTTTGTCTCCACATAATTGTTGTGTTCATGTATGGAATCACAGAGTAATTTTTCAAAAACATGTTTGTAAATAGTCTGAAAATCTAAGTTCCCAAACTTGTAACAATTCTTTTATTGTCTGAGAAAGATTCAGCCTTACTGAAGTGGTCTTTCATCTAGAACAGATATTTTAGTTATTCACAAAATATGTAAGGATTAAAACCATTAACAGTTTAGGGATTCCCCTTTTGAAAATTGTGAAGAGCCCCAAATGAGCACTCATTTTTGTTTTTAGTTATAGCAGTTTCTTGATTGTCTGCTACATTTTCATTTTACTTATACCTGTTGGATAAATTATTTTCATTTTATCAGCCTTGAAAGAAAATAATTATGACTATAGTACAACTACAGACCACAAATATTACACACAGAGGTGCAAGAGTTCTATTGTTGGGGATGAATTTATGTCTTAGGGAAAATTTAGCATCTGACACTCATTTCTCCTGTAAAGGGAAGTTTAGTGGCTAGGTTCTGTCATCGATTTTTCTTGAGAGAATAATGTCAATGGAAATAATTTAATCCTGTCTTCCTATACAGAAAGTAAAATAAACTGAGCTTGTATGTGGAGGTCAGGATGCTCAGAAATTTTCAAATAAGTAAGGGCAGCCAAAATTAATGGGAGATGGATGAAGGAATTGTGTTAATAGTAAGTTTCATGTATCAAACAATGGAAAACTGAAGACCCTGCACACTGCCACCCTGGTGGCGTAGTGGTCTAAGCGATGGCTTCTGAACACTCGTCCGAGATGGGTCGAGGTTCGAATCCCGGTGAGGCATGGATGTTGTGTTTGTCTTATGGCACTGGCTCTTTCCCTTTCCTGGAACCAGTGGCCCTAAATTAGGGATGGGTGACTACTTATAGCCCACCGAGTTGCTCATGGTGGTCATTAAACCTCTAAGAAAAAAAAGACCCTGAACAAAAAATTGTTTGGAAACCTTAAGAATTGTTTTAAAGTAAGTGTACAGTTGTACAAAATTACTCAAATCCAGTGAACACAATAGAAGTTGGTATAATTTATTTACAAGGACTGAAATGTTTATTATATTGATTGAGATGCAATAACACTTCTTGTTTGATTAGTCACATCATCAGATTCATTGTTGGTCACATCCAACTAGCATTTCTTTCAGGTATATGTTCAGCAGTTCTCCCCATTCTAGAAAACTGGTGTAATATGAATAATAATTAGCCTATGATGAAACTTTGTATCTTATACCCTCTCCCTCAGAGGAATGTTCTGGAACTAGGCCTACATGCAAGTCTCAAGTGATATTCTTATGTGTAGTAGGAATTTTCAGAGTGAACTTTGGATCAGGGAGTGAAGCTGTATTTGTTAGATAAGGAAACTGCAAAACATTACCCATTACAAGTATCAGTCAGATGATAAAACATAGAAATGGCCTTCCTCTTCATGTCCATACATGAGAAAATGAACTTTTTAAGCGGGTGGAAAATCTGGACCCCCAAAGAAAAATGTAAATACAACACATACAATATTTAAGGTAGCATGAGCCGTACATAATCTTTGTTATAATTTATGTATAAAAAATAAACTGGAGCACATCACAGTATTCACAATATGAAATTTTCTGAATTCAAACTTAAAATACAACGTGCTCAAAAATGAGATTTAAGATGTGAATTATCATTGGTTAAAATCTTGAGGTGAAAAGTTTTTGTTGAGAAAGTCTGCCTTTAGTAAAGTAGCTTTAGAATCTTTTAGGAATTAACGATATATATCCACTGATCTGTTTTGGCCTAGCAACGTAACCACTGTATATATGTATATACACACACACACACACACATTATATTGACAAAAGTCACCGGTCACCCCTTCAAAAGCAAATGAACGGATCCACTGCATTGTTAAGATGCGCGGTACAGCTGTAAACGGTATAAAAACAAGCCTGCAGCTGACTACGATCATATCACAACGTGAGGTTGAGTGAAAATGTCACGACTGGAGAGAACTGACTTTGAGAAAGGAAAGATTGTTGGGTGTTATATTAGTGGGTTGTCCATAAGAGAAACTGAGAGGCATTTAAACATACCCAAGCCAACTGTTTTTGTTGTACTGAATAAGTGGAAGACACATGGCGTGCCTGAAGCAGCAAAATGTACTGACAGACCAAAGAAAATCAGTGATAGAGGACGTCGAAGCCTCAGGAGAGTCGTTACAGCTAATCAACGGAGTACTGCACAAGACCTCAGTGTACAGGTGAGTAAAAATGCTGGGCCACCCGGTGGCGCAGTGGTCTAAGCGATGGCCTCTGATCATTCGTCCAAAAGGGGTCTGGGTTCAAATCCCGGTGAGGCATGGATTTTGCGTTTGTCTTACGGCACTGGCTCTCTCTCTTCCCTGGAACCAGTGACCCTAAATTAGGGATGGGCGACTGCTTATAGCCTATTGAGTTGCTCTCGGTGGTCGTTAAACCTCCAGTCAAAAAAAAAAAAATGCTGGAACCTCGGTATGTTTACGTATTATTCACAGAGAATTTCATTTCATGGGTTACCATGGTCGTGCAGCTGCTCATAAGCCTTTCATCTCCACTCGGAATGCTACTCGTCATTTAAGAACATTTATCTTGGACCGTAGATCAATGGAAATGAGTCCTATGGGCTGATGAATCTAAATACACAATCCATCAGTCTAATGGACGTGTGTAGGTATGGTGGCAGCCAGGGGAACGCAATTTACCACAGTGTACTGTTCCTACAGTCAAGTTTGAAGCTGGCAGTGTACTGGTGTGGGGGTGTTTTTCGTAATATGGTCCCAGCCCATTGATTATTGTGGGCAAACCTGTTAACCAGCACACGTCTACCTCGATATTCTGGACAGTTATGCCCTACCAACTCTGTAGCAATACTGTGGAACCGAGCCTTGTTGGTACCAGCAGGATAATGCACCGAGCCATAAAGCAAGGACTGTCACGGCATGTTTTGATGATAATTCTGTATCATGTATGGACTGGCCAGCACAGAGCTCTGATCTTAATCCCATAGAGCAATTATGGGATGAATTAGAGTGTTGCATAAAAAGTTTGGAACCAAAGCTTACTACTAAGCAACAGTTAGCAGCAGCATTATGTACTGAATGGAAGCGCATACCTATCGCTGTGTTCCAAAACCTTGTCGAAAGCATGTCTCGAAGGGTCAGTGCATGCATTAAGGCCAAAGGTAGACCGACACCGTACTAATGTATGTCAATAAATGCTATGTTGTTTCTCTTCTAGGTGTCTGGTGACTTTTGTCAATATAGTGTATATATATATGTAACCCCAACCACTGAATAGAACCCTTTGTGCAACTATTTAAGACTGCTGCTCATCAATAATGGTAGCATGCTCACAATGGGGAAAAACAAAAAGGATCTTTTGGAGTTCAATAAAGGGCTTATTGTGCATGCTTGCCCAGCTGGAGCAGTGATTTTGAAAACAGTAAAGCTTACTGATTTCCCAAAAGACTAGACATCCTAGGTCTTTAGTCAGTGAAAAAAGAACCCATATTGCTTGTCTAAGAGGTGTAATGATTGTAGCCCCACTGTCCAGAGTGTCAGGAACAGGAATGTAGCAGGCTTTTCTTATCTGAGAGGGTGAGCCTTGAAATTATGCCCCTTTGAATTCAAAAGTTCCTTACTTCCACTCAAATAGTAAGCAGCTCTTACTATCTCATACCTTCGTTATAAGAAAGTAATATGATTGTTAAAAAATTTTATTCAAAATTTAAAAATTAGATGAATACCCAAGAGCCAAGGGTTTCAAATATCAAGCAAAATGTAAAAAATATGTGAACACTGACAACACAACACTTGCAGAATGAATAGAAACCAACACAAAATGAATGAGTATTAGATAGCAAACTTAATAGGAAGATGTTTTCGGAGTAGGGCTTGGGAAAATTCCATTCAAGGTTAAATGCTCAGAGGAACTTCTGGTGACAGAGCACAAATCACCAATTAGCTCTTCATCCCTTCGACATATTTTAAAAGGTCGAGGAGGGTAGGCATATCATCGTATTGTTTCACATATCTCCATCCATTGTATTGGACAGTTCTATCCATCCATATGAGGTGGTCCACAACTCACAGTGTAAGTTCTGTACTCTGGTTAGCTGCGTGTAATAGTATATGCAGCTAACTAAAGTATATAACTTTGTTTACGAGTTAAAATATTCAGCAAATTTATTCACACTAAATTTCTATTTTTTTACGCTCCTCAGAGTATGAAGTTATGCCCCTGGTATGACCAACCTGGGAGGACAACCACGCTCCTGGTTAGTGGTAGCTGTGGCCCTGGTCAGGAACAAGATTTCTATCATCTGAGAAGACTTATGGGGAGAAACAGGACTTCCTGTGTGCAGCAGTTGATTAAAGCATTCAATAAAGACTTTCCAACCCTTATTTCAGTGAATTAGGTGCATGGAATCGAACAGGATCGGTATTAGCAGTCACATGCCTATAGGAGTCTTCCATAAAGTACGTCCGAGATTACGGGGAGGGAGGGATTCCTGACAACCGGATCAAATGTGACATGGGGGAGGTTTAGTAATTCGGACATCCAGCGGCAAAAATATAGTGGATGGTATTTCTTTTAATAGTTAAAAAAGGTATGAAATATTTCATATTTCTGGTGATATTTAGCTAAATCAGAATATTAATATTAAGTTCACGTATTTATACTACTAAATCTATCATGTTTTGTAGATGGTGTAATTGGGAGTGTTGCAGCCTTGAATGCATGTGTTCGTTTGTAGATCTTTATTTCAGAATGATAAAGTTCGGATAGCATTTGGGAATAAATTAATGCCTAAATAATAAATATTTTCTGAAGCAAACATGTAGTATATGGAAGATTCCTTCAAATAATTACATGTTTTCTTTGTTTCTCAACGAACTTCTAAAAGCAGTTGTCAAAAATAAAAGGGAGTTGCGGGAATTAGGATATACTTTTTAGGAGGGGGTTGTCAACAATTGGACAAAATGTGAAATGGGGGAGTCTAAAAATAGTAAAAAATCATGGACATACTTTATGGACGGCCCGATATAGAAGTCCTGTTACTCTGTACAAGCCTTCTCAGATGACTGTGACCTCATTCCCAACAGAGTGTTGTCGTGCCACAGTTACGCTTCATAGACTTTTGTTTTTCTGTGGTTCCTGAGAGCATCTATTTGAAACCAGAATGTTACTTTACAATTCTGTTCTAAACCACAAAATCGTGGAGCCACAATATTACGTCCCAGAGATTTTCAATAGTGCATGTGTGTGAGTCATGAAACGCAAAACTGATTTTTCATTCAAACTGAAAGGAAACAACATACCTGTCCTTCTCTGATGGGATCAAGTTTCAACTTTGGCTGCACCAAGAAGGAACACAATGATGTCTCAATTCTCACAAAGTCGTAACATACCGTATTACATATAAAAAAATCGAAAAACTCTGTTTCTGATAATCTGAAATTCTAATGTATTATGCAAAAAGCATGTAAATGAATTACGTGTAACCGAGTTAAAAAAGCAACAAAAACTGAGGTAAAATATAAGGACCCTGGGAGCAGAAACAGCGCGACACGGCTACGCCCATCGCAGATTCTCTGAAAGATGTACAGACTGTTTTTTCTATTTTATTAACATTAATTGTTTTTACAATTTCTTTAAATTTTAAAACAAAAGAAAGGGAAATTTTCAAGTGTTTTTAACGGCTCCCGCTTCAGACGTAAAGCTGTAATCGATCGATCGTCAGCAACTGTTCCTCTTCCCTTACCTTTTTATTTTAGCTTTCATTCTTCCATGTTTTTCAAATAACTTCAAATTAATGAGAGATAATTTCATTTTTTCAGCTTTGAAACTAGGAAGCGATATTGTTGTGCACTTTTAACGCACCACGTGCATTTGGTGTGGCATTTCAGAAGCTCTTTTTTTTTTTTTTTTCATGGGTACGTAAACTGTCATCTAACTAAAAGTTAGGTTATAGTAGGGTTTTTTTTTTTTTTTTTTGGTTTTTTTACACGAGCCATATTTTTAAAAAGTTTTCTCGACCATTGGCATTCTGTAAGTTGACATCGCAACTTTTTTTTTTCTTTTTGTTTCCAGGTAACTTCACTTCAGTCAGATTGATGAGGTGTTTTCTTTTTTTTTTTTTCTTTTTCAAGAATCATATTTTTATATATAGTCTGTCTCCCATTTTCCATGGTCACGTTACGAGGCATTCCGGAAACTGATGTTCACAATTTTGCCCCCGCCCTCTTTTTTTGACTCTTTTCAGTTAAATTAATTCTGATATTTATTTATTTTTTACGGAATTCATATTTGCTAACCGTTTGCAAAATTTCCTTCCGTTTCCGCTGCCATGTTGCATTTCAGAAGTTGACGGTCGCATTTCATTTATTTATTTTACTTCCAGGTAGCTTTATCTTAATTTCTTTTTACTAAAACAATATTTTTACGCATTTTTAACGCCCCTGCTTTGTTTCGAAGGCTGAATTACATGGTATTTCGGAAGCTGAGGGGTGCAATGTTGTTAATTAATGTTTTCATCTCAAACTCATGAGGTAAAAAGCTCTTTGCTTTACAAGAACTACTGTCATTTTTCTCGCTTTTAAGTTTGGGGTTTAATTATATCAATGAAAATGCTCCCATCATATTTTCACGAATTCACTAAATTTTTTTCAAAAGTGGTCAATTCACAAATTGGGTTTCAAACAAAAATCTTATATGGATCAATGTTTTACAAATCAAATAAAGTTAAATGTGGCAAAATTACTGTTTCCAAAGTTGACATAATATCCCCCCCCCCCCAAAAAAAAAACAGTCACCTAAATAATCACCTGATGAGGCATCTAATACAACATAATGCTGCAGGAAATAAGTGCAGATTGTCTATCAGATAAAACATCCTTCGAATGAGGGAGTTAAAATTTAATCTATTAACTAAATGAAAACCAAACAAAAAATATGGATTTCAAATTATTTATTATTCCTTACACACTTTCTGACCATTATTTTTAAAAATCCAAAAGTATGTAAAGAATGATGTTTTAAGTTCTGAATGAAGTAAAATAGTTCTAGTTTCTTCTGCATTTCTTATCAGAGAAAATCTAGTTTGACTATTGCAACTTAAATACACACTAATTTGCACTACGTAATAGTAAAATCTCAAATTGACTGATCTTTTAAAACTTTGCTTTCTCACAGTGCAGAACAATAAATTTTATGGCAAAATTAACATTTAGACATCCCTTTACTTTGCAGACAATTTTTCGGTTTTCGTTTCTGCATTGCAGACTTCTGAAAAAGATTCTGCTCCTGGGATCAGGACTAACATAGAATTACATAAATAAGTGTAAAAACAAATAACTGGGAAACATATAACCAAGGTTCCACTGTGTTTCAATAGGCATAAATGTAAAAAAATTGAAAAGATGGAAGGGCTGTAGTTTTAAAGAGATTGTTTCAAAAAACTTTTTTTTGTACTTACTTGCACATCAGTTTCCTCTTGTTATCTCATCAGCAAGTTACATGGTCATATTTATCTTATGATCAGAAAGCTATTGGCTTTACTCAAAGATATTTTTAAGTTTTCTTTAATATTGAAGACTACATTTACTGCTTCACTTTCTCCTCTGAGTGTTATTTCCTTGCTGGCTTTCTTGGCCATTTGGTGTCTATCAAGGCCTGTTATCATTTTATGCCAACAACAAAGGTTGGTGAAGCAAAGCATTGCTAACAGGCCTTGATTGTCTTATGATGACTGTGCAGCTGAACAGAATCTGTTGCTAACTTCTGCTGTTAATATATTTTTCTTTCTTCATTATAGATATTTTTATGTTTTCTTTAATTGAAGACTCCACTTACTTCACCTTCTCCTCTGAGTGTTTATTTTGTTGCAGATGTTTCTGGTCTTTCAGTGGCCTAGTTATCAGTGTTTCACTTCACCTTGTTAGTCACCAAAAGGGCAGAAATGTGTGCAAGAAAATAAAACACCCAGAGGAGAAAGTCAAGGAGAAGTGACATCTTCAGTTAAAGAAAAGTTAAAAATATGTCTTAGTAAAGCCAATAAATTTAACCTTGTTTATTTTACCCTCAGATTTTGGAAACAGTTGGCATCAACTGCTTCTCCCAAATAATCTTTTTAACAGAAGGACAGAACTGCAAACTTATCTTGTGCCGTAAGTTTCGACTTCACACTTTGTAAAGCCAAATAGGTGTCAATGTTCGTTCTTCCTGGCTTTATAAAATCTGTAATTTCATTCAGCATGATAAAAGAACTTTCAACCTGAGGACCATGAAAAAATGTTATCAAGGCTTTCACTGTTTTAGATAACATGTTGTGCCTGGAGAGGATAAACACCTTTGCCCACCATGCATAAATCCATACAAAGTCTCCAACTTTAGAAATTTTTGCCTCCCTTTCCAAGCTGAAATGCAAGCATTTATTGAAAAAAAAATGACATTTAAAAACAACACTTCACAGATGAAACATCAAGAGAAAAAGAAATTGCAACAATGGGAGAAATTCTTGCCTCATCAAACTTCCATTTTCAGAAATGTTTGTCTCCTTTTACTAGCTGGGATACAGATATTTATAAAAAAAAATTCACATTTAACAACCATACAGGACAGAGGTAACATCACGAGAAAAAACAAATGTGCAATTATGAGAGAAATTTCTGTTCCACCTGACTTACATGTTCTGAAGTTTCTGAAAGACAGAATTTCTGTCTGAAATTTCTGACAGTTTTGTGCTCCATTAAACAGCTGGTGGTTCTGCTGCAAGTGCGTGCCATATAACATTTTTCACCAGAAGACAGTAAGATCAGGATGAGGTAAACTTTGGGAAGATTGAGTGAGGTTATTTTCTCTCTCTCATCCACTATTAACTGGATAATAAAAGGTTTGGAACTTTTCTAAGATTTTTTTCAGGTTGTAAGCATAAGAGGGATAGTAAGGGATAAATTCAGATAATCGTAGATTTACAGTACGGTTTTGTTGGAGGTTTGATTTTGGATTTTGATTCATTAAAGAGTGATTAAGTTTTTGACTACAGAAAGGTACCAGGGTTCACACACACACACACACACACACACAAAGAAATTCCAAGAGGTTAAATTTTTGGTAGAATAACTGTGCTTTGTTTTATATTTAGCAAATGAAATTGGGTTGAAATTTAGTATGCATTTAGAATTTTTACGAAGTCCTATGAGTTTCACTGTTACACAGTGTTAAGTGTGTGATGTCTTCAATGCGGTGACAAAATTTCCCTGTGTAAAAATTGCTCTGTATAAAACATGTAAAGCAATCTGGAACCTAGCACAATGATAGTGATACAAAACAATCTTGCCATGACACTGATGATTCCCTATTTCAGAGTCATCTATTCCCATGCACATCAGAGGCCAGATATCAATCACCTTTGGTGAGGAAAGTGTGCGTGAGGGGGAACAGCCACCTTGGACTCATGGGAAGGTTTCCACACTCTTGTGATTCCAACTGCATACAACTGCTATGTCACAAACCAAGGTGGATGGACACTCAAACATTTTACATTCCAGCGTCACACAGGCCTGTAGCTAGCAAGAGGTTAAGCTTGGGCCAACGTTTCTCCCTCAGGGCCTGGGCACTCAAAGTTTTCCACTACTGTGATGTCATGCAAAGCGACGGACATTATTCTGAGAGGACACTGGAGCAACATTGCTTTCTCCTGAGTTGTGCCCGTTACCAAATATATTGTTTAGATGAAGGGTTGATCTTATGTTGCTAAAACAAATTTAAATACTGCTTCCGATATACTACAGTTAAATTGAACATTTCCTCATAGAGATAAAATATAGGAAAGTACATATTGCACTTGCAGAGAAAAACTGGAAATGAGAATATTGGTGGGGAAATAACTGTGAGGGCTTGATTTTATGGCTCTTGCGATTTCTTATCACTCTGATAGGAAATTAAGATTTTACGTTTTCTGCTAACCAAATGCAAGAAATTAGAACAAAAACTTTCCCCCTGATATTAATGAGGCATTAAAAAAAATTGAATAAATTTCAAATGAAAAATACCTATTTACTTGAAGTTTCTTGTCAGCTTCTGCTGATGTCACACCAAATAAAAAAATTGCCAGTGTTCTGCAGTTATGAGGTGCACTATAAATAAGCAATTGCTAGCATGCAGGGTTACAGATCTGATGTCATGTACATGAAACAAATAATCGCTAGCTTGCTGGGTTTGTGACTTAAGTCCAAGTTCCAACACCAACAAAATGTTCTTGATGGGCGGTTTTGCGATGGAAGAAGTGTTTATTGGCTAGAATCTGAGGGACTTTTAAGTTGGGAATAGAAGGTTTGGCTGTTGACGGTGGTAAGAAAATTCAACCTAAAAGGAGAATGCACGATTAAAGATGGAGAAGAAAGAGCCAAAATTGAGTATCAATAACTCCTTTAAGACCACTGCATGGTTCCATGGAAAAGAACCAGAATAGTAAACAAAAGAATTAAAAAAAAATTTCATGCTAGTTAGGTGTTATCCTTTCAGCAATATCGACTCTGCAACTGAGCCACTGTCAAACAAATTGTGATGAGATTTATTTTTTATGTTTCAAGCGAATGCAGTTTTCTTTCTCCCCCACCACCTTTATATTTTGAATTGCATTTTTTTTTCAGGATGAAGAAATTTCCAAAAGAAATATACTGCTCGAGCTAAACAGCAAGCAGAGACTTCGCGAGAAATGTGCAACATAAAATCAATCGTCCAACATTACGGAAAAGCTCCTGATGGCAAGATGTATACAGTATTCATGCAATTACTTATTTAATTCCCAACCCATCATACCCCACCTCAACACCCATGAAACATTCAACTACACTTCAGACACATATGTTGGACGTGCTTGGAGTGTAATTGAATGTGCTACAGTATGATGGTAGGTAAGTTCATTGCTCATATTGTATTGATGAGGAAATTGTTTGCTAGTATAGTAAGTTAACAAAAGGAGAGAAAATACAAAGCAAAACTTGCATCTGTATTCATGGATGAATATAGTATGTCACTGAACACAGAGTCTCCTAGGATGAGTCTTCAGACCTCCCACCATTGTGGTTCTGAGACCTAGCTATGATCCTGGCATCCATGAGATGACATCACATCTCCACACTTCATGGAAGGAAGTGATGTCATCATGAGCAGAGGCTGCAGGGATCTGGAACAAAAGTGACACTCAATCCAAACATTTTGACCAATTCTTTTTTTTTTTTTTTTTTTTCATTGCAAGAAAGGATACATACATATCATTAAGCTATTCTCCTTTCACAAAAATATGAAAAATCAAGGACTCCCAGGCCTGGAGAAAAAGGGAAATTAAATTCTAGGACTGCGGACCCTGGGCACTCGTGCAAAGTAGCAGTTTCCATATGTTAAGCTTGTTGATTTGTGGCTATATGCTTATGTCCAAATTTATCATGTCAGCCTACTTTATTGGAATTTCGATACTTCATGTTTAAAAAAACAAAAACATCTTGACTCTTTGTTTTTCATTATGGCACATCAGATGCTTTGTATGGTGTCGACTATCATTAATTTGGATTTTTTAAAAGTTCTTTTGTTATATAATAATAATACTTGATATACACTGTGAAAATCCTCCAAATACGTTGCGTCAGTGAATAAACAAAGACATCGCTCTTTCCACGTTTAGCAACGCACAGCAACCAAAAAATTGTTATTCAGCCGCCGCCGGGAAGACTAACGCGCTCGGCTAGATATCGAGAGATTCGGGGTTGGTTTCCCCGGTGGCAGCCGAATGACAATTTTTCGGTTGCTGTGCATTGCTAAACGTGGAAAGAGCGATGTTTCTGTTTATTGATATACACTATCTGATCAAAAGTATCTGGACACTTGTCTGTCCACAAACATCCTGTAAGAGAAAAGGAATTAATGTTGAGTTGGTCCACCTTTTGCTGCTGTCACAGCCTTCACTCTGATATGAAGGCTTTCCACTAGATTTTGACACTATGCTGCGGGAACTGCCTTCCAGTCAGGTGGGTCATCGATGCCAGGTGGTTCAGCCTGGCTCACAGTCAATAGTCCAATTCATCGCAAAGGTGTTCCATGGGGTTGAAGTTGGAGCTCTGTTCAGGCTAGTCAAGTTCTTCCACATGCTTCTCATCAAATCATTCCTGCACGGACCTCACTTTGTGGACGGGACATTGTAAGGGCCTTCACTGAAAACTGTTGCCATAATGTTGGAAGCACAGAATTGTTGAGAATGTCATTACAGGCTGCAAAGTTAAAATTCCTGGGCACTGGAATTAGACTTGGTGAAAATCATGAAAAACAGCACCATGCCATGATGCCTCCACCAAACTTCATAGCCGGCACAACACAGTCGAGCAGGTAGTGTTCATCTGGCATCATCCACACCCAGACTCATCTGGGCAGAATTATTAGCATAGCAATCAGACATCTCTGAATTGCTTGTAATGTATTTACAGTTGATCACATAACATTAATCACATCAGAAAACTCGATAACTACATTGCATTGGAGACTGCCAGATGGTGAAGTGTGATTCATCACTTCAGAGAAATATGTTTCCACTACTACTCAGTCTACTGGCACTGAGCTGTACACCATTCCAACCAACAACTGATGCTGATCTTGCTGATAATATTCTTGTGTGCAGTTGCTCGGTCATGGAAACTCATTTCCTTCCGTTCTTGATAAACCATTATGGTGCTGGCGTTGCTTCCATAGGCATTCTAGAATTGAGTGATGAGTGTTACAACTGAGGACAGGCAATTATGTCACACCACCTGCTTTAGCACTCAGCGGCCCTGCTCTGTCATTTTATGTGGCCTACTAGGTCGTGAGGCACTGTTGTTGTGCTTCTAGGCATTTCCACAAAACAACAACGTCACTTAAAGTTGATTAGCGTAGCTGCAAGCAGGATAGGTATTTTCCAAACCGACTTATTGCTAAGATGGCATCCTATGACTATGCCAGATTGAGGTCGTTGAGCTCTGCTGTATGGCCCATTCTACTGTTCATGCTTGTGCATGATGTTTGTCAGGTGTCATGTGCATCTTTTTACACCCGTATGGGTCATGACTGTGACGTAATGGGCTAGTCTACTACTCAAAAGGGGTACCCAGATTCTTTTGATCTTATAGTGTATCTCATATACAGGATAAGCTTCTGCATTATTTAATATTTTCTTTAAGATAGTTTGTTTATTTATTTTTATGTCTAATGTAAATTAAATTATCAATTCCACTTAGTTTACAGATAGAATTTCTTGCCAATGTCCTGATCCTTCAATGGCACATGATATCTCAAAGACTTTTGGTTAACCAGCCATCAAACCCAAAACTTTAGGTATGTGATCTTGTTAGTGGTACATACCGTGTCTTTGATATGTTTTCCAGTAATATTGTAGATCAATGATTATCCATTATTTTGCCATTGGACTTATGTCCAGTGATCTCCTTTTCAAAGGAAATTTTCAGTTTTGTTAAGAACACTTCATTTATTCTGAGCTCTGGATAATGTTGTGCTGATAATATGAAATCTCCAAACTCTGATGTTGACATTAATGGTTGCTGGAGTGAGAAGTACTTTGTTGATTTTAATTCTTGCTAGACTTAATACTTGTTGAAACAAAGCAAAAAAAAAAAAGGTTTATGTTATAAATTAGGTCTTAGAAAAGTAATTTTTAATTTGAATATTTCATCCAACTCCCATTGCACAGCTACACTGCATCTATTCTATATATCCAATAAAAGGAGATTTTTCTTTTGATCGCCAGCTAGAAAACAGAAATGTCAGCATTTTCAATTAAATGTTTAACATACATAAATTATATTGTCTCATATCTGTGATACACACAAATCAGTGCTAAGGCTAACTGATTAATAAAAGTGAAATTTACATTCTTAACAACATTGCACTTACTAATTCTTCAATTCTGGATAGTGGCCTACAAGGCTATCAGCATTTGTCTTACATTTGTAGTTTTTCTTGATTCAAGATGCTCAAAACTCATCATATGCAGATGGATGAGTAAGAAACACCCTGGTTGCTTCATTTGCTTAATAAGGTTCCATGTATTTAAAAACTAAAATTTGAACATGGTAAATATTACAATACGAACAGGTCTCATGGTTTAAAACACGTGCGCACAGGCTGTCTGGGTGATGAATCATTCCTGCCACTTTCTGTATCCTATGGTTTGGCACTAATGGTAGGCAATGAATAATGTGTCATTTTGATGGATTGAGCTCAACGATTAATATGTTTTTGACATGTATCAGCCAGTCTTTTAGAGGAGAGCACTACAATGCCATTTATTAGAGGCAGCTATCTTTGTGCACAACAGCTGATTATCAAGTTTTGGGAATCTTATGCTGGTTTCTCATTCGCAGTGCCAGTAATGATACAGAATAAATGCTGTCAAAAATTGAAACAACCAGGAAATTACAATGGTTGAAGAAAAAAATATCAATAAACTGTTGGCCTACTTTTGCCTTCATATGTTACAGCATTTATTCTGTGTGGCAAACATTCTTTTGCTCTTCAAACTTCTGATATGTTTCATGGAAAATTAATTTCCATTATTCTTGTATTTGAAAGAAACATCAATGCTCTGAAGAAGCATAGGATTGTTTCAACTAGCAAAATCTCTAAATTGTTCAGATTCCTATGCTACTATAATTGCATAGCCTTTGTCAGTTGTTGCTCTGGCTTTTTTAAGGTTTTCACAAACCTATTTACCAAATTTAGTTTTTTCCCACCAAAGTGTTATAATAGTGCAAAAAGATAAGCACCAATACTTCGCCAAAACTTTTTTTCCATTGCCAAAACAATTTGTACAAAATTCTAGCGGATAATGCTTACCTTGGCATTCCTTTCTAGCGATGGGAACATTTCATGCACGTGTTTTCCGGTCTTTGTTGATGTTATTGTCTTAAAGTCCGTTGTATGCGATGACTGGCTTTACTTCTCACACTTTTCGCTGGGTATACTCATTGGATCTTTGCCTTAGGATTCCAAACACATCAATTTTTACCGTTCTTTATACTCGAAATTTTCGCCCATCCTCTGGGCATCCTCAGGAACGTGGCGACTTTACCACCGATGTTCGTGGTTAACTTTGCACTAATGGAGACCGATACTCCTTGTTGCCATTCGTCGGATATACTTTCCTGGATATATTTCGTTATCAAGCCCGGCTGGCGCCATCTATGTTTCATTAAAACAACTTTTTTTTTTATTAATTTTTTTTTATTTTTATTATTTTTTTAAATTTCTTCTCCTATCCTGGTTTTCTTGTCTTTTTTGCCGGTTTTTCTTTTATTGTTGTTTTTCTTATCTTATTAGTTCTTTCCTTCAAGTAAGCGCAAAGTTAACCACGAACATCGGTGGTAAAGTCGCCACGCTCCTGAGGATGCCCAGAGGATGGGCGAAAATTTCGAGTATAAAGAACGGTAAAAATTGATGTGTTTGGAATCCTAAGGCAAAGATCCAATGAGTATACCCAGCGAAAAGTGTGAGAAGTAAAGCCAGTCATCGCATACAACGGACTTTAGGACAATAACATCAACAAAGACCGGAAAACATGTGCGTGAAATGTTCCCATCACTAGAAAGGAATGCCAAGGTAAGCATTATCCGCTAGAATTTCGTACAAGTTACTTTGAAATATCGCACGTAAAAGAGAATAGTAGAATGATTAGAGCTATATAATAGTCAGAATTAGAACTACTAATTAGAATTGATGTGCCAAAACAATGTTGTTGTTTTTTGCAAATTGCAAAGAATGCGATTGGCAGGGCGACCCCTGGTCTTTGTTTCTTGGAAATTTGTTGTTATGGATAATGTAATAATTGAACCTTTAGCAGAAGATAAAGGTTCAATTACTGCTCCAGGGTGATGTAGTTTTCTGAGATTTTACATAGTGAACAGTGAACTACAAGCAATTTAATCTTACTGAGATATTCTCGGCAATAAGATCTCAATCTCATTGCTGAGAATAATATACCTGCTTTTTATCATCCTGTTTTTGTGGTTTAAGCACCATTTTAGCCATCAATGAACATGAGCTCTTGTTATTAGAAGTTTGTGGATGGCAATTCATCCATAGAAATTCGCTACATGTAAACGTCTGTGCACTGTTTACTCATTTCTTATGTTCTTAGACTGCTTGGGTAACTGCATTGCCTTTTATTTTTTAAACTGACTGAATGAGTTACAGTCCTTCGATCTCTTTCTGTGTAAATACACGTCTCTCAGGTGAAATTCAATTTTTGCATTTCAATGTGATGTCTATTTTTGTGCATTGTTCCATACTGTTACAGTGAAGAAGCTTAACTCGTCAGATGTCCAGCTTATGCTCAGCTTCGTAGTATGATATCCAACTAATGGACGTTCAAAATCCTTCACAAGTTCCACTTCAGTTGTCATCTGCTTTAGACATATAGCTCTCTGGAACATCAACTACTTCATCTGCATAGCCTCTATCCACATGTTCTTTGCATTTCACATGATTCCGCTCAACTGTCTCAATAGTTTCAACAACACAATATACTATATTGACAGTATTATTTTGGCTAATGTACCCAAGAATGTTGTATTGAATAACTCTACCTCTAGCATAGAGTGATGACTATTAAACTCTGTGTTTAACTACTGCTCATGTGTGAACTTGCTTGTGTGTGTGTGTGCTTCTGGACAATGTAGCATGTTCCCTCTGCCCCAAAATATTGCCAGCATCTCAATGTCAAACAGACAGCATGTATTTTATTTTATTTATTTAGAATCCTGAAATATTGCTACAAAAGTTTGAATAATGGTGGTAACAAGTAAATTTATAGCACACATTTTCTTAAAATACTATTTTTTTTTCTTTTCTTTTTTTTTTTTTTTTGCTGTGAAGTATTGCTTTTTTAAACTTTCAGTGCTGTACCATGAAGAACAAATGACATGCGCCAGAACACATTTTCACGTTAGCATGAAAAATGGAAATGAGAATGAACTTCCACATGCATCCTTTCAGCTATATATATCAAACACAAAATTTTGATGATTGAGTTTCTGAAATTTGAAAAATCAATGAATTGCATCAAGGAAACTAAAAATTTTCTTTTTAATAAAGCAATGCCAAATTATGGATACAGGATGAGTACTATAATAATTAGATATCATTCTATAAATTGTTAAAAACCCATTTTGGTTCTTACACACAAATTACATTCAGTATTATAAATATTTAACGGGAATTATCAAGGATAAATTTATTAAGGTACATTACCTCTCAAATTTTTGATCTATACACTAGGCCATGAAGTCATTAATTATTAGAACTATACACTAGATCATCTTCAGGAGTTCTTGCGTCTTACTACTTCCACAGGTCTGGCAACCAAGCCTGGTGGATTTTTCATCCAGCATGGTCGTTGATGTTGCCGCCTTGTGTCTTGTAAATTTCCAGGGATTCCTCTAATTTCCGGATAATTGCGTGGGATCGATGTTTGATCACTTTTAAGGAGTCCCAGTCCATTTTGTGGCCAGTTTGTTGTATGTGCCTGTCTAATCCTGTTTTATTTGAAAAGTTCCTTATTGCTGCTTTGTGTTTTTTAATTCTGGTGGTTAACCTTCGTCCTGTTTCTCCTATATATGGTAATCCACACGAACACTCGATTTTGTAAATGACTCCTTCCTGGAGTAAAGTATTTTCTTCTTTTTGTTTTAGGGATGGTAAGTATTTTTTTAATTTTGTTATTTAAACCTGGCGCTAACCTAATTTTATATGTAGTGCTGATTTTCTTTAGTTTTTCAAACAGTCCCTTGTGGTAAGTGACTTTTCTTGTGAATAAATATTCAATTTTCTCTTTATTTTTGTATGTAGTGCCAGTTCTGTTTCTAGTAGGATTTTCTCCCAGTAGTGCACAAATTTCTTTTGAACGGTAATCATTTTCTAATAAGATTGACTTGAACTTATTTTTATGTTTTTCCTTAGCTTCTGAAGACGAATTCAGCTTTTCAACTTTTTCTTTAAATTGTAAAGCTACATTTTTCTTTATATAATTAGGGTGATCTGATTTATAATTTAAAATTTTTCCTGTATTTGTAGGCTTCTTGTATAATTCTGTGGTAATATATTTTCCTTCCCATTTCAAAGTAATGTCTAGGTAATTTAGCTTATTTTCATTTTGTTCTTCTAAAGTGAATTTTAGGAATTCATCTTGGGAATTAAAACCTTCTGGAATTTTTGATGAGTATCCACTCGAATCTTGATCTATGATGAAAAGGATATCATCCATGTATCTAGTATACATGCAGAAAATTGAAGGTTTCAATAGGAAGGCCTCTTCTATTTTACTTACATAATAGTTTGCTAGGAGAGGTGCTAATGAAGAACCCATTGCTAGCCCACATCTTTGCTTATAGAAGCAGCCTTGGAATTGAAAAAAAATGTTGTTCAGAGCAAACACTGTAAGTTCATAAAGGCCTATTGCTTCTTCTTTATTATAATCATGAAACACTACTAGGTCAGATAGGTCATCTGCTATGTAATCTATGAGTTTGTCCAAGTTGATATTCGTATGCATAGACACAACATCCAAACTTGCCATGGAAGAGTTTTCTAATTCTGGAAGTTCTTCTATTTTCTTCAATAGCTCTTCGGTGTTCTTTATCAGTGCCTTAGGT
This sequence comes from Macrothele yani, assembly GCA_039090855.1. Taxonomy (NCBI): domain Eukaryota; kingdom Metazoa; phylum Arthropoda; class Arachnida; order Araneae; family Macrothelidae; genus Macrothele; species Macrothele yani. The sequence continues at coordinate 1,570,833 of CM077029.1, forward strand.
TTAGGAAGCAACTTTGATAGATGAAACAGCAAATAATAATGCAAATTGGACAGAGGAGAATGTTTTGAGTCAATAATAGGCCTGATAGGTTGTCCTTTATGCAGTTTTAGCAAACCATACATCTGCAGAGTATGATGGGTAATCTTTGAATAATTTTTGAAGTTGTCACAAATCATATTTTTCTTCTTAAATGAAAAGAGTAGTTTTCTATAATTTGTGATCGTCGTTTCTAGCGGATCACTATCCAATTTTTCATATATTGGTTTGCTTAGTTCTTCCATTTTTAATAAATAATCTGCTTTTTTTTAAAAGCAAGAAAATAACCCTAATCAAAAAGAAGAAAATACTTTACACCAGGAAGGAGTCATTTATAAAATCAAGTGTTCATGTGGATTACCATACATAGGAGAAACAGAATTAATTAACATAAAGCAGCAATAAGGAACATTTCAAATAAAACAGGATTAGACAGGCACATACAACAAACTGGCTACAAAATGGACTGGGACTCCTTAAAAGTGATCAAACATCAATCCCACGCAATTATCCGGAAATTAGAGGAATCCCAGGAAATTTACAAGACACAAGGCGACAACATCAACGACCATGCTGGATGGAAAATCCACCAGTCTTGGTCGCCAGATCTGTGGAAGTAGTAAGACGCAAGAACTCCTGAAGATGATCTAGTGTATAGATCAAAAATTTGAGAGGTAATGTACCTTAATAAATTTATCCTCAATAATTCCCGTTAAATATTTATAATACTGAAAGTAATAAGAGGAAGCCATGAAGTCATTAATTATCAAATTACATTGGCCAACAAATTTTGACATTTTTTGCTTTGGGTATCAAATTATTATTTTTTGTGTATTTTGGGCTGCTGTTCATGAAACTGTTGATTAAATTGACATTTTTGGCTCTTATTTTGGAAAAATGAACTGTCCTATATTCAAATAAGATATCTGTTATTTACATAACATTATAAGATACAGTATATATACAAACTTACCTGTCTTAAATACGGCTTTTTTACTTTTGCTCTAATTCAGTTTTTTTGGAGATTCTCTTTTTAACATCCCACAATAATCAGCTAACATGGAGGTGGAACTCATAAACAATTATACCTCTGCTCCATTGCCAAGATGTTCTGATGGAAGTGCTCACCATGTTTGTCACTAACTGCGCCACAGTCTGGTGGGAAGAAATCGATAAGTGAAGGCAAGAAGTGCATTTTCAAGGACATGTTGCACCCCATTTCTTTATAAGAATTTATGAATTCTCCTATAAGCTCCCCAAAGTTTGCTGCTATAGCATTTCTCAGAAAGCCAGCTGAAACACATCGAAAGATTTTCCATGTTGTTTTCTACCTTTCACTGAGCACACATTCAAAATGATCATCTTTGAAAAGTTGCCTTATTTGTGGGCAAATGAAACACCTGCTTTACTCTTCTCTGTACTAAATCTTGGAAATTTCTTGTGCAAATATGTGAATGGAGGACCATTCATATCCAAAACCTTGATGAAATTCTTCATTAGCCCAGTTTATGTGTAGTGAGAGTAGCAAAACTTCACTTGGTTCTATTAAGGGTTCAGGTGCTATTAATACATTCTTAATTCTGGGCATTAATGATTTTTGCATAGGCCAATTATCTTTTGCACAGCTATCCCACTCACACAAAAAGCAACAATACTTGGTGTAACCCTTTTGTAATCCTAACAGAATGGTGATCACCTTCAAATCACCACATATATGTATTTGCCACTAATATTTCTGATAGTGTACACCTAACAAGATACTTTTTATGCTTGCATATGTTTCTTTTGTGTGGACTGATATGCAATAAGGATTGAAGGAAACTTATTTTCATTGTATAATAATGCACCCTTAAGGCTCACCTTGGAGGCATCTATATATAGTCGCCGCTCTTCAGGAACGTGTCTCATGTTAATCGCAGGCAGTACAACATCATTACAGAAAGTGAAGTCACCTTATGTTTGATAGAATTTTTCCAAGTCTTTATTTTTGGTACAAAATGTTATGTTCACAGAATGGTCCAGGAGATTCCATTGTTGAAACCTTGATGCCAAAAACTCAGCCTTTTTCTTTTGCAGTTCCAGATCTCTGATGAGGTCGTTAAGTTCAAACTGTATGATCATATGTGGCTCTAAGGAATCTGGGTTTGGTCAAACTTCTGGATCACTTGAAGTTGATGGCTGCTGTGATTCACTGTGTAAACCATGTTCATCAATGTCGTCTTCTTCGTCAGTCTACGTAAAAAATTCAGGCGGTTGAGGAATAGGTAATCCTTCACCATGAGCCATGGGACAGATCGCTGAAGGTATATTTGGATATGAAACTGTCTTTCTCTTCTTCATAGTCATACTATTTTTATAGGAGGCACCATACAGAAATAAAAGTATGTGGTGTGTTTTGTTGGCTCTCTCCAAATCACTGGCACTGCAAAAGGCATAGAACATCCCTTACCATTCACCCACACACTCTGTTTTGAAGCACAGGTATTGCAGCTTATATGTAGAGCCCCGTTTCTTGTCGAGATTGCAGATTTTGCAACCAAAATACAAGAACTATGCTTTTTTTTATATTTGCATTTAATGCAAACTTTTCTTAATGCAAATTTCACTTCTCCACATACAAAACAGATTTTATCTGGACTATTCACACACCGAAATTTTGACTACTACATAACAACTCATTGTTAGGCTTTGCTTTTCTCATACCTGGGTGTCTTACCCTTGCGCTCCGAGTATCACCGCATGTGAAGTCAAGTCAAGTATGTTGCACAGTAAGGGTTGAGCTTCCCCCGGCGCCGTATTATATATCATGAAAAGGATATACAACCTAAGTGATATTACTAATATGTGGTGATGGATCTCTTATAGCAAATTGATTTGTAGATTGAGTTGATAACATCATTAGAAAGGTTGAATTAAACCTCAAAACTACAGTTGTATTGTGGTGATGCTTCACATGGGTGGAATCTTCAGTCTTTGGAGTCCTTTTACCGATTTGGTCTAGAAGACAGGTATTCTTGCTAGTGCTGGATTATTTTTTGCCTTGGAATGTGGTACGTGAAATAATTTTTTGGCTACATGTTCATACTTACTTAATTTATTTTGACTGAACCTGAAGAAATAGTAGAATACCAAATTCTTGAATAAGGTGCCAATGTGCTGCCCTCTGGTGTGACATCCACAAGTTGATAATTGACTGATATATATATATTTTTTTTTTTTCGGATGTGACATTATGACCACAAGAAGCAAACAAAATATATCGAATAAATTGGGGGTATTCCATGTTTGAATCGTTCTTATCCAGTTGACATGGAACTAATTTTGAAATCACTACAAGATATCAATGAAAAAATTGACTCCACAAACTTAAAAGTTAGAAATGATCTAAGACAGGCCTTGGATGACATAAACAAAAAATTGGAATCTATTTTGGAATTGAAAAAAGAACTGAAGGAATGTAAGGCATCTATAGAACATATGTCGACAAATTATTATTCAGTTTTGGAACAATTGGAGTCATTTAGGAAAGAAAATGAAGGTTTAAGGATTACACAAGATAATCTCTTGCAGCAGATGGAGTTCAAACAACTTGAATTGAATAAATTACAATATGACTTTAATGAATTGGCGCAATATTTACTTTAAAAAAATCTGGAATTTCATGGTCTTGATTTGACTCATATACAAGATGAAAAAGAACTCAGAACTTATATGAGTACATTGGCAGAAGCTTTTGATGTACATGATTTCAATTTACAGGATATTGACATTATACATCCTTTAAAACCAGATTCTTTCAATAAACCCAATGCTAATGTGCTTGTTCAGTTTTTGTCCAGAACTTCAAGGGATAGCTGGCTTGATAGGAAGAGATCCACTATATACAATTGTGATTTTAATAGTATTTTGCCCAAAACTCGTGTATTTATAAATGAAAATCTTATGCCACCATATAAGGAATTATTCTGGCATGCTAGAAGACTGCTACATCAGGGATTAGTGAGATCCGTTTGGGTTAATAATGGACATATCTATGTCAGGAAAACTGACTCATCACCAAGAAGAAATATAATTTCCATGAATGATCTGACTGAGTTTGGTTTACCATCTACTTCCACTGATTCCACTGGTGTATGACTTTGGTATGAGAACTGACAAATGTAAACTGTATATGGTTTGTTATTATTATTCTACTTCATTTTATTTTATTCCTTTCATTTCTTGATTTGCTGCACTGGACTATTGTACAGAACTGCTTTTGTACTATGTAATCAACGTATTTAATATTTCAGTAATTTATGCAGGTCATTGGAAATGTTGATGTCCTATTTTCACCTAGCCATTATTTGTGTATGTTTGCTGGATTTTTGATCTGAGGGCAAAGATATCAGACTAATATTTGTTTGGATGCTATTAGTTTATAGTATCATTTCTTTATTATTTTTTGGTTTATTACATTATACCATCATACTTAATTAATTATCGTTTTTATTTGAAAGAAAAGAAGAAATAATAAGGTGTATAGAGTTTATTTCCATGAACCTAACTTCTATCTTATATTTGCATGTTATTGGAGTTGTTTGATGGCAGATTCCATCACAGTCATTAGCTCTTGTTTAATTACTGGAATTTGGGCATGGGAACTCATGGGTTTACCTACTTGTCAAATTTTTATAATTATTGAAATTTTAGTATGGTAATTGGAAATTTGAACTATATTTGGTTAGCAATTTTTGTACTATATTTTTGATTACCTACTATTCTTAGTTATTATACTTGACTGCTGTATAGTGGCTGGGGATCACTGGGAGGTATCAGGGAATTTGTACTGTATATGGAGGTTACTGATACATATAGTTTTGACTGTCATTGGAGTTCCTGGTGACATATTCCTCTCCTGTTGTGTGAGCATACCTGTTGGAATTTTGGTATGCGAACTGAAAAACTTGAATTGTATTTGGTTTTTACTATTATTTTTTATTAGTATATTTCGTTCGTTAATTTACAGATATGTTGATCATTGGGAGGAAGTGGGGAATTTGTATTACATATAGGGACTATTCAAATAAACACAATCTTTATTTAATTTCTCTATGTCATGAGAGTTGCTCATTGACATTCTTCTATCCAGTCACTGAATATGTTTAGCTACTGGAATTATGACATGGTAACTGAAAAAATGAATTTTACATGGTCCCTTACTACTAGTATTACTAACTTTTTTTATTACATTCCCTTCATTGTTTGGTTTATTAATTGATTATAACACAGAATTGTTAATTATTGAGGGAAATATAGAATTTGTATGTGTACTGAGGTTATTAATATGTTTATAATTTTTTATTGAGTTCTGATATGTCATTGATTAAAACTATTGGAGAATGTCTTGATGTTTACATGGTACTTTAAAGATATTATGTTATGCAACAATAATTAACTGTTAGAATTTTTTATTTTTTTAATTCCTTTGGCAAAACAAAAAAAGCTATATAGATATAAGGAGATAAGGTCAATTAATTATTAATTGGTGCAGGGGGTGGCCACCATTTTGTGGGATTCTCAAATAGTGCTTAGGGGAGGGGACTTAATCTTACAAAACTGCTTGGGGTACATTGATATATGACTATTAATTATTATTCAGTACAGCATCTTAATGATACAATATCTAATAACCCTAATAATTCTCTAAATGTTATTCATCTTAATGCCGGATCATTAGTCAATAAGATATCTGATCTGGAGGCATTAGTTAAACTATTAAATTATCAAATAGATATAATTTGCATTTCGGAAACATGGTTTCCTTCTGAAGACTATTGTCTACATCTCCCATTCTATCAGACTTTTAATAAAAATAGGACTGAGTCTAGAGGAGGAGGAATTGCAATTTTTGTTAAAACAAATAATTTGGACTACACCCAAATTGAAAAATTGACATTTATAAATTCTGACATTGAAATTATTACAATTGAAGAGCAATATAATATAATTTCAGCCTGTTATCGTCCACCAACAGCGAACCCTTCTTTATTTATTGAAAAATTTACTGATATACTTAATCACACTGATGGAAAAAAATCCCAACACCACGAAAAAATAGTTGTAGAGGAATGAAATGGCGGCAATACATTTGTATAGGTAACATATTTAATCGATTAAGGTTTCAAGATAACAGCTTATTGTAAGCGTGAGAAGAGCCATTTTAAATGTGAAATGCTGGTACATTAATAACCGGTGTAACCGCCAGAATGTTGAATGCAAGCACGCAAACGTTCATGCATTGTGTCGTACAGCTGCTGAATGTCAGTTTGTGGGATGGAGTTCCATGCCTGTTGCACTTGGTCGGTCAATGCAGGGACGGTTAATGCTGGTTGGGGGTGACGCTGGAGTTGTCGTCCAATGATGTCCCATACGTGCTCGATTGATGAAAATCTGGTGACCTAGCAGGCCACTGCAACATGTCGACACTCTGTAGAGCATGTTGGGTTACAACAGCGGTATGCAGGTGAGCGCTATCCTGTTGGAAAACACCACCTGGAATGCTGTTCATGAATGGCAGCACAACAGGTTGAATCACCAGACCGACGTACAACTGTGCCGTCAGGGTGCGTGGGATAACCACAAGAGTGCTCCTGCTGTCACAGGAAATTGCTCCCCAGACCACAACTCCAGGTGTAGGTCCAGTGTGTCTCGGCCGCAGACAGGTTGGTTGCAGACGCTCACCTGGCCTCCTTCTAACCAACACACGGCCATCACTGGCACCCAGGCAGAACCGGCTTTCATCAGAAAACACAACAGATCTCCACTCCGTCCTCCAATGAACTCTAGCTTAACACCACTGATGTCGCAAACGGCAGTGGTTTGGAGTAAGTGGAATGCACGCTACTGGGCGTCTGGCTCGGAGCTGTCTTTCAAATAACCGATTTGTAACAGTTCGTTGTGTCACTGTGGTGGCAAGTGCAGCTCGACTTGCTGCCGCAGACGCGGTACGATGCGCCACGGCCATACGCCGTACACGGCGCTCTTCCCTCTCAGTAGTGCCACGTAGCCGGCCGAAACCCGATCTTCTTGAGGCAGTACCTTCCCTTGACCACCGCTGCTAACAATCATGCTACATTCCTGCCAAGTCGTTCTGCAATATTGCGAAAAGAAAATCCACCTTCTCATAGCCCTATTACACGACCTCGTTCAAACTCAGTGAGCTGTTGATAATGGCTTCTTCGTCTTCTTAAAGGCATTCTTGACTAACATCAACACACTACGTCGAATCTCAACGATAACTAACGGTCACGAACGTTACAGCGCGCATTTACAGCAAACCTGCTTTGCATGTTCCGAGGGTGCTACTAGCGCCACACGTATGCGTCGAGCGCGAAATTTGCATAGACGTCATTTTACAGATGTACTCTCACCGCCTACTAACTGTCGTTTATCTAACACAACCCCTTCTTGGTGTTGGGATTTTTTTTTCCGTCAGTGTATATAAATTTTACAGGGAAAAAAGGACTGTTACTAGGAGACTTTAATATTGATCTGTCACGGAATCTTTCATACCCACGAGAATTTAATTCTGCAATTGCCACTGCAGGATTCTATAACACTATTTTTTCAGCTACAAGAATAACTCAATATACAGCCTCAATTTTGGATCTATGTATAACAAATATACCATCGGACTCTATTTTATCAGGTATTCTTAATTTTCATTTTAGTGATCATCTGCCAATTTTCTTAATTTACACATATAGTGATATACACGCATCTAGACCAACAAATACTTTCTCTCGAATTATTAATGAAAATAATACGAATCTATTCATAAACCTAGTACAAGATACGAACTGGGATGAAATAATGCAAATTTCTAATCCTGATGTGGCTTATAATTTATTTGAAATAACTTTGAAGAGATTGTACAATAAGGCTTTTCCATTTAAAAGAACCACGCTTAAATTCAAGAAAGAGTGGAAACCTTGGCTAACAAGGCACTGTCTTAATCAGATAAATAAAAATAATAAACTGTTCACAAAGTTCTTAAAATCAAGGTCACAAATTGATTATAATATTTTTTTAAAATTTAGAAATGATCTTAACTCCTACATTAGAAAATTAAAAAGAGATTATTATTTTCATACTTTTTCTAAAAATAATCCAAAAATAACCTGGAAGCACTTAAACATATTATTAGGTCGTAGGAATGTACCAAAGACTTTGATTCACCTCACTCGGGGTAACATCAAAATCACCGATCAAACTGAAATTGCTAATCAATTTAATGATCATTTTATTGTATCACCACAACGTATAATACAACAACTTCCTAAGCTGAACGATCAACAATTACCTCATTACTCCAACTCATGTACCTTAAATTCAATGCATACTTTGGAAATTACTAGAACCGAATTAATCTACCAACTGCAAAATATTAACATAAATACAGGACCTGGTCCAGATGATATTCTTCCCAAAATTTTAAAAACTATAACTTTTTTCATTGTTACTCCCCTATTATACATTTTTAATTCCATTCTAGCAACAGGTATTTATTTTCCCAGATTCGTTAAAAGTTGCAAAAATTACTCCTGTCTTTAAAAAGGGTTCTTTGACAGATATTAATAACTATCGACCTATAGCTAAATTATCCATATTTGCTAAAAATTTTGAAAAATTACTATTTGTTAGATTATTTGCTTATATTGAAAAATACAAAATTTTGCACAAAAATCAATTTGGCTTTTTACCAAATTCCTCAACAGAAATCGCCCTTTTACATTTAAAAGATAAAATTCAATCTAATTCTATTAATAATAAATTTACATTGGGACTTTTCATTGATTTATCAAAAGCATTTGATACTTTAAATCACAACTTATTATTATCAAAATTGTATGCAATTGGTATTCGGGGTACATTACATAATCTCTTCAGAAACTATCTCACTGGTCGCCAGCAATATACAGAAATTGAACATACCAAATCTAACTTACAATCAGTCATTTCAGGAGTCCCTCAGGGCTTGGTACTAGCTCCATTATTATTTAATATTTATATTAATGACTTCTGTACCTGTCTACGCAATTCAGATATTATTTTATATGCAGATGATGCAACCATATTAATACATGGAAATGATGTTGAGACACTGGTGCGACAACTACAAGGACGTTTTGTATCTATCACTAATTGGTTAACTAAAAATGATCTGGCTATTAATATTAACAAAACAAAAGTAATGATTTTTTTAAGTACGTCAACCCCTATTTCCTTAATTCAGAATATTAATTTACTCGGATCATCTGTAGAAGTGGTTCAAAATCATAATCATCTTGGTATCATTATTCAGCATGATTTAAAATCGAATTCACATGTTGACTACTTATCTAATAAGATCTCAAGAAATATAGGGGTTATTAGTAGTGCAGTAGCCAATTTAACCCCAAAACTAATTATTTTATTATACTATACTTTAGTTCAGTCTCATCTGATCTATTGTATATCTGTATGGGGATCGACTACCTTATATAATATGAAAAAACTTCAGTCGTTACAAAATAGATTCATGAGACTATTACAAATTAAATTACAATATACTCAATTTTCAAATACAGTCTTTCAGGCTAGACTCAGTCCAAATGATTTTAATATACTAACTATTCAACAATTGCATATCTATAGTATAGGTAAACAGATGTTTTTGAGAATAAAAAATGGTTACTACCAAGATTTAATTTCAATAAGTACTCGTGGTCATTATTATTCCACAAGACAAAAAACTACACTAATCCCCATGTTTCCACTAACAGAACGATTTAGATCATTTATTAATTATACTGGTCTGGCATTATGGAATACATTTCCTACTGATATTGTATCACTTAATAATATTAATATATTTAAACGAAAACTCAGGTATTTCTTACTGACCAAAAGCTCATAATGTATTATCACCTTTATTAATTTATAGTACCACCCTAGCTGTGTTTGATATTGTGTGGACTTGACTTTTTTATGTTGTTGTTTTTTTTGTTTTTTTTATTTTCATGAAAATTATGATGCTTTGGGAGAAGAGGGCACGTCAGGCCTATCAGGTCTTTTCCCTCCTCATTCCCTGTTGTTACAAAAATATGTGTGCTATATATTTATGATTGTGTAATACCATGTCTGGGATGTAAGGTCAGGTGATGCGTAACATCACAGCCTCTCCCTTGACAAATGTCAACCCCGCCTTCTCGTGGTGCATCCTGTTCCCACTAAAGGGGCTCTGACGACCGCAAATAGCGGTATAACTATACCATCGGGATCAGAGGAAATGCTATCCCACACTCACCAACCCGCTTGGCCAGCGTGGTGAGTTATGGCCAAACACCTCCAAAATGACTCTACAACTTAAATCTTGGCCCTCAGTCTCCGGCAGCTGGAATGTACCTGGCCAAGGCAGCGGCCAGTGCGACATGAAGGCAGAGGGTGCTAAGAATCCCCGGAGGACCGGACTAGGCTGCCATTTGATGCTGACCTTGGCAACGTACAACGGACGCTCCCTATCTTCTGATTCAAGGCTTCTTGAATTGGAAGAGGAACTACAAAGGATCAAGTGGGACATCGTCGGGCTGAGTGAGGTAAGGAGAAAAGGAGAAGATCTCATTGAACTGAAAAGTGGACATCTCTTCTACTATCGTGGGACAGATACTGGCAGAACTAGTGCCGTTGGATTTATAATAAACAAGAAACTGAAGGATAAAGTTGTACAAGTTGAAAGTTCCTCTGACAGAGCTGCACGACTGCGTTATCCAACTCTCGAGAAGATACAAGGCTCAGATCATTCAAACTTATGCACCCACCACAAGTCATCCTGAAGAAGAAATTGAAGAATTTTATGAGGAAATTCGTCATCTAAATAATAAAGGTAAGCAGCACTTGAAGATAATTATGGGAGATTTCAATGCAAAAATAGGGCACCGGCAACAGAATGAAACTTCAGTAGGTAAATTCGGTCACGGCAACAGAAACCAGCGTGGAAATACTCTCGTTGAGTTTGCAGAGGCAGAAGGATTTTTCATCTTGAATTCCTTTTTCAAGAAAAAGCCACACAGGAAATGGACATGGAGACATCCAATTGGGACGACAAGTGAAATTGATTTTATTATGTGTAACAAAAAATTCGTCATCGAAGACTGCAGTGTGCTAAACAAGTTCAACACAGGTAGTGACCATAGATTGGTGAGATGTAAGATGCACCTCAACACTAAACTGGAACGTGGCAAGCTCATAAGACAAACAAAATGTATTGACATAACCAACCTTAAAAAACACCATAATACTTTCAAGTTGGAACTGAAGAACAGATTCTCTGCTTTAGAAGGCCTAACATCGGAAGAAGTGGATATTTCTGAAGTTAACAGAAAAGTAACCAAAGCTCTTATGGAAACAGCAACAAAATTAGCTGGGTCTAAGAACAAGTTGCATGTAAACAAATTATCAGGAAAAACCAAAATGTTGATGCAAAAAGAAGAGAGATGAGGACAACTAAAGAAGATGTGACTTCCAAAGTGGAATATATAGAGCTATGCAAGACAGCACGAAAAGTATCACTGAAGACGTAAGGAAATTCAACTGTGAGCTAGTGAGGAAAGCAATTGAAAACAACCAAAGCCTAAAGATAGCAAAGGGACATCTCAGTAAGGGAAGAAAACAGATTATGGCTCTGAGAAAAGAAGATGGTTCTATAACAAGAAATAGAGGCGAAATTTTGACAAGAGTGAAAGATTTCTACTCCAAACTATATGAAAGGGATGATATATGCACTCCAGACATCATGAAAGGTACCAGAGTTCTTCCAGTCCTCCCAGCAGAAGTTGCTCATGCAATCAAGAACATGAAGCGGGGGAAAGCTCCAGGAGAAGATGGAATTACTATAGACATCATACAAGAAGCAAGTGGAGAAATTGAAACAGTACTCGCCCAAATTTTTACTCGATGCCTTAATGAAGGGAAGATTCCTGAGGATTGGAACAATGCTACAATGATCCTGCTACATAAAAAGGTGACATTGAGGATCTCAGGAACTACAGACCTATCAGCCTCCTATCAGTGGTTTATAAAATCTTCACTAAAGTTCTTTCACACCGCTTGAAGGTAACACTGGACATGGCTCAACCGAGAGAACAAGCTGGATTCAGGAGTGGCTACAGCACAATAGATCATATCCACGTACTGAGAGAACTAATTGAAAGAGCGAGGGAATATGAACTTCCATTGTGCATGGCTTTTTATCGATTATGAAAAAGCCTTTGATTCGGTGAAACCATCAGCAGTTACCACGGCTCTGAAATCCTGCGGTATTGAAGATGCATACATTAATATTATTAATAACATCTATGAAAATGCAAGTGCAAAGATTCGGCTGTTTGAAAATACAACACACATAAAAATTGGAAAGGGAGTGAGACAAGGTGACACCATATCTCCGAAGCTTTTTAATGCCACATTGGAAAATGTCTTTCAATCACTGAACTGGGAAAACAAAGGGATAAAGATTAATGGAGATTATCTAACCCACCTTCGTTTTGCTGATGACGTAGTCATTTTTGCAACTACCCCATCAGAGCTGCAGAGTATGATCCAGGAACTTGCTGACAAGAGTAAAGAAGTGGGATTAAAAATGAACTTTCAGAAGACAAAAGTGATGTTCAATGCTTTTACAAGAAATGAAGATTTATCGATTGATGGAGAAAAACTGGAGATAACAGATACGTACGTTTATCTTGGACAGCAGATATCAAGTGAGGGTCACATTGATGAAGAAATTAATCGGCGTACAAAACTTGCCTGGAGAGCTTTTGGAAGAAACAGCATAATTTTCAAGAGCAATATGCCATTATGTCTTAAAAGAAAAGTGTTTGATCAATGCATCCTTCCAGTGCTTACGTATGGTGCAGAGACGTGGACCTTAACTAAAAGAGACATACAAAGGCTGCAGACAACTCAAAGAAGCATGGAGAGGTGCATGCTTGGTATAACCAGGAGAGATAAGAAGAGGAACTCGTGGATCCGAAAAATGACGAGAGTGGAAGACATCATGATCAGAGTTAAATCCCTGAAATGGCAATGGGCTGGACATACTGCCAGAAGGACAGACCATAGATGGACAGCCGAGATTTTAGATTGGATTCCAAGGGACAGGAAAAGACCCAGAAAAAGACCACATGGGAGATGGGTGGATGAAATTCGTAAATATGCGGGAGTGACATGGAGGAGACTGGCACAAGACAGACCGTTGTGGAGGAAACTTGGGGAGACCTTCGTCCAGCAGTGGATTGATAATGGTTGACAATGATGATGATGATGATACCATGTCTGTAACAACTAAAATGCAATAAATGAAATGAAATGAATGAAATCATGTGTCGTGCGACACCCTACCACTGACCCGATCCTGAGAGAAGTGACTAATAGAAAGGATTGTGTGACTAGCACGAGGCGTCACATTGAATGAACACATGGTGCAGAGGGAGCCTACTGGAATGTCAGATAATATGATAAGACCTTGCTACCACTAAAGTTGCAGTTTTGTTTCACTTTTATCGAAAGGTGTAATTAACAATGTGAAACACTCATAGAAATGCGAGCCAACCAGCAATTTTAAATGCCATTTTTGTATTCAGCACCCTAAAATTAGCTAAGATTGGGTAGGTTTGAGTTCATAAAATTTTTCTTGTTTACCAGTGTTATATATGTGGAAATCACATGGGCTTCAGCCAAATCCAGTACTTTATTTCTGCAACATTTGGCAAATCTTAATCTAATGCAAAGGTGAACCATTTTGAGGATGTGTGCCGAAATTTTGGAGATAGTTTTCTAAAATATCCTCTTGTGTGCCAATGGGAATTTGAGCAGCAAATCGTGATTTATTATTTATCCACTGTTCACTCACAAACAACAGAAGAAAAATATAAGCTAAGTGAAGCTAATGGGAGCATTTACTTCAATTATTACGCAAATGCTTATGTGTACATTAGGTCTACGAGGATTTCAAAACATGTCATATGGTGTCACATGTTCTCGTAAACACCCAGCTGGTGCAAAGCCAGCACGAGACATCTTCTGCAAACACTTCTCACTGCTCTCATTAGTGCTCGCAAGGAGCAGGGGTAACACAGCAAGCACGGGTCCCCCTTCCTCATGGTCTACAGAGAGAGGTGATCAGGTATGTTACCATGGTCATTGAGAACACCCCACTTTTCATTTGTACACTAATGTCCCTTTGACTTACAGCCAGGAGAATCCTTTTACACTCCTTAGACTACCCTAGTGAACTGTTATCTTCTCGCTGTCTAGCAGGAGGGCCACTTTTAGAGAAGTACCTTTAAAACATGAATTAAGCTGAAATAAATCCTCTTCTTCAGCTCTTACGGAAATTCTCTAAGTTATTCCCTACATTTAAAAGTTGAAAATATCTCTTAGTAACAGCTGCTTCATTTGGCACAGGGTTTCCACTTTCAAGGAAAATTTCCCTTTTTAGGGAAATTTCATCAAAATCAGGCCTCCTCAGGGAAAAAAAGGGAAATTTTTGTTCAAGAAATATAAAAGCTTGAACTGTAACTGAATTAAAAGTCACCCAACCAAATTGCAACCATAACTTCAATGAAGCAGATTTAGTGGTTTTTGAAGTCGTATGTTTTCCTGCCTGAGTTGAATCTTTTTACTGCAAATGCTTTGCCTGAGGGTGAGGATGCAGTGGTAGTGCTGCATAAGCTTGGTAAATAATACATATGGTTTCTGTTAATGTGTTGCTTGTGCTTGATGCTGGTCTGGGAGTGAGAGAGCAAGCTGGTGAGGTAACATCTGCCATTGGAAAGGGTGGGGGAATTAAAGAATAAGCCATAGGAACGAATAGAGGCAAGGACACCATTTAGAGCTCACACTCATTGCCTTAGAAACTGCAGTAAGCAGATTGCAAGTACACAGTAGGCAAAGTACATTGTCATTCCAGTACCGCCCATATGGTTTTATAGATAAGCGCTGTATTTTGGGGAACCCAGGAATTGGAAATAATCGTTAAGAAAACATTGGAAGTCTACAGATGTGAGAAAAGGAACTGTGAACAAAAAGGTAAGCCTTCACATTTTTATTGTGCTAATTCTATGCACCGATCTTCTCCTCAGTCTCTTTCCAGTTTCCTCTCTTAACTACCATTAATTTATTTTTATTTCTCACTCTCTCTGCCACCACGCAAGACAGATGATATATGATGTGTTCAAAAATTTTGAGTTGCCAAACACATGTGCTCAAAAATTTGACATGTAGTCGAATAAGCTTGATGAGTCTACTGATTTAAAAAAACTTTCTGCATGTTCTAGTTTTGGGACTCGATCATATTCTTCAAGAATTCCTTTTAATGGTTTCCTGACAACGTTTTTCAACGCCAAGATAACTTTGGATTCTTCTTGGAACACCCAAAGCTGACAAAAGAAAGTAACCAACAAAGTGAATTACCTATTTTAATATTCAGTTCTTTTAAGAATTGTGTTTTAATCCTGTGCGCTTTTACAAAAAGGACTAATCTCGGTGACATTTTAAAGTCGATAGACTTTAAGTTTGTTTTTTAATCCTAAAAGTCGATAGACTTTTCGAGCTTATTCAACTACATGTCAAGACAGATCATATTTTGTTCTTTTAACCTTCAAGATTGTTTTTAGATTTTAGAAGTCTGACATTCTTGTGCTTTTGCTATGTTTATTTCCTGCGTTAATTATTTGGAACTGTACATCAAAACTTATCATATTCAGGTATCTATGCAACATATTCAGCATTTCATTTTGCAACTTGTAAGTAATCATTTTCTTTCAATATTTTGTTTCATATAAGACAAAAAATTTGATTTAAATTTTCCCAGAAGTAGCACTGAATTCTCAGTAATTTCTCGTTTGAGGTGTATGATTGCATGGCAAATATTTGATGACGTACCATATAGATAAGTTACGATTAGCCATACCACAGAAGAACAGTTATTCTTTGCTTACAATAATGCAATAAAATATGCTTTTTAACAATATACAAAATTAATCCCAGTTTTGCTATTTGAATAAAAAAATGTCCTTTTTCATGTAGGAAAAAAAAAGTGAAAGAAAATTAGAAATACACTTCTGTTTTCAGGAGAAAAAGGGAAATTTTTGCTCCTTCAAACGGAAAAAGTGCAGAGTGGAAGTGGAAGCCCTGCTTAACAGTAATGATAATCATTTTATATTTATTATGGGTGTGGTTTAAAAATCAAGGGGCAGCACTCAGGGCCTGTCTATAGGGCTCCAGGGCCAGGAAGATGGTGAGGTCCCCATAAAAACAAAATATTTTACCAATAAATAGCATGGAAGATATCACAAGATACACATGACACAATTAGTACATATACATATACTACACACATTTACCAGTATTTCCTTCTTTTTAAATTTTGCATCAAATGCAAGAGATGTTTCATACTTTATCCAATACAGAAAATCTAACTGCGTAATAGTTGAAAAGTAATAGAATTTTTGAAAATATTCTAGTTGGATAATTCTTACCTAGGCATTCCGTTTCTAGCGATGATTCACATTTCTCGCACGTTTGCGGTCTTCGTTGAAGTTATTGTCCTATTGTCCGTTGTACGTGAAGCAACCATTCACATCAAACACACTGTTTGCTTTGGGTGGAGTCAGTAGATCTTCACTTTAGGATTCAAAAACATCAACTCTTTACCGTTATTAATGCTCTAAATTTTTCGCCAGTCTTTGGCCATCCTCAGGAGCGTGGCGACTTTTCCACCGATGTTCGTGGTTTACTTCTCGCCAATGGAGTCCGATACCCCACGTTGCCACTAGTTGGATACGTTTCTTGACCAAAACCTAGCTGGCGCCATCTATGTTTCATTAATTCTATGTTGTTGTTTTTTTGTTTTGTTTTTTTATTTTCCTTCAAATGGTCGTTGATGTTGTCTTTCAGTTTTCTTCTTCTTTTCTTTTCCTATCCCTGTCCCCTTGTCGTTTTCGTCAGTTTTTCTTTTGTTCTTTTTCTTGTCTTATTAGCTCTTTTGAAAGGCTAGATAATGTATTTTGGTCATTCTGGTTACACACCCTTGTTTTATTTTTATAAATTAAGATCCATTCCTCCATTCTCATTTGTCTCTCTGATTTTTTATTCCTTTTTAGCATTTTAATTTCTTTGAATTTTGGAAATGTTTGGTTGTATAAAAGGAATAAAAAATCAGAGAGACAAACGAGAATGGAGGAATTGATCTTAATTTATAAAAATAAAACAAGGGTGTGTAACCAGAATGATCCAAATACATTATCTAGCCTTTGGAAGGAGCTAATAAGACAAGAAAAAGAACAACAAAAGAAAAACGACAAGGGAACAGGGATAGGAAAAGAAAAGAAGAAGAAAACAGAAAGACGACATCAACGACCATTTGAAGGAAAATAAAAAAGCAAAAAAAAAAAAAAAAAACATAGAATTAATGAAACATAGATGGCGCCAACTAGGTTTTGGTCAAGAAACGTATCCGACTAGTGGCACGTGGGGTATCGGACTCCATTGGCGAGAAGTAAACCACGAACATTGGTGGAAAAGTCGCCACGCTCCTGAGGATGGCCAAAGACTGGGGAAAAATTTAGAGCATTAATAACAGCAAAGAGTTGATGTTTTTGAATCCTGAAGTGAAGATCTACTAACTCCACCCAAAGCAAACAGTGTGTTTGATGTGAATGGTTGCTTCACATACAACGGACAATAAGACAATAACTTCAACGAAGACCGAAAACGTGCGAGAAATGTGAATCATCGCTAGAAATGGAATGCGTAAGCATTATCCAACTAGAATATTTCCAAGTATTTTTTAAATAATGCACGTAAAATAGAATAGTAGCCTTTTCCGATCTATTTCTAAGTCGGAATATGAACTGCTAATGTGAATTGAGTCATAGAATTTGATTAATATTTTACTAATTGTTAATAATTGTAGAATTTGTTACAAAATCTAAAGCAAAGCTGATTGTGATCTTTAAGTGAGGATGCAATTTTACATTAGAGTAATGAAGAAAGAGCTTTATGGAAATTGAAACTGCTCCTTTAATTAAAGCATTGGAGATTGTTTGCTAAAAGGGTGCAACAAAACCACATATAAAATATTACTTTAATAATAATAATAATAATAATAATAATAATAATAATAATAAAGAGGAGTTCAATAATTATTAGGTCATTTCTAGAAACAATTTTAACAGGGGCCAAGAGCTTGAGCCTTGTATGCCTGTGTGTGGTAATCAGGCCTTGGCAGCACTGCACGCTAACAAAAATTTTTCATGAAGCACACATAGCATATTAAATCCATTTATTTTTGTGGTGTAGTCAGCATAAAGATTTGCCAAGCCTTTGCACTCCACTGAGAGGCTTTTTCAAGGCAATGGTAACATTTTTATGTCTACCATTGCCTTGAAAAAGCCTCTCAGTGGAGTTCGAAGGCTTGGCGAATCTTTATGCTGCCTACACCACAAAAATAAACGGATTTAATACGCTATATGCATTTCATTATTACTCATGTCTGGTGTATTGAAAATAAAAAAATTTTCATGTGCCATAGGTTCACCACTCCAGATCTCAGTGACACAGGGGTCGCACTGCCGATTGCAATTTGCAAAAAAAGAAATCATTTTGGCAATGGAAAAAAGTTTTGGTGATTACCTTTTTGTGCTGTTATAATACTTTGGTGAAATTTTTTTTTAATTTAGTAATATGGTTTTGAGAATATCACATGGCGTGGTGAAAGGCCTCAGCAGAATGTAAGCTTACTGCCTTCGATCCACATGTTACTGGGAGAAAGAGAGAAAATGTATGTATGGTTTCATTTATTATATTAATAGTTATTATACTACATCATATACTAATATAATAACATAACAACAAAGTTAACAAGGAAGAATTTATGAAAAATTTATTAAAATGGGAGTTTCCTAAAAAAGGGTTATATTAAAAAAAAGGCTAACAATTAGTCCTTTGCTAAAAAAATCAATAGCAAAATTAATAAAAACATAAAAATAAAAAATATCATAATTTAAATTGATCAAGTATATACAGGGCCATAGCCAGAAAAAATTTTCAGGGAGAGTTTCTCAATTTGAAAATTAATTTTCGCCGTACATTATACATATGTTGAATTTTTTTCTGTCACATTTTATTTGCACACGAAACTCTTCTATTTAATACTCCCCATTTTTCAAATACTGATTTATACGCTATATTACTTACAAAAATTTATAAAATTTATGAAACAATTATTTTATTTTTGAGACATTTTAAACATTTCAGGTAGGGTTTAAACCCTCAAAACACCTCCCTCGCTATGACCATAAGTATACTGTATATTTACTACTTAATGCATGAAAGCATGTCCCTCCCAGTAAGATGACCAGATGACATAAAAATGAATGGACAGTTGGAGGAAGTAATGTGCGATATATGTGGGAAAATAAATAGATCAAGAAGCAAATGAGTTATGCTCATATTCTTATGAGATTATTTGTGTAATTGCTTTTAAAAAACGTTTCCTATTTTCAACCACATAATTATAAATATAAACTTTAGAACCCAGATATTGCAAGCTCATATTTAGCAAGTTTTTGGATTTAACAAGGAAAATAGGAACTTTTGTTATGATATAATGTTAATTCAAGCTACTTTGATCATTTTAAAGAAAATGAAACAAAATTTAATGAAGTCCCTGGATATAACGATGGAAAGAACATGTAAGATGACCAGTTTTAATAAGCAAAATACAAAAATTTAATGACAGTCCACATTTAACAAGGCAGAGGAAATCTGTAGCACACTGTCTTGGAATGAAGAAATAGAAATGGTGGTATAAAGGACGAAATTACAATGTTAACAGAAAAGCAATAGAAAGGAAGTCCATCAAATGCTCAACATGTGAGTTGTGCAACAGGATCTCTTTGCCACCTATTCTAAGGGCTATGTTTTGGGTGCATCACATCAGCAAAGTTGCAAACAGGCCACCTACTCCTATGCAAAAACAGTATGAGTGGGTCTTACACATGTATAAGTTCATTTCTAGGCAACAATTGCAGAGAGGGATAAGACACTAATGGAATGGGAATGTTGCTGGAGGGAAAACAAGAGATAACAATTCCTAGAATCGTATCCATTGTCCCTTTCACCCTCCAAGTGAGCATTGCATTGGGAGGATCGGTGCTGCTTTTGCTTCATGTTTGTTGTGTAGTTAAACTACAGTCAACCTCACATGACAGTCAAGTTGAATATACTTAAAAGATTTAATTAATTAGCTATATTGCTAATGCAGTTAATTAAATCTTTTGAGTATATCCAATTGCTATGGATATATAATACAAAGGTATATGCATATTTTACATGGTGGAAATTTTCACACAAATATGGATTTAGTGAATGCCCAGATTTAATGAGGGTTTCTGTCAGTTCGAAACTCCTCGTTATAAGCAGGTTCTACTATACAGATATATACAAATGATGAAGAAACAGGTTTCTGTACGCCCAATTGATGTGAAAGATGATAAAAGTGAACTCCGTTTATTAGGCATACAAAATAAAGGGATCAAGAGATGATAGCTTTTACTACCTCCGGGTAGCTTCAGAAATATTTTTTCCGGTTGCTTCTGCGATCTTTAGCTACTAAATGCCTGATGAAGCTACCCGGAGGTAGTGAAAGCTAGCATGTCTTGATCCCTTTATTTTATACACCTAATAAACGGAGTTCACTTTTTATCGTCTTTCACAGGTTCTACTATACTTAAAAAATTCTCACCTGTCCTTTCTTCAGGTGTAATGTAAAAAGAGTTCCCCTTGATGTATTCTTCAAGTCTCTTTGCACTATTAGCGACAAATGGTAGCACAGAGAATTCTGAAATTTTGCGTTAGAGGGCACCAACATACTTTCTCATGAACTTTGTGGCGACTGCTACACTGCAGTGGTTTGATTACAGTAGCAATCTACATGATGATCACAAGGATGGTTGAAATATATATGTTAA
The DNA here is from genome assembly GCA_039090855.1 of Macrothele yani. Lineage (NCBI taxonomy): Eukaryota > Metazoa > Arthropoda > Arachnida > Araneae > Macrothelidae > Macrothele > Macrothele yani. Next base: position 1,591,925 of record CM077029.1, read on the forward strand.
ATGTTATTTCCAAATCAGTATGATGAAAGAAACCATGAAATTATTTTTACTTGAAGAAAAATCAGGCCTTTCTAAATAAAAGAATTTTAATTATTTTTAACTCATTAATATGAGGTTAGGAATTAAATATTTTTATGTACTAGTCAAATTTTGGAATGGTAGCCCTACCTTTCTGAGGGATACAGTAGGTGCTGCCATTCAAGAGACAAATTCCAATCTTTCAAATCATTTTTCTCATGAATGGCAACACCTACAGCAGTCCTAAGGAAGGGTAAAGGGTAGGTGTACTACCCGAAAATCTGACTCAGTAAAAAACGTTAAATTCCTAAGTAAACTCTACCCATATTCATGTGAATAGTTATAGATTATCATCTAGAAATAACCATATCATCATTTATTACCAATTTCTAATTATTTGTTTTCTTAAACATGTGGCTAAAAGTAATATGTCTACATAAAATTTTTACAAAACCTCAAACTGTAAACAAAGGCTTCATTAGAACCATTTAAAAAACTGAATTTCATAAATTACAAGCACCTTTAAACTGTGTAGCATGTTGGAAAGGAATGTAAATGATATTTCTGAAACTTTTTACATTATCTGATGTGAAGCCCTGTAGATATGACACACACAGATAAAGTAATGTTCTTCTTTTTTTAACTTTGAAACATGTTCAAATCTGTTAATTTTGAGAGTTTTGAGGAATTCTTAGTAGCGTGTCGTCACACATAAGAAAAAATTTCAAAAAGACAGTGGCACTTTAGCAGACTTCTGCTACATTTTTAAATTATGATACACTAATATTATTATGATTAATGCAATGTACATTTTTGAAGAGGTTTTCTTTTTGCCATTTTGATTATCTAGATCATTTTTTATTTATAATAATCCAGATATCAATGTTCTGTTGCATTGTCATAAACTACGCAAATACAATTTACTTACAATATTCGTTCAAGGAATTCAGTTCCCCATTTTAAAAGAAATTACATTTTTTTTTTTGTAAAATATTTTTAATGAACATATAAAAGCTTTGTTGTACCTGTTGCAAGTAAGGAAATTGTGGAAATTGTTTGAAATGCATAATGGATGCAGGTGAAATTTACTATAAATAAGTGGTAGGCAATGCATGTAACTAACAAACAAGTTAAGATGATGGTAGTTGAGAACACACTAAGTTACGTATAATAGTTGTTAAGGCAAGTATATTTCAGCCATTACTATGGCCTTCATCAGTGCGACTACGATTTCTTTTGTTGCCAGATTGGAAAGGTAAGTTTTGTAACTGTAACTCTGGATAACGTGATGCAATGAGAGATTTCCCAGATGTATGGAACGTAAATGGGGAGCTCCGAGTTGCAATTTTTGGAAAATAAAATTTCCAAACTTTCTCTAAACCTCAGAGCAAAATGATCTTGGAAGGAAGCAAACTTTTTTGTATCAGACCAAATTGGAATAGCAGAAGTGTCAGCCGTGGTAAGTTGAGACAAGGAAGAGAAAGGTTTTCCAAATTTCACATCAGATTTGTGTTCCTGAAGTCTTGAGAGACTTTTTCAGAATGAACTTCCTATGTATGTTGTTAATCCAACGTTTGTCTTGATAGGAATTTTATACACTCCAGGAGAAGAAAGTGGAGGTCTTAGGTCTCTGTCATTCCAGAGGATAACAGAAATTGAAGAAGAGCAAATGGCAAGTCTATATACTTCTCTTTTGAAGATACTCATCAGTATCTTATATCCTTCTATTTTGAAAATACTGATGAGTATTTTATATCCTTGTCTTTTGAAGATACTGATGAGTATCTTCAAAAGAGAAGGATATAGACTTGCGATTTGCTCTTCTCCTTCAATTTCTGTTATCCTCTGGAATGACAGAGACCCAAGACCTCCGCTTTCTTCTCCTGGAGTGTATAAAATTCCTATCAAGACAAACATTGGATTAACAGCATACATAGGAAGTTCATTATGAAAAATTCTCTCAAGACTTCAGGAACACAAATCTGATGTGAAATTTGAAAAACCTTCCTCTTCCTTGTCTCAACTTACCATGGCTGACACTTCTGCTATTCCAATTTGGTCCAATACAAAAAAGTTGGCTTCCTTCCAAGATTGTTTTGCTCTGAGGTTTAGAGAAAGTTTGGAAATTTTATTTTCCAAAAATTGCAACTCAGAGCTCCCCATTTACGTTTCATACATCTGGGAAATCTCTCATTGCATCACGTTATCCAGAGTTACAGTTACAAAACTTACCTTTCCAATCTGGCAACAAAAGAAATCGTAGTCGCACTGATGAAGGCCATAGTAATGGCTGAAATATACTTGCCTTAACAACTATTATACGTAACTTAGTATGTTCTCAACTACCATCATCTTAACGTGAAGTTTACTGTTTCTACTGCATAACTTTGTTCAAGTAGGTACTTACTCTTTTCCAGAACAGCTTAACAATACAAGGCCTATGTCCTACAGGTAAAAGATGTTTTTGAAGACTTGGGAATCGTAGTGACTCGGAATTATCAACAGAATCCTGCAAATTAAATTTCAAACCAATAAAAATGTATTACAAAAATTAACCCAAATAAAAAAAGTGTGGCTCTTTACATATCACAAAAAATGCACCACAGTACATATGTAGGGTTTTCACAAATTTTGGTACTGACTGACTTCTCTCATAAATACATTAAAAAAATGTATTAATTTGTCAATCCATAGAAGCACTTTCTCCTCGCAACTACCCATGTTCAGTTTTGATTTTAGTTGAAATTTTCACTTGAACACTTAGTGTTATTTAAATATTTGCAAACTTGATGTCACACCTTGTTCTTTAAATGCTTTTTCCACTATGTGAAAAGGTAAGCAACCTTCTAATTATAATAATGAAACTTTTCAGTAAATCTGATCCTCAGGCAAAATTGGCATTTACTGAAGTAGCATGCAGGAAGTAAAGGATTACATATTACTTTTGCAATGCAGTCTGATTAGCTGTTAATGGGGAGTTTATGTTCAGTAGTTAATTTTGCCATATATGTCATATATGACACCCTAAAAACATTACTTTAAAGTTTTGATAAATTGTGATGCACATATGTATACTACATGTACCACTTACTCTGACAATTATACAGTTTCTTTTAATGCAGTTCTACAAACTTTGAGAAGGCAATTTTTATCTTTGAGTATGTGGTATGTAACTTTAAACTGTTTGTGAATACCTTTCAGATTTATTCATCTTTAGTTAATATCCATTTAATGATAATGGTTTAACTGTTGTAACTTTTTACGTTATTTTTCTTTTGCGTCAAATGCATTTCTCAATTGGAAAATACTATAATTAACTGCAAGAAATTAGATTGACAAAATTTGTAATGTACCTTTTGGTTGTAACAGTTGTTGGCCCAGTCGTCGGTTCGCTATCTTTCACTCGGTTCTTGAGTTCAAACACTTCAAAAACAGTAGGTACATTCTTCACAGAGGTGTACGTACTCATTGACCACAAATTTTTAAAAAGGGGAGGGGGAAGGCATGGAGGAGCTTTCTTCAAGTCTATTTTGGACTAGAATACGTTTAAGTCTGAAATTCCAAAAGTCGAAGGAGTAAGAGGACTCAGAAATCCATTAGACCAGTATAAAAGTCTCTTTAAAAAAAAAAAAAAACAATTGCTCCAAGAAGGGTAGTCATGACAAAAAACAAAGGATTAAAATGAACTGTAAAATGTTAAAATACCTTAGGACAGGATGTACCAGTACGAGTCATCTGAAAAAATTTCCGCACGAGAAAATACAAGTCACCAAAAATATTGCTGGACTTCTTGGCTGTATATTGCTAGACTACTTGGTTGCCATCTTCTGGGACTTTGAGTTGTCCGTTCCTTCCGCAGTCCACACTGACTATGCCACGCACTCAGATCCCGAATCTGCCTTTGGTAGGTCGATGACGTGTCGTAACCTGTAAAGGCACCAGATCACGAATCTCTGCCTTTACATGTTAGGTCGATGACGTGTCGTAACACGTAAAGGTCGATGACATGTTGTAACACATAAAGGCAGAGATTCGTGATCTGATAATAATTTCTGTTTTAGGGTCAGATGTTGGGAGTTCAGCATCAGGAAAAGATTAACATAACTTTTTTTGGTAAAAACCATGTAATTTTTTTCAAATTTGCATAAGGATGTTTTTGTTCATGCAGTCTCTTCTTTTTTTTTTTTTAGGAGTTTAGCCAATTAACTGTAAAGATACACTTAAAATCTGTATTGCACTTTAAGATGTTTCTTTATATACAATATATATATTTCACCTTTTTTTTTTTTTTTTATTGTGGTTTAACGACCACTGTGAGCAACTCGAGGGGCTATAAGCAATCAAATAATTTAGAGACACTCCCAAATTATTTGCCTCCACCCCTAATTTATGGTCACTGGTCCCAGGGAAGGGAGAGAGCCAGTGCCTTAAGACAAACACAAAATCCATGTCTCACAGGATTCGAACCCAGACCCATCTCAGACGAATGGTCATAAGCCATCGCTTAGACCACTGCGCCACCGGGGCAGCTTTTTCACTTTCACTACTACTCTGGCAATGTTCTCACCAGGGTTCCAGAATCAGGGGTGAAAATGTCCCCCAGGCTTTTTTTCTGGGGGTGATTTTGAAAAATCAGGGGTGATTTTAAACAATCGTAAACTTAGAGAAAAATACTACATTTATGGGGGGGGGGGGGAAACGAACAAACACAAAAATAATATAAATATTTTATACATATCTTCTAATTTTGTTATTAAATATTTCAGCAATTTTGTGAAATGGAAAGCTTTCTTGTCTTACATTTGCTGCTGCTATTCCAATCAAATTTTTTAAAGTTTAGGTATTCTTTCAGTCTGTTGCAAAATTTATCTTTTATTTGATTTTGTGTGCTAAAAGAATGCTCTACTGATGCAGAACTTATTGGCACAACCAAAGCAATTTCATACAACAACACTGTGCTTGGATACCCATCTTTATACCTGCAGATGAAAAGTTCTGCAACATCAGCAAATTTAAAACTAGCATAGCTATTTTTTAGCAGAATAATTATATATGGATATTCACTCAACAGGCATTTCAAATCTTCAAAATCTTTGAAGTGGTCTAACAACTTCAAAACAAATTTGCATGACACCGATGAGGATATTTACTTCCCATCCCAAAAACATTTGAGTGAATTGGCTCCTTTCACAACAATGAATAATAAAATAAACATAGGGACCTTTACAACGTCGAAAACAAAAAATCCCTTTAACACTGTATGAGCCGTTGCTTTTAGCCCAAAAATTACGACAGGATAAAAAAAAAAATATCTCAGTATCAATACAAGCATGAGCCAAATTTTAGAAAAGAGTTCTTCAGATGAGAAAAACCAGACCATTTATATATTGATAAAATAATGAATGGCATTAACTTACTTTTACGAATAATGCTGGTTTTGACAACACCTTGCAAAATGAACAAAACATCAAAATTGTTTTATTTTCGTCGGTTTCGACTTCAAGCCAGTCGTACATTTTGCGCCATTTCTCTTGAAAGTTAAGATTTTTTTTAATTTAGTTGGAGGTACAGCAGGAACAGCCTCACTACATTTCTCAGGCAATATTTCACTGTTTAAAATCGTAGCACTCGATGCCGAACTTGAATAATCGTCAGTAGAATGCTTCGTCTTTCTAATGAGGAACTTTTCCATTGTGTTATAGTAAGAACAAATATCAGAGCTTCCAACTTTTCAAAATAAAAAACCGGGACATCAACGCGCGTTCAGGGGCACATATTTACACTTTATAAATAATAAAATTATATATTATAGGTTTCTCTATTTTTTTTATTACAGTTAATTATGTAATACAAATAAAGAAATATTAGTATTTAAGTATAAAATAAGATTAACTAACCTTGTTAATGAGTTTCAATTTACTTCCTATATTGGAGGTTAATTATTTAACGTGCATTAATGCATTTGCATTTTTGAACTTCACTTTTAGTTGGTAAAGTTCGATGAACACTTACCGCACGTGGGGCTTGGCTTTCAATCCATATTTCCGTTACGTGGATGCGGCACGGGATTTTTTCATTTGGCCACGGGTCTGCTTCTTCTTTTTTTTTTTTTTTTTTTCTCCGTTGGAATTTATTTTTGTCTCATCACCAAATGAGTTTTTCCTTTGCTGCATCCTCATTTACTTCAATATTTATTCATACCCGAGTACTTTCGGTACTACTACTATACCGTCTTCGAGGGGACATTTTGCTCCAACTAGCACGGACCGTGTCAGCTGGGCATTTCGGTGGTTCTCGCGGGCTGCTTCTGTCATCTGCTATCGCTTCTTCTTGGGCGTTGTGGCGCCATCTCTTGTTGGTCAGTGATCTCCTTTTTCGAACTTTTTCTTTTTTTTGCTCAATTTTAATTAAATTTCTCCAGCTGTTTCTCAAATTATTAGGGTCATTGTGGTTGCAAACTTTTGTCCTATTTTTTTCAATCATTACCGACTCTGCTATTCTGAGGTGTTTTCGGATTTACAGCTTTTAATGATTTTTATATTTTCGAATTTTGGATATTTTTGGTTATCCAGACAGTATTGAATCAGTGCTGTTTTTCTTCTTTTTTCTGCCAGTTTTTTATGTGTTGTTTTAATCTGTGTTTAAGCTTATTTTTGGTACTTCCTATATAAGCCATTGGAGGATTTTCAGTAATAGGAATTGAATAAATACCTGCTTTTTCTAACATTCTTATTTTATCATTATTTTTTGTTACTATATTTTTGATGGTATTTACTTTTCCTCCAATTTGAATGTTATACTTTTTACAAATATTATTAATTTCATTGGTAGTGCCTTTAATGTAAGGAAAACCATTTAAATATTTGATTTCTTTTTAATTACTACAGCATTATTTTTTTTATTTTCTTTATTACTTCTGTGTCCCATTTTTTTATTAAATGGTTAGGATAACCAAAGCTGCTTGCAATTTTTTTATGAATTTGATTTCTTCATTGATGAACTGACTATTTTCAGAATGCGTATATGCTCTTTTAATTAAGGTTTTTATACTATTGCATTTTTGAGGATATGGATGTGCTGAATTGTATGGGATTAGGACCGGAACAAATGAACTTTTCCGATAAACTCTGTATAGTAACTTATCTGTGGATTTGATAACATGTACATCCAAAAAGGCTATTGCATTATTTTTTCCATTTCAACCGTGAGTTCTATAGTTGGATATAATGCGCTGTAACGTTTTGTTAATTTTTTTAATTCTTCTTCATTCAGTTTTGATAGAATGAAAATGTCATCTACGTATCGACAGTACACTTCTGGTTTTTTCTTCCATATGATGTAGGACATTTTCTTCAATTTCGTTCATCACAACCTCAGCATATAGAGTTGATAATGGTGAGCCCATTGATGCTCAAGTTTATGAATTATGGAAGCTGATAAGGAACTCAAAATATGCACAATTTGATGGCACTTGGAAAGATCGCATTTTGGATACTACGTTCATCGAAATTAACGAAATTGCTAACAAAGAAGCCAACTCCAATAGCGTTACGGTAGATAAAAAATTAAATGCACTATTTGATGAACAAAAATTAAATAAAGAACCCATAAATGAATATAATGTATATGAAAATCGGTCTGATAAGAATTTAAGCTTTACACAAAAAGCAATTTTACAAAAAGGGAAAAAATTTGCCTTTCCACAAGGCCTCCCTAAAACTGAAGAAATCATCCCTTGCCTCGAAGATATTCTCAAAAATATACCAGGCGCAGAGAATAAAACTGAAGTAGAGAACAAATTATATAGAGTTATTCTAAAAGAATATAATGCCAAAAACAACAAAAACTTCTATATAGAGAAAAAATTAAAATATGAAAAAAAACAACTATTGGAATTGAAAAATGACCCATTTATCAAATTTTGTGAAGCAGATAAATCCGGCCAAATCATTATTCTCAACACTGATGAATTTGAACAAAAAATGACAGAAGCAATTGATGGATTAAATTGTACTGAAATTAAGAAAGACCCAACTGATAATCAAATTAAATTCTTAGCGGATATAAGAAATCATAGCACATTACCTGATGAAATCAAACGCTCGTTTCCACCAATGGGAGCAGGCATACCACGTATCGTTGCAAAGATAAACGCACAAAGATGGTGCTCCAATGAGACTGATAGTCTCAAAAAAAAACTCACCTTTGATAACATTAGAGAAAAACATTTACAAATTCCTAGCACCCTTTTTCATGAACAACAAGTTCACCATCAAGAACACATATGAGTTTATAGAGAAAATTAAAAATGTAAAAACTGGCCTAATGGACTTAAACATGGCAAGCATGGATGTTAAAGCATTATATCCAAGCACTCCAGTTCCAGAAGCTATTGAAATCATCATTAAGAAGTTGCAAAATCTTAAAATTTTAAATAACACACAAATTCAAGAATTCAAAAAAGTTTTAGTTTATTTATATGAAAATAATATTTTTACATACAAGAACAAAATATTCAAACAAAATTCAGGAGGCCCAATGGGCTCACCATTATCAACTCTATATGCTGAGGTTGTGATGAACGAAATTGAAGAAAATGTCCTACATCATATGGAAGAAAAACCAGAAGTGTACTGTCGATACGTAGATGACATTTTCATTCTATCAAAACTGAACGAAGAAGAATTAAAAAAATTAACAAAACGTTACAGCGCATTATATCCAACTATAGAACTCACGGTTGAAATGGAAAAAAATAATGCAATAGCCTTTTTGGATGTACATGTTATCAAATCCACAGATAAGTTACTATACAGAGTTTATCGGAAAAGTTCATTTGTTCCGGTCCTAATCCCATACAATTCAGCACATCCATATCCTCAAAAATGCAATAGTATAAAAACCTTAATTAAAAGAGCATATACGCATTCTGAAAATAGTCAGTTCATCAATGAAGAAATCAAATTCATAAAAAAAATTGCAAGCAGCTTTGGTTATCCTAACCATTTAATAAAAAAATGGGACACAGAAGTAATAAAGAAAATAAAAAAAAATAATGCTGTAGTAATTAAAAAAGAAATCAAATATTTAAATGGTTTTCCTTACATTAAAGGCACTACCAATGAAATTAATAATATTTGTAAAAAGCATAACATTCAAATTGGAGGAAAAGTAAATACCATCAAAAATATAGTAACAAAAAATAATGATAAAATAAGAATGTTAGAAAAAGCAGGTATTTATTCAATTCCTATTACTGAAAATCCTCCAATGGCTTATATAGGAAGTACCAAAAATAAGCTTAAACACAGATTAAAACAACACATAAAAAACTGGCAGAAAAAAGAAGAAAAACAGCACTGATTCAATACTGTCTGGATAACCAAAAATATCCAAAATTCGAAAATATAAAAATCATTAAAAGCTGTAAATCAGAAAAACACCTCAGAATAGCAGAGTCGGTAATGATTGAAAAAAATAGGACAAAAGTTTGCAACCACAATGACCCTAATAATTTGAGAAACAGCTGGAGAAATTTAATTAAAATTGAGCAAAAAAAAAGAAAAAGTTCGAAAAGGTGATCACTGACCAACAAGAGATGGCGCCACAACGCCCAAGAAGAAGCGATAGCAGATGACAGAAGCAGCCCGCGAGAACCACCGAAATGCCCAGCTGACACGGTCCGTGCTAGTTGGAGCAAAATGTCCCCTCGAAGACGGTATAGTAGTAGTACCGAAAGTACTCGGGTATGAATAAATATTGAAGTAAATGAGGATGCAGCAAAGGAAAAACTCATTTGGTGATGAGACAAAATAAATTCCAACGGAGAAAAAAAAAAAAAGAAGAAGCAGACCCGTGGCCAAATGAAAAAATCCCGTGCCGCATCCACGTAACGGAAATATGGATTGAAAGCCAAGCCCCACGTGCGGTAAGTGTTCATCGAACTTTACCAACTAAAAGTGAAGTTCAAAAATGCAAACTTGTTAATGAGATTCATTTTTAGAGAGTGAGACACTATTTTTTTCAGAGAGTCACCAATTTTTCTCCCCACCATAACAGGAGTCTTATCACATAAGGCAAGACAGTTCATCCACGGAATACCAAGATAGTGAAATTCTTCAAACACAAGTTTGGTAATATTTTCACCTGTTGAACTGGTTTCTAGGTACGGCAAAGAGAGCAGCATGCATCTCACTCACTTGCAATGATTATCAAAGTATGTTACAACAATTCCCCCCAAAAAATAAACCCAAAATTTCCCTAAATCAAGAAGATTGCTTGCAAAAATCAAGATTTACTACAAAATCAAGAAGATTTCAGACAGTACCAGAACTTTTAATTTATGATTATCTATTATTAGGGGAGAGCGGTATTGTATGGGATGTGCTAGCAGTATGCTTGATGATACATGTATTCAATTATTTTTTTGTATCAGTCACTCATAGATGGAGTTCAGAAATTGTGATGATTTTCAAGGTTTTGAATTTTTTTAGAAATTGAATGATGCAATTTTAGAAATAACTTGATTTCATTTAAGCAATGACAAGACAGTGACTTTTTTTTTAATGCCCTTGGATGACAATTTTATCCATCACGAATGCATGAAAGCGCTATTTTAGATAAAGGATGAATAGTGTAACTTTGAGAATATGAATACTTTTGAACACCATGCATCAATTCTTACAAATTTTCAGCTTCTTCACTTTCGTTTTCAGGAAAAAGAATTACGATTACGGTAAAAATCTTTATTTCACCCCCACCCTTTCTTTGTCAAGCTGAAATGCAAACCTTATTTAGGGTGGGGGTGGGGGAATATTTAAGAATACAGGATACATGTTCAGAACACCGTTGGGGTGGGGGGATACAATTACGGGAGAAATCTTTGCTACGTCCAATTTTCGTTTTCGGACAGTTTCCCTCCATTTTCAAGTTGAAATAGAAATATTTATAAAATAAAATGATATTTAACAACAATACTAGGCAGAGGAAACATCGCGTGAAAATTAAAATTACGATTATGAGAGAAATCTTCACTGCGTCTAACTTCCGTTTTCGAAAGTTTCCAGCGAAAAACATTCTCCTCTGCTACCAATTGCCCCGAAATTTCTGTTCAGTTATGCATCGATCTCGAGGAAAACTCCAATTATGACGAAAAAGGAGAAATTTCTCGAAGCTGTTTTGCCCGCGCATGCCTGAAGATTACAGTGAAATTTTTTTGCGCCGTCGAATTTCCGTTTTCGGAAATTTTCCCTCCATTTTTCAATTGAAATACAAATATTTTTGGAATAAAGTGATGTACAACAACAATACTGGACAGAGGCAACATCGCAGGAAAAAGAAATTACGATTGTGGAAATCTTTATTTCGTTTACTTCCGTTTTTGAAAGACGAAATACCGTCGCGATGCGTATTTTTACGCGTTGGTAAAATTTTGATGCGTAAACACACTTTTTGATGCGTACTAGACGCGTAATTACGCATTTTGGCGAACTCTGCATGGCGCAGAATTGAAAAAATTTTTCGCACTTTGGCGCAATTAGCGCAGCTATTCCGACACTGAGGGAGAGCAAGTTTGGAAGGATTGGCGGGAGGGGTTGTGCGATCGCTCCCAGCTAGAAACATGAGATAACATAAGGTTCAATCGCTATGAGATCATAATAAAACAAAAGCAGGAGTTTACACTAAGCGACAATAACAACGATATCACTTTTCCATCAGTAAAAAAAAATTACAAGCCATTTTGACGAAAATCCGGAAGAAACTATCTTTCGACCGTAAAACTACCCAAAACTCCGTAAAACTTGCGGGAAATCCGGAATACTTGGCAGGTATGCGGACGTCATTGCACCGATATCGGCTTTTCCGACATATTATGTAATATCACCTTGCCGTTCTTCACCCGATATCGGCTTGGCCAATGCATCTAATATCCTCTGGCCGTTCTTCACCCCATATCCAATATCTGAATTTCAAAGGCGCTTACTTAGAAACGGGACCAATTAATAGTTTTCGCATTTGTGCGAAAAAAACTATAAATATATTCGCAAAACGCGATCGCAGTTTAAACCGTGATTTTAACAAAAAAAAAGGACACAAAATTCAGAACTTTTACGAAATACATTGAAATCCGCAATTCTTCCAACCTGTCCGTAATTCGGTAATCATGTGGCCGAAACCGTAATGGTTGGCACCCTTAGCAGCGCGTGGGCTTTCGTCTCGTTGCACTCTACGCGGATGATCATGTGTAGAGGATTTTAGGAAGAGAGTATCTGACCCCAGGTTTTAAACAACCCTTAGAAATAGGAAGCTAGGAGATTTGGGCAAGAGTGCCCAAGAAGAAAGTGACACGGAAGCGAAGTAGAAAAGGGGAGAAGACGCCCTTATTTATTACCGGGGGGCCAGTACCCGGGGTCCGACGGCTTAACGTGCCCATCCGACGCACGGCGGATATTTAGTGGATCGAGCGTTCGTACCTGCCTGCGATCGAACCTGAGGTCCTTCTTTTTTTTTTTTTTTTTTTTTTTTTTTTGATTGGAGGTTTAACGACCACCGTGAGCAACTCAAATGGGCTATAAGCAGTCGCCCGTCCCTAATTTAGGGTCACTGGTTCCAGGGAAGGGAGAGAGCCAGTGCCGTAAGACAAACACAACATCCATGCCTGACCGGGATTCGAACCCGGACCCCTTAGGGACGAATGATCAGAGGCCAACGCCTTAGACCACTGCGCCACCGGGGCGGCCCTGAGGTCCTTTCCGCCGCAGTCACGAACGTTGCCCGCGGCCCACTCCACGCGGATTATCCCGTAATCCGTTTATATACGACCCGAAGGGAAATACTGGGATTGTACCGTGACGTTATGAAATCGGCACGTGACTGAACAATAGGATTGCACCGTGACGTCGTGAAATCGGCACACGTGATCTGAAACGGCATCGCCATCGTAGATTTTCCATGCTAATAGCTCACGATTGAAATCTTTCTGCGCGCGCCCATTTCGCGCGTGACTTTATTTTTCTTGCGCGAATTCAAACTTCTTTGCGCGAAATGCGCGTCTGCACACGCTATCGGGAACCCTGTTTGGCTTATGTATGTTAAGTATCAGCTTCACTTCCTGTGAATTTTGAACTGATGAAGCTGTCATCAGTTCAAAGTTCACACTTATTTACTATTTAAAAGATTTTTTTTTATGACTAGGAAGTTTAACCATCCACTCTGAGGAACAGGACGATATTCTTTTTCACATTATTGTGTCCTTTTTCTTAAAAAAGAGTTATAACAAAGGTCTCTTTTGAATCTTTGTTATAACAAAGGTCTTAAATGAGAATAATTAAATGAGTGACATTTTAACGCTTAAAGAGGGGTAATGATTTCAGCAATAGTTTCTCCAGAAAAAAAAACACTATTTTTTTTTTAAAGAAACTACTTCTTTAATGCAGTATATTTTTGGTGTAATACCTTTCAAAACCAGAAGAGTAAACAAAATGAAAAAATCACAACAGCTTAGAGTATGACATGTTAAAGACTGTGTGTAACAACTAACAGATTGACACCAGAAGTGTGAGATGGCTGCAGCTGACTGTTGTATTTGACTAATGAGCTGTGATTAGGTAATGATTAATGAAAGCCAAAGCAAACTGAAATTTAAACTTGCTATTGGTCATACCCCAAGGTATTTCTGGTTTAGAAGGGATAGCATGGTTTGTATACCACCCTGTGAAAACAGTGAGAAACACTGGGGAAAACTTGGTGTCAAACAAAATCAGTGAAACCTCAGGGAAGAAACGAATATTTTCGCTAAATACCTGAAAAATTCGGGGAACTTGTAATCTTATGCTATTAAGGAACAAAACAACAACAACAACAAATTTGCCACAAAAACACGTTTTAATGATCTAATCCTAGCATCGTTTTAATTTTTATTCCCAGCAGTCTTCCCTTTCCCTCCCCCTCACACATACAATACCTGCAATGGGAAGATGTATTTAAAGATGCATTTATTACATCATATGGTGGCCAAACTTTGCATTTTATAAATATATCAGGTTAAGCTTCTTAATTAATTGTCAAATGCTTGAAAATGTAATTTCATCACTTTTGGAGAATTTTTCGTTGAGATTCACTTCAGTCAAATATTTTATAAATATCGTATATTCATACAGCAAATGTCAAAATGTCATTTAGTTGCTTAATTATTAACGTGCTATTTAGACATAATCTACATTTTGAGGTTACTCACCTTTATCGCAAATATAATTTAGGAGGTTTTCATCTCCTGCACACATTTCCAACACGTAATTTTCATTAGTCACATCGTGGTTCAAGGCCCAAAACACACATCTTTTTTAACACACACAAACTTCGTTTTTTTTTTTTTCCCCAATAACTAAATGCCAATTCAAAATAATCAACTACAGTTACACTAATTCAACTCCCTAAAACACCTATATCTAATTAAAAACTTCAATAAAAAAAACCCTATATTACACATTTCCTAGAACTTCAAAGTTAAAAACTGTAACCCATAATTATTTACAACTGCACACCAGTAATTAATTGAAACAAATCAAACCTGACACAACAAATACTATTATCCTCAGTAATCTCGGACCTCTCCCCACTCAGCAACAATCATACTATCCTAGCACTTTCAGCCTCTGCCCAGGTCATTATCAAGAAGTGGACGTAACAGATGATCCTCCGTCCCTGCTCTGCAACGCAGCTAATGTTCTAGTTCTCGGTGTTGGAGGGCGGGGACGTAGGATCGTCTGTTACGTCCATTCCTTGATAATGGCCTGGGCAGAGGCTGAAAGTGCTAGGATAGTACGGTTGTTGCTGTGTGGGGAGAGGTCAGAGATTATTAAGGATAATGGTATTTGTTGGGTCAGGTTTCGTTTGTTTCAATTAATTACTGGGGTGCAGTTGAAAATAATTATGGGTTACAGTTTTTAACTTTGAAGTTTTATGAAATGTGTAATATAGGTGTTTTTTTATTGAAGTTTTTAATTAGATATTGGTGTTTTAGGGAGTTGAATTAGTGTAATTGAAGTTGATTATTTTGAATCAGCATTTAGTTACTGGGGGGGACGAAGTTTGTGTGTGTTGAAAAAAACGTGCGTTTTGGGCCTTGAACCACGATGTGACTAATGAAAATTACGTGTTGGAAATGTGTGCCGGAGATGAAAACCTCCTAAATGATATCTGGGATAAAGGTGAGTAACCTCAAAATGTTGATTATTTTATAAATATTGATCCCATAGTGGTTCCAACTTGAAAGTAGGCATAGTAGTAAATAAAATTCTAAAGACGCCATATAATTTTTTTCAGAATTTTAAAAGTGTTTTTTTTTTCGATATTCAAGGTCAAAGGTTATTTATATGATCTTGAAAAGGTCAAACTATTTATATTTTTTTCACACATGATTTAAAAGCTCATATAAAATACTATAAAAAGACACTAATTTAAACCTTTTGGCCCAATTAGGTAACGAGATACAACTACTCAAAGATTTCTATATAGCTCAAAGATTGCCCAGAGGTCACGATTTTCTAATGTTCAAGGTCATGTTATTTGAAACCCCGAGGATGGACAGGGCTAAAATATGGAATTTATGCATAAGTCTACATGCCTAACAATCATACCAAATTTCAAGGAAATCAAAAGGGGTCAGGTTGAAAATGGCCATTTTATTGGTTGATTTGACACGAATGACCAATATATAAAAACAACAAAAATCAAATGAAAAATCTAAAAATACTGTGTATGACTTTACGGAGAATAAAATTCAAATTCAATGAAGAAATGAAATACAGTATTAGGTACGGTTCATGCCATAAAAAATTAATCGTTTTCATTTGATTTGTACAAAATTTAGATAGTGAATAATCATCAAATTCTCCGGAGCAACACCAGACAATTCAGCTAGTAATTTTTTTATATTTTATTTGGTCACTGCACTGATCACCTCTGCTCAATGGTATTGGTATCTCCTCTTTGAGTTGATGCCTTTCTTAGGTTTACCAGTTAATTTGTCCCATAACAAATTAACTAGTAAACATGAACCAGTAGTGGTAAATTGTTTTTTTTGTTTGTTTGTTTGTTTGTTTTTTGAGAGAGAAATTTGAATGGGACAAAGATTTCAGAATATCTGTGCAGGAGAATCACTTTGTGCTCTGCATCAGTTTGTGGGGATGGTGGGCCATCACAACGGGTACTAAAGTTTCCTTCAAGATTACAAAAAGAGGATAGGGCATACCAATCACCTATGTCTAACTGTAGTTAGCTGTAACTTAATTTATAAGAGCATGCTTGATCTGGTGTCACTTCACTTTTTTCACCAAAGTGCAGAAAATTTTGCTATGTCATTTCAAAGCAAATGTCCAACATATAAATAAAGGAACTTGGTTTTTTTTTTTTTTTTTTGGAGAAGAAAATTTTTTAGGCAGAAATAAAGTCAAATACAGTTAGCAATTAATGCTAATAAGTACCAAAACAATCATTTGTCAGTTCCAAAAAATCCAGACAAAAATACCAAAAAGTGGGCCATTTCTTGGTGGTCCATAGGAAAATATTCCGGTGTCCTGGTGGGCCAGTCCATCCTGGCATAAAAACATTTCTGAGATGAACAGCACTACACAGTACAATGCTAAATGAGGTCTACATGTTATGTTAGCATTGTGTATTTCATTAGCAAAATGTTTCATTCAAGGAATTTTCACTGCTTTAGGAAGTTGTAGTCTTAAAAAAGGAGAAAGGATTCCAAGACAAAGGTAGGAATGTAGTGCCAATTTCAATTTATTAAGGATGGGACATTCGAATCCTCAAATCTTGAAAAAGATTCAAGATCCGAAAACTTGAATCTTCGCACTTTTTTCTTCATTCGAATCTTAACCTAGAAAACTTGGCGTTTGGTGCTTTTTCTACAGCTATATTTGTTCGAATTTTTGTCACCATGACGAGTACTGACATTAGAAAACAATTGAAGATCGTCTACAGTGTGTACACAGCTATTTGAAATAGCTCATTACTTCCAAACCGGATGCAACAAACAGTGAAGGAATCGTTCAGCCAAACACAGAGAGCAACCACCGAAGCGGCTGGCATCCCCCTCCCATCGGACAGTGCCTTAGCCACCATACCTCAAGTATAGTGGGAAAAGTGACTTAGCTATATTTTTATCTCTTTCCCGGCAGCTGTTGCCGTGGTAACAAGTGTGAGAATGGAAGGGGAAGTGTGACCTTGATCTGCATCAGAAAATATGACTCAAGTTACTCTGTCTACAGCTCAGCATTTCTAGTTCTACTCAACTCTCCGCAGCGTCTCGCTTGCACATGCTATCAGTATACGTTCTGCGTTATCTGGTCTGTATTTTTTGTCTCAATCTCAGCATTTCTCACGCTTTATTGTTTTTATTCCTACGTAGTTTCTATCGATAACCACAGCCTTTTTACGCATACTTAGGAGCGATTTATCTTGTGCTTGTCACACAAACATCGCATCTCCTATAACCTGCAACGAATGTCAACTCATGATATGACATCATCTCAAGCATCTTCTAATATCTGGAACTATTTCCAAATTTTGGATAATGAAAATTATGCAAATTGTAGTCTGCGTTCTGCAAAAATATCCAGAAGAAAAGGGTCATATAATACTTCAGCAGTGTGGAAACATTTGAAAGCCAAACATTTATCCAAATTTCAAAAACTGGAAGATAGAAGTTCACTATCCCCATTACTGACTCCAGCTTCACCCTTAAGCCCTTTGGCTGTCAGAGTTGACTCCCGATTGGAAGACAATAATGACCCAGATGCTCTAGCTGTCATTGGGAGTCTGGCATCAGTTAGTTCAACTGCTAGTCCAAATTCAGCAGCTTTTCTTATGGAGAATAAAGCCCTTTTGAAGCACCCCCAGTGAAACACAAAGCAGTATCTTCTAACCAACTGACTCTGAAAGCATTTATTGATAAAATGCAAAGTTTTAAGCCTGGAGACAAAAGAGGTAAAACAATTACCAGATTAGTTGCCGAAATGATCTGCAAAGATAACCAACCATTGTCCATAGTAGAAGATAAAGGTTTTAAAAAGTTGATAAACCACCTTAAGCCAAGATTGGGTTGTCGGAAAAGTCATGACGTATTTTAGCCATGTTTTACAAAGGTAATTTATTGATAGGAAGAACAAAGATCAATCAATGATATAATGCCCATTTTGTTTGATAACTTTTTTGCTATCTTTCAGTGAGCTGCAGAATGCCTCGTTAATAGAAGGACCTGTCTTTCATGGTGAAAAACTGTACAAGGTGCTGATTTACAGCCTTATCTGAATTGAACGTTATACCACACAAGGACTGTTGAAGAGAGCGAAATAAGTGGAAGTCTGATGGCGCAAGGCCAGTCGAGCATGCTGGGTGTGGCAACACATCCCACCCAAGCTCCAATAATTTTTGGCAGGTGATCAAACTTGTGTGTGGTCTCGCGTTGTCGTGATGGAACACAACACCTTTACGATGAACGAGCTCTGGACGTTTCTGGATGATGGATTGGTTCAAACTGTCCAATTGCCAACAGTACACATTCAAATTGATTGTTTGGTTCCGTGGTAGGAGCTCAAAAAACATGACACCTTTAAAATCCCATCACACTGAGACCAGAACCTTCCGCTGATGAATGTCTGCTTTGGATATTGTTTGAGGCGAAGCAGCATTTCAGGACCAAGACCGTTTGCGCAACACATTGTTGTACACAATCCAATTTTCGTCACCAGTTATCAGTCGCTTCAAAAAAGGATCGTTTTCCTCATGTTTAAAGAGCATATCGCAGATGTTTATACGCGCCGTCAATTGAGCTTCTTTGAATTCATGAGGAACTCACACGTCGAGCTTGCTTACGTATCCCAGCTTCTTCAGGTGGTCGTGAATGCTTGAATGATGGATATGTAATGTGTCTGCAATCTTTCATGTCATGTAACGTGGGTTTGACTCGATCAATGCCTTGATTTAGTCGTCATCAACTTCGGTCGGCCTCCCGGACCGAGGAGCATCATTGAGGTCAAAATCACCAGCACGGAATTTTGCAAACCACCGCTGGCACTGATGTTCTTGTAGAGCATTATCACTGTACACTTTACGCAACTTTTCACACGCTTGACACGCGTTCTTCCCTTTACGAAAGTAAAACAGTAAAATATGGCGAAAATGCACAGTTTGGTCTTCCATCTTCAACTTGATGTCAAATCTCCACAAATCAACCAAATAGCTAAATATTCCTTTTAGACTGCAGCTAAAACTGGCACCTGTCAAATGCCATAGCGATAACAGAGCTGTGCATGCCTCTAGTACTTCCAAAACCGCCCAACCGCCATTGGGTGCCAAAATATATCATGACTTTTCCGACAACCCAATATCATCCCAAGCAGGAAACACTTTGCCTAAAAGATAATTCCAGAGATGTATGAAGAAGAAGAAAAAATAAAAGTTGAGAATATTTTAGATAAAACCGAGTTTATTGCAGTCACAACAGACATGTGGACATCAACATCTTCTGACGATTACTTCAGTTTCACAGTTCATTTCATAGATGAAAACTTTGAGTATCATCACTTGTACTCAGAATGTATTCCCTTTAAAGGACTTTCACATACAGCACCTGCAATAGAAACTTTCATTACCAACACTATGAAAGAATGGAATCTCTTAGAAAAAGTTGTGTGTTTCATGAGAGACAATGGGCCTAATATGGTTGCAACTTTAGAATGCTGTACCTTAGGCCACTTGCCATGCCTTGCTCATACATTTTAATTAGTACTGAACAAGAGTGAAATTAAGGAAATAATGTCAACTTGCCAGAGTATTGTGGGATGTGGGACATTTCAAGCACTCTTCTAAGGCCATGAAAGTCTTACGAGCTTCTGAAGCTAAGCTAAGTCTTAAACCCTATCGTTCAATACAAGATGAACCGACTAGATGGAATTCTCAGCTTCACATGCTCCTTCGTCTCATGGAACTAAAGCAAGCTGTTTTATTATCTGCTTCAGAGTTAAATTTTCAGGTAGATCTTAGTGCTCGACAGTGGACAACTATAGAAGTGATACAAATCCTAGATGTGTTTGGTAGAGCTACATTTGTGACCAGTTCCAGCGAAGTAACAATCTCAGAAGAAATAATTCCTTTAGTGAATAGGACCATTAATATTCTACAAAACTTCAAATCAACTTTAGGTTCTGTACAGGGTTTTTTTTTAATGACTTGTTTACACCTGTAAAAAGGCGCCATCAGTCTGTTGAGACCGAAAAATTGTAAGCTCTTGGAACTATACTGGATCCTCGATTTAGAGGAAGTGTATTTTTGAGCAAAGAAAACCTTGAGCAAGTTAAATCAACACTGGCCATTGAAATTTCTGATATTAGTATTTTGCAAGCAGATGACAGTGATCTGCAGTCATCAGGACAAAGTCAAAGAGATACCACTCAAAAATCGTTAACTCAACAACAAGGAGTTCATAGCATGTGGAGTCACTATTCTCAATTGATGACAACATCTACCAGCAGTGAGCAGAGTTACAGTTTGTCTCCTGAATAAGAAATAAATGCCTACTTAACAGAAACACTGTTTCCACCATCTGCAGACATCTTTAAATACTGGAAGGACAACAAAAAATATCAAAATTTGAGGAAACTCTCTAAAAAGTTCTTAATCACACCACCATCGACAGTAATGTCAGAAAGACTATTCAGCACATCAGGTGTCATAGCTGGTAAAAAATGAAGTAGGCTACACCCAGAGCGAGTTCGAATGCTAGTGTTTTTAAATAAAAATCTCCATTAAAGGTTTGACTTTTTTACATTGCCCTGAAAGAGTTCAGTGTTTTTATTAACTCTTAAAAACAAACATTTCTGATTTTTCTTAATTTTCTGGAAATAATTTACTCAATTTAGTGTTCCATGTTTAGTGTTTATTTACATTAACTCTTGAAATAATTATTTAAAAAGTTTTTGCAACTTTTGTTATTAAAGAAAAATGTCAAAAATGTGAATTGTTACTCAAATAATTTTTTGTCAAATTATGTTCAGAAAATGGAAATGAACCTCAAGACTCAAGGGTTATGTATTTCAAATACAAATTTCATTTGTATTTTATGTAAATGTAAATTATAAATTTCATTTGTATTTTTTAATAAGGATGGGTATATTTTTTGAAAACTGTATTCTGTAATTTGTTTTTCATTAAACACAGATTTCAAATTTTGCTTCAATTAAAAACTTAATTTTAAGTAGAAGTATTTTTTTCCCTGTTTTTCTTATAATTATTCTTATATGAAGGATTCGAGAGATTTGAGAACCTTTTAGGATTCGGATCTGAGAAAATTTAGGATTCATTCCACCTCTACAATTTATGATCTCCTTAGCAGTGTGATTCAGAACATGAGGCTTTTTAAGTCTAGAAATGGTACATAACCACTGCAGTCAGCTGTTGAATTTTCTGAAATTTGAGAAAAATTTATGCACTAGGCATTAATCATAACTGAACATAATCTTTTCAAATTGTATTATAAAAGGTTTTTCACGTTAATCTAATTATTATGTAAGAAGTCTGTCCACCTCTCTCTCTTTCTTTATGTTACACATGTAGTACATGTGAGCCTCACCAAGACAAATGCCTTCTTGTGGTGTATCCTATTCTCAGTGAAGGGGCACTGATAACTGACCAATAACAGTATAATTATACAACTGGAATGAGAGGATATGTTATTCCATACTCACCAGCCTGCATGGCTAATGTGATGAGTTATGCCCCCCCCCCTTCCATTACACACACACACATACATAATGACTTCCAAACTCAAAAATTTCTGGTGGGAATGTATATCTGACCAAGACAATATCCAGAACAATAATCTAAAGCATTTTTTATGGGAATTTTACTAGGAAATTTTTTACATTAATAGCAAATTTTCGGAGAAAACTCTTCTCCTTCTTCAGGCTGTCTTGTTGTCTTTTTACTTGTCACTATCACGGTTACGGTTTACCTTGACGGTTACGGTTAACCTTGACGGTTTAGGTTATTTTTCAACAAATCCTGCCAGATGTTAGGCAGGGAAAATCCTTTGCAGTCATTGATGATGGAATTTTGATTTTTCTCAATCTCTATTCCTTCTTTCAGTTTTCTTTTTTGGAAATTGCTTTGGAAACTGATTACTTTAAGGGAATTCCAATTCATGCTGTGCTCAGTTTCTCTAACATATCTATCTAATCCAGTCTTGTTGGAGCAATTTTTTATAGCTGCTTTATGCTCAGCTACACGAGTTTCTAGTCTGCGACTTGTTTCACCTATGTTAGATAGTCCACAACTACAATTTACTTCATAAACTACTCCTTGCATTTTTAAAATATCTTCTTCTCTTTGAACTATTTTAGGGAAAAAATTTTTAACTTTGTTCTCTAAACTTGGAGCTAGCCTAATATTGCATTTCTTACTAATTCTCTTTAAAGACTCAAATAAACCTTTGTGATAAGAAATTTTTCTAGTGAATTTTACTTGTTGCTTTTGTGGGTTCTTCGTACCATTAAAATTCAGAAGCTTCTCAATTTCTTCTTTAGGATAGTTATTCTCTGCAAGTATGACTTTAAGCTCTTCTTTATGGGCTTCTTTTTTATCTGCAGAAGAAACTATTTTATTAATTTTTTCTAAAAACTGACTTGCTACATTTTTCTTAATAGAAACTGGGATACTAAGATGCATGCTTTGTGCAACCAGAAAAGATAGGAAGAGGAACATGACAAGAGTTAATGACATTATGATCAAAGAAAAGACTCTCAAGTGGTAATGGGCTGGATTTATTGCCAGAGCTGATCAATGTTGGATAACTGAACTTTTAGACTTGGTACCAAGGGAAAAGACCCAGAAGACCAAGTGGGATATGGGCTGATAAAATTCAAAAGCATGCTGGAGTGACATGGAAGAGAATGATTCAAGATATAGATTTGTGGAAGAGACTTGGGGAAACCTTCATCCAGCAGTGGAATGAGAATTGTTGGTGATGATAAATTAGGCAGCATGCATCTACGAACGTGAAATTAAACAGAAAAAGCTATTAGAATTTACTTCTTGTACAGCAAGCTTAGATCTAAGTTCAATGAAGAATGAGATTTGCTGCTTCAGTTACTTCTAATTTGTTACTTTTCTTGGAGCTACTGACCAATCACTTACTCTGTTTCTACTCAGAGACAATTATATTGACAAAATTCTATGCAAAAGAGAAAAACAAAGAAGTGTTCTCTCCTTCACTCCAAGATGTTTCTATTACAAAACAGACGACTGTGGCCACTGATGTTTTTCAATGCCTATTGCTCTGTGCTTTACAAAGACAATTTGGAAATGACAGCAAAAGTCAAACAAAGCATTCAAAAACTCCAGTTTTTCATTCACTGGGGAGCTTTGATAAAAAGCTGTTCTCTAACCACTGTCAAATCAAGTCCATTGAAAATAGAGCTCACAGTTTCTGAAACACCTATTTTATCAAACATAGAAAACTTCTTTTATAATTATATTATAAGTTTCTTAAGAAAAGATTCAGTCCAATACTCCTGACATGGCTGCAAAAATATTTATTAATGTGAATCACAAAAAAACTATCCAAACCTCGCTTTTCAGTTGCTTAATGAATCATTGAATCCTAATTCTCGATTTCAGTACCTTAGCCCAATATAATATTCGTCACATGTACATGGAATTTCATAAATGATGTTTCTCTTTTTTTAATTTTTATCTTTTGACTTGTCTTCATTAGCCAGTTAACCCACAATAACATTTTTTATGATGGCATTTTTAAATTTTGACTTTACTGCATATTAAGCTTGCAGATATCTTTGAAAAAAGGGCATACCTCAGGGCCTTTTTTTTTTTTTTTTTTTTTTTTTGCTATCTATTTTCTTTATGCATGAAATTTTATTCCTTTTTAAATCTTTGATAATCTTAATAACAGTTCTTATGAAAATTCACTATCTAATTCTTTATCAGAAAAACAGATTCCATCAATAAACCTTTAAACACTATACACTGTGTTTGCAATGGGCTGTTGAACTGATAGTGGCCTGAGAACTGGATATTCAGAGCTCAATATTCAATGAAAATCTCAGAACTTTTAAAAAAGTTTGTGGTTTTGCTTTTGATTTTCAAACTGGTTTTGTGAAGCATTGTAAGCAGGCTTTCAAAAACAACAAGAGATAAACTTACAACAAATTTAGAAAGAAACGTCTGTTTTATGAACAGATTTTTTTTTATTTGGAGTAAATTCCATATCCTGAACTAAGATTCTCAACAGGATGATTCAGCTACCTCACCAGTGATACAATAGTAGAACTGAATATATTATGCAGTTTATGCATTATAAATTAACCCTCATCTCACTGTAAATGAGTATGTGCATCATGACAAGGAACAAATCTGTCTCACTCATAGAACTTAGTATAATGTTTCACGTTTATAGCAGAAATTTAATTGATCATATAAAGAAGTTTATTTTAACAATGTCATTACAAATGATGCAATTTTTTTCAAAAACCTTTCAAACTTGAATCTCGGAACTTTTGTTTCTCCTTCTACAGAGCATCACTGCTTGTCAGTAATACTGCATAAGATAGAAGTAAAAATACCAGTAAAACAAGTTTCATATCCAACACATTTTAAAAATTGTCTTTAAGTATTGTGTTGTGTTGTAGCCATCAGCTGGTGTATTTGTTTGAGCAACAGGCCTGATTCTCAGTCAGTCACAGATTGCATTCACTGGACCAGATAATAGGAAAAGGAAATGAATGGCACAACAAACACAGTCAGTTCTGCATAGCCTCTCATACATACACAGTATTTTTACTGACACTGCAACAGTGGCCACTTTTAGTTTCACACTCACATTAAAACATTCACTAAGACTACTGATACATGGAAAAGATACATACTTTCATTCACATCAAAGTAATTTTTCTATGAACTGTGAATGTCCAGAAAGCACAAATCTTGGCCAACAACTCAATCTCCCACTTTTACAACCTCTTGGCCAACAACTCAATCTCCCACTTTTACAACCTCTTGGCCTCCCTAGTCCAACTGTGAAATGTGCTATGAATTGCTGTTGGCATGCAGCTGAAACCTTTGTGAAATTTGGTTGGATGATAATCCACAAGAAAAAAAAAATTATGTTGCAGACATGTTTTAGTAACTTTTCTTACTGTTTTTATGATATTGCACAGGAAATAGTAGTATTTAATGTATGACTTTAACAGTAATTTAGCTAAGTTCTGACTGTGGAAAGAAGTATCAAATACTTTCTTAACTCTAAGTACCTTATAACTAGAAATTAGCTTTTTGGTGAAGATCGAGTTTTTCCTAAGAACAAGATTTTTAGCATCTTTGTACCGGTTTTCTCTTTGTATTGCATGTTCAATTTTACTTTTTTCAAAGTGTTACCTTGGCGATATTTTCCTATATTTAAAATAAAGAAAATAACCATATTAGTTTTTAAAAAATCATGTTAATAATGATTGCTCCTAGTTATTGTACTTTTAAAAATATTACTTATTTATTAGATCAGTTACTTACGTGAATTTTTCTGCAGTAATTATTTTTATTGTTGTACTGCAGTTTTCTTTTCAGTAAAATCAAGTTACTCGGTTTCTGTTTGAAGGAGTGTGCAATATTTTAGTTAGGGAAATATTCTGCACAAAGCATGATGAACAAAAATTAGTTTTAGGTATTAAATTTCGTTCACATATTGCATTGAACATTGTCAGCCCTACACATTTCCTCATAGCTTTTGTCATAACCCAGCTTTCAAATTAATTTGAAAACTAACTTGTACTGCCACCTGTTGATCCCTTTGTGTACCTTTTACTCTTTCTTTTATATCATTTATATAACAGTTTCATTCACTGAAGAATGTTTCCATTTACAGATGAGTCTTTTGTTGCCACTTTTACTTTCCCAATTAATTAATGTTTTCTTAAAAAATGTTTGGTGTTTTTATCTAGTACTGAATTAATACTGTTTTTGTTGCTATTGATTTATATATTTTGTGCTCTTGCAGACAGGTGCTTATGTTCCATTTGGTGATTCTTTTAAAAAAGAACTTTTGATTTGCTGTTTCCTTTAATGATGGTATATATAACCCTCCTGTATCAGAAGTACTAGTTTTTCCAGTGGTGCTTTTATTGTTTTTGACACTTCCCCTACTTTTAATTCTGCTTTTTGGAAATGTTTATCATAGTTTCTGTGAACATTATCATGTATGGTTGTGGCTACGTGGAGTCTTTTATCATTTCTTTCTATCTTTAAATTGATTTCTGTATTTCCTTGTTTTATTTCTTTAAGTTAGTTAATGACATACTTTTTATATTAACATTTGTTTTGCAAAGTTTTTAAAACAATTCTTTTTGTTAAGCTGATTGAGTGTGTAAAAGCCCTCTTTATACATGCATACATACATAAGCACTGTTCTCCGAGCTGTTCTCTGAGATTCAGAGGAAATACAAACACAAAGAAATATAAACTACCAGATAAAATTAGGAAATGCTCCACAAAGAAATACAAACTACCAGATAAAATTTTAACTGATTATTTACTTACTGTTAGCATATCAAACTTCTCCATTTACAGCGATCTTGAAACACAACTTGGGCTTCACTGACATCCATCACACGACACACCTCACCTCTTTATAAAAGGTGATAATTTATATTTCATTGAATTATCACAATCTGTAGGCATGAATGTTGGTGTATACATAGTTTTACTGTATACTTCTAAATCTATGTATTCTTTTCTCCTGCTTATTGCCATTTCAGTTCTCCTGACCCATATCTAACTTCAGGGGCTGTCTGTTTTCATTCCCCCAGTTCACCAATTCCATAAAGAAGGCAGCCTTGAACAATATCTTTATCCCCAACCCTTACCCCGATCTGACACTCCTACTCCATGCCACATCAGATGCAGTTCCTGAAATAGAAATGTTAGACATCAAAATGTGCAAGATTCAACAGCGGCATATCTTAAGGGGGGGGGGGGGCATGTAAAATGTAAGAGAAAATACACCGGCTGAAATGCTGCAGGTTTGGAAAAACAAATTTAAATGGTTGTCCCAGGATAACAAAAAATATTTCACTCTAGTCTGAACATAAAAACTGTTTGTCCCAGGCCTCAAACTACCCAATTTTTCAACTCCTGGAGTTGATTAAATGCAGCAACTGAGCTTTAGGATGAAGCCAAATCACAAAATTATCATCAACATACCTAGGCCAAGTAGTTGGTTGGGTAGGGTCCTTTAAAAGAATGATTTCTTCAATATGCTGAAAATATATTTCAGCTAGAAGAGAGGTAAAAGTGAATCCATTGGGAGCCCACATTTTTGCCTGTAATATGTCTTATTATAAACAACACTGTTTCATTTTTGAAGTTATGGAAATAATCACAGAAATCTTTGATTAAGTTACCTGGGAATTCTAACTTTTGAATTGAATATTTTCACCAGTAATATGTAAGAACCAAAACAAGGAACAGAAGGAAAAAAGAAATTCAACTCCTAGTGTAAAAAATAAAAAAAATAAAAAAAAATAAAAAAAAATGTTCCATAAATAAGGTGGGTGGAAGTTTACAAATAAAATCTTTAAAGAAATTTGCAGTATGGTGATGATTGGAAATTGGGGCTTTGCATTTCTGAACATTTTCTTTTCCAGTTTTCTAATTGTCTAATCCTTTTTATGTTGCCTGATTTGCAAAGAAGTTCTGCAGTAGGGGGAGAAGAGATACCCCAAAGGAAAGCTTGTAAAGTAGTTTTATTTTAGTGTCTTTCAATAAAACTTTTGAGAGTGGTGATTGTTTCATTTTTTGGGACACAGTTATCAGTTGAGAGGGAAAAAATGAAGTTAATGGTTCAAAGTGATTTTTTTCATGATCACAAGATATGCTTAGTTTATCTGCTTTGGAAATAGCAAAACTGTATGTATGCATGAAAGATTAAAAGTTTTAATAATTGTTGATTTATAGTTATGTGCTTATTACCAAATTTATTACAACCACCATGAGTGTCTTAAGCCAGAGGTTGACAACCTGCAGGCAGCATGTGGCCCACCCTGTCTTTTTATGTGGGCCACAGGCACCTTACCAATCACCTTATTTTTTATTTTGAAATTACCTATCTATGCTATAAAAACAGCTAAAAATCGGAAGTGGATTCCACTCAACTTCAGATGAAACACTTTTCAACCCTTGTCATGTGAAAATGCGTGAATTAACAGTAAACACCTGCAGTGTACAAAAAGTAATGGTGCGTGGGAGCGAAGAGCAATTGGATATCTGACTGTGGAACGGAGGCAAGCTATGATGTAAGATAGATGTGACCTTCGTTCGCATTCGGCACCAAATCCAGCTGGTTGTTGGCAACTGATAATTTTATTTTCTGCTGCGGAGGACGCAAGCCGGGGAGAGTGAGACATGATAAACCAATGTTCAGTGATGACAGTCGTTTAATGTGCTGAGTTGTATATTTATATTGAGTGTAAAATAATTTGTAACATGGCATCAAAAAAACGTAAAATTGATGATGAAATTTTGTTCTCGACTGAGTGATGAGCACTTACATGCGACGATGTGAATTTCTTCTTCGAGTCTTAAAGTAGACATTGAAAAGTCAGCACAGGACATACAACCTCAGAAACTCCATTAAATAGAACGAATGAGTTTGTACATTTTTGTGTATTTCAATGTTGTTTTTTCGTGTATATTTCTGTCATATATTTTTTTGGTTTTCTAACTAATATTTTGCTGTTATGATTCAATGAAGCTATATATGTCTGTGTTTTAAACTTTTTGCTAAATTTAAATAAACCTTTACCACAATATAAATAAACGTGTATTATATAGTGCACTTGAGGCCCCTAACTATAACTTAAAAGTCAAATGCGGCCTGCATGTGCCAAAAGGTTGCCAACTCTTGCCTTAAGCTATAAGCAGTCACCCATCCCTAATTTAGAACTACAGGTTCCAGAAAAGGCAGACAGCTAACACCAGAATGGTAAGCACTATGTGCATGTCTTGCTCCAAGATTCAATCTTAGAGCCAGCAGTGTGAGAAGTAAGACGCCAGCAGTCTATAGCACTCACACTGGGTAACATTTCAGACTGAGATGATGGCATTTCCCCAAGTAATATAATTTGTCCACTACTGTTTACAAAGTCTATTTTTCTATGTCTTGAAAAAAAATCATATTATGGGCACACAAACATTAGAACTGTGAAATAGAAAATGTGGTAAGTAGGGGAAAACCTGGATCTGTGCCATAATTAATGTTGTTTGAATATTCATTTATTGATATCTACACTACCACTTTAACACTAGGCACACCCTTATGTTATGTCCAAGCAAACAAACATTCATTGTGGATATAATTATTAAAATAACTGCTGTATGGAAAAACTATGCTAAAGGAATATTTACCAAGATGAAATCTACATCAGTGCTCAAAATTTTCACCACTTGCTTATCACATTTCAAAAACATGGGAATACAACTATACAAAATAAGTTTCCTGTGTCACCAATTCAACTCCTAAATTCTGTTAAAAAGGGAGAAAAATAGCAAAGCCATTGTCTGTATAGATTCAGTGGGTGTACACTATACATAAAAGTGTGGTTGGGCATTTTATTTTATTTTATTTTTTCTGTTTTAATTTTACCCAAAATCATAGAATTTCTATTCTGGAAAAATTGGTCTGAAATTTTTGGGGTTCTCCTATCTTGTAATTCAACAAATAGCTGATTTTAGGGCTTTACAGAGATCACTCCTAATGATCTTCAGTGCATTTCTTCATAGAAAAGTGTTACTTAAAATGCTACAATGGCTATTAGCATTCCTTTCAGTTCGATACATATACTAAAAGAATGAGCTATGATGGTGGAAATGTATGTTAAGACCTATTTATCACATTCCGTGGTATACATAAGTTACATGATAACCACTCAAGATTATACCAAGTATCTATATTATATTAAGCCACATAATAGAATAGGATGTTCATGCACATAACCCCGTCTAGTAACTTCCATTTGTGCAGGCCACAGATAGCAGCACTTTTCTATCAAATGCTTTGAAGACTATGGCAATAATTTTAATAGCAAATGAAGATCCACACATCAAGATTTTCTGATCTTTGATGACATGGTGCTCTTACAAAAATAGCGTTATGTTCTCATGCTTCTGCAAACTAATATCCTTTCTTTCATAGCTTATAAGTTCATGATTTTTCCTCAGATCTGCTACTTTGCCATAAATTGTTAAGTCTGAAAAGGCAAATTCAGCTATAATTACACAATAAAGGGAAAAGAAACAATTAGCATTTATAGAAAAAAAAGTTTATTTGAAATAAATTCATGAAAATGCAGAAAAAGTAGCAAATACTACTTTTTTTTTTTTAATTACAACTTTAAAGGTGTATTTGTTGATATTCTCTTGACAACATACAAAACCTCCTTAAATGTTCACAGTGGCTCCTGCAAAATTTTATTGAAATAAGAGTCAGTTAGTTTTGCAGCCTGATTGTTATATTTATACATGACTAAAAAGCAAAGTAAACATATCAAAATGATTAGCACCTCCTTAAATACAAATATATATATATATTGGAAACATAAATCATTATTCCTTGTTACAGTAAAAGCATCATCCTGCTTTATTTTATTTTTTATTTAAAATTGAGCACACCAAGTATATAACAAATGTTACATAAATTTATTACAATTAGTATATAACACTGATAATTCACATATAGTGATTATGTTGGAATGACATGTAACACAAACACAAAACAGCTTTATACATCTATTAACAGAATAATGACAAGCATGCTTTGTCACATACTTTTACTGCTCCTTTCAATCCATTATAAAGTCTTTTATAAATATAAATATGTAAGATATTATACTGATAACAGTTTTGCTTGCTATTACTGAACATTTCCAAATTATTAAGTTCCTGTTTAAAAACCCTTAGATACACATGAACATTATTAAGCCTGCAAATGCAAAATTTGTAAAAATGGAGGATAAACATTTCCTATCACTACGAAACTTCATAAGAAGTGAAATGATAGGCATACTTAACTCTTCCCATCAATTTATCACATCTCAAAAAATTATGCTCAGCACATCATTTCCATTTTCCCTTCAAATTTCTCTTACCAAATACCATATCATAGTTTTTAATGTCTTTTCACAAATCCAGTAAAACAAACATTCTGGCAAAAAGCAGAAATTAAAAAAAAAACAGACAATCAAATAATAAAGATAAACCTGTGCATGATTTTTGAAATCTACAAGAAATCATGAAAATGCAAAAACAGCCACTAAGACAAGAAGTAGTAAGATGGAATTTTTGACAAAACAGTTCACCAGGGATCAGCCGTAAACCTTTTACTTTCATAACTACTCATATCTAGGATGCATTGAGTGCAAGTGTCACCAAAAGCACTCTATGAAACATTCTGTTTGCTAATAATTAAGTCATTACATCAGATTCAGCTTAAGTGGTCGAATAAAATTTTATAGATGGTATAACAAAACAAGCCCATTTACCCATGGTGGAATTTGAATCTACACCTCCTTACTCTGGAGACAGTTGTTCTCCCAACTAAACTACACCAATGAAGCTTATTGCTTCAACTTTGTCGTCTTGACATGTGCATCACCTCTGAGGTAGATTCATCACAAACGGCTAATGTTCATTGGAAAGGCATGTCTTAAAGATGAGTGTGGCAAAAATGGTTAGTTCAAGGGTGGGCAAAAAGATTTGTTAGTACATGGTAGAGAAGGTAAACAAATAATTTGGAATACTTTAAATACTTGAGCTCAACCTTTCAAAATGATGGCAGCTGTGAGAACAGAAAGTAGGCTACAGATTTCAACCCACACTGGAAATTGTCAGTAGTAAACACTACAAAAAATCTGTAGTTTTCCATGTTTTTAGTAGTACTGAATAAAATTGTATTACATTTTCTGTAACAAATAAATTGTCAGGACAACAAAATCACAATGTAAATTCATAAAAAAGTGAATTCTTGTTTAAATATCTGTCCACAAAATGAAGATTTCACATGGGAAACACTAAGTGGCACCAACATTTTTTTATTCTAATTTTCCTCAAAAGTAATTTTATGTTTTAACAGAAATCCTGCAATGAACATTGTAAGTGCCTACACAGGTTGGAAGTTGATCATTATTGTCTTTTAACTCCAAAACAACAAAAATAGCTAAAAGTAAAAGAACATTATCATAAAAAACTGCAATAACGGAGAAAACTGACTTCCTATTTTTTTTAGAAAAGTTCTTGCTGAAATGCACTTTTTCTTATTCCTTACAGTACTTTCTTCTATATCCATCATAAAGAAGAGAATAGGAGCAAAAATGATTGCTCTCTACTGATTGGTTTTGAAGAAAACATTATGAGAAACAGGGAAACATGAATGTCTTTCACACCAAACCTTGATTTGCCAATTTTATATTTACGCTACGTTAACAACATCTTGATTTTTTGGCAACATACGAAGGACAAACTTGTTATGTTTCTACAGGCTTTTAATAATATACTGGTGTGCAAAAATTAAGGGCGAAGAGGAGAAATTAGCATAACAGCGGAACGAGCATGCAGAACGGACCGAAAGACCACTCAGGAGATAGACTAGGGTCCGGTACGGTAGGGCATGCGCATATATGCAGCATGATGTGAGGGGGGGGGAGTGTTGGAAGGGTATAAAGCACACGGGCGGTGTACGCTCAGCAATTCGGTGAAAGCTATTGCACGGTGTACATCTGTTTGAACGACGTCGACTTGCCGCCACCGTGTGATATGGCCAACAGGCAATCCAGTAGACGATATCTGGATGACTTTACCCAAGGTCACGTCATTGGGAAGTTGGAAGAAGGTCGAAGTGTGACTAGTGTGGCCGAGGAGTTCGGGATCGCTCACAGCATCGTTTCACGAGCTTGGAGAGCATTTCAAACGACAGGAACAACCGTTCGAGAGTTTAGCAGTGGTCATCCATGAGCAACCACGGTGGCGGACGACCGGTATATTGTCCTACAAGCGAGAAGAGACAGCGGGAGAAATCATAAGGCACATGCAACATACAACCGAACGTCCGTTATCACGTTTAACAGTGGCCAGGAGGCTGCACAAAGATGGTCTATTTGCACGACGACCAGTACGGTCTGTGCCATTAACGCCTGCTCATCGGAGACGGCGGTTTCTGTGGTGCCAGGAACACAAGAACTGGACATATCAGCAATGGAGTCGAGTTCTCTTTACGGATGAGAGCCGATTTAGTCTGACGAGCGATTCTGGAAATATACACATCTGGAGAGAGCAGGGAGCACACAATCACACCTCCAACATCATCGAAAGGGACCGGTTTGGAGGTGGCGGAGTTCTCGTTTGGGGCGGTATCATACTTCGTAGCCGTACTGACCTCCACATCTTCCAAGGAGGTTCAGTCACTGGTGTCCGCTATTGTACCGAGGTTCTCCTGCCTCACGTGCGTCTGTTTAGAGGTGCTGTGGGTCCTGAGCTCCTCTTCATGGACGACAACGCTACACCTCATCGTACAGTGGCTGTCGTAGAGCTGTTGTAGAGTGAAGATATTCAACGCATGGATTGGCCCGCAAGGTCCCCGGACCTAAATCCAATCGAACATGTGTGGGACTTTCTCGGGAGACGCTTGGCAGCACGTCACTAGCCGCCAGCAAAGATTCCGCAGCTGCAATTGGCGCTACAAGAGGAATGGGCGGCGATGCCTCAACAGCTCCTTGACAACCTCGTCCTCAGCATGGACAGACGTTGTAAATCCTGCAACGCAGTCAGGGGTGATCATATCCCCTACTAAAGACTGAATTTTTCTTGGCAGCCGCCTGTCGCATGGACGTTTCTGTCTTTTGTCCAGTTGTGCTCGAAGCTACCTTTTCAATAAAGTGCCTTTGTATCCTTTGGATTCCTTGTTTGGACGGCTTTGGTCACTTGTCCCATATTCTTACATCTTGGGAATCTTATGGTATGTTTGAGTCGATGTAGAGCACTTCTGCACGACGTTACATTCGAAAAACCATCTCGTCCTTAATTTTTGCACACCAGTGTACTTATCCAACCATTAAGACAACTCTTGAGGAAGAAGTTGATAAAAGTCTCCATTATTTAGACCTAAATTTATTCAGAAAGCATGATTCCATTAATTACACTGTTTATCGAAAACTATGTTTTGTACTTGCATTAGTTCCATAGGATTCCGCACATCCATGGAGATATAAGATGATTGTTTTCTATTATTACATTAACAGAACAATAACGCATTCCTCCACAGCAGAGTTCGAACTTACAGAAATACAGTGGATTGAAGATACTGCAGAACATTTTGGATACAATAAACGTTTGATTAATTCAATATATAACAATATTAAGAAAAATCAAAACCGGACAAAACAACAGAACATATATAAATCTTATGTCTCTTTCCCACACTTGCCACCATTGAGTAACATACTAAAGAGAGAATGCATTTCGAATGAAATAAATCTTGCAGAAACCATTATTGATAATGGTTCATTACTAACATCAGGTAATAACAAAAAATCCATCCTGGATCCAGGAGTATATGCCATTCCAACCAAGACAGATGATAATCAACAGGATTCAATTTATATAGGAAGTACAAAAAGACGTCTGATTATGAGATTGAAAGAGTATATTCATGACATCAAACAGAGGTCATCGCTCTTTCCACGTTTATAAGTGAGTCACAGAAAAATGTTCATTGGCCGCCACCAGGAATCGAACCCAGGGTCTTCCAGTTGCGCGCCGGACATGCTTCCACTGCGGCCTCGAATTCCTCCAGACTCACATATGAGGCAGCTGTGGTGCAGTGGAAACATGCTCGGCGCGTTACTGGAAGACCCTGGATTCGATACCCAGTGGTGGCCAATTAAAATTTTCCTGTGACTCACTTATAAACGTGGAAAGAGCGATGACCTATGTTTGATGTTCCTAGTCCACGTCAAATGTCTGTATTAATGAGCATATTCATGATTGGCAAAAGAAAAAACCCAAAACAGCTTTAATACAACACTGCATAGAAAATCAATCACAGCCCGATTGAGAAAATATTAAACTATTGACATCTCGCAGGACTCATAGGCAAATTACAGTATAACATCGGAGGCTCTAGTCATTGAGAAATTAAAAAATAACTGCTGCAACACTAATTCGCCACTTGAATTACCTCATGCTTGGCGATATTGGATTGAATATGAAAATAGCCAATTTCAAAAAAACAATAAACACAGGTTCAAAGTTCGTGAACTCAGAGTTGCAAAAGTTGATCAAGAAGAACATAAAACCATAGATGTCGCCTCTAACGGCTTGCGCAATGATGCGCAATTATCAGCTGTCTGTGACAATGAGGGTCGAAGGCAGTACAACACAAGATCGTATATCAGTCTTTTGAAGATCACCAACGAGGACTTGGTGCCCACGTACACCTCTATGTTTCCACTGAAGAAGGCAAAGTTCTTGCCGAAACATGTTTGGAAGTGTGTTGTGGTGGTGAATTGTGTTTTGGTCCTTCTTTTATCCTTTTTATTCATTTGGGTTTTAATTTTCATGTTTTAATCATCATTCCTAGCGAATATCCGTACATAAGTATAGAATTTTAACTTGAAGTATTATTTTATTCAATCTGTGAATCTTCTGTTCAGGCAGGTAGACTAATTTGGATTTAGTTTAAATATGTTGTTATCCGTTCTATTGTGCAAGTACTTTACCGGTGTGGCAAAATATACCCGCATATGTAATACGCCTAATTTGCTGTGAGTAAGGTGAGTTTTCTTACCATTAATGTTCATTCTTTATTAAATTTTATGTCATTATTTGGACCTAACTGCTTCATCCTGCATACATATACAAGAATATACGTGAAGAACAGTATTGTTACTGCTCTTGATGGCAGTTATGCTTTAATGTCAATAGCCACGTAATATTTTACCTTATGCTTATCGCATTAGGGATTAAATGAATGTCTTTCACTATTACCGAAGATGTTAAAAACAAGGGACATGATCAAAAAATTATAAAAAACGAGACTATAATGAGGGTGAGGAATTAAAAAAACTGAACTCAGTCAGAAAAATTCAAAATGAGGAACAGAAAAAAGATGGAATATCCTCGTCGCTGCTAAAGCAGTCATCACTAATGGTTCCAAACATTTGTGAGATTCGCAGACTTTCCGTGGTTTTTCAATCACTGGCCATCCTTTCCTAATTTTTTGACCTTCTTAAAATGTTTCGTTGCAGGAAAGAATTCCAGTACTACTTCAGGACTTTTTGCAAAAACACAAAAAGTAAAGAACTTTCCAAGGTCAGGAAAAAAAGGGAGACAAAATTTTAAGACTTCTCTAAGAGGCCTGTGAATTGTTATGTTACCAGACGCTTAAGACATAAAAAAGTAATAATAATAATAAAATAAAAAATCAAAGAAGTGCTGCAATATTGAAAACATCCAAGAAACATAAAAAAAAATGTTTAATGTAAATATCTTGAAAACCCAAAAATAAACTTTACACACATTTAATAACATTATTTCACTGAGATTTTAGATTTCCATAGTATATTCAATGTTTTCTGAATTCTATAGTGGACTTATGATTTCTATGGTGATTATAGAGAATATGTAGTATGCGAAGTCTCTGAGACTACAGTAAATGCAAAGAGATCTTGGAGTAACCTGTGGCAAGAAAGCTCCAATAAAAGTGAAATCAGAAATACGCGTATGGCAGCTGCATGTTTTACGTTGATAAGAAATTTGGGCATCCAGGAAAACAATAAAGATGGACAACTGGAAAGTAAAGAAATGAGGATACTTAGGTAGATGAACAAATATCAATGAAAGAATTTAGAAATGTAAAAATCAGTATGTGCATGGTGGGGGAGGGGAGTATAACAAAAAGAAAAACCAAATTTGAAAAGTGATGGAAGTGCCAGGAAATAGGGAAGTAGAAAAACCAAGGGGGGGGATGGTGGGAACAAGTAATAGAGGACATCTATAAAAAAAACAAAAAAAAAACGATTTAGTAATACAGGAAACATTAGGATGACTTTATTTTTACCTTTTTGTCAAATTTTGGGGAAACATACCAAACAAAAATACAAAAAAAAGTGCTTCCATATGCCTCATAGTTGACACCAAGCATTCTCCACTGTCAAACCTCTTACACTACCTCTTGGACCACCTAAAAAAACCTCTTTTCCACTCCTCTGGCAATCATAAAAAATTGAAAGGAACAAGTCAAAAAGTTAGATCTTGCTATTATGGAACACCCTATCTTGCAAGTCTCGATGCAGTATCAATGTGTAAAAACATCAATCTTGACCTCCTTATAGAATTTCTAGCAGAAGGTTCTGCAGACAAAATTGTTTTTCTTGGGCATAGTAAAAAAAAATATCACTGGACTCCAGTTATATATGACATATATCGTTGTTCAATTTTCGCGAAGTTGCGATGAACATACTTTTTACGTGGCTACGATATTCAAATTCGGTTGACATTAAATGTCTGTAAATACTGTTTCACACGTTATACAAGTTCCGCTATCGGGAGTTTGCAAAAGGACATTAACGTAGTATTGGCAATTGAAATCAAGTATAATAATAATAAGTATCTATACTTACAATATTTATAGTGGCTGTAGGTGCTTCATATGTGCGTCATCCAAGAATGTGAATTCTTTCAATTGTGAACTTAAAATTCATGATACTGTAAAATCAGCGCCAGATAAAATTAAACAAGATGAATTTTCTACAATGCAAAAAAATTCTTTAACATCAATGAAATAAGAAACTGAATTAAAACCTTGTTGAATTTTTAAAAACGAACTACAATCCTGAAGAGGAGACTATCTTGACCGCGAAGCATCCTGATACATAATGAAAACCAAAGATGAATTATACTTTTGTCAAAACCTCAAAAAATAAACCATCTTGAAAAAGAAAAATACAAACATACAAATCTCCCGAATGCGAAGCACCAAACTAGTTTCTGCTACAATTTATAGCCATCATCAGTGGTAGGTGCACGGACAATAGGATCGCCGCACTCACTCGCTCAGGTATGCAGCCTAACCCCAATGTATGTTCAGTCCTGTCGTGTAGATATTTGCGCATCATGATTTAGGTTCAACTGCACATATCAATGGTGTCGCCATCTGTTGTCAAACAAAAATATACTAGTAGCTTTTACGTAGAAATATTCAACTGTATTTTTTAAGTAATATTTGATGTCACATGTTTTTTGTTAATATTTTTCCTCTTGAAATGTTTCATCTCCTGTTCAATAAGGTACCTCCATGCAAAGTGAAGCTCCACTGGACTATTAACGTTACAGTTGTATCTTTTGGTTTTCTCAATGACTACAGCCTCGGAGGTTAGAATCTGGGCATGTGATCTATGTGATGTTAGAATTTTTGTGTTAGTCCAATCAGGAGTTACATGATTTTTGATACAATGTTGTATTAATGAAGTTTTTTCATCTTTTCTTGTCCAGTTCGTAATATGTTCATTTAATCTAGTCAAAAATCTCCTACGCGTACTTCCGATATATACTTTGTCTTTTTGGTTATCATCCGTAACTGTTGGAATGACATAAACTCCAGATTTATTTAGAATTGATCTATTATTAGTAGTAGTAAGTATGCTTCCATTGTCAATAACTGTTTCTGCGATGTTAATATTGTTGTTGTAACATTCTTTTTTTAAAATAGTACTAATAGGAGGTAAGTATGGAAATTTTCCATAATATTGCTGTATTTCTTTTTTAATGTTATTATCGAAACGATGTATATTGGCCGTAATGTTGTTATATAAAGATTTGACTAATCCTTTACTATATCCAAATTCTTCTGCAGTTTTTTCAATCCATTTTAGCTCTTTGATCTCCAATTCTTTATTGGATGAGTGTGTTATTGCTCTTTTAATATAAAAGCGGAATGCTGCAGTCTTATATTTCCAAGGGTGTGTAGAATCTCTTGGGATAATTGCCTGTACATATGATGGCTTCCGGTATACAGAATATTCTATAATTCCGTTATCCTTTTGTATAGATATATCCAAGAAGTTTAGCTGGCCATTAACCTCAATTTCTTTACTAACCTGTATAGATTGATAACAATTGTTAAATTTAGCAATGAAATTATCCATTTCAAGATTGGAGTGCTGCCAAAACAGTAAAATATCATCTACATATCGGAGATATACATATGGTAAGTATATATTAGAATGATCTAATATACAGTTTTCAATATCTTGCAGAACGACTTCGGCCAGTAGCCCTGAAATTGGGGACCCCATAAGGGCGCCATACTGCTGTTTATAAATTATCCCATTAAATGTGAAATAATTATTATTTGCTACAAAAGATAATGCAGATACAATACTGTTTCTGACTTTATCAGTAAGATTTTCTTCATCCAATCTGGAATTAATTAAGTCAATAGCGACATCTGTTGGAGTATTGGGATATAAAGAGATGACATCTAAACTGGCCATTGTGAAATTGGAGGTTTTAATTGTTTTTAACTTGTTGGTAACTTCTGTAGCATTAGTAATACTGGCTTCATGGCTATTGTAGAATGGTTTGATGTAGTTAAATAGTGCTCTCTCTAAGTTAATAGTAGGAGATAAATTCTTATTAACAATAGGCCTAATAGGTTCACCAGTCTTATGTGTTTTTATTTTACCAAAAATATTTGGTGTACAAGCACCTACTGGTGGAATACATTTGCTTTTAATAATTGTAGGTAAGTCACTGTGATTTTTTATATTAGCTAAGTTCCTAATTATACTGTCAACTGGGTCCTTATTGACTATGATGGCATTCAACTTATTGATTGCTTCTGTCATCTTGTTATTATATTCATCTGTATTTAAGATGACAATCTGCTTAGATTTGTCCGCCATAATACACTTTATAGCAGGGTTATTTCTCAACTCCATTAGGGCTTCGCGCTCATATGTGATTCTTGTATTTTCATTGGTGTTATACATGTTGTTGATAGCACGGACCATTTTAAATCTTGTAGGATTTTTATTTACCTTAGGCAATCTTTGGATGACGTTCTCAATTTGCGGAATGAGGTATTCCGTTTTTGGCACTTTTTGTCGATACGCAAATCTTATACCTCTTTCTAGTGCTTTCATTTGCAGATTTGATAGTTCTAAACTAGATTCATTAATATAAAGATTTTGATTATTAATCTCTATTCTATGGTTTTTCTGGTGCTTGTCATTTATTAGATTTTCAATTTTTCGAAAGTGTTTTAGTTTACACTTTTCTTGCTGTCTGTCCAAAATTGCATATAGTTTTATAAACTCAATCTTGATCTTGTTGTCCTTGTCTTCATACTGTATACACTGATTGTACAGTTCGTAGTTTTTCACACTTAGTTTATCGATATCTTTGCGTTTACTGCGAATTATAGCTCTTAATCTCTTCAGCTCGCATGTTTCAATGATATTACGATCTTTGTAGTTGATAGGGTTAACCCTAATTTGAAGAAATTTAGGCGTAATATCATTATTCTTACAAGTAGTTAGGAAGTTCAGATGTTCAATTTCCTTGCAAAGTTTAATTCTATTCCTTTTAAAAATACGAATATCTTGCGCAATATACCTTGATAACATATTACTAAGGGCTAGAACAAGACAAAGGGGGAAAAAAAAAACCTCTGCACTAAGCTTATATATATTGTATCTCCAGTTATATATGACATATATCGTTGTTCAATTTTCGCGAAGTTGCGATGAACATACTTTTTACGTGGCTACGATATTCAAATTCGGTTGACATTAAATGTCTGTAAATACTGTTTCACACGTTATACAAGTTCCGCTATCGGGAGTTTGCAAAAGGACATTAACGTAGTATTGGCAATTGAAATCAAGTATAATAATAATAAGTATCTATACTTACAATATTTATAGTGGCTGTAGGTGCTTCATATGTGCGTCATCCAAGAATGTGAATTCTTTCAATTGTGAACTTAAAATTCATGATACTGTAAAATCAGCGCCAGATAAAATTAAACAAGATGAATTTTCTACAATGCAAAAAAATTCTTTAACATCGATGAAATAAGAAACTGAATTAAAACCTTGTTGAATTTTTAAAAACGAACTACAATCCTGAAGAGGAGACTATCTTGACCGCGAAGCATCCTGATACATAATGAAAACCAAAGATGAATTATACTTTTGCCAAAACCTCAAAAAATAAACCATCTTGAAAAAGAAAAATACAAACATACAAATCTCCCGAATGCGAAGCACCAAACTAGTTTCTGCTACAATTTATAGCCATCATCAGTGGTAGGTGCACGGACAATAGGATCGCCGCACTCACTCGCTCAGGTATGCAGCCTAACCCCAATGTATGTTCAGCCCTGTCGTGTAGATATTTGCGCATCATGATTTAGGTTCAACTGCACATATCAATGGTGTCGCCATCTGTTGTCAAACAAAAATATACTAGTAGCTTTTACGTAGAAATATTCAACTGTATTTTTTTAAGTAATATTTGATGTCACATGTTTTTTGTTAATATTTTTCCTCTTGAAATGTTTCATCTCCTGTTCAATAAGGTACCTCCATGCAAAGTGAAGCTCCACTGGACTATTAACGTTACAGTTGTATCTTTTGGTTTTCTCAATGACTACAGCCTCGGAGGTTAGAATCTGGGCATGTGATCTATGTGATGTTAGAATTTTTGTGTTAGTCCAATCAGGAGTTACATGATTTTTGATACAATGTTGTATTAATGAAGTTTTTTCATCTTTTCTTGTCCAGTTCGTAATATGTTCATTTAATCTAGTCAAAAATCTCCTACGCGTACTTCCGATATATACTTTGTCTTTTTGGTTATCATCCGTAACTGTTGGAATGACATAAACTCCAGATTTATTTAGAATTGATCTATTATTAGTAGTAGTAAGTATGCTTCCATTGTCAATAACTGTTTCTGCGATGTTAATATTGTTGTTGTAACATTCTTTTTTTAAAATAGTACTAATAGTACTATTAAAAGCATATGTATTCCACCAGTAGGTGCTTGTACACCAAATATTTTTGGTAAAATAAAAACACATAAGACTGGCGAACCTATTAGGCCTATTGTTAATAAGAATTTATCTCCTACTATTAACTTAGAGAGAGCACTATTTAACTACATCAAACCATTCTACAATAGCCATGAAGCCAGTATTACTAATGCTACAGAAGTTACCAACAAGTTAAAAACAATTAAAACCTCCAATTTCACAATGGCCAGTTTAGATGTCATCTCTTTATATCCCAATACTCCAACAGATGTCGCTATTGACTTAATTAATTCCAGATTGGATGAAGAAAATCTTACTGATAAAGTCAGAAACAATATTGTATCTGCATTATCTTTTGTAGCAAATAATAATTATTTCACATTTAATGGGATAATTTATAAACAGCAGTATGGCGCCCCTATGGGGTCCCCAATTTCAGGGCTACTGGCCGAAGTCGTTCTGCAAGATATTGAAAACTGTATATTAGATCATTCTAATATATACTTACCATATGTATATCTCCGATATGTAGATGATATTTTACTGTTTTGGCAGCACTCCAATCTTGAAATGGATAATTTCATTGCTAAATTTAACAACTGTTAT
This sequence comes from Macrothele yani, assembly GCA_039090855.1. Taxonomy (NCBI): domain Eukaryota; kingdom Metazoa; phylum Arthropoda; class Arachnida; order Araneae; family Macrothelidae; genus Macrothele; species Macrothele yani. Next base: position 1,634,709 of record CM077029.1, read on the forward strand.
CAATCTATACAGGTTAGTAAAGAAATTGAGGTTAATGGCCAGCTAAACTTCTTGGATATATCTATACAAAAGGATAACGGAATTATAGAATATTCTGTATACCGGAAGCCATCATATGTACAGGCAATTATCCCAAGAGATTCTACACACCCTTGGAAATATAAGACTGCAGCATTCCGCTTTTATATTAAAAGAGCAATGACACACTCATCCAATAAAGAATTGGAGATCAAAGAGCTAAAATGGATTGAAAAAACTGCAGAAGAATTTGGATATAGTAAAGGATTAGTCAAATCTTTATATAACAACATTACGGCCAATATACATCGTTTCGATAATAACATTAAAAAAGAAATACAGCAATATTATGGAAAATTTCCATACTTACCTCCTATTAGTACTATTTTAAAAAAAGAATGTTACAACAACAATATTAACATCGCAGAAACAGTTATTGACAATGGAAGCATACTTACTACTACTAATAATAGATCAATTCTAAATAAATCTGGAGTTTATGTCATTCCAACAGTTACGGATGAGAACCAAAAAGACAAAGTATATATCGGAAGTACGCGTAGGAGATTTTTGACTAGATTAAATGAACATATTACGAACTGGACAAGAAAAGATGAAAAAAACTTCATTAATACAACATTGTATCAAAAATCATGTAACTCCTGATTGGACTAACACAAAAATTCTAACATCACATAGATCACATGCCCAGATTCTAACCTCCGAGGCTGTAGTCATTGAGAAAACCAAAAGATACAACTGTAATGTTAATAGTCCAGTGGAGCTTCACTTTGCATGGAGGTACCTTATTGAACAGGAGATGAAACATTTCAAGAGGGAAAATATTAACAAAAAACATGTGACATCAAATATTACTTAAAAAATACAGTTGAATATTTCTACGTAAAAGCTACTAGTATATTTTTGTTTGACAACAGATGGCGACACCATTGATATGTGCAGTTGAACCTAAATCATGATGCGCAAATATCTACACGACAGGGCTGAACATACATTGGGGTTAGGCTGCATACCTGAGCGAGTGAGTGCGGCGATCCTATTGTCCGTGCACCTACCACTGATGATGGCTATAAATTGTAGCAGAAACTAGTTTGGTGCTTCGCATTCGGGAGATTTGTATGTTTGTATTTTTCTTTTTCAAGATGGTTTATTTTTTGAGGTTTTGGCAAAAGTATAATTCATCTTTGGTTTTCATTATGTATCAGGATGCTTCGCGGTCAAGATAGTCTCCTCTTCAGGATTGTAGTTCGTTTTTAAAAATTCAACAAGGTTTTAATTCAGTTTCTTATTTCATCGATGTTAAAGAATTTTTTTGCATTGTAGAAAATTCATCTTGTTTAATTTTATCTGGCGCTGATTTTACAGTATCATGAATTTTAACTTCACAATTGAAAGAATTCACATTCTTGGATGATGCACATATGAAGCACCTATAGCCACTATAAATATTGTAAGTATAGATACTTATTATTATTATACTTGATTTCAATTGCCAATACTACGTTAATGTCCTTTTGCAAACTCCCGATAGCGGAACTTGTATAACGTGTGAAACAGTATTTACAGACATTTAATGTCAACCGAATTTGAATATCGTAGCCACGTAAAAAGTATGTTCATCGCAACTTCGCGAAAATTGAACAACGATATATGTCATATATAACTGGAGATACAATATATATAAGCTTAGTGCAGAGGTTTTTTTTTTTTTTTTTTTTTTTTTTTTTTTTTTCCCCTTTGTCTTGTTCTAGCCCTTAGTAATATGTTATCAAGGTATATTGCGCAAGATATTCGTATTTTTAAAAGGAATAGAATTAAACTTTGCAAGGAAATTGAACATCTGAACTTCTTAACTACTTGTAAGAATAATGATATTACGCCTAAATTTCTTCAAATTAGGGTTAACCCTATCAACTACAAAGATCGTAATATCATTGAAACATGCGAGCTGAAGAGATTAAGAGCTATAATTCGCAGTAAACGCAAAGATATCGATAAACTAAGTGTGAAAAACTACGAACTGTACAATCAGTGTATACAGTATGAAGACAAGGACAACAAGATCAAGATTGAGTTTATAAAACTATATGCAATTTTGGACAGACAGCAAGAAAAGTGTAAACTAAAACACTTTCGAAAAATTGAAAATCTAATAAATGACAAGCACCAGAAAAACCATAGAATAGAGATTAATAATCAAAATCTTTATATTAATGAATCTAGTTTAGAACTATCAAATCTGCAAATGAAAGCACTAGAAAGAGGTATAAGATTTGCGTATCGACAAAAAGTGCCAAAAACGGAATACCTCATTCCGCAAATTGAGAACGTCATCCAAAGATTGCCTAAGGTAAATAAAAATCCTACAAGATTTAAAATGGTCCGTGCTATCAACAACATGTATAACACCAATGAAAATACAAGAATCACATATGAGCGCGAAGCCCTAATGGAGTTGAGAAATAACCCTGCTATAAAGTGTATTATGGCGGACAAATCTAAGCAGATTGTCATCTTAAATACAGATGAATATAATAACAAGATGACAGAAGCAATCAATAAGTTGAATGCCATCATAGTCAATAAGGACCCAGTTGACAGTATAATTAGGAACTTAGCTAATATAAAAAATCACAGTGACTTACCTACAATTATTAAAAGCAAATGTATTCCACCAGTAGGTGCTTGTACACCAAATATTTTTGGTAAAATAAAAACACATAAGACTGGCGAACCTATTAGGCCTATTGTTAATAAGAATTTATCTCCTACTATTAACTTAGAGAGAGCACTATTTAACTACATCAAACCATTCTACAATAGCCATGAAGCCAGTATTATTAATGCTACAGAAGTTACCAACAAGTTAAAAACAATTAAAACCTCCAATTTCACAATGGCCAGTTTAGATGTCATCTCTTTATATCCCAATACTCCAACAGATGTCGCTATTGACTTAATTAATTCCAGATTGGATGAAGAAAATCTTACTGATAAAGTCAGAAACAGTATTGTATCTGCATTATCTTTTGTAGCAAATAATAATTATTTCACATTTAATGGGATAATTTATAAACAGCAGTATGGCGCCCTTATGGGGTCCCCAATTTCAGGGCTACTGGCCGAAGTCGTTCTGCAAGATATTGAAAACTGTATATTAGATCATTCTAATATATACTTACCATATGTATATCTCCGATATGTAGATGATATTTTACTGTTTTGGCAGCACTCCAATCTTGAAATGGATAATTTCATTGCTAAATTTAACAATTGTTATCAATCTATACAGGTTAGTAAAGAAATTGAGGTTAATGGCCAGCTAAACTTCTTGGATATATCTATACAAAAGGATAACGGAATTATAGAATATTCTGTATACCGGAAGCCATCATATGTACAGGCAATTATCCCAAGAGATTCTACACACCCTTGGAAATATAAGACTGCAGCATTCCGCTTTTATATTAAAAGAGCAATAACACACTCATCCAATAAAGAATTGGAGATCAAAGAGCTAAAATGGATTGAAAAAACTGCAGAAGAATTTGGATATAGTAAAGGATTAGTCAAATCTTTATATAACAACATTACGGCCAATATACATCGTTTCGATAATAACATTAAAAAAGAAATACAGCAATATTATGGAAAATTTCCATACTTACCTCCTATTAGTACTATTTTAAAAAAAGAATGTTACAACAACAATATTAACATCGCAGAAACAGTTATTGACAATGGAAGCATACTTACTACTACTAATAATAGATCAATTCTAAATAAATCTGGAGTTTATGTCATTCCAACAGTTACGGATGATAACCAAAAAGACAAAGTATATATCGGAAGTACGCGTAGGAGATTTTTGACTAGATTAAATGAACATATTACGAACTGGACAAGAAAAGATGAAAAAACTTCATTAATACAACATTGTATCAAAAATCATGTAACTCCTGATTGGACTAACACAAAAATTCTAACATCACATAGATCACATGCCCAGATTCTAACCTCCGAGGCTGTAGTCATTGAGAAAACCAAAAGATACAACTGTAACGTTAATAGTCCAGTGGAGCTTCACTTTGCATGGAGGTACCTTATTGAACAGGAGATGAAACATTTCAAGAGGAAAAATATTAACAAAAAACATGTGACATCAAATATTACTTAAAAAAATACAGTTGAATATTTCTACGTAAAAGCTACTAGTATATTTTTGTTTGACAACAGATGGCGACACCATTGATATGTGCAGTTGAACCTAAATCATGATGCGCAAATATCTACATGACAGGGCTGAACATACATTGGGGTTAGGCTGCATACCTGAGCGAGTGAGTGCGGCGATCCTATTGTCCGTGCACCTACCACTGATGATGGCTATAAATTGTAGCAGAAACTAGTTTGGTGCTTCGCATTCGGGAGATTTGTATGTTTGTATTTTTCTTTTTCAAGATGGTTTATTTTTTGAGGTTTTGGCAAAAGTATAATTCATCTTTGGTTTTCATTATGTATCAGGATGCTTCGCGGTCAAGATAGTCTCCTCTTCAGGATTGTAGTTCGTTTTTAAAAATTCAACAAGGTTTTAATTCAGTTTCTTATTTCATCGATGTTAAAGAATTTTTTTGCATTGTAGAAAATTCATCTTGTTTAATTTTATCTGGCGCTGATTTTACAGTATCATGAATTTTAACTTCACAATTGAAAGAATTCACATTCTTGGATGGCCTTTTATATGAAGCACCTACAGCCACTATAAATATTGTAAGTATAGATACTTATTATTATTATACTTGATTTCAATTGCCAATACTACGTTAATGTCCTTTTGCAAACTCCCGATAGCGGAACTTGTATAACGTGTGAAACAGTATTTACAGACATTTAATGTCAACCGAATTTGATCACTGGACTCAATGAACTTCTATGATTTACTTTCAAACATAACTTTTTTCAATTTAAAGAAAAAATTTACTGACAGACACCAGACTTAGCAATGGGTTTTCCTGTGGCTTCTTTTCTGGCAAATTATTATTTGCAAAAACTTGAAAGATAAAATACTACTACCCCAACCTCCATTATTCTGCTGTACGTAAGATATATGGATGGCATCCTCATAATAACATATCATTAAATGGCCAATCACTTACCGGAAAGTTCTTGGTCACTTTTTCCCTTACACTTCAAGCACGTCAATTATCATCATGTAATGCAGTTGGCCTTCAAAGGTTGAAAAACTCCTTGCTTATGAGATTCGTTCTTCCAGTCATGAAACATCGTATTTTTATATTTTTTTTATATTTTATTCACTGGACAAAAAACGCAGGTTTCATTATGCCGTCTGAGACGTAAACATAGCTCGTCATCTCCATAAAAACCACACAAAGATACACACCATACAACTCATTCATACATTCAGTTAAAACCACTATGTACATAATTACACTATTTACATTCCCAGGCAGTTAAACCTTTGCCAACTGTGACTAAAAAAAGTGCTCCATCCTCTTCAGACACCGTACTAACCCTACCGCAAGTGCCAACCTCATTCAGCCTGTCACACACAATCCTCTAGCGCTTTCAACAGTACTTCTGTCGTCATCAGGAGGCCAATGTGTCTCTCTGCCCACCACAGCTCAAGTGAAGCCGGAACCTCAATGACTTTGCTCACTTGAGCTGTGGTGGGCAGAGAGACACATTGGCCTCCTGATGACGACAGAAGTACTGTTGAAAGCGCTAGAGTATTGTGTGTGACAGGCTGAATGAGGTTGGCACTTGCGGTAGGGTTAGTATGGTGTCTGAAGAGGATGGAGCACTTTTAGTCACAGTTGGCAAAGGTTTAACTGCCTGGGAATGTAAATAGTGTAATTATGTACATAGTGGTTTTAACTGAATGTATGAATGAGTTGTATGGTGTGTATCTTTGTGTGGTTTTTATGGAGATGACGAGCTATGTTTACGTCTCAGACGGCATAATGAAACCTGCGTTTTTTGTCCAGTGAATAAAATATAAAAAATATAAAAATACGATGTTTCATGACCGGAAGAACGAATCTCATAAACAAGGAGTTTTTCAACCTTTGAAGGCCAACTGCATTACATGATGATAATTGACGTGCTTGAAGTTAAGGGAAAAAAGTGACCAAGAACTTTCCGGTAAGTGATTGGCCATTTAATGATATGTCATTATGAATTGCACGTAAATATGCGCACTTTGCTGGAGTTTAATACCTTAAAGGTGCAAATATTATGATCCTCATAATAGTTGACAACAATGATGAATCTCTCCCAGTAAACGTCCTCAATCTATTTAGTAGCCTTGATAATTCTCTGAAAATCACTTTGGGACTTCAACAAGACAATAAGCTGAAATTCCTGGATGTAACCCTTACAGCTTCAGGAGGAAAAATTACTATAAAGTTATATAAAAAAACCGACCAATGCTAACAAAGTTCTGAACTACCACTCTTACCATCTCTCCTATATTATCAAGCTAAAAATATCTTCTTTTCGTGCTTTAAAACGATACACATTTAAAATAACAACTGTCTCACACGATTAAAAACATCTACACTATGTACAATTAAGTCAGTGGCAGTAAGTTTAATACAGTCAGGTCCCAAAATACAAATAAAAGATGATAGGTTAAAAAGGCTAAAAGATGATAAGTTAAAAAGGCAAGATCTTTTGAGCTCCCACTGGAGCTCATTCTTAAGCCATAATGCCGTGTGCACATTCAGATACACACACTTATATACAAAAGTTTATGTCATGTTGTCCTGACAACATAATGCTGTGAAGTTATAACAGGCTACACCACTTGCAGGGAACAACAAGCATTTTAAATTTTGAGATGTTAAACAAGATAATTTGTAAAGATATAATTGCACACATTATACAATGCAGTGACAGTAATAATGATTGTATAATTATCAATGTAGGTCTAATTTTAAGTCCATCACGTGTCATCAAAAGTGTTAGATTGATATATATGTTCATGAATAGGCGCTGGCGTAGTACGTATGAATTGTCTCCATGATGAAGGTATTATTGCAATGGGTACCATATAGAAGAATGTACATTGCCTCTGTGAACCACATATCACTCTTATTCGTTGTGGTTGATAGATGTCTTATGTTTTTCCATTGGAGACTGTAATCTTCATCTTTTACAAACTTGGCCAAAACTGTATTCATATTGTCTTTTCTGATATCATATTGGTGCCCCTTATGCCATACTCCCAATGTTCTTGTAGTTGATCCAATATATACCCTGGGTTCTTGACCCGATATACTTGCCAATAATGGCATCATGTATACACCATGTCTATTTACATATGGAATGGGGTCGCGGTCGCACTTTATCATTTCGAAAATGTTTGTTGTTTTAACCCCAAAGGCCAACTTATGTTTTTTACATATATTGTGTAACTGTTGATTTACCACCGGTTGGAAATCCAGAGATCCTGCATAACGTGGTTTTGGACCACCCAAAACCACGTTATGCCTTTTTAACTTATCATCTTTTGGCCTTTTTAACTTATCATCTTTTGGCCTTTTTAACTTATCATCTTTTGGTCTTTTTAAATTATCAGCTTTTATTTGTACTTTGGGACCTGACTGTATTAAACTTACTGCCAAAGACTCAGTTGTACATAGTGGAGATGTTTTTAATCGTGTGAGACAGTTGTTATTTTAAATGTGTATCTCCTATATTAAATTTAATGTGGCTTCACAATTCCTGAAAAAAAAATAGAAGCTCAGGATTCCTCAGGAACATCAAAGAAACTCCATAATAAAAAAAAAAAAAAGAAATTAAAAAGTGCTCTAAATAGTTATTCTTCTACAATGATAGAAAAAAAAGTTAAATCGTAAAGAATCAAGCAATAACATCAAGCTTACCAGAAAGGTCACTGACCACAAGGGTTTATTTGAAAAGTTTCAGAGGATTAGCTTAAAATTCCATGTCCGGCTTGTTCCAGACCTGAACAATAAAATTAAAAATTTCTACCCTTCCATTAAACAGTAAAAAAAAAAAAAAATGCCCTACTACAAGAAGGAGTAGTCTACAGAGCAGAGTACACTGCAATTGTGGTAACACATATGTAGGATAAACTGGGAAACAACTTCAAACCCATGTAGCAGAACATAAAGCAGCTATAACGAATGTTTCCAACAAGACAGGCCTTGACAGACACATACAAAGTACCGGACATTTGATTAACTGGGACTCTTTAGAAATTCTTTCACATTAACCTGTTACAATATGATGAATCCAGAAAGATATTTTATTTCTCAATATCTGGAAATAGCTAAACATAAAACTGGTGACAAGAAGAAAGTATGCCTTATTCCATCATTTTCATGTTCATTGTGCATATAGCAGGATAATACATGCCAGTTTTCACAAGAATAAAAAATTTTGTGAGATGAAAAAAAAAAAAGGTAAACAAACACAGTAAGGATAACAAAACATTAAAATAATATGAGATATTTATGTTCTATGAGTATGAAATTACTCTCTTACTCTGTTTTTTTAATATAACATTATTATTTAATTATTCAGACACAGTAAATAAAATATGAAATTTTACCTCATCTTCAGAATCCAAAATCAAGTCCATTTGCTCTGGTGCTGCCTGCATTTCGGAGGGCTCTTCTGCAGCTGGTTTTCTTGCACTTGGAGGACCAAGACCAAGAGGGCCATAATGCCTATTTTCAACATTTAAAGTAGCCTCAGGAAGTGTTTTCTCATTATCTATGCGTGGAAAATCATCACTAGTGTCAGGAGACATTTCTTCATCAAGAATGTTAAATTTAAGACCACTTTCTCCTTGTGTGCAACTGAAAAGAAGATACAGAGTCACTTATCAGGAGCCGTGGCAGTGATTCTATCTACAACAAATTCCAAAATTTTATATAGATCTCTCTCTCTCTCTCTCTCTCCATGTTTTTTTTTTCACACACACACACACAAGGACAACAAAGTAAAACATTATTATAGGAATCATTTAAGGCAACATTCAAAATACTGTATAACAAAATATGTCTGTAGCTGGAGAAATTTTGATTATGATTATATAAAATACATGTGATACACAAAACTGAAAATTTATCCAATAATTCAAAAGATGAAGTAAAATAAAGCAAAACATAAAAAAATGAAAATAAGTGATTAGAGAATACATGGAAGTTTCCAAAATTGCAATCAATATTAAATTTGACAGGAATTAGAGCTGAGTTCCTTTTAGATGACCTCACTGATGTGACTGAAAATTACAACAGAAATGAATTAACTGGAATTTATTAACCGTTACCCTCTTTTAGATATAACATTTTCTAATATGGAAAAAATATTCTTGTAACAAACCTCCAGGCCAGCAACGGGTTTCCTACTAGCACCACTTCTGGTAAACTGTTTCACATGCAAACTAAACAGGAGAAAATTGCAAACTTTTTCCTTCATCCCTTTATTCAAACAATATTTTTAGAATGACAGCGGAGATGAAAGTCTTACACCACCATATAACAGGACAAGAAATGGGCTCTGCACATGCATAGCAAGTCCTGTGCATCAAAGCTTCACATGTGGGTGAATAGCAAGGAACATTCCATGCCATTTGCAGTGCCTATGATATGGAGGGAGCCAAAAGATCACATCACAGACTGTTACTTCTGTATGTGGTGCCTCCTATTCGAAATGGGATTCAAGAAGATAAAGTAGACAGTGGTGTACCCAAATATATCATCTGCTTGGATCCCAGTGCAGTGGCGGCTTTTCAGGTGAAGTAGGTGAAGTGCCTCTTCACCTATTTTATTTGAAATAAGATTTTATTTAATAGTTTCGTATAATATATTCTTTTTTTGCCTTTATTGAGTGCCAAAATACCCAAAATTTTGATTAGATATCACTTCACAATGCGCGTTCAATACGGAAAACAAGTCCTCATATGCAAAATAGTTCAAGTGAAGAGCTGAAATGAGAATGCTTGGAAGTCTGCAGTTTTCGTCCGAGTTGCCATGGTAACTGTGACGTCACCCTCCTCTATCTGCCGGGCAAGTGAAGTGTTTTATCATGAGACGTCAAGGCTATGCACCTGGAGTCGTGACCTTACGAAGAGATCGCAGTGGAACGGGACGGATTACCAAGGGTTCTTTGCAATCCATTAGGGATTTTTTTTTGCGGTGTTTTGGTACATACTTTCTGAAAGAGATATGTTTTTTCGTGTTTTGTGATTGTTTGCTAAAAACTTCATTAGTTACTTTAGTTTCGTGTACAGTTTAACTGATAGTGATAGTTTTAGTTTTCAGTATGTATCCTGTGAACAACATTGTCTCTGTAATTTATTGCAAACTCCGTTCAATCGGTGGAAAGTTAAAAATAAAAAGAGACATTTTACTTCAAGGACGACTGACGGATTCACTGACAATTGTCGCCAAGAAAGAAATCAAGAAGAGCGGTAAATCTTACAATATTAATTTTAAAAATTGTTGGTTTACTGAATATAAATGGCTTTGTAGCCCTTCTGTGTTACAAAAATTATTTTGTTGGCTCTGCTTCTATTTTAATAATAAAATTCGGCGTGGAATAAAGACAATTTTCAGATTTCTTAAATATAAAACGGTCACTTTACAAACATGGTGATTCTAGCGAACACCTGAAATGCGAATTAATGCTAAATAATTTTGAAAAGAATCAGAAAACCATTACCGATGCCCTGAGGGAGAATGCTAGGCTTTTGAAAATGCATTTCAACGAAAGCGTTCATTTAAATAGACTTTTCCTGCAGGCAATGATTGATGCAGTACTGTATTTGAGTAAACAAGTACTAGCATTCTGTGACCATGACGAAGGCATTGACTCGTTAAATCGTAGAAATTCAAGGAACTGCTTTTACTGTTGATATCAAGAAGTCCTTTAAAATTCAAAATCAATATGAAACGATAAAAAATATCTTCACAGGTGACTCAAAAACTATTCAAAACGAATTAATTGAATGTATTTCTGAATATATAAACGATCACGTCAAAAATGAAATAAATGAAGTTCAATGCTTTTATATTCAAGTAGATGGGAAGACATAACCAGACTTCCGAGTGCTCTTTAATAATAAGATCTGTTGATTCGGAAGGTGTATTGGTTGAGCGATTTTTGGGTTTTCATGGTGTGAGTGAAGATAAAACGTCAGAAGCTTTATACAAAATGCTAGACAAAATTTTGGAACAGTTTGATTATCAACACAAGTCAATAGGACGATGGGGCAAGCGTAATGTCTGGACACTTGACTGGGCTCCAGAAAAAATGAAGCATAAAGCTTCTCAATCTGTTTTTGTTATTGCTTAGTACATCGTTTGAACCTTGTATTACAGCAGAGTTTTTCTAAAATTTCTATTTGTCGAATATTTCTTGCAAGCCTCAGTGTAATTCCTTTTTTTTTTTTTCACCACTCAGCGAAGCGATCGCTTCACTGAGTGATGAAAAAGCAATACAATCACATCGACAACCGCAAGAGGCATGCCAACCATAACAGAAACTCAATGGTCCTCCACTTCGAAGTTAGTAAGTGTAATAGTTGAAGATTGGGATAAATTGAAGGAAGTATTCGAATTTCTCACAAATAGTGACCAATCAGACAAAAAATCAATTCAACTTGCCCAAGGGTTTTTAAATGATATGGACACTTTTGAATTTACATTTTTGGGAATAGTATTTAATGAAATATTTGGTTCACTGATCTATTATTCGAAATTTTGTAGAAAAAATCACTAGACATATACTGTGTTACTCAAATAAAAAAAATTATGAAATTTTGAGCCATAAAAGGAACGATGAGGTTTTTGAAACACTGTTTGGAAAAGCTAGCAAAATCACAGAAATAAGCAGATCTAAACAGAAATATGCTGCTCTTACACAAGAAACAATTTTTAAAAATTATAAACAATTGTATTTTGAAATTTTGTACCACATTCTTATGGAAATGGATATAATATTTCAAGACAGTGAGAAACTTAAACTTCAATTTCCCTGTCTTGTTGACAGAACCAAATTCGACCAATTTAATTCATGCTTTCCCTCTCACGCTTTTGAAAATCTACAACATTTTTACGGAAAAATATTTACTACACACCAGAGCCTTAAAAATGAACTGAGTCTTGTATATGCTGATGAAAAATTAAGAAATATATCGACTCATGAACTTTTTTTAGTGCTTCATGGAGATAAAGGCATTTTTACAGAAGCTTATACATTGGTTTCCCGGATTTTAACAATTGCATCTGCAAGTGTTTCAGTGGAAAGAAGTTTCTCTTGCCTTAAAAGAATACATACTTACTCAAGAAACATTATTTCTCCAGATAAACTTGCTTCTTTGGCAAATATTTCTATTCAGAAAGACATTTTCTTGACGTCACGAAGAAACTGCCATTTTATGACGACATAATCAACAAATTTCCAGCTTTAAAGGGAAGAAGAATTGATCTAATATATAAAAAAATAGGTAAGTTCTCATTAACTGATTTTCATGGAAGACAGTAGATATCTTTTCATATTGCTCTTGTAGCTCTTCACCTATTTTTCCTACCACGAGCCGCCACTGTCCCAGTGCCTCATGGTAAAAGACTGCCTATCCCTGGACTCCCTGACAGTTTTTCCATAGAGCATGATGTGAAACAATATCTGTGACATAATATAAATTCTGAACGAATAAAGATCAACGAAAAGATTTATGTAATGACCTCACGGCACTAGAAGCAAACACAAAGGTCATAGACATGTGATACACACAATATGTGGGCACAAGCATAAAGTACAAAACACAGGAAAGGTCACAATGAAATATATAATCTTCAATCAACAATTTCTCTGTTGCACATTTGAGTAATAATCAATTTTGCTTCCATGCCTGGAGGTGATTCTAATAACTGCACTCATAACTAGGCCTCGTTAGCATTTGCCTGCTCAGCAATGTTGCCATTCTATTGACAGATTTTTGTACATACATACATATCACTAAGCTGTTCTCTGATATTCAGAGGTTAGCTCCACAAAGAAATACAAACTATCAGATAATTTTTACTTACTGCTGCCATATCAGACTTCTCCATTTACAGTGATCTTGACATACAGCTCGGGCTTCACTAACATCCATCACATGCTGTACACAAGATCTTCTATACTACATACTCATAATCTTTTTCTCGTGCAGACACTCCTGAATCTGATCCTCCCATGACTTCTTTGGCCTTCTTCTACCTTTCCTTCCTGCCACTTGGGCTAAAAGATTTTCTTAGTAAGCATCTCATCACTCATTCTTTCAACATGGCCAAACCACTGAAGCATATTAGTCTCCACCTTGCTAACAACATTTTGCTTCACATTACACAACTGCAACACATCTTCATTCCTAACACAATCAGAACGTGTCTTGCCACCCCCCCCCCACCCCGTAAGTAACGCATTTCTCCAGCACACAAACGACTCCTATGTTTCTTCTGCAGCACCCAGATTTCACTGCCATACATCAGAGTAGGAACACTTACACTTTCATATACAGCCATGCGGAACACTCTCTTGAAAACCCATCATTCCTGTGAAACCCTCCAAAAGCAGCCATGACTTTCAATGAAGAATTCACTCGCCTACTAATTTCACCATCCAATTTGTCCTATCTGTCAAACATGCTTCCTAAATACACAAACTCATTCACCTGGTCAATCACTGTGCCATTTAGACATACACATGTGTATATTACACTTGGTACTATCAGTTCCTCTCTCAAAAACCATAACTTTGGTTTTTCCCTTATTTATACTCAGTTTGAATTTCATGCAAATTTTGTGCATCCGAGACAACATACTCAGCAACTCACTTTTGCTCTCTGCCAACAGGACAGTGTCATCAGCATACAGCAATCTGCACACACGTATATCACCAAGACATAAACCAGTATTATCTATTTTGGCATCACGCACGCATGCATCCATAAATATATTAAACAGCCATGGTGACATTACACAACCTTATCTGCCTCCTGCACCAATAGAAAACCATTTTGATAAAACACCATTTACTCGTACACAAGCTCTACTGCCAGCATACATGGCTTTTACACTGTTAAGTAGATTCCCAGTAACACCATATTCATTCAATACCTTTCACAAAAGTGTCCTATTTACTCGGTCAAAAGCTTTCTCTAAAACCATGAAGGCCGCAAAAACTTTCTTACCAACAGCCAGATACTTTACAATCATTATGCGTAATGCAAAAATTTGGTTAGTGCAGCTTTTACCAGGCATAAAACCACTCTGAAGTTTCCACACTTTTTCTGATGCAAGACCCTGTACTTTTTCAATAACGAGCTTACCAAACACTTTCCCTGGCACACTCAGTAGGCTAATACCACGATAGTTCTTGCAGTCAGTCTGATCACCTTTTCCCTTATACAAGGGAACAATGATAACATCCTTCCAATGCCGAGGGACCATTCCTAACTCCCAGCACAACTGGCAAATTTCAGTTAACCAATCAGTTACAGAGTCACCACTATAATACAACATCTCAGCAGTTATTCCATCAATTCCCAAAGCCTTACCATTCTGAAGAGATTTTAGAGCTTTACACACCTCTTCTCTTGAGATCCCTCCTGTGCTTCCATCATTCTCCATCACATCATCTGCTTCTGCCTCTGAATCACCTTTGCTTTCCTGATCTAATAACTCACATAAGTATTCACCCCATCTTTCACTTAACTCATTGGGCTCCCATATCATTTCCTCAATCCTATTCTTCACACAACTTACAACTTTGTTTCCCCTATTTTCCTGATTTTCACATACTTCCAGAAAGTCTTCCTATCTTTCCAAAAAGCCAATTCATGTCTTTCCATCCTCTCCTTCCTATCTTTTGCCTTACTCTGGCGAACCAGCTTAGCGGCTTCACACTTCTTACAGCGATATGCATCCACAGAAACTCTACCTTGCAGCATCCCCAAATAGGCTTCCTTTTTCTCTTTACTGCCTCTTCAATCTCACTATTCCACCATGCATCACCTCTATTGTAACCTACTTTTGTAGTGCCACAGACCTCTTCAGCAGCAGTGAAAACACAGTTCTTAAAATATTCCCCCTTCTTTTCTACATTCCTCTCACAAGACTTCAGCTCCTTCAGTCATTCTCTGAGTAAGTCAGAATAATGCTGACGATCTTCAGAGAGCCTTTCAGCCTTTATTCTTTCCATCCTGGGCCTCTTCCTATTCCTTCAACCAACATTCAGTTTCACTCGTGACACTACCAAGTAATGATCAGAACCAACATCCGCAGCTCTCATCACACGAGTGTCAACAACTAAGTGTTTCAGACGCTGATCATACACAACAAAATCTATCACACTCTTTTGACCAAGAGTATGATTTTCCCAAGTATATGTGTGGATATACCTGTGGTTGAAAAACGTATTAGATACACTGAAACCATTCTCAATGCAGAGTTCAATTAATCTTTCACCATTATCATTCACACAAGGATCATTAAACTTACCCAGAACATTGTCAGAAATTGCATTCTGCACACCTACTCTAGCATTGAAGTCCCCTGCTATTATAACTTTCTCTTTAGCACCAAACTGGTTCAAAACAGCTTTTAGCTCATTCCAGAAATCTTTCTTCCTATCAGAAGGTTTCGAGTCGCAAGGAGCATACACTACAACAATTACTATTCTCTGAAGTTTCACTTTCAAACGAATCCAAAGAATTCTCTCACTTATGCAGCTATAGTGAATCAAGTTGTTTTTCATCATTTCACTTAAAATCACACCTACACCAGCCTGTCCTCTCGCATCATCCAATACTCCAGACCAAATACTCACCGTGTCATTCACTTCTTCTACCCCAATTTCCTTCTTTTTGGTTTCACATACACACAGCACATCCAATCTATACTTAATCTTCTCTTCAATCACCTCATTCGTCTTGCCATTTATACCTCTAGTATTCCATACACCAATCTTACACTCACTGAGCCAAGATCTCTTTCTCATACGCCGTTTAGAAAGTCCAGGTCGATTCCGTGGTGGGCTATCCTTCTCAAGTGTGGTAGGTTCACCATATCCCACACTTGAGTCATTTTTAATATTCCTTTGTGTCTTTTTAATCAGGTAAGAACATCAGTCTGGGGGATTAGCCCACAGCTGATGGTTCCAGTTGGTCATTCAACCTAAGGATCCTGGAACAAAATCCAGTGAGTTGGGGTCTTTTTGCCAATATCACACAGAACTAGCTGGTACCTTTCCAAGATTCACAGATGCCCTTGTTACTGTTACGTGTGCCACTGTTCTCATGGAGCGCCAAGAGGAGGCAAACCCGTCTCTCACTAAGTAATCTACTGATTTTCTCTGTTTAAGGCTACCTCCTGAATTTTCTACTATTATGCTTAATTTTTGGCTAGAGACTTTTTTTTTTTTTTTTGACAGATGTTTTTTTCCCTTTAATGTGTAAAATAGTTTGTACGAAGTACCTCTAATAACAATATAATTTTTAAAGCAGCTGCTTATGGTTTCTATCAAATGATTGAGAGAAGTTAAAACACTCTACAGTTATTTCAGCAGAATTATACTTTTTGTGAAAGTTGATTAAAAATAACCGATGAATGAATGCTATTGGAAAGGAATTTAGGAAGGGAGTGTTTTACCCTAAACAGCCCTTAGAAGTCGGAAGCTAGGAGATTTGAGTTAGGGTGCCAGATGTAAGAAAGACACATGGAAGTGAAGTACAGAAAGAAACAGTCTATCAGTCAGTTCTGACTTCCCCTCAGATTCCATGGGGTGTTAGATTCTAGGTTACTAGTTGCAAGATGACAAGTCATGGAAACTCTGTAGGCAATGAAGCTGTCAATGAGAGTACATCAGTGTGTTTTATCTAACTCACTTGGGGACATGCTGTCTAAAAATATCTGCATTCTTTCAGTATCACCATGTACTAATCCAACTGACAAGACTCATGTTAGAACAGGTCTAAAGAGAAATAACTAACAAAAACTAAAAATTATCCACCTGCTATTTTGTTTTCAAAATTCATACTGCTTGTCAAGAAATACTTTTTTATTCTAGATAATTAGTCTTTTACACAGAGATTTTCCTTAGTATTTTGTCAAAACCCAAAATATCAGGAAAACATATATAGTAAGATATTTACGTTAATTATACTTTTTTGAGTACAGCACTTATTTCATGTACTTTGGGAACATCTGGGTATTGT
Source organism: Macrothele yani (assembly GCA_039090855.1). Lineage (NCBI taxonomy): Eukaryota > Metazoa > Arthropoda > Arachnida > Araneae > Macrothelidae > Macrothele > Macrothele yani. The sequence continues at coordinate 1,652,002 of CM077029.1, forward strand.
TTAGTTTAAAGAGTGAGTATAAAGTATTTGTTCCTAGGAAGACAACAAATGCAACTGCTACAACTTTAACTACAAAGGCTGTTCCATAAAAACTGAGAGTATTTTTTTTAGTTGACAACAGTGTGAAGGGGGAAAATAACCATGCAGACAATGAACTGAATTAAGGAAGTACTTATGGCAACAGTTATTAGCCGTGGCAGACAATTCTGGTTTTGTTATTGTGCAGTTGTTTAAGGTATGTCTGCATTTCCCCATACAACTATGGAGGTGAGTGATTCAGAGTTAAGAAGTGAAATGCATTGTGTGATTAAATTTTGCTATCATTTGGGTAAAACGGCTCTAGAAACAGTTGATTTAATGAAAAAGCTTGCAAAGATAAATGTTTGGTTGAGTGAATAATTTTTAGATGGCACCATGATTTTAAAAAAGGGCATTTGTCGGCAGAACTCGCTCCTAGGCCTGGTCGACCTGAAAGTGTTGTTACGGAGCATGTTGTTAACACTGTTTGGGCAATCCTACAAGAAGGTGGATGAATGATGTGTGAAGACATAGTGGTGTCCGCTAATATTTCAAAAATGTCAGCATCTCACATTCTACACGAGAAATTACTGCTGCATCGTGTGCATTCCAGATGGGTACTTCATCACCTGACGAGAGAACAATTGTTAGCCAAATGTTTGGGTGAGTGAACAATTTTTAGATGGCACCATGATTTTAAAAAAGGGCATTTGTCGGCAGACCTCGCTCCTAGGCCTGGTCGACCTGAAAGTGTTGTTACGGAGCATGTTGTTAACACTGTTTGGGCAATCCTACAAGAAGGTGGATGAATGATGTGTGAAGACATAGTGGTGTCCACTAATATTTCAAAAATGTCAGCATCTCACATTCTACACGAGAAATTACTGCTGCATCGTGTGCATTCCAGATGGGTACCTCATCACCTGACGAGAGAACAATTGTTAGCCAGAGTTCAGGTATGTCATGAGTGAAAACAAATGATTGCAAAGGATCCAAACTTTCTAAACACAGTAATAACTGCCGATGAAACATGGGTCCACCATTTCGACTCCCCTCACAAAGTGTGCAACGAGTGTCTGGAAACACACAGGCTCGCCTCCTCTGAAAAAAATCCGCCAAACCAAATCAGCTGGAAAGGTGATGATGATCATTTTCTTTTATCATAAAAGTGTAGTCTACCAGCATGCCATTCCTCGACAAATTACTGTCAATGCCGAGTATTACATTTCAGTTTTGAAATGTCTGCGAGAACACATATCGATTAAGCGACCGGAACTGGTGGGCAAGTGGACCCCACACCATGATAATGCCCGCCCACATGTGGCTACTTGTGTTCAACAGCTTCTTACAAAATGCAGTATTGAAATCATGCCACAGCCTGCCTACAGTCCGACTGTTTCCAACATTGAAGGAGAAGTTCCGTGACACAACATTCAACACAGATGTTGACATTATTCCTGCTGTACATGGGTCGTAAAGCAGCTTCCACAAAATACCTTCGCCATATGTTTTGAAAAGTGGACTAAACGATGGAACCGTTCCATATCATCCGAGGGAAGATACTTTGAGAAAGAATAACATATATTTTGCTGTACCTATATTTCTTCATTTTGTTTGATTTTACTCTCAGTTTTCATGGAATGGCTGTTGTACATAAGAGGCCAATACCATCATTTTTCACACCAATATTAGTTTTAATGGTGAGCATTATTGTTTAAAGCTGATCATTAGTAATATCTCATAAAAAAGTGACTCAGGGTTGTGTAATTTGAATTTGCATTCCGATGTTTAATAGTAGTCAGTAAACTACTGGTATTATTTACAATACCAGTAGGTTTAAGTGCTTCTTTCATGAAAGAAATATCATGAAAGAAATACGGGATTACATCACATTGTTACATTCAAATTAATCGGAAACTTGAGACTTGGTCATTCTGGGTGGTGTAGTGGTTAGCATACCCGGGCACTATCTGGGAGACGCGGGTTCAAGTCCTGCTCCAGGACGATGAAATTTTCAAGTTTTCAGATATTATCTGACTTACCATCCTTGTCACATTTACACCAAAAAATCAGATTGTCATCTTCAAAATTTGTGCTTTTTTCTATTGAAATTACATCCAATGGTGCATTACATTTGTCGGGTGGTACACATTCCAAGCAAATAAAAAAAACTGATCTGAGTTTTTAAGCTCTGGTCTACTGATTTCAGGTAAGTCTCTGGCAACACTGCTGCTCAGTACCTGTCAACACTGCAAGGTGTCACAAGCTTTCTTCAGTATTGTCCTCACAGTTGGATGGATGACTTTTTCTGCTCTGGCAATTCACAGCTGGTCAGCAGCTCCTCTCAGGAACATGCTTCATCTCCAAAGTGCCACCCAATAAATTTCTCATGGCCTCTCACAAGATTGAGCTTCTTTCTCAATATCAACTCATCACAAAACCTCTTTCTGCTCTCTTCAAAAATGAAGTTTCCCTTACCTGCAGAATTAAATGACACTCAGACAGAAGGACAAATGAGCATACTTGCATTAGCTTTGCTGCTCATGTAATTTTGTTGCCTTTTTTCTATTTTTTTCTAAATTCTGCTTATTTATGCATGCATGGAAAAAAAAAGAAAAAGAAAAAAAAAACAATTTTCTCAAATAACTCATTGCCCAAAAATTCTGCCTACCAAAGGACCCCTGCAATTTCAGTCTTTCACTGCCACACTGAAACATCTATAGTTGCTTACACTGCACATAGGTAATAATACTTGATCACATGGCTATTCCTAGACTTAATGCATTGCAACTATTTCAAAATTATGGAGCTTTTCTAAGGAATATAGGAGATTTTGAGGTTTCTTGAAAAAGTCCCTAATCACACCACCCACAATGTTCACCCAGTATGTTCTCACAATTAGCAGCATTCTTTACTTCCCTTTCCAGTCCAATATTTCTAAAACTGTTTTCACATGTTTTCATATATGCAAAAAGTGGTTTCATAACAACAATATTCAACTTACCAATTGTCACCATTTTCAACAGGTAGCAGCTCATCTGTAATAGAGAAAGGAGAACCGAAACTAATACTCATAGAGTCCATCTGACTTTCTGAAGGCTCCAAAACATTAAGCAGCTCTAACAAATCATTTTCTGTCATCTCTGGCTTCAAATACTCTAAAATGATCTGGACAGCAGGATCATTAGAAGAAGAAAAGTCTTCATCTTTGAAACTCAAAAACTGCAAAAAAAGAAAAGAAAAGAAAAAATGTCATACCTTAAACACAACACATTCATCTAAAAAATGTTTCAATTCAGCTGAAGAGACATAAAAGGAAACTAGTGGTTTAAAATGAAAATACCTTTCCACAATTCAAAATATTTTTACAAGAACTTTAATTGTACCAGCAAAATAAGATAAAATTAAGAAAGCATCAAATAACATGAATTTTGAGCTAGACACATTTATATTACTGATAAGCTGTGTTCTAAGTAAGAAACCTGATACAGTGCTGCTGACTTAGGACATTTAACCTTACCTATCCATTATGAATCTCTAAGACACAGTAATATAAAAGTCAGTTTTCTCTAGCAAAGATGTTTCTATCCAAAAGACAACAGAATCATGCCTAAAAAAATGTATACATGTAATATTTTGGCAACACAGAACTAGACTGAATTCCAATTAGTAGTTCTAATTCAGACTATTATATAGCTCTAATTATTCTACTATTCTCGTTTACGTGCTATATTTCAAAGTAACTTGTACAAAAATCTAGCTGTTAATGCTTACCTTGGCATTCCTTTCTAGCGACGGGAACATTTCACGCACGTGTTTTCCGGTCTTTGTTGATGTTATTGTCCTAAAGTCCGTTGTATGCGATGACTGGCTTTACTTCTCACACTTTTCGCTGGGTATACTCATTGGATCTTTGCCTTAGGATTCAAACACATCAATTTTTACCGTTCTTTATACTCGAAATTTTCGCCCATACTCTGGGCATCTTCAGGAGCGTGGCGACTTTACCACCGATGTTCGTGGTTAACTTCGCGCTAATGGAGTCCGACACTCCTTGTTGCCATTCGTTGGATATATTTTCCTGGATATATTTCGTTATCAAGCCCGGCTGGCGCCATCTATGTTTCATTAAAACACTTTTTTTATTTATTTTTTTTCTTCTCCTATCCTGGTTTTCTTGTCTTTTTTGCCGGTTTTTCTTTTGTTGTTGTTTTTCTTGTCTTATTAGTTCTTTCCACAGGCCCGATTATGTTCTAGGGTCATTCTGATTACATACCTTTGCTTTATTTTTGTAGATTAATATTGCTTCTTCCCTCCTCATTTGCCTTTCCGATTTTTTATTCTTCTTTAGCATTTTAATTTCATCGAATTTTGGGAAAGCCAAAACTGCTTTAGTGCAATTCTGCATGGAAAACCGGACATTCCCAAAATTCGATGCAATTAAAATGCTAAAAAAGAATAAAAAATCGGAAAGGCAAATGAGGAGGGAAGAAGCAATATTAATCTACAAAAATAAAGCAAAGGTATGTAATCAGAACGACCCTAGCACATTATCGGGCCTGTGGAAAGAACTAATAAGACAAGAAAAACAACAACAAAAGAAAAACCGGCCAAAAAGACAAGAAAACCAGGATAGGAGAAGAAAATGAAAAAAAATGAAAAAAAAAAGTGTTTTAATGAAACATAGATGGCGCCAGCCGGGCTTGTAACGAAATATATCCAGGAAAGTATATCCGACGAATGGCAACAAGGAGTGTCGGACTCCATTAGCACGAAGTTAACCACGAACATCGGTGGTAAAGTCACCACGCTCCTGAAGATGCAGAGTATGGGCGAAAATTTCGAGTATAAAGAACGGTAAAAATTGATGTGTTTGAATCCTAAGGCAAAGATCCAATGAGTATACCCAGCGAAAAGTGTGAGAAGTAAAGCCAGTCATCGCATACAACGGACTTTAGGACAATAACATCAACAAAGACCGGAAAACACGTGCGTGAAATGTTCCCATCGCTAGAAAGGAATGCCAAGGTAAGCATTATCCGCTAGATTTTTGTACAAAGAACTAGACTGATCTAAATTTTCTAATATCATAAACTGTTTTCACCACAAATAAAGAAAAAAGAAACTTCCTTGATATTTTGTCATCAAATAGAAAGAAGAAAGTCATCAACATGGTTTGGATATTTATATATAGTAAGTCCTCGATTTATTCAAGGGTTATGTTCTGTAAAAACTTTGCATAAATTGAAAGCGCATAATATCAAATGCGATAACATATGGAGAAAAGGGGATTGCATTCAACAATTTAAAATACAGGGTGTCCGAGAATTATTGGACACATTACAAAATTATGTACAAAAAAACTATGAGCGTTGTCAATTTTTCTATGTCACGTATTACTAACACGGTTTCTATATTTTTGTTTTGCAGAATTGTTATTCCCAGAATCTGATAGATGATGCTAGGTGTGGCCTGATGAGGAATGTATGAGAAATGCACAATCAGTAGTCATGTCATCCATACAGCAGAAGGTGATGTGTGTGTTATGGCTTGCAGAATTAAAGATTGTCATTAAAGTTAAAGACGGTACCGTTTAGAGTATGGTTGTAATCCTCCGTCAATGAATTCAATTAAGCAGTGGATGAAACAGTTTAAAGAAACTGGTAATGCGGAACATCGTGGAGGAGCCGGCAGGCCTAGCATCAGCGGTGAGATGGTTGACCAAGTTAATGAAAGTTTCCGACGAAGCCCCAGGAAATCCGTTTGTAAAGCAAGCAGAGAACTGTGCATTCCGAAATCGACAGTTCACAATATCTTGCCCAAGAAATTAAAGTTTCATGCTTATAAAATTCAAATAGTGCAAAAGATGCATGTACCGTAATTTTTGGGCTAAGAGCCGCGGCTCTTACGTTACTAAAAGTGAAATTTTTCGGGTGTGCGGCCCTTATGCCGAAGCGGCTCTTATGTCGAATTTGTTTTCGATAAGACTGTTTCTTCCCTCTTCCCCCCCCCCCATGCAGATGCTTAGTAAATTTTTTCAAATCACGTCTTTTTTTTTTCACAAACTCGACTGTGATCAAGTTTCCCTCCCTTTCTACTCATTCGTTAGACACGATAACTCCGCTGTCCTGATGTTGGTTTAGGAGGGAAAGTGGGGGAGGACAGGAATGCCCGACTCAAATGCCCTTTGCATGGAGGATAGAAGGGGACATAAGCACACAGACGAGTAGCGTGACGTCCGAGGCTTCTGTGGATATCGCGCCTAGCGTATCTCTTTCGTTGGCTGCAGCATACATCATGCAGGAAGGTGCGATGATTTTCAGTGGGGTGGGGAGACCGGTTTGATGGGCACTTTCCTGAACAAAAGCTTAAGAACATGAACAATGCAAAAGCCTGCCCTAGGATGATTCCATTAGCAGAGACCTATTCCAAACAATACTGGCGGGACGGAAAGACAAATTCTGTTCACTCTTCTTGGTTCATCTGGCATGCGATACAGATGTTTCTTTGCTCGTGCTCCTGAGTTTTGCTTCGATTTTAATTTTTATTTTTTTTTATTGACTGACGATAGTGGAAGTTGAAGGCTTCGGCTGGAAAAGAAAAAAAGAAGGGATTCATATAAGAGCGGAGCTCAACACGAAGGCTCAGTGCGCAGTAAATGAAAGTAGGTCAAACCACTTGAAAGAGAACGGCACCGCTGTTATGGAAGTGTTGGCGGCTAGATCCGCGAACACGTGCGAGGCAGCTGGTAAAGAAAAAAAGCATAACATAGAAGGAACATATTATTAAAGAAAACATTAATCGAAAGCATTACAAGCGATAATTTATAAGTTAATTACTTCTAAGACGGATTCTATTGCGGTGAACAGAGAACCATCCTGTAGCAGACATCCACATTGAATGGAATTTAGACAATTGTGCGGTTTTACGAGCAATGCGATATTCTAACGGCAGTCTTAAGATTAACCGTGATTTATATTGATTACATAAATGGTTTTGAGCATTTAATAAAGGCAAACAAATAACATCATTAACATGATTAATAAAAAATGTATAAATAAAAAATTTTGCCAGTATGAAAAAATAAGTGCATAAAGCAGATCGACACTGAATTGCAGATTAGCCTTTGAAGTATACATATAATCACGCTGGGTGTGAGTTAATTCATGAAAATAAGGAAGATAATTTAGTTTTCTGAGCAGCACCACGACTTCACAGGTGCGGCCCTTATGGCAACTTTTGCTTCCAAGATTGCAAAATTTTTAACCTGCGGCCCTTACGCCGATGCGGCTCTTAGTCCGAAAATTACGGTAAATGATCACACTCTGCGATACGATTTCGCTGTGGATATGCTGAATCAAGTGGAAAACGACGAAAACTTTCTCAGTACTGTAATTTTTAGTGATGAATCCACATTTCATGTATCAGGTATTGTGAATCATCACAACTGTAGGATATGGGGTAGTGAACCGCCTCATGCTGCTATTGAACTGGAATGTGATTCTCCAAAAGTTCATGTGTGGTGCACCCTATCAAAAAGAGAAGTGCTTGGCCCTTTCTTCTTCTGCAAAAAAACCATAAATGGTGACATTACTTGGATATGCTAGAAAATTTCGCTATGCCCCAGATCAAAAGATATGACAACGTCGTTTTCCAACAATTGGTCAACGTGTGTACGTAAGTGCTTAAATGAGCATTTCCCCAACAGATGGATTGGGCGTGGAGGTCCCATTCTGTGGCCTCCTCGCTCTCCAGATCTAACTCCATTGGATTATTTCATGTGGGGTTATGTGAAGGATCGTGTCTATCAGACGCCTCGTACTGATTTGCAGGAACTGAAGCAGCGTATCACAGCTGCTATTAATTCCATAACTCCTCAGATGCTTGCCAATACATGGCATGAAATCGAGTATCGCTTGGACGTACTACGAGCAACCAAGGGATCTCACATCGAAATTTATTAACTTGTGTAGTCACATTGTAAGTTAGTACAGTCAGTTTCTTTCTATCTGTTTAATGTTTTGTTTTATATCATTTTGTAATGTGTCTAATAATTCTTGGACACCCTGTATAATGCCTCAAATGGATTTCAACCATATCGAAATCATGTTAATACATCAGAAGTATGAACACAAACATTTCCAGGAACATTACTTTTACTAAAATAAATCAACACTGGTCAAGATAATCAGACAATCTAGCTGTATGGGACGAGATTGCTGTTTTAGTCGTAGATGTGGGTGCAAAGTAATCTGGGTCAGTCGTCTAAATCAGGCAGGGTTACATCAATGGCAAAAAATTCTATGGAGTAGTTAGCAGCAGACAGCATCCGTGACAAAAGTGAAGTCGTTGGAAGCAATCCAGGTTCACTTCCAGGGAGAGGGTTGACATTGATGATCCTGGTTTAGAAGCAGTTTGAACAAGAGTGGCAGATCTTAGTCAGGATCTTACGAGTGTGGCTGACCTGTGTCATCACACTGGTCAGCCTAGCCAGTTTTTGTTTCCGAGAAGAGATTTTTCTGTAATGTGTAAGGACATTGTAAAGATTGCTTAAACTGCAGGGTTCTTTCAAAACTTGGGCCTTCATCTGAAAAGTATTGCATAATGTTATCCAACTGCAAAATTAATAATGCCAATATCTTCATACTCAAATCTTTCACTTAAAGAACTTTATTTTCCTTTTCTTCTTTCTTTTGCTTCTGAGTCATGTCCATCAGATCATCAAGATTATGTTCATGAATGCCAATTAACTCCATCACATCATCCTCTTCCATATCAGAGAAGCTGTCTTCACACATCTTCCATTCAATCTCCACAATGTTATGCTTTGTTGCTTGGAAACTTGTGTAACTTTTGAAGTCATTAACCCTTTAACCGGCTGAAATGAGTTAACTCGGAGTTAGAAATATGGGCTGAAATCAGCTCGAACGAATATATTCGCTGTCTAAGAAGTGGGGCAAACGCGGTTGGGGGTAAATTTGCGAATCAGAAAGCGTTGCTTTCCCCTTAGCTTTCTTATTGCTCTTCCCCATCATGCCTTGGGTCATGAAGCAGAGAACAAAGGACTAGCAGGGAGCTCGTAGCACCAGGGTTATGTTGGGCCCTGGTGATGGTTGGTTGTGACAGGTCGGTAACCTACTGTTGAAATCAGAGTGGGAAAGGAATTGTTTTGCTGTAGCTTTCCTAAAACCCGGCAGCTATGTGAACATTTCTCTTTCGGGAGCATAATAAGTGTGGGACATCATTTGTTTCTGGTACATCGGTGTTTCTGGTATTCTTAAAGGGTTAATGATATCTTTTCACAAAGTCTTTTATGATGCATTCAATTTAAATATCTTGACTTTTCCCCAAGATGCTTGAATACTGTCGATGGCACCCTTGATGTATATAGTGTTTCCACCACTTTTGAATTGTAGGCTTACTCCCTGGGTTACCAAAATCACGTCTTTAAGGAGCTGGGATATTGTCCTGTGCATCATGGAATATGTGTGGAAATTTGATGACTTTCTAGTCTAGTGTAGATGGACCAGAGAAGTTGTGCCTTGGGGCAAGAACAACATACATACATGCATATCACTAAGCTGTTCTCTGATATTCAGAGGTTAGCTCTACAAAGAAATACAAATTACCAGATAATTTTCACTTACTGTTGCCGTATCAAACTTCTTCATTTACAGCGATCTTGACATACAACTCGGGCTTCACTCACCTCCATCACACGCCGTACACAAGATTTTCTATACTTCATACTCATAATCTTTTTCTCATGCAGACACTCCTGAATCTGATTCCCCATTACTTCCTTGGCCTTCCTGTACCTTTCCTTCTTGCCACTTGGGCTAAAAAGATTTTCTTAGTAAGCATCTCATCATTCATTCTTTCAACATGGCCAAACCACCGAAGCATATTAGTCTCAACCTTGCTAACAACATTTTGCTTCACATTACACAACTGCAACACATCTTCATTCCTCACATAATCAGAACATGTCTTGCCACAAACCCCCCGTAAGTAATGCATTTCTCCAGCACACAAATGCCTCCTATGATAATGTTTCTTCTGTAGCACCCAGGTTTCACTGCCATACATCAGAGTACGGACAATTACACTTTCATACACAGCCATGCAGAACCCATCATTCCTGCGAAACCCTCACAAAGCAGCCATGACTTTCAATGAAGAATTCACTCACCTACTAATTTCAGCATCCACTTTGTTCTCTCTTCAAACATGCTTCCTAAATACACAAACTCATTCACCTGGTCAATCACTGTGTCATTTAGACATATATTACATTCAGTACTACTAGTTCCTCTCTCAAAAATCATAACTTTGGTTTTCCCCTTATTTATACTCAGTTTGAATTTCATGCAAACTTCATACATCCGAGACAACATACTCTGCAACTCACTTTTGCTCTCTGCCAACAGGACAGGGACATCAGCATACAGCAATCTGCACACACGGATGTCACCAAGACATAAACCAGTATTACTGTTCAGAAGTATTAACTTTAATATGTAACAGCAAGATCAATAAATTAAATGAAATTATCTATTTTGGCATCATGCATGCACACATTCATAAATATATTAAACAGCCATGGTGCCTGTCTGACTCCTGCACCAATAGAAAACCATTTAGATAAAACACCATTCACTCGTACACAAGCTCTACTGCCAGACTTTCTGAAGACTTTCTGGAAGTACGTGAGAATCAGGAAAATAGGGAAACAAAGTTGTAAGTTGTGTGAAGAATAGGATTGAGGAAATGATATGGGAGCCCAATGAGTTAAGTGAAAGATGGGGTGAATACTTCTGTGGGTTATTAGATCAGGAAAGCAAAGGTGATTCAGAGGCAGAAGCAGATGATGTGATGGGGAATGATGGAAGCACAGGAGGGATCTCAAGAGAAGAGGTGTGTAAAGCTCTAAAATCTCTTCAGAATGGTAAGGCTTTGGGAATTGATGGAATAACTGCTGAGATGTTGTATTATAGTGGTGACTCTGTAATTGATTGGTTAACTGAAATTTGCCAGTTGTGCTGGGAGTTAGGAATGGTCCCTCGGCATTGAAGGATGCTATCATTGTTTCCTTGTATAAGGGAAAAGGTGATCAGACTGACTGCAAGAACTATCGTGGTATTAGCCTACTGAGTGTGCCAGGGAAAGTGTTTGGTAAGCTCGTTATTGAAAAAGTATGGGGTCTTGCATCAGAGAAAGTGTGAGATGTTCAGAGTGGTTTTATGCCTGGTAAAGGCTGCAGAGACCAAATTTTTGCATTACGCATGATGATTGAAAAGTATCTGGCTGTTGGTAAGAAAGTTTTTGCTGCCTTCTTAGATTTAGAGAAAGCTTATGGCTGAGTAAATAGGATACTTTTGTGGAAGGTATTGAATGAATATGGTGTTACTGGGAATCTACTTAACAGTGTAAAAGACATGTATGCTTAACAGTGTAAAAGCATACATGTCTTTTACACTGTTAAGTAGATTCCCAGTAACACCATATTCATTCAATACCTTCCACAAAAGTGTCCTATTTACTCAGCCATAAGCTTTCTCTAAATCTAAGAAGGCAGCAAAAACTTTCTTACCAACAGCCAGATACTTTTCAATCATCATGCGTAATGCAAAAATTTGGTCTGTGCAGCATTTACTAGGCATAAAACCACTCTGAACATCTCACACTTTCTCTGATGCAAGACCCCATACTTTTTCAATAACGAGCTTACCAAACACTTTCCCTGGCACACTCAGTAGGCTAATACCACGATAGTTCTTGCAGTCAGTCTGATCACCTTTTCCCTTATACAAGGGAACAATGATAGCATCCTTCCAATGCCGAGGGACCATTCCTAACTCCCAGCACAACTGGCAAATTTCAGTTAACCAATCAATTACAGAGTCACCACTATAATACAACATCTCAGCAGTTATTCCATCAATTCCCAAAGCCTTACCATTCTGAAGAGATTTTAGAGCTTTACACACCTCTTCTCTTGAGATCCCTCCTGTGCTTCCATCATTCCCCATCACATCATCTGCTTCTGCCTCTGAATCCCCTTTGCTTTCCTGATCTAATAACCCACAGAAGTATTCACCCCATCTTTCACTTAACTCATTGGGCTCCCATATCATTTCCTCAATCCTATTCTTCACACAACTTACAACTTTGTTTCCCCTATTTTCCTGATTCTCACGTACTTCCAGAAAGTCTTCCTATCTTTCCAAAAAGCCAATTCATGTCTTTCCATCCTCTCCTTCCTATCTTTTGCCTTACTCTGGCGAACCAGCCTAGCGGCTTCACGCTTCTTACAGCGATATTCATCCACAGAAACTCTACCTTGCAACATCCCCAAATAGGCTTCCTTCTTTCTCTTTACTGCCTTTTTAATCTCATTATTCCACCAAGTATCACCTCTTTTGTTACCCACTATTGTGGTGCCACAGACCTCTTCAGAAGCAGTGACAACACAGTTCTCAAAACATTCCCATTTCTTTTCTACATCCCTCTCACAAGACTTCAGCTCCTTCAGTCGTTCTCTGAGTAAGTCAGAATAACGCTGATGATCTTCAGGGAGCCTTTCAACCTTTATTTTTTCCATCCTGGGCCTCTTCCTATTCCTTTTCCTCCAACCAACATTCAGTTTCACTCGTGAACTACTACCAAGTAATGATCAGAGCCAACATCCGCACTTGTCATCACACGAGTGTCAACAGCTAAGTGTTTCAGACATTGATCGTAGACAACAAAATCTATCACACTCTTTTGACCAAGAGTACGATTTTCACAAGTATATGTATACAATACAACACAATTATTTATTGCACACATTTAAAACTTACAGTTATATGAAAATGCAATACACCAAAAGGAATCTGAACACATTGGTTGTAAGGCGATTCCCCCTATCAGATGTAAGAAAAAGAATAAAACATATGGCATATATGAAAGCAAGTAAGATGGTTATAACAGAAGCACCACTGTTAGCGGCATACTTGGAACTACAATTTAATGATAGGGTTGAGATTCGTTATGGAGATCAGGGTGATTTACAATGTAATTTTGCAGAGTCAAGGAAAACTTTTTGATATTTTCCAGGGATCTGATGCTCTCTGAGAGATTATTCCATAGGAGAATGGCTTTATACAGTATGCTATTTAAATCATAATTAAGTCTAACACACGGCTGACATAATTTGTTGTTAGCAACAGATCTGGTGAAGATAGAATATTCCAGATATTTGATGTCGATAGATTGAAAAATAGGCAGTTTAAGATGCATTATTTTAAAAAACATGATACCTAGTTTCAAGGTAAAAATTTCATGAATTTTTAGAATATTTAGTTTTAGAAATAATGGTTTTGAATGAGACATGTAATCTGTGTTCAGCATATAGCGAACAGATTTCTTCTGTAATTTGAGCAAGCATAACTTATTGTTTGCACTTATATTTGAATACCAAGATTCCAGACAATAGGAGAGATGGGTATAAATAAAAGCATAGTAAAATGTTTTTAGGACATTGATAGGGAAGAGATGCTTAATTTTACCAAGCAGGCCAACCTGTAAGGAAATGTTTTTTAAAACAAACTGAACATGCGTATTCCAGTTAAAGAATTCATCAAACCAAACACCAAGATACTGAACTTTGTCCACAATTTTAAGGGGGAGATCATTAATCCTGACTGGAAATTTATTTATGTCCTCTCTTTTATGAACGTTTCGGAAATATACGGTGTTGGTTTTTAGAATATTAAGTGATAATTTGTTAGAACATAACCAATGAGATAAATTTGATAGATCATTATTGATTATTATCTGTAACTTATGCAAATCATGACATTTTTGAAAAATGACAGTGTCATCAGCATATAGCAAAGCATGAGTTGATTGCAGGCACAGAGGAAGGTCATTAATATATAACAGGAACAGTAACAGTCCCAATACCAAACCTTGAGGCACTCCACATGAAATATTAAGTAGATCGGAGTTTATTTTATTTGCAGTGACATACTGTTTGTGATGAGAGAGGTAGCTCATTAAGAGGGAAAGAATGTTTCTACAAAAACCGTAGTTGGGTAACTTATGTAACAGAATGTCGTGATTTACCGTGTCGAAAGCTTTTTGGAAATCAATAAAAATACAAACAGCATAATAACTGTCATCTAGTGCTTCGGAAATGAAGTTTGACAACTTAGCAACAGCCATTTCAGTAGATCTGTTTCTTTGGAAACCAAACTGTTCCAAAGAGAGCATACCATGGGTGTGTAAAAAATCAACCATTCTGCTGTGAATAGACCTTTCAAAAATCTTACTCAAAACGGGTAACAAAGATATCGGTCTGTAATTACAGGTAGATTCCCTATCTCCTTTTTTAAAAATAGGAATACCCTTAGCGATTTTCAGACTGTCAGGAAACTGACCTGAATAAAAACTCAGATTAATAATATGTGTTATAAGTGGTACTAAAATAGAGATCAATTCATTTATGACTCTGCTATTAATATTGTCTGAACCAGCACTTCTTTTTAGGAACAATGAAGTGATAATATTATAGGTTTCACTATCATCCAAAGGGCATAGAAACATTGAAAAAGGAACTTCCTTAATTTTGGATAAAGAAGCATAACCTTTAGTATTTGTGGGCAAGTTTTGCTGAGATGCTAAATCATGACCTATGTTAATGAAGTAATTGTTGAATTCATCAGCGACTGATTTTGAATCAACATTAAAATTACCAGAATTTCCTTTTAACGTCAGCGGAGTTTCAGTAGCACAGGATCGTTTGTTAATTGCTGATTTGATTATTTTCCATTTTTGATATGAGTTATTTCCTGCATCTGAAATAGCGAGGTTGTAATAAGCAACTTTTGCATGTGAATAACATTTCTTAGGGCATAATTATACCTTTTATACTTATCCCGTAAGTGACTGTTATAAGGAATCTTTCTATTTTTTTTACGAAGCTTATCCTTTTTTTGATTGATCTAATGATTCCATTGGTCATCCAAGGTTGGATCTTAATGTCATATTTAGTGTTAACTACCTTGTGATCAAGGAAATCATTCAAAATGCCTTGCAAAATTTCGGTAGCTATAGTTGGACAAGTTGTATTGAAGATATCCGACTTGTCCCAGTCAAAATTTGAGACTAGGTCAGCTAACGTGGTGTAGTCACAATAGGAGATTGTTTTGTGGTTAATTGAGCAATGGTAATTTGTAAAAACTGGAACATGAATGAAGACAGGGTTGTGATCACTAATACTAAAATCAATCACTCCAGACTTTAAAGCAGTATTAAGTAAGTTAGTACCAATATGGTCTAGAATATTGGCACCACGAGTTGGTAAAGAAATGCACATCTGAAAAAAATTGCCTGATAGCATATTAAGATAGATTTCACTTACAGATAGGTTGTTAATGTTAATATTAATATCTCCCAGAAAAATGCTATTTTTATTTTCGTTATTTATTTTGTTTAAGATATTGTCAAAGCATTCACAAAAGGTTTTTCGATCACTACTTGGCGATCTGTGGATAACGCCAATAATTAGGTTTTTGGACTTGGGACTTTTGATTTCAATCCAAAGCATTTCACAGGAATCAAGCACAAGGGACATATTATTCAAGTCATCACGAATAAAGTAGGTGATTTGAGACTTCAGGTATAGGCCTACTCCACCAGAACCCCTTATATTCAGTAATGGATTATTCCAATTTCTAACTTTGCATTCAAAATTATAGTTACTGAGATTAAAAAACTCCTTTTGTTTCTCAATTAAATGAGTTTCGCTAAGTGCAATTACAGAAAAATCATGATTCAATTGTGATAGAAAATTTTGAAGCTTATCAAATTTAGAGTTAATGCTTTGAACATTGATATGTAAGGGTGACATACCAACTTTGTCGATTTTATCAGAGAGATCATATGAAAATATCTCCTCACAAGCACAGTCCGGATGGTAATAATCCAGGTAAGGGTCATATATTTGTTCCGGGCCAGCCATTAATCAGAGCAGATGGAGGGTGAATGTCATTGTAATGCCTAGTTAATTTTTTTCCGTGTCACTAACAGACTGAATGTGCAATGCAGGCGAGTCCTTATCTTTGCGGGCAAAGATCTTACCATTTCGATCCATCCACGCGAAATTCCACCCAGAATCTCTTTTCCTTGTTTGCACTAGTCCAAGAAGACATTTACTGGCAGGGCAAAGATGATCATTTACATAGATTGGATGCCGTTATAAAAACCAATGGCACGGTCTGTAAAGTTTCCATGTTTTTTCCTGAAATTTTTTGCAGCCATGAAGAAAGCATCACGCTTTCTTCGATTGACAAATCTCACAATGATATTTTTCGTGATGGGTTTCCAGGAGTGGGCACCCAGTGGACTGCATGCGTCTCCTGAATGATGTCTAAATCAACACCCACCTTACTAGCCACTTCACAAATAATGTCATCAGCGCTAGATCCTTGTTCATATGGCACACCTTTGATTTCAAGGTTTTCACGCCGGAGATATTGATCAGTTTCTTCCAATCTATTCTGCAGAATCATAACTTCTTTTCGTAATTCTTGATTATTTGATTTTTAAATCATTATTGACTTTATGGATGTCATTTAGCTTAATGAGAAAGTCATCATACTTGTCACTCACAAACTTTACACTTTCGTGGAGAGCGAGAATGGCAGCAATCAATTCGGAATTTTCTGAATTTGCGCTGATTCCACCCAACAGGTGGTCAGATGCGTTTAATCTAGAAGATTCACTAGTAGCCTGCAATACATTAGGGCACGATGATTCAGAGAGCAGTTTACAATTGGCACAAATCCACTTCTTTTTTGCTGTTTTGCTTATCTTTCCAAATTGCACCTTCGAGAATCCAGCACAGCCTGAGTGGAAATAACCCTTGCATTTATTACTGCAATGAAGGCCAGTAGTTATATCAACATTTTCACAACATACCTTGCATTGTTCACCCATTAAAAAGCCAAAAGAATTAGTCTTCACAGGATCCAACAGCAGGGGGGGCGGGAGGGGGGCAAGATTGTAAATTAACAGGCGAGCTCCAAAAATACTCGGCGAGTCGACGTCACTTAGCCAACAACGGCAGTCAACAGCAAACCAGTTATAGCAGGGAACGAGCGGTACAGAAGACGCTCAAGGCAACAAGTTCCAGAGAACAAAGGAGACTCCGTGAACAGGAGGCGTGATCGAAAAGCAATGGCTGCCAGTCAGTCCTTTTGAAGGCGACAAATATGAAGAATTCAAACATGCCTGCAGAAGCACACAGATGACAAATTCTATCCAAAAGCAGTAGTTGGTATCATCACACATTCACGAGCACACTCAATGAAAAAGGGACACGAAACAAACTGGGGGGGGACAACAGCTCCAACCTAAAACAACAGAGCAAAAGAAGACACGACTCAACTAAGCTATCCATCATATACTTGTGGCTGAAAAACGTATTAGATACACACAAACCATTCTCAATGCAGAGTTCAATTAATCTTTGTGCTTCATACAAGGATCATTAAACTTACCCAGAACATTGTCAGAAATTGCATTCTGCACACCTACTCTAGCATTGAAATCCCTTGCTATTATAACTTTCTCTTTAGCACCAAACTGGCTCAAAACAGCTTTTAGCTCATTCCAGAAATCTTCCTTCCTAACAGAAGGTTCTGAGTCACAAGGAGCATACACTTCAACAATTACTATTCTCTGAAGTTTCACTTTCAAACGAATCCAAAGAAACCTCTCACTTATGAAGCTATAGTGAATCAGAGTTGTTCTTCATCTTTTCACTTAAAATCCCACCTACACCAGCCTGTCCTCTCACATTATTCAATACTCCAGACCACACACTCACCGTTCCATTCACTTCTTCTATCCCAATTTCCTTCTTTTTTGGTTTCACTTACACACAGTACATACATATGAATGTTAGAATTGATGTTATCAAAGTGCTTAGGTGTGCCAGGAACATTACTGTAAAGATTAATAACAATTTAATAGCAAGGTTAGATTTCCGAAATATATCACAAGTTCATGATAATTAACACAGCAATCAGACATCTCTGAATTGACTGTATTTTTACTGTTCTCATGTAATATCAATCACTCAGAAAACTTGAAAATTTCATCGTCCTGGTGCGGGAATTGAACCCGTATCTCCCGATTACTGCTCGAGCATGCTAACCACTACACCACCCAAGACGAAGTCCCAAGTAACTGAATATTAAGAGCATCGGAATATTCTCCGACCGCATTCTTAATTTAAGCAAACTATGCTGCCATCTAGCATTGCATCTACCAATAACTCGAATGGCAATCGGGAGATGCAGGTTCGATTCCCGCTCCAGGACGATGAAATTTTCAAGTTTTCCGAGTTATTGATACTACGTGAGAACGGTAAAAATACAGTCAATTCAGATGTCTGATTGCTGTGTTAATTATCATGACATATTTCCCACGTATTATGAGAAGAATATTTCTTCCACAATATATTTCACAAGATCAACTGCAAAATGGTTCCTGAACCAATCCTAAAATGTTTCATAAACTGATTCTGAAAGACCAGCCCCATTGCCCAAGCCATTTCGTTTGTTTTCATTGTGCAAGGGTAGCATGTTCTTTTAAGCCTTTCATGTATCCTGGCAGTTTGAGAGTGGTAGACCAATAGAAGCATCATTTAACAGTCACATGCTGGAATGGCACATAGCAACAAGATCAGTCTATCTTTAGCTGTTTCAAATCCAGCAGCAACTTTTTCTTCTTTGCTGATGTTAGTGTTAGCTGACATTCACTTCCAAAGTAAGCCAGTTTCATCCACATTGAACACTTGCTTGGGGTGGTATCCACTTTCTTTGATAACTGATTTTAATTCATCAGGAAACTCGCTAACAACTTCATGATTAGCACTTGTAGTTTCTCCCATAACTTTCAAGTTTTGCAGGTTTTGGTGCCTAATAGACTTATCCAGCCATCCTTTACTTTCCAGAAATGGCTGAGGTTAAATGGCTGAGGTGCAACACTTTCCTCTCATGAAAGACACTCCTAAATCTTGGTGTTCAATGTAGAGCAATAGAACTTTTCCCATCTTCTCCATTAGTAGGTCTCTAACTTTCATGGTTATCTTGGCAGACAGTGGCATAGAATGAATGACAAAAGTACAAATTTTATCAGCATTCTTCATTATGTTCAATATTAATACCCCAGCCAGGTTGAACGCACACCCAAGTGTCAATGATCCTTCACCAGCATCAGCTCATTGTAAATTTCCGAACTCTGTTTCTAAGTGATAATTAACACAGCAATCGGACATCGCCGAATTGACTGTAATTACTATTTCACACGTGAATAAAATCACATCAGAAAACTTGAAATTCCGTCGCCGTGGAGCAGGAAATTTCAAGTTTTCTGATGTGATTTAATTCACGTGTGAAACAGTAATTACAGTCAATTCGGCGATGTCCGATTGCTGTGTTAATTATCATGACGTTTTACCACGTATTATGAGAAGAATATTACTTCAACTCTGAATATCTGTTTCTAAGGTTAGAGGTCCTGCCTTCCATTTATTTACTGCTTCATCAGGAGAAGCAGCATTTGCAGGATGTTTGGAATCAATATTATATACCAATAAGAAGAAAGCAGGGCACAATGAGCAGAGTGGTAAGTGATATATCCATAGTGTGCAATAGCACAGATCTGCCCAGAACAATACCTACTGAGAGACTAAATTATCCTACTTCTAGTATATACCACAAAACCACTCACACGCCCCATCTGGCCCAAACACATTTCCGTGGGAAAGCAGCAGGTGGGCTCCACCACACCAAATTGCATAACAGTGAACTTTTCTCATATATTTGGGAGAAATTCTCATATATTAGAGAAATCACATACGCTGAACTCGCATAAATTGAGGACTTACCGTACAGCAAAACCTTTATGCATTACCTTTGAATGGAAGGAAAAATGAAAACAATCAGTAGAGGGGGAATAATAGTTGTGGGAAAACTTTAAAAATAAAAAAAAATTAAATAGTGCACTTTTCTCATTGGCTTAAAAAAACAATATACATAAATCTAGTTAAAAAATTCTTTTAACTAGATTTTTTTTTCATTTGCCCTTTTCTCATTGGCTTAAAAAAAACAATATACATAAATCTAGCTTTGAACTTATTTCTTTTTACCAAAAAATTCTTTAATGGACAACTGTTCTCACAAAACTTTACATTTTAGGTCAAACAAAGTTCTTTCCATATTAAAAATGTTTTCCTTGTCATGTTCACTAATTTTGTATGCATAAAAGAATGATTTCATTTACCAATGAAGCGTATGCTTTGGCAAAACCTGGCACAGCTTTGGGTTTGCATTCATCACCTTCTTCTTTCTCACTGCTCCCACTTCCTTTATGATAGTCATACATACGCTCAATATAAGGAAAAAAAAAAAAAAAAGGGTGTCGAGTCTTCATGAGGTAAGCTTGTCTACTGGCATGTAATCACCCTACTACAAGTAGAGGGCACAGCTGAGGATAAGATCGTGTCACTAAGCAATAGTTTTCAAAAGGTCAGAAAACTAACATGCAGTGACACACGAAAAACAGTGGTGTAAACCGTAAACAAACCTGTTGATAAACTTCGTGGGAGAACTGGCAAAGTCTAGCCCACTTTTTTACTGACCCATGTGTAAGACGAATCCCCAACTTTGAGAGCAGTCAAGATATATTTATGTTTGAGAGCAGTCAAGATATATTTATGTTTGAGAGCAGTCAAGATGTATTTATGTTTGAGAGCAGTGTTTCTTCCAAGAACTTCTGACTTACACGCAAGTGTATCATTTATACTCTGCTTTTGCCCATCTAGTATTTCTGTGAATTCATTAAGCTGTATTTGTGTCTGGAGATAAAAATGTATTAAAAAAAGTAGCCATTAAAAATGAATCTTCATTTAATAAGATCGTTGTTTTTTTTTCTTACTTCTTCGGACTCCTGGGTAATTGTGTGACCGACTTTTCTGTTGGAAATTCTGCTTCCGGATCAACATTTGTGATGTGCGGATTATAAGGCATTTTTTTTTTTTTTTTTTTTACTGAAATGTCACGGTCTGTGGATTAAAGGAAGGTAAAAAAAATTTATGAATTCAAGGGTCCGTGGATAATACGACGAAAATTACGGTAATTCAAGAATTTACAAGCCCCAGAATAAAAAATTAGTACCGTTTTTTGTTTTGTTTTTCCCAGGAAGAGATAAACTAAAAGCTGAATGTAAAGCACTATTTTTTGGACAAAAGTGTACATGATTTTGACATTATGCATCTGGTCACTAAATTTCAGAATATTTTTCTACCCATTCCATATGTGTATTATACCTCAATCTGTATGACTGTGCGAAATTATAATTTACCTCAGTATACAGTTTCTTCAAGGTAGTCTGTCTGGTGACTTTCTATAAGTAGTATATGAAGAAAAATTTGTCCCTGAGGCATGTCATTTTGAAAGACAAGGGGGGGGAATATAAAAAACTGAATGAAACAAAAACAACATGTGTCTCTTTTAAAGTCACACACAATAAGCACATAACTATCAAGCTTAACCTCCATAAAAACATAAAACAGACAACAAATTGCGATGCCATACCTCAAGGGCAAAATCTCTATATGCACCACCCCCAGACAGCCTACCTGTAAGAAATTATATGCATCAAAACTTGTTAATTTGCTCAGTTATACCAGCTGAGATACAATACAATAATGCTTATTAAACCACAAGTCTTAAACAAAGGCAATGCTCCATTTGTCACAGGACTACAGAGACATTGTGAAGCCCATCTAATGAAATGCCAGTTTGTGAAGTGATTGATACTTCATTTCTTTAATGAAAAGGTACATATTTCATTCACTTTACACTGTAGAATAACTGACAGTTTTTGTTTGTTTTGCTTTGCCTTTTTCCTGCTATGTTTAGCAATCACCTTAAGTAACTGATCGTTAAATTTATAAGCAAAATATTTCTCACATACATCAAATTAAAATACTCTGTTTTATACAAAGGAAATGTAGGGAAAACTTGTTTCAACAAACAAACAAAATATTTTACCCGTTCAATTGTGGTAGGCCCAACAAGGCATCGAACTGCACTGATTACAACATCTAAAAGTGGCAAGGATTTTTTCACCATCTTCATCACATCTGTTCCATAATGTGTTTCAAGGTACTTTTTCTTTGTTTCAGCATTAACTAAGAGTTTTAACACAAACTTTCGAGTTTCTGTAACATTCTGCTGAATAAGATCTGCATAAGCTTCACTCTGAAAATTAAAAAAAAAAAAATCAGCATAATTATTTACAAAAATTAACACTTCTTATTTTCAAAATATTTTTGTTAATGCTCTGCATAAGAGTAATAGGTACAAAAAACAAGGAATAAATATTCCTCATAAAGGCATGGGATAATCATATAATTATTCACACATCAATCAAAATACAACTCTGAATTGCTCTAGCTTACTGTTCACCAGGTATATTAAAACACTTGAAAATGGCATGGCTGGAGTTACTTGAAACTTTAACAGATAACATGCTCAAGTGGAAATTGGGAGATGCCGGTTCAATTCCAGCTCCAGGGTGATGTAATTTTCAAGTTTTCTGATGTGATGTTACATGGCGAACAATAAACTAGAGCAACGATGTCTTCCAGGCAATTCTCTGAAGAGCTTGCAGCCACCTCAGGACCAAGAGTTTCAAGACAAACTGTTTCAACTGGTCTCTATGCCAGACATCCAAGAGTTTGTGTCCCACTCACCCCAACGGAAAGGAGGGCCCGTTTAAACTTGACACTGAATCAGTGGAGCAATGTGCTCTTCACTGATGAGTCTAGATTCCGTTTACAGACTGATTCTTATCAAACCCCTCTCTGGAGAGAATGGGAACCTGTTACAATCCAAATGACATCAGGGAAAGGAACCAATCTGGTGGTGGTGGAGTCATGGCATGGGCAGGCATCATGTTAAATGGGTGCATAGAGCTCCACATCTTTGACAGAGGTACCATTAATGCTCTGAAGTACAGAGACGAGATACTGGAACCTCATGTGACTTTTCAGAAGTGTCATGGGTCCAGAGCTGGTATTCATGGATGACAATGCATGCCGTCCACAGAGCTCAGCTGGTGGATGACTTTCTCCAAAGTGAAGATATCCAGCACATGGAGTCGCCAGCAAAGTTTCTGGATATGAATCTGACAAAGAATGCATGGAATGCACTAGGGAGGCAAACTACATCCTGTCAGCCTACACCAAGGACCATTTCGGAATTTGAACTGCTCTTCATCAGGAGTGAGATTTGTTGCTCACAGAGCTCTTGGACAACCTGATAAGAGATGTCGATGCAACGCTTGTGTGGCTGCAAGGGGTCACCACATCTCTTATTAATTATGGTGCACCAGCCTTTTCTCAATTTTATGTACTCAACATGAAATCACTGTGTTGTTAATTTTTGTAAATTTGTATAAGTAATGCAATAAACTTTGTTTCATAACTTGTTTTGTCTGCTGTTGTACTTGTAATATGTTATTACGCAAGCATACCCAGTTTCATGCCTTTCCAACGATTGGTTCTTGAAATATTCACAGGTATATTGATTATAGGGATGTAAGGTCAGGTGATGCGTAACATCACAACCTATCCTTGACAAATGTCAATCCCGCCTTCTCATGGTGCATCCTGTTCCCACTAAAGGGGCTCTGACGACCGCCAATAGCGGTATAACTATACCATCGGGATTAGAGGAAATGCTATCCCACACTCACCAACCCACTTGGCCAGCGTGGTGAGTTATGGCCAAACCCCTCCAAAATGGCACCACAACTTAAATCTTGGCCCTCAGTCTCCGGCAGCTGGAATGTACCTGGCCAAGGCAGCGGCCAGTGCGACATGAAGGTAAAGGGTGCTAAGAATCCCCGGAGGACCCGACTAGGCTGCCATCTGATGCTGACCTTGGCTATGTATAATGGATACTCCCTATCTTCTGATTCAAGGCTTCTTGAATTGGAAGAGGAACTACAAAGGATCAAGTGGGACATCGTCGGGCTAAGTGAGGTAAGGAGAAAAGGAGAAGATCTCATTGAACTGAAAAGTGGACATCTCTTCTACTATCGTGGGACAGATACTGGCAGAACTAGTGCCGTTGGATTTATAATAAACAAGAAACTGAAGGATAAAGTTGTACAAGTTGAAAGTTCCTCTGACAGAGCTGCACGACTCGTTATCCAACTCTCGAGAAGATACAAGGCTCAGATCATTCAAACTTATGCACCCACCACAAGTCATCCTGAAGAAGAAATTGAAGAATTTTATGAGGAAATTCATCATCTAAATAATAAAGGTAAGCAGCACTTGAAGATAATTATGGGAGATTTCAATGCAAAAATAGGGCAACGGCAACAGAATGAAACTTCAGTAGGTAAATTCGGTCATGGCAACAGAAACCAGCGTGGAAATACTCTCGTTGAGTTTGCAGAGGCAGAAGGGTTTTTCACCTTAAACTCCTTTTTCAAGAAAAAGCCACACAGGAAATGGACATGGAGATATCCAAATGGGACAACAAGTGAAACTGATTTTATTATGTGTAACAAAAACTTCGTCATAGAAGATTGCAGTGTGCTAAACAAGTTCAACACAGGTAGTGACCATAGATTGGTGAGATGTAAGATGCACCTCAACACTAAACTCGAACGTGGCAAGCTCATAAGACAAACAAAATGCATTGACATAACCAACCTTAAAAAACACCATAATACCTTCAAGTTGGAACTGAAGAACAGATTCTCTGCTTTAGAAGGCTTAATATCGGAAGAAGTGGATATTTCTGAAGTTAACAGAAAAGTAACCAAAGCTCTTATGGAAACAGCAACAAAATTAGCTGGGTCTAAGAACAAGTTGCATGTGAACAAATTATCAGGAAAAACCAAAATGCTGATGCAAAAAGAAGAGAGATGAGGACAACTAAAGAAGATGTGACTTCCAAAGTGGAATATATAGAGCTATGCAAGACAGTACGAAAAAGTATCACTAAAGACGTAAGAAAATTCAACTGCGAACTAGTGAGGAAAGCAATTGAAAATAACCAAAGCCTAAAGATAACAAAGGGACATCTCAGTAAGGGAAGAAAACAGATTATGGCACTGAGAAAAGAAGATGGTTCTGTAACAAAGAAATAGAGGCGAAATTTTGACAAGAGGGAAAGATTTCTACTCCAAATTACATGAAAGGGATGATACATGTACTCCAGACATCATGAAAGGTACCAGTACCAGAGTTCTTCCAGTCCTACCAGCAGAAGTTGCACATGCAATCAAGAACATAAAGCGGGGAAAAGCTCCAGGAGAAGATGGAATTACTGTAGACATCATACAAGAAGCAAGTGGAGAAATCGGAACACTACTCGCCCAAATTTTCACTCGATGCCTTAATGAAGGGAAGATTCCTGAAGATTGGAACAACGCTACAATGATCTTGCTACATAAAAAAGGTGACATTGAGGATCTCAGGAACTACAGACCTATCAGCCTCCTATCAGTGGTTTATAAAATCTTCACTAAAGTTCTTTCACACCGCTTGAAGGTAACACTGGACATGGCTCAACCGAGAGAACAAGCTAGATTCAGGAGTGGCTACAGCACAATAGATCATATCCAAGTACTGAGAGAACTAATTGAAAGAGCAAGGGAATATGAACTTCCATTGTGCATGGCTTTTATCGATTATGAAAAAGCCTTTGATTCAGTGAAACGATCAGCAGTTACAATGGCTCTGAAATCCTGCAGTATTGAAGATGCATACATTATTATTATTAATAACATCTATGAAAATGCAAGTGCAAAGATTCAGCTGTTTGAAAATACAACACACATAGAAATTGGAAAGAGAGTGAGACAAAGTGACACCATATCTCCCAAACTCTTTAATGCCACATTGGAAAATGTCTTTCAATCACTGAACTGGGAAAACAAAGGGATAAAGATTAATGGAGATTATCTAACCCACCTTCGTTTTGCTGATGACATAGTCATTTTTGCAACTAGCCCATCAGAGCTGCAGAGTATGATCCAGGAACTTGCTGACAAGAGTAAAGAAGTGGGATTAAAAATGAACTTTCAGAAGACAAAAGTGATGTTCAATGCTTTTACAAGAAATGAAGATTTATCGATTGATGGAGAAAAGCTGGAGATAACAGACACGTACGTTTATCTTGGACAGCAGATATCAAGTGAGGGTCACATTGATGAAGAAATTAATCGGCATACAAAACTTGCCTGGAGAGCTTTTGGAAGGAACAGCATAATTTTCAAGAGCAATATGCCATTATGTCTTAAAAGAAAAGTGTTTGATCAATGCATCCTTCCAGTGCTTACGTGTGGTGTAGAGACGTGGACCTTAACTAAAAGTGACATACATAGGCTGCAGACAACTCAAAGAAGCATTGAGAGGTGCATACTTGGTGTAACCAGGAGAGATAAGAAGAGGAACTTGTGGATCCGAAAAATGACAAGAGTGGTAGACATCATGATCAGAGTTAAATCCCTGAAATGGCAATGGGCTGGACATACTGCCAGAAGGACAGACCATCAGTGGACAGACGAAATTTTAGATTGGATTCCAAGGGACAGGAAAAGACCCAGAAGAAGACCACATGGGAGATGGGTGGGTGAAATTCGAAAGTATGCGGGAATGACATGGAAGAGACTGGCACAAGACAGACTATTGTGGAGGAAACTTGGGAAGACCTTCGTCCAGCAGTGGATTGATAATGGTTGACAATGATGATGATGATATTGATTATGCTTAACTTTTGGACATGAGTGCAATTTCACCATCTAATTTGTTTTTTCTGTCAAAGATGCTTCCTAAATATACAAATTCATTCACCTGGTCTCTATCACTGTGCCATTTCGACTACATTCAATACTAACAGTTCCTCACTCAACTCCCTCCCCTCATATTTTCCCCATATTTATACTACTTTCAAAGAGGCAAAATTTCGATTTTCCTACAACCTCAACAATTCACTTTTTGAAAACAGCCTCTCTTGTATAACATTTAGTCTGTGTCCTTTGATGCATTTTATCAGTTCTGTTGCTTTCATAAGTATGGGCAACTGAAGTGGAAGCAACTGAAAAATAAATATTTCTTCATATTTCAAGACCTCTGAAAACTCCAATATTGGTAACCATGTTTCGCAGAGAACTTTCCACTATGACATAATCAATTATACTCTTCTTATTTTTAATCACTTTCCTTCATGAAAATTTATGGGTGTTTTTGTACCTTTCAATAATTAAGAGCTCATTGTTTAAACTTAAGTCAATGAGTCTTTTCCCATCTACATTTGCAAAGCAATTTGCTCTAAATTTATCAAGTATATCTTACATATTCCTTAGCTCTATATTGCAAACTAACAACAGGTAGGTGAAGCATCTAACACTTGATACGTATCTAAATATTCGACTCACATTTGAAGACCACAAACAGATAAACTATACCTTAGGCACATCCTTTCATCATCAGTGTATCATGCTCTGATTTGCTTCCACTCAGAATAGTTCAGTAGCTGAATCAGACTTTGATGGCAAAATCTCTCTTTCTGTAAAACACAGTTGAAGTTTTTGACTTCATAACTAGACGTTTGTACAAAGAAAAAAGAAATGACGAATAAAATCTACTTGCTACCGCCACTTGGCAACTGTTTTTTGTGGGGTTTTTTACGAAAAACACGAGTCCTTTATGAAAAGATTCTCTATTTGTGCTAAAACTTTTTGCATGTTGTCTCCAGGTCTCCATGTATGGCATAAGGAGGAAACTCATTGATAACTTTAAAATCTCTAAAATCCTTAAAATTACTGTAGTTTGTACTAAAATGAAATATGATACAGCAAATACAAATTGGGTGAACGTACAAACAAACTGAAAAAAAAATTAAGACGAATTGGAACGAATTTAAACGAATTGGGATATAATAAAGATAATACATCAAAAAACTAACTGGGAGAACATACCTTTCACTGTAGTGCCATTCGTTGAGTCATTACGTTGTTCCAATCTCATCTTCGATATGACGGGATTCCCACTAGGCATTGTGTGATTTACAAAATAACAATAAAAAAAACAGTTTACTGTGGAAATAACTATTTTATGAGTCTTATAGAGGTAATTACTATTTTAAAATGTTGGTTGTTAAATTTTCGAACTAAAGCTTAGTTCATCATCAGGACTATGTCACTGAAGTAGTTGCTGTCACTCCGTCGGAAGTGTCCAACTACAATTATCATTAATTGTGGTACTTCTTCTCGCTATGTCCATCCCTTCTTCTAGCTTTCTCTTTACTAAATTTGATTGGTGGGTGATTATTTTTACTGAGTCCCAATTTATGGAGTGTCCACTCTCTTGTATATGTCTGTCTAGCCCTGTTTTGTTACTAATGTTCCTAATAACTACTTGGTGTTCTTTTATTCAGACTTTTTTACTCCTTTCTGTTTCTCCTATATAGCTTAGCCCGTAGTTACAGTTGATGCAATAGACTACTCCTTCTTGCAATTGGATGTCTGTTTCTTTCTGTTTTAGAGCTGGCAGGAACTTCTTTAACTTGTTATTTAGATCTGGAGCAAGTCTGATATTATATTTTGCTCCGATCCTCTTCAGTTTTTCGAAAAGTCCTTTGTAGTACGTAATTTTGCTGGTGAATTTAAAGTTGTTCACTTGCTGCTTCTTCTTCTGCACTTTTTTAAATAACTTCTTAATAAATGGGGAGGGGTAATTGTTCTCTGCAAATATTCTTTTTAATTCTTCTCTGTGAATATCTTTTTGGGCATCTGAAGAGACAAGGACTTGAATTTTCTCGAAAAATTGTCTCGCCGTATTAGACTTAATATAGTCAAGGTGGAATGAGCAGAAGTCTAATATTTTTCTTGTGTTAGTGGGTTTTCTAAAAGCTGAGTGAATATTTTCCCTTCTCTTGAGGACAAGGTTAAATCTAGAAAATTGATGCTATGTTGTTGTTTTTTCCAGTTCCAGGGTGTACTGCAAAGAATTTTTCAGTAGGCTGAATTCTGCCAGAACCTGAGAAGGTAGAGATTGGTCCACATTATCTACAATAAACAAGACATCATCCATGTATCTTACAAAGAAAACAAACATTGAGGGTTGGACAAGGATTTTTGCCTCCAGTTTAAAAAAAATCAGATAAACAGTGCATGATAATTGTGATGGCTGCAATTGGAAAGGAAAACAAAGCACTTCAATAATTAGCTTTAAGGAGACAGCAATTATTTTAGTATGACCATTCAAATGCATCATTGCAAACAAATTCTTAAATATACCACTAACAGCACTAAACACTTAATGCTGAGGAACAAGATATTTAAAATACATTGACTGTATACCAATTATACTGACTTAATTCGTTAAACGGAAAAAGTAACTTACACCAGTTCCATACAATTGCACCCATTTTTCTTTGAATTTTGGAGTCCATCGTGGCAAATTAACATTTAGTGCTTGAACTACAGTTTCGCAACTGCATTCATGAAGTATTTTAAACACCATCTGAAATATTTAAAAATGAAGTTATTACTTAATGAGAACATACTTTTATAGAGGGCACAAACTATATCAAACTACAAAAAGCCCCTAGGAAACAATCAGAAAATCAAAAATTTACCAAAATGTATATGGCAAAATTTACCAAAAAATCTAGGAGTGACAAAAAAAAAATCACAACACATTTTTTTTTTTTTATTTCAGGATGATTTCAAGAAATAAAATATGGGTCACATATGTCATTATCTGGAATAAAGAAATTTTACACACAATTCTTTTATCTGATCATATTTGTCATTACTTCAGTGAATATGTGAACAGACCAAATAAAAAATAAAATATTTATTCTTAAACTACACTTTCAAATTATAAAGAATGGGACATCACAGATATCCAACAGAACTGTAGATAAGTTTGTGGCAGGGTGGAACCTAAACTATGATTTTAGTGATTTAGTGATACATTTTATTGTGGCTTTGAAATGTTATTCATAATTTGAATATTGCATGAATGAGAAATTTCACAGAGGTGTTTGCAAGGCAAGGCACAAAACCCTGAAATCATTGGCGTCTCCCAACGGTGCCAATGCATAAACTTGAGACATAAATGAACATGTGAGGTATCCCCCCCCCCCCCGTGCACAGCAAAAGTATTTCCGTTACTATTAGTATCTCTAATCATTATACTTATCAGCAAAGCTGTTACCGATACTTCGAAAGTTAAAATGGTTTCACTTTGGGAATTGCTTACTACCTACCTATACCTTTTGCTCACAACAGTAAATTATTTTGGGGTTGAGCTTGCAGTATTAATTTGTTGCTAAAAAATAAATTCCTTCAGTGAAATTTAAGTAACTTTGATTTCGACAATTACATGATATTGTCTTTAACATATACCACACTAAGAACGTTAATAAAAATTTTGCATTTGTATAAAATAAACCAATTACACACATAACATACCTTTTAAAAACGTTTTGCCTTTCTTTCTAATTGCAAAATTACCCATTTGGCAAATAAATAAAAGAAAATCTGCAGTCAAGTTTTTATGTTATTAGAAGGGCAACTCCTCTTTTTCATAGGATATTGATCTTTTTTTAACAGAAATTTTAGTCGTTGAGTTTCAGTCAGGTGGTATTGACCTAAAGTTCTATTTACTAATAAAATAACAGCATATTTAGCAAATTGGATGTTGATCTAAGTTCCATTTATTAATAAAAAAAAACATCAGTCTGGTGTGGTGTTA
This sequence comes from Macrothele yani, assembly GCA_039090855.1. NCBI lineage: Eukaryota > Metazoa > Arthropoda > Arachnida > Araneae > Macrothelidae > Macrothele > Macrothele yani. Next base: position 1,682,870 of record CM077029.1, read on the forward strand.
ATCTAAAGTTATATTTACTAATAAAATAACACTATTTCTTAAAAAAGTGTGTTATCTTCATTTGTTTTTTAGTGGAGACGCTATCAGGCTGACGCTTACGTTTTCAACATCATTCATTTGCAGTGTCTTGTTTGTGTATCGAAGAGGAGAAGAACCTTTACTATTACAAGTAGCCGTTATAATTGCTTTAACAGGTTTTGGAGGCAGAACTGTAGCATGTACTCCATTCATATATGCAGAAACATGACCCAGCTGTATCAATTTTCCAACACCATATCCCAGCTTTCTCCTTTTGGGGTTCTTTTGTTTCTAGCCAATCCCACTGGAATTTATTTTTGACTGAAGCCTCTAATGTCTTGAGATCGTCAGTTTTGGTTAAAAATTTCATCGTTGATGATGAACTTAACTTAAACTGTGTAAACTTTCAAATTCCTAAAAACATTCATACATCACACACACAAAAAAACTCCATCACTTTTGTCTAAACAAAAAACCACAAACGTTTCATCAGGGAAACAAAGACACCTCCTCTCCGTCACTGACTTACTAATACAATGAGGCAGGCTGCTCCCGCGTGTAGGTGCAGACATGTGAGTGACGTACTTTATTTGCTTTAACTCGCTCCCTCCCCCGCCATCCCCAAGTTCCAATCCTCATCAGAACGAAAACCTGTTTTTTTGCATCGAGGAGCAGAAGCGCCAACGAAATGACTGAGAATTTGCGTGCATGCCCTTCTCACAGAACAATGGACAACCACAGCACGAACTGCCGGCTACGTGTGTCAAGCTCGAGTCAGCTGCATCGGCGAGGAAGACAATATTATTATCACATTAATTCATTGGTGAAAAGCAATTTTTTTAGTAAATACTTTTGCCATAAATCGTTTTAATGTTTTGTTTGTTTGCTTTGTCGCTTATTAGAACTCAAAACTTAACAGTCTTAAAAATGTGTTCAAAGCTAAACATCCGGAATTCCGGGCATGAAAGATCGCCCAAACCTGGAAATCCGGGTTAGACCCGGAACAGAAACAGCCCTGATTTCACTTAGTTTAATTGGATTTTGTCAGTTGCTCATTTCGCATAGACAGCATCATGTAACTTCCTTATTATTTTTTTACCACCACTGCCCAATTTTTTTAAGCTTCAACCAAGAGCTTGTGCCACTGATCTTGTTCAATCACCAAAGACTTCTCTGCATATAATAAATCAGCTATCTGTTCCTTAAATTCCACGTGCTTTGTTGTTGTTTTTGCTTTTTTCATTCTAATATTTCAATGGATTCTTTAAAACTCATTTCTTTAAAATGTGTTTGTATCACTAAAACTAAATTTCTATTATTGTCAATAAAATATACTTTGAAATACACTCATCGTTAAAAAACTAGTTGCACTCAGAAGGGCATGTCAGTTTGCAATGAATGCTATTCGGAAGGAAGGTAAAGGTTACCAGGAACAATATATGATTAAACATTGAGACTGATATGGGCAATATTTATTGAGCTACATGGCAATATGTAGTGTCTCTCAGCATGGCATCGGGACACCATGTTTCCTCACATAGCATGCCAGACGTCTCGGCATGGAATTGTACAGGTTCCTAATGGTGTCCTGCAATAAGCCATCCTATGCAGCTTGAATCTTCTTGCGCAGTTCCTGAAGATTGTGCGGCAGGGGTGAAATGTGGACAGCACGTCCAATAGCATCTCACACATTTTCAATCGGTGATAGGTACGGAGAGACAGTTGGCCATGGCAGAGTGTCAGTGCCTTGAAGGCAAGCTCTCGAGACAGCAGCAATATGCGGACGAGCATTGTCCTATTGGAAAATTGCACCAGAGTGAGCGTTCAGTAAAGGTAGGGCCACTGGTTGCAGGACCTCATTAACGTAACTTTGGGCTGTCAAAGTGCCTGTAATGAACACCAAAGGTGATCTGGCATCATAGGCAATTGCACCGCACACCATGACATCAGGCCTTCGGAACATGTGATGCTCGACAACAAACTGCTCGTCTTGGCGCTGACCACGGTGCCTCCACACATGGATTCGGTGGTCGTCTCCTCCAAGACAAAAGCGGGACTTGTCACAGAAGATCACCTGCTGCTATTCTGCATGGCTCCGTGACAGTTGGCAGCGACACCATTGTTAGAATGGCAAGCATGCGCAATGGGACGGCCTGATACAGCTGGTCAAACACAGCGTTATGACCCCTCCTAGCTTGCGTCACATGCGCAGCCGAGCGCGATACCTGAATCATTTGCATGGCTCACGATGTCAAACCTACCCACTAAGTTTCATTCCTGTCGGTTGCTTCCTTCTGGGTGCAACTATTTTTTTGACGATGAGTGTATAATACATTGGTTTCCCAAGTTAACTTGAAATACAAATCATTAAATTAAGTACAGGCAATTATTTGCATGGATCTACATAGTGTTGAAAAAAATTAATGTTCAATATGTAGTAATCACGTGGCTATATCTTTATTAAAATTAATTAAAAAATTATAGTTTTTACATGTATTTAAGAGGATTTTTTTACCTACATTTTTAGACTTGTCAGATTTTGAGTCAAACATTCGACTTTTCATTGGGACATCATACAAGTATGTATTAACATTCACAGCAACTGTATTAACATTAATTATAAAAACTTGCCCTTTTTTTCAGACCTTGTAGTTTTTTTAAGTGCTATTGTTAAATTATGATAGTTAAAAAGTCTCAATTAATTTTGAGTCTTGCATTTTGGAAGTATCTATCTATTCCCATTGTGTTTCAAACAGTTTTGATTTCAGCTTTATGTCTTGCCACACAGATATTCATTTAATGTTCAATATGTATACGTATTAACATTAATTGATTGTCATTTCATTTCTCCTATGTAAGAATTTCTACATGAACACTCCACTTTATTGACAAAACCTTTTAGTGCCAAGCCTAATGATTTATAACAGTAAGGAAATTATCAAAACATAACAAAAAAGTATGTCACAAAATAGAAACACAAGAAACAGGTGTAAATGGCTAACAATTAGACAATGGACTATACAAAGCAAAAAACACTAGTACAAGTGTAAAAAGGAAAACACAAAAGACATTCCACAATGATCATTTAAATGGTGACTCAAGGTTTCTGAGTCATCTGGTTGAGTTGGTAAAAGCAGAAAATGAGCATGAACAAAATGAAAACACAAGTATAAAACATGCACAACAGTCAGAGGTGCATTACACATCTCACACATAGGGGCAGTGTTGCCACACAACATATACCAGTGAGTGATCAGCAATGCCCAGTGTGAAGATGTGCCAATACATGCCAGTACAACTTTGTCCCAGCAAAAAGATGTCCAGATTCCAAGAACTGGCTAGATAGAATGCTGTTTGTTCCCTACCTGTTGGTCCAACAGAGTCTGCCATGTACAAGGTGTGAACAAAAAGTATCCAGATTGGATTTATTAAAAAAAAAAAGTACAAGACTTACAGATTTGGACCTTAATTGCTTTTAAAATAGTTCCCTTCTGAAGATACACACTTAGCCCAGTGCTGTTTCCTCTGCTTGAAGCATTTTTGGAAGTCATCTTCTGAAATAACAAACAGCTGCTTCATTGCATTCTGTTTTATTTCTTCAATATCTTGAAATCTTTTTCCTTTCAAGTGGTATTTGATTTTGGGGAAGAGAAAAAAGTTGCATGTAGCGAGATCTGATGAATAGGGTGGCTGTCAGATCTGTGCAATGCAGTGCTTCGCAGAAAACTGGTACACAAGTTGCGATGCATGGGCAGGCACATTGTCATGGTGTGTTTGCCACTTGTCAGTCTTATGCAATGCCAGCCTTTTACAACAAACTGCGTCCCTCACACAACGCAAAACTTGACAGTAGTACTCCTTGTTGCTTGTTTGGCCTGATGGAGCGCATTCATGGTGCACAATTCCCTCATGACTGAAAAATACAGTCAGTATCGTCTAGACATTGCTGCATCTCTGTCATGCTTTTTGGGGGGTCTGGGAGAATTTGGGGTCTTCCATTGTGAAGACTGGGCTTTAGTTTTGGGGTCATACCCATAAGCCCACAATTCATTACAAGTAATGATAGTTTTTTTAAGTTTTTAATGTTTTTGGCATAATCAAGCAGGTCATTAGCAGCTGAAACATGACCCTGTTTTTGCTCAGGTGAAAGCAATTTTGACACAAATTTATCTGAGAAGCATCTCATACCCAAATCATCTGTAAGAACTGACTCAACTGAACCAAAACTAATGTTGAAGTCTTCAGATAACTCACAAATAGTGATTCGGCAATTTTCCCGCCAGCTGTGTGCACAAGTTCGACATTGTTTTCACTTTTGCTGGTGAATGGGCCTCCCACACTGTTCATCAATCTCAACAATTTCACAACCGTCTTTAAAATGTTTGTACTACTCATAAACTTGTGCACGATTTATACAATCCTCCCCATAGACTTTCTGTAAGTTTAAGTATCTTTGCAAGATTTGCCAAGTTAACAAAATCTGATGCAAATTCGTTGATAAATTTTTTCCGACATGATAAATGTGTTTAACAGCTTCACATACATAACAAAGCACTACTGTAAAAAATACAGACGAACAAGGAAGATGTGACTCACAGCACATGCATAGTAAGTTCCAAGGTCAACCTGAGCCAAACTGCTTTCCTGCTGTGTCGTGCAATTCCAAACTTATGCAACCAGTTTGCATACTTTTTGATCCCACCTTGTACGTTTAATATGCTTCTGAACAAAACAAAAAAACCCATAAACATCAGTGGTACAGTGACAAAGTGATGAACTCCAACAAGGACATGAACCTAGCAGCAACATCATATGACTCACTACCTTGGAATCTAGCAGAATCAAAACGAAAAACCAGCTTCATGCAAATAATGGAATTGATGCCTCATATTAAAAAGAAAAGGATGGTCACCATAATCTGCTGGGGAGAGAAACAACAAAACACACAAAGAATCCAAATAAACCATTGGACATCGATGAGAACTCAAGAGGACAACTGACAAAGTAGGGAATATGCATCTCCACCAAAAACACTGTGGCCTCAGCTGGAATCTGCTCAACAAAGACATTGTCAATACACATTGCAGCAGATCCTATGACTATTCCCATCTTTAATCCATCGGTGAAAATAGAAACATTATCTGAATGCAGGAACCAGAGCTCAGCAAAGAGCTGCTGATATACCTATGCAGGGATAGATGTTTTATCATATGAAGTGAAATAGGTATCAGCCATGACACCAAAAGGGTGCCAGAGAGCTTCCAAAGCTCCTGGTCTCTTTGATGACAAGTTGAGTCCTGCATTGCAGGATATGCTCGACCTATGAAGTCAAAATGTGAGAATACATGAGGGCCAGCTCTCAAATAGACAAGCCAGCTGAGGGTAGAAAACTACATCATATAAGGAATGTTCTGGAAGAGATATCAGTTTCAGATAATACTGAAGGGACAGCTGTAGACAGCACAAATCAAGCGATGATTTGTTGGCATCAGCAAAAAGGCTTGGAATTGGAGACATGCGAAAGGTTCACATACACAGACATAAAACTTGATGCTGAATAATGTCCTAAGGCCAGAACACCAAACGATATGTCAAGCCATACACTACACAACAATAATCCAGTTCAGAGTGAATCAACAAATGATAGATGCAAAAGAAAGGAATCCTGTCTCCCCCCCCCCCAATAAAAAACAGCCCCGAGGATCTTTAGGACAGATAGAGCCTTCAGACAGGAAGTCCAAAGCAGTTTTTGTCTATTCTTCCTAATCTAACTTTTTGATGATTTATATTTACTGCAGCTAATATCTCTGCCCCCCCCCCCCCCGTCGATGAATATGATCAGCGAAACAATATTTTTTTCAAGAATCTGTCAACTTGATTCTATTATGGCGCCTCCTATTTTCTTCGCCTCTATCGCCACAGCAGCTTTCGCCTTTATTTTGTATTCTAATATTACACATAACTCTAATGCCATTTCCACCTCCTCCACCCCACTGCCCCTAAAGCATTCCTCAGCCTTTTTTCACACATCTCACCGTTGATTTTAATTTCTGTAAAACCCGACATGATTTGTATAATCTTTGTTAATAGTTTAATAAAAACATAAACTTGTGGAGTTTAATATTCCTTATTACTAATTTAGCTAAAATTATTTTTTCCTCGCATTTACGCTTCTTACCTTAGCCTTTAGTTTTCTTTTTTACAACACTCTACTTTCCTTTTATTTTCCTATTTATTCTTTTCTTCGATAGAACTTAACCTCAGATTTATTGTTGATTGAATATCATTATTATTCTCTTCTATTGTGATAATTATTTCATCTGCTATGATTTTATATAGGTGTTCTTACATCTCAACCAAAGAACACACTCGATTTTCTATTATTTTATTAACATTCATCTCTTCTATACTAATCTTAATTTTCAGAAGAAATGTATTTTTCATTATGCTTAGGTCTCTCTTTTTATGTTCTAGTTGTTTACTATCAAAACTTTAAGTCAAGATAGTCCGGGGCCCTTACTATGTTGTCTAACCGAGTGGGGGACATCAGTATTATCCTCTCCATCAAAATTTTAACTCTTCTTGGGACTTGAGACCTTCTTCTATCTAAAAATTTCCCCTTTTTAGTCTTAGCCCTTCTTTTAATTGCCGCTTTTTCAAAAAGAGCTCAAATACCATTCAGCGCTTGACTACCGGCTGCTATGGCTGCCCCAACCCCCATCTCTGCCCTAGTTCACTTCTTATGAGCCAGGGCCATTATTCATGGGACCAACTACCAAGACATATGAGCCCATGGAGCATCATCCAACAATTCCCCAATTTTATTAACCAGATTAGATATTACTAGCATAGCACTAATAGGTCTTCCTTTCATATCCGTTTTTTTTTTCTAAAGACGCCATAGTAAAACATCTTTTTCCCAAATCAAAAAAAAAAAAAAAAAAAAAAAAAAAAAGATGTTCCACAATAAACATGACAACAAACAACAAAAAAAATTCTACATGAAACATGACAACACAGTTGATGGTAAGACGAAGAAACTTGATCGCTGGTAAAACTGGTATGGTTGTGGGTCTCAAATGCAACTCTGGTTCAGGATGGAGACCACATATGACAGAAATTGACACATGCTGTTTTGTCAGGAGAAAGAACAAAACTGTTATTACTCACAGACACTGTTTTACAGATCTGACTAATCACCACAACTTCCGTTCAATGAAATGCATGTTGGTGGATGAGCAAAAGATATGTAAGTCAATGACAAAAACAGTAGCCAAAATTGCAGGAAGAATATTGAGTAACAGACAATAGATTCAAAAATAAATAATGCTATGGATAAAATGGAGTGTTGAGGGACACCCTAGTCTTGCAGGAATGGTGCAGTGTCATACTGAAGTACACCTGGAGTGTCCAACTGTGAAGGAAACTGGCAATGAAAGTAGATAGATTTCCCAGCAAACCAGATTCATGAAGGTCACGGGGAATGTCATGCCGCCATGCCAGATCATACGCTGTCCCAATATGGAAGAAAATAGGAACCACATGCTGCCTGTGCATAAATGCCTCACATGTGGATGTCTAAATGCACATCAGATGATTGTGTGGTGAATGATATCTACAAAAGCGTTTTGTGATGAAAGTATATGCAGGGCACAAAATTTCTGGTCGCCAGCTCGCCACTGGCGAGTGAAAATTTGTCGTTGGTGAGTAAAACTTTTCTAATTGAATTACCGCAATTTCCTTGTTAACAGCCGTAGCTATTATGATGTTAAAAGGATTTTTGTTTTGTTTTTCTAAACATGAGAAGCATAATGTGGTGCTGCTGATATGCTGAATTTGTTTTCTGTAATTACTTTTTTCCCCCTATGAAACTTCCACACAGATGATAATCCTTTTCAAAGCATTTTTTTTCTCTTCCATAAACTGCTGGGTTCTCAGTGCTCATATTGCTTGTTTGGAGGCTCTAAAGATCACTCCACAGGGTTGTATATCTGCCACCACTATGAAGGGAACTGACTCACTCAAATGGACTTCGACCAGCAGCAGAGGCAATCCCTTAAACAAACAAAGAAAAGCAAAAAAATTAACAAGCTTCCCTCAGATTTATGACACCTAGAATTGAGCTACTAGAACAAAGTGTGCAAAAACACAAAATGCAGGGTCTTCGGAGCTGCATTTTTAGCAGGTCTTTTGTAAAAAAAGATCATGCTTATGTTACTGGTTTATCTGCCCGTCTGTCAGTGGGATACCATATCTCTCTAACTATTAGTCCGATTTAAAAAAATATTTTTTTATTTTTGCATTGGGAAGCTTGAAATATGTGAATGATGATCCTTTATTTCATTTTTGTTTTTTTTACAATGTACAATTTTGCCGTTAGAGGGCGTAAATACAGATGATATCAAATTCAAAATACATTTTATTCCATATATTTGCTTCTAAGCATCCGATTGAAAAAATTATTTTACTTTTCAATTCCATTTATGTCAAAGAGTATATTAAGTACAGTCACTTTTTCAAGTTACGCATAGATTTTCCATTAGGGGTGTAAAAATAAAGTGTGTTTTCCCTGACATCTCTACTTCTAAAATTTGCTTTCTTCAGCGGATACAACTCCTGATAGAAAACCTTTGTTAATTTAATTTCTCCTTCTGATGTATTTGCCACGAAATCTGAGCTTCTAAAATCTCGATTGAAGAAATTCATTCGTGCACCGATGCCACTCACATTGATAAAAAAAATTCGGAATATTTCCTTCTTAAAATACTGCATGGTACGTATATCTTATTTTTGTCAATATCTCTGCTTCTAATGGCCCGATTTTAAAATATTCCTTTTTTATTTCGATAAAGTTTCCAGTGTGACATGTTTTTCATATAATTTCTAAATTTTCAAGTAATTCCTAGACCTTCCGCTAGGTGGTGTAAAGGCAAATTCCGTTTCCCCCGATATCTCTGCTTCTAAAACTCTGATTTGAAATTTTTTTTCTGCACCAGATACAGCTCCTGATGGGAAATCTTTTACATATAATTTCTAATTTTTGGTAAGAAATGGTTTGGCCACTAGGGGGCGTAAGTCTTAATTTTCACTTCTGATGTATTTGTAGCAAAATCTGAACTTCTAAAGTCTTGATTGAAAAGGTGTGCCCTATACAAGCTGTTTTTTGAAGAACTGCACTTACTGCATAAATCATATCTTTATTTTTAAGTAAAGTATAGCTTCCTTCATGTGCTCTGTTTTGTGATAAGTTAAGCTACAAAAGATGGTTGTATTACTGAGTTTGATAAAGGGCAATGCCTATTCCACGTAAACAGTACTGTTAACTACACAAATTATGCCTTATCTCATAGGGTTTTTTTCTGGAAATGTACTAAAATTATTGCTGTTCTTCCTTCATGTGAGCTGTTTCTTCTAAATTACACTGCAGATGATGACTTAAGTTCAAGTATGTGCATATTTTTTGAAGAGGAAAAAGAGGTGACTGTTGCACATGCCTGTTGAGTGCAATTAAAGTGAAAGATAGTGAGTGGAGCTATCAGAGTTCTGTCTGAATTGGTGTCTGAATTTTGGTAAGAAATGGTTTGGCCACTAGGGGGCGTAAGTCTTAATTTTCACTTCTGATGTATTTGTAGCAAAATCTGAACTTCTAAAGTCTTGATTGAAAAGGTGTGCCCTATACAAGCTGTTTTTTGAAGAACTGCACTTACTGCATAAATCATATCTTTATTTTTAAGTAAAGTATAGCTTCCTTCATGTGCTCTGTTTTGTGATAAGTTAAGCTACAAAAGATGGTTGTATTACTGAGTTTGATAAAGGGCAATGCCTATTCCACGTAAACAGTACTGTTAACTACACAAATTATGCCTTATCTCATAGGGTTTTTTTTCTGGAAATGTACTAAAATTATTGCTGTTCTTCCTTCATGTGAGCTGTTTCTTCTAAATTACACTGCAGATGATGACTTAAGTTCAAGTATGTGCATATTTTTTGAAGAGGAAAAAGAGGTGACTGTTGCACATGCCTGTTGAGTGCAATTAAAGTGAAAGATAGTGAGTGGAGCTATCAGAGTTCTGTCTGAATTGGTGGAATCCTTGAAAAAAATTGAAAGTGATGCATATTATTGGGTTATTCTTGTGAATCCTGAATCCATGCTTGTATTGTGTAAACCAATGTTATCTGTCGTCTGGTGGCTTTGAAGCGCTAAGGAGTGGCAAGTGTTTTTTTTTTTTTTTTTTTTGGCTAGTGCATTTGGCCTTGAAATTTTGCCCCCTGGTATATGGTAGTTTTTCAAACAGTGAATAAACTGGGAATTTACTATTCATTCCAGGACCTTGCCAAAACAGCTTGTGAGCACAATGGGACAATAGAGGGAAGGTTGGGATCTTTGCCAGGCTTTAGAAAAGGTAAAACAAAAAGCTTTTCACCAAGAGTCCAGGAAACTATGCTCTAAGCAAATCTGGTTAAAGAGAAAGAGACAATTCTCCACATATGACTGGGATAAGTGCTGAAGCATGTTGTAGTCATTGCCATCATGCCCAACAGACTTGCTTTAGACCAATGCAGAGTCATCCTCAATTTCACCATACTGAACACACCTTCTGTAGCAAGGAAACTTTTTTCCTTTTGTTTAACATGCGGTAGAAATTTATTTAGTTTACAGTTTAGGCCTGGAGCAAGTCTTATATGGAATTTCATACTAATTCTTTGAAGTCACATAAATAATCCTTTGTAACAGGAACTCCAACTATTAAGGATAATGTTTCAGTTTTCTTCTCACTCTCAGTGTCATTAAAAACAAAAAATGATTACCCGAGGAGAATTTTCTTTTATAACTTCTTTAAATACATGAGGAGTGTTAGTGTCCATGTCTATTCAACAGTTCTGTAGTGAGGCTTGTTCTACCTAATCCACATTTTCTGATCTTATAACATTTAGTGCAGCATCAGTACAAATATTATTCAATGTTGTTTTGGTAACATTCACAGCCAATGTGCATTGCAGCAGGAGAATTAATATCTGCTTTATTTTTAATATTTACCTCAATGGAACTACTTATGTTATAGCTGGAAGTCACACACAAAATTATCTCAGAATGGAAAATTATTAAATATACAGACAATGCATGAGGGAAGTGGCTCTGAGAATAAGTCAGGATGATTACAGAATGTATATTAAAGTTTACAAATAATGGAGTTAACCAATACATTCTGTGAAAAATGGAAGGTACATATAAGAGGAGGAAGAACATGCAGATAGATTATAATTATGTATTACATAGGAGATCCCATTGAAAAGAAGTCAAAAACTGTAAAGTAATTCTTTGAGAAGATATACCATAATACCAAGTGCTTGTTATGGGCTGGAAATAACACTGGATACTGTGAGAAGAAAGACAACAGATTATAAGAAGGAAACTAAAATTAAATAGTGAGGACTGAAGAAAGAAAACTGTCAGTCAGATATTAAGAATAGGATATTGCACAAGATTAGAACTGAAAGTTTAAATGTATTGAAAAATGGTGAAGGCAGAATGTTAAAGTGGAGAAACAGGTGGAAGGAGAGATTCTGAGAACAGTTTTTAAAAAGCTAGAGAAGGTGCAGAAACCTGGTGGTGGAAAAAAGAAGTACAGCTCAAAGGGAAGGGCACCAAAAAGCTAAGCCAGTATGGTATGAAATAAAGAATGAACAGATCTGAAAGTCTATAAAATTGGAAAACACCTAAGAAAAACCATGACAATTATGAAGGCACAATCTATGAAAAACCAGGTTTGAGAGAGTGCAAAAGAAAGTGTTCAAAAACTGCAAAAGCAAGATATAAGGTAATTAAGGATATCTCTTATAATCGGCAAATGTAAAATTAACATCGCACAATGATACAAATTATCAGGTTATAAGGGCTGCATGGAGAATACTTTAGATATCTGAATGAAGAAAAGTGAAGACAAACATGAGAAGAGGAGCAATCAGATGAAGCAGGAATTATAGAAAATGGTGGCAGGAAAAAAAAACACTAGGTACCTTAGGAAGCATAAAAACTTGATAGACTTGTGGGTAAGAGAATATACCAGTAGAAGAGGTTTCAATCGGCAGTTGAGGTGTACAACACAAGAAAATAACTTTCGCCTTCACTTCAAGCTCTACTTTTACAGTATGCTAAACACTTCTCAAATAGAAATCAGTTGTTTAAAAAAATGAGTCTCGCACCAGTTAAACCAGTGCAGCTTTTTGAACAATAATGCAATGATGCTCTTGAAAAAAGCTGCATTTATGTGTATGTAATTTATTTCAAAGCAGTACAATATGTACAGCTACTTTACATAAAATTATGGAATAGAAAAAAATTCTTTAGTCTTTCAGTGATGATGATTTCATGTCTACAAGAATGAGATGAATCAAAACCTTATGGCTGTGGAATTTGCAGCACATGAAATAAAATAGCCTGTAGTCATGCATTATGAAAAAATAAAATATAACTTCTGTAAACTTCTGCCTAATCGTCAATGTTCTTAGAGTATTTCTGACCTGAAACCATAAAGTGGAAAGAAGTGTGGCATTTAAGTATGTGAAAGCTGATTTCAGAAATAGAATGGACTCTGAAATTTTAGATGGCCATTTTCAGATAATGTTGAAGGAATATGAACTCAAAAATATTAATTAATCAGCTTGTGATATTTTTATCAGCAATAAAGAAAGGCATTTTAATGTAACACCACATGGTAGCAAATGTCCACATGGATCAGAGAGTGATTCAAAATTATGTCACTTTTGATCATCTTTTCAATTTCTACACTTCCAGCTTTTTTTCTTTCCTACCTTCTTTGCATGCACATAATTTCTTTCCCATGAATCTCTGATAAATTATGTTTTCATTTCCAAAGTACTGACTTTTTTTTTTAATTTTTAAAACATGCACAATTTTAAATGCATTTAAAAAGAGATAGCAATAACAATGTGCTTCAAACAAAATTAACAAAGAAATCTGGGCACAACAGCATAAAACATACAATACTGAAGGACTAATATCTATCTTGGGATAGCTCATATGCCATCCCTTAATTTCTGTTCTCATATTTTAATGTAGTATTTTTCAAAATGAACATTAAAACCTGAGTATAAAAGTTAAGGGATGATATAATAATTATCTCAAGACAGGTCATTTAGGAATCAAAGAAAATGTTACACACAAATTGACATTTAGTGAGAAGGAACATGGCTACATGGTATGTACAACACATACAGTTATGAATGTGGTGCCACCATAAAAGCACAGCAAAAGAGGAGCTAAGATGAGATAGAGGAACTGTTTAAACACTGACACTGAAGATAAACAGTTGAAAGACTGAACTGACACATGTCAGAACTAAGTGGAGAAGGAAGATCATAAACAGGAACTGCACCTCACTGAGAGACTAAAGCTGCTGCAGTAGAAGAAAATCATCACACCCTTAAAATTTAAAAAATTGGTAGATAGAAAGCAAGATAAAAAAAATATGCAGGCCTGTACTGGAAGGTTTAGCATTTTTCTCCCAAATTAAAGGAAAATGTTTTCATGCACAAAACAAAGATTGACTTGTTAAATAATCAGATGACAAAGGTCACTGAGTTAAATGGAAGTACATCTACCACCGGATGTGTGAATTAATTACAGCTGAAATCAACAAGCTGGGCTGTAAGATGAGTCTGAAATGGGATGGTTCATTTCTTTAAAAGTTGAAATCAAATTCTGTTTTCACTTCATTGGCTTTAGCAACTAAAGCATGTGGCTTTTCTTTTTTTCTTTCCCAAGAAATGTTTACATAAACAAACTTTTCATCTTTATGAAACCAGATGCCTAATTTTCCACACAATTCATTGCTAAAACAGAGATCAGGAAATTCAATGTATTCACTTACATATTTGGGGATCAAAACTATACTTAAGTGTGTTTAAGTGTTTGTACTTAAGTGTGGAAGAGGAAATGCGTTTACATTTGTGACAGAAGTAGGTTGTCAAGTCTAAACCTCATCTGTGGAATTCCTATGAGAAATGACACATCTCTCTATGTTTCATTCCATACTAGTGTGGTAGTTTATCTCAGTAGAGCAGTTTTGTTTCTATAGAGGAAAACCTAGCATTATTTGCAATAAATAGTGAACAGTATGTGAACTTCCCAATTACAGCCTGTGCAGACCTCTAATTTTAGGTGCATAAGTGCCATATTTTCACCTCTTTCCCATTAAGCCATCTCTTTGGAAAATTTGAAAATTGCATCACCCTAGAACAAGAATCGAAGTAGCAGCTTTAGATTTTCATTCGAGTATGCCACTGTTACACCACTCAAGACAATGAAATTTTGAACAACTGAAGCTAAGCAGTTATAGCTCAGGAATCTGAATAACCTTTTCCAGATTATTGATAGCCAAACCAATCTATTGCTCCCTCACAGCCTCACCAACTTTTTTCTCATCCAAAACCAGACTAGGTCACAATTCACAGTACTTCATACAATGTCACTGATATTAATGGGATATTCATTTCTTATTAATATTAGTGATGTTCTCTAGTTTAGAGTTAAAACTGCTTTTTAAAAAATGGTAGTTTTAGTTTTGAGCTAGACAATACATTTTCACTTCATTGTTTTTGACACTGCATAAATTTCAAGAAATCTCACCCAACCCTAAAGCATTGTTTTGTCACATTTAGGGTACTACACTTAGATCACTCCTAAAATTCTTGATGCCATAAAAAAGTGAGATAGAAAGAGAGAGAGAGCAATTTGTCCAATTAACAACTCACCACTCACATTAGTTTTCCTGAATCCCTTGTCCACATGTGGCAAGAGCAATCCTGTGTGTCTTTTACCAGCACTAATATTCACACTGCACTCAATAGCTATCTGCTCATATCCCACATGCAGTTTTCCATCGCATTACAAATAACATGTCACCACGGCCAGATCAAGGCCTTAGTGTGCCCCTATGTTAAAACATTTGAGTGGGCCCCAAGGCTAAGACATCTGAGTGGGCCCCTGAAGAACGTATGATGGGGAATCATTATGAATTCCGTTAAAACACGAAACTGTAGCAATATGCTTGTGATAATTAATACGTAGTGGATTCATCAAACTAATGAATTATCTGCAGAGTTTTCATAAATCTGTATTTTTCATTGTTCTCGTAAGAATATGAGTTAAAAGCTTAAGATTTCTGTCATGGATTTTCTAATGATTTAGCATTGTATACTTTTCTTAGTGCATCTTTTTTTGCTATGCAATGTGAAACCACAGGGGACTTGACAATTAACGGTGCTAAGTGCAAATCAGGAGGTGTGGGCGGATGGTAGTGAAAAGCCGAAATTATCTCTGTTTCACCAACCCTGCTGTACACAGCGAGCGGCACATGAAACCTTTACCCTTGATGAGTCATTGCCTTGAAATCTGTTCCTCTTCCAGCCTTTGTTTCTAACCAAGTGGAGATCATACGGGACAAGAGTGAAACTGTTTTATAAACCTCTCTCTCTCCCCCTACCTACCTATTATTTGCCCAGGCATGCATCCTGGGCCCTTAGTCATGGTGGGCCCCAAGGCTAAAGCCCCTATAGACCCCCCCCTTAATCTGGTCCTGCATGTCACCCAACACCTACTCTGTGTCCAGTTGACAAAATGCAGCTTTTCAATTCATTCTTTTCTGTTTCTTCAAAAGTTTGGAATTTCTTACCTGGTTTTTTTAAATTAAGGAGTCAAATAAACTAATTTAGAATATTGTATATACCTCTATGAGAGATACCTATCTGTTACTCTCATTAAGTATTTCAGTTACGTGGTATATAGGTTTTAACAGTGACATAAGCTGTCATAAATTATTCTGTTCATCACGAAAGAAACGTGATGAACAGAATAATTTATGACAGCTTATGTCACAATATTAAAAACTAATTTAAAATAGTTCCATGTTTTGAAATAGGAAAAATGGATCAGATCATGGCATTATAAACTAATGAATTTGTTTTCTGTTATCAGTTCACTAAAAACATAAAATCTGAGACAAAAAAGAAAGCATACCATACACTGAAATGTCTTCAAGAGTCTCACGAACGTGAAAAAATCTACAAAATGCTTTTGTTGATATATTACATCCAACATATCAATGATCAAATTCAAAGCCTCTTCATTCCAAAAAAACTATTTGAACTGTCAGGTGGTTTGAAACTCTGTAGTGACTCCTTGAGCTTTTCCAATAGCAGGAGAAACAAGTAAGTAGGTTGGCCTTCCTCTTCGTCATTATTTGATTCAGCATATTTTTGACATAAATGTTCTATGGTAGATTTATCTTTCAGAATATCTAAAGAAACAAATAAACAGAACAAAATTAACAATTCCAATGGAAGAGGTATGTGTACAGAACGAATAGAAAAAGGGAGAAAAGAAGTGAAGTGATATTTCTTTAATGACCTCTATAAGTAAAGATACTTAAATAATAATTACCAAATCATACACAATACCCCAGCTTAAGCAACTTCAGCTTCATAAATTGTGCATTAGTTAAAATCATTTGAATCTCTTTTATTTTTTATTTATTTTTTTATTTTTTTGTGGAATCCACAGAAAACAAGAAAAAATTCTAACACAATAGTGATTCATAAATGCAGTCGAACCTATGTATAATGAAGTGGAAGGGAGTTAAAAACATTTGATACATGCAAAGTTTGTTATAACAAAAAAAAAGAGTTTTTTAAGCATATTACGTTATGTCAGATTTAAGCTAGTCAATCATAAACTGTTTATCAATTAATCGAAGCTAATTAATAAACAGTCAATTAAAAATACAGATAGCAAAAATAGTGAGATCTGCAGTAAGCAAAGCATTTAGCAATTGTTAAAACTAAAGTAACTGCCAAACATTTGAAATTTTATCTATTACATTTGAATTGCTGTTTGCACATTATGTCGGAAACATAGACCAACTGTTGCTTGTTTTGTGCTCGTCATGATAGCTGCTTTAAATGTCTTCAAACTTCTTTTCATGCGGTCATTAAGATGTTTCTAGATGCAAAATTAACTCTAAGATTTTTAAACAGAGATTAAGTGATCGAATGGTTGGGGATAAAAGACAGCATTTGCCCAGGAGAAGTACATGTGGTAAGTGGTGGGGTAGCAGAGGTAGTAAAAAAACAACTGAAACATTTTTGTCATCATGCAAACTGACTTGTCTATAAGGGGAGCCAGTAGGTGTTGTCAACAACAGGTAATTCCTAATTTTCCAGTAAACAGAAAGGGTAAAAACTGAGTGAATGCCACTCATTTTATTTTCTGGTAACCATGATGAACTTTGATATACGCAGTTTTTCCAAAAAATATTGCTCATAACATGCAATTAAAATAGCAAGGGAGAATATTATAAAGTTCAAGTATTATGTGAGCTGATTATATATGGGTTCCGCCATAAATAAACTGAATAGTATTACAATTAGCTGAATCTCATATCATTTCAATAAGTACTTAACATAGAAAAACCAAAGGATTTGTATGATGAAATACTGCAAACAAATTACTGATCAGTGAAAAACATTACTATGTCACATGGCAATGAATTTCAACTTTGATGAAGCAGATGAGGGGTAATGAGACAAGAAGCAGCAAATAAATTAACAAGTGACACAAGCTTAGTACAAACCAGCAGAAAAGTGCCAAGCTAGCACATCAGATTAGAATTCTATAAAAATGAAGTAGCATGTAATTCAGATGTCTCTTGAAGTATCTTGTAAATGTGGCATTGAGATATCATCTATCACTTAATGCTAACTTTATTGCTATCATCTTTGACTGCAAAACAGCCAGTCAATAATGTTGTCAACTTTTGTTTTCAATAAATATTACAAATGATTTTTCACTTTAATATATTTGTTTAATAAGAGATCAAAACTAATTAAGAGCAAGATGACTTTACATGTGAAAAGTTTATGTAAATATGTACGGTACATTACAAAAATTTTTATTATTGCAGTCACGATATGTGCTGTGTTTGTGCAACAAATAGTAACTGTATTTGCATACAATATGGAATATAACTACTGCTTAAGTTAAACATATGCACATATAAGTTCTTTACATTATATGAATTCTTACTATGATACAAATGTTGAGTGTTCCATAAATATTTACATGTTCACAATGTTCATTTTTTATAATAAATGAAAACAGAAAAGTAAATCAAATCAGTAAAACTAACATAGATATTAAGATATTTTAAGTGCTGAATATATTACAATAAAAATGCATTGTTGAGATTAACTGAATGACCATGCAGCATAAACATATCACAGCAACTTTCAAGCAGATACTACTAAACAGGTCATGGATACCATCGTTCCTTCTCACCAGTATTTTGAAAATAAACAGGATACTGAAGAAGACTTTTCCACATGACTGTATTTATATTAAAAAAAATATGTTTCAGCAGCTACAAAGACTCACGAGGCTACTTTTCTAGATTTTGCAACTCTCCCATGAAGTATAACATACTTCAAAGTATGCATCTACCTGTTATAATTTCATATTAATTCACTATTTTCTGTCAATATTTCACATTAATCATCATCATCATCATCATTGTCAACCATTATCAATCCACTGCTGAACGAAGGTCTTACCAAGTTTCTTCCACAATGGTCTCTCTTATGCCAGTCTTCTCCATGTTACTCCTGCATACTTTCGAATTTCATCCGCCCATCTCCCATGTGGTCTTCTCTGGATCTTTTCTTGTCCCTCGGATCCCAGTCTAAAATTTCAGCTGTCCATCAATGGTCTGTCCTTCTGGCAATATGTCTAGCCCATTGCAATTTCAGGGATTTTACTCTGATCATGATGTCTTCCACTCTTGTCATTTTTCTGATCCACGAGTTCCTCCTCTTATCTCTCCTGGTTATACCAAGCATGCATCTCTCCATGCTTCTTTGGGTTGTCTGCAGTCTTTGTATGTCTCTTTTACTTAAGGTCCATGTCTCTGCACCACATGTAAGCACTGGAAGCATGCATTGATCAAACACTTTTCTTTTAAGACATAATGGCATATTGCTCTTGAAAATTATACTGCTTCTTCCAAACGCTCTCCAGGCAAGTTTTATACGCCGATTAATTTCTTCATCAATGTGACCTTCACTTTATATCTGCTGTCCAAGATAAATCTAGGTATTGATTATCTCCAGCTTTACCCCATCAATTGATAAATCTTCATTTCTTGTAAAAGCATTGTACATCACTTTTGTCTTCTGAAAGTTCATTTTTAATCCCACTTTTTTATTCTTGTCAGCAAGTTCCTGGATCATACTCTGCAGCTTTGATGGGGTATTTTGCAAAAATGACTATGTCATCAGCAAAACGAAGGTGAGTTAGATAATCTCCATTAATCTTTATCCCTTTGTTTTCCCAGTTCAGTGATTGAAAGACATTTTCCAATGTGGCATTAAGGAGTTTGGGAGATATGATGTCCCCTTGTCTCACTCCCTTTCCAATTTTTATGGGTGCTGTATTCTCAAATATCTGAATCTTTGCACTTGCATTTTCATATTGTTATGAATAATATTAATGTATGCATCTTCAATACCGCAGGATTTCAAAGCCATTGTAACTGCTGATGGTTTCACCGAATCAAAGGCCTTTTCATAATCGATAAAAGCCATGCATAATGGAAGTTCATATTACCTCGCTCTTTCAATTAGTTCTCTCAGTATGTGGATATGATCTATAGTGCTGTAGCCACTCCTGAATCCAGCTTGTTCTTTTGGTTGAGCCATGTCCATGGTCACCTTCAATCAGTGTGAAATAACTTTAGTGAAGATTTTATAAACCACTGATAGGAGGCTGATAGGTCTGTAGTTCCTGAGATCCTCAATGTCACCTTTTTTATGTAGCAGGATCATTGTAGCACTATTCCAATCTTCAGGAATCTTCCCTTCATTAAGGCATCGAGTGAAAACTGGGCGAGTACTGTTTCAATTTCTCCACTTGCTTCTTGTATGATATATATATATATATATATTCCAAGGGACAGGAAAAGACCACCAATAGCGGTATAATTATACCATCGGGATTAGAAGAAATGCTATCCCACACTCACCAACTCGCTTGGCCAGCGTGGTGAGTTATGGCCAAACGCCTCCAAAATGACTCCACAACTTAAATGTTGGCCCTCAGTCTCTGGCAGCTGGAATGTACCTGGCCAAGGCAGCGGCCAGTGTGACATGAAGGCAGAGGGTGCTAAGAATCACCGGAGGACCGGACTAGGCTACCATCTGATACTGACCTAGGCTATGTATAATGGACGCTCCCTATCTTCTGATTCAAGGCTTCTTGAATTGGAAGAAGAACTACAAAGGAATAGTGGGACATCGTCGGCTAAGTGAGGTAAAGAGAAAATGAGATCTCATTGAACTGAAAAGTGGACATCTTTTCTATAATCGTAGGACAGATACTGGCAGAACTAGTGGTGTTGAATTTATAATAAACAAGAAACTGAAATATAAAGTTGTAGAAGTTGAAAGTTCCTCTGACATCCAACTCTCGAGAAGATACCAGGCTCACATTATTCAAGCTTATGCACCCACCACAAGTCATCCTGAAGAAGAGATTGAAGAATTTTATGAGGAAATTTGTCATCTAAATAATAAAGGCAAGCAGCACTTGAAGATCATTATGGGAGATTTCAATGCAAAAATAGGGCAAACGGCAACAGAACAAAACTTCAGTAGGTAAATTCGGTCACGGCAACAGAAACCAGGAGGGAAATACTCTCATAGAGTTTGCAGAAGCAGAAGGGTTTTTCATCATGAACTCCTTTTCAAGAAAAACCCGCAAGGAAATGGAAATGGAGGCATCCGAATGGATTGACAAGTGAAATTGATTTTATTATGTGTAACAAGAAATTTGTCATGGAAGACTGCAGTATGCTAAATAAGTTCAACACAGGTAGTGACCATAGAATGGTAAGATGTAAGATGCCCCTCAATGCTAAACTCGAGCGTGGCAAGCTCATAAAACAAACAAAGTGTATTGACATGACCAACCTTAAAAAACATCATAATACTTTCAAATTGGAACTGAGGAACAGATTTTCTTCTCTAGAAGGTCTAACATAGGAAGTAGTGAACATCTCTGAAGTTAACAGAAAACTGACCAAGGCTCTTATGGAAACAGCAACAAAAACAGCTGGTACTAAGAACAAGTTGCATACGAACAAATTATCAGAAAAAAAACAAAATTCTGATGCAAAAAAGAAGAGAGATGAAGACAACTAAAGAAGATGTGACTTCCAAAGCGGAATATATAGCTATGCAAGACGGTACGAAAAGGTATCACTGAAGACGTAAGGAAATTCAACTGTGAACTAGGGAAGAAAGCAATTGAAAAAAAAAAACAAAGCCTAAAGATAGCAAAGGGACATCTGAGTAAGGGAAGAAAACAGATTATGGCTCTGAGAAAAGAAGATGGTTCTGTAACAAGAAATAGAGGTGAAATTTTGACAAGAGTGAAAGACTTCTACTCAAATCTATATGAAAGGGATGATACATGTACTCCAGACACTATGAAAGGTACCAGTATCAGAGTTCTTCCAGTCCTCCCAGCAGAAGTTGCACATGCAATCAAGAACATGAAATGGGGGAAAGCTCCAGGAGAAGATGGAATTACTGTAGACATCATACAAGAAGCAAGTGGAGAAATTGAAACAGTACTCGCCCAAGTTTTCACTTGATGCCTTAATGAAGGGAAGATTCCTGAAGATTGGAACAGTGCTACAATGATCCTGCTACATAAAAAAGGTGACATTGAGGATCTCAGGGACTACAAACCTATCAGCCAGGTATCAGTGGTTTATAAAATCTCCAGTAAAGTTCTTTCACACCGCTTGAAGGTGACACTGGACATGGCTCAACCGAGAGAACAAGCTGGATTCAGGAGTGGCTACAGCACTATAGATCATATCCACGTACTGAGAGAACTAATTAGAAGATCGAGGGAATATGAACTTCCATTATGCATGGCTTTTATCGATTATGAAAAGGCCTTTGATTCGGTGAAACCATCAGCAGTTACAATGGCTTTGAAATCCTGCGGTATTGAAGATACATACATTAATATTATTAATAACATCTATTAAAATGCAAGTGCAAAGATTCGGCTGTTTGAGAATACAGCACCCATAAAAATTGGAAAGGAAGTGAGAAAAGGTGGCATCATATCTCCCAAACTCTTTAATGCCACATTGGAAAATGTCTTTCAATCACTGAACTGGGAAAACAAAGGGAAAAAGATTAATGGAGATTAGCTAACTCACCTTCGTTTTGCTGGTGACGTAGTCATTATTGCAACTACCCCATCAGAGCTGAAGAGTATGATCCAGGAACTTGCTGACAAGAGTAAAGAAGTGGGATGAAAAATGAACTTTCAGAAGACAAAAGTGATGTACAATGCTTTTACAAGAAATGAAGATTTATCGATTGATGGGGGAAAGCAGGAGACAACCAATGCCTACATTTATGTTGGGGAGCAGATATCAAGTGAAGGTCACATTGATGAAGAAATTAATCAGCAAATAAAACTTGCCTGGAGAGCTTTTAGAAGAAACATCATAATTTTCAAGAGCAATATGCCATTATATCTTAAAAGAAAAGTGTTTGATCAATGCATCCTTCCAGTGCTTACGTATGGTGCAGAGATGTGGACCTTAACTAAAAGAGACATACAAAGACTGCAGACAACTCAAAGCAGCATGGAGAGGTACATGCTTGGTGTAACCAGGAAAGATAAGAAGAGGAACTCATGGATCAGAAAAATGACAAGAGTGGAAGACATCACGATCAGAGTAAAATCCCTGAAATGGCAATGGGCTGGACATATTGCCTGAAGGACAGACCATCGATGGACAGCTGAAATTTTAGACTGGATTCCAAGGGACAGGAAAAGACCCAGAAGAACACCACATGTGAGATGGGTGGATGAAATTAGAAAGTATGCGGGAGAAACATGGAGGAGACTGGCACAAGACAGACCGTTGTGGAAGAAACTTGGGGAGACCTTCATCCAGCAGTGGATTGATAATGGTTGACAATGATGATATATATATCACTTGAAGATCATTATGGGTGATTTCAATGCAAAAATATGGCAACAGCAACAGAATGAAACTTTGATTGGTAAATTCATTTATGGGAATAAAAATCAACATGGAAATGCTCTCGTAGAGTTAGCAGAAGCAGAAAAGTTTTTCATTGTGAACTCCTTTTTCAAGAAAAACCCACACAGAAAATGGACATGGAGACATCCGAATGGGACGACAAGTGAAATTGATTTTATTATGTGTAACAAAAAATTCGTCATAGAAGACTGCAGTATGCTAAACAAGTTCAACACAGGTAGTGACCATAGATTGGTGAGATGTAAGATGCACCTCAACACTAAACTCGAATGTGGCAAGCTCATAAGACAAACAAAATGTATTGACATGGCCAACCTTAAAAAACATTATAATACCTTTGAATAAAGCTCATGTTGAGAAATGGCTTCCTAGTTTAATTGAATTAATAATCTAAAGCAACTTTTATGGGTATTTTACTAGGAAATTTTTTTCATTAATAGCAAATTTTCGGAGAAAACTCTTCTCCTTCTTCAGGCTGTCTTGTTGTTGTCACTTTTTTTACTTGTCACTATCACGGTTACGGTTTACCTTGACGGTTTAGGTTATTTTTCAACAAATCCTGCCAGATGTTAGGCAGGGAAAATCCTTTGCAGTCATTGATGATGGAATTTTGATTTTTCTCAATCTCTATTCCTTCTTTCAGTTTTCTTTTTTGGAAATTGCTTTGGAAACTGATTACTTTAAGGGAATTCCAATCCATGCTGTGCCCAGTTTCTCTAACATGCCTATCTAATCCAGTCGTGTTGGAGCAATTTTTTATAGCTGCTTTATGCTCAGCTATACGAGTTTCTAGTCTGCGACCTGTTTCACCTATGTAAGATAGTCCACAACTACAATTTACTTCATAAACTACTCCTTGCATTTTTAAAATATCTTCTTCTCTTTGAACTATTTTAGGGAAAATTTTTTTAACTTTGTTCTCTAAACTTGGAGCTAGCCTAATATTGTATTTCTTACTAATTCTCTTTAAAGACTCAAATAAACCTTTGTGATAAGAAATTTTTCTAGTGAATTTTACTTGTTGCTTTTGTGGGTTCTTCGTACCATTAAAATTCAGAAGCTTCTCAATTTCTTCTTTAGGATAGTTATTCTCTGCAAGTATGACTTTAAGCTCTTCTTTATGGGCTTCTTTTTTATCAGCAGTAGAAACTATTTTATTAATTTTTTCTAAAAACTGACTTGCTACATTTTTCTTAATAGAAACTGGATGATAGGAATTGAAATCCAGTAGTCTTTTAGTATTCATTGGTTTTTTATACCAACTAGTGAGGAATTTTTCATCTTCATAATAGATAGTAATATCTAAGAAGTTTATTCTTCTTTCTTTTTGAAGTTCAATAGTGAACTTAAGGGAATCATCTAATTCATTGAATGAGTCTAGAATTCTTTCTGGAACAATTTCTGAGCTATCTATTATAAATAAGATGTCATCCATGTATCTGCTATATAAGCAGAAGTATGTGGGTTGTACTAGTATCTTTTCTTCTAGTTTTCCCACATAATAGTTAGCTAAGAGTGGGGAGCCCATAGCTAGCCCCGATTTTTGAATGAAAAAAGTTTTCCCAAATTGAAAGTAGTTGTTCTGCAAAGAGAAAGTAAGCATTTCAAAAATTCCTACTAATATGTTTTTTTCCTTGTATTGAAAAACTATTAGGTCTGCCAAGTCTTCTGCTATAAAGTCTATAAGATGATCTATATTAATGTGAGTATACATAGACACTATATCTAAACTACCCATAATAGGAGAATCTAATTTAGGAAGAAGTTCTAGTTTTTCTTTTAGCTGCATTGAGTTTTTAATCAAGTTAGGTGGCTCTTTTAAAAGATTCTGAAGGTGTGACTTTAAAAAATAGTTTAGATTTGAAAGAATAGAGTTTTTTGAGTCTATTATTGGTCTAATTGGTTGGTGTTCTTTATGCAGTTTGACTATTCCATATATTTGAGGTAATCTGAACTGTAATTTTGAGAATTGTTTATAGTTTTCTGGAAGCTGGTTTTTCTTTTTTTGAAGTGAAATAAGCTTAGAGACTTTTTAATCAAATCTGGTAGTGGGTTTTCTTTTACTTCTTCATACATAGTTTTTTTTAGTTCTTCTTCCATCTTTTCTAGATAATTTTTCTTATCCATAATAGTAATTAACTTACTTTTGTCTGTTTTCACAGCAACTACACTTTCATTTTTTCTGAAATCTTTAAGAGCTTTTAATTGACTATTATCAAAAAATTTTTTGAGGTTTCCTTACTTGCTTCTGGAATTTTGTAAGGCTATTGTAGTAATCTTTTCTGAGGAGGTCTGCTTTAATTTGGTCCTCTTTTTCTAAAGTGCTGCAGATGCTTTCCAATTCAATTACCAATTTTTCTGGATTTATTTTTTTCTTTGGATAGATTGAAATTACTTCCTTTATTTATCACTTGTAATAATTCTTGGCTAACTCCAGTAGCAGTGTTGTCCTTTACATGACTAAGAACTGCAGTTTTTTTGTTTTTACTGGAATAGTTTTTCTTAAAAAATTTCTCTTCTTTTAGGTTCAGCTTTTTAACAAATTTCTTATTTTTGTTTCTTACTCCAATTTTTAGCCAGTCATCCAATTCTGCTTTTACTGTATCCCTTAAGATTCCAGAAATTTTCTTTTCATTTTCTACTTTTACTTTTTTATAATAAGCAACATTTTTATATTTTGCTTCAATACTTCTTTTTAACGTTTTTTGCTCTATTTTTCTTACGAAGTTGGCTGAAAGTAAATCTTTAAATGGTTTTCTAAGTCTAAATGAATTTGGAATAAAGTTAATTACCTTGCAATTTTTCTAAATGGCTCAAATTTTTCTAAATAGCTCAAATCAAGTTCCTGTCATGATGATAGCTTTGATAACATTTGACATGAGTTTCTTGACAGTGAGTCGTGTTCCATTGTAGAGTGCTGGTGAATCCAGATTATGTCAAGACAAAATAAATAAGTAGTACAGATGAGGTAAAAGAATGTGCGAACAAAGGAATAATAATGTTAAGCTTCGGAGAAATGAAATGCAAGAAAATTCACATTTTTTTTGCATTTCATTTCTTGGAATTTTATTTGCATTGCATTTCTTGGAATTCTATTTGCATTTCATTTCATAGAATTCTATTTGCATTTCATTTCATAGAACTCTATTTGCATTGCATTTCTTCTATTTGCATTTCATTTCTTGGAATTTGCATTTCATTGAAATTTATTTCCTCTCTAAAAGAATTGCAGAATTATTTTTTTAATCAGTAGAACTATTTATAGCATGTAGGATAGCCAGGGTCTGAAAGATGTGGTCCTGTGAAAGTAATAAGACACAGAAACTCCTGCAAACAAATAATTAGCCTGGAACTGCAGCGGAAGGATACGTGCAACATTTTAGAAGTTTAACACTGTAAATAGCAAAATCGATTTCAAATTGTAAATCATATATGTGTTACATCAAATTCGAAAAATGGTTGGAAGCATCTGGTCAGAATCTTCCCGTCAAAAAAGCTTGAAGCTATTTATAGTGTATAGTAACACAATAAGGGCCATGGTCTAAAATGTAAACAAACTCACAGCGGCAACTGCAGTGGAAGGATTCATATAACACTTTGGAAGTGCATCCCAAAAATTTTGGATTAACCTATTAATAGTGTCATTTCTATTCTCTTGTAGGTGTCATCTCACATATGTGTAGTATTAGTTTGCCTTGATAAAGCCAAGTATGGGTGTGTGAAAGCTTGGCAAGTATATATTGCTATGCCAATAAAACACTTATTTTTATAATAGACTCTTCTATCACGTTTGGTACGAGGTTCACATTGTTTATGCAACAGTGTAACAAAATATTGTGTTTATCCAGTGTAATGAAATATTGTTGCATAAGAGTGTAATGAAATAATATTGGACAAAAGTAAAGTGAAATATTGTGTAACATAATTAATGACTTCCTCTAATTACTTTCAGTACTGTAAACACTTAATGAGAATTATAGATGATAAATTTATTAAGGTACATTACCTCTCAAATTTTCGTTCTATACACTAGCTAGATCATCGTCAGGAGTTTCTGTGTCTTACTACTTCCACAGGACTTGTGGAAGTAGTAAGACAGAGGAACTCCTTGACAGAGTCCTGTGGAAGTAGTAAGATGCAGGAACTCCTGACGACGATCTAGTGTATAGATCGAAAATTTGAGAGGTAATGTAGGTAGAAGTCACTACCGAAACGTCCCACCGCTTATTATTTTTAACATAACTATGCGTGATATGTGGACATCAAGAATTATTCTAAAGTTTTGTGTTACATGTTTCACTGCTAATTATTCTCACTATGATTAATAAATTTATCCTCTATAATTCCCATTAAGTGTTTATGGTACTGAAATATCATTGCATAAGCTCATGGCAAAAAAAACAGCAAGATCAAATTTCAATAATGGTTGAAAGCTTTAAAAATTAAGTAAATTACTTAAAAATTTGAAAATTTTAATCTCAGAAAAAGGGCTCCAAGCTGCACACCCTCGTGTGCTGCTGCAGGTTTCTGCCAAATTTTCATACCTCGACATTCAGTAGTTTTTTTCTGTAGACAACTGACAGACACAGTAAATTTATTACCATAGATAGTGATTCAAAAATTACATTATTCGGGGGGGTACATCATATTTTTTACTTAAGTTTTAATTATATGAAATATTTCTTACTCAAAAATTTGTGAAAGATATTCTCCGAATTGTAACGGTAGAAGTTTAAAAAGAGATCTGCATTAACAAATGCAAGTTCCTATTCTTTTCATGTTTGCTGCAGATGCCTTTTGCAACACTACATACACAACTTCAATGTTCATCTTAAGTTCTTCAAGAACACATGGGTCTGTTTCATTAATCTTCAATTATTTTTTTAATGAACAAACAGCAATCAAATTCAGTAATCTTGGGAACCACAAACTTAAAAATAGGATGACTGCCAACAAACTCTCTTAGGGCCATGATTTCATGAGATAAATTACTGGTAGTACTGTCTTACTAAAACCAGCACAGTAACATTCATCCTCTTGCAAGGGTGCAATGAACTGGGTTATGTGTGATGTTCTACTATACTACATGATAAACACACCAAATATAAAACATTCCCATAAATTAATTACCTGTTTCCTGCACTTTAAACCACGACATAATGACAGAGGACAGTTTACCACACCCTAAGGAAACAGTAAATATTTCTCACTCACAAAACATAGAGGCATTTTTCTGTCACATCAAGACTGAAAAGTCGTGGAAGCTTCCATCACCTTTAAATTAATTTAAATTAGTATTGTTAACTGTCTCACACAGTGCAAAAGAGAAAACTCCTGTATGGTAAGGTTTCTGTCATAAAAGTTTTCATACAATGCAGATAAGCCAGAATAATGCACCTCCATTCTTTTCATACAAGTAAGAAGCTCATGAATTAAAACATTTAGATTTTTACTAGCTAAAACAATATAATTTTCAGTCACGAGAAACTGAAATTAAAAAAAGTTACGTATACTAGAAGCATATGCCCCCACACAAAAAACTGATGTTAGGCACTATTGGCCACTGGTTCCAGGTAAGGGAGGGAGCCAGTGCTGTAAGACAAACGCAACATCCATGCCTCACCGGGATCGGGATTTGAACCCGGACCCCTTTCGGACAAATGATCAGAGGCCATCGCTTAGACCACTGTGCCACCGAGGTGGCAAATACACCAGTGTAAATAATATACACAAATTAAATGCTAAATCTTATTTTTTAATGAACTAAAGACTTAATAGTCAATAAAATTTAATGAACATGAATTACTTTTAAACACATAATTGAGAAATGTAAAGGGTTCCATAAGTAAATAATGAGCTTAGGCTTATGAGAGTACACTTGGGCTAGAAAAATGTGTTCCAGATCCAGAAAAAGTAACATAATGTATTTTCTAATATTCTTTTTTAACCCAAACTTACTTATTGTTAAATAAAATCCCAGTTTGATTCATCATTTCTTTTTCCCTGTCTTCCACTCACTGCTCTTAAAAAATTTTAATTTTAGATTTTCATTTCATAAAATAAAATTTGCTGAAGTAATTTTTTTTAACTTATAAATTCAAAGAACCATATTTTTTCTTTCATATAGGCCATCGACTATGAAATTCAGTAAAAAATAAATAAATAAAAGTTACTTTGTATAATCTATGATGGCATATCTGCAGACTGTGAAATTCAGAAAAAAAAATAATAATAACCGTATTATCGGTACCTGTCTAAATCATGTTGATTCTAAACAGAATTTCTAACAAAAAAGTTGCAATTCAGAGGATAACCCAGAAGTCCAAAGAAGTAAGAAAGAAATTATGTTCTTATTAAAAAAAAGTAACTGTCATTTTATAAGTACATACATATCACTAAGCTGTTCTCTGATATTCAGAGGTCAGCTCCACACAGAAAGAACTCACTGTTGCTGTATCTGGAGTCTCCAATTACAGCAATCTAGGCACACAGCTTGAGCTTCATTGACATCCATCACACGCCGCACACAAGACCTTTCGTACTTCATACCCATTATCTTTTTCTCATGCAGACACTCCTGAATTTGGTCCTCCCATGATTTCCTTGGCCTTCCTTTACCTTTCTTTCCTGCCGCTTGGGCTGAATAATTTCTCTTAGTAAGCATTTCATCACTCATTCTTTCAACATGGCCAAATCACCTAAGACTATCAGTCTCCACCTTACTAACAACATTTTGCCTCACATTAAACATATGCAACACATCTTCATTCCTTACATGATCAGAGCGTGCCTTTCCACAAACCCCCTGTGAGTAACTTATCTCCCCAACACACAAACGACTTTAATGTCTTTTTTGCAGAACCCAGGTTTTACTGCAATTCATCAGAGTAGGAACAATTACACTTTCATAAACAGCCATTCAGGACTTTCTTGAGAACCCATCATTCCTGTGAAATCCTCCTAAAGCAACTATGACTTTTCAGTGTTCGAATTACCCAGTGGTCCACTGGCCAGTAAAACTTCCGTCGGACCACAGAACTATTGATTTTACCGGCCCAGATGGCTAGTAAGTTTGTTTTTTCTTCTAATTTGTGAAATGCCAGAAATGTATTTCTATTTCTTTTAACTTGCTGTAGGTTTTCTTTTTAGGCTGCAAACTAATGATAGGTTTGAAAACAAATATTGGAGATAATTCTATTGAAGTGATACGTTATTTTCTACATATATTGTAAATGTTTTAAGGTTTTTTATTATTATTTTATTTTACAGACCAGTGGCCATTTTGGTAGACTAGTGATTTGCAAATTATAGTGGTCCGCTGGGCCAGTAAAAGATTTATTTCTAATTCTAACACTGTTTTTAATGAAGAATTCATTCGCCTACTAATTTCATCATCTAATTTGTTCTCTCTGTCAAACATGCTTTCCAAATACACAAACTTGACTACCTTATCAATAATGGAGCCATTTAGACTTATCCTAGATTCAGTACTAACAGTCCCTCACTCAAAAACCATAACTTTGGTTTTTCCCTTATTTATACTCAGTTTGAAATTCATACAAACTTCGTAGGTCTAACCAGCATACTCTGTGACTTGCTTTCGCTTCCTGCCAACAGGACTGTGTCATCAGCATATAGAAATGTATACACATGGACATTATCATGACATAAACCAGTATTGTTCACTTTGGCATCACAAATGCATGCATCCATTAATATATTAAATGGCCATGGTGACATTACACAGCCCTGTCCGACTCCTGCTCTAATAGAAAACCCTTTTGACACACCATTTACTTGTACACATGCTCTACTGCCAGCATATATGGCTTTTACACTATTGAGTACATTCCCAGTGTTACCATATTTATTCAGTACCTTCCACAGAAGAGTCCTATTTACTCTATCATAAGCTTTCTCTACGTTGATCAAGGCAACAAAACCTTTCTTACCAACAGACACTTTTCAATCATCAAACGTAATACGAAAATTTGGTTAGCGCAGTCCTTACCAGGCATAAAGCCACTCTGCACATCCCATACTTTCTCTGATGTAAGACCCCGTACCTTACCAATAACAATCTTTCCAAATACTTCCCCTGGCACACTGATACCACGAAAGTTCTTGCATTCAGTCTGATCACCTTTTCCCTTATACAAGGGAACAATGATAGCATCCTTCCAATTCCGAGGGACCATTCCTAACTCCCAGCACAACTGGCAAATTTCAGTTAACCAGTCAATTACAGAGTCGCCACCATATTTTAGCATCTCAGCAGTTATGCCATCCACTCCTGGAGCCTTACCAGTCTGAAGAGATTTTAGAGCTTTGCATACCTCTTCTCTAGATATTGCTCCTGTACTTCCATCTCTCACTGTGACATCATCTGCTTCTGTCTCAGAATCACCTTTGCTTTCATGCTCTAATAACCCACAGAAGTACATATTCACTCCATCTTTCACTTAACTCATTGGGCTCTAATGCACCTTTATGATTTTTATGACTAGGATGGCCTGGTGTCCAGAATTTGCCTAACCTTGCAATATACCTAGTGATTTATGTATAGATGGTTAAACTTTATTTTTGTGAAACATCAAGTAAATTAACAAGTACAGTAGATCCTTGCCATCCACAATTTCATAACTAGTGACTTGAGTATTGGTGACTCAACTTTTTTCCTAAATGAGGTCTGTACATTTAATATTTTGAACATATGTAGAATATTCTGTTTTCCAAGTTATGGTATGGTATGTAAGTCACTACATGCACATTTGACCAGGAAAGCTTGCTTTAGTAAAAAAGTTTTGATTTTGCATTTTAATTTTAAAATGCTCAGTAAACTATACTTCCAGAAAGAAATTTGATTGAAAGCATCATGGCTATGATGCTTAGAGAAAACAATTTCTCCAGGTCTTATGCCACCACTCTCTTTTGGCGTGTGTGTGTGTGTAAACTCTTTGTTAGTTTACCATTTTGTCAATCACTTTCAAGTTGGGTGCACTTGTTTTATGCAATGTTTTATTCACAAAGAAGCTTTTTTTTTTTATTTATGATGAGTCTATACTTTTTTAACATTTTGCAAGTAAATTACTGTGTGAAATACACATATACTCACACTACAATCATTGTATGACTAACATTATTTTTATAGCATGTTTTTTGTTTTGCTGATTCACTATATGAACCACATGTACTTCGTCTTTTGTTTGAAATTAAAAAATAAATATTTAGAAGGATCAAATTGCAATATTTTATTATATTGTAATCAAAAAAATATTTAGTTTTCAAAAGGAAAATACTGTTACTATTAATAAAAATTTAAATTTAACTAACTTAAAACCACATGGTTTTAGGGTACTTACTTGGTTAGTAGTGTTATTGATGCATGAATACATTTTTGCTTTGTGTTTTATACATACACACTTTTTTTTTTATATTAGTCATTTTTTTATAAATTTTAACCTAAAATATGTGTAGATGAGGCACAAGTAAGTTTGATCGCGAATGCAGCTTAGGATCTCGAAATTCATGTTTTCGGTGCAACTCTTGGCACTATCTTCAGTTGTTCTTACGAGCTCCCACACACGTCAAGGAATTGCGAATGGCAATTATTTGTTTTTATCTTGATTTTTACCAGCAATAACGATGCACAGGCACACATGCGCTGTTGTTATTTTGTCTATATGATACTCACTTCGAGCGTCTTCTATTGGGTTCAATATCGATCTGAAAATTGATTTGATTTTAATAGATTATTGTATGATACCAGTCGGAAATTTATTTAACTTTAATTTTAAGGGATTACTAATACTCAATAACGAATGGAAATTAATTTAATTTTAAATTTAATGGATGACTACGAGTTTCTCATTAATTTTTATTAGCTTAACTTTGGTATATTTTATTGTGATTTTTTCAATGTGTCCGTCGCGAGGGGTGGAAGGGTCGTGCTTTTTTTTATTTTATTTTTTTATTGTTATTCATTTTTTGGTAATTTTTTTTTTTTTTTTCGCTTTTTGTTTTGAAAACATTTTTCTCTCTTTTAATTATCTTTTTCCACACTTTGGGAAGGGTTGTTGGGTCATGAATGTTGCAAACTTTATCTTTTAGGTTTTCAATAGATATAGATTCAGAAAATCATAATTCTTTTTCAGATTTATGAGTCGAAATCAATTTTATTTTATCAAATTTTGAAAAAAATTTGAAAAACTAACTAGTCCATACTTTTCCTTTCAGATACAGGTAATAATATTTTGAGTTTTTGTTTGCCAATGTTACACATATGTCGACAAGTTGCAATATACTCAACAGGAAACCCAACATTCAGTTTATGTTTTATACAACTCTGGAAACCACTGAATATCATAGGTGGCAGTTATTATGCATCAAAAGACAAAAGATATAACAGGTGATGTCCCCTTCCCCTTCATGGGAAGACAGCTATGGATGATAACTGTCACATGTGATAGTCAGTGATTTCAACACTTGTACAAATGTAAACAGACTGGATGTTGGCTTTTCTGCTAAGAATATTGTGACTCATTGACATATATTATATATATAACAAATCTATGTGAAGAAAGAAAATAGCAAAAAGCATGCACAATATTATTTTCTAAGTCTGAAATCGAGAAAAAACACTTGAGTACCATTATATAAATGCATTCTTGCATGCACACACACATACATAAAATGTGTAAAACAAGTGCATCTAACTTGTAAGCCAGTCTATGCACTGTATATATTTCTGAAGAGCAATTAAAAATTAAAAACTTGATTGTAAAACTCAAAAATTACAGATTTATTTATTTTTTCAAATGGCTACTGTGGTTTTTAAGTTTTAGAAAGAAATTGACTTTTAACTGCTATTCAGAAATGTACTTAAAGAAAGATTAAACTTACAAAAACAAAAGTAGAATTTAGACTACAAAAAGCAGACTTTTCATCAAAAGAAAAACTTTTTTTATTTTGAAACAAAACTAATACCCTAACAGCATCAGAATTTTTGTTAATAAAGGGAGAAACAAAAATTTATTAAAAAACTCAAACCTCTACCAAGTTTTAGACTACATGCCAGTGCTCCCATCCACCCTTATTTGCTGCAGCCTGGGAAAATATCTGGGGAGAAGTCATACATCATTTCACAGGTTGCCCTTCATAAACCATGTGATTTGTCAAATTCTTACATCTGCCTAATATTTACATATTAAAGATTTGACAACATGCAATCAAATAAGAGAAGTAGCTGATCTAAACTCTGTTTCAAGAACTATTTACTGGAGACATTTCACCTGATGGTAATGTGGTCAGCATGGCAGGCTTTTAGTTCTTATATTGTTGGGCCTAACTCTGAATCTCAGGCAAGTTATCTCAGGTATTTTTACTTTCAAAATTGATTCTTTTCATTTGCTAAAACCAAAGGGCCTAAATTTTAGCGATAACTCCCCTTCAAGAACTAGGTTATGCTCATTAGGTTATTAACATTTGAAAGCTCGTATCTTCCAATAGTTATTATGAAAAATGGGGGAACATGAAGAAATTAATGTTCATTGCTTGTTTTCAAAAATGATGCTGTGGAAATTAATCCCTGAAATGAAGCTTGGCTTTCAAACTCTGATAGTAAGCACTCTTAAACCAACACTTTGAAGCCTCAGATAGCACATTCTGCTTTCTTCAAAAAGTCTGAATACAACTGAGAAGTCTCACAGATCTCTTGTGCTACGTCAACCACATGACAGAAGGAATTAAAATGCAGCCTTAACTGATCAGTTTACCGACGATTTATATTTTACAATGATAAACCCCTCCTCACAGTGAGATTTTTGCGTAAAACATTGTTTAGATATTTCCCCCTTTTGCAAAAGATTCAGCTTACATATAAAGATGATCGCTTATACTGACAAAAAAATTTAAAAGCATTTTTATATCTTACATTTCACAATATTTATCATATTATGTTTTCCTGCATGTTCTAACACCCATAGTTTAATTTGCTTTGCCCAAGTTGGATCCATTTTGCTTCCAATGATGAAACTCCCGCCTGTTTATTTACATAAGCAGCGCCAAAATCAACGGCAGTGAACGGCGGCTCGTCATGGAGATTACGGTCACGGGCAATACTTAGTATCCATAGAGCTCTTCCGGGACATAAACAATGATGATGTCGATGCTATTGCTGTAAACTATGCTCAAAGATATACGTGCTTCTCTTTCCGTGCGGTAAAGGAATTTCACTAAAATTTTATCAAAATTTCTTCTTTTTTTTTTTATCCTGCTGTTATACTAAAAGTTATTAATGTCATGTATGATAATGTATAAGTGAATATTCTCCCAGATGTGCTTTGGAGAAGCTTTGCCAACTTTATTTATTTATTTACTTATTTTTTTTTATTGGAGGTTTAACGACCACCGTGAGCAACTCAATGGGCTATAAGCAGTCGCCCGTCCCCAATTTAGGGTCACTGGTTCCAGGGAAGGGGTAGAGCCAATGCCATAAGACAAACACAACATCCATGCCTCACCGGGATTCGAACCCGGACCCCGTGGACGAAGGATCAGAGGCCATCACTTAGACCACTGCGCCACCGGGTCGGCCAACTTTATTCGGAAAATGCATCATCATCTCGCATTGAATCTACGTATCACAAGGCTAGTTAGTACAAATACATTACTGGAAGCAAATTTTCTCCGTAATTACTGGGATTTTTGCCTAGTCGCCCCGGTGGCGCAGTGGTCTAAGCGATGGCCTCTTATCATTCGTCCGAACGGGGTCCGGGTTCGAATCCCGGTGAGGCATGGATGTTGTGTTTGTTTTACGGCACTGGCTCTCTCCCTTCCCTAGAACCACTGACCCAAAATTAGGGACGGGCGACTGCTTATAGCCCATTGAGTTGCTCACGGTGGTCGTTAAACCTCCAATCAAAAAAAAAAAAATTTTGCCTAATCAATCATCGTATTGAATTATCTTCCGATCCTGTTCCAACTCTTTTCTGTCTCTACAGGACATAAAATGATTAATTGGGCATTACATGATACTGTGCCGCCCCGGTGGCGCAGTGGTCTAAGCGATGGCCTCTGATCATTCGTTCGAACGGGGTCCGGGCTTCAATCCCGAAGAGGCACGGATGTTGTGTTTGTCTTACGGCACTGGCTCTCTCCTTTCCCTGTACCAGAACCAGTGACCCTAAAGTAGGGACAGGCGACTGCTTATAGCCCATTGAGTTGCTCACGGTGGTCATTAAACCTCCAATAAAAAAATGATACTGTACCTAGGCCTAACCTTCTTCCGATGATAAGTTTGCTGAACTTTGGACAAAAAACCCACCGAATTTCAATAGTTTTAGACAAAGTACGACGATTTATAAAAGACTAAAAACCAAAAAAAATGTGGCACATTTAACTAAGTAATTATTGAGTGGCTGCCAACATGATTTCGGACAAGTAAAAAAAAATTTATTCGTTCCACCTTGCGTCATCTTTCGGCACGGTAAATAGATACCTTTTGTTTACAGAACCTGGAACCACTGTTGCATCTAGATGCGAAACACATTCTCAACGTTACACTTATTACCAAGGAGGTTATTATTATGCCGCCCCGGTGGTGCAGTGGTCTAAGCGATGGCCTCTGATCATTCGTCCGAAAGGGGCCCGGGTTCGAATCCCGGTGAGGCATGGACGTTGTGTTTGTCTTACGGCACTGGCTCTCTCCCCTCCCTGGAACCAGTGACCCTAAATTAGGGATGAGCGACTGCTTATAGCCCATTGAGTTGCTCACGGTGGTCGTTAAACCTCCAATCAAAAAAAAAAAAAAAAGGAGGTTATATTACTGTATTACTGGAGACACCACTGGCTCTGCCGCCATAGGTCACAGCTAATCTGTGGTGTGACGTCTCAAGCAGGCAAAAATGAACTAAATTATACCGTTGATGAAACAGTAAGCTTGTATATCATTGATAAAGATTATTGAATTACTCATTTTATCTGTTTATACGCTTAGAAGCTTTTGTTCCATTGGTTTCTTTCTTTTTTTTTTTTGATTGGAAGTTTAACGACCACCGTGATCAACTCAATGGGCTATAAGCAGTCGCCCGTCCCTAATTTAGGGTCACTGGTTCCAGGGAAGGGAGAGAGCCAGTGCCGTAAGACAAACACAACATCCATGCCTCCCCTGGATACGAACCCGGACCCCGTTCGGACGAATGATCAGAGGCCATCGCTTAGACCACTGCGCCACCGGGGCGGCCCATTGGTTTCCAAGCAGCTTCTCTTCTGTGGATGTGTAGTGCCTGCTCATGACGTCATTTGCAGCACAGACGGTGACTTATGGCGGCCAATGCTGCGTGATAGGAGTGGTGTCTCCAGTAATATAACCTCCTTGCTTATTACTAATACTTTTTATGACCGATCTAACAAATAAATCGCATTTTCAATCGCTATCTATCGAGCACGCCATAGAAAAGCCTGCTAATGCTTAGAAATCATAGCATCAAAACTCGCAGAAGCGCCATCGCGCGGTTTCATGAAAAATGGGAACAAAAATTTAAACAGTGAGGTATTAACGCCCGGCACACTATCTCTTCAAGCCACTATAGTAGAAGCATGCATATCATTTAAAGAGTATGTGGCAATGATATTTCGAACGCCAATGCGGTGCGCCATGCAGTGGTTTGAATGTGCATGTTTATGTTTTCTTCGGCGTGTATCAAGTTTGGCGTGTATTTCCGTCTGCTAACGAATATGACAAGAAAGCGTTTCACGCAAAATTGTATTTGGTGAGTTCATCTCTCCATTAGAATCTTATCGACTAGTACGTTTGCGGCAGTCTTAAATGTTTCCGAAATTTCAAGAAGTGTTTGACATTTTGTAAAATGTATAAAATTTCAATTGCTGTCTTATGGATATGAATTCTTCACTTTGTATTAAATTTATATGTGAATTCATCAGCGTCAAACATTTTAGATCCATTGCTATCAAGTAGGCAGTCGCGTGATTAGTTTGTAGGGCTTACTTAAAATGTTACTGGCGGTTTTTTTTGGTTTTTTTGTGGGCAAAATGTCAAAAGAAGTTAACTAAAATTTTGCATTCATTAATCTATTTTAGCCGCCCCGGTGGCGCAGTGGTCTAAGCGCTGGCTTATGGTCACTCGTCCGAAAGGGGTCCGGGTTCCAATCCTGGTGAGGCATGGATGTTGTGTTTGTCTAACGGCACTGGCTCTCTCCCTTCCCTGGAACCAGTGACCCTAATTAGGGATGGGCGACTGCTTATAGCCCATTGAGTTGCTCACGGTGGTCGTTAAACCTCCACTAAATTTTTTTTTTTTTTTTAAATCTATTTTGTTTAAATTCTAGCACGTAAATCTCGCAAAAGGGAAAAAGCAACGAGTTTTGTTGAATTGCTGGTTTCACTATCCAACGGAGCAGCTGAGTAGCGTTTATGATCAATGTTAATATGAATAAAAATCTGCCAACACTGAAGATCAGTAAAATGTATTTTATTTCCAAATTGTGAAAATATCTTAGGTTTTTGGTTGGTTGGTTTTTTCTGTCTTTTGCAATCATAAGGAGGTGTCCTGTTTTTGGATGTCATATTTCACTTTCCAAAACCGAAAATAAAGTTTCAGATGAAATTCGTCTTTAAGAATAGTTGCATCTTCAGATAACAACCTCAAACAGAAAAAAATTGTTTTACTTTTGTATTACATAGACTTGAAAGATCAGCAGCTTTGAGTAGCAAAACTTGAGAATCAAATTTTTGAGTTCTGTTATGTTATCTTACCTGTAAAAAATAATATATATCAGGATGCCAAACCACTTCAGTAACCTTAATTTTTTGAATCAGTTGGGCTTTTTTTTTTTTTTTTTTTTTAAAGAAGTGAAATATGAAGAAATTGTGTAGTACCAGACAGCATATATTCTTGGGTCATAGATGTACCATCCCAGTGGTGCGGTGGTCTAAGTGCTGGCTTCTGACTATTCGTTGAGATGGGTCCGGGTTTGAATCCCAGTGAGGCATGGATGTTGTGTTTGTCTTGTGGCACTGGCTCTTTCCCTTCCCTGGAACCAGTGTCTTAAATTAGGAACGGGTGACCGCTTATACTCCCCTGAGTTGCTTGTGGTGGTGGTCGTTAAATCTCCAGTCAAAAAAGCATTGACGTGTACAGGACATCAGTCTTCACATCCTTTAGAACCAGGTTCTGGAATGCAGTGAACAACAGTATTTGGTATTGCATAGCATCCAATATATTAATGGAATTATAGTTTAGTGAGCTCTTGGTATAGTTTATTTATTTATTTCAGTATGCTAATTTGGATGGTGTAGTACAAATCAAATGAGAGGACTGCAGTAAATAGATCTATACAAAAATTACATCAAGTGTGAAGCCAAATCTTTATACCTGAATATTGTGTGAGAAAGAAGCTATATTAGTATCACACTTGTTCATGTAGTGCACATGGGTTGTGGAGCATGTAAATCACATGTTAAAAGACTAAACAACTAGAATATTTCATAGTAAATATGATTACTTCATAACTTCTTAGAGAAGAAAGAAAATCAAGTATACTCTTCAATAATGTTTCCTGTTTTAAAAATGAAAAAAAAAAAAAATGCCATGAGCTTTATACAAGTTACTTTTCTTAAGCTTTTCATTAATCCTTTTAAGTACCAACTTCATTGGTATTTAAAGGCTTAACATTCTTAGTGTTAAAATGATGGACCTTTCCCTGTGAAACAGGTTTTATGCCATTCTGTAGGTTATCATGTAGAGACTATAATGTGGTGCTAAACAAGTTAGCTTTCTTAGAGTTACAATTACTAATACAGGAGCTGCTCCTGCTATGGGGTGCTGCAGATCCCTCCATCCCCTACCAAAGCTTTTTTTTTTTTTTTTTTTCTTTTTTGCTGTTTTTTTTTTTTTTTTCTTGCTCTTCATGCCGTACAAAGAGAGAGAAGTTTTGTGAACTCTGCTACAAGTTTTTCCTACATGACGCCATGACTGAAGTTTTGTGAACTCAGCTGGAAGTTTTTCCTGCATAATGCCACTGGGAACGGAATCGTGGCAAGCTACACTGGTAAACAGCTCTGCGGCCATTGAAATCAACTCATGTGAGAAACTCTGCCTATTCCCACATCAGTTTGTTTCTTTCAAATAAAACGTCCCTAGGGGCTGCTTTAAATTGCAGCTGTCACTGCTACAGAAGATGTGAGTGGTCTTCAGATTTGCCTTGTTGGCTGCAAATGCATCGTCGGGCTTTACTGTGAGCTTTGTTAATTAATACAATTGCTGTGCTTCCAAATAAGAAATAAAATAGGAGAATGAATTAAAAGTAATGACGAATGTATTATTCAACCTGCCCTCCCCCCCCCTTTTTTTCTTTCAATTTTTGCTTTGTTTCTGCTTTTATTCAACATAATAATTCTAAGAACAATGTTACTCCCATCGAACTAGATAACATTACGATATAGTTAATGACTTCATGGCTTCCTCTTATTAAGAGGCAAGGACTCCTGACGAAGATCTAGTTGTATAAGTCGAAAATTTGAGAGGTAATGTACCTTACTAAATTTATCCTTGATAATTCCCGTTAAATTTTTATAGTTACGATATAGCTCAAGCTGTTAAGCCTGTTGCTGGACTATGTGGCAAAAATTGTTAATAGCAATTTTGAAGAATAAATTTTGTTCTTAAATTTTCTGTCTCACATGTTAAAATTCTTCATTTGTGACTATGGAAGGCAGTGTGCACAATTATGTAAGGGAGTTTTTTTTTTTAAATCACTTATGTCCATAACACGAAAATGTTAACTCACCTTCATTCTTCGTGGACTTCATGTTAGCTGCTTGATGTTCCTGCAATATATATTGCCTATTAGATGATATTGGCATAAGCCAGATGAACCTATATCCCTTATTCAATGAATTAGTACGAACCACAATGAAGTAAAAATCCCTTAAAATGAAAATAAAATTCGAACAAAAAACGGCAATGACGAATCCTTCAAAAACCTTCAGATATGCTTATGTTGTTCACACACACCTTCCCAGTCATTCCATGCACATTTCAACTGCCTAGTCATCTATGTCAGGTCAATTTCTTGCCAAGACATGTTCTGCTTCCATGTCGTAGGCATGCCATCCGTTGATGTTCTGTCGTATGAATCCGTTTGGTCTTCCCTATCATTTTCTGCTTTTTTCTCTCGCTTTTCTTCTTTGTCAATTAGAAATTTCCATGCACATGATAGGTCATATGGACTATTATTATTACATTTGGATTTTTTCGATCATAATGGCCTCAGAAATGAGGATCTGTTTGTGGGTCCTATGAGATGTTTTATATTAACCCAATAAGGCTCTGTATTATTTCCCATGCAGTATTGAATCAATGATGGTTTTGCCTGTTTTATATTCCAATTATCCAGATGTTCTTTCAACTTGATATTGAAATTTCTTTTTGTACTCTGATGTATAACTTATTGTCATAGTTTACCCTCTTTTGATGGTGCAACTGGTATTTTGTAAACTCCAGCTATGTCTAGAATTGGTATTGGATCTCTGTTTTGGGTTACCATTTGTGCAGTATGTTTAACTGCATCAGCAATTCTAAGGTTAGCTTGTCAGCATTCTTTTTTTTTTTTTTTAATTCTCGTTATATTGGGGTGGTATGGTAGTTTCCCAAAGTATCTTAATTTTCTTTCTTTGTTTTGTTTTTTTATTATTGCTTGTCAGTAGTTTACATTCATTATATAATCTGTTTGAGTTTCACATCATAACCGAATTCCGTAGCAATGCCTTAAATCCAATCTAGTTCTTTCATTTCTGAACATTGACTTAAGGAATGTGTAAATGCTCTTTGTATGTAGTACATAAATGCAGATATTTTATACTTCCAAGGGTGATGTGACTGTTTTGGAGTGATAGCTGGCATGAAGGAGGGTTTTCTGTAAAGTTCATATTCTATGGTGGACATATTTTTTAATAAAATGTCTAAGAACGGGAGTTGTTTATTATTTTAATATTCTGCAGTTAATTTGATAGTTAGATGTAAATCTGTGTATTGACTTATGAAATATTGTAGATCTTCTTTAGAGTGTTGCCAGAAGATAAGTATGTTGTTGACATACCTCAGGTATAGTTTGGGTTTTTTAATATCTGTATCTTGCATTAATATCTTTTGTTTCCACATCTTGTAGAACTGCCTCTGCCATCAGACCTGATAATGGAGAGACCATTGGGGCACCTATCATTTGCTTATAAATATTTTTATTGTGTTGAAAATAATTACTGCTGTTGATGAACTCCAATGTTGCAATTATACATTAAATCTGATTTTGTGCAACATCATATTCTTTCAGCTTATTTTCAATAATAAGTATTGAATTTTCCATTGGGATATTCGGATATAAAGATACAATATCCAAGCTGATCATTCTGGTGTCTTTTAAATTTCCGTAATGTTTTATCATATTGATGACTTCATTTGAATTTTTAGCACACAATTTATGGTCATTAAAATATTGTTTTAAATGTTGATATAGTGCTCTCTCTCTAAATTAATACTTGGTGATAAGTGTTTGGCCACTATTGGTCTTATTGGGTTGTCTTTTTTGTGCATCTTGATTTTCCCAAACAGTCTTGGCACAGTTGCACGTATTGGGGGATATGCTTTATTCTTTATGGTACAAGGAAGATCACTGTGTTGTTTATTTTAGCTAGTTGTCTAATTATTTTCTCAATAGGGTCTTTGTTAATCTGGATAATGTTAAGTTCTGCTATAGTTTTATTCATTTTCTCTTCATGGTTCAGTATTATTAATTGTTTAGACTTATCTGCCATAATGCACTGTATATTGGGATTGTTCTTTAAGTCCAATAGTGCCTGTCTTTCATATTTTATTATATTCTCTTTAGCCTTTTTATTAACGTTATTGATGATTCTTAATGAACGTTAATAAAAAGGCTAAAGAGAATATAATAAAATATGAAAGACAGGCACTATTGGACTTAAAGAACAATCCCAATATACAGTGCATTATGGCAGATAAGTCTAAACAATTAATAACACTGAACCACGAAGATTATAAAGAGAAAATGAGTAAAACTACAGCAGAACTTAACGTTACCCAGATTAACAAAAACCCTACTGAAAAAATAATTAGACAACTAGCTGAAATGAACAACTACAATGATCTTCCTCACACCATAAAGAATAAAGCATATCCATCAATAGGTGCAACTGTGCCAAGACTGTTTGGGAAAATCAAGATGCACAAAAAAGACAACCCAATAAGAACAATAGTGGCCAAAAACTTATCACCAACTATTAATTTAGAGAGAGCACTATATCAACATTTAAAACAATATTTTAATGACCATAAATTTTGTGCTAAAAATTCAAATGAAGTCATCAATACGATAAACCATTGCGAAATTTTAAAAGACACCACAATGATCAGCTTGATTATTGTATCCTTATATCCCAAAGGAAAAATCAATACTTATTATTGAAAAAAAAACTGAAAGAATATGATGTTGCACAAAATGAGATTAACAGTATAATTGCAAAATTGGAGTTCATCAACAGCAATAATTATTTTCAATACAATAAAAATATTTATAAGCAAATGACAGGTTCCTCAATGGGGTCTCCATTATCAGGTCTGATGGCAGAGGCAGTTCTACAAGATATAGAAACAAAGATATTAATGCAAAATAGACATTAAAAAACCCGAACTATACCTGAGGTATGTTGACAACATACTTATCTTCTGGCGACACTCTAAAGACGATCTACAATATTTCATAAGTCAATACACAGATTTATATTCAACTATTAAATTGACTGCAGAATATTAAAATAATAAACAGCTCCCATTCTTAGACATTTTATTAAAAAATATGTCCACCATAGAATATGAACTTTACAGAAAACCCTCCTTCATGCCAGCTATCACTCCAAAACAGTCACATCACCCTTGGAAGTATAAAATATCTGTATTTATGTACTACATACAAAAAGAGCATTTACACATTCCTTAAGTCGATGTTCAGAAATGAAAGAACTAGACTGGATTTAAGGCATTGCTGCAGAATTTGGCTATGACGTGAAACTCATAAACAGACTATACAACGAATGTAAACTACTGACAAGCAATAATAAAAAAAATGAAGAAAGAAAAATTAAGATACTTTGGGAAACTACCATACAGTGGTGCTCATATGAGTACTCAGTGTGGGGGGGCTAAGAAAAATCCTTACCTCCTACAAAGCTGTCAGACATTTTAGTAAATGTACAAGATACTAAAATACAACAAAAATAATTGATACAATATACAATCAATCATTAATATCTTATTAATTTTAAAAATTCGTTTAAAAAAAGGTTGGGCTTACCCCCCCCCCCCCCTCTATCTCATGGGCACCCTTGCTACCATATCACC
Organism: Macrothele yani; assembly: GCA_039090855.1. Classification (NCBI taxonomy): domain Eukaryota; kingdom Metazoa; phylum Arthropoda; class Arachnida; order Araneae; family Macrothelidae; genus Macrothele; species Macrothele yani. The sequence goes on from CM077029.1 coordinate 1,727,489, forward strand.
CCAATATAACAGGAATCTTAAGAAAAGAATGCCGACAAGCTAACCTTATATTTGCTGATGCAGTTAAACATACTGCACAAATGGTAACCCAAAACAGAGATCCAATATCAATTCTAGACAGAGCTGGAGTTTACAAAATACCAGTTGCACCATCAAAAGAGGGTAATTATGACAATAAGTTATACATCGCAAGTACAAAAAGAAATTTCAATATCAGGTTGAAAGAACATCTGGACAATTGGAATAAAAAACAGGCAAAAACATCATTGATTCAATACTGTATGGAATATAATATCGAGCCTGATTAGGTTAATATAAAACATCTCATGGGTCATTCCATGTGAAATCAACCAGCAAAAATAGCATTTTCAACCTGACCGTTTTTGATTTTTTATGAAACTTGGTATATTTGCCGAATGCATCAATAGAAACATATATGAATTTTTTCAGAATTTTTAATGCATGCGTTTTTGAGTTATTGATTTTTGAAATTAAAAAAAAAACCTGAAATTTCTTCATCTGAGCAAACTTTAACTGCCAATTACTCGGGTTCTAGTAGAGCTAGGGTCATGAATTATGGCTCATTTTAAAGATCTTGAATTGGGATTTCATTTGATATGTCACATGACACTATTAAAAAATTTAATGTCCACTTTAAAATTTTAAAGTTGAAATATTAAAAAACATGTTTTTTAAAAAATCTGAAAAAAATATATGTTTAACAAACATTATTTTTCTACATATCCTGAAAGTTTCATAATGGGATCGCTATGGGATCACTATAAAAAATAAATAACATAGAAGGACGTTACTAAACGCACCATTAGTGACTGAGGAATTGTTTATTTGTCTGTCTAAAATGTTATCCCTGGTCTTGCAAACACTGCAAATGTTAATGAATTAATTATAATTAGTTAAAATGTTAATATATATCCATAAGGGTAAAAAATTGTGTTTCTTTCCTAGGTTTTAAAGTAAAAGCAAAGTAAAAAATGGATGCCAGCAGACCATCCACATCAAAAGTTTCAAGTGTGGTTTACTGTTGCAACCCCCTTGGGAAACCAAACCATAAAAAAACAAAACAAAACTGCAACCAGTTTCCAAGAATCTATTGCTACAGAACAAGTTGCTCAAAACTGGAGACAAGATCTGTGATAGTTGTCGTAAAGCAATCCAAAAATTTCACTCTGAAGCTGCTGAACATTCCTCTTCACCTTCTGACAGCTATAATGAACAAGAAGCCGAAGGCCATGCTGTTCCATCTGAAAACATTGAAGTATCAACTCCTGAAAAAGAGCATGCTATAGAAACATTTAACAGAAGTTTACAATGTCTGGATGAAACACCAATCAAGAAAAAACGTCCTGAAGAGAAATATAAAAAAGCCCAAAAAGCATTTCGAGCAAAATTATTAAAGTTAAGTCCTGCGTCGGAGCCAAAGGATATTTCATTTCCTGAACCAGAAATTATAAGACAGTTGAAAGAAAAATTTCATTCCACAGAAAATAAAAGCATAAGAATGCAGATATTGAGTACACTGCCTAAATCTTGGTCACTGAAATGAATTGAAACAGAATTTAGAGTTTCAAATTTTATGGCCAGAAAGGCTAAAAAGCTAGTAAAAGAAAAAGGTATCATGTCTTCTCCTGATCCAAAGCCAGGAAAGACTTTAGACAAAGACACGGCAAATTGGGTACAAGAATTTTATGAGAGTGACGATGTAAGCCGCCTAATGCCAGGAAAAAAAATACTTTGTTTCCTTTAAAATAGATAATAAGCGTCAACAGGTAAAAAAAAATTGCTTCTGAGTAATTTGCGTGAATTGTATACTCTTTTTAAAGAGAGATTTCAAGAGAAAAAGGTGGGGTTCTCCAAGTTCTGTGAACTTCGCCCTAAGCACTGCGTTCTTGCAGGAGCAAGTGGCACACATTCTGTTTGTGTTTGTACAATGCATCACAATGTTACACTGATGATGACACAATGCAAGTTACCTGAATTAACAGGAGACACTGTTCAGCCAATAAACTCCTATAAAGATGTCCTTGCAAACATAATTTGTGAAAACCCTACACCTGCATGTTACTTCGGTCAGTGCAACAATTGTCCAGGATTAGAACAGCTCAAGCAACGATTTGAAGATTGTTTTGATCTAAATAGTACAGAAAATGTGACATTCAAGCAATGGATGCAATTAGAGAAAAGGATAGTACTTGAAACATTATCAAAATCCACACAGGAGTTTTTGGACCTGTTGTTTGGAAAACTTCCAGCCCTGCTTCACCATTCTTTTATAGCAACTCAACAGTCAAGTTACTTAAGACATCTTAAAGACACAATAACAGAAAATCAATACATAGTAATTTGTGACTTTGCTGAAAATTATTATTTTGTATTGCAAGATGCAGCTCAGGGTTTTCACTGAAACAATGCCCAAGCAACCCTGCATCCTATAGTTATATACTATCGAGATGAGAAAACTCAGAACCTAGGACATGCAAGTTTTGTGATTATATCCGACTGCCTAATTCACCACAGTATAGCTGTCCATCTGTTTCAGCGTTACCTAATTAATTTCATGCAGTCACATTTTTCTCAAAAACCTGAAAAGATATTTTATTTTTCGGATGGAGCAGCTTCACAATACAAAAACAAGTCAAACTTCCTCAGCTTGTGCTACCACGAGACTGACTTTAATATAAAAGCAGAATGGTATTTTTTTTCAACAGCACATGGCAAAATTGCATGTGATGGGATAGGGGTACTGTGAAGCGATTAGATGCAAAGGCAAGTTTTCAACTTGTTTATAATAATCAAATTATGACCCCATGCCAACTCTTTGAATGGACCACTGCTAATATTGCCTCCATTCACTTTCGGTTTGCAACAACAGAAAATTACAAAGAGGAGGAAATTATCCTTAAAAGTAGAATAACTTCTGCTAAGACAATAAGTGGTACTCAGAAACTCCATTGTTTCATTCCTGCAGGAAAACACAGATTACTAGTCAAAACTTACTCACTTTCTGAGCATTTTAAAGAAGAGATATGTGCAACAGATCTCTTCTTTAAAATTTTAAAGAAGAGATATGAGAACATTAGTTTTGAAAATATGGTAGGTTTTGTGATTAGTAAGTACTCAGAGCACTGGTGGTTGGGATGTGTACTTGGTGTGAATGAGGACACAGAAGAGGTAAAAGTGAGCTTCCTGGAGCCACATGGTCCATCTCCATCATCATACAAGTATCCTCAATCACCGGATATACTATTGGTTCATAAATCTGATGTTTTGTTAAAAGTTGACCCCACAACAGCTACTGGAAGATTATATAATTTAACAATGACTGAGACAAAGAAGGCAAATCAAGCACTGGCATACAAGTGCGGCAAAATTTAAAAGAAAGAAAAAAAGCAGGATACATATAGAAGATAAAATAATTTTGTAAGTGTAAATATGCACGCCGAACTTTATACTGAATTATGAAATGAATTACTTTGGGACACAGTTTCAAATTACTTAGATGTTTATTTTCATTCTTTAACATTCGCAATGTTTAAAAGAAGAACATGTATGACATTTTACACAAACCACACAAAGAATACCCTTCCAGTCACGGGTGGAACCATGATCCAGTTTTTATTTTGACCAGCGCAATTGTCCAGCCAGAGAATAATGTTTTGAGAATTGCGCATGTGTAGCAGAAAAGCGTGAAACGTGCTTACGAGGTCCTCTTTTTTCCGTCCAGAAATACATTCATGCGACAAGCATGCAAAGGTTTTCAGCTTCTGTTTTTTCCTCACTGGTACAAAACTCTCGTGAAAAACGATAATCCTTTGGCAAAAAATTACCCTTTTGAACATGTTGATCCGTGGTAGCATAATTATCTTTTCAAGATCAGCTGAGAAGCACACAGTATTTGGCCCTATATCATCGGTATCACACCTGTACTTCTCATGAGCCTCTTCAGCTTTAGTTTTATGTACTCTCCAAGCACTGCAAATCGTGCAATCAGATGATACGGAATTCGTGTCGTGTGCTGGATTATGCAGCTTGAAACTCTCACATTGCTCGCACTCTTCATGGCCGAGGGATGTAAAAGAAATGTTTGAGTCTTTTGACACAGCTTTTCTGTAGATTTAATAGGAACACTTCACATCAGGATGCGTTTTAGTGAAATCCTCGTGCATCCTTTTTATATTTATGTCACTCGGCAAATATCTTTTATTCGGAGCATGTTCCCTCCTGTAATGGGATACAGTCTGTGAGAACAATTCAACATGATTTTTAATCAGCTCTCTATCAGTCTTTGGTGTTTTCTGATGTCTACCTCTCCCATCACTTGTGCAGGAGAAATTGCTGACCCACCGTCATTGCAAAAAACATTGGTGATAATCCGGTCATTCTTTCTTTCATATCCCAGCATAGTGAGATAAAATGTTTTGCATATTTCCACATTTTCCCCATTTTCGTTTTTTAGGAAATATCCAAGTGACCTTGTACGCCTACTGTTTTCACTTTTCATACGCCTTCATTTAATGTATTCAGCAGATACACCGGAAGAGACAAAAATCCGCCTTTCCTGCCAATTCAAAGACCAGTACTGATTATTAATAGCATTGCGATGGTCATCAGATATTTTTTGATTGCACATGAATCTGCAGTTTTCACAACAAGGCCCGAACACCATGATTTCTTTTTTCTTGCATTAAATTAACTTGTTTTCTTTCTATCAAACTTTTCTCATATTTTCTTCTTTTTCAAATTTCTCCCTATTTAGTACATTCTTCATTTGTTGTGATTCTGCAAGAATTGGCAGTTATTTCTGCTTCATGTCCTGGATTTTTTGGCCGAGTTGAAGAATCTTGTGACCTGTCGAACTTTGTTTTCACCTTTTTGGGTACAGGCTTCAGATAGTCAGCAGCAACATTACATTCCTCCAAAATTTCTCTTCGTAACAAATCTGGGTCATTAAACGAATCATGTGACTGTGGAAAATCATTATCAGCTGAAGTTTGATATTCTTTGTCATCAAATCTACTAAACGATATGTGCAAAAGTTCAACTTCAGCATCTTCTCACTCAGATAATTGCTGATGCTCCTAGTCAGCAGTGCATGTATAATTTGTAACAACACTCTGATTTCATTCTAGCTGCATGAGTTTGACCAATTCTTTGCCACTGTAAAAGGCCATTGTAACGCATAGTAAACTCTTTCACATCTCAGCGCAGGGACCGAACATACGACAAATGGAAAAAACAAGTTAGCGTACAAGAGGATATATATCTACGTATTATTTCTACATAGCATGTATCTACTCACAAACAAAACACAGAATCCTTCGCCTCCAATTCATTGAGCTGCCGTCAGCAATTAACGAACCTCGACGGCAATTAATAGACAAAACCGAAAATGGTGCAGACAGAGCAACTGGTAAATGCAGATTCTGTAAAAACATATGATGGTCTAATGCGGCTAATAACAGTTTGAATGAGGGATAGTTCATACCTCTTTACAGCAGTTTCTTGAGTCACTCAATCACCAGCTTTCATAGCCTAAAACGACTGTCGCACACACCAGAAAGAATGGAAAGTAATTATTAATCACTGTTCTGTAAAACTCACTGGGATGACTACGAACAACAAACGCACAACTGCGTAATCAAACTACTGTGTCGTAATAAAACATCCCTAGCATTCCAAGGTCATCGTGGGGCGCATCCTAACTAGAATGCAGTGGATCCCACAAACGTGGGAGATACTGCATTCAAGCTTAGTATTGCCCGCTCCTGCAGGGAGCAAGCAGTAAATCCCACATTCATTGTACGTACTACGTTCAAGCTTAGTGAATGTCACTAACTGCTTTCTAGCTACGTTCTCAGCTGTTTCAGTGACACATACAGCAAATGTCATAGACAATTTCGATAGGAACAAGGTCTTGTACTTCATTCTAGTGTTGTAGGATGTTAGATTTAATGATATAGAACCTGCTGCATGTGTTAATTCCAAATGGCCAAAATTGGAGTTACTGCTTTCTTGCTTAGGATGGCAGTATACCTGTCACACATTCAAGCAGATTCCCAGTTTTGACATAATTATTCAAGACATTCCATAGAATCGCTGTGTTGACTTGATCATGAACTTCCTTTAAATCTACAAAGGCAGCAAAAACTTTCCTACCATAGACAGATATAGCCTACTTTTCAATTATCATACATAATGCAAAAATCAGGTTAGTGCAGCCCTTATTGGGTGTAAAACCATTCTGTACACTCCACACTTGATGTAAGATCTCATGTATGATCAATAATGACTTTTCTGAACACTTTTCCTGGCACACTTAGCAGGCTGATGCCATGATAGTTATTACAATCTGATCACCTTTTCCCTTATATAAAGGTACAGTGATAGCAATTGACAAATGCATTAAAGTATTACTAGAGAAACCAACTCTAAAGCTATGTAAAAAGGAAGTACTGAAATTGGGATGTTTTGTCAGCTACTTCTACCTTTGTCAGTTACAGAATGAATAACATGAGGTGTTAACTGGTGGTGAATCGAAAGTTGCCATATGTTAAAACGGATTTTCAAATCATGGGAATTTGATGAGGTGAGTCCGTATTAAAGATATTGAGGAGGGGTGGGGTAAATTTAGAAAGTTAAATATGTTGACTTTACTTCACTTCTCCTTCACTTTCTCCTCTGAGTGTTTTATTTTCTTGCAGACATTTCCGGCCTTTAGGTGACTGTGAAGGCCTGTTCTGAATGCTTCGCTTCACGCTACCTTTTTTGTTGACATAGATTGCAATTTCAATATTGTTGCAGATCAAGGAATTCATGTTATTGCATATTCTGAATAAAATATATTTAATGTTCTTAAATCTTAATTGTTTTCATTAAACCAGATATTGAATATTGTGGTTCGGGTAGGTTTGTTGATCAAACCTTTCCCTCTGACCTAGTAGGTTTCTTTTATAAGTCTCTTGTTGTTTTGAGGTTCATATTCAAATTTTTGAATTTGATCCCACATTAGCTTGCATTTACATGTTATTATGTATTTTACAATGGCACTGTTCTGGTCACCTTTCTCAATAGCTGTCTTATGTTCTTTTCTCTGTTTCAATTTCTGTGCAGTTTTTTCAATATATTTGTTGTTGCTATCAATTGTCATTTGATAAATGGCATTCCTCTTTTTCATTTTATCCCATTTCAGAGATGACTTTTCTTTATTTGCTGTTTTCTTTGGGACTGTGGTTGCTTTCTTGATTTCAGACTTTGAGAGCTTACTTATAGTATTTTGATTGCCATTTGCATTGAGTACTGAAGTTACTCCAACTGACTACTAAATATTTTCATGTGCCACTTTCTTCCCTAGTTAATCAGAAGAGTGGTACATTTTAGTTGACAGTGAATCATAACCAGCTGTGACTTTTTCTTCTTGTTTTCTAGTTAATGCACTTTGAATTGTGTACTTTGTGGATACATATCATGTGCCATTTTTATAGGCAAAATCCTATACCTGTTTTTTAGAACACCATCAAGATTTTGTTTAATATGACCACACATGGTAATAATTAACAAAAATGAAAATCATTTTTTTACATGATTGCAGATACATACATATCATTAAGCTGTTCTCTGAGATTCAGATGTCAGCTCCTCAAAGAAAGACAATGTGCCAAGTACACATTTAATTGATAGAACTAGAATTTACTTACTATTAGTGTATCAAATGTCTCTATTTACAAAGATCTCGGCATACAGCTCGAGCTTCATTAACACCCATCGTATGCTGCACACATGATCTTTTGTACTTCATATTCATAATCTTTTTCTCAAGCAGACATTCCTGAATCTAGTCCTACCAAGATTTCCTTGGCCTTCCTCTATCTTTCTTTCCTACCACTTGGGCTGAAAAAATTCTCTTGGTCAGCACCTCATCACTCATTCTTTCCACATGGCCAAACCACCTAAGAATATTAGTCTCCACCTTACTAACAACATTTTGCCTCACATTACACATCTGCAACACATCGCCTTCCTCACATGATCAGCACGTGTCTTATCACAAATCCTCGTAAGTAATGCATCTCTCCAGCACACAAACACCTCATGTCTTTTCTGCAGTAACCAGGTTTCACTGTTGTACATCAGGGTAGGAATAATTACACTTTCATACACAGCCATTAAGGACTTCCTTGAGGACCCATCATTCCTGTGAAATCCTCCTAAAGCAGCTATGACTTTCAATGAAGAATTCACTCGCCTACTAATTTCATCATCTAATTTGTTTGCTCTGTCAAACATACTTCCTAAAAATACAAACTCACTCACCTGGCCAATCTCTGTGCAATTAAGACTTATCTTGCATTCAGTACAAAGAGTTCCTCGCTCAAAGACCATAACTTTGGTTTTTCCCTTATTTATACTCAGTTTGAATTTTATACAAACTTCGTACATCTGGGACAACATACTCTGCAACTCACTTTTGCTCTCTGTCAACAGGACAGTGTCATCAGTATAGAGCAATCTACACACATGCATATTACCAAGACATAAACATAAACTATTATTATCCATTTTGACATCATGCATGCATGCCTCCATAAATATATTAAACAGCAAGGGTGACATTACACAACCTTGTCTGACTCCTGCACCAATAGAAAACCATTTTGATAAAACACCATTCACTCGTACACAAGCTCTACTACCAGCATACATGGCTTTCACACTACTAAGTAGATTCCCAGTAATACCATATTTATTCAGTACCTTCCATGGAAGTCCTATTTACTTTGTCATAAGCTTTCTCTAAATCTATGAAGGCAGTAAAAACTTTTTTACCAACAGACACTTTTCAATCATCATGCGTAATGAAAAATTTTGATTAGTGCAGCCCTTACCAGGCATAAAACTACTCTGTACATTCCACACTTTCTCTGATGTAAGACCTTGTACCTTATCAATACTGACCTTTCCCAAACACTTTTCCTGGCACACTCAACAAACTGATACCACGATAGTTCTTGCATTCAGTCTGATCACCTTTTCCCTTGTGCAGAGGAACAATGATAGCATCCCTCCAATCCTGAGGAACCATTCCTAACTCCCAGCATAACTGGTAAATGCCAGTTAACCAGTCAGTCACAGAGTCACCACCATATTTTTGCATCTCAGCAGATATGCCATCTACTCCAGAAGCCTTGCCATTCTGAAGAGATTTTAGAGCATTACACACCTCTTCTCTTGAGATCCCACCAGTGTTTCCATCTCTCACTATGACATCATCTGCTTCTGCCTCAGAATCACCTTTGCTTTCATGATCTAATAAATCACAGAAGTACTCACCCTCATCTTTCACTTAGCTCATTGGGCTCTCATGTCATTTCTCCGACCCTATTCTTTACACAACTTGGAATTTTATTTCCCCTCTTCTTCCTATGTCTTATGTACTTCCAGAAAGTTCTATCTTTCCAAAAGCCAAATCATGTCTTTCCTGTCCCACTAAGCATTGCCTTTAAAGTTGCCCGCTGTTGCAGTACCACAAAGCTCTTCAGCAGGAGTGACAACACAGTTCTTAAAACATGTCCACTTCTTTTCTACATCCCTCTCGCACACCTTCAACTCATTCAGACATTGACTGAGTAAATTAGAATAATGCTGATGTTCTTCAAACAGTCTGTCAACCTTTATTCTTTTCACCACAGGCATCTTCTTATTCCTCTTTTTCCAATTAACATTCAGTTTCTCCCGTGACACTAACGGGTGATGATCAGAGCCAACATCTGCACCTGTCCTCACATGGGTATCAACAACTAAGTGTTTCAGATGCTGATCATAAACAACAAAATCTATTGCACTCTTTAATCCCAGAGTACGATTTTCCCAAGTGTATGTGTGGATATACTTGTGTACATGATTGCAGATGAAAACCATTTTTGTCTTTTTTAAATTATTATTAATATTTTTGACTTGTATTTTTCAGGATTGTGTAAAACACTCCCTAATTCCAGAAATGTCTGCAGAGTCTCAGCAGAAAGAGTGGCATGCTCCTGATAACAGCTTTACTAAGAAGATCCTTTCAAAGGGCTATGGTTTCAATACACCACAAGATGGCTCTTTATGTAAAGTGCAGATCATTTCTGATGAAGGCAATGCAGTGAAAAATGTAGACTGTGATCAGATCAAAGAATTAATAGTAGGTGATGTTGATGAACCTGTTGAAAAAATCATTGAAGGTTGTATACGGACCATGAAAGAGGAAGAGATTTGTCTGTTGAGTTTTCACCATCCTTCAGTCCAGATCCAAGTGAATAACAAATTGTCCCCTTCAGATCAAGATGTTAAAAATGCAGTTGTTTTAGAAGAAAAAAATGTGATTTCTGCACAGGAGAAAAACTGTGCAGCTGATGATGCTACACAAAGTGAAGAATCAAGTGATGTAAAAGAATCTATCTCTCCTTCTGTTGAATTTCCTATGAACCCAGATGCCGGTAAAGCAGAAGAAAAAACAAAAATTGCTTCTCCTGATGGCATTGGTGGAGGGCTGATAGAAGAGAGCCTTCCTCAATTAGAAAGTCCAACAGTGTATGAAGTTCAGTTACAGTTGTTGTCCTACAGCAGAGAGCCTGAAATCTGGGAAATGAGTGTCACAGAGAAATGGCGTCGAGCAACTTATCACAAGCAAAAGGGGATGGAACTGTATGCACGGGGAGAGTATCAGTGGGCATTCCACAGGTTTGGTGTGACTCTCAAATACATAATATCTTTAGAACATGATGTGCCCTCTGGTCACGAGGAAGGCATGAACATGATGGGCCTGAAACTCTCCTGTTACCTAAATGTCGCAGCCTGCCAAATGCGCCATCATAATTATGAATCTGTTGTAAAAAACTGTTCCAAGGCCTTAGAACTTCAACCAGGCAATGCCAAGGCACTGTACAGGCGAGGTGCAGCATATATACAGCTACAAGAGTACGAAAAGGCAAAGCAAGACTTGAGTAAAGCACAAGAATTTGAACCCAAGAACCCTGCTATCATGAAGCAACAGCAACTTCTAAAAGCAAGGGTACAAAAACTAAATCAGTATTATGCCAGCGCTATGAAGAAGATGTTTTCTTAAAAGCACATTCCATCCTTTGCACCAGTGCGCCTTTTTGAAACTTTTTCAGAGTTGCTTAAACTTCTAATAGAAACACAGTTTTATAGTTTCTTTTTGTCTATGAACATTTTTGTGCTGCTCAGCATTTTGGACACTTATATTAGCAGCTGAAGTTAAAGTTTATTATTTCTATACATTATTTATTTTCATTAGCTTAAAGCTGATAGCAAATACCTCAAATGTTACTGTTATTCTGGAAATTTCATTACTAACTGTTAAAGTCAAACAAACAAACAAATGAAATAAATGTTGCTACTTACATCTGATTTATTCTGCTTGTTGAAAAAGGTTTTGCAATTAGTCTGATTTTTTACTCGTAGCTTATAATGAAAACAATGCCTCTGACACAAATATGTTTGATATGTTACACATTTCAATTGAAAATGCACTGGCACTTAGTAAATGATGAAAGTGAACAAGATGCTGCACATATTATATGCAAGTATGTGCAGTTTATCCATTCAAAGAAGAACCATTGGTGTGGTGATTACATTTTTTTTTTTTTTGCTCCAAGTGAGGGAAATACTTCTGCAACCTAATGAACACAAACATTCTGCTCCATCTACTGCCCATCGGGGTAGCAGAAGGCGAGGTATTTGATTCGTGAGGTTTGGATAACTTGACTTTGCTCAAGTTTTGTAGCAGTGTGGGGAGCTGTTTAGGAAATGAGTCATGCTGTTTGTTGATACCGTGGCTCTTTCACCACAAAAAGTTTAGGCAAAAATTCCATTTCATTGGACAGCTCGAACTGAATTCTGAATTTTTCACAGTATGCTGTTTGGAGAAAGTGCATATCAAGCCTGTTCCATAAAAACAGAGTAATTTTTTTTTTTTTAGTTTAAGTAACAAAGAAACTAAGAGAAATACACTGCCTGACAGAGAAAATGCCATACCATGAATGAATGCTCGAAAATAGACCAAACTGCACACAAAGATAGCCAAGTAAGTCCTGAACAAATGATTTAATTGTCACATATAGACTAGGCTCCAGTGGCTGAATATACAAGATGATCAATAAGGAGTGTGGCCTCCATTTTGGGCAATACAGCATTGAATCCAATGTGGCATCGAGGCAATGAGTCTGAATAGACTACTGGGGTATTGTGGACCATGTGGTGTTGATCTGAGTCCACAGTTCATCTTCATTTTGTGGGAGTGGGAGGGTACTCAACCGACATGCAATGATGTCTCACAGATGCTCGATGGCCGAGAGGGCGGGGGATCGTGCTGGCCACGGAAGCATCCGCACACCATGTAAAGCATTCAGACTGATCCAAGCGGTATGTGGCCGGGCGTTATCCTGTTGAAAAATAGAGTTTGGGATGCCCTGCAGATATGGTAGTGCCACGGGCTGCAACACATCATCAACATAGTGGTGTGCTATTAGTGTGCCCATAATTCATACCTGCAGTGAGTGGCTATTGACGCTGATAGCACCCCACACCACGATTCCATGCTGCAGGGCTGTGTGGCACTCCACAATGGTGGAGGAATCCACCTGTTGGCTACATCGCCTCCAGACTCGCACAGCAATCATCCTTGATGAGACAGAACCGCGATTCGTCTCTGAACACCCCACTGTTCCACTCGGCACCCCACGCAGCTCTGGTGCAACACCACGCCGAGCAGTGATGATGACGGCTCGCTGTTAAGGGTGGCTTTTGCAACGGACGACTGCACAGCAAACCAGATGAAGCCAATTAGCGCGCCACTGTCCACGCCGATATCGGAGCATCCAAGCCTTCCCGTACACTCCACAAAATGTCACCCGTTGTGGCCTGTGGTTCCGCTACGGTATGACGATGACGTCAGAGGCAAAGATTGGTGCACTTGGACATCTGCCTCTGTGCTCCAGTCGCCCTACAATGTTGCACAGATCCTTCCTGGGACCACTGTCTCCAAATGCAACTGACGATTGTGGCATCACTTTGCGTTTTTTCTGCAATACGACGCAAGGACCATCCGGCAGTAGGAAGGCCTGCGACGACACCTCTCATGAACTCATCCATTTGACGAATTCGCGTACAACTGCATCTTAACAGCATTAGCACCCCTTGTTCATTCTCCAGACACGGTAACAGCAGAACCACTCGCTGCTCATGGCCGTGGAGACGTCTTGACTGATGGCCTCATGGGCTGGTTGTCCGCTTATATCCCACGTGCCGTTCATGTGATTGGCCTGCAAGTGCAATCAGCCGCCCCGGTGGCGCAGTGGTCTAAGGCGCTGGCCTCTGATCTTTCGTCCGTAAGGGGTCCGGGTTCGAATCCCGGTCAGGCATGGATGTTGTGTTTGTCTTACGGCACTGGCTCTCTCCCTTCCCTGGAACCAGCGTCCCTAAATTAGGGACGGGTGACTGCTTATAGCCCATTGGGTTGCTCACGGTGGTCGTTAAACCTCCAATCAAAAAAAAAAAAAAAGTGCAATCATTTGCATAACTTGTACTTGTTCACCCACCCGTCAATTTGTATGGTGCTGCGTTCATGTCTTCATGGTGTGGCATTTTCTCTGTCAGGCAGTGTATTTATTAATCAGAGTTATTTTCACCAGGGATTTACTAAACAATAATTGATTGATTTCTGATTTGAAAACATTAGTTACTATTTAGTGATATTTAAGAGCAACTTTTAATTTTACTTCCGAGATTTCTTGAGCTTTTCATGAACACACAAAAAATTGCTAGCAATCGGCAATCAGCAATTTTTTGTTTAATCAGTATCAAAACATCTGACAATTTTTTTTTTAAACTTCCTGTGAAATGTACTTCTTAAAGATTTGTTCTATTTTAGTTGGCCTGCAAACACTAAGATGCCAGTTTCTTAGGTACACTTCTCTCTGCCATCGTCACATAAATGGCTCACTTCGACATGTAAGATGGATGATGGGCACGGTGTGTGATGTAAATAAGGTAGGCCAGCTCGTAGATCATCAGTTAGTATTTGATTGAGGATTGGAATGAGTTGAATGAGTGATCTGAGTGACTTTAAGCTTGACATTATAGTTGGTGTTAGGCATGCTGGCTGAAACATTTCCCAAATGGCTGTTCTCTTAAGCTTTTCATGTAGAACCATAACAAGGTGTACCATGAATGGTGCAGCACACAAAAAACTTTCAGCAATCGGCAATCCCGTGGATAAAAACAGCTGTTGGGTCAGATGGTTCACAGTAGGCTAGTGATAATCACGCAAGCAAACAGATGGGCCGCAGCCTGGGAAATCACTGCAGAATTCAACATTGGTGTGCCAAGGGTCAACTCCAAATGCACCACATACTTGACCATATTACAAATGGGGCACAACATTCGACTACCATGTTGAGTCCCAATGTCAGTGCAGAGCACAAAAGCATGCCTCCAGTGCATGCAAAAGCATCAACACTGAACCACTGAGGACTGAAAAAGTTTGCCTGGATGGGCAAATCAAGGTTCCTTCTACATCATATGGATGGCATTTTCCAAATTTGCTGCAAGCAACATGAGCTCATGGAGCCATGCTGTCATGTATCAACAATTCAAGCCAATGGCAGTAGTGTGCTGGTCTGGAGAAACTTTTCCTGATATGCATTAGGCCCACTGATACTCATTATTGGACATCTAATATTGTTGCAAACCAAATTTATTCCTTGAAAGCTCCTCTATGCAAAACAATACATTTTCATAGTACAGTCAATCCTCAATGTACCTGCCATCATTTTACTGCCCCACCCTTTAGGTCTGAACACATGTTCTCTGTGTAGAACATCCCTTGATATATGGCTACACCCTTGGCATCTACCCACCGCTAACATATATTACTGCACCAACCTGGCTTTTCCAACACAAAACATACTTGGTGTACTGACACTTGCAAGCTGTGTGATAATTTCCTTCCTGTTTTTTCAGACCATGATTCAATTGTAGCAAACCTTTCAGTAGAGAAAATGGGTGGCATTTCCTGAGGCAGAAATAATCTGTGCCTTCTGAGAACATACTATAATTAGGGAGTCCGTCTGGACTACTCCCACTTATGTAGAGTGGCACAAGAGTGAAAGGAAAGGAATAAGTCACAGAGATTCATCATCTTGCGATGTCATTGCAGCCAGGATGAATTTTTTGTGATGGGGCGGGGAGGGGGAGTAATCTGTTTCTATTTATTGGGGCAAGATGGATGTCTCACAACCCTTTACCCCATAATGATGCCCTCCATTTGGGAACACAGTAGCATTAGCAAAGAGTGCCTGCAGTGGGCCTGGTTACCTTTGACTCAAGCTGCTGTCCTGCGAGTTAGGGTGTTTTCTTCTCACTTCTGCCTTATCCTCTGTGATATAAGAAAAGAAAAGTGCTTTTTTCTTTACCCTCTACCAACTGTCAATTAAGATGACAAATGAGTTGACATTTTTTTCTAGGGAAGCAAAGTTTCCTTTACCCCACATGATGCAAGTTATGTCTAATTTATCTTCTTGACTTTGGAAATCAGTCCATAACTATTTATGAGCATCGAAATTAGAAAAAATAAGAAGGGTTTGTTGTTGTTGTTTACTGTTCGAAAAAAATGTCGAAAAGGACAGTTCTCACCATAAAGTAGAAGACTGAAAATTGCGAATATTGCAATAAAAATAGCAAGGCCAGCCAACAAAGCAGTACAAGACATTTCAGTAAAAATGGAGAATACCAATTGGTTGCAGGACATATCAGAAACAGTGTTTTGCTCAACAAAACATTTTATATGTAATTTGTTGTTGTTGTTTTTCTTTTAGAAGCTGTCAAACTGGTAAACAAACTTTGGCACTTTAGCATAACTTGGTTTTCTTCTATATGAATGGTTCTATGAACATGGTGCTATATCTGTATGTTTATATATATTTACTGCCCCACCCTTTAGGTCTGAACACTTGTTCTCTGTGTGGAACATCCCTTGATATGAGAACTGTCCTTTTCAAGTTCAACACAGGTAGTAACCACAGAATGGTAAGATGCACCTCAATGCTAAACTTGAGCGTGGCAAGCTCATAAAACAAACAAAGTGTATTGACGTGACCAACCTTAAAAAGCATCAAAATACCTTCAAATTGGAACTGAGGAACCGATTCTCTGCTCTAGAAAATCTAACATCAGAAGAAGTGGACATCTCTGAAGTTAACAGAAAAGTAACCAAAGCTCTTATGGAAACAGCAACAAGATTAGCTGGGTCTAAGAACAAATTGTATGTAAACAAATTATCAGGAAAAACCAAAATATTGATGCAAAAAAGAAGAGAGATGAGGACAACTAAAGAAGATGTGACTTCCAAAGTGGAATATATAGAGCTATGCAAGACAGTACGAAAAAGTATCACTGAAGACATAAGGATATTCAACTGTGAACTAGTGAGGAAAGCAATTGAAAACAACCAAAGCCTAAAGATAGCAAAGGGACATCTCAGTAACGGAAGAAAACAGATTATGGCACTGAGAAAAGAAGATGGTTCTGTAACAAGAAATAGAGGCGAAATTTTGACAAGAGTGAAAGATTTCTACTCCAAATTATATGAAAGAGATGATACATGTACTCCAGACATCAATCATGAAAGGTACCAGAGTTCTTCCAGTCCTCCCAGCAGAAGTTGCACATGCAATCAAGAGCATGAAGTGGGGAAAAGCTCCAGGAGAAGATGGAATTACTGTAGACATCATACAAGAAGCAAGTGGAGAAATCGGAACACTACTCACCCAAGTTTTCACTCGATGCCTTAATGAAGGGAAGATTCCTGAGGATTGGAACAATGCTGCAATGATCCTGCTACATAAAAAAGGTGACATTGAGGATCTCAGGAACTACAGACCTATCAGCCTTCTATCAGTGGTTTATAAAATCTTCAGTAAAGTTTTTTCACACTGCTTGAAGGTAACACTGGGCATGGTTCAACCGAGAGAACAAGCTGGATTCAGGAGTGGCTACAGCACTATAGATCATATCCACGTACTGAGAGAACTAATTGAAAGAGCGAGGGAATATGAGCTTCCATTGTGCATGGCTTTTATCGATTATGAAAAAGCCTTTGATTCGGTGAAACCATCAGCAGTTACAATGGCTTTGAAATCCTGTGATGTTGAAGATGCATACATTAATATTATTAATAACATCTACGAAAATGCAAGTGCAAAGATTCAGCTATTTGAGAATACAGCACACATAAAAATTGGAAAGGGAGTGAGACAAGGTGACACCATATCTCTCAAGCTCTTTAATGCGACATTGGAAAGTGTCTTTCAATCACTGAACTGGGAAAACAAAGGGATAAAGATTAATGGAGATTATCTAACTCACCTTCGTTTTGCTGATGAGGTAGTCATTTTTGCAACTACCCCATCATTAGCTGAAGAGTGATCCAGGAACTTGCTGACAAGAGTAAAGAAGTGGGATTAAAAATGAACTTTCAGAAGACAAAAGTGATGTACAATGCTTTTACAAGAAATGAAGATTTATCGATTGATGGAGAAAAGCTGGAGATAACAGATACATACGTTTTTCTTGGACAGCAGATATCAAGTGAGGATCACATTGATTGAAAAATTAATCGGCGTACAAAACTTGCCTGGAGAGCTTTTGGAAGAAATAGCAGAATTTTCAAGAGCAATATGCCGTTATGTCTTAAAAGAAAAGTGTTTGATCAATGCATCCTTCCAGTGCTTACGTATGGTGCAGAGACATGGACCTTAACTAAAAGAGACATACAAAGGCTGCAGACAACTCAAAGTAGCATGGAGAGATGCATGCTTGGTGTAACCAGGAGAGATAAGAAGAGGAACTCGGGGATCAAAAAAATGACACGAGTGAAAGACATCATGATCAGAGTAAAATCTCTAAAATGGCAATGGGGCTGTACATACTGCCAGAAGGACAGACCATCGATGGACAGTCGAAATTTTAGATTGGATTCCAAGGGAAAGGAAAAGACCCAGAAGAAGACCACATGGAAGATGGGTGGATGAAATTCGAAAGTATGCAGGAATAACATGGAGGAGACTGGTACAAGGCAGACTGTTGTGGAAGAGGTTTGGAGAGACTTTCGTCCAGCAGTGGATTGTTAATGGTTGACAATGATGATGATGATGATATATATACTTTTTTTTTTTTTTTTTGAATTAGCATAAGGCCTACCAACCCAGAATATGGTGGCCTGCCAGAAATTCACCCATTATTCTGGTGGCCCAGTCTGTGCCTGACTGCTACAGTTGAAGTGATAAAGGAACAAGCTAAGATGTTTGGCGTGAAAGTGGGCACCATAGATTTTCAGTACAGCAATGGTTGGCTGCAGAATTTCAAACATCGAAGGGGAAAATTTTTTGATGCTAGATGTAGAAAATTGACATAGTTCTCAAGAAAGATTGGGACAGTTAATTTCATCATATGACAGAAAGGATGTGTACAATATGGATGAAAGTGCATTATTTTACAGAATGCTACTAGATAAAAGCATTTCTCAGATTCCCTGAATAACCCTAACGTTTTGTGTAAACAGTGACGGAAGTGATATGAAAAAATTACTTGGGATTGGAAAAGTGAGTCTGACTCCACTGTTTTAAAAACTTTAATATGGGCATTTGTCACTTACAAAGCAGATAAAAAGGCATGGATGACTGCACTATGTTTTGATGAATGGCTGGAGCAATTTACCATGGACATGAGAAAGCAGAAGAAGAAAGTCTTGCTTTTGGTTCAGCCATGTGATGCAGGGATAATAAAATCCTTCAAAGCCCCACTATTGCCAAAACCAAATTAGTCACATCATACAGAGCATCAATGAGGAGCTACTCATCTCTCTATCTTTTTAAAAGTTACAGTTTGCATGATAAAGGAGGCTTGGGATGAAGTAGTATCTAACTTCTAGATACATACTGGTTTAATTAAAAACAGTGTGATATCAGCCATTTGCCTTGATCTTTCACCTATTCTTAGTGAAAATATTACACAAATTTCTACAGGTGCACACAAAATGTCTGTCGAGGAATATCTGAAGGTGGAGAAGGATGCACCAGTTTATGAAGAAGTGACAGTAAGTATCATCTCAATTGCTAAATTTGGGAGCGATATGGAATGCGAAGATGAAACTGAAGGACTGGACGAGAATATGCCTCCCTTTTCAATCAAAAATATGAGTCTTTCAAGATTAAGAAGATTCTTTGAAGCAAACTCACAAGATGGTGATGTTTCAAGTACACTTGTTGAATTAGATTGTGCTCTGGAAAAAATTGCATTGAAATCGGAAACACAAACAAAAATAGATTATTTTTTAAAAAAAAGAAGTGAAGGTATGTAAAATGGTTTTGTGTAATGCTATTAATTTTCACTGATAGAGTTTCAGTAATATAACAGGATTTTTTATTAATTTCCTTATAATTAAAGTGGTAATTTTGTCTTCCTACTATTCAAAATAAATTTCCACATTTAATGCATACCAGAAGCTTCCGAGATGAAAACAGACACTTCAAACTACAGTGCACACTAAGTACACAATGTATAATTGCATTTTATCCAAATTAACATGTTTCTAATTTAATGCTAATTATAATTTTTAGAGGGAACCATAATTAACAATGTTTGAGTCTTTCAAATTTGATGCAAGAAATGCAAAAGAAGTGCATTCCAAAAGGTGCTACTTCACTGTGCTATGAAACACAGGAAATAATACCATACACTACACACTACACACACATGTAAGATGAGTGACATAAAAAAAAAAAATCATTAAAGAGAAAATTTCTTTTAAAAGGACAGGCCCCTTCTTTCTCCCCACAGTAATTTTTCTGGCTATACTTCCAACTGTTGCCTGCTCTTTGTGATATTGTGATCACAGATTGACCGACAGCAGCAGCGTGTGACTGGTCTAATAATTGATGACTATTTTCGCTGGTCCTTAAAAGAACCTTTGTGAATGTTAATGTGTCCTACTCCGAAACACACATTTTTTATGACAGAAAAGTTTCATTTCCTTGTGGATGGGAAGGTGTCTATCTGGCAGAATAAATCAATTGATTGCATTAACTTAAAACATATTGAATACGTGAATCTAAAATCCATTGATTACATGCCAGTAAGAACTGTCTGATGATGAGAATCAACACCTCAAAGCAGTGTTCTGAGTGAGGATGACAATTTTATCGAAATAAATATTTCAGAATATGGTCTACCAAATGAATTTTTTTATTTCCCTCTATTAGTTTGCATTTGAGGGGATGCCAATTGCCCTCCACACCTTGAGTGTAAGTGGATCAAAAAATTAAGAGAGTTGTTGACTGTTAGATGTTGAAATCCTAAGCTTTGCAGGTTACGGTAGGCAGCACACTGATCTTTCATGACTGTGCACAGTAAAAAAAGGCATCCAAAACAAAAAAGAACTTACAGGCTCCTGCTACAAAATGCAAAACGCATGCTCAAGAAACACACCAGATACTGGAGTTGTCAAGCAAGACAGAGCTGACGTTCTGCCATTTATCAGCCAATCTGTAATCACAATCATTCATGGAGTGTGGGCCAGGGTTGGAAGTATTGCCAACCTTACAACTCTGTTTATTAGTCCAGTTGTTTTTCCCCCATAAAAAAAATGCTTTGTTAATTTGTTTAGTATTTCTTTCACAGTTCTCTTTTGTTCTTTTTTTTTTTACCCTTTGTCCTTTTTGTTTTCTTATTGGACCTGTTTTGGGTTGGGGAATAGTGAACCTTTTGCCTATTTCCAAATTCAGCTTGAAAAATTTTCTTCAAAATCAAAGCCTCCCTCAAAAGAAAAATCACAAATCTATCGCACATAATTCAGCCTTTAACTTGATGTAGATAAGGCAAAAGACACAGGCAGAAACGCAAATTCTAGATGGTGAAAATGTGAGATTATTTTGTGTGCCTTTCCCTTGATGACACCATGTGAATTGGATCTTCCATTTTCAGCCCTCATTTGCTTTTGCTTTTTCACCCTTTTTATTCGCTTCTTTTCCACCTTACTTCCACACTGGATTATTTTAAAACTTCCATAGTCCTCTCTCTGCCTGCACTCTTCTTAAAAGAAATTTTCTCTTCAGTTTTCTTTTTTTAATCTCACCCCTCATCTTGTTTTTTTTTATTTATGTGGCTAAAACTTTCTCTGCAGCAATTTGTGCACCTGGGTTTACCAAACTCTAGTTTCTTTCTCCCCACAGTAATTTTTCTCTTCCCCCCTGTTCCCTTTTTGTTTGTGTGTGTATATATATATATATATATATATATAAACTCTGAGCTGCCTGCCATCTGGTATAATTTTTTAGAAATAAAGCATTACACTGCACAGAACTCATTTAACACCATGTACATGGACAGAACTGCCAGAAAACAATGCACACAGAACTATGTGATATTAATTTTGTATGTTTTCATGATATGATATATCTTAACATTAGGTAACAACTGTAGTTGTGTTTGAAATCATTGTTATAAGATGCTCATTTATAAACAGTAGCCTAGATAAACCACCCATTTATTGAGCAAAAGCTTGGCTGTTTTTAATAGTTTACATTTTTTTCTCTTAATAGTAATAAGGCCTCACAGTAAACTTGGAATTGTGCATGATGATAATTTTTGTTACTCTGATATTCTGTCCAATTTTGTTCTTCCTTCTATGTAGCTCATTATGCATAGTGCAAATCATGAGAAAGGATATGTGATTGACTTAGCTAATCTAAGTTTAGTTGTTACCCATCATTAGAAGTTGAATAGCATCCCATCACTGGGCGATTCTGGCTTCCTGAGATGGCTGAAACATAAATAGTAAACAGTGTTTCAGCATGACCACAAATTCATATATATGTGAACATGACATTACACATTAGCATGGAGAATGTAACATGTTAAAATATGGAAACAGAAATATTTAACTTACATATTGTAAGAGTGCTGTTTCATTTGCAAGTAATTAGAAAAGAAGGCAAATTACATTTACTTCATTTATGAAACATATAGACAAGATATGGATTTAAAAATAGGTAAAATTGTTACTTTTCATAGTAATCCATATAAGATTCAAGTGATGAATTGATAGGACATTTATTCACAACATGGAGAACACAAGTAATAACATATACTGTACCTAGCAAATAACTATTTTCAATGGTAATTAAGCATACAAACATCTGCTCTTCAAAATTGAAAAAAACAAATTATGAATTTCCAAAATCATTTGGCCTTCTAAAAAATTTAAAAGCTATGGAGATATGTCCGTAAAAACATTTTTTCTAATGTGTGCTACATCATCTCGAGAGAAAGTTCTATGCTGAGAAAAACTGTCCTCCTCTTAGCACTGTTATAAACAATTATTTGAACGTTATTATCATAGGAATAATCATATGTTATAAACAAATATTTAACAAATTCACCATAGTTATCTTCAAACGTTAATCGGTACCAACGTTACATTCTAATACAAAACACGTGTTAAAGTTATGAACAATGGAACACGTGTTGATGCTATTCATTGGAACACGTGTTACTGTCATCAATGTTACATACAAGGTGTTAATTTTATTGTTATATTTATTATTATGAACAAATTATAGGTGCATCAATTACAGATCATTTACCGATTAAATTTACTTTATCGTGCCTTTTTATAACTATGGGACTTTTGTTCTACAGTGATCCTATATGGACAAAAACATGCCCCTTATATGTACTGGCATATAATAAAGCACGGCGTTGTGATTCACCTTTATCCCGTCACTGGAATGGTGGGGGAGTAAAGGTGCCGCTCGTGAAAGAAGTCAGAAACATAAACACATATCTTAGTTTACACATACCTTAACTTATGTCTTGTGTGGTTATAAGGAAAACAAACAGGAGTCTTATGTGGAGGTAATAAAAATGGTTTAATACGTGAGATTTAGGAACACTAAGGTACCATGTGCGTGGGTGCAGCCGTTAACAATACCTTACACATAAAATTTACTATTATTACGATTTTTCTCTAAAACATCTCCGATCATTTCTGCATACATCTATCTATATATATATAAGTGCAATGCTGGGTGATTTATTTTACTTTTAGTTCTTTTTCTCCTATGCTTTACTTAAAGGTTTTAACTAGCTAACTGGGTTTTCATTGTTTGATCATGACCATCACACACGCCACGTGCTCTAAATAGGGTTATGAATTAATTTAAGCAAGTACATGCAATAACAGGGAAAAGGAAAATAACTTATCTGGTATCTCCATATGTCTTTCAGGTTTTCAACACTGGGCATATCCACCTAATTGATCTGACTGGCGCTATCCGAACTCAGCTCTCCGTTTGTCAACGCTTGGCATACTTAATCTCTCCGGTCATACTCGGCACTCACTACCCACGTCTGTCCCTCGCCGCTACTCGCACTCCACTCCCCTTGACCAGTGAAGACCTCTGACCTTCACCTTGTCCGCGGATTCCAAGGTCACTTGACCTTCTGAGGGGTTCATCTATTGCCCCAAGGTGAATGTCACGTCGCTTCCTTCTTAGGAACTGACCGCAACGACCCTTACTATCCCCCGATATCCCCTGGGGCCTAAGTATCGTCAAAAAGCTTGGGATCGCCTCCCGCTATCACCTGGGGCTATCTATGCACGTGCATGTTGGACTAAATTTATTTTAAATAATTTTATTTCCAACAGCACCATGACTCCTTGTACAAGCTGAATTAAAAAGGTTGCATTTGACACCAGAAACTATAAAAATAAATAAAATTTAATTTTCCACTTTTCCTGATGGAGTTTTCCATTACAAGGAGTGAACTCAATTTTGTATCTTGCATATACCTATTCCTGATTTATAACAGAGAAATTATTCATGCAGTATCTAGAACAATGAATAATACTTCAATACCTTACATGGTACAAAGGTTCACCAATCGTTGTGGGGTCATAAATTTGTATTTATGTGTAGTGGTGCAACATGACTGCATTTGTATTGATATCTCCACAACTAAGCCTAATTTGAAAAAAAATTTTGCATGTGATTTTTTCATCATTGTCCAATTTTCCTTCCATTTTCCACATGCACAATACCCTCGATGGGTGGTATAAGGGTATATTTATATTTGGCGCAATGTTGCAAAAACGTTTTCTTCATCAGACTGTTTCAACTATTAGCAAGGTTTTAGGTAGATTTTTCACTTCTTCCGGGTGGAAATTTTTCTGACTGATGCCATAATTTCCTATTCGCATTTCTTCTGACATCGCTGCTAGTGCAGGTGGTCGGAATGTAAAAAAAAATTCTTATTTTCCTACTAGATATCTGAAAAACCAGGTTTTCCAAAAATATTGCTCTATGTTCTGGTTACAGTTTTGGTATAATGAAACATTGCAATGGTACAAATCAATCATGCTTTATCACAGGGGTGCTGGGATTATTTTTGGAGAATGGAAACAATATATCGGAATACATATCTTTGGTCAGATCATGAAAGTTGTGCTGTTGTGATACAGGATGTGATATCATTAAAACTTGCTTTAGATAAAATGATCATGTTGATAATATCTAAATTATATAAAACTTTAGTTTTATATCTATATTTTAGGGTTTTTCTATATAAAAACTGTATTACTCGTATTATAAAAGATGTTAAACTGCATTGATGTGTACAACTCATTATTCTGAATTGAACAAAAACTGCGACCTAGAGCATACATCTACACTCTTCAGATATATTTCACACTGTTCTCCCCTTTCATTTCTTTTTTAATTTTTTATTAAAGACAGACTGATTTTATTGTACCTAAATGAAATAGAGAAAATGCTCCTACTCTTATAAAAACACAATCACTTTTCCGTTGGGATCTTTCTTATAAGGGCACTTTGTTCCTTCTATTTCTTCTATTGCAAAAGACTCTGCAAGTTGCAGATCGAAGGGTACTAAACCTTTTTCAGGGTATTTGTCAATCAGTCTAGAATTTCAGAATATCTGTTTTTTAACAATGCTGTAAGATTTTTTTTTTCTCATACTGGACAAGTAAGGAGAGGTGAGCCCGCATCTTATGAGTGGCATTAAAATATTCAGAGTTCTAGATAGTTAATAATTAAAACAGAAAATAATGTTTAGATTTATCAGAAGGAATTTTAAATGGCAGGCAATTAAAAACATCCAAATATTTTTCCGATAATGGACTAATTAAAAAAGAAGAAAATTGAGGATGCAAATATATGCCCCTGCAGGCAAATGAGTACGGGCCAGTTGCAGCTGCTGTTCCGGCCCACGGCTTTTATAATATATCACCACTTCTACTAACGAGATTGATATAATTGCTGTTCTGCAACCGTAATAAACATTACTCACATACTTCCTGCCTTTTCTTTTGCGTAATTCTTATACAGAAGTGGATTTGCAGGTAAGCCCAGGCGCAGTACCCCGCTACTTTACAGGGCCTTCGAAATAATGATTTTTTCATTTTGCTTCTAAAAAAGCGCATATAGTGAAGGATAAGGGAACAAATTCGCTGCTTTTGGGAGCAGGATTCCTCTCAAACTCGATGTATGAATTTACCGGCTTTAATGCAGACTGACTAAAGCTCATTTTCAGAGTGATATTACTTAATACTATACTACAACTGAACTCAGAGGTTGGGGTGTATATATATATATATATAAACATTCAACACCACTACAGAGATACGGCAGTGAGGCATCTGTCATCCCGGTGGCGCAGTAGTCTAAGCGATGGCTTCTAAACATTCTTCCGAGATGGGCCCGGGTTGAAATCCAGTGAGACATGGATGTTGTATTTGTCTTACGGCACTGGTTCTCTTCCTTCCCTGGAACCAGTGACCCTAAATTAGGGACGGGCGACTGCTTATAACCCACTGAGTTGTTCGCAGTGGTCCTTACCCCCACCCCCAATAAAAAAAATGAGACACCTCATCGACGTACCTATTGTCGTGATTCTGTCATTGTACTCACTATGCGTACGAACGGTGAACCGCTGTTGAAACTGATGGCGTGCCAAACCGTGATACCAGGTTGAGAAGCCGTATGACCCTGACTGATGGCAGCAAGATCAGCCCGCTGGCCACGTCTCCAGACTCTCAATCGTCGCTGAGGCAGAAGCGAGACTCGTCGCTAAATACATGATTCCATTCTTCCCGCCACGCATGTCTGATACGGCGCCACTGGAAACTTACACAATAATGTGCTGCGGTGAGTGACAGTCATCGCAATAGCTGACGAAAGCGCCAATCTGCGATTCACAGTCCGTTTCAATACGGAGAAGCACATATCTACCTGTATACTTCGTCGAATGTCCGCTCTGGATTGAGGGGCTGCTGCGGCTTGCCGTCCACTGCGGCATTCGGACATTCGCCTACGTGCTTTGACCAATCCCACTACAGCGACGCTTGTTATCTTCCTCTTCCCACTGTCGTCACAATCGTCTGACAGTTGTCGTATCTCGATGCGTTTCACCCGTGATTTGACCCAAGGATCGACCAGCCATACGTAGTCCTATAATGAAGCCTTTGGTAAACATGTATAAGTGATAGTGGGATTCCTGATGACATCGCCCTGGCATTCTCACACCTTACACCAAGATCGCTCTGACGCGCAGGTCAGGACGATCAAACTTAACTATGGCGAATAGTTTTGCCCTTTATCTGCTTCACCTGTCACCAAATTGGTTTGCAACTGCGATCATTTACTTAGCCCAACTGTTGACACATACAGTGTACGCGCCAATTTTCATGGCGCTCTGGTAAACATTTCCTGGTGTAGAATTTTCTATGTTGAGTCGTGTATGTACTGTATATGTGTAATATACTGTTATAATTCTTGTATATATGTATTTTGTTTTCAGAGTTTAAGGACTTTCCTGTATATGTTTAATTCGTGCATCGGGAAAATGACTAGAGGGAAAGACATGATTAAAGTAAAATGTTGATGGGGTGGGTGTATATATTGCTAGAAGAACTAACCACTGTTGGACAACTGAAATATTAGATGATACCAAGGGATAGAAAAACACCCACAAGAAAACCATTTGGGAGATGGGTGGGTGAAATTCGAAAGCTTACTGGAACGACATGGAGGAGACAGGCTCAAGATAAATCGTTATGGGGGAAAGTTGGGGAGACCTTCATACAGCAGCGAAGTAATAGTAATGGGCAATGATGATATATATGTAATAGGTGCCGATTATGGAGGCTAGTCGAATCTTGTCTCCTTAGTGTTCTTCGGTGGATGTAGATATTGCCCAACCAATAATTGTCGTCCTACACGTATAAAGAAGATAGCTGTCTAAGCACGAACACTTTAGATCAAACAAATTCCAACACTCAGATGAAGATAAGACGTATCACCGGTATCAAAAGTATACACAGTTAAAAATTATGATGACACTAATAACTCATTCCATTGAGGTTTAAAAGGTTTAATGTTAAAAACTTGCGAGATCTTTCGAACCTACAACCTATAGGTTCATCACCAGGCACCAAAACTCGCGAGTTTTGGTGTCTGATGATGAACCTATATATGACTCGCGAGTTTTGGTGTCTGATGATGAACCTGTAGGTGACTCGCGAGTTTTGGTGCCTGATGATGAACCTATAGGCTGTAGGTTCGAAAGATCTCGCAAGTTTTTAACATTAAACCTTTTAAATCTCAATGGAATGAGTTATTCGTGTCGTCATAATTTTTAACTGTGTATACTTTTGATACCGGTGATACGTCTTATCTTCATCTGAGTGTTGCAATTGGTTTGATCTAAAGTGTTCGTGCTTAGACAGCTATCTTTCTTATATGTGTATCAATTAGCACGATACTGTCTTCATCATATCTAATTTTCGTCCTGTTTAATAAATGTTTTTCTTCTGTTGTATACATTAATAAATTTTCAAAATAAAAAAAATTGAAATTTCAAAAAAAAAAATGTTTTTCTATGCTATTAACGCTACCGCGTGCTATGTTTTTTTTTTAATTATTTGGATTCATACCGTTGATATGGCAATATACTGTATATACACCGAAGAGCTTAAATATTATGGCCAGCGTGTCTTTATGCAAATCAAAGCAACTGCAGGTAAACGACGGCGCGTGTGAAGGTTGTGAAGCGGTAAAAATAACGTGATACAGAACTCTCTTAATCAGTGTTATTCTTGTTTTTCAAATGAGAAAGGCCAAATTGTAATGGCCAGACGACTGGGTCAAAGTATTTCCGAGATAACAAGGCTTGCAGAGTGCTCACGGTTAGCCGTAGTTAATGCATACTTTCAAAAAGTGGTCCGAGGAGGAAAATCCTGATGCAAGTTGTGGGCCAACCACTGCTCATCGATGCTAGAGGTAAACGAAGGCTATCCCGTATAGTACAAATTAACAGAAGGTATGCTGTGGCGCAACTCGCCAGTATGACGGGAGTAATGTGTCACAACGTACAGTACATCAAACGCTACTAAAAATGGGTCTGTCAGCCGCTCCGAGTGCCCATCATGCCAACCTCGTTTAACCATGGAAAGCGCCTACAGTGGACACGCGAGCAGCAAAACTGGACCTTGAATGATTGGAAGAAGATCGTTTGCTACGATTAATCTTATTACCTGTTGTACCATGTGAATGGACAGGTATGTGTGCGTTGTTTACCTAAGGAAGTGTTGACACCAGAATGCATCGTGAGACGAAAACAAGCTGGTAGCGGAAGTGTAATGCTTTTGGCAATGTTCTACTAGGAAACCCTGGGTCCAATCATTGATGTGCAGTAAACTATGACGTCTAGCACCTACCTAAACATCATTGCAGACCAGGTACATTCTTTCATGGCAACGGTATTTCTCTCTAGTAGTGCCTTCTTACAGAAAAATAATGCGCCATGCCACACTGCCCGGATTGTTCGAAAATGCTTCGCGAAACATGAGGAAGACTTCCTGGTATTATTTCCCTGGCCTCCGAATTCCCCAGACATCAATCAAATCAGCATCTGTGGTTTGTGTTAGAACAGCAAATAGGATCTTCAGGTATCGTGCTGGTACTAGATACCACAGGACACCTTTAGAAATCTTGTACCGTTCATGCCTTGCAGGGTAAGAACTGTTTTGGTGGCACTTGGAGGACCCACATCATATTAGGCAAGTGATCATTATGTTTTGGCTCTTCAGTGTACACAACAATGGGGAAGAAACGATACATTCCTTTCATGCCCAAACTCTTTAAATCCCCCCTCCAAAAATTTGGTGGCACTGGCACTCCTGATGTGTGTACATATATAGTGCTGTTTCTGTAGTGGGGGAAATAATGCATCTGAAAAATTCTGGCTTATGTGGAGATACTGAGTATCACAAATGCAAACGATGTTAAAGCCAACTAATACATGATGAGGTACTACTATATCTACAGAGGGTTAGGGCGCCAACTTCACCAAATTATTGGGGGGGGGGGGCAGACTTACACAGATTGGACATGAAATGAATGTATCATTTCTTCCCCAATGCCATATTCATATATTGTCATATCCGGGGTATGAACAGAGGCCGGGGGCATCGGGCTCTGCAGGGCCACCATCAAACACCGTTTTGACTGAGTCGTCCAAAATATCTGTGTTACGCCATTTTTCCACTCTCATTCACACTGAATGAAGAAAGCGTATTTTCTATTTCCCTTTTAAGATTTTCCGAATCTAAAAGAGGAGGAGAGAAAGGAAATACGGAAAGGAATTAAAAAAAAAAAAACCCCACTTGTTATATAAAGCAAAGCAACCTTAAACACAGTGCTCGAGGTTTTTGTAGGTTTACTGGAGATCTCATTCCCGTAAAAAAAAAAAAAAAAATTCGCAGCAGCCAAACTTATTGCCCCATTGGCGGTCGTAGAAAATGAGCAAACCCGCATGGGGGTCAGCTGGCGTTCCAGCTGTTTGACGGATAGCGTCCCCACTGCCCTAGCTGACCATGTAACTGTTTTTTGTTTTTTTGTTTTTTTTTGGCTATACTTGGCACTGTTTGACCACCCCTGGCTCTTGCGCCATTAACCCCAATAAAACAAACAAACAAACAAAATAAGCAAAAACGATAAGTTTAAAGTCATTCTTGAACCTTACATTATTCTCCTCCCTCAAACCCTTGGGTCTGGGTCACTTAGTTAATTATACCACCGATGTGCCACATCTTGAAGACATTCAGATGCTTTTCTTAAGAGCAGTTTTTTTTTGTTGTGCTTTTTTAAATATGTTTTTAGAAATTCATTTTTTTTATTTGATATATAATATATATAAACACCCAGATCCCCAGGAGCAGAATTATGTTCAGTGTTCTGCAACATGACTTCCAAAATTTGTAAATTTCTTCGGGCAAAACACGAAACACTGATCAAATTTCATAAGAAAAAAAATTAAGTGAATAAATCACAGTAAAACAAACATTAGAAAATTACTTACCATCAGTTGAAACCCCTTGTTAAATATAACAATACATAAAAACACGTTATTTAAATCAAATAAATTTATTTAGAACCAGGGTATTTAGAATTTGATATTCTGTCAATAACTTTTAAAGTTAAATAGTGTGCCACTGATGCAGATGAAGCATTTATAAAGTGTCTGTGGTCATTTGGTCCATACATTGAAACTAGAGCAGCTTTCAGTATTTTTTGGACTGATTTATGTCCGAACTGTGTTCTGTTTGACATTATAAACATTCATTTATCATTTGTTCCACCTATAACATCATCTGTGTCATTAAATTAGTATTGGGGCTTTTACTTATACAATATGTCAATTGTTAAACCCTAGGATTCACAAATTGCCTCTGAGACAGTCAGAGAAAGAATAAAAACAGCAAACAATAAATTTTGGAATCTCAGCTTTCATTTCATTTAGAGCTTGTTTTAAGAGAGCTTTAATCTGGAAAAAAATTTCCACTTGTCCTACTTTCTTGCATATTTCTGTAGGTCCAAGTGACAAAAACAGTATACTCAAAGAATAAATCTTTTTTTTTTTTTCTTCAGAGTGGAACACATGGAAAAACCTTTAAAAATTCAATGAAATTGGAAAGATCTTCCAATTCTTTCTACTGCTTTGAACTGACACGAGTTCTTGGAAATATTCAAATACAATTTGTATTAATTATTCAAAATTCAATAAAATACCTGCTCTTCTTAAAATTATGTCAACAATTTCCTCATTTTCGAAATATATATAAACTGTATTATTTTAATAGATCAGCTATGTAGCCTGTTATCTTCTGAATATCACAACATAAGGGAGCTATGTCAGAGTTATTCTGAGTAGAGCGCAGTTTTTTCGAACTCTTCGCTCAATCCGATTTCCATTTTCGAAAACTTTTTCTCCATTTTAAAGATGAAATAATCATTTATTGAACAAAATCATATTTTTCATTAATACTGAACTGTGAGAGTCGCGAGAAAAACAAATTACGATTACGGGAGAAATCGTCATTCCGTCTAGCTTCCGTTTTCGAATGTTTTGAAAGACGGAATTCCGTTTACAGCCGGAAAACGTCATCCCTCACCCCACTTTGCAATTCTTAATTGTCTTCACTCTTAAGAATGGCGCAAATGATGACAACAAAGACAAAATTTCCCGAATCCGCGGGAGAAACTCATGCCTAAAGATTACAGGGAAATTTTCGCTTCGTCGAATTTACGTTTTCGGAAAATTGTTGCCTACAGTTTCAAGCTGAAATACAAACATTTATGCAGTAGACTCATATTTAGCAACAATACTGGGCAGAGGCAACTTCGCAAGAAGAAGTAACGATTGCGGGAAAATTTTTAAGTTTTGAAGAACTGAACAGGGACGCGCCAAACGGGTGCTAAGCACTGGGCGCCAGATTTTGGGGGCGGAAGGACCCACAATCATTTTTTTCGGTTGATCAATTAATATCAGTGACGTGGGAGAAGTAATGAAAACGTTATACTGTGAGAAATCGTAATGCTAAGTGGAACGTTTACTTTTTTAGTAAAAATAACTCGTTTATAATTCAACAGAAAACGTCTTGAAATCAGAGAATAATTTTTACTGTTTTGTTCAGTAACAGATACCGCGGGCAAAGGATTGAAAATTCTTTTTCTAATTTTTTTTTTAAATCTTGAATATTTCAGCATTCATGAATGCGTGGCCAGCGCTATGACAAATAGGGCCAATATGTAGGAAAAACACAATGGACTTCAAAAAGCATAATTTGTCGACTTAAGACCCTAACACATTTTATGTACTTTGAGCGGCTCATACTTTAAATCTGGTCGTAAATGACGACGAAAAAATTCCCTACAGATTGTGAACATTTACAGCATTCTTCAAGAAATATATATGCTTACTTTTCTGAATTACCTTATCGTTGGCAAATTTTCAAGAAAGAGCTTCCAGCGTTGACCGTAAATCAGGGTGGAAAAATATTATAGGATCGATGCAATACGGGTAAAGAACACTGGGGTACAATTTCGATTCATTCCACGATATTAGATATTTTGGTTAGAATAGTTAAAGTGACGCCCTTCATGTTTAATATTACATGTATATATATCATCATCCTCATCAACCGTTATCAATTTTCTGCTGGATGAAGGTCTCCCCAAGTTTCTTTCACAACGGTCTGTCTTCGACCAGTCTCCCCATCTTACTCCCGCATGCTTTCGAATTTCATCCACCCATCTCCCACGTGGTCTTCTTTTGGGTCTTTTCCTGTCTCTTGGAATCCAGTCTAAAATTTCGGTTGTCCATCGATGGTCCGTTCTCTTGGCAATATGTCCAGCCCATTACCATCTCAGGGATTTTACTTTGATCATAATGTCTTCCATTCTTTATCATTTTCCTTACCCACGGGCTCGTCATCTTATCTTGCTTAGTTATATATACTGTATGTGTGTGTGTGTGTGTGTGTGTGTGTGTGTGTGTGTGTCCATCGAGAAGCTGTAATATGTTTATCATCGTACATGACGAAACTTTTTTTTTTTTACCGGTAATGCAGACTTTTGTGTAAATTGACAGAGAGAGAGAGAGTGAGAGAGAGAGAGGAAGCTGACTTCTTGAATTATTAGTAGCGTCATCTGAACTAGAGTTTTACAGATTTTTTTCTTCAGTTTTATATGAGACAGTAGTGTTTTATGGAAAATCTCAATTTACTGGAAATAGAAATTAATGTTGCTAAAGATATTTATTTTATTTAAAATTGAATAAAAATTAAAAAGTATTCCCGTACAGGCAAAATCTGGGCTTGCACCCGGGCGGCAAATGCCCTTGGCGCGCCCCTGGAACTGAATAATGTTCCCCGAAGGGAAATGACCCCTGCAAACACACACACACACACAAACACACACATTAATCCCCTGCCCCCAAATTCTCTTCAGCTTTGTATCGATCCCAAATAATGAAAAACGCAGAATTCTGTGAAAGAATCTTGTGCCTGATTTGTAACAGTTGGCTACAAGCAAAATGAATTGTCCAGGCCGCTACGTACGGAAGCCGATTAACGTGTCCATAAAATTAATTATTCCCGATGATCAGACCGGAATACAAATTATTCACGATGTATCCGACCGCAATATTCGTAACTCAGAGAAGGATTTGTTTTTAACACACGTAATTTTATGAAGGATACGTTTTTAAAGCTCAAATTTTGTGAGTGGTCAAAATACAAACCCAGATTTTATTTATATATATATATATTAATATTTCTTTTTTTCGTTAAAATTTTTTAAGGAGAGAGACTTCTTGGCAACTTTACTTCGGCGGGAGTTTAAAACTTTGGGCGGGAATCCCGCGTGTTCTGCTGTTGTTGACTTGAGGTGATTTTTTCCAAGATGGACACCTAACATTCTCCCCAGCAATTAACCAAGGAGGTTAAACCACATATTGCTGGGTTTAACATGGCTTGGTGCCTCCGACTTTCACAACATACTAGCGGGGAGGGCGAAAAGGGTCCGCCGCCCCGGTGGCGCAGTGGTCTAAGGCGTTGGCCTCTGATCATTCGTCCGTAAGGGGTCCGGGTTCGAATCCCGGTCAGGCATGTATGTTGTGTTTGTCTTACGGCACTGGCTCTCTCCCTTCCCTGGAACCAGTGACCCTAAATTAGGGACGGGCGACTGCTTATAGCCCATTTGAGTTGCTCACGGTGGTCGTTAAACCTCCAATCAAAAAAAAAAAAAAAAAAAGAAAAGGGTCCTTCAAAAAGCGCAGGGAGAAACAATCAGCTACCATCCCAAAGGTAGGGGTGGGTGGATGGATGGATATGTGGGATAGTGCGAAGGATTGTTTAGTGCTCCGGGGAGAAGGGCAGGGAGTGTAGACAAGAGGAGTTACCGGCAGATTTTATCTTAAATTTGCGAGCGAGCGCTGCGCTCGCAAATTTAAGATAAAAAATGTTCTGGAAGGGATTGAAGTTTAAGATTTAACAAAATATGTTATACAAATAAAAACATCCTACAAGAAAACTGAATTCTAAGATACAAAAAATATATTCCGCAAGACATTGAAATCTAAGATTAAAAAGAAAATGTTCTGCAAAGGGGGACTTTATTCTGCGAAGTACGTCGCAGTTTCAAGTACTTTCTGCTCCTGGGCCCATATCTATCTATGTGTCTCTCTCGAACGCTTGACTTCACAGCAACGTTTACATTGTTGCGCCTTCACTTATCGATCAATTCCTGTGTGCTCTCGCGATGCCAAAATGATTGCCTGCTTTTAGATGTCATGGTGATCGCTTGCTAATTTAAAAACATTGGATTATTAATGACTCGAGTTCTATTTTTCCGATCTACAAAGTTCGAATTGAATTCTTAATATCACAGCAAGTTGAGTTTGCACTAGATCACATTGAGATGTCAAGGTGATCGTGTGCTAATTTAAAAACATTGGATTATCAATGACTCGAGTTTTTTTTTTGATTGAAGGCTTAACGACCACCGTGAGCAACTCAATGGGCTATAAGCAGTCGCCCGTCCCTAATTTAGGGTCACTGGCTCCAGGGAAGGGAGAGAGCCAGTGCCGTAAGACAAACACAACATCCATGCCTCACCGGGATTCGAACCCGGACCCCTTTCGGACGAATTATCAGAGGCCATCGCTTAGACCACTGCGCCACCGGGGCGGCGACTCGAGTTCTATTTATCCGATCTACAAAATTCGAATTAAAATATTAATATCACGGCAAGTTGCGTTTGTATATTAATTTAATTTAGCACAATTCGAATATTAATGTTTACGCTTTAATTATTTTTTACTTTTTTAATTTAACTAACTTTCCAAATTTAGTGCTGATTTTATTATTCATTTTGCAAAATATCTATCTATCTAAACGTTCTAACTTACAATAAAAACTGAAATCTTGACAAAGTGAGCAAAATTGCATCTAAAAGCATATGTAGCCCCAATATTGCATTGTTGAGAACTTATACAGTTCCGATTTGTAATACCAGATGTCGCATAATTTTGTAGAAAAAGCTTCGGTATGAAGTTTCACAAACTAACTGTCGAATAGGACAGTCTAAAACAAGCCGTGAACGGAATAACAAGTGTGCCAGAGAAAAAGCAATGTAACGCGAAAAATCAAAGTAAAAGTTATTAAGGTAAGTTTACACGAAAACGACTTTCCGAGTTTAGTGCTGATTATATTACTCATTTTGCAAAATATCGACCTGTCTAAACGCTCTAATCTACAATTGTAAAACAACAAATATCTTACACAGAATGTTATTTATCGCGAGGTCGTTTTAAAAACGGAAATAAATAGCATATAATTTTTCGTTCTAACATGAATTAGTTCGATCTTACTATATAAATTTTTACTATGTTTCCTTACAGAAATCCGGCGCTCTTTTATTTGTTTTCAATCTGCTTCAATTAAAAAATTCACTCCGTCACAGGACGGGGAGCATCAATCCCCTATATATTAATATTTATTTAAAGCTTAAAAACAACCGTCCTAGGACGGCCAATACGCTAGTTTATAATAAATACTTATATTGATTATTTTATTGTGGATCTACTGAAAATCAAAAATATGCACCAATACCTTGAATTTCACTTGATTTTAATATATACAACGTGCTTCTACTTAACCTCCACTGCTTCAAGGTCCGGGATTAATGTACCATAATTATTTTATCTTTTTCTTTTTTTTTTTTTTTTTTGTTGTTGGAGGTTTAACGACCACCGTGAGCAACTCAATGGGCTATAAGCAGTCGCCCGTCCCTAATTTAGGGTCACTGGTTCCAGGGAAGGGAAGGAGCCAGTGCCGGAAGACAAACACAACATCCATGCCTGACCGGGATTCGAACCCGGACCCCTTACGGACGAATGATCAGAGGCCAGCGCCTTAGACCACTACGCCCCCGGGGCGGCCTATTTTATCTTTTTCCGTCTTATTTATATGACGAACTTTTTACGTAAACGTTTTATATGATTTACATATGGAAATGTATTGCTAAAATATACTGCAACAAATTTTTATCGTATTTTCTTGAGATGAAAAGGAAAAGATATACCTAGCAATATTTTTAGGTTTCAGATGATAAAATGGAATTACATGTGTGCGGGCGCGCGCCTGACGGAAGGGGAGGGTTTCGTGTCACGACGCGCCGGGGGCCTCAGAGGTTCTTAAAGCGTCCCTGGGTATGAAACTGAATAATTTTTGAAACGCACAGCACGCGATAGCCATAATAGCATGGAAAAACATTGAGATATTTAAAGAAAAAACCCCCATTAAATTAGAGATATCTCGATTCACCTTTTTTTTTTTTAAATGACGTACACAAAGAAAACTTATTTGATTAAATACGACGAAAAATTTTGGGTGGGCAATAATGTCCCCGTAGAAAAAGTATTAAGGGGGTCAAGATTAGTAGCCCCCCCAGTCGAGGTGATGATAAAATAAAACTAAGCATTTAATTAATTTCCAGGGTGCCTCCCTCGCCATCCTTTATGGGCGATCAATTCAACTGTGTTATTCATTGCAATATAGAATATTAATGATGAATCTGTACAGATACCGACAAGCTTCTTCCTGGGCATACTTCCAGAGATGTGAAGCCCTCTGAAAGCATGCATTGTCCTCTTCCGACAGGTAATAACAGTTAGTCATAATGAAAATTTATATTTTGCTTATATGGAAATTTTAATTAGCCATGGCTGGAGAAAACGTTTGGAGACAGTCCTAGATACCATATGTAAAGGGATAAGCCAAAATGTTCACTTATAAGAAGCGTATACTGATGGGGGAAAAAAATAAAACAGCCCTGTGAAGTCAAGATGGCGCCCCGGTGGCGCAGTGATCTAAGCGATGGCCTCTGATCATTCGTCCGAACGGGGTCCGGGTTCGAATCCCGGTGAGGCATGGATGTTGTGTTTGTCTTACGGCACTGGCTCTCTCCCTTCCTTGGAACCAGTGACCCTAAATTAGGGACGGGCGACTGCTTATAGCCCATTGAATTGCTCACGGTGGTCGTTAAACCTCCAAAAAAAAAAAAAAAAAGAAGTCAAGATGGAATATAGAAACTTTTCTACAAGAAGCCAATTTCTAAAAATTTTTAGTTCCGCGTATATTCCTTAGTTAACTAAATTGTAAGAGTAACGAAGATTGAAAATTCTATCTCGTACTTGTTGCATGAGCATAATTGAAATAAAAAAAAAAGGACTTTCTGTAAATAAAATGGAGAAGTAAATGAAAAAAGGACTTTTAAAAGAACAGGTAAATAAAAAAGGACTTTCTGTAAATAAATGACCTGTAAAAAACAAAATTTTAGTAACAAATAAAAAAGGACTTAATACAGGACTTCAACTCAATGTCATGCACAGATACAATGGCTCAATCAAAAATTTCGAAATTTTAAATTTCACGGATAGTGATATTTCGAAATATTTTCTAATTTCGAAAAATTTCAAAATATTTGATGGCAAATAAAAAATAATTTATGTAAAAAAAGGACAAGTAAATAAAAAAGGACTTTCTGTAAATAATAATTGGACTGGTAGCTTTTTATTTGGAATTGAAAAAAAAGGACTTTCTGTAAATAAAATTACTGCCCTGTTTTTGAATTGTATTTGATAAACTAATTTCATATCTGCGCCTATTAAACAGATCTTTTCTTCGGATTATTTTCATTAATTTAAAAAAAAAGAAAGAGAAGCATATTATTTCAAAAGTTGAAACTCCTATGTCTTCAATTACAATGATCCAAATAATGCTACTATCCATTCATTTTTTACCTACAGTGAAGAAGAAAAGTGCAAAATTAGGACCGACAAAATTGTTTTACAAAGTAGGGGGTAAGGTACTGCAAATCTGAACTGTTATAGAGGGGTTGAAATCTAACTCTTGAAAAAGAATATTTCATGAATCAGAAAAAGTAAGACCAAATAATGCGATTATTTATCTTAAAATAAAAGGTGTATATTGAATTTTTTTACTTATTAGAAATGAAATATGACATGTAACATACCTTCCAGAGATTAGTTCTTCAGAATCAAATAGAATCGTCCCATGTCCAAGTGCAGCGATCACTTAAACGCTAACGACTGGACCAATTGCGTCTTCATCTAAAAGTAAAGCAGTTTGGTGAAGGATTTCTTGTTTTACTTTCCTGCCCAAATTGTCCAACAAAAAGTTAATAAGAAGATTGCTTCGAAAGTGCTTACGTTTTCTTTCCAGGTTCTGCAGCATGCGCTGTAGTTCAAGCACGTAGAAGAATCGCCGAGATCTAGCCATGATGGCACAAAGCTGAATTTCTTACGAAAGGAAATCAATCGTCAGTTTTGTTGGCAGTACTTTTGAAGCTTGCATTTCTTTCTGTCACATCGTGTTGCTTCAAACCGTTTCTTATCCGTGGCGACTTGGGAAGGAATTATTACTCACTGCGTTTCCTTGAACAAGATCACTGATTGTAAAAGGCAAAAGATTATGCTTAAGGTGAATTAGTAATCTTCGTATTGTCAGTATCAGAATCCGCCCGAGGCCAGATGGGATTACAAATAGAAGTGCTGCCGTGAACGACGACCCGTGATTCGATCTGCAAAGAGAGACAATGAACATGGAACAAACACTACCACAACATGGGGGATTTTAAGGTTTTGTAGGATCAACCCCAACTCAATACTTTAAGCATTAGTCACACCATAGTCTTCTCCTCTGTGAGTCACATTTTCCCTTCTCATCGAACGCAAAGAAATTTGCATCCGTTTCTTTTTAGTGCGTGACCTTTTATTTCTAGATAGTCCGTCATTTTAAACTGGCCCGAAAGTCGGTTAAAAGTACTGCCTATGAAGTTCAAAAGACTCCCTTCATGTACTGTATGAGAAAACACGGCGAATGCCGTAGAATCATTAAAGTGCCATTTTCATTACAAAAAAAATTATAAAAATTGCTGAAAACTGTAAAATGTAATGTTTACCGTTAAAACGTCACATAGGCGTAGACAAGGGGAGGAGTCCACCCCCCCCCTTGAAGGGAACTGAGTACGAATTTAAAGCGATATATTAAAACAAGCTTTGTCTCAGTAATTTGGGCCACGGGTGGCCTAGTGGTCAACGTTCGTGACTGCCACGGTGATAGCCTCCGGTTCGAACGCTGGAACCACTGAATATCCGCCGTGCGTCGGATGGGCACGTTAAGCCGTCGTACCCCGGGAACTGGCCCCCGGTAATAAATAAGAGCGTCTTTCTATCTCGCTTCCGTGTCACTTTCCTATCGGGCACTCTAGCCCAAATCTCCTAGCTTCCTATTTCTGAGGGTTGTTTAAGACCTGGGGTCAGACACTCCCTTCCTAAAATCCTCTACATATGATCTGGTGATCTCAGTAATTTGTTTTTTTTTTCCCCATTTTTTGACTTTTAAATATTTTTGGGCTTATTCCCGCTGAGAATAAGCCCATTTTTTTTTCCGGGAGGCTTTCACCGATGAGCCAAATCCATGAACCCGCCCCCCTTTAGAAATTTCTGGCTATGCCACTAAACTGTCATGTGTGGACTTGTTAGTTACTCTAGTAAATAACAAGATTTTTAGATAAAGACAGAACGAAAGGGAGCCTGAAGTTATACGATAACTACTCTGCGATACGTCGTTTGTTACCTTCGTAATAAACGACATATCTGTATTATAATGAAAACTTGATGGATATTACAAATCATGGCGGAACAAACATGTTTAACATTGTACTTGAAAGAGTACTGAAGCAGTAAATAAAACTTGTTTCAATGTTTTATTTCTCTCTTGTACAGCAAGACGTCCAGAGATTGGTGAGTGTAGTAAGCTGGAAAAAACACCCTTTAGTATTTATAAAGATATATACAAATATCCTAAAAATGCCAAAAAAAAAAAAAAGCTTTCTGATGATATTATATAACCTCAAGAATTCGATTTTGAAAATGTCTGTCTGACTTTTTTTTTTTTTAGAACTTCGCAGTTTTAGCCCTAGGAGCTCGTGAAATGATGTATAATATCCTTGGTATTTTAAAAAGTGACAACGACTGTATTTTAAACCAGTGGCTGCTAATAAAAAATCTTTCTTGTTTCTTTATACTTACTGTTAGGTTTTAAATCACTCTGAATTTACGTTTATTTCTATTTAGTGTTGGTCTTCAATAAAGCCTACTGACAATACATGAAAAATAATGTACATAATGTAGCTTTCAATTTTCCTAAACGAAACACGAAGTCAAATGAAAGACAGTTACGTATACAACAATTCTTAGCCTGCCTTTTGAAAAAAAGTCCGTCCATCTGTGTTCTCCATATCTCTGCACCTGTTAGTCCGATTTGAAAATTTCTTTTTTCATTGAAAAGCCTGAAACGTGAGAACGACGATGCTTGTCTTTTTCTAATGAGTGTCTTTTCCATTAGGGACGTAAATGCAGATGCTATTAATTTCAACATCTTTTTTTCTCGATACCTTTTACCACGAAGACTACCGTGCCGCTAGAGGGCGTTAGTTTATATCGTATTTTTTTCTGGATCTCCCCTTCTAGACTTCGGATTTAAGAATCTTTTTGCGTCGAATATCGTTCATGGCGAAAAATCCATTGCATATAATTATAATAATTTTTCCCAATGTACAATTTTACCCGTGGCGGACTGGCGACCGATAAGTGGCCCTGGAAGCTATTTTGTACGGCCCACTTTTGGGGGAAATTTTCAAGGTGTCCCATCCGTAAAAAAAAAAAAAAAAGCATGTAAGCCTCATCTTTTACTGTGTAATAATCATTCCAACACAAGTTTACGAGTCATTGCAGTTTTTTGCACTGACGCAATAATGAACAACCTTTTACTTATTTTCCTGGACCGCAGATCCCTAGTAAGATTTAATGTAAGAACAAAATTACTTCTTTATCTCAAAGACTACAATCTTGTGACGATTATATATAGATTAAGATATTACGTAATAGTTGTCACAAATGTTTATTTTTTCAAGCAGACCATGGTTTCGCTGGGTATTGACCTAGCTTCATCAGGACGAATAGCACGTAAATATTAAAATTGTATATGACATCATAAATGGTGTTTACAGTCACGTGTTTTGGTTAGATGCTTCCACGCGTTTGATAGAAATGGCGTGGATGCCATGTAATATGCATAGCGACAGGTAGCGGCTACAGTGGTTTAGACTTCTCACTGTTCCTCTGGGTAGGCTTGGGTACGAGTCCCAGTCGAGGCATGGGTAGTGGGTTTATCTTGCCCCACTGCGTGTTTTCCTTCTGTGGAGCCAGTGTCCCTGAATAAAAGGATGAGCAACTGCTTAAAGTCCTTATTGTTTCTCATAGTGGTCGTTAACTCCCCATCCCCCTCAAAAAAAATGGGATAAGTGTTTTATGATTGAGAAAGGCATTTCAGCTATACTCCCCACAGGCTCCAAAAAAAAAAAAATAATCCCCAGAGCCTATTCTATGTTTTCTAAGGAGTAAAGCGAAAGGACGCTGCGATGTCCGGATGGTCAGGGGTGCTTTTGGTCAATTGCTCAAGATGGGCTCGAAATCCCGCGGTGAGGCATGAGCAGTAAGCCCACACCACGGTACTGGTCAATCCCGGAACCAATGGCTTCAAATTAGGGTTCGGCAACTATGGCCTTAGATGACCGCGGTGGTTGCCATTATACCCAAAAAGAAACAAAAAGCTGGGCAAAAGATATCTGCCACTCCTACCCATAATCTTAACATTTAAGTTACATGTACTCAGTGTCTGATACATATTATTCACACTGAACATTCATTCGGAATCGTACAGAATGCTAAAACAGTATTTTGAGGGAAACTTAACATCACCGCCCCGGTGGCGCAGTGGTCTAAGATGAGTCTGGGTTTGAATCTCGGTTAGGCATGGATGCTGTGTTTGCCTAACGGCAGTCTCCCTTCCATGGAGTCAGCAACTCTAAATTAGGGACGGGTGACTGCTTATATTCATTTGAGTTGCTCATGGTGGTCGTTAAACCTTCAATCAAAAAAAAAAAAAAAAAAAAAAAAAAGGAGGAGGGAAAGAAAGGGAACTTAACATTCTTAACACCTGACTCCCACGCAACTTACTTTTATCTTTTATTTAAAATTACTCCAACCCAACTAAGCAGTCTTAATAAAAGCTGGTAAAAATAATTAGCAATAAAAAGATACTAACTGATAAAGACAAGAAACCATAATTTTAAATCACTTTTGAAATTTTTAAGGGCTTTTTTTCTGGGTTTGTTTCACTTAACCCGTCCACACAGCTAAGGCATTTTTTTTCTTAG
This sequence comes from Macrothele yani, assembly GCA_039090855.1. Taxonomy (NCBI): domain Eukaryota; kingdom Metazoa; phylum Arthropoda; class Arachnida; order Araneae; family Macrothelidae; genus Macrothele; species Macrothele yani. The sequence goes on from CM077029.1 coordinate 1,770,286, forward strand.
AACTACGTCACTGGTGGTCACATGATGTACTCATCGTAAGAATATGTTCCGAGCTTGCTGATTCGCTCCAGCAAAGGCTTAGCACAGATCCAAAAACTGGGAGACGAGGGCAGCCGCACATCCTGAGGTTGTCGGTCAGTGTGACACATTAAAAACAGAACGTTGATAAAACCTTATTTACAAAGAGTTATTTCCCCTTTTTATAATCATGTATAATGCGAAACAGAATGAAAAAACGAAGAAAGTAGTCATTTCCGTGGCACAAAAGCTTGAAACATTACAAATGACGCAAAAAGTGTCACATGGTTTGTTTTGATTAGCTAAGTATTAATTAGCGATTGGAAAATGAGAAGAGGTAAAAGTGATTATCCTCTAGAGGCTCTGATGATTGTTCAAAATTAAAATGAAGTAATGTGAGCACGAAACAAAATAAGCGAGGCCTTTTCGTGGTTCACAACGAAGAGATAAAGGCTTAACAATAACTTAACTCCTACAAGAAAAGAAGCTAATGTTCCAAAAGATATTTCACGAAGGTAAGTCATACCTTACAGCTAGAGTTAGTCGGTTAGATCGATGGTAGAAACTGTGTGGAATGAGAGTTATTCTTCTGTTGAAAAATGTTATCTGTAGATTTCAAAACACTACAAGAATAAAAACAAACAAACTTGTAATAAAGAGCGAACCAAATATAAAACTGTGACGAGACTGGGCTGAAATCGTAAAATGTTTCTAGCCAAAGCACAAGTTGCTCATGGGAAAAGATCCGCTCCCGGATACAAAAGAGCAAGGCAAAAGCAACGGTACTTGCCTGTTCTTATACCGAAGTTTTGCAATAAGAATAATGTTGTTACACCACAGTTCTACCTATAAAGAATAATTTTTGCACATTTTCTACCTTCCCATTATTCAAAATTCTGCTGCTAACATATGTATTTCTATGTGAAAGACCTCATTCGATTCTAAAAATCTCTTAAAATTTTTTTGGTAGGATACTCTTTATTTTGCACCCATTTCCCTTATTAAGTAGCGCATAGCGTTTTTTGCAAGGGCACGTTAGTTTAAAAATCCTTTTTTGCCTCTGATATCTTGTACTACGAGAACCTTTTTGTGCACAATCTGTTAATTTTTGTCAAAAAAATTTCAGCAGCTAGTGGATGTAAGTAGCTATTTTGATTTGTGGAAGTTTTATCGATTGTCGAAATGTGGTGGTTATTTCTAACTGGTTCCATTCACTATGAATAGCCCTGCTCATACTTGTAAACATTTGTCTGCAACTTCAGATTGTTCAAGCATCATGTGAGTATAAAACTGAGTGTAGTTTTCGTCATTACATACGAAGCTGTTTAACCATATTATGTTAAACCCTCCAGTACTGGTTCAACCCCCCCCCGTACATAAGACCGAATCCAAATTCTAAGGAAAATGGTGAGCTAAATTCGTATTTACATTTATTGTCATAAAAATCCGTGCACCAAGGAGGCGTTGTATTTAAATGAGATTTTAGTAATGAGATGGTACATACCAAGGACAGAAGTGATTACAATATCACAGCAGCAGGACGATTTCCCGCGGACATACAGTACCCATTCCGGTCAGTGTTAGTACCGCGTCGGACCACCTCGTGTTCAGATACACGCGGTGATACGGTCCGGCATGGAGTCAGAGATGCCGTATGCTATCCTGGGACAGATTGGCCCACACTTGCAACTGACGCTCTAAATCCCGAACACTGGGAAATGGGGAAAGCTGGCGTCCCATCTGGCCCCACACGTGCTCGATGGGCAAGAGATCAGGCGATCTGGCAGGCCATGGAAGCGTCGAAGCATGACGTAGTCTTGGGAAACCCGAGCAGTGAGCGGACGGGCGCTATCTTGTTGGAAAATGACTCTGGGCCGCCCCGCCAGGCAAGGCAGCACATGGGGCCATAGGATCTCCTGTACTTAGCGCTGGGCTGTCAATGTCCCTCGGATCACTGGGAGGGAAGTCCGGCTGTCATACGCGATGGCTTCCAAGACCATCACGCCTGCAGTTCGGGACGTGTACCGCTGTACTGTGAGGTTGGGATTGTAGCGCTCCTCCACACTCTGGTTCTGTTCCCATACAGAAGCAGGATTCATCGCTGAACACTATACATCGCCAGTCCGTAGCATTCCACGTTGCTCTCTGCTGTCATCACTGCAATCGACGGCGACGATGGTCAGGTGTTAATTGCAGAAAACTTAAGAGCCGTCGAGAGTGCAGAGATTTGCCTTTTCCAGGCGTCTGGAAATGGTTCTGGCGGACACAGGAGTCCCTTGTACGGCCACCACGTCTCTAGATATTGGACAAGGATGTCGTTGCATCTGTGCGTGCCGCTATCAAGATCCTCTTTGCTGGTGGTGTCGGGGTCGTCCGGAGCCAGTCCACCGTGACTGGGTTCTTTGCTGTGTCCATTGCTCCCAACACGATGGCGCCATACTGCCCCAAATGGCGGCAGATTCGGCGTGCCGGCTACCATGCCTCTCTCATCCCGACGATACGGCCTCGTTCAAACTCAGTCAGTTGCCCATACGCACATCTACGGCGGCTCCTCGGCATGCCTATCGCTCAGAGATCTCACCTTGCACTTCGGCACGCATGTGGAGTTCCCTCAGCGGCGCCTTATAAGCCTCAAGGATCGCGAAAGAAGCACCGGTCTTAGACGCGCGGGCATGTGGAATCGCACGAAACATTAATCATTTACATGTCTGCCCTCCCCGTAGCTATTCGCCGAGTTTTGCATTAATCGCACGGTGTTTTCTTGGTGCGTGGGTTTTTATGGCAAGAGTGTATTTTAAATTGAAAATGCAATATCAACTTTTTTATTTATGTACATCTTATATCACAACCTGTTGTCAAAGTAGACTTGGATCAATATAGTGGCATGCCATTTCGTCTGAAGTTGAAAATTCACGTGTTGAACAGAATGTTAAAAGGTGGCAACTGCCACTATAATCATTGAACACAGAACCACGTACTAATTAACTTCATTCACTAGATCTTTTGGTGAATCAAATGAATTCAAACATTACGTGAGTTTTTCCCTAGGTGGAGTAAGCACATTTTTTTTTTTTTTAGGGGAATTTTTAGGTTTTCTAAAAATCTGCTTTGAAATATTTATTTGATGTCTGAAAGGATTCAAAAGACATGCTCATTACAACTGAATGTTTGGCGTCATCATTCATGTTTAAACTAGAGTTGAGGAGATATTTTGAGGTGAGGTCCTGAATGCATGCAACACCACTGGCGCATTTCATAGATTGGTTCACACATGCTTGACAGATTCCTTCATTTCCTGTTCTTTTAGGATTTTTGCAAATTGTTTTTTGTAACTTATTGAAGTTTTGTTGTTTGCATTTATCCTGATAATGCGCAAGTTTTTGCAATACATGATATGCTGAATGATTGTGTTTTATTCCATGTTTTCAATACAAGGTATATAAGGTATTAAACAGTTGGTCACAAATTTTTTTTTTTTTTACATCATTGTGGTTTTAGACCTCCATGAACATTAATGACACACATACACTGAAGAGCAATTGAATTAGAGATACCTGTCTAGTAATGTGTAGCACCACCTTTCACCCTGATGACAAAGGCGATTCTCGGCATGGACTCGACAAGACACCGTAAGCGTTGGGAAGCCATACGGATCCACGACCCCTGAACAAGCTCCCACAGTTAACGAAGATTTAATGGAGGTCAGAGCTTCGAACATCTCTCTCGATGGGATTGAGGTCAAGTGACCTAGCTGCCCAAGGAAGCGAGGCCACGTCGGTGGTGGTCTTTTTTTTTTTATTGTAGGTTTAACGACCACCGTGAGCAACTCAATGGGCTATAAGCAGTCGCCCGTCCCTAATTTAGGGTCACTGGTTCCAGGGAAGGGAGAGAGCCAGTGCCGTAAGACAAACACAACATCCATGCCTCACCGGGATTCGAACCCGGACCTCTTACGGACGAATGATCAAAGGCCATCGCTTAGACCACTGCGCCACCGAGGCGGCAGGTGGAGTGTTCATCCAACCATCCGGGAGCGATGGCACGGTGCATTGTCTTGTGCAGGATGAGGTCCCCTGTGGGATGTTGAAGACGCACAAACGGGAGCAAATGGTCAAGGATATCCCGGTAATGTTGACCTGTGAGGGATGATGTCACACGTACCAGGGGTACCATTTCAGTCCACGTAAGCAGTCCCCAGACGAGAATGCTACCCCCACCAGCTTGAAGAGTACCCTGCTGGCAAAAAGGATCCATCGCTTCATGTGGTTTGCGCCGTACTCGTATCCTGCCATCCGCATGTACCAACGTGAATCTCGACCCATCAGTCCAGGCAACATTTTCCTACATGTCTAGGGTCCAGTGGCGATGTTCCCGCGCCCATGCTAATCCTTGCACCCTGTGATGTGCGATCAGCAGCGGTACCCTTGTGGGACGATGGCTTCTGTACCCCATAGCGAGATGGTTCTGAATGGTGTGGCTGCTTACACGTTTTTATGCACCAGCGTTAAATTGCCGAGTGATTTCTTGCACTGTGGCCCGTCTATCCGCTGTTACAATGAGAGCTAGCCGACGACCCCGCTTATCCAAACGCTTTGTCCACGGAAGTTGGCCCTCGCAGGGATGGTTTTACCGGATTCGATGTACTCACGGTGCACCCGTGACACAGTGGCACGTGAAAATCTCAGTGCCTGCACGACTTCGAGATGGAGTGACCCATCCGTCGGGCCCCGACAATTTAAGCACGATCAAATGCGCTTAGATCCTTCGTCTTACCCATACTGCATCCGACTCTTACCGATTCCCGTCGCATCACTCCTTATATTGTCGGATCGCTGCATACGTCATGTCTTTTCCATTTACAGGGCCGCCCACAGCGCCACATTTGCATAACGCCAGCTGTCTCTTATTCAATTGCTCTTCAGTGTATACACTTCCACACTTAACCAACTACATAAGTTGTGTTGGTATCCTTCCCAATCCTATCACCAACTTTACTTGTTTGTTTGTTTGGCGGTTTAACTACCACTGTGAGCAACTCTAACAGCTATAAGCAGTAATCCATCCCTAATTTAGGGTCACTCATTCCAGAGAAGGGTGAGAGCCCAGTGCCGTAAGACAAACACATCTATGCCTCCCCTTGGATTCGAACAGACCCATCTTGGATGCATGACTAGAAGCCAGCTCTTAGATCACTGAACCACCAACTTTACTTCAGGCTCCTTATGCAGTGAATGATGGTGAAGCTTGTAAAAAAAAAAGCAAAAAAAAAAAATACATAAAAAAGTTGAAAAATTGTATTATGGTCAAAACAATTACAAGCAAAAAAATTTAAAATGGGACACTTAGAAAGAAACAAACTCTGTGATGTCCTCTCTTGCAGAAAAACAGTAAATCTCTTATCATTGAACTAAAAATCAAAATGTACACTACCTAGCACAAATACTGTATTTTACAACAGAAAAAGTTGATATATACACATACTTATCACTAAGCTGTTCTATGAGATTCAGAAGTTAGCTCCTCAAAGAAAGTATATCTGACAGATTAATGTTTAACACTTTTTGAACTAGATTTTACTTACTGTTGATGTGTTAAATGTATCCACTTAAAGAGACCTTGGCATACAGCTCGAGCTTCACTGACATCCATCACATGATGCACACAAGACCTTTTGAACTTCATACTAAAATCTTTTTCTCATGTAGACAATCCCAAATCTGGTCTTTCCAAGATTTCCTGGGCCTTCCTGTACCTTTCTTACCTGCCACTTGGGCTGAAATTTTTTTCTTAGTAAGCATCTCATCACTCATTCTTTCAACATGGCCAAACCACCTAAGAACTTTAGTCTCCACCTTATTAACAGCATTTTGCCTCACATTATACGATTAAATCTTTTTTTTTTTTGATTGGAGGTTTAACGACCACCGCGAGCAACTCAATGGGCTATACGCAGTCGCCCGTCCCTAATTGAGGGCCACTGGTTCCAGGGAAGGGAGAGAGCCAGTGCCTTAAGTAAAACAACATCTGTTCCTCACCGGGATTCGAACCCAGACCCATCTCGGACAAATGATCAGAAATGAGTAGTAGGCAATGCACATAACTAACAAACAAATTAAGAAGAAGGTAGTGTAGAACACGCTACGTAAAGTTACGTATAAAAAAGTTTAAGGCAAATATATTTCAGCCATTTTTTTTTTTTTTGATTGGAGGTTTAACGACCACCGTGAGCAACTCAATGGGCTATAAGCAGTCGCCCGTCCCTAATTTAGGGTCACTGGTTCCAGGGAAGGGAGAGAGCCAGTGCCATAAGACAAACACAACATCCATGCCTCACCGGGATTCGAACCCGGACCCCGTTCGGACGAATGATCAGAGACCATCGCTTAGACCACTGCGGCCAACTTTATTCGGAAAATGCATCATCATCTCGCATTGAATCTACGTATCACAAGGCTAGTCAGTACAAATACATTAATGAATGAGATATTGAAGGGGTGGTTCCTAGTAAAGGATTGAGCCAGCAAACGTTCGTTCCTTTTTGGTGAAACAGGTTGAAGAACAACAACTGGTTTTTTCTTAGCACTTTGAATTAATTTAGAAACCAGGAGAGGGGAAAGCCAGGTTGAGTAGCGATCAAGCAGATGTTTACGAATTCATTTTTTAGATTAACTTCAGTGTTACAAACCAAATGAGCTCGATGAATGAGAGACTTGAGGGCTGACCGTTTATATTGGTGGAAGGTATGAGAATTGAAAGGAATAATGCTATTGGTAGAAACTGGTTTTCGGTAGACAGAAGTGGATACAAGATTATTACATTTTGAGATGCTGACATCCAAGAAATTTATCTTGCCATTAATTTCTTCATTAATAGTGAATCTAATGGACGGGAATTTTTCAGTGATTAAATTTGTGAGTTGCAATAGATCTTTTTTAGGATGAGGCCAGATAACAAAAATATTGTTGGCATAACAGAGCCATAAGATAGGTTGTTGGTCATGTTGCATCACTATTGATTGCTCAATATTTTGCAGGCATACTTCAACCAAAAGTGGGGAAAGAGGTGACTCCATCGGTACACCTTGATTTTGTTGATAGCATTGATAATTATAAACGAAAAAACTGTGTTGAGAAGAGAATACAGGCCAATCATACAAATCCCTGGTATTTTTGGTTTTTTTTTTTTTATTGGAGGTTTAACGACCACCGTGAGCAACTCAATGGGCTATAAGCAGTCACCCGTCCCTAATTTAGGATCACTAGTTCCAGGGAAGGGAGAGAACCAGTGCCGTAAGACAAACAACAAACACAACATCCATGCCTCACCGGGATTCGAACCCGGACCCCTTTTGGAAGAATGATCAGAGGCCATCGCTTAGACCACTGCACCACCGGGGCGGCAAATCCTTGGCTAAAGTGCCGTCCATGGGGAATTGTTCTTTGAATTATTGAATGAGTATCATGTGTGCTTCAAATTGAGGCACAGAAGGAAAAAAAGTGATTCAACGTCCAGGGTAAACATACTTGCATGACCATCAATGGAGTTTGGAAGTCTAGAGATGAATTCAGCAGTGGATGAGATATTGAAGGGGCGGTTATTAGTGATAATCTTGAATTTTTTGGAAAGACATTTTTCCAGGTTACAAGCAGGAGTGTATTTTCCACAAGAGGTCTAATTGGAGCATTAGCTTTGTGTAATTTTATTTGGGCAAACAATCTAGGAGAATTGTAGAAAGAAGGAGCGGAAAAATTGCTTAAGAAAACCTTTAACGACTGTAACTTATTGAGGCGATCCACAGATGATTTCAAAGCTTCCACAGGATTTTTAGAAAGGAGTTTGCAATTGGTGGAAAGGAGGAAATCATTGACTTTTTGATTAAGGGTATCCTTTTCGATAATGACTGGAAGGCCTATTTTATCAGGCATACATACAGCTAAATTATTAGCTTTCAGGAACTGTTTAATTTTCAAGAGCTTTGAGGCTCTTGAAAATTAAACAGTTCCTAAAACCTCTTGTGGAAAATACTCACTCTCCTGCTTGTAACCTGGAAAAATGTCTTGCCAAAAAATTCAAGATTATCACTAATAACCACCCCTTCAATATCTCATCCACTGCTGAATTCATCTCAAGACTTCCAAACACCATTGATGGTCATGCAAGTATGTTTACCCTAGATGTTGAATCCCCTTTTCCTTCTGTGCCTCAATTTGAAGCACACATGCTACTCATTCATAAATTCAAAGAACAATTCCCCATGGACGGCACTTTAACCAAGGATTTGTATGATTGCCTGTATTCTCTTTGTCAGCACAGTTTTTTCGTTTATAATAATCAATGCTATCAACAAAACCAAGGTGTACTGATGGGGTCACCTCTTTCCCCACTTTTGGCTGAAGTATACCTGCAAAATATTGAGCAATCAATAGTGATGCAACATGACCAACAACCTACCTTATGTCGACAATATTTTTGTCATCTAGCCTCATCCTAAAAAGATCTATTGCAACTTACAAATTTAATCACTTAAAAATTCCTGTCCATTAGATTCACTATTAATGAAGAAATTGATGGCAAGATAAATTTCTTGGATGTCAGCATCTCAAAATGTAATAATCTTCTATCCACTTCTGTCTACCAAAAACCAGTTTCTACCAATAGCATTATTCCTTTCAATTCTCATACCTTCCACCAATATAAACTGTCAGCCCTCAAGTCTTTCATTCATCAAGCTCATTTGGTTTGTAACACTGAAGTTAATCTAAAAAATGAATTAGCAAACATCCGCTTGATCGCTACTCATCATGGCTTTCCCCCTCTTCTGATTTTTAAATTAATTCAAAATGCTAAGAAAAAAACAGTTGTTGCTCTTCAACCTTTTTCACCAAAAAAGGAACTAACGTTTGCTGGGTCAATCCCTTACCATAAACTTTCTGCCTACAAACTCATTAGTATCTTTAAAAGAGAAGGATATAGACTTGCCATTCGCTCTTCACCTTCAATTTCTGTTATCCTCTGTAATGATAGAGACCCAAGACCTCCGCTTTCTTCACCTGGAGTGTATAAAATTCCAATCAAGACTAACGTTGGATGAACTGCGTACATAGGAAGTTCATTCCGGAAAATTCTCTCAAGACTTCAGGAACACAAATCTGATGTGAAATTTGGAAAACCTTCATCTTCCTTGTCTCTTCTTAATATGGCTGACACTTCTGCTATTCCACTTTGGTCCGATACTAAAAAATTGGCTCTCTTCCAAAATCGGTATGCTCAGAGGTTTAGAGAAAGTTTGGAAATTTTATTTTCCAAAAATTGCAACTCTGAGCTCTCCATTTTCGTTTCTTACATCTGGAAATCCCTCATTGCATCACGTCACCCGGAGTTACCATTACAAAACTTACCTTTCCAATCTGGCAATGTAAACCAATCGTAATCGCACTGATGAAGGTCATAGTAATGGCTGAAATATATTTTGCCTTAAACTTTTTTTATACATACCTTAGCGTGTTCTACACTACCTTCTTCTTAAATGATCAGAAGCCATCACTTAGACCACTGCGCCACTGGGGTGGCCAACACAACACATCTTCATTTCTTACGTGATCAGAGCGTGTCTTACAACAAAACCCCAGTAAGTAATGCATCTCCCCAGTACACAAATGACTCTCATGTCTTTTCTGCAGTACTCAGGTTTCACTGTCATACATCAGATTAGGAACAACAATTAGCTCACGATGTGCGACAATTCATAATTGCAATTAAACGTACTGGATGTAAAAAAAAAAAAAAGTACTTTTCAGACTGGTTGTTTAGAAGCAGAGGTATCGTGCCAAATACAGAAAATATACATTTACATCACTTCACAGAAACACACATTTGTACTACAGTGTAACTTTTCTAATTCAAATTTTTCATTTGGTCCCTTGAATTTTCTATATAAATAATGTTAAAAAAATCCCCTTTAATTCGAACTTTTTTTTTTTTTTTTTTTCCCAAATTCGAAGAAAACCCCATTTTCATAATATCGTATTTTTAACAATTACCTTTTAAAATAGGTACGTATACTGTTCTGGACGAAGTTCTGAGTTCCGGATGAAGCAACAAGTTAGACCTGAAACTACATGTATAACCAACTGCTTCAGAAAAGCATGGGCTTCCAGCACCCCGACGACGAGTCTCAACTACATCAAGGCAATGGTGGCGAGGAGATCATACCCACTGTGGAGTACTGGGAAGATGTAGGCCGTGATGTATCGTATGCAGCTTTTGTGAGAGTTGATGGCAATTTAGCTGTTAGTGGTGAGCTCCCAGATGAGACCTTGGCTGATGTTATTATAAGAAGACCTGCTGTGTATCTTCAGATGAACTGGAACAGCCAGAATTTCTGAACAGCGCCTTCCAAATTCAGTAGATGCCTTGGTTCACCTTCAACAGTTAAGAAAGTTTGTTGAGGGACAGCAGAATGTAAGCGACTGTCTATTTCATTCACTCGATAAACATGAGGAATTTACACTTACCCACAACATAAATTCTAAAAATCAGGCCAAAATTTCAGGTTTCTTTAACAAAAAAATATGTAAATTTACCGTACTGTACTTTTTTTTTGTATGTTATAAATAAATATGTTTTTTACAGAACTTCAATCTGCCCATATTCAAACTTGCCTAATTCGAATTTGTCGATAATTCAAATTATTTTTGTGGTCCCTTCAGCTTTGAATTATCCAAGTTACACTGTACTTGAAAGGAAAACTGCATTTTGCCATACTGGAAACACTTGGAAAATTTGGTCATTGTCTCAGCTATCAAAAGCAAAAAGAATTTTGGCAGGCTGACGGATGGTGGGAAAAATAACTTTTGCATGTGTGTGTATGCCAAAAACAAGAATGTATTTATGCCACCTCATCATCATCATCATTGTCAACCATTATCAATCCACTGCTGGACGAAGGTCTCCCCAAGTTTCCTCCACAACGGTCTGTCTTGTGCCAGTCTCCTCCATGTCACTCCCGCATACTTTCAAATTTCATCCACCCATCTCCCATGTGGTCTTCTTCTGGGTCTTTTCCTGTCCCTTGGAATCCAATCTAAAATTGTGGCTGTCCATCGATGGTCTGTCCTCCTGGCAGTATGTCCAGCCCATTGCCATTTCAGGAATTTAACTCTGATCATGATGTCTTCCACTCTCGTCATTTTCGGATCCACGAGTTCCTCTTCTTATCTCTCCTGGTTACACCAAGCATGCACCTCTTCATGCTTTTTGAGTTGTCTGCAGCCTTTGTATGTCTCTTTTAGTTAAGGTCCACGTCTCTGCACCATATGTAAGCACTGGAAGGATGCATTGATCAAACACTTTTCTTTTAAGACATAATGCCATATTGCTCTTGAAAATTATGCTGTTTCTTCCAAAAGCTCTCCAGGCAAGTTTTGTACGCCGATTAATTTCTTCATCAATGTGACCCTCACTTGATATCTGCTGTCCAAGATAAACGTACGTGTCTGTCATCTCCAGTTTTTCTCCATCAATCGATAAATCTTCATTTCTTGTAAAAGCATTGAACATCACTTTTTGTCTTCTGAAAGTTCATTTTTAATCCCACTTCTTTACTATTGTCAGCAAGTTCCTGGATCATACTCTGCAGCTCTGATGGGGTAGTTGCAAAAATGAATCAGCAAAACGAAGGTGGGTTAGATAATCTCCATTAATCTTTATCCCTTTGTTTTCCCAGTTCAGTGATTGAAAGACATTTTCCAATGTGGCATTAAAGAGCTTCGGAAATATGGTGTCACCTTGTCTCACTCCCTTTCCAATTTTTATGTGTGTTGTATTTTCAAACAGCCGAATCTTTGCACTTGTATTTTCATAGATGTTATTAATAATATTAATGTATGCATCTTCAATACCGCAGGATTTCAGAGCCATTGTAACTGCTGATGGTTTCACTGAATCAAAGGCTTTTTCATAATCGATAAAAGCCATGCACAATGGAAGTTCATATTCCTTCGCTCTTTCAATTAGTTCTCTCAGTACGTGGATATGATCTATTGTGCTGTAGCCACTCCTGAATCCAGCTTGCTCTCTTGGTTGAGCCATGTCCAGTGTTACCTTCAAGCGGTGTGAAAGAACTTTAGTGAAGATTTTATAAACCACTGATAGGAGGCTGATAGGTCTGTAGTTCCTGAGATCCTCAATGTCACCTTTTTTATGTAGCAGGATCATTGTAGCGTTGTTCCAATCCTCAGGAATCTTCCCTTCATTAAGGCATCGAGTGAAAATTTGGGAGAGTACTGTTTCGATTTCTCCACTTGCTTCTTGTATGATGTCTACAGTAATTCCATCTTCTCCTGGAGCTTTCCCCCGCTTCACGTTCTTGATTGCATGTGTAACTTCTGCTGGCCTACAGGGCTATAAATGACAAATTCAAAAATACATTAATCGTTACTCTCATAGTGCAGTTCAGCCGTGACGTATGTCGCAGAACAAATTTCTCTTGCTGAATTTTTTCTTCTTCTTTGTTTGAAAAGTCACAGTATCACTAACTATTCAAAAATTTACGTGCCTACAATTACTTTAATGAGAGCAATGAGAGAAACTTACCCCTACTAGAAGGTCTGTTCTCTCTGAAAAAATACATTTCTTTGCACGTTAATTTCCATTTTAATATCTGCGGTTGGTTTGGGCTTCTGGTGCGGCGGTTTTATGTTGTCTTCAACTTGTTCATTTATTTGACTGAGTAATTTATTAATATTTACTGCTGCAATGATACTTGATCCAAGAAACCTCTTTTTTACTTAAAAACCTATATTTACACTGACTTTGAACAACCCTAACCGGTAGTCTAATTGGCTTATAAAACCTATCATTCAGTGAACCTAATTGCGTGAACATTCAGAAACCATAAACTAACTTCTTATTTACAAACACCAAAACATCTAACAAAAACATTTACAAACCTAAAATGCAATTATTCACAACAAACTTATCTCATTGCTCTCTATTTACAAACTCATTTCACTCTCTCATTCATGCACCACACCTCTGCCGTTCCCAACGTAGATTGCCCCGAGCAGCTTTCCACCCGTCCAGGGTCATCATCAGGAGGTTAGATGGTATCAGCCCTGCTATCACAGTGCGAGTGAGTGAGAGAAGCGATTTCTTGCATCAGCCCCATCTCCTACGTCATATTTAACACTTGGCCACCGTGGCTCCATCTGTTAGGAACTGTAGTTAATATTTTATTTTCTTCTGCAGTATTTTTTTCTTTTGTTCTATTTTTATTAGTTCTTTCCATTTTTCGTTAAGTATATTTGGGGCATTATGATTACATACTCGATCCCTATTTTTTTCGATCAGCACAGATTCTGCAATACGCAAATGTCTTTCATTGTTACATGATTTAATTATTTTAATGTCTTCAAATTTTGGGTATCTTTGATTATCTAAGCAATACTGTATCAGTGCTGTTTTTGCTTCTTTTTTTGCCAATTTTTTGTGTGTTGTTACAGGCGATGTTTTAATTGGTTTTTGGTACTCCTATGTACGATATTGGTGGGGTGCCTTAGATTTCAATACCTCATGGAATATTTTTTTAATCTTAGGACTTCAATCTCCTTGCAGAATAATTTTAATAGAACTTATTTTGTTTGTTAAATCTTATGAATTTCAATCCCTTACACACACATACAAACATTATCTTAGATTTGCAAGATCAGTGCTTGCTCGCACACCCCACATCTTTACTCCTCTTGTCTATACTCCAGTAATTCTGTCTGCTGGGAGCAGTGACCAATCCCCCCCTCCCTTCCCCAAACATCCACCCACTCCTCCTACCATTTGGGATAGCATGAGGCTAATGAGAAGACTGTTTCTGACCTAGCTCTGGAGTTATGGATCAGATTTTATTTTTTCAAGAAGTGTGTGGAACACTATATTTCACTGTTTTAAGAATTTCCATCTACTCCTACCATTTTAAATAGCAATTGTTGACATAATCATATGAACAGCAGGTATTTTATTGAATATTTATAATTTCCAATAATTGATGTCAATTCTGAGCAGAAGAAAGAATTGGAAGATATTTCCAATTCTGTCAATAACACTAAAGTTATTGACAGAATCTTAAATTCTAAATGCATGCCCTGGTTTTAAATAAATTTGATTTAAATTACAAGTTTATACATTTGTATTATTATATTTGACAAGGGGTTTCAACTGATGGTAAGTACATTTTTAATGTTGTTTTACTGTGATTTATTCACTTCATTTTTTTTTAATGAAATTTGGTCAAAAGTGTTGTGCACTTTTCCTGCAGAAAATTTACAATCCCTGGAAGTCATGTTGCAGAACACTGAACATAATTCTGCTCCTGGGCAGAGCAGTGCAATGTGACTTTTTGAGATTAAGCTAATAATCATGTCTGCAGATAAACCGATTCTGTAATCACGCACACTGTTTTGCAAATGACATACAAGGAAATAGTTTTTGAGTTCTCAGAACTGGAAGCTCATACTTAGACAACGTGATACTAAATACTGCATGTGAATAATAGGCTTCATTCTGAAAAATAATTCAGAATTTTCTAGTGTACTAGTACTTTGATATACTGCAATTTTCATTGTATAATACGTGAAATCTGTTAAAAGGGTATAAGTTCAGGTTCTGCTGATTATGCGCTGATGCAGATAACAAGCCACTTAAAAGAAAATAAACTGCAACACTATAAATACATGCTGTAATTGTCAGGAAAAATTGTGTACTTGGAAAATGATTAAAAATACATTAATAACAGGAAAATGTAGTGCAATACAAAGATAGAGGTCCACAAACAATTGGCAAGTTTTTTTTTTCAACTTCATAAGTATTTTGGTAGAAAATATGATATAACAATGGCGATACTTAGAGGTGTAACTAGCCATTTCTGCACCCGGGACATACCACGAAATATAGCCCCCCCCCATCTGTATTTCTATCTTATACTGTATACATATACACTGAGTGGCCACTTTATAATGACTCCCCCCCAGTACTTCGTTGGGCCACCTTTTGCCTTTAATACTGTGTCGATTCTTCGTGGCATGGACTCCATGAGATGTTGATAGGTGGTTTGTGGAATCTGAGACCATGCTTGATGAATAGCATGTTCCAGGAGTGTGAGATTGCATGCAGGGTTGTGGATCCAGCTGTCTGATGGCCTGTTCAACTTCATCCCACAAATTTTCAATGGGGTTGAGATCTGGAGATTGTGGGGGCCACCTAAGCAAAGTAAACTCACCGGCATGTTTCTGAAACCAATCCTGTACAATACGAGCACTGTGGCAGGACGCATTATCTTGTTGAAAGTAGCCATCGACATTGGGATAAATCATCCACATGACAGGATGCACTTGGTCCGCAACGATGTTTAGATATGACGTGCCAGTCAGACGTTGATCAACACGAATTAAAGGGTCCAAAGCATGCCAGGAAAACATTCCCCAAACCATAACGTTGCCTCCACCAGCTTGAAGGGTTGTAGCAATGCATTTGGGGTCCATGCTTTCGTGCTGTTTCCACCAAATTCTCACTCGGCCATCGGCATGGTGCAACTGAAAACGTGATTCATCGGACCACATAATTTGTTTCCAATTATCGACTGTCCAATCCTTGTGCTCCTGTGCGAACTGGATACGTTTTCTCTTGTTAACTGCAGACAGCAAAGGTGGTTGAACAGGCCTTCGGCTGCCACATCCCTTCCGATGCAGTGTACGGAGAACA
Organism: Macrothele yani; assembly: GCA_039090855.1. Classification (NCBI taxonomy): domain Eukaryota; kingdom Metazoa; phylum Arthropoda; class Arachnida; order Araneae; family Macrothelidae; genus Macrothele; species Macrothele yani. Next base: position 1,786,054 of record CM077029.1, read on the forward strand.
GTGCATGCAGAGATCATTTGAGGGGATCCTTGATTAAGATGGTCTGTAATTTGCTGCACTGTTGCCCTTCTGTTGTCTGTTACCAGTCTGGACACTCCGTTCTGCCCGAGCAGTCACTAGTTGATGACGACCACAGTTTTTGGCTGACAGTCCAGTCTTTAAACGCTTTAACAACAGCTGCTTTGGAACATTTCACGAATGCGGCAGTTTCGGTGATACTTGCTCCATGGCTCCGAGCTCCTACAATCATCCCACGTTGAAAGTCTGTCAAATCGCATTTTTTACCCATCTCGTCACCCAAAAACCACTTCTACTACTGTCGCAAACACTAAGCTTTCCCTTTTTATACTAGCCTCACCCTCTGGCGGCAACAGCCTGCAGCCATAGCTCATTTGCTTAAAACTGTCAGGTGGTCATAATAAAGTGGCCACTCAGTGTATATATCAAATGTTGTAGAAGTGTATGGAAACCGTTTAATGCATACACAAATTTAGTATAGGTTCTTTCTTTTTTACTTAGGAAGAAACTGAACTAAATTTAAACTTCTACTGTCTAGTCTAGTTTAATTCACAAGAAAAATCACACTAATATAAGAATTTGCCATGCTTATTAAGCAGTAAAACGGTGAATGTGCTGATGTGTGCGCTTTTTGTTATTGTTGGAGGGTCTAACGAGCACCATGAGAAACTTCATGGGCTATAGGCAATTGCCCATTTAATTTAGAGCCACTGGTTCCAGGGAAGGGACAGAGCATGTGTCGTAACACAAACACAATATCCATGCTTCACCGCGATTTGAATTCAGAACCATCTCAAACAAATGGCCAAAAGCCAATGCTCAGACCACTGAACCACCGGTGCGGCCAAGTGCATTTGTTTCAGTTGTCTAAGTTTATTTGATTTCCTTCCTATAGTAACTATAGGAAGAGTTGGGGTGGCTCTGTCGAAACTTTCTTGCTATCTTGATTGTCACTTTAAGTGTAATTTAACAACCTAATGCTTAAGTATTTTTACTGGGGTATGACACAGTAAATAGGGTATTCTGCACAAGGTGTCATCTCTCACCCCTAACAGGAACAGCACTTTGCCCTCTTCAATTGCTTCCAAAGAAGTTAGGTAATGGGAGGGGGCCCTCAGCAGAAGGATTTTGTGCATTTCCCTTATTCTTACATCAAGGCTGTTCTGGGTAGTGAAACTGAAATTGATGCTATTTAGGGCTGTAAGATATACATAGAAGAAGGCAATGAGATTTCTACCAGCTTTGGGGTTTAGATTTTTGGTACCACATCAAATGGACTAAATGCAGTTGGCAGACGTGGTTTGCAGTAGCAGGAATGACTGAATAGCCCTAAGAGAATCTTCAATTATGTGAGCAACATACTTTTCCTTCAATGTATTAGGTGTACAAACAAGTTTTAAAGCATTTTTTTGTGTGATGTATACCACTAATTTACACATCCGACATTCCCCCATGTTGTTGTCATGTGACCGTAACTAGTCCCAAGTATAAAATGTGACACAGAAGTTTGCCCAACAGTCAAATGCATTTGCACATCGGTAGATGAAAGATGACAAGCGATACTGCATTCATTATGAATTTCATCAAGGAAAAAGTGCTGCAAAAGCATGTGCATTGATCTGTTCTATTCTCGGGGAGAATACTGTATCGAAAAGAACATGTGAGTTTTGGTTTAGACGGTTTAAAGCAGGTGATTTTATATTAGCGATCGAGAACATAGTCGTGCCCCTCAGATGGTTGCACACGAGAAACAGGAAGCATTGCTGGATGAAGATTCGTCTTAAATGCAAAAAAGAACTAGCTGAACAACTGGGGGTAACTCAAAAAACCATTTCCAATTGTTTCCATGCAATGGGAAAGATTCAGAAGGAAGGAAAATGGGTGCCACATGACCTGAGCCAGAGGAACAAGGATGAGCATGTCACAAAGTGTTTGAATCTGTTAAATAAACAACACAGAAAGTCTTTCCTGCGGAAAATCGTTATGGGAGATGAAATCCCAAACGCAAAATACACTGGGTAGACCCCAGTGAAGCAACGATTTTGACACCGAAATACAATATTCACTCCAAGAAAGTAATGCTGTGCATCTGGTAGGATATGAAGGGTGTGCTCTATTATGAACTGTTGGAACAGGGTCAAACTGTTACTGCTGATCGCTACAAGCAACAATTGCTACGATTGAACCAGGAAATCTGTCGGAAACGTCCATTCACAGCAAAGGATTGCGTCCTGTGAAATTACTGCACGACGCTAAGCCGCATGTCGTGAAATCGGTCAAGGAAACGTTATTGATGACACTTGGCTGGGAAGTTTTGGAGCATCTGGTGTACAGTACCGACATAGCCCCTCAGCTATCATTTGTTCCGATAGATGCAACACGGTTTGTCTGCTGTACGGTTCCGGACATGTGACGCAGTGCAAAAATGGGTTGACGACTTCATCGCGTCACACGACGATGTATTCTTATTTGTACACATAATACTTAAAGCTTATTTGTACACATAATGCATACAACTGAGCCTCCAGTTCTGAATGTGAGACAAAAATCACAGGAATATTTTGTGCAAGAAATACCAATTTTAAGCTGCCAAGGCAACTGAAACTGGCAAAGCATATAAGAAAATTTTGTAAATAGACAAAACAATGTACAGTGCAAAAAAATGTACCATAAACTGGTGCAAACATTTCAATTCCAAGCAAATTTTACACAGTCATTTTTGCACCTGGGGAAGATGCCCCCCCTCCCTGCCTCCGTTACACCTCTGGCAATATCATCTGCTCTCACAGACCTATGGGAAGCTTAGCGTCACATGTTAGTGGGTGCCCCTATAGCAGAAAGTTCAGGCTGTTCGGTCTGCCACAAATATCATTGTACCACAAAATAATATGCGGGTGGTCACTGTGCAAGATAACTACTAAATGCGAAAAACAATAAAAACTGCAGAGACAATATTTTTCTACATAAAAAAATGTCTAACCTAGGTACTACAGCAATTGCAACGCTAATTAGGATCAAGAACATTCTGTTCCTCTGTATCTGGAATTTTGCCAATATTTTCAAGCTGAAACACAAAGATTTAGGGAATAAAATGATATTTAACAACAATAAAGCACAGAGGCATCACTAGGAAAAAATTGCCATAAGATGAGAAATCTCCGCTCCATTCTACTTCCGTTTTTGGAACATTTTTCTCCATTTCCCATCTCAAGTGCAAATATTTATGTAATTAAATGATTAAACAATAATACAGAAGCACAGCGGGTGGAGGGTTATCAAATCTTTGCTCCGTACAACTTCGCTTTTCAGAAAATGTTCCTCCATTTTAAATCTTAAATACAAACATTTATCTAATGAAATGGGATGTAAGGTCAGGTGATGCGTAACATCACAGCCTCTCCTTGACAAATGTCAACCCCGCCTTCTCGTGGTGCATCCTGTTCCCACTAAAGGGGCTCTGACGACCGCCCATAGCGGTATAACTATACCATCGGGATCAGAGGAAATGCTATCCCACACTCACCAACCCGCTTGGCCAGCGTGGTGAGTTATGGCCAAACCCCTCCAAAATGATTCCACAACTTAAATCTTGGCCCTCAGTCTCCGGCAGCTGGAATGTACCTGGCCAAGGCAGCGGCCAGTGCGACATGAAGGCAGAGGGTGCTAAGAATCCCCGGAGGACCGGACTAGGCTGCCATCTGATGCTGACCTTGGCTACTTACAATGGACGCTCCCTATCTTCTGATTCAAGGCTTCTTGAATTGGAAGAGGAACTACAAAGGATCAAGTGGGACATCGTGGGGCTAAGTGAGGTAAGGAGAAAAGGAGAAGATCTCATCGAACTGAAAAGTGGACATCTCTTCTACTATCGTGGGACAGATACTGGCAGAACTAGTGGTGTTGGATTTATAATAAACAAGAAACTGAAGGACAAAGTTGTAGAAGTTGAAAGTTCCTCTGACAGAGCTGCACGACTTGTTATCCAACTCTCGAAAAGATACCAGGCTCAGATTATTCAAACTTATGCACCCACCACAAGTCATCCTGAAGAAGAAATTGAAGAATTTTATGAGGAAATTTGTCATCTAAATAATAAAGGTAAGCAGCATTTGAAGATAATTATGGGAGATTTCAATGCAAAAATAGGGCAACGGCAACAGAATGAAACTTCAGTAGGTAAATTCGGTCATGGCAACAGAAACCAGCGTGGAAATACTCTCGTTGAGTTTGCAGAGGCAGAAGGGTTTTTCATCTTGAACTCCTTTTTCCAAGAAAAAGCCATACAGGAAATGGACATGGAGACATCCAAATGGGACGACAAGTGAAATTGATTTTATTATGTGTAACAAAAAAATTCGTCATAGAAGACTGCAGTGTGCTAAACAAGTTCAACACAGGTAGTGACCATAGATTGGTGAGATGTAAGATGCACCTCAACACTAAACTTGAACGTGGCAAGCTCATAGGACAAACAAAATCTATTGACATAACCAACCTTAAAAAACACCATAATACCTTCAAGTTAGAACTGAAGAACAGGTTCTCTGCTTTAGAAGGCCTAACATCGGAAGAAGTGGACATCTCTGAAGTTAACAGAAAAGTAACCAAAGCTCTTATGGAAACAGCAACAAAATTAGCTGGGTCTAAGAACAAGTTGCATGTGAACAAATTATCAGGAAAAACCAAAATGTTGATGCAAAAAAGAAGAGATGAGGACAACTAAAGAAGATGTGACTTCCAAAGTGGAATATATAGAGCTATGCAAGACAGTAAGAAAAAGTATCACTGAAGACGTAGGAAATTCAACTGTGAACTAGTGAGGAAAGCAATTGAAAACAACCAAAGCCTAAAGATAGCGAAGGGACATCTCAGTAAGGGAAGAAAACAGATTATGGCACTGAGAAAAGAAGATGGTTCTGTAACAAGAAATAGAGGTGAAATTTTGACAAGAGTGAAAGATTTCTACTCCAAATTATATGAAAGGGATGATATATGCACTCCAGACATCATGAAAGATACCAGTACCAGAGTTCCTCCAGTCCTTCCAGCAGAAGTTGCACATGCAATCAAGAACATGAAGCGAGGAAAAGCTCCAGGAGAAGATGGAATTACTGTAGACATCATACAAGAAGCAAGTGGAGAAATCGAAACAGTACTCGCCCAAATTTTCACTCGATGCCTTAATGAAGGAACGATTCCTGATGATTGGAACACCGCTACAATGATCCTGCTACATAAGAAAGGTGACATTGAGGATCTCGGAAACTACAGACCTATCAGCCTCCTATCAGTAGTTTATAAAATCTTCACTAAAGTTCTTTCACACCGCTTGAAGGTAACACTGGACATGGCTCAACCGAGAGAACAAGCTGGATTCAGGAGTGGCTACAGCACAATAGATCATATCCACGTGCTGAGAGAACTAATTGAAAGAGCGAGGGAATATGAACTTCCATTGTGCATGGCTTTTATCGATTATGAAAAAGCCTTTGATTCGGTGAAACCATCAGCAGTTACAATGGCTCTGAAAACCTGCGGTATTGAAGATGCATACATTAATATTATTAATAACATCTATGAAAATGCAAGTGCAAAGATTAGGCTGTTTGAAAATACAACACACGTAAAAATTGGAAAGGAGTGAGACAAGGTGACACCATATCTCCGAAGCTCTTTAATGCCATATTGGAGGGTGTTTTTCAGTCACTGAGCTGGGAAAACAAAGGGATAAAGATTAATGGAGATTATCTAACCCACCTTCGTTTTGCTGATGACGTAGTCATTTTTGCAACTACCCCATCAGAGCTGCAGAGTATGATCCAGGAACTTGCTGACAAGAGTAAAGAAGTGGGATTAAAAATGAACTTTCAGAAGACAAAAGTGATGTTTAATGCTTTTACAAGAAATGAAGATTTATCGATTGATGGAGAAAAGCTGGAGATAACAGACACGTACGTTTATCTTGGACAGCAGATATCAAGTGAGGGTCACATTGATGAAGAAATTAATCGGCGTACAAAACTTGCCTGGAGAGCTTTTGGAAGAAACAGCATAATTTTCAAGAGCAATATGCCATTATGTCTTAAAAGAAAAGTGTTTGGTCAGTGCATCCTTCCAGTGCTTACGTATGGTGCGGAGACGTGGACCTTAACTAAAAGAGACATACAAAGGCTGCAGACAACTCAAGCAGCATGGAGAGGTGCATGCTTGGTGTAACCAGGAGAGATAAGAAGAGGAACTCGTGGATCCGAAAAATGACAAGAGTGGAAGACATCATGATCAGAGTTAAATCCCTGAAATGGCAATGGGCTGGACATACTGCCAGAAGGACAGATCATCGATGGACAGCCGAAATTTTAGATTGGATTCCAAGAGACAGGAAAAGACCCAGAAGAAGACCACATGGGAGATGGGTGGATGAAATTCGAAAGTATGCGGGAGTGACATGGAGGAGACTGGCACAAGACAGACCGTTGTGGAGGAAACTTGGGGAGACCTTCGTCCAGCAGTGGATTGATAGTGGTTGACAATGATGATGATGATGATCTAATGAAATGATATTTAATGACCCATATAGGGCTGTGGGAATATCGCAAGAAAAATAATTCAAGATTACTGGGTTTCAAACTTTCGTTTTCGGAAATTGTTGCCTCCATTTTCAAACCAAAACACAAATATTTTTACAACAAAATGATATTTAACAACAATATTGGCTAATTCTCTCTTCAAGCTTCGAGGGAACGTCTGGAGAAAAAAAAGAAAAAAAATTACGATTAGGGGAGAAATCCTCACTCCGCCTAACTTATGTTTTCGGAAATTTTGAAAGGCGGAAAACTTGCATCTATGACAGGGAGTCTGCAGGATGGTTTAATAGGGTATATCATTTCATTAGATAAATGGTTGTATTTAATATAGTTTCTGTCTGCAGGACCAAAATAAATCTGCGATGTGCGGCGGCCGTCGCTGTGATTCTGCTACGAAGATAAGTAGAAAATGAACCTGAAATGTACATTGGCCATCGCCACGAGTCTGCTATGGGAATTAGTACAAAATAGACCTACGATGCACATCGCCCATCGTTGTGATTCTTCTGTGGGGTTGAGTACAAAATAAATCTGCGATGTACGCCGTCGCAGTGATTCTGCTACGGGGATGAGTACAAAATAAATCTGCGATGTACGCCGTCGCAGTGATTCTGCTACGGGGATGAGTACAAAATAAATCAGCGATGTACGTCAGCCGTCGCCGCGATTCTTTTACGAGGGTGAGTAGAAAATGAATCTGCGAGGTGCGTCGCCCGTCGCAGCGATCCTTCTATGGGGATAAGTACGAACTAAATCTGTGATGTACGTCGGCCGTCGCTGTGATTCTGCTACAGGGACGAGTACAAAATAATTCTGTGACGTACGTTGTCCTTTGCGAGAGAGAAAAAAATTACGATTACGGGAGAAATCCTCACCACGCCTAACTCGTTTTTCGCAAATTTTGAAAGGCGGAAAACTTACATCTATGATAGGGAGTCTGCAAGATGGTTTTAATAGGGTTCTGGGATATCGTTTTCGTCTGCAGGACCAAAATAAATCTGCGACATACATCGCCCTTTGCACGATTCTGCTACGGGGGTGGGTGCCACAGATGAAACCACGGAACTTAAAATGACAGTTATTATTTTTTTTTAAATAAGAAAATCGTTTTTATTTCCCATTTCCCTATTTCTTTGGGCTGCTGATCATCTGTGAATTTTGATTTTTCTGTAGGAAATTGCGGTTTGGGATCGACATCACAGGTGCGGATTATAGCGATTTTTCTTTTTTCCAAATTCCACAATTTGCGTATTATGGCCCCGCTGTGGATTATACAACGGAGCGTTTTTCTTTTCCTGAATTTCACGGTCTGCAGGTTATACAAAGAAAACTATGGTAATACTGTAAACTAAACACATCACACTATCTATAATTCATTAAGATTTATCATTACCTAAAAATTTTGTTGGGTTAGGGTAGATAGTTATATCAATCAATCCATCTTCATGGAAGAAACATACAGAAGATGGTAGAGTTTACAAACAAGCAACTGAATGGACTGCAAAAGTGACATAATAGGCATGTATTGTTTTTTCTCTGAAAGGCATACGAAAAATATCTGAGATTTAAAAATTACTACATGCAAGGCACACAAACTGAAAATCAAATCTTGGGAAAGTGTTTGTCAACTGAACAGTACAAAAAAAGTACAACAGAGAATTAAATGCAAATTTGAACCCTGTAGTTGTGAAGTTTTCATGATACAGGCAGATTTTGTCCAGTGAAGTTTTGTGCGTAGATTTTTAGTATTTATGAAATAATGTATAATTAAGTGCAATAAACTCATTTTGCATTTGATTTTTGTGCAATCAAAGTACTTCGGTTTTATCTTACTGTGAATCTTCTTCACAATCCCAAACAGCAATCAGTAATTTCATTCTCATAATATTTTTTTTTATTATTTTTTTATTTTTTCAAAATTGTAACAATCATTGTGGATGTGACTCTGCTTTATCTGTTTATTGATATGTACTGTCACCACAGAAATTTACTGTCATTAAAAAAAAAAAAAAATCTAAATAGCAACAACTGACTTTAAATCATGGAATACAGAATGTAATCAAAAGAACAAAACTGAAACAAAGATATCATCATAGAAATTTCTATGATGATACCTGATGCATTGATGATTTTTGACCTATATCAGTTCCAGGATTAGAAGAGGTTGTTGATGCTACAAGAAAAAGAAAGCCTTGAATTACTTCAATTAGCATAAATCTGAAGTTGTTCAGATTCTTAAGCTATAACGGCTTAACTTCAGATACTTGGAACCGTACTGTCCCAGGTAGTGTACCGACAGCATGATAGAATGAAAATCCAGAGATGCAGATTTATCTCACCTCATCCATGGAAATATAATTTTCAAGTTTTCTGAGGATGTATTACACAGAGAACAGTAAATTAAAAGCAATGCAGTACCACAATCTACTTGCTGAAAATAATGTTCTGAAACAATGTTTTGTTACATTTTATTACATTACAAACTGCACAAATCCTCAGAATAATTCTCATTTAAATTCTTGACTTGCTAATTTTTTTTTTTTCTGTGTTTGCACATAATTAGAAACATGCCCATTAATGCAAGTATATTACAGTAAACTGTTCATTCTTTCATTCTCAAAATACTGTTAATTTCCACTTTCTTTACACTTTGCATTCTCCAACATAATTGTTAAATGTAGTAATCTTATTGAGATACAAAATACAAGTATGTGGCATTATGTTGATTGCTCAACAGGCCTCACAAGTATATCATTAATATCAACATGTTGTGGCATCTGTAAAATTGCAACAACTGTAGCTGCAATGTCTTTAGCTTGCAAGCACTCAATAGAGGCATACAACTCCTTTGCTTTTTCTGGAGTATTTGATTCCATACGATACGCAAATTCTGTTTCAACGAGACCTGGACTAATACACTGTAAGAGAAAAAAATATGCATTTTATAGCACACTGTTTTCAAGTAAGAACATCAAGAGGTGTGTTAAATTCAGTTCTACCATGCCTATTCAGTAAACCATAATCATAGTAAGATAATTAAGAAATAAAACAGTTTTACAAATTGAATGCACAAAAGCAAAAACCTATGCAAACTGGGAAAATATTATAATTCCTGACACATCTGGTTAAAACTAGAAATTAGTATGTTCAGCATCTGCCATAAAAATCCTCCTTATAATACAGCAAACAGTTAAAATTAGAGAATACAAAAAAATCTGTTTAGTATCAAGAAATGAAAATTCTTGGGGGAAAAAAAAAAACATTACATGAATTTGCTTGATGGTGGTTGAGTTCCACGGTCCTTATCATTTGAGGTGAAATAATCCCCAACTAGCAAAGAAAAACTAGCTATTTGTTAGTTTACTATTCTGGTCCCTTTCCACAGATCCATGTATCAAGGAGTCATTTGAGATGGATTTTGACTTAGGTTCCACTGTTTTCTCTATCTTTAATTGTGTATTCTCCTTACCTGGTGCTTGGAGGTAGCCTCTTTATACCATGATTAACAGCCAAACCCTATCCCTTCCCCACTAAAAAAACAAAAGCTCGCAGATTCCTGCCAACAAACCCCTTTTCTTCCACACATTTCATAAAACCACTCCCACTGACCACAAAACAATGAATAGGAAGAAATTGAAAGCTCTTTCTTTCTCTTGCTTAATCTCACACAGAAGCACTTCTCTCTAGCACTATTTTCCAATGCCTAGACGGATACATTTAGCTACGCGACTACACTTCTTTTTTTTTTTTTTTTTAAACTTCCAGATAGGCTAGTAATTAACTAGCCTATCTGGAAGTTTTTAATAGCAGCCATTTATCAAGAGACATTGTTTCTATCTTCAGCACAGTAAAGCCTCTCCACCCTTTTTTTTTTTTTTTAATGAGCCAAAGTTCACATTTTACAGAGAAAAGGAGGAGAGGGCATTTCCCTCTTCTCTGGTTCTTAGAACCAACACACGTGGCAGAGAATCATTAGCGTAGCTATTCCAACTGATTCACCTTGAAAAGTAATTTCTTTTGAGCTATATATTGTTTGTTTGTGCAGTACCATTCAATTTTGCTTTAAAAAACAAAATGTAATACACTGGCGTGCAAAAATTAAGCACGAGACGGTTTTTCGAATGTAACGTCGTGCAGAAGTGCTCCACATCGACTCAAATCATACCATAAGATCCCCAAGATGTAAGAATATGGGACAAGTGAGCAAAACCGTCCAAACAAGGAATCTAAAGGATACAAAGGCACTTTATTGAAAAGGTAGCTTCGAGCACAACTGGACAGAAGACAGAAACGTCCATGCGATAGGCGGCTGCCAAGAAAAATTCAGTCTTTAGTAGGGGATATGATCACCCCTGACCGTGTTGCAGGATTTACAACATCTGTCCAGGCTGAGGACGAGGTTGTCAAGGAGATGTTGAGACATCGCGGCCCATTCCTCTTGTAGCACCAATCGCAGCTGCGGAATCGTTGTTGGCGGCTGATGACATGGTGCCAAGCGCCTCCTGAGAAGGTCCCACACCTGTTCGATTGGATTTAGGTCCGGGGACCTTGCGGGCCAATCCATGCGTTGAATATCTTCACTCCACAACAGCTCTGTGACAGCCACTGTACGATGAGGTGTAGTGTTGTCGTCCATGAAGAGGAACGGAGAACCTCGGTACAGTAGCGGACACCAATGACTGAACCTCCTTGGAAGATGGGGAGGTCAGTACGGCTACCAAGCATGATACCGCCTGAAAGGAGAACTCCGCCACCTCCAAACCGGTCCCTTTTAATGATGTTGAAGGTGTGATTGCGTGTTCCCTGCTCTCTCCAGATGTGTATACGTCCAGAATCGCTTGTCAGACTAAATCGGCTCTCATCCACAAAGAGAACTCGACCCCATTGCTGATGTGTCCAGTTCTTGTGTTCCTGGAACCACAGAAACCGCCGTCTCCGATGAGCAGGCGTTAATAGCACACACCGTACTGGTTGTCGTGCAAATAGGCCACCTTTGTGCAGCCTCCTGGCCACTGTAAAACGCGATAATGGACGTCTAGTTGACTGTTGCATGTGCCTTGCGATTTCTCCCGCTGTCTGCTGTCTCTTCTCGCCTGTAGGACAATATACCGGTCGTCCGTCGCCATGGTTGCTTGTGGACGACAACTGCTAAACTCTCGGACAGCTGTTCCTGTCGTTTGAAATGCTCTCCAAGCTCGTGAAACGATGCTGTGAGCGATCCCGAACTCCTCGACCAGACTAGTCACACTTCGACCTTCTTCCAACTTCCCAATGACGCGACCTCGGGTAAAGTCATCCAGATGTCATCTACTGGATGCCTGTTGGCCATATCACATGGTGGCAGCAACTCGACGTCGTTCAAACCGATGTACACCAAGCAATAGCTTTCACCGGATTGCTGAGCGTACACCACCCGTGTGGTTTATACCCTTCAACACTCCCCCCTCCCCCACGTCATGCTGCATATATGCACATGCCCTACCGTACCGGACCCTAGTCTATCTCCTGAGTGGTCTTTCGGTCCGTTCTGCCTGCTCGTTCCGCTGTTATGCTAATTTCTCCTCTTCGTCCTTAATTTTTGCACACCAGTGTATATCAATAAATATAGTAGTGTGAAGTGTTTATGCCTACACTGAAATACAAAAGGTTTTTACATAAACAACTGAAAATAAAAGGTCATATTTTTTTTACAGCAATGCTCATTTTTAGGGGGGGGAGGTTTGTTTTGCAGGGAGACTGAGCCCCTTCTAGCAACAAACCTGCCCTGCTGGAACTGTGATTTATGAACCAAATTCCTTTTCAATGGAAAAAAAAAAAAAAAAAAAAAACTACTTTTACCAGTATCTTTGTGCCATTGCAAATGGCATTAAACATCAGGAAAACGTGCAAAAATTAGGAGAGCTGGCACTTATATAAAACATATGGTAATACTTACAGATAGGATGAACTAAAACACGAAAAAGAGTTGAATAAAACACTCAGAAAAGAACAGTAAATAAAATCTTACTGCAACTCTGATGTGACTCTTGATTGCTTTTAACTCCCTTCGTAATCCTTCAGCTAAGGCACGTACCATGAACTTAGACCCTGCATAGAAATTAGAACTGATACCTGGAATTCTGTGGCCTGCCATACTGTAAGGGGAACATAGAAAACAGTAATCATAAGAAATTGTATACAAATGTTTTTAGCATAAAGAATCAAAATAAGAAAACTTATAATTTGTTAATCTAAATGTATCGTACCTTTAACATTGGCAACATACAGTACTCCTTATATTAGTTTTTTTTTATTACTTAACATACATATCACTAAGCTGTTCTCTGAGATTCAGAGGTTAGCTCCAAAAAGAAATACAAACTTCTCCATTTACAGTGATCTTGACATATAACTCGGGCTTCACTGATATCCATTACATGCTATACACAAGATCTTTTATACTTCATACTCATAATCTTTTTCTCATGCAGACACTCCTGAATCTGATCCACCCATGTCTTCCTGGGCCTTCCTCTGCCTTTCCTTCCTGCCACTTGGGCTGAAAAGATTTTCTTAGTAAGCATCTCATCACTCATTCTTTCAACATGGCCAAACCACCAAAGCATATTGGTCTCCACCTTGCTAACAACATTTTGCTTCACATCACACAACTGCAACACATCTTCATTCCTCACACAATCAGACCGTGTCTTGCCATAAACCACACATAAGTAACGCATTTCTCCAGCACACAAACAACTGCTATGTTTCTGCAGTACCCAGGTTTCACTGCCATACATCAGAGTAGGAACAATTACGCTTTCATACACAGCCATGCGGGATTCTCTAGAGAACCCATCATTCCTGTGAAAACCTCCTAGAGCAGCTATGACTTTCAATGAAGAATTCACTCACCTACTAATTTCGCCATCCAATTTGTTCTCTCTGCCAAACATGCTTCCTAAATACACAAACTCACTCACCTGGTCAATCGTAGTGTCATTTATTACATTACATTCAAGGGTACCCGTTCCTCTCTCAAACACCATGACTTTGGGTTTTCCCTTATTTATACTCAGTTTGAATTTCATGCAAACTTCGTGCATCCGAGACAACATACTCTGCAAATTACTTTGGCTCTCTGCCAACAGGACAGTGTCATCAGCATACAGCAATCTGCACACACGGATATCACCAAGACATAAACAAGTATCTATTTTGGCATCACGTATGCATGCATCCATAAATATATTAAACAGCCATGGTGACATTACACAACCATGTCTAACTCCTGAACCAATAGAAAACCATTTTCATAAAACGCCATTCACTCGTACACAAGCTCTACTACCAGCATAGATAGCTTTTACACTATTAAGCAGATTCCCAGTAACACCATATTCATTCAATACCTTCCACAAAAGTGTCCTATTCACTTGGACATAAGCTTTCTCTAAAACTATGAAGGCCGCAAAAACTTTCTTACCAACAGCCAGATACTTTACAATCATTATGTGTAATGCAAAATTTTGGTTAGTGCAGCCTTTAACAGGCATAAAACCACTCTGAACATACCACACTTTCTCTGATGTAAGACCCCGTACTTTTTCAATAAAAACCTTACAAACACTTACCCTGGCACACTCAGTAGGCTAATACCACGATAGTTCTTGCATTCAGTCTGATCACCTTTTCCCTTATACAAGGGAACAATAATAGCATCCTTTCAATCCCGAGGGACCATTCCTAACTCCCAGCACAACTGGCAAATTTCAGTTAACCAGTCAATTAGAGCCACCACCATACTTCAACATCTCTGCAGTTATGCCATCAACTCCTGGAGCCTTACCATTCTGAAGAGATTTTAGAGCTTTACACACACTTCTTCTCTTGAGATCCCTCCTGAGCTTTCATCTCTCATTGTGACATCATCTGTGTCTGTCTCAGAATCATCTTTGCTTTCCTGATCTAATAACTCACATAAGTATTCACCCCATCTTTCACTTAACTCATTGGGCTCCCATATCATTTCCCCGATCTCATTCTTCACACAACTTACAACTTTGTTTCCCCTATTTTTCCTGGGTTTCATGTACTTCCAGAAGGACTTTCTATCTTTCCAAAAAGCCAGTTCATGCCTTTCCACTTTCTCCTTCCTATCTTTTGCCTTACTGTGGCGAACCAGCTTCACGCTTCTTACAGCAATATTCATCCCCAGAGACTCTACCTTGCAACATCCCCAAACAGGTTTCCTTCTTTCTCTTTACTGCCTCTTCAATCTCACTATTCCAACAAGCATCACCTTTATTGTTACCCACTATTGTGGTGCCACAGACCTCTTTAGTAGCAGTGACAACACAGTTCTTAAAACATTCCCACTTCTTTTCTACATCCCTCTCACCAGACTTCAGATCCTTCAGTCGTTCTCTGAGTAAGTCAGAATACCACTGATAATCTTCAAGGAGCCTATCAACTTTTATTCTTTCTATTCTGGGTCTCTTCCTATTCCTTTTCCTCCAACCAACATTAAGTTTCACTCGTGACACTACCAAGTAATGATCAGAACCAACATCTGCACCTCTCATCACACAAGTGTCAACAACTAAGTGTTTCAGACGCTGATCATAGACAACAAAATCTATCACACTCTTTTGACCAAGAGTATGATTTTCCCAAGTATATGTGTGGAAATACTTGTGGTTGAAAAATGTATTAGATACACACAAACCATTCTCAATGCAGAGTTCAATTAATCTTTCACCATTATCATTCACACAAGGATCTAATATCCTTTTATTCCTGAGTAAATCCCATAATTTTGTGAAATTTATAGTATACTTCAGTTGTTCGGAAATTCATTTTCCTAGGTGATGTGAGAATAACTTGCTAGAACAGAAATTGGAAGATGTGATTCAATTCTCACTTCAGGGCAATTCAATTTTTGGCATTTGTGAAGATTGGCAGCTTGATTGATAGTTTATAATAGCACTTAATCTGCATGAAATCTGTTCATTTAAGGATTTATTTAGTGCATGGTTGATACTTTCCTGTGTTTGAAATGCTGTTTTTAAATGAACCCAAAATTTTTTAATGTGGATTAAATTGCTAAAAGCATTGTAGTGCTAATGAAAGTATTTAGCTCCATGCATTTACCAGTAATGAAATGTGAATTGGATCTTCTCTAGCTGGTGGTGTTTTTCCTGACAAAACTGTTGGTCTTGATCCTGTGACTTGTGACACTTTACAGCACCATGAAAAACAATCACTTGCCATCTTTATTGCTCTCAGCTAAGAAAAAATCACCCCCAATTACTGGACTATCTAATTTATTCTAATGGCAAGTTTCTAGGGAACT
This sequence comes from Macrothele yani, assembly GCA_039090855.1. NCBI lineage: Eukaryota > Metazoa > Arthropoda > Arachnida > Araneae > Macrothelidae > Macrothele > Macrothele yani. Next base: position 1,801,990 of record CM077029.1, read on the forward strand.
ATTTTTTGTGATACGGCTTCTTAGTAGATGTAAAAAACCATAGTTCGTACACTCCTTGAAAAGTCCTTGAAAAAAAGTTCATTTTCAAGTCCGTAAAAGTACTTGTAAAAGTTCATCATCATCATCATCATTGTCAACCATTATCAATCCACTGCTGGACGAAGGTCTCCCCAAGTTTCCTCCACAACGGTCTGTCTTGTGCCAGTCTCCTCCATGTCACTCCCGCATATTTACGAATTTCATCCACCCATCTCCCATGTGGTCTTTTTCTGGGTCTTTTCCTGTCCCTTGGAATCCAATCTAAAATTTCGGCTGTCCATCTATGGTCTGTCCTTCTGGCAGTATGTCCAGCCCATTGCCATTTCAGGGATTTAACTCTGATCATGATGTCTTCCACTCTCGTCATTTTTCGGATCCACGAGTTCCTCTTCTTATCTCTCCTGGTTATACCAAGCATGCACCTCTCCATGCTTCTTTGAGTTGTCTGCAGCCTTTGTATGTCTCTTTTATGTTTTTTTTTTTTTCAGTCGCTGAGCTGGGAAAACAAGGGGATAAAGATTAATGGAGATTATCTAACCCACCTAAGTTTTGCTGATGACGTAGTCATTTTTGCAACTACCCCATCAGAGCTGCAGAGTATGATCCAGGAACTTGCTGACAAGAGTAAAGAAGTTGGATTAAAAATGAACTTTCAGAAGACAAAAGTGATGTTTAATGCTTTTACAAGAAATGAAGATTTATCGATTGATGGAGAAAAGCTGGAGATAACAGACACGTACGTTTATCTTGGACAGCAGATATCAAGTGAGGGTCACATTGATGAAGAAATTAATCGGCGTACCAAACTTGCCTGGAGAGCTTTTGGAAGAAACAGCATAATTTTCAAGAGCAATATGCCATTATGTCTTAAAAGAAAAGTGTTTGATCAATGCATCCTTCCAATGCATCCTTCCATGTTACATACTGGTACTTAAAGAGAAATGAAATATTTCCCAGAAGCATAGACTTTTTCATACCTTTTTTTTTAATATTTAAAATGATTGGTAACTACTAGATCTGTTGTGTTAGTGTGAAGTAGGTGAGACAGAGAATATAAAAGAATTGTAAATTGACCAGCATATAAAACTGAGCTTTCATATGTCACCAAAGAATGATCAAGGTACACAAGTCATTACAAAAACTTTTAATCAATCTATCATGACTATTGAAAAGACAAGAAAATTAAATTATGGCTGTCAAATGCAACATAGTTTTTGATTCAAGAAAATTGGACAACTGTGGACACAAAGAACAGAGGCGAAAGATTTTTACAGTTTCAGTATTTTCCCACAGTGCTTTTCCCAGAGTGTACGAAAGCCAAAATCATTCTTTCGCAAAAAAGTATACCTTCAAAAAGTATGTACTAATTTGGTGTACACTGTGAATGAAATATTAACAAAAAATAATCTAATCAGTGTTTACTGAGCAATGTAGTGAGCTGTACACTCAGTTACCATACTCTTGGATCCTTCACCCCAGTGGTGGAAGCAAAGAGAGGAGAGTCAATATTTCTTTCATTAAATTTAGATCTTCAAGATTTCCCAGAAAAATACTGCCTGAATAAAAAAAAAAAAGGTTTTTTTTCCTCAAAATAAATTTTTAAAGAATAATTATATTAACATGCTAAATGTTGTTTTCAATTAAGATTTATCAGGACATTGAATGAGTGAGTTATGCAGTTGCAGATATGAAATGTGTTTATACAGCAACAAGCACAGACTGTCTGACATAGAAGAACTAGCAGAAGAAAAGTGAGATATACGTTAATTAAAATATTAGATGGTAAACATTCAAGTACATATACAGCTCTTAACACAGCAAGAAACCATGGACCACAAATCCTAATTAATGCACTCTATTTCACAATTTCAGTTCATGATATACCCTGCTGGCCACCCAAAATGCAACATTAAGAAGGACACAAGACAGCAAAGCCAGATTTACTGGACACATAACAACAGATACAAAGATGAAACGATTGAGCTTACAGGTCCATGCGACTTGCGGAACATGCAGACATCAATAGTTTGTATGGCCCCCATGGCTGGCAATAATGACCGCTACACGGCGCGGCGTCGAGCGAAAGAGGCTTTGGATGTGGGCTTGAGGTATGTCGGTCCAGGCTGCTTCCACACGTTGCCACAGTTCATCCGGTGGTGCTTGCCGGGCCACTCGGTTGCCGATCAGCAAACAGACGTGCTCAATAGGCGACATATCGGGAGAACAGGCGGGCCATGGCAGCAGTGACACCTGGTGGGCTGTGAAGAATTGTTGCACAATGCGTGCCATGAGCGGGCGCGCATTGTCCTCTTGAAGCGTGGCCGCTGGCAGGTCCTGCAGGTAAGGGAGGACTACAGGCTCCAAAACGTCGGAGATGTAGCGGTGGCTGCTGAGTGTATCGGCGATACGTACCAGAGGGGTTCGGGTGTCGTATCCAATTGCGCCCCAAACCATAATGCCAGGCGACGGACCGGTGTGGTGATGCATAATATGCAGGCGACATACAGTCTCTCGCCGCCATGCCGCCACATGCTGATCCGACCATCGTGGTGTTGCAGGCAGAAGTGGGATTCATCAGAGAAGATAATGTTGTGCCATTCGGTAGTCCAGGTGCGGCGTTCAATGGCCCACTGACGCCACACTCGCTGGTGGTGTAACATCAATGGTAATCGGAGTAATGGGCGCCATGCGACAAGTCCCCGCTCCTGCAGACTACGTCGAACGGTACGTGCTGACACAGGTTGTTGCGCAACACACCCTAATTCCTGCGCTAATGTTCATGATGTGGCGGTGCGAGCCGTCAATGCCCGCCGCACAACATGCCGGTCTTCTCGTTCGGTGGTGAGCCGCGGCAATCGCTCACGTCGGACCGTCCGTCCCTCCTGCACCCACCGAATCCATACTCGTCTCACTGTGGCTGGATGGCGTCCCACATGGACGGCGATGTCTCGGTACGATAAACCGCTGTCACGATAAGCCACTATTCGTCCTCTGTCAAACTCCGAAATGTGCTGGAATGACTGCTGCATTCTGCGACGAGGCAACAGGAAGCTTCCCACGCATAGGTCCAGCAGCACAACACACTTCCACTACTTACACCCCATCCCGCCTTCTGTACACCCTTCTTATAGTGCTTCTCGGTGGCGTGCCGGGCGTACATGATTTGCATATGCCCTGCAAAGCCAATCGTTTGCATGTCCTCTCGCGGGCGACGCATGCTGCGAATTTCAGGCCAATCAGATGCTTCCTTCTTGGTGTTGCATTTTGGGTGGCCAGCAGTGTAAGAATTGCCAAAAAATTTGTAAGAACTATCGTCCCAGTCAGTGAAGCTTTTCGCAAAGTTAAAAAGATATTTTAAAGAGTATTATTAATTTCTCATGTGCAGGATCATGAAAACTACAGTTAAGTACACGAGGAAACTGGTGATGTTGAAAACATCTTTCTGACACTAATGACAAAAAAAAAAAAAAAAAAAAAAAAAAGGCAAGGTAAATGAAATGGCTAAGTGCATAGTTTTCTGTTCATAAAGTATGTCCCACATTCTTTAGACAACACCTCAGCTGCATAATTATAACTGCTAAGGAAGGTGTTTGAACTATTCAGTTCTGAAATACATAAGAATGAGCAGCATAAATTCTTCCTGGTAACCCAACTTAGTCAACATTTTTAGAACACATCCCATCTTATTGATTTCTGTGACAAATGATATTGAACAAAGCTCAAAATGCAATTTCTGCTGTTCCTTGCTGTATTGGAGAATGAGACCCCCATGAATTTTATATAATCTGTTTGGTGAGTAAAAACCCTGGATATAATCCAGTTACACATAAAAACTCATGGCAACTTCTCTGGTTTACAGGAAAACTGACTATATAATTAAAATGATATTTATTTTAAAACACAATTTCCTACAGTTTTATGACTTTTTATCCAGAGCAATATTTACAGGGGTCGATCCAGGTGGCATTTGATACTATTGGGGGGTATCTTCACAAAAATATTTTTAGCTGAAACAGTATCTCTACAAAAATATTTTGAACTGTGATGGTGTCTTCACTTTCAGTAAAATTTTACCTTAAGAAAAATATTTTATTGTGAGAGGCATCTGGAATATTGTTGCACTTACAACAGCCGTTCCATAAAAATCACACAAAATGAAGTAATATAGGTACAGCAAAATATATGTTATTCTTTCTCAAAGTACCTTCCCTCGGATGATATTGAACGGTCCCATTGTTCAGGCCACTTTTCAAAGCATGTGGCGAAGGCATTTTGTGGAAGCTGCTTTAGCAACCCCTGTACAGCTTGAATAACGTCAGCATCTGTGTTGAATGTTGAGCCACAGAATTTCTCCTTCATTGTTGCAAACAACCAGAAGTCACACGTGGGGAGGTCAGGACTGAAGGCAGGCTGTGGCACGATTTCAATACTGCATTTCGTAAGAAACTGTTGAACACAAGCAGTCACATGTGGGCAGGCGTTATCATGGTGTAGGGTCCACTTGCCCACCAGTTCCGGTCGCTTAATTGATAATCCGGTCGTTGCAGACACTTCGAGACTGAAATATAATACTCAGCATTGACAGTAATCTGTGGAGGAACGGCATGCAGGTAGACTACACCTTTATGATCAAAGAAAATTATCATCGCCTTCCCAGCTGATTTGGTTTGGCAGACTTTTTTCAGGGGAGGCGAGCCTGTGTGTTTCCAGACACACTCGTTAGGGGTTGAAATAGTGGATTCACGTTTCATTGGCAGTTATTACCCTTTGCAATAATTTGTTTCCACTCATGACATACCTGAACTCTGGCTAACAATTGTTCTCTTGTCAGGTGATGAGGTACCCATCGGGAACACATACGATGCAGCAGTAATTTGTCGTGTGGAATGCCGACGTTTTTGAAATATTAGTTGACACCGCTGTCTTCACACGTCATTCATTGATCTTCTTGCAGGATTGCCCAAACAGTGTTAACAATACGCTTCGTAACAACACTTTCAGGTCGACTAGGCCTAGGAGCGAGTTCTGTCAACAAACACCCTTTTTTTTTTTTAAATCAAGGTGCCATCTAAAAATCGTTGACTCACGTAAACATTTATCTTTGAAGCTCTTTTCATTAAATCAACTGTTTCTGAAGCCATTTTACCCAAACAACAGCAAAATTTTATTGCACAACACATTTCACTTCTTCATTCTGAATCACTCACCTCCATAGCTGTATGGCAAAATGCAGACATACCTTAAACAACTGCATAATAACAAAACCAGAATCATCTGCCATGGCTAAGAACTGATGCCACAGATGCTTCTTAAATTCAGTTGTCTGCGTGGTAATTTTCCCCTTCGCATGGTTGCCAACTCAAAAAAATTACTCTCAGTTTTTATGGTTTTATGAAACAGCCTTTGTAACTGTGCTTTCTTTCTTTTTTGTAACTGTGCTCTTTCTTTTTTTACGTTATGAATCGTTTTCAGTGAAACACAGTCTCTGACAGATGCATATCAATCACTGAGTCACTAGTAGCAGCTGCAGCGAACCTCGCCGAAAAAGAACCCCAAAGCATTATGGGAACATTTTTTTCCCTGCACGCATTTTCCAGGGCTAATTCAGATGTAGGGATGGGGCACATTGGTGGATACTCATTTCCGAAATATTCACGCATCAGTAGTATTGGTGGAAATATTTGATCTATCAGCGAAAACCTAGATGTTTTGCTAAAGAGCAGAAGAATTCGCATCTTTCCTACTTGCAGCAGTTATGGGCACATAGATGAATAAGTCGCCATTCAATATACCGGTGATAGCTCACAAATTCAACATTGAGTAACCATAATATATTTTTTTTTCGATTGGAGGTTTAACGACCACCGTGAGCAACTCAATGGGCTATAAGCAGTCACCCGTCCCTAATTTAGGGTCACTGGTTCCAGGGAAGGGAGAGAGCCAGTGCCGTAAGACAAACACAACATCCATGCCTCACCGGGATTCGAACCCGGACCCCGTTCGGACGAATGATCAGAGGCCATCGCTTAGACCACTGCGCCACCAGGGCGGCCCATAATATTTGTTAAAAACGCTTGATGTCTCCAGTAACATCAAGGACAAGAACTTGATTTTCGGTGATGAAGCATAAAAAAAAAAAAACTGCGATGAAAATAGTTAATTCGTGATATAGAAAGGCGATATTCCCTTTCTCTTCATAGGAATACAGAAAAGATAAATTCATCCACTTATCGCAGAAAATTTTTGAGTGGATTACATTTCTGAAGTATCAAACATCAGTCATGAAACCTCAATTTTTTTGGGGGAGGAAGGGGGAGATGTATCGGTTTTGGTAACATTGAGGAAAAGAATTTGGTTTTCGGCGATGAAAAATGGAACAAAATGGCGAAAAAAATACCTAATTCATGACATAAGAAGATTATGTCTTAATAAGCATCTTATCACTCATTCTTTTAACATGGCAAAACTACGCAAGGATATTAGTCTTCACCTTTCTAACATGTTGCTTCACATTACACAACTGCAATACATCCTCATTCCTCACACGACCAGAACGTGTCTTGCCACCCCCACCCCCGGTAAGTAACGCATTTCTCCAGCACACAAACGACTCCTATGTTTCTTCTGCAGTACCCAGGTTTCACTGCCATACATCAGAGTAGGAACAATTACACTCTCATACACAGCCATGTGGGACTCTCTTTAGAATCCATCATTCCTGTGAAAACCTTTCAAAGCAGCTATGTCTTTCAATGAAAAATTCACTCACATACTAATTTCATCATCCAATTTGTTCATCGGGTTAAACATGCTTCCTAAATACACAAACTCATTCACCTGGTCAATCACTGTGCCATTTAGACTTATATTACATTCAGTACTAACAGTTCCTTGCTCAAAAATCAAAACATTGTTTTTTTCCCTCAGTTTGAATTTCATGGAAACTTCGTACATCTGGGACAACATATTCTGCAACTCACTTTTGCTCTCTACCAACAGGACAGCGTCATCAGCACACAGCAATCTGCACACACTGATATTACCAAGACATAAACCAATATTGTCTATCTTGGAATTATGCATGCACACATCCATAAATATATTAAACAGCCATGGTGACATTACACAACCATGTCTGACCCCTGCACCAATAGAAAACCATTCTTATAAAACACCATTTACTCGTACACAAGCTCTACTGCCAGCATACATGGCTCTTACACTATTAAGTAGATTCCCAGTAACACCATATTTATTCAGTACCTTCCACAAAAGTGTCCTATTTACTCGGTTGTAGGCTTTCTCTAAATCTATGAAGGCAGCAAAATTTTATCTTCTATGAGGAGATTCTGATAAGCCTGCCTTTCACACCTTCTTTTCTGATAAATGAAACATATGTCAAATGAAAAGGCATCCTATCAAGTAGAGTTCATAGCAAAGTGTAATGGAGTTCATGTTCCTGAAAGGGAAGACAGTGAAATGTCCAAGAAATTATGTGATCATTGTCCTTTATTCCATCACATTTACGACAGAACATTTCAGCACTGAGGTTGAAAATTATCTATAAGGCCTTTGTGGTCACAGTTCTACAAAATGTGGATGCTGTTCACATGATTTTGGAAGATAGTAGAGATTCTGGAGATGTCCCATGTGAATGTGTTAGATTCACCATTCATGAGCTTTTGGGCATGAGGAAGCTCTCCGCCAAAGGGGTGCATATATGCCTGACCGCAGGCCAGAAGTGACATGGAGTTGCAGCATTTTCAGCAGGATATCTGCAGCAAAGGTGATGTAGTTCCTGTTCTGGGACTAGGAAAGGGTATAAATTCTTACTATATCAGCATACAAAAGAAGTATACATTTTTCTTTTTTTTTAATTTGAGTTCAAAATCAAAATTTCTACCCTCCATCACTATTTTTTCATTCCCTGCAGTCATTTCCTCTGCACAGTGAGCATGTAGCAGCATTTTTAAAACATAAATTTGCTTTAAAAAAGACATCAATTTTACTGGTTATGGACCGATTCTAAAATTTCATTTTGCTTTAAAAGAAAGGAATGGACGAGGGGGGGGGGGTCTACTGATTTGATTTTGAAGAAGAGACTGTTAGAAGTGGAAAAAACAACATACATTTTATTAGAAAAAACAGTTTAAAACACAATTTTTCCCCCACTATTTTCAAGACATTAAAAATGTGGAACATGATCAGAAAAATAAAAAAACTAAGAATAAAACCAGGACGAATCATGGGGAGGTCAGAAAAATTTGAAATTTTTCAAAAATTAAATTGCAGAATGTTCTCATTCCTGCTACAACAATCATTTCTATAGCAGTTTAGAATGTTCTCAGCCAGTGGATGACATGAAGACATCCAAAAAATATTGAAAATATTCAAATAAAGGTCTCACAATATAAAAAACATCCAATAAACAATTTCAAAAATGTTGAATAAATGTTAAAATCTTGACAATATGGAAAACTTTACACAGATGCTGAACACTACTTCACTGATATTTTAGAATTCCATACATAGCACATTCAATGTTCCCTATACTCCTTAGTGAACCAATGAATCTCACAGTGACTATGGAGAATCCATAACACTTGGAGTGTCTGTAACATTAGTGAACAGGAAACGCATTTACAGCACAAAATGAATAAAAAATCATAAATTATTAAAGTTCCACAAAAACCGGATTCCTGGACACTGGGTTTGAAAACTAAACATAATTCCACTAAATTGGGACACTTGGCAGATATGCATAAGTACAACACTAGAAAAATCTTGAGCTATAGAGCATCATGTAGAGAGAAAAAAAGAATGGACAAAAAATTCCAGGGTATTTTTAGAAAAAGAAAAATGAAATTCCAGAATGTACTAATCATGCTTATTAATATATGTACTTTTCCTTCTCATCCAAAATGCAATCCTCTGGTTCTGCATCACACATTTCAGTGCTTATGGACAGGAAAAATGTTTAAATTTTATGGGGGCAGCCACTGAATTCTGTCTCAGTGACCTGTGCTGTGGCCCAATGTGTGTGAGAGAGAGAGAGAGAGAGAGCTGTCTGCTCAGAACAGTGAGGCATTGATCTCTGAGTGCAATGAGAGTGGATTCTTGGAATGCTAAAATTTACATGTCAAATGTTACCATCTTTGAGGTGCCCCTTGAAAGCAGAGATGCTGCAAATTCTCTCTACCTCTTGATTGTGTTGAGCTCTCAATTGCCCGTTCCCAATCATGTGAGACATTCTCACTTGTGTGAACTGAGGCATGTACGGAACCTCCTCACTCTTTTTTTTCTTGGGTGTGCGACAGGAGATGCATGTCTTTTTCTTTTACCTTCTTGTTTTCAGCTTGGGATAAAAGTGCAGGCATGGGTGCAAGTTGTGAGATGGGGCCAAGACTGAAAATATTTTGAATACCCCCCCCTCACCACCACCATGCACACTCAGACAAACGCAATATACATTAAATATTATATGTGGTTAAAATTCATTATTAAATCAAAAGTGCATAAAACGACCGAACATTAATGCATATACATGTAAACAAAATTTGATGTCCATGCAAATTGTAATCGGAAAGTTAAATTTGATTATTAGGTAGGAACTACCAGTTGAAATTTAACAAATCTCCAAAATTCCTTAACCTGCAAAAAAAAAAAAAAAAAAAAAAGAAATCTTGCATTATATTCAAACCCAATCCACATATTTGCTGCTTATATAGCATTTTAAGCCCATAATAGAAATATGTTAACCAAATTATTGAAATTGTAATAACTAATACATAACATATCATGGAAGATATTTCAAATAATCTTTAGTAAATTCTGTTGAATCAAATAAGTGTTGCACACTTTTAAAAGAGTCATTTAAATTGTAAAATTTGCATAAGGATAAAACAAAATTATAATCAAAATTATGCATGTCCAACTGTAGTTATGTACACAGAGAGCTTTTTTCATTAATTCACTTCACCATAAATTTTCATAACCACCACAAATTTTCATAGGTGAATTATTTCTTTAAAAAAAAAACTTGTTATTGTGGCACACTTGGATTTTTTAACAGGCAAGTTCTCAGCAGTACCTTGTGGTGCAGGTCGTTTTCTTGTATGCTGGACAGGAGTAGTTGATGCTCCTTTTTTGAATCAATAGGTTTGGCAAGTGCAAGAGGAAGTGTAGTTGATGCACTTTCTTTTGAAGCAATATGTTTGGCAATGGAATTACTAGGACACAACTGCTTTGTTAAGCAAGTGGGAACATCTGTTGTTTTCCTAGTAATTTCATATTGAGGAATATTTGAGACTTTATTTCCTTTTGTTGATAGGAATTCCTTGTAAGAGACATAGGCGGAATGAATTGCACTACACATCTGCGTGGTGGGCTTTAATTCTACAGACTTTATCTTCTTTCTTCGTAAGCTGTATTTCACAATAGAAGCAGCCTCATAATTTTCCACAGTGAGACAACTTCTATCATCTGTAATAATGTCATCCATGATATTAAATGTCCCTTCAACCAGAGGACTAGAAAAGGTAGACAATAGAGCTCTCACAAGAATTCCTAAATATTTATACCTAATAGTAACACCATCACTCTCCTTCAAATCAAAAATATGTAACCACCAATCACAATCTATCCTTGAACTATCATCAAGACAGATTCCTGTGGCTTCCAACTCTGTTATAGCATTATCAAGTGAATACCTTCGAACCTCTTCTAAAAGAAAACTCCTACCTGAATCATTAATTACTTTAGGCAAGCACTCGCTTAATTTGTCAAATGCTGATAAAGTTGTGTTGCATCTCTGCTGCTTTGGATGCAGTACCGAAAGCCAAATCAACACTTTATTATTGAGTGGCAAGTTTTTCATCATATATATTGCAGTATTTTGATATGCGTGTCTTAAATTTTTATAAAATGCAGAGATCCAATTAACTTTCTTCTTTCGCAACTCTTGTGCTTCTGAGTAAGCAAACTTTCCAACACTAAAAAATTTATCAGCAAGTTGTATTTCTGTATTTTTGACATCAACACTCAGAAGTTGAATCAAACTGCTCTCTGGAATAAATTCAACTTTGATGAATGATGACAAAAAGTCCTTGCACAGGACAAACATTTCACAGTGGATTCAGTGCATCATAGGTGCCTCACATTGAAACACTTTTATGAATGAATGGAACTTGGACAATATACCTCTGTAAAAGTTCAGGAACAATGAGAATTTTTCCTGGAGGTGGACCAGAGAACGCAAAATTCTGTCTTTTTGTACTTTACTAGCTTCTGTCCATTTTTGTTTTGCAAGATGGGACGAATTACATGTATGCGGCAGTGCTGATCATCAGACACTTTTCGAGTCTTGTAAACATTACTCCAAAGTGCATCCTGAATGTCATAAGAAACATTGCTTGCAAAACACTCAATAAACATATTAAATTTTTGAAAAAATTGTTTCGTAGAATTATGCACTATATGCCCAACATCTCCATGAATATCCCGAAGATTTGGGTTTTCCTTTCTCATTAAAGTCTCCACTCCGCCCATACATCCCCACATTGTGTTGCAGTTATCCATCAGACAACTTATCACTTGAGTGAAGGCTAAATAATTTTCTGAAAGAAGTTCCTTCACCTTTTGGAAAATGTTGACAGCCGTGGCAACATTTTCTTTTTTGATCCAAGAAGATCTGAGACTGTTTTCTTTTGCTCCTCATCATAGAATCGTACCATTACATTGATGATCTTGTCCATTGCATTATTCGTAGCTTCATCTATGTTCAAGGAGAAAAAATTTCCCTTCAACTGTTGGACTAACTCCTTTCTCATGCACTTTGCAGTACCATGTGTATTGATGTAGGTTGCAGTCGTTCTGGACATTTTCAATTTAGAAAGTGCTAACTTATCACCTGCAAGATGCTTAGATAGCTCAACTAACTGTGGTGCCAAATTGAATGGCAGCGTGTTTTCACATAAAAATGCAGTCAGAACCGCTTTCTGATGTGCAATTCTGTCAGATATTGATGCTTTGGCTTGAACAGGAGTGACTCCAGGCAATGTTTGTGTAGGCTGCTGTGCTCGTACACACTTTTGATGATCAGCATCCTTACTGTGTCTGAACAGCACTTTTTTACCATTGCTCCCATAGTTTAACTTTCTGCTGCAGAAAACACAAAAGCTAATAAATCCCAGTTCCTTAATTTTCCGGCACCAAGAACCAAATTTGATGTCATGGGAATCAGTCTCATCTAACCATTCCCATCGCCACTTATTTTTAACACTGCTATCGTTCAAAGCAGGCGTATTTTTCGAAACTATGAATTTGATAGCTGACTGCATGTTGAAAAAAGGAATCACAAATTTACCAATAACTTGGTTAATTTCGCATACGTAAATTAATATTGAAATATGCACGCATACAGGCGTAAAAGTATGGCAAGATCGACTGGTACGACTCACTCCAAAGATTAGCTGTGACCTATGGCGGCAGAGCCAGTGGTGTCTTCACCTAATACAAGCTTGATGGGTGAACCGGTTATGGTGTGTGACGTACATGTAGCGAAGAGAAAGCCAGGGACAGGCGAGGTTGGGTTGGGGGTTATGACGTAGGCGAGGATCAGCGTAGAACCTCCAAGGGAGCTGCTCCTCGATTCCTCTTCAACCAGAATGCCCCTCTTACCCAGAATGCACCAGGCGCCGCTGCAACTTTGAGTTTACAATAAACGAGCTACTACGGTACGAACGTGGTCGCCGATGGTGTACTTACTTTCTGGAGTAGAGCGTATGGATAGAAAGGGAAAAAAGAAAAATACATATTTGGAAATTTTACTTTTACTGATATTTTCTTCCGTCCCGCTTTCGTCTTCTGATATTTTCAAAGACGGAATTCCATCCTCTGGACGGAAAACTTGCACCCATGAGTGCAGGTGACATGCTATGGATGTCATCAACTGTTACTGTTGCCCAGTGACCTACCTGGGATATAAAGAAGTGGGGACCCTTCTTAATGACAAAATCTGTTGCCTGACTACCTAAAAGCTAGGGCCCTGAGCTATTTCTGTTATTGCTTTATTGGACTGTCTACCAAACATGCTTATTATTTTTTATTCCAGATCACTTATACGAATAAATTCACTGAAAGAAGTTACTTTCCTAAACAAAGAAAGCATTGTAAACCCCGAAACTTGATGGAGTGAGATTAATTCCTCATCATTACAGAGCTTGCAAAAGCTTCATTCATAACTGGAAATCAACTGTTATTAATTTACAAGCTGTTTCTTCATCAGCTTCTTCAGATCATTAAATATCAGCTAAGGATATTTTGGTTGCTTTAATTTACATATTCTTGTTGTAGGATATTTTAGATGAAATTAACTGACTTTCTCTTTGTTTGCAGAGGCATAACAGAAAATTGCAACCACTCTAATCTCTAGTGTGAAGAAAAACTTACCACTGTCAAAGACCACCAATGGCATAAACATGAACAATGCACTGAAAATGTTAAGATTAACCAGAAAAGCAGATGGTGTAAGTGTGCATTTTAAGACTAAGCATTAAAAGGAAAACACTGCTGTTCATTCAATTTTAGAAAACAATGGTAAGCGATTCTTATCATTTGTCAATGGAACAGTACCGAAGTTGTCATTAGTGTTTCAAATAACAAATTGTTCTAGCATTGATGAAGATCTGCGGAACTTGCAGAAATGACAAGGTGTCAGCACTGATACACCATTTCAGAAAACCTTTGAAAAATGTTGGTAATAAGATCTTGAACATTTGAGGGGAGTTTTATGAACAAAAACAATATGATTGAGTGATCATAAAAACAACATTTCAAAGGGGTTGAGTCACTTCTAGAGAAGGATGTTTTTAGAAAAGTATAAAAATGCGCTTGGTCTGGTGATAAAAAGCTTTGCCTTTTGCCCTTTCCATACAATGTGAGCCAGATTTCTGTTTCATACAGGGATTTTAGTGTGACAGAGAAAACTGTTTGAAACTAGATGCTTTGAATGCTCTGATGAATACTGAAATGGTTTAAAGATAACAGGTGAGATATCCAGAATGGTAATTATAAGGAAAAAGACAAGATGAGAAGTCTACACATAGCATGAGTGTTTGTTAAACTCGTGGTAGGCAGAATTTTCTTTTTCATTGTTCATATTTTGAATTGAAACATGATTGCTAACAATGTTGTACATTGTTTTTAATGAAACTAAAAAAAGTTTTCGTTTTATGTTAGATATTTTTACATTTGATAACTATTTCAAATTACACATTTTGCTTCACATTTCTAAGAAGTTTAATTAATACATATATAGCAGTGCTAGCAACAATTAAGTGCTAGTATGGGAAAAGAATGAATTCCAGCCTTGCTTATGAATACTTACTTAATGTGAGAAACAAACACATGGGTGTGTGTGTGGGGGGGGGGGAGTAGACAACTGCCTATTAATTTAGCAAAAATGTTAAAAAGTTTAGATACATTAGAATAATTAACAACAGGTAACGAAAATAGCTTTTGATATATTTATTTCGCAGAGCTGCCAACTTTTCAAAATCAAAAACCGGGACATCAAAGTGCACCTGGTGGTGCTCGTGTTTACAATTTATAAATAATGAAATTATATATTATAGATTTCTTTATTATTTTATTACAGTTAATTACTTAATAAAAATAAAGAAATATTTACAAAAAAATTAGTCTTAAAGTATAAAATAAGATTAACAAACTTTGTTAACGAGTTTCCTTTTTAGAGAGTGAGACACTATTTTTTCCAGAGAGACACCATTTTTCTCCCCACAATAATAGGATAAGGCAAAACAGTTTATCCACGGAATATCACAATGCTGAAATTCTTCGGACACAAATTTGGCAATATTTTCACCTGTTGAACTGGTTTCCAGGCATGGCAAAGAGAGCAGCGCGCATCTCACTTGCTTGCAATCATTACCAAAGTATGTTACCATAATTGGATAAAGTTGATTGTCAGCATCATAACTGCCATTATTTGTGAAAGAAAACGGTCCACTTTTAACAGCACAGAGGACATATTTTAATGATATTCTGCCATTTTTTGAAAAATATGCAAAGTTTTTTTGTTCTCCAATATGCATATCTTTTTACTCTCTTCTAGGGAGTTAGGAAACATAGATGACAACATTCAGGAAATATGATCAGCTGGGGCTAGTAGTATGTTGTGCTCCAACAAAAATCCGGTAAACAGAACTTCTGCACGAATCGTTTGAAAATCATTTGGCACTGAAACAAAACAACCCATGTTGAACACACTTTTTGTGCTATCATGATTTTTTTATGTGTTTGTTAGTTCCAACATGTGTGACGATGTCTCCGTGACCAGCGTGAGAAACAGAGAAATCAGTGTTACACAAAGTCCAATATGCATGAAACTCACCCTTACGTGATGGTTTTACAAAGTCAAATTCTTTGGAGTATTTCTTCAAAAATCTTTGGTCCCGACGTTTAGATCCATTCTGGGGCTGTGAACTGAAATAATAACTTCCAACATAACTTGTTTGGTTTGAAAGATCAAAGTATGGAATCAGCATTCAACTTGAGCGTTAGCAAACAAACAGCTTTCCACTCCCATGAGGCTCCGCACAAGCGGCGTACGCTCATTGGCTATGAGCGCCATGGATGTGACATCATTAACCACTACTTCAACTTTCCAAGCCTCTGACGACAACCTGACTCGATAGAGCGAGAGGACCGCTTCACAGTCTTGCTATCATCGCAGGACACACGACCTTGGCAGTTGAAGTACCGTGGATTAACAAAAGAAATTTTTTCCCCCATTCGTTACCGATCCCCGCAGCCAGCGTTGATGCTGGAGAAAAATGATGGCCGATAACATTGAGCAAAAAAAAAAACATACATAAATAAATAAAAGAAAAAAATAAGAAAATCACAAAACCAGATTTTTGTAGAAAAATCGGATTCCCGGAAAATATTTTCGAAATCGGACAGAATCCGGGTAAACCAGGACACTTGGCAGCTATGATTTTGGAATATAATAGCAAAAACAACAAAGCAAAAAAGAACTCTGTGGAGAGAGGGAAAAAGAGGGGCTCAGATTTGGTAAATGCTTGGTGTGTGCAATGAAGACTTACATATTCCATTCATCAGCACTGAATCAAAACTTAAATTATTTGCCATAATTAAATAACAAAAATATTGTAGAAAGGCCTTTTAACATAACTTATCTCTTCATAGGAAATAGTTTATGCAGAGAGCAAAATTTTCCATTCACATACAATTACTGAAAAAGTATTTCATACCAATGTAGTGGGTACATACATAAATTAACTATTTCTTTACTGATTCAACTAACGTTTGGGCATTTGAAATAGGTATATGCTACACTGAAAGCAAAAAAAAATAAAAAAAAAAAAAAAAAAAAAATGCTATGTTGATTTACCCAACCATTTCTCAGACAACAGCAGCTTTGGAAGCTGGTTATACAGTTATGTTCACTAACTGTCAATTATAAATGCAAGTTTTTACAGTTATTTTTTCAGGTAGAACCATTCAATGGTGGTTTTAAATGATGCAACTTTTTACATGTTATATTTCCTTTGAGTGGAAAGCAATTTCTCGGTTGGAAGTTATTAATATTCGCTGTGAATATATATCGTGGTAATCAAATGCGATTCAAGGAAAAACCTTTCACTTGCCTCTCGGTTGTAGTTGGTCGATATTCAAATCTTTGCACTGTTGTTTTCATCAGGTTCTTGGGTGTAGGCTTTCTTTTTTTTTTTTTTTTTTTTTTTTGATTAACTTCAAAAAGTCCGCACGTTTCTTGAGTAGGATATACTTTTTAGTTGAACTACGGGAGGCACATGAAGACAAAGGGGATGAGAAAATTATGTTGGAAAACTTGAAAAACGGAAAAATGAATCACTCGTAAAAATATTTGCATGAGGAATTGCAATCACCAAAAAACTTCGTCAGACTTTTTAAAATCTCGATACATTGAGAAATACGTGCATAAAAGTTTTTACAGGTGTGTAATTGAATTGAGGTGTGTAGTTGAAGTCCAATCCCGAAACCAAAATATCAGAAAAGTTGACAAAATTTTCTTTCAGACATGTACCCACAATTGAATCACACATGAGATATGCCAGAAATTCAGAAGTTATGAGATAATGAAAATCTTTAAAAATAACCTACTTTATGGCATGGTATTTCTGTAACACAGCATAGACCATATATTCTGAATCTGTGATAAACAGAACTTACATTAATAAGTTAACTACATAAATATAAATTAAAGAAAACTAAGGCTATTCTAATTAATGAATGGGAACTGTACACAAACTATACTCAAAATAGTACAACTATACTAACTATACCAATGATCCGAATTTCTTGGTGTAGAATAGGAATCAAAGTTTCCAAGCTTTCGCACATCAACCAGATGGCTTTCTCAAGGAAGGTAGATAGCAGACTGCAAACTGGATTATAGAAGCTTCAACAATTTAAACACGGTGACTTTACAATAAATGAAGAGTTGCAAATGTAATTATACAATCAAAGACACGAGACATCATGTTCGTTTTGCACGCGGAATCCTTGGAGGAAAGCAATAGGCATTCACTATTTGAAGAATTGGTTCCAAATTTGTGGTAACTCTAGTGAGATGCTGTCATTGCAGGCCTCATTGTTGGTAATGATCTCCAAAGTTTCTCAAATGGCAGTGGATTTAGGAGTAGAGTAGGAAGCTAATTTCTTTATGTCATCCCACATAGGATCAGCAGACTTGAACTGGACTTCTCTGGATACGGCCATGGTTAATTTGTCTCTCTTTATGTCCCTCTTATGCTCATTGACTCTAATTCTAAATGAACGTTTGGTCATTCCAATGTAGTATCGTCTGGAGCCATCTGGATATTGTAGAGGTATGGCATAAACACCTGCCTCGTTGGAAAATGGGGGATTGTCAGTATTTCGCTTAAGCATAGCATAGCATATAAAGATGCCGGAGATCTTATTCCGACACTAAGGTTCATCTTCTTGGCTGCATTATTGAGTTTATAGGAAACATTTGGTACATAAGGAATGGAGCTCAGGTAGTGTAGCCATAGCATAAGATTAGCATGACTTTCTGTTTTTTTTATATACACTGAAGAGCAATTGAATTAGAAATACCTGTCTAGTAACGTGTAGCACCACCTTTCATCCTGATGACTGTGGTGATTCGTCTCGGCATGGACTCGACAAGACATCGGAAGCGTTAGGAAGCCATACGGATCCACGACCCCTGAACAAGCTCCCACAGTTCACGAAGATTTGATGGAGGGGGCTCAGAGCCTCGAATATCTCTCTCGATGGCATTCCAGATTTGCTCGATGGGATTGAGGTCAGGTGAACTAGCTGGCCAGGAAGCGAGGTCACGTCGGTGGAGTGTTCATCCAACCATTCGGATACAATTCAGGAGCGATGGCACGGTGCATTGTCTTGTTGCAGGATGAAGTCCCCAATGGGATGTTGAAGACGCACAAACAAGAGCAAATGGTCGTCCAGGATATCCTGGTAACATTGACCTGTGAGGGACGATGTCACACGTACCAGGGGTCCCATTTCAGTCCACGTAAACAGTCCCCAGAGGATACTGCCACCCCCACCAGCTTGAAGAGTTCCCTGCTAGCAAGAAGGATCCACCGCTTCATGTGGTTTGCGCCGTACTCGTAACCTGCCATTCGCATGTGCCAACGTGAATCTCGACCCATCAGTCCAGGCAACATTTTCCCACATGTCTAGGGTTCAGTGGCGATGTTCCCGTGCCCATGCTAATCTTTGCACCCTGTGATGTGCGGTCAGCAGCGGTACCCTCGTGGGACGATGGCTTCTGTACCCCATAGCAAGGAGATGGTTCTGGATGGTGTGGCTGCTTACACGTTTTTGTGCACCAGAGTTAAATTGCAGAGTGATTTCTTGCACTGTGGCCCATCTATCCGCTGTTACAATGCGAGCTAGCCGATGATGACCCGGCTCATCCACACGCTGTTGCCCACAGCAGTTGGCTCTTGCAGGGATGGTTTTACCGGACTCGATGTACTCGTGGTGCACCCATGACACAGTGGCTTGTGAAAATCCCAGTGCCTGCACGACTTCCGAGATGGAGTGACCCATTCGTAGGGCCCCGACAATTTGCCCACGATCAAATGAGCTTAGATCCTTTGTCTTACCCATACTGCATCAGACTCTTACCGATTCCCATAGCATCACTCCTTATATTTTTGGATCGCTGCATACGTCATGTTGTTTACGTTTACAGGGCCGCCCACAGTGCCACATTTGCACAATGCCAGCTGTCTCTAATTCATGGAATAAAATATTGCCATCCTATGCACGATTAAAATAACTAAAAGTTAAAAGAACTGATGTTCCTGTACACACCAAATGTGGTGAAAATTATCTAAATGACAGATTAAAACAACATAAGATCTTTCGATCCCTCTTGGGATCATCCTCTGATGTGCTCACGAATTGGTGATTCCAACCTTAAATAACAGAAGGGCAGGTGTCACGAATAAATCTGTGCATTCACTAGATTGAATCCTGACACCTGCCCTTCTGTTATTTAAGGTCGGAATCACCAATTCGTGAGCACATCTGAGGATGATCCCAAGAGGGATCGAAAGATCTTAGGTTGTTTTAATCTGTCATTTAGATAATTTTCACCACATTTGGTGTGTGTACAGGAACATCAGTTCTTTTAACTTTTAGTTATTTTAATCGTGCATAGGTCGGCAATCTTTTATTCCATGACTAACTAAGCACGAACTTTCATCTATTTGTCTCTAATTCAATTGCTCTTCAGTGTATCTATGCATAGTGTTCGTGTAGTATCCTACCTCAGTGGCCAATTCGATCATGCTTTTTAATTTGTTTAGTCTAAAAGGAACATTGAAGGATATGGCGAAGGCTCTTCTGATTTGAGAACGAAAGAAAGCTGTCTTGTAATCAGCGGGGCAGAATGAGTAGCGGAGCATCAAGTTGGGAACGGAAGTGGGTTTATAATAGACTTGTGCACGGAGGTGATTTTCAGGCAATCTACTCGGTAAAACATCCAGATAAGGCAATGCATTATTGCGTTCTAGCTCCATAGTGAAATTGATTGTAGGATGCATATCATTGTTTTTATCCAGGAAAAGTGGGAGAGTCTTTTCCATGAGGTCATATGAAAAATATATCACTGGCATATTGCAGCCAAGTGGTAGGTCTTGGGGTAATGCTGGTGAATATGTGCTGCTGGATTGAGCGAAGGATTACTTCTGCGAGAATTGCTGAAAGTGAAGATTCCATCAGAGCGCCATTTGTCTGTTTATAGATTTTTCCTTGGAAACTGTAGTAGCTAGAATTTGAGATTAAGTCCATTAATTTGAAGATGCTGAGGAAATACTCTTGCAAATAAAGTGATGAACTAGATATGGCCTCTTAATATTTTGATGGCTTCAGGCACTGGTACCGAAGGATAAAGAGAAACCACGTCGAAACTGCCGATAATGTCGCTTTGTTGGACAGTGATTTGCTTGATTTTCATGATAAAATCTAGAGTGGATGTTATTATAAAATCCGATTCAAGGAGGTGATTGGTCAGAAATTTGCAGATTGCCTTCCTAAATGGTACATCAGTGCGGATCTCCTCGACATGATGGGTCTCAATGGATTATCAGGCTTCTGAAGAGCTTCGGGATCTGGGGGCTTAGTGGTAATTTGGCTGCTTTCTCGAGATCCTTCGGGATAGTGGGAAACCTGGCAGCTCTTTGTACTTGTGCAATCTAATGATTTAGAGGGTTGGTTCGTAGTACTACAGATCCAGAAGAGGAGATAAAGTCTTTGAGTTTTTGACTGTAGCATCCATAATAATCAGTTTTTCATATGGCCTCGTGGAAAGGAGACTCTCCTGCTTTTCCTGGATAAAACCAGTGATATACACCCTTAGTGGAGGTGCTACACAACAGAAATCATTAAAAAAAACTGCAAATTGTGATAAGAATATCCCCATTGGTATGAATGTAGTTTATATATACAATGAAAATAAGATGGGGAGGCATTGTCCAAAGTGATAGAAATCCAAGATGGCAGCTATTTTTCAAAGAGATTTTGTACCAACTTTCTTTTTACATATCATACAAAAGAGTGTTTGGTATCAATTTATATGTTTTTGAGGTCAAGGATTTCATTTTTCATGTTAAAAATAGGCTAAGAATCAATATAGGTGCTATTTTGTCGCATATACTGGGTAAAGTGAAAGAAAGTGGAACTCAATATTTCCTCTTACTAACAAAAATGAGTATTTATTAATGCCTGAAGTATACTGAATATTACCAAATTTGAACATTGCTTTTTAAAAACATAGCTTTTTAACAACATTGGCCAGCACCACATCATTCATCACATTCGTTCTTACAGTTGCACAAGAGTGTGCAAGACAAGCCACCACTTCTGCAGCCACACTTGTTCTTACAGATTTTGCACATACATTTGATTAGCTCTTTACATGAATCAGAAATTTCTGGCAACTCCGACCATTTCATTTGCCATGATACATCATCTAACCACCAGCCTTATTCGGTTAGAGATGGTACATATATTGTGCATCTGTTTGCTTGTCCCAAAATGTGTCCAGCTTGGAAAGCACTACATAATACCTGTTGTTGTAATGCATCCTTTGTCGGTGGGAGACTTTCAAGCGGACGGTTTTTGGTCACCAGTTGTTGTAATGTATCCTTTGTCGGTGGCAGACTTTCAAGCGGACGATTTTTGGTCACGAACAACTCTTGTCTTGCATCATTTACACTTGTATTGTTACTGGTCGAACAGTACAGTAGTACTACGTATTTTTCAATAATGCCTAAAATTTCTGTAGGAATGGAAATGTGCAGTTGCAAGATGAATGAAAATGAAGAAGTAGCTTTGTTAAAGAGCATCTATGTCTTCCAAGTTGATTCTTTTTTTTTTTTTTGTCTTTCCTGTGAAACTAGCATGGCCTATAAAAGCATAAAATCCTGAAATTTGAGAGTAGCATGAATTCCACTCTCAAATTCTTGTATTAACCGACAATTTTCTGGTCCTGCAACCATTCAACGTCTTAGTGTTGATGGATCCTGTGTCAACCCTACTGCGCCGCCATCCCCTTTCAGAAACTATTGCGTTACTTTGTTCATGTGTTTGGTCTACGTTGATTGCTGAGAGGATTCTGTTTGATTGTCTTATCACAAACTGTCCTGGACAAAATGAGCGATGTATGTCTTGTAGTTGAATCTCTGCATCAAAAAGGTTTTTCAGATGAATTGGTAGCCAATGTGCATAGTTACGATGATCAAGAAAACAAAACCAAAGAATCATTTTTTTTTTAGATGATCAGTTACGATGCAACGAATAGTTTCCTTCTCTGATTCAGCAAACAAAGAGAAAGGGTTTCCATATTGGGACAAGTCAGCCAATATTTGAACATTACACTCTCTTTTGCTCGTTTTTCACACCAAATCTTAAATTCAATCTCAGGACTATTTTCTTGATAAGCATCATACAACAAATAGTGTAGTGCTGCAGCAGTTACTTGGTGAATTACTCTGGCTTTTGTCATGTAGGTTACTTTTAGATAACTTTCAGCAGCACGAGGAGATGCAATATCAGAATGGGCAATTGCACCATTCCATCTGCTTCCTGACATCCACTGACCCAAAACTAGGAGGAAAACTTGTTCAATGTGAAATGCACCGAATATCACCAGGAACCTCCCCCCCCCCCATATGTGTCTGGGTAATTCCACTGAATCAGTCCACTGCCATGACAGGCATTTGATTTCCATTAAGAAATTGTGTAACTTGTTTCATTATGTTTATCGCAAGCTTAATCACAGCTATTGATGACAAGTCTTCGTAAAACAGTAATAAAAGTGTTCATATTCCAGGAATGAAATCAGTTGGAGCTTTTTGATCACTTGCATGGTAGACAGCACACGATGCATCAAGTCCAATATTGGTATCTTGGCTAATAACATGCTTTACACACAGCCATGCAATCTCTTCTTTCTTCAGATTCGTATCAGTGGTTGACAACATCAGTTTTGATATAGCATCAGAACAAACTGGAATAATAGATTCTTTTGATTGAAGGACTGCTGGCTGCATTAAAACATTCTTCTGGAAGACTTGGTACACTTTGCTTTTTGAAGGCACTTATGTCATACTTCATAGCTTGTATAGGGCTTACTGTTCCTATACATTCAGATGTTGGATTTTGAAATACAGATATACTTGTCCCATGAAAGGCACTCTCTGAGGTTGAAGTGCTTGGATTGTATTCTTTGTTCTGGTCAGCCCCAATTGTGAAGACCCCTTCATGTAATTTTGATGGGCACACTAACTTTTCTTCTTGGAACTTAACATTTACAAGTTCACACATCGCTGATGAGAGTTCCAGCACACGAGTACATGAGATTGAAAGTCTAAGTGAATGTAGCTTTTCCACGATTTCTTTTTTTCGCATTTTTCCAAATATTGAAAAACCCATATAAACTTGCAGGAGGGGAAGGGGGTGTCTCTATTACTTTGATGCCTCAATATATTCCCAGTTGGTTTATGGGACCATCCAAATGGAATGACAAGTGAAATTGATTTTGTTATGTGTAACAAAAAATTCGTCATAGAAGACTGCAGTGTGCTAAACAAGTTCAACGCAGGTAGTGACCATAGATTGATGAGATGTAAGGTACACCTCAACACTAAACTTGAACGTGGCAAGCTCATAAGACAAACAAAATGTATTGACATAACCAACCTTAAAAAACACCATAATACCTTCAAGTTGGAACTGAAGAACAGATTCTCTGCTTTAGAAGGCCTAACATCGGAAGAAGTGGATATTTCTGAAGTTAACAGAAAAGTAACCAAAGCTCTTATGGAAACAGCAACAAAATTAGCTGGGTCTAAGAACAAGTTGCATGTGAGCAAATTATCAGGAAAAACCAAAATGTTGATGCAAAAAAGAAGAGAGATGACAACAACTAAAGAAGAGAGATGACGACAACTAAAGAAGATGTGACTTCCAAAGTGGAATATATAGAGCTATGCAAGACAGTACGAAAAAGTATCACTGAAGACGTAAGGAAATTCAACTGTGAACTAGTAAGGAAAGCAATTGAAAACAACCAAAGCCTAAAGATAGCAAAGGGACATCTCAGTAAGGGGAAAAAACAGATTATGGCACTGAGAAAAGAAGATGGTTCTGTAACAAGAAATAGAGGTGAAATTTTGACAAGAGTGAAAGATTTCTACTCCAAATTATATGAAAGGGATGATACATGCACTTCAGACATCATGAAAGATACCAGTACCAGAGTTCCTTCCAGTCCTTCCAGCAGAAGTTGCACATGCAATCAAGATCATGAAGCGGGGAAAAGCTCCAGGAGAAGATGGAATTACTGTAGACATCATACAAGAAGCACGTGGAGAAATCGAAACAGTACTCGCCCAAATTTTCACTTGATGCCTTAATGTAGGGAATATTTCTGAAGATTGGAACAACGCTACAATGATCCTGCTACATAAAAAAGGTGACATTGAGGATCTCAGGAACTACAGACCTATCAGCCTCCTATCAGTGGTTTATAAAATCTTCACTAAAGTTCTTTCACACCGCTTGAAGGTGACACTGGACATGGCTCAACCGAGAGAACAAGCTGGATTCAGGAGTGGCTACAGCACAATAGATCATATCCACGTACTGAGAGAACTAATTGAAAGAGCGAGGGAATATGAACTTCCATTGTGCATGGCTTTTATCGATTATGAAAAAGCCTTTGATTCAGTGAAACCATCAGCAGTTACAATGGCTCTGAAATCCTGCGGTATTGAAGATGCGTACATTAATATTATTAATAACATCTATGAAAATGCAAGTGCAAAGATTCAGCTGTTTGAGAATACAGCACACATAAAAGTTGGAAAGGCAGTGAGACAAGGTGACACCATATCTCCGAAGCTCTTTAATGCCTCATTGGAGAGTGTCTTTCAGTCGCTGAGCTGGGAAAACAAGGGGATAAAAATTAATGGAGATTATCTAACCCACCTTCATTTTGCTGATGACAGTCATTTTTGCAACTACCCCATCAGAGCTGAAGAGTATGATACAGGAACTTGCTGACAAGAGTAAAGAAGTGGGATTAAAATGAACTTTCAGAAGACAAAAGCGATGTTCAATGCTTTTACAAGAAATCAAGATTTATCGATTGATGGAGAAAAGCTGGAGATAACAGACACGTACGTTTATCTTGGACAGCAGATATCAAGTGAGGGTCACATTGATGAAGAAATTAATTGGCGTACAAAACTTACCTGGAGAGCTTTTGGAAGAAACAGCATAATTTTCAAGAGCAATATGCCATTATGTCTTAAAAGAAAAGTGTTTGATCAATGCATCCTTCCAGTGCTTACGTATGGTGCAGAGACGTGGACCTTAACTAAAAGAGACATACAAAGGCTGCAGACAACTAAAAGTAGCATGGAGAGATGCATGCTTGGTGTAACCAGGAGAGATAAGAAGAGGAACTCATGGATCCGAAAAATGACAAGAGTGGAAGATATCATGATCAGAGTAAAATCCCTGAAATCGATGGTCTGCCAGAAGGACAGACCATCGATGGACAGCCGAAATTTTAGATTGGATTCCAAGGGACAGGAAAAGACCCAGAAGAAGACCACATGGGAGATGGGTGGATGAAATTCGAAAGTATGCAGGAGTGACATGGAGGAGACTGGCACAAGACAGACCATTGTGGAGGAAACTTGGGGAGACCTTCGTCCAGCAGTGGATTGATAATGGTTGATGATGATGATGATATTAAAACACAGCAATTGCGATATTGTGAGAGATGGTTGGGTAACAACTTCAATGACTTCAATATTTGCACCACGTAACAGCACATTCACAATAGCCAGTAGGGATTGAGAAACAGATTTACATTGGGATTCATCAACGAAATCAACATTGAACATGTTCTTGTGCTGAAGAATTTCTTTTCTTACCATTTCCGCAACATGCAATAAAGCAAGTGTATCTTCATCTCGATCATCTTTACAAGCTTGCAGCATGGCGTCACCAACAGTTTGTCATATGCCAAAATGTACTCTCTGCCAGACATGTTTGCCATCATATATGGGAAATATGCAAGAATCCTTTGTCGTAATCTTGAAGTGTGTACATCAGGCATACAGTTTGTCATATGCCAAAATGTACTCTCTGCCAGACATGTTTGCCATCATATATGGGAAATATGCAAGAATCCTTTGTCGTAATCTTGAAGTGTGTACATCAGGCATACAGTTTGTCATATGCCAAAATGTACTCTCTGCCAGACATGTTTGCCATCATATATGGGAAATATGCAAGAATCCTTTGTCGTAATCTTGAAGTGTGTACATCAGGCATGTGTAATTGCTCATCCACTCCTATTAGTTGCGTTAGTCGCACCTTGCACAATTTTTGTCAGGGTACTCGCTTTGAAAACTGGTTGTGTTCCATTTGGATCTTTCATACTTTTCTCCATGAAATTGACCAATTCTGCAAAACCTACTCCCTTAGATATATGAACACTGCTGCTTCTTGCTGGCGTTTGACTACTCCGAGACTTTTTGTACAATCCTGCCAAACACTTTGCATGGTATTTTGCATCGGAGCAATCATATCGCCACCACAATGTTTTGCTAGTAGAACACTATTTCCTTGTTCAGTGGCACACTCCCTCACCTTTTTATCTACATGCAACATTGTAACATTAAACAATTGTTCCTTAGTGGTCGCAGAACCATCACAAAAGAAGCAAACATCTTTAGAAATAGATGATCGGTGTTCACATTCATGTGATGATGTCAGCTCTTTTTTCTTACCTTCAGAAAGTTTTTGTTTTTTTGCTCTTTCAAACATCATGGAAGTGTAATTTAATGCACATTTTTGTGCTACTTAGCTTGTCTTTTTAAAAATGTTCATTTCATCCCGCTGTGGTCTCCATCAAACATCTTTATTTTAATATCCATGGGTAAGGCATTAATATCTTCAAAGTCCTGTTTCGCAAGTGTTGCATATCCAGCATTAAGTGAAAACACATTTTTATTATTCGCAGGACACACCAAATTATTAGCCCATGTGTTTTGGCACAGTATAAAATTTTTTAAATCAACATGTTTCGATTTTTCCTCACCCAGGTCACTGGCAGAAACTAATCAGAGCCACTTTGCCATTTTTAGAATGCCACCTTCACATAGCCAAATTTAAAAAAATTAATAACAGGGATTGGTGGCATATTAAATAATACTGAAATCTTTTTACAAGTAATATTGAAATCTTTTTACAATGATATTATTTTAAACAGGAGCCACGAATATAAAATCCTGAAATTGTGATAAGAATGGCTTAAAACTCAGGCTTCACGTGACAATAACACAAACATATAAACGAGTGAAACACAGAGTCACGTACAGTAAAAGGTTTGTTTAGCGGTAGCTTTCGGTCATCCTACGACCTTGACCACCTGCGATCGACTGGATGGGCTGGTTGCCAGAATTTAGAAGAGAGATCCAAATAAATGGGATTTGGTGAGGGGTCTCTGAATTGCAGTTTTTGGTGAACAAAATTTCAATGCTGCCTTGGAAATGCAGAGATGCCTTGTTGATGAAAGGGGCAACTTTTTTGGTTTCTTTCCAAATGGGAACTGCAGAGGTGTTTTCAAGGGTTAGTGCAGATAATGCTGTCTTTGGAAGACCATTGGAAACATCTTTTTTGTGTTCACCAAGTCTTGTTTTGATTTTTCGGTATGTGCTTCCAATATACACTGAGATACCAGAGGAAGTTGAAATAGGAATAGCATAAACTCCAGTAGGGTCCAAGGGTGAGACAGAATCCCTGTCCTTAAGCAGGCACATTATTGCAGAAGGGTTTGGTTTCGCTGTGAGAGTGTAGCCCATAGTTTTGAAAAGTTTACACTTCTTATAAGAGAAGGATCCATGGAAAGGGATGGAACCAATGAATGGTGGTTTTTCCATATTATTGGTGAGAGAGCAGACAGATTTTTTAAGTGGGAATTTTGGAGGAATTTTTGAATTGTAGAAGGTCAGAACTGATTGGCTTCGGCAATTTTCTTTATGGTGTCAATTTCTTCATTGAAGGAAGATTCAGTGTTGCAGACAATCCTGGCATGATTGATATAAGTTTTAAAGGCTGCAAATTTGTGAGCAGTTGGGGAGTGGGATGAAAATGGGATTATGTTTGCTATTGCAGAGGGTTTTCTGTAGACAGATCTGTTGAGATGATTCCCTTGCCTTGCCAGGTGGACATCCAAAAAGTCAATGCCTTGCTGTGATTCTTCATTGACAGTGAATTTTATTGATGGGAACTTTAGGGAAATCTTTTCAAGAAGAGATTCATGGTCAGTTCTATTGTGTGGCCAAATTACAAAAATATCATCAACATATCGAAGCCAAACAGAAGGTTGTAGATTGTGTTCCATGACTATGTTTTTTTCGATATGTTGCATGAAAACTTCAGCCAAGAAGTGGAGAGAGAGGTGAACCCATCGGAAGTCCTTCTTGCTGACAGTAGTATTTGTTGTTGAACTTCAAACAATTAAGATCTCTCAGAGTTCGAAGGCAGTCATACAGGTCTTTTGTTAGTGGGCCAGAGAGTGATTGGTTTTCTTTTAGCAACTGTACTAGCAGCATATGAGAGTGGAAAAGAGGGACTGAAGGGAAGAGAGAGACTACATCCAGAGTGAACATTTTGTCAGAGGGTTCAATGCTAGGAGGGAGTTTTCTAATGAACTCTTTATAGTGGAGGAAATTGACAAAAGATGGCTCTCTCTTCCCTTCAGTCCCTCTTTTCCACTCTCATATGCAGCTAGTACAATTGCTACAAGAAAACCAATCACTCTCTGGCCCACTAGTGAAAGACCTGTATGACTGCTTTCGAACTCTGAGAGATCTTAATTGTTTCAAGTTCAACAACAAATACTACTGTCAGCAAGGACTTCCAATGGGTTCACCTCTCTCTCCACTTCCGGCTGAAGTTTTCATGCATAGTCATGGAACACAATCTACAACCTTCCATTTGGCTTCGATATGTTGATATTTTTGTAATTTGGCCACACAATAGAACTCACCTTGAATCTCTTCTTGAAAAGATTTCCCTAAAGTTTCCATCAATAAAATTCACCATCAATGAAGAATCACAGCAAGGCATTGACTTTTTGGATGTCCACCTGGCAAGGCAAGGGAATCATCTCAACAGATCTGTCTACAGAAAACCCTCTGCAATAGCAAACATAATCCCATTTTCATCCCACTCCCCAACTGCTCACAAATTTGCAGCCTTTAAAACTTATATCAATCGTGCCAGGATTGCTGCAACACTGAATCTTCCTTCAATGAAGAAATTGACACCATAAAGAAAATTGCCGAAGCCAATCAGTTCTGACCTTCTACAATTCAAAAATTCCTCCAAAATTCCCACTTAAAAATCTGTCTGCTCTCTCACCAATAATAATGGAAAAATCACCATTCATTGGTTCCATCCCTTTCCATGGATCCTTCTCTTATAAGATGTGTAAACTTTTCAAAACTATGGGCTACACTCTTACAGTGAAGCCAAACCCTTCTGCAATAATGTGCCTGCTTAAAGACAGGGATCCTGTCTCACCCTTGGAGTTTATGCTATTCCTATTTCAACTTCCTCTGGTCTCTCAGTGTATATTGGAAGCACATACTGAAGCATCAAAACAAGACTTGGTGAACACAAAAAGATGTTTCCAATGGTCTTCCAAAGACAGCTTTATCTGCACTAACACTTGAAGACACCTCTACAGTTCCCATTTGGAAAGAAACCAAAAAAAGTTGCCCCTTTCATCAACAAGGCATCTCTGCGTTTCTAAGACAGCATTGAAATTTTGTTAACGAAAAACTGCAATTCAGAGACCCCTCACCAAATCCCATTTATTTGGATCTCTCTTCTAAAATCTGTCAACATTCTAACACCCCAACTTCAAGTTGTAGTTCTTGCAACCAGCCTATCCAGTCGATCGTGGGCGATCAAGATCGTAGGATGACCAACAGCTACCGCTAAACAAACCTTTTACAGAGTGTCCAGCAGCAAATGTAAAAAATAAAGGACATCTGAAAAGTGCTGGTGCCCCCCCCCCCTCCCCTTAAAGGTTCCTGTTTTCAGCTGAAATCTGCTTTAAACATGTTAAAAAACGAAAGAATTTTTATTTTTCAAAATGGCCTCCTCTTCATCCCTTATAGCCATTCTGTTCCTCCCACAGTTATAATTCAATTTTCACATTTAAAAAAAAAAAAATAATTTCTACACTTATAATTGATTGTATGTAAAATAATATACATTGACATAGGTACAGGTATACAAAATACATATAAATTGAATACATTTTATAAAAAAAGTTCCAGCAACTTAACGTTTCTATGCACAACCTTTTTTCCCAAATAAAAATAAGTACAACATCACATACCAGTATGAAAAAGAGTGAACAATATAATGTGCAAGTGCCTAGTGGGTTAAAATTGGAAAATGTTACACATACACCTTTTAAATGTCATAACTTCACAAAAACTGAAAACAACTGCTATATTTCAAACACACAAAACAAAACTATTAATCTTTCCTTATTCTTACTCATGCCTTTTTTGACAAAAAACACACCACACCACACCTTTAATGTTTTTCCTGTACAAAAACAAAAGAGGATAAGACACTTTGTTTAATCTTGGCTTTATCTTTCTGTATTATTTTCGTCATCTCCTTTTCAGCTTCTTTTTCCAAATTATCAGCCTCATTCAGTGATTTTTGTACTTTGGCCATTAAATCTTTGACAATTTGTCTTTGATGATTTGCTTTAAGTCTCTTCTCATCCACTTTCTTTTCTCGCTCTTTTATTTGAAGTTTTTCTTCCTTCTTTCTTAATTCCTCAGCTTGTTTGTGGACAGCTGCCTCTTGATCTTTCGTAGACTGTTTCTTCTGTTCTTCTTCCAATCGCATACGTTTCTCTTCAGCTAGATGTTCAGCAAACATTTTGTGAGCATCCACACATGCTCTTTTAAGAGGTGGCGTAACTTCGATATCATCACATACAGTTTTTGTCCTCTTCATATGAGACTTAACTCTTTTCAAAGAAGTCACAGTTTCATCATGTAGTTGAGTTCTTTTACAAGTCAAAATGTCTCTGTCAACTGAAAAACTTCACTCCACATCACTGTTACCATGATGTATGGTCAAACATGCCATGATCAAACCTTGAAGGGTTGCATATCTCTGAGGGTTCTTTTTGAAAATTTCTGCCCAATATTCATCAATGCACTTTTTGCCATCAACATTCTCCAGCTTGCACAAATCCCATTCCGTGGACAATTCATCTAGCTTTAGGTTTGGAACAACATTAGGAAGGCTTTTAGCAATATTCATAAGTGAAGCAACACTTTTTGGGCTGTTCTTTTGGTCTGGCTGCAGTACACGCAAGTCTCTTAATATTTTGTTCTGCAATGAAAGATAGTGCAGCAACTTTTTAATTAACACATTGTAGAATTTTTTCCACTGTAAAAGTAGCATTTTTTTCTTTGTCTCTGTTAGAGACTTCATTGCACTCTTTGTCAAAACACCAATATTTGAAATCTCCAAAGGTTTCAATGAAGTCTCCAAAGGTTTTGAATGTTGACTGACATCTAAATCTGCAAGTTTATGGCCTGGAGTGTTATCAACAACTTCATCTACCATAGCTCTTTTCATTACCATCTTTACTAATGAAGTCATTTCATAATAAAGAAGATGAATCAGAGGTCCTTCTTTCTGAAAAAATAACTGAAATTTATTCACAATACTAAATACACCATGCATAAACTGATAGTGGATGAAAATGTCTCCTTGTTTCAATGCAGAAATTATTCTGTGCAACTTTTCACTGGTTTTCAGTTCTTTGGAACGATGTGCAGGTACAAAGGATAAGAAGTAGTGAATCAAGGCATCTTTTTGCTCCAATAAACGATCAAATACTGGTCCAAAAGTTTAAAATCTAGCTTCAACAGGTCTCATAAATACATGTTTTGGAGCAACTACATGTTCCTGACTCTTGCCATAATCAACTGATCTTACACTATTGCCATGGAAATAGTAGAATACATCCACTGCAAATTCAGAAAGTGAAGAATCAAATTCTTTTACAGCCTTTTTTTACAGCATTCATGACATGATGTAATGAATATCGACCTACATCAAGCAAGTGGGGACTTTCTTGCTTTAAAAGAGTTAGCATGCCTTTTTTACAGCCTACCATAACTTGTGGACTATCGGTCATAACGCATATTACCTTAGATATATTGATGCCACACATTTGTAGAACAGAAATCAATTTTTCTTTCATGGGAAGTGCTTTAGCTTCTGGCAAATATACCCTTTCAAGAAAATCTATTACAATTTGCTGTTGCACATCATCAAAATATCGTACGATAATTTCAAGCTCTTTTTTATTATGCACACCGCTGGCATTGCTTTCATCTAGTCCAATTGACACATATTTCCCTTTCAAACTTTCCTTTAAAATAGTTTCACAGGTTTGCTCCAAACCATATGTAACTAGGTAAGACATCTTTGTTCGGTACATTGAAAATGATTCAGCAATTTTAGAGTCACGAAACATTCTCTGAAACAACTGTGTTGAATGATCACAAAACCTGAATGGAATATTGTGTTCATCAAGTGCAGAGGCCCACAAAACTTCAGCAGTAGTAACCTGATTACCTAATTATTGTTTGACTTTTGAAACTTTTTGTCAAGTCCCTTTGACTTTGTTACAGCTTCTCTATTTTTCTTGTGATTTTCACTTCTTGAATGTTGTAAAACTGTTTGAACTCCCATTGTAGAGACTGAAAATTCTTTTGAGCACCACACACATGAAGCTTGAGTGTTCTTCTTTCCTGGTCTGCACCATTTGCCAATTTCATCATCATTATTGTCTTTTTGACAAGAGGACCAATCACTTTGATAGTGGCACTGTCGTTTAGACATGTTGAACTACAAATCTGTGGAGTAAAGATAAAAATTAGTCTTCATTTCATCATTAAAAAAGCTACAAAACAAACTCAATTAAAAAAAATAATTAATGTGGTAAACCAAAGGCTCATATAAGAAAGGAAGCATCACCACAGAGATATCCAGAGTCATATGCTACTTTAATACTTCAGAACTTCATAAAAACAAAATAATAAAAGTAGTAGCAATGTTAAGAAATAAGGGCTCAGTATTATAGTTCATCATTGCCCTTACAAACAAAAAATATCAAGACAAAATGAATTAGGTTAATTTAAAATAAAATGCATTTTTGTTACTTACCCTTAATATTTTTGTACATAGCTGATGTTCTCAACTCACTGAAAATAAAGGACAAATAAAGGACTTTATCAGTATTCACAGTTTTAAAGGACAGTCCTTTAAAAAAAGGACATTTGGACACAATGGTTTTACCATACGTGACTGTGTGTTTTGCTCGTTTTATATGTTTATGCAATAAGAATGTTCCCTTGTGCAAAGAAAGACCACTTATGTCCTCCATATTTATTCCTAGCCTGTTTTTAACATGAAAAATGAAATCATTGACCTCAAAAACATATAAATTGATACCAAACACTTCTGTATGATGTGTAAAAAAAAAAAAGTTGTAACAAAATCTCAACACGTGCAGCCATTTTGAAATATAGCCGCTATCTTGAATTTCCATAATTTTGGGCGATGCCTCCCCCTCTTATTTTCATTGTATAACCATTAACTACATTCTTACCAATGGGGATATTCTTATTACAATTTGCAGCATTTATACATCTAGCACCTCCACTACCTACGATCAACTTTACTATAGAGCTAAAACACAATGCATTGCCTTATCTGGATGTTTTACTGAGTAAATTGCCTGAAAATCGCCTCCGTACACAAGTCTATTATAAACCCACTTCTATTCCCAACTTGATGCTTCCCAGCTCATTCTGCCCCGCTGATTACAAGACAGCTTTCTTTCGTTCTCGAATCAGAAGAGCCTTTGCCATATCCTCCGATGTTCCATTTAGACTAAATAAATTATAACGCGTTATTGAATTGGCCACTGAGGCAGGATACAACACGGACATGATACATAGATTTCTGTGGCGTTGCGTGCCCATTTAGGCTGGGTGTGCGCTGCTATAGGAAAAAACACAAACGTTTTATTATGTACCCTGAGCTGCAAAATTTGCGCATTGATTTTTAACATACGAAAAGCATTTCTTTTATTTGGATGTTGTCTATTAACTTACGGTAATAAAGATTTTTCTTACACTCCATTGTAAGGAAAATCTGAATTTCCTGTGCAAATACTAACGTGATGAACGAATTTTCGATATCTTTTTTTTTATGTATAAGTTTTAAATACCGCATGATGTTTACTTTCTTTAACCCGCTTTACACAATCTGCAAAATCTCTGGCAAAAATGAGACTCTTAGTACATTGCCAACCTAAATGGATGTCAAAATTCAAATTGTATATAGATGTCAAAATTCAATTCTATCTGTGCTCATAAGCACACCGATTCACACAGCGACTAAAAGATATAACTCATAGCGGAACGATGAAGTGTGTTTATGACTCCATGCTATTCCAAATGCAAACAAATATGACCAGTGGTGCTTTTTTAAATGTGCACACCCTATGAATTTAAACCTATGCGTTGGATCCATGAGGAAATAAAAACATGACCTGTAGCGCCATCTGGAAAGTTTTGAATTTCAGTTGCTTTAATGACTTAGAGTGTCTGCTATTAAAATAGCACTTCTGCAGCTACAAATATATTATTTATACGTTTTGTTTACTGCACGAAGCAACGGACCTTCTCTTCACAAAAATATTGCACAAAGGAATTAAGTTTAGTGGACAAATTTCAGCGAGTCTTACTGGAAATACATATAAAGAAAAAAACAACAACCTATATAACAGCAACTGGCTGCTCCGTGAGACTCTAGCGGTGCTGATTTTGGGTAGCACACCTTGAGAGTTTTGCTGGCATGTTTGAGACCACAGGGAAATAAGAACGTGAACTGAAGCACAGTCTAGGGAGCGCTTGTACTACAGATGCTTTAAGGTCGTCGGATGTGCACACGTAAAACGGCACACCCCGGGATTCTAGCGCGAATGCAATATGCTTACTGAACGAACCTTCTCTTATTAATGAAAACATTATGTGGAAAAATAAATTTTAACCACCACTAAAAGCCTTAGGATGAACTCTGGCGAGTTTTATTAGAAACACATCCAAAAGAAAATGATATCGATAATATAGGTTGAATTGTGACTCTGTGTGGGTGTACGCCACACACCTAGCACACCCCGAATATTCGCCCCTAATAGATATATCAAAAGAAACAAAGAGTCATGTTAATCTTTCTATGCAGCGGCTATGCTACCTGAGCTCCATTCCTTATGTACCAAATGTTTCCTATAAACTCAAGAACACACTCAAGAAGATGAACCTAGGTGTCGGCATAAGATCTCCGGCATCTTTATATGCTATGCTTAAGCAAAATACTGACAAGCCCCCACTTTCCAAAGAGGCAGGTGTTTATGCCATACCTCTACAATATCCGGACAGCTTTAAACAATACTACATTGGAATGACCAAAAGTTCATTTAGAATTAGAGTCAATGAGCATAAGAGGGACATAAAGAGAGGCAAATTAACCATGGCCCTATCCAGAGAAGTCCAGTTCAAGTCTGCTGATCTTATGTGGGATGACATAAAGAAATTAGCTTCCTACTCTACTCCTAAATCCACTGCCACTTGGGAAACTTTGGATATCATTACCAACAATGAGGCCTGCAATGACAGCTGTCTCGCTAGAGTTACCACGGATTTGGAACCAATTCTTCAAATAGTGAATGCCTATTGTTTTCCTCCAAGGATTCCGTGTGCAAAACGAACATGATGCTTCGTGTCTTTAATTGTATAATTACATTTGCATCTCTTTGTTTATTGTCAAGTTAAGTTACCACATATAAATTGTTGAAGCTTCTATTATTCAGTTTGCAGTCTGCTGTTTACCTTCCTTGAGAAAGTCATCTGGTTGATGTGCGAAAGCTTGGAAACTTTGATTCCTATTCTACACCAAGAAATTTGTATCATTAGTATAGTTATACTATTTTAAGGCTATTCTATTCACATTTTCCATATACACACACATTGTTTACATACCTGCTAATATGAATTATTTGTCCATCATCTATATCTGTCTCTCTCATGAGTTTCACTGCTTCTCTTGTGCATATGCTAAGTGCGACTACATTAACCTTAAAAAAAAGAAAAAAAAAAAGAAGCAATGCATATAAGATAAATATATTTTTAATTCATTAAATAGTATGTGGACCAAGCATTTCATATAACTGAAAATTATGATTTTTTTTTTCAAGTAACACATTTTTTAGCTAGTAACTTAAATATGAAAATTATCCTGAATAAAACAAGTTACTAATTGTTGAATTTGCCAGCAGATTGTTTTTCTTTATTATAGTGTATATTCTGATAAAGTTCCAGTTTTTATACTCATATGCCATCCATTTTCCCAAGATAATGCCCATACAGGCAACATGAAAATTCCCTGTATACTTCTAATTTTAAAGTCAGTTATGTTCACACCTCTTTAAAGAACCCCATTAATCTTTAACTAAACTATTAATGTTGACAGGCACAAATTCGGTTTTACAAATACATAGTTTTTACTGTGTGTGTGTGTGGGGGGGTCCAATACAGTGGATGGTTCAATTTAATGCAACTTCTATAAAATCACAGTTGAGAGGCCTAGCAAAGTGGAAGAAACACTAAAGAGTATACATATACTTGTTTGCATTGCTTTGTCCACCTCTCAGCACTACCAAGTCTGTGATACATACATACATACATACCACTAAGCTGTTCTCTGATATTCAGAGGTTAACTCCTCAAAGAAATACAAACTACCAGATAATTTTTACTTAATGTAGTCGTATCAGACTTCTCCATTTACAGCGATCTTGACATAAAACTCTGGCTTAACTGACATCTGCAGACACTCCTGAAACTGATCCTCCCATGACTTCCTTGGCCTTCCTCTACCTTTCCTTTCCTTCCTGCCACTTGAGCTAAAAAGATTTTCTTAGTAAGCATCTCATCACTCATTCTTTCAACATGGCCAAACCACCGAAGCATATTAGTCTTCAACTTGCTAACAACATTTTGCTTCACATTACACAACTGCAACACATCTTCCTTCCTCACACAATCAGATCGTGTCTTGCCACAAACCGCCCATAAGTAATGCATTTCTCCAGCAAACAAACAACTATTTTTCTTTTGTAGTACCCAGGTTTCACTGCCATACATCTGAGTAGGAACAATTACACTTTCATATACAGCCATGTGGGACTCTCTTGAGAACACGTCATTCCTGTGAAACCCTCCCAAAGCAGCCATAACTTTCAATGAAGAATTGACTCACCTACTAATTTCACTATCCAATTTGTTCTCTCTGTCAAACATGCTTCCTAAATACCCAAACTCATTCACCTGGTCAATCACTGTGCCATTTACACATATTATACATTCAGTACTACCAGTTCCCCTCTCAAAAACCATAACTTTGGTTTTTCCCTTATTTATACTCAGTTTGAATTTCATGCAAACTTCGCACATCTGAGACAACATACTCTGCAACTCACTTTTGCTCTCTGCCAACAGTACAGTGTCATCAGCATACATCAATCTGCACACACGGATATCACCAAGACATAAACCACTATTATCTATTTTGGCATCACACATGCACGCATCCATAAATTTATTAAACAGCCATGGTGACATTACACAACCTTGTCTGAATCCTGCACCAATAGAAAACCATTTTGATAAAACACCATTTACTCTACACAAGCTCTACTGCCAGCATACGTGGCTTTTACTCTGTTAAGTATATTCCCAGTAACACCATATTCATTCAATACCTTCCACAAAAGTGTCCTATTTACTCGGTCACAAGCTTTCTCTAAATCTATGAAGGCAGCAAAAACTTTCTTACCAACAGCCAGATACTTTTCAATCATTATGCGCAAAGTTGGGCTTCTGCCGTGCCTGTGGCGGAAACTGGATATAACCGGTTTAAACCAGCAGAAAATAGCAACAACTGGCAGAAACTAAAAAAAGTACTTAAACTATTTTTGTATCAATCAATTAGTACATGAAATTTACAGTAAATCAGAGATGACAAATATTTGTTTTATTACAATAATTTAGTATTACAGTAATTTGTAATAATTTATAATTTCAATAATTAAAATATATTACATACAGCTTATATGCTTCATTTAAAGTACATGGGATCTAAATTGTCACATGAGCAAGAAGAAAGTGCAAGGAAATTACTTTATGAAATTAACCCAAATTTTGTGCCTTACATCATAGCTTTTCAAGCAAAATCAGCTCCTTTTCCTGAAACATATTGCTCCAATGAAGTCTTAGAAAATGTCTCAGCTTCTACATGGTGGTCTAGTTTGAAGAAAACAATTGTAAATGAAGACTACATAACTCTTGCTTGCACAATGATGATATTGCCTGCAAGTTCTGCTGGGCTAGAAAGAATTTTCTCAAGCTTTTCGTTTATTCACAATAAATTAAGAAACTGTTTGGGTTTGGAAACAGCAGCAAAATTGGTCTTTTGCTATAGACTACTTCGTGGAAAAAGGGCACTTGAATGGTGAATTTACTGCGATGTAACCTTTGAATAAATGCCGTAAACATTGCAACTAAACTTGTTTTACTTTAAAATGCATTTCCCTAGGCTATTCATTATATATCATTTGTGGTACTTCAGTAATTCATTATATGCTATTTGTGGTATTTCAGTAAGTTTTTATTACAAGACATAATTATTTTCTGGGTTTCTGCCAGTTATTGTCACTTTTATGGCACAAACTTGTTTCTGCCATGCCGGTTTTAACCGGTTACAACCAGCGGTTTTAACCGCCTTGGCAGAAGCTTGCCAACCCTGATTATGCGTAATGCAAAAATTTGGTTAGTGCAGCCTTTACCAGGCATAAAACCACTCTGAACATCCCACACTTTTTCTGATGCAAGACCCTGTACTTTTTCAATAACGAGCTTACCAAACTTTTTCCCTGGCACACTCAGTAGGCTAATACCACAATAGTTCTTGCAGTCAGTCTGATCACCTTTTCCCTTATACAAGGGAACAATGATATCATCCTTCCAATTCCGAGGGACCATTCCTAACTCCCAACACAACTGGCAAATTTCAGTTAACCAGTCAATTACAGGGTCACCACCATATTTCAACATCTCGCCAGTCGCCAGTTATGCCATCAACTCCCCGAGCCTTACCATTCTGAAGAGATTTTAGAGCTTTACACACCTCTTCTCTTGAAATCCCTACTGTGCTTCCATCCTTCACTGTGATATCTGCTTCTGCCTCTGAATCACCTTTGCTTTCCTGATCTAATAAGATGGAGTGAATACTTCTGTGAGTTAACTCATTGGGCTCCCATATCATTTCCCCGACCCCATTCCTTACACAGCTTACAACTTTGTTTCCCTTATTTTTCTTGATTCTCATGTACTTTCAGGAAAGTCTTCCTATCTTTCCAGAAAGCCAATTCATGCCTTTCCACCTTCTCCTTCCTATCTTTTGCCTTACTCTGGCAAACCAGCTTAGCTGCTTCACGCTTCTTACAGCAATATTCATCCACAGAAACTCTACCTAACAGCATCGCCAAATATGCTTCCTTTTTCTCTTTATTGCCTCTTCAATTTCACTTTTCCACCAAGCATCACCTCTATTGTAACCCACTTTTGTGGAGCCACAGACCTCTTCAGCAGCAGTGACAACACAGTTCTTAAAATATTCCCAATTCTTTTCTACATCCCTCTCACAAGACTTCAGCTCCTTCAGTCCTTCTCTGAGTTAGTCAGAATAACACTGATGATATTCAGGGAGCCTTTCAACCTTTATTCTTTCCATCCATACATATACTTGGGAAAATCGTACTATTGGTGAAAAGAGTGCAATAGATTTTGTGTATGATCAGCGTCTGAAACACTTAGTTGTTGACACTCGTGTGACGCAGAGGTGCAGATGTTGGTTCAGATCATTACTTGGTAGTGTCACGAGTGAAACTGAATGTTGGTTAAAGGAATAGGAATAATTCACACAGCAATATACACTGGTGTGCAAAAATTAAGAACAAAGAGGAGAAATTAGCATAACAGCGGAACGAGCAGGCAGTACGGACCGAAAGACCACTTGGGGGATAGACTAGGGTCCGGTACGGTAGGGCATGCGCATATATGCAGCATGGCGTGAGTGTGTGTGTGTGTGTGTGTGGGGGGGGGGGGTCGCAAGGGCAATAGAGCACACAGGTGGTGTAAGCTAAGCAATTCAGTGAAAGCTATTACATGGTGTACATCGGTTTGAACAACGTCGAGTTGCGGTCACCGTGTGATATGGCCAACAGGCAATCCAGTAGACGACATTCTGGATGACTTTACCCGAGGTCGCGTCATTGGGAGGTTGGAAAAAGGTCAAAGTGTGACTAGTGTGGCCAAGGAGTTCGGGATCGCTCACAGCATCGTTTCACGAGCTTGGAGAACATTTCAAACGACAGGAACAGCTGCCCGAGAGTTTAGCAGTGGTCGTCCACGAGCAACCACGGCGGCGAACGACCGGTATATTGTCCTACAGGCGAGAAGAGACAGCAGACAGCGGGAGAAGTCGCAAGGCACATGATACAGACAACTAGACGTCCATTATCGCGTTTTACAGTGGCCAGGAGGCTGCACAAAGGTGGCCTATTTGCACGACGACCAGTACGGTGTGTGCTATTAACGCCTGCTCATCGGAGACGGCGGTTTCTGTGGTGCCAGGAACACAAGAACTGGACACATCAACAATGGGGTCGAGTTCTCTACGGATGAGAGCGAATTAGTCTGACGAGCGATTCTGGACGTATACACATCTGGAGAGAGCAGGGAACACGCAATCACACCTCCAAC
The DNA here is from genome assembly GCA_039090855.1 of Macrothele yani. NCBI lineage: Eukaryota > Metazoa > Arthropoda > Arachnida > Araneae > Macrothelidae > Macrothele > Macrothele yani. The sequence continues at coordinate 1,843,164 of CM077029.1, forward strand.
ATCATTGAAAAGGACCAGTTTGGAGGTGGTGGAGTTCTCGTTTGGGGCGGTATCATGCTTGGTAGTCGTACTGACCTCCACATCTTCCAAGGAGGTTCAGTCACTGGTGTCCGCTATTGTACCGAGGTTCTCCTGCCTCATGTGCGTCTGTTTAGAGGTGCTGTGGGTCCCGAGTTCCTCTTCATGGACGACAACGCTACACCTCATCGTACAGTGGTTGTCGCAGAGCTGTTGGAGAGTGAAGATATTCAATGCATGGATTGACCCGCAAGGTCCGCGGACCTAAATCCAATTGAACATGTGTGGGACCTTCTCAGGAGATGCTTGGCAGCACGTCACCAGCCGCCAGCAATGATTCCGCAGCTGCGATTGGCACTACAAGAGGAATGGGCCGCGATGCCTCAACAGCTCCTTGACAACCTCGTCCTCAGCATGGACAGACGTTGTAAATCCTGCAACGCAGTCAGGGGTGATCATATCCCCTACTAAAGACTAGATTTTTCTTGGCAGCCGCCTGTCACATGGACGTTTCTGTCTTCTGTCCAGTTGTGCTCGAAGCTACCTTTTCAATAAAATGCCTTTGTATCCTTTGGATTCCTTGTTTGGACGGTTTTGCTCACTTGTCCCACATTCTTACATCTTGGGGATCTTATGGTATGATTTGAGTTGATGTGGAGCACTTCTGCACAACGTTACATTCGGAAAACCGTCTCGTCCTTAATTTTTGTACGCCAGTGTATTTACCCTCAAAGTGAAATCATGAATGGTGAGAATTACAAGAATGGAAATGTGCAAAAGAAACCCAGATATTGTACATTGTACATAAACACGAATGAGCATGAGTTAAAATTCCAAGTCTTAATGAAAGAACGCTGTAAACTATCTGCCCTTACAAATGAAGTGACTATTACAAATCAGCAAATGTGAAACTTATCTAGGAACAAATAGGTCATTCCAATTGTCATATTTGTCATTTTGGTTATTGCAAGGTAATAACGCCTTCACAAGCTTTTCTTCACCTGGTTTTCCATTCATTTACCCAGACTGACAACTCAGTAAAGAAAAAGTAATCAGCTAATGTCATGGCTGAAAAGGTGAAAGCTGCCCCTTGAAGGCATGTAGGAAAATTATCCTGCGTGGCACTACAAAGATTTGCAATGAAGCTATAAAATTTAAAATGTCTGCCAAATTAGGGTGTTGCAATGTCTACACCCCCTCCCCTCCATTTAAGCTACTTCAATAGACTACCATTCACTCCATAACTTTTTAACACATTTAAAAAACTTGTTTCTATGTACATGGTCAAAACCTTTAAAAATCAGTAAATATGATACAGATCTTCAGGATAAGTCCAAAAGATAATAATGCACCTTTATAACTGAAAAGACAATAAAGTATCAAATCTGTAATTGGTGCAGTAACATAGATATTTTAATTTGCCAAGCTCTTGCCTGCCAATGGGGGGGGGCTTTATCAGGGAAAGTTATAAGAGACAAACATGTAACCCATTTGCAGGTTAATTTAAAACTCATTAGACAAACATATAACACATTGGCGGGTGAAAGTTTGGCAAATTAAAATGTCTTTCTTACTACACCAATTACAGATTCATGCAAATTTGTCTTTTCAGTAAATATGACATATAAACCCTGCTTTACTACATGACTTCTCAAAAAGCTGTCCCAGTGCAAATATGTGTATCTTCCTAGCATTCCTGCACCTCCTGACACCACAATGCCCTTAAATCAGTTGGCTTTTTACAACCCTCTTAAACTTTTTACTCAATATGCTTAAATAAAGTAGGCAAGAAACAATAATTAAGATCTTTTAGTCATCCATTTCACCTGTCTTGTTCTCACTCTTCTACAGTGGAAAAACTGACTTCTGCTCCTCAGGAACCACACCAGCTTCCCATTTCAACTTAAGATTTTATGTAATCAAAGACCTGTCATTTCACAACATGTAAACAATTACAGAATAATTTCATCATAACTTGCAGCTTCAAAAAATTTTGGAGACAGACATGAACACTTATGGCCCTGTAGTCCTCCTGGTTATCTCTAACATACCGGACATCAATAGTGACCTTTCCACCTGTCCTTGGATTATATCGCAAGAGTCACAAATAAGCTGAATTAACTCACTCTAATCCTATACTCCTGTGGTTTGTAATAGCTTGTAGCAATGTGCTCAAAATGTTTTGTCTTGATTAGCATGCTCCAGTGACCCACAACTTTGATTTTGCCCAAGTTTATCATGCACAATTTTCTGATAACACAACACTGAATGTACTTCTACTACAACTTGTTACAAAATTCATGGTCACTTTCACTCTGCAACATAGTAGGGGTGTCAAATGTGAAGAATATCTAGAACATACGCTGCTTCATATTTTTGAGATTCTGAAAGACTCAGCAAAAGAAATTTAGCAAGTGGTCCTGATAAATCATAATAAACTTGTACTTGGTCCTTTTGTGCGTGCATGTTAAGTAGAGGTAGAGTTTCTAAGGATGAATATCACTGTAAGCAGAGTGAGGCAGCGAAGCTGGTTCACCAGAGTAAGGCAAAAGATAGGAAGGAAATGAATCGGCTTTTTGGAAAGATAGAAAATCTTTTTGGAAGTACATATCTGTGAGTTATTAGAGCATGAAAGCAAAGGTGATTCTGAAGCAGAAGCAGATGATGTCACAGTGAGAGATGAAAATGCAGCAGAAATCTCCAGAGAAGAGGTGTGTAAAGCTCTAAAATCTCTTCAGAGTGGTAAGGCTCCACGATGGATGGCATAACTGCTGAGATGCTAAAATATGCAGGGCTTGCTAAGGTGGGCCCAGCTCGAAAAAACCCACCGGGGTTTTTCAAAATTAGATTCCATTTTTGCTTCTATAATATTCTAAATTTAATCACACCCAATATAATATTTATTTTACGATTAGTTTGACCAACCAACTTCGTGCATTACCTGGATGAGATTAAATTTAAGGGAGAGGCAGAAATTAAATTTAGAAGAGAGAGAGCCCATTGCTGTTCGCTTGACGCACTGGGGCCTGGGAAAGGGAAGGGCTTTTTTCGTAAACAACCATAAGTAATTAATTCTTCCATCTGTAGGATATAACTGCTAGCTGTTTTTGGCTAACTCTAGTAAAATGTGAAAGATCTACTTTCTGAGCACTTTGCTGAATATGTTACTGAAAGAAATTTCACCTGAAAACACTGTGGGTTTTTTTAATAGCAGTACACTAATAATGACTAAATTTCCACTTTTTACCACTTTCATAAATATTCTGCTAAAGAGCAGAATATTTATGAAAGTGGTAAAAAGTGGAAATTTAGTCATTATTAGTAAAAAAGTTTGATAGATTTTGTTGTCTACGATTAGCATTTGAAACACTTAGTTGTTGACACCCGTGTGATGAGAGGTGCGGATGTCAGTTCTGATCATTACTTGGTACTGTCACGAGTGAAACTTAATGTTGGTTGGAGGAAAAGGAATAGGAAGAGACCCAGGATAGAAAGAATAAAGGTTGATAGGCTCCTTGAAGATCATCAGCGGGTATTCTGACTTACTCAGAGAACAACTCAAGGAGCTGAAGTCTGGTGAGAGAGATGTAGAAAAGAAGTGGGAATGTTTTAAGAACTGTGTTGTCACTGCTGCTAAAGAGGTCTGTGGCACCACAATAGTGGGTAACAATAGAGGTGATGCTTGGTGGAATAGCGAGATTGAAGAGGCAGTAAAGAGAAAGAAGGAAGCCTATTTGGGGATGTTGCAAGGTAGAGTCTCTGTGGATGAATATCGCTGTAAGAAGCGTGAAGCTGCTAAGCTGGTTCGCCACAGTAAGGCGAAAGATAGGAAGGAGAAAGTGGAAAGGCATGAACTGGCTTTTTGGAAAAATAGGAAGTCCTTCTGGAAGTACATGAGACTCAGGAAAATTAGGGGAAACAAAGTTGTAAGTTGTGTGAAGAATGAGATTGGGGAAATGATATGGGAGCCCAATGAGTTAAGTGACAGATGGGGTGAATACTTCTGTGAGTTATTAGATCAGGAAAGCAAAGATGATTCTAAGACAGATGCAGATGATGTCACAATGAGGGATGAAAGCACAGGAGGGATCTCAAGAGAAGAAGTGTGTAAAGCTCTAAAATCTCTTCAGAATGGTAAGGCTCCAGGAGTTGATGGCATAACTGCAGAGATGTTGAAATATGGTGGTGACTCTATAATTGACTGGTTAACTGAAATTTGCCAGTTGTGCTGGGAGTTAGGAATGGTCCCTCGGGATTGAAAGGATGCTATCATTGTTCCCTTGTATAAGGGAAAAGGTGATCAGACTGAATGCAAGAACTATCGTGGTATTAGCCTACTGAGTATGTCAGGGAAAGTGTTTGGTAAGGTTGTTATTGAAAAAGTACGGATCTTACATCATTGAAAAAGTGGGATGTTCAGAGTGGTTTTATGCCTGGTAAAGGCTGCACTAACCAGATTTTTGCATTACGCACAATGATTGAAAAGTATCTGGCTGTTGGGAAGAAAGTTTTTGCTGCCTTCATAGATTTAGAGAAAGCTTACGACCGAGTGAATAGGACACTTTTGTGGAAAGTATTGAATGAATATGGTGTTACTGGGAATCTACTTAATAGTGTAAAAGCCATGTATGCAGGTAGTAGAGCTTGTGTACAAGTGAATGGTGTTTTATCAAAATGGTTTTCTATTGGTGCAGGAGTTAGGCAAGGTTGTGTAATGTCACCATGGCTGTTTGATATATTTATGGATGGATGCATGCGTGATACCAAAATAGATAATAGTGGTTTATGTCTTGGTGATATCCGTGTGTGCAGATTGCTGTATGAGGATGACACTGTCCTGTTGACAGAAAGCAAAAGTGAGTTGCAGACTATGTTGACTCGGATGCATGAAGTTTGCATGAAATTCAAACTGAGTATAAATAAGGGAAAAACCAAAGTTATGGTGTTTGAGAGAGGAACTGGTAGCACTGAATGTAATGTAAGCATAAATGGCACTGTGATTGACCAGGTGAGTGAGTTTGTGTATTTAGGAAGCATGTTTGACAGAGAGAACAAGTTGGATGGTGAAATCAGTAGGCGAGTGAATTCTTCTTTGAAAGTCATAGCTGCTCTGGGAGGTTTTCACAGGAATGATGGGTTCTCTAGAGAGTCCCGCATGACTGTGTATGAAACTGTGATTGTTCCTACTTTGATGTATGGCAGTGAAACCTGGGTACTGCAGAAGAAACATAGGAGTCGTTTGTGTGCTGGAGAAATGCGTTACTTACGTGGGGTTTGTGGCAAGACATGATATGATTGTGTGAGAAATGAAGATGTATTGCAGCTGTGTGATGTGAAGCAAAATGTTGTTAGCAAGGTGGAGACCAATATGCTTCGGTGGTTTGGCCATGTTGAAAGAATGAGTGATGAAATGCTTACTAAGAAAATCTTTTCAGCCCAAGTGGCAGGAAGGAAAGGCAGAGGAAGGCCAAGGAAGACATGGATGGATCAGATTCAGGAGTGTCTGCATGAGAAAAAGATTATGAGTATGAAGTATAAAAGATCTTGTGTACGGCGTGTAATGGATATTAGTGAAGCACGAGTTGTATGTCAAGATCGCTGTAAATGGAGAAGTTTGAAACGACAACAATAAGTAAAAATATCTGGAAGTTTGTATTTCTTTTTGGAGCTAACCTCTGAATCTCAGAGAACAGTTTAGGGATATGTATGTATGTTTAAATATTCTGCATTGATATTAACAATTTTATTTGAACATAATGTTTAAGAGTGGGACCAGACTTAAAAGCAACTATTGTTGTTTGTTTCATCAGTAAGATTTAGATTTTCCTTTTCCATTCACCGTTTTATTCTTTATAGTCAACTTTGCACTGGGTTTTAAAAATTTCCTCTCTTCCAACATAAATTTTGTCACTTGAATTTTTAATCACACCTTTTTATGCACCCCTCCACCCTTTCACACTGGATTTGTTGTGATTTGATGAATCTATGACAAATGAAAAATGTTGAAAAAGCATTAAAGTGAATTTGTTGAAGTGAAAAGAGAAGTAACACAGTAAAAAGAAAAAAAAATAGTAGACTTCCCCATGATTCAACAGACTTTTGGGGAATGTTTAAGACATTTTTGTTTTGTTTTTTATAACAAAAAAGACACAGATTACGGATTATCTGTGTCTTTTTGTTGGGAGCAAACTGTTGGGTGCGGAAAAACCGGTGATTTTTTTTTTTTTTTAAGTATTGCACACAAATATTTCCATAACTTAATTTTGTACACACCCAATTTTTATGTATCACTTGGTTTTAAAAAAATCTTAACTAATAAAATACGATAAATCGGAATTTCCAATACTGTTTCAAATAAATTACAGCTTTGCAAATAAAACTAAAAAACAACAACAACTAGAAAAACCCTAAAAAGCCCAATAAAACCCAATTAAACTCCCAAACAACCCAAGTAGGCTGGGTTTTTTCAAACCCTGAAAATATGGTGGTACCTCTGTAATTGATTGGTTAACTGAAATTTGCCTAGGAGTTAGGAATGGTTCCTCAGGATTGAAGGGATGCTATCATTGTTCCCTTGTATAAGGGAAAGGGTGATCAGACTGAGCACAAGAACTTTCGTGGTATCAGTTGAGTTTGCCGAGTGCGTCAGGAAAAGCATTTGGAAAGGTTGATATTGATAAGATATGAGGTCTTACATCAGAGAAACTGTGGGATGTACAGAGTGGTTTTATGCCTGGTAATAAGGCTGCACTAATAAAATTTTTGCTTTATGTTTGATGATTGAAAAGTATCTGTCTGTTAGTAAGAAAGTTTTGCTGCCTTCATAGACTTGGAGAAAGCTTATTATTGAGTAAACAGGACACTTCTGTGGAAGGTACTGAATAAATATGATATAACTGGGAATCTACTCAACAGTGTGAATGGTTTTCCATTGGAGCAGGAGTCAGACAGGTTGTGTAATGTCACCATGGCTGTTTAATATATTTAGGATGAATGCATGCCTACATACATATCATTAAGCTGTTCTCTGAGATTCAGAGGTTAGCTCCAAAAAGAAATACAAACTACCAGATATTTTTACTTACTGTTGTTGTATCAAACTTCTCCAATTACAGCGATCTTGACATACAACTCAGCATGCATGATGCCAAAATGGACAATACAAGTTTTTGTCTTGGTAGTGTCCGTGTACGTAGACTTCTATATGCTGACCCGGATGTACGAAATTTGTATGAATTTCAAACTGAGTATAAATAAGGGAAAAACCAAAGTTATGATTTTTCAGCAAGAAACTGTTAGTACTAAATGCAGGAGACCATTTCCATCTCAATTCAGGCAGGCATGACCAACATGTGTCAGTTGACCATCTCCTTTTTTGAAAAAAATTGTGGTAGCTACTCCTAATAGAGGTATAAAGTACTGCAAAAGGATTTTTCATAAAAAAAATTTTTGGTCAAGCCACAGCATTTTGAAAATAGGTAAAAAATACCCTCGTGACGAAAATCATGTGAAACGCCAAATTTTTAAGTGCACACTGCTCCTGAACTATTATAACAGGTAGAGACTATTTTTTTTATTATTTTGAAGCTATTGAATTGGCCTTTCTTCAAATTCACAGAAATTAGTCATACAAATGTTGCCAGATGGCAAAAAAAAAAATTACATTTATTACAAAAAAAAATTTAATTTTCCACAAATTTAGGATTTTTTTTTTTTTTAAGAGAAAGACTTATCAGGTGGTTATGTGTGCCAATCTGCACCCCTACTAAGGTTGTCTTAGCAGTAATTTTATTTTTATCCTGTGATGCTTGTAACTCATAAAATTATTTTTTTAAATATACAAAATTTCAAAAAATCAACATTTTTGAATTGCAATATCTCAACAACCCCATTTTAAAAATTCTGAAATTTTGTCCAAACAATGTCCTAATTGAATTGTAGGTAGTTTACTGGGGGATTCAGGTTACTGGATTTTTGCCTTGAAATTTTCTTACATATTTTTGAAAATGACACTTTTCTTTCAATTTCTTTTTTTCCCAATTTTTGAAAAATGGAACTTTTTATTTTTGAATTCAGTGAAAAAATGAGAATTGTAAACATTATTTAGTAAAATTTTAATAGCAGGAGAACACAATTCCCAGCAGGGCTCGCACTAAGCATTCACCAAGTCGCCAAATGTGACTAAATCCGAAAATGGCAAGAAAAATTAATAGCAGTGAAAATAGTGGTGAATGATTTTATGAAACTTGGGCAATTTTTGACTCATGGGTAAACTGCAATTTGCAGTAATTTTTGGGCTAAACTGCAGCTCATATGATTTCAAAGTTTGATTTTCCAAAGCTGTGGCACTGAAAATGGTACTGCCTGATACAATTTTTAGGGAGTACTGTGAATGAAACACCTCTTAAAGCTGCTTGAGAGTCATTGGGGGAGTCAATGAAAATAAGAGCTACTGAAGGTGGGGGATATTGAGAGGGAAGAAACTCTTCTGTAATTTATAATGAACAGATCCAGAGAAATGGGATAGCAGAGGTTAAACAGTCTGCAGTTATCCATGTTCCTGTTTATCCATGTTCCTGAAAATGCACCAGAAAAAGACCCTTCATATCCTAAAAGAAAGTCAGTATGATTTTTTTTGGTAGAGGGCTGATGTTTGAATTTCTTCTTTACTGGAGAAGATTGGCATTTCCACTACATGCTTTGTCACTTGCTTTCTGGTTTACAGTGATGAACCCATATCTCATTGTCAGCGACAATACATTTCAAAACACATGAACTTTGTAACGTTTTCAGATTAATGAAAAGGGAATTCATCTCATTAAAAATAACATTAGGCTTTTTTCTCCATATTTTTCCAAATCTTCACTTTTCTAAAAGCATACATCTTTCTATGCTACGAACACAGATAGTATTTGTTTTAATGTTTTTTCTTTTTAAAGTGATGAAAAGGATTAGCTAAACGATCAAAACTATTGCTCCTACATATACACTTAGTGGCCACTTTATTATGACCACCTGACAGTTTTAAGCAAATGAGCTATGGCTGCACGCTGTTGCCACCAGAGGGCGAGGCTAGTATAAAAAGGGAAAGCTTAGTGCTTGCGACAGTAGTAGAAGTGATTTTTGGGTGACGAGATGGGTGAAAAATGCAATTTGACGGACTTTCAACATGGGATGATTGTAGGAGCTTGGAGCCATGTAGAGAGTATCACTCAAACCGCTGCATTCATGAAATGTTCCAGAGCAGCTGTTGTTAAAGTGTTTAAAGACTGGACTGTCAGCCAAAAAACTGGGTCTCTACATGCAACGTGTGGTCGTCATCGACTAGTGACTGCTCGGGCGGAACGGAGTGTCCAGACTGGTAACAGACAACAGAAGGGCAACAGTGCAGCAAATTACAGACCATCTTAATCAAGGATCCCCTCAAATGATCTCTGCATGCAATGTTCTCCGTACACTGCATAGGAAGGGATATGGCAGCCGAAGGTCTGTTCGACCACCTTTGCTGTCTGCAGTTAACAAGAGAAAACGTATCCAGTTCGCACAGGAGCACAAGGATTGGACAGTCGATAATTGGAAACAAATTATGTGGTCCGATGAATCACGTTTTCAGTTGCACCATGCCGATGGCAGAGTGAAAATTTGGTGGAAACAGCACAAAAGCATGGACCCCAAATGCATTGCTACAACCCTTCAAGCTGGTGGAGGCAATGTTATGGTTTGGGGAATGTTTTCCTGGCATGCTTTGGGCCCTTTAATTCATGTTGATCAACGTCTGACTGGCACATGATATCTAAATGTTGTTGCGGACCAAGTGCATCCTGTCATGTGGATGGTTTATCCCAATGGCGATGGCTACTTTCAACAAAATAATGCGTTCTGCCATAGTGCTCGTATCGTACAGGATTGGTTTCAGGAACATGCCAGTGAGTTTACTTTGCTTAGGTGGCCCCCACAATCTCCAGATCTCAACCCCATTGAAAATTTGTGGGATGAAGTTGAACAAGCCACCAGATAGCTGGATCCACAACCCTGCAATCTCACACTCCTGGAAAGTGCTATTCATCAAGCATGGTCTTAAATTCCACAAACCACCTATCAACATCTTGTGGAGTTCATGCCACGAAGAATCGACGTAGTATTTAAGGCAAAAGGTGGCCCAACACAGTACTGAGGGGGTGGTCATAATAAAGTGGCCACTCAATGTATATTGGTGTATACCAGTGGCAAGTAGGCAAATATTTTTAGAATGTTATCAATGGAAATATTTTTTACTGTGTTCAGTGAGTATCACCAACTGAATTGACTGTCTTATGGCACAACATGTGAAAATATATTTTATACCATAACCTAAGCCAGTGGTTTCCAAACTTTTTGAGACTGCACCACCCTTCACATGTCACATTTTCCGTGCAACGCCCCTGTACTACCCAAAACTAAAAAAATAAAAATAAAAAAAAGGCCCAAATTAGAGTTTGTGGTATTTTTTAAAAAGAAAATAGTGATTTACACTACTAGCTTGTATTCTTTTTAATGCAAAAATACAAAATTAGAATAAGATCACAAACTGAATAAGGAGAAATTGATGAGATAGGCATACATTTGGCTTTCATATTTTTACAGTAATTTCAGAAACTACCTAACAGAGGTATTTGCGTCTTAATGGTATGAGAGAGCTTGTTTCTCGTCACGCAAAACATCGAATCTGAGGATAATGTCAGATACAGTTACGCGGATCTTCTTCTCATCATTAACTTTGCTTCTACATCTGCATTTTATTACCGCCAGAGCTGAAAATTCTGCCTCGCAAAGGTAGGATGTGGCAATAGGGAGAATTACTCTTACGGCTTTCTTACTCAATTCTGGGTTACTCCTTTGACACACTGTTCCAAAACTATGGCAGAGTTCCGGAACAGAATGTTCCTTTCAGTGTGGAGTCTGAAGAAATGACTATTAACTGTTCCTGCTCAGCAGTAGTGAAGGTTGATGGTGGATCTTCTGTAAACGGGTCTGTCCCACTTGTGTTCATCTGTTTGTGGAGGAAAATATTTGTCAAACTGAACATTGAGTTGAGATAGATGCTCCTTATAGTCACGATGCCACAGACCAAGATAGGCTGAGGCATCGCGACGCACAGATTGGGAACCTCTGACCTAACCTAATCCCTGGCATGCCTAAGTGGTGGTACGGGATTGAAATTTTTCAGTATCTTATACCATAACCTAGGACTTTTTCTCTCCTACAGGAAAACTGTTACTCCTGGACAAAAGAGAGTTCTATGAGAAAATCACATGAAGCAGAGGAAATCTGTGTTGTACAAAATTTCATACAACAGACTTTTACCAAAAATAAAGTAATTGCCATACAGCAGTTAAGATTTCATTCAACATATACTACCACAAACTAACATCTAGAATGGTTCTCCAGGCACTTGTATCCCCATCTATTAGAGAATTGTTAACACTAAGTCCAGCATTATTAATGCAAACATCAAGGTGTCCATATGTTTTACGTATCTCATCAAACACTGCAAGGATTTCAGCCTCTTGTGTGAGATCACATCTACAAAAATAAAAAATACCAAAATAATAAAAAAATTCATACTTAGAAAGCCACTGAATCCAATTTAGATGGAAATAATTCCATCCTAACAACCAGAAAACAAATGTAATCAAAAGTAGTAGAACTTCATTATACAAAATGCCATAGAATCAGACAGTGTTTTGCCAACTATGACTCATATTCATAACCATTAATAAAAAAAATCATACATATATACATGTATAACAACATTAAAGATATTTCTCTGTGATAAAGTATTCATAAAAAATACCTATTCATGCTTACTTATCATGTTTGTAAACAAAGAAAATATAAACATCACAAAAAAATAAAAAGTTAAAAAAAATACAGACACACCACCAATAATTTCTTTTCTTAACCAACATAACTTTAAAATTGGGTCATCTTTTTAATAGAATTCAATTTCATGCACCTAAAATTACTTTTTCACTACTCTGATATTTATTAAATCTCAATGTTACTTAATTCATGTTCTCTTTTTTTTACATAAGTTGTTTTCTCACATTAACAGTTCATATCGAGATCTATCACTAGTCCTGATATAGCTACTATTTCCTTTTACGTGCTATATTTCAATAATAATAGCAATCTTCTAGAAACTTATTGCTTACCTATCCATTCCGCTTCTAGAGATGATTTACATTTCATACACATTGTTAGGTCCTCATTGATGTCTTTGTCCTTTAGTCCGTAGTATATAAAGCAACTCACTAACTCATTATACACTCTTCCATTTGGGTAGAATCTGTAGATCTTAACCTTTGGACTTCAAAAACGCCAACTAATAACAGTTATTGAAGCTCTAAATTTTTCGCCCAGCCTTTGGGCATCTTCAGGAGCGTGGCGATGTCCCCACCGATGCTCGTGGTTCTTTTATCACTAATAGAGTACGATACTCCGATGTTGTCATTCGTCAGAGACTCAATCTTATATACGCTTCTTGAAACCATGCTGGCGCCATCTATGTTTACTTTTTTTCTTTTGTTACCTATCGCCGATGCTTTCTTTATACTGTATAATAACATCAATAACAGTTATTAGTTGGCGTTTTTGAAGTCCAAAGGTTAAGATCTACAGATTGTACCCAAATGGAAGAGTGTATAATGAGCGAGTGTTGCTTTATTATACTACGGACTAAAGGACAAAGACATCAACGAGGACCTAACAACGTGTATGAAATGTACCTAAATCATCTCTAGAAGCGGAATGCATAGGTAAGCAATAAGTTTCTAGAAGATTCTTATTATAAGTTGTTTTCAGTGCATGTAAACCACTTTTGGTTTTACCAATGGAAAATATGAAAGATTATAAATTTAAAAATTTACACACATTTTTTACCTACTTCACAAGGAATAAACTTCCTTTCATTCATGGCCCACTAATAACTGAAGGGAAAAATTTGTTTAGATTCTCGCAACCAATACCATGCCCAGAGTAGCAGAATGTAGACGTACGTGCATATGCTGTACGCAGATAGTTTCCAAATTTTAACAGATTTTGCAGATAGTTTTTGCTTGCAGATTAAAAATAAAATAAAAATGTTATTTTCAGCAATTAAAACTCTTACTCAAGGCTTTACTCAGATTAATATACTTAATTCTATTTTAACTTAGACGTTATAAATAATTGAACATTTTTTAAGTCCTTTTGTTTTTTACAGATGTTTCTAGCCTCTAGATTTTTCAAGGCCTGTTGTTCTCATTGTATAGGAACTATATCAAAAGTCTTATTTACCCAAAAAGAATTAAATTTTACTATTAGATTCCTTTTGCAGTTGCCAATTTTTAAATTAAAATATTATTTTTATGTATTTTGTAAGTTTACAATTTTTTAATTAAGTTGCTGAAAATGCTATTTATAATTTTTGAAAGGTTCATTAATGGAACTGTTTTTTCTGGATATAAAAACTTTTTTAATTAGTCTTGTTTTTATGAGGTTCATAGTCCAATATTTTAATATTTTGCCATAAAGATGCATTCCACACACTTTGCTACACATTTAATTTTAATGTACTTATTTTGTCCTCATTGGACTCTGTAATGTTCTAATAATTATTTATTGTTTTATTAATTTTTCTTTAAATCATCTTATTCTATTGTAATTGTGGATCATGCTTCATGGGTTTGTAGCAAGTTTTCTGTTTCAATGGTTGTGTACGCAGATACATTTTATTTTTATACAGCTCTGACCATGGACGCCTGTGAGGGAGGGGGCAGTGGCAACGGTTGTCGCCACTGAGATTTCTACAGAATTGTCATTTAGTCTTTAAAAAAATTTAAAGTTAAATAATAATTCAAATTAGTGTTACTGGATATCATAGAATAAAAATGCAAACTGATAATTAGTGTTAAAATTAACAGTTGTAGTTTGTAGGAAGCGACCTCTATAATTTGGGGCAAGGAATACTTCAGAGTCCATGCTATATTGTGACCTGACTCAGATCTCATGAGTGGGGTTCAGGAACACTTTGGTCTTTGGGTTTAACCTCAACCGCTTCATATCCTGCGGCTGTGAAGTTTACCGTGAAAGTGTAGTTGCTTTATCTGTTTATTAGTTTTCACTTGTTATTCTTAACCTTTTAAGTGGCCGATGTGCCTGAACCAAATGCTGCTGAAAGTTTCCTGATGTCCCCAAAGAAAAATGTTCACATAGCTGCCGAGTTTTACGAAAGCTACGGTAAAATAATTCCTTTCACCCTCCATCTACGCAGTTTAGGCCATAAACCTGTCATTTATGATAGATTTATAGTCTATTCCCTTCTAGTCTTTTATTCTCTGCTCCATGACCCACATCATGATGGGGAAGTGCTAGTATAGTACTCCTGATGCTAACATCCTGGCACTGGGTAGAGAAAAGTGACTTAAACCACTCTCTCTCTCTCTCTCTCTCTCTTAGCCATTTTGTCAGGTAATCAGCCAGAAAGGAGTAGCGCCGATTATCTTCCTAACCGACAACATTGGATAAGAAAGCTACCGGGGGAAAGCAACACTTTCTGAAGCGCATGTTTACTAGTTCCAACCACGTTTGGTCCACTTCTTAGACAGTGAATATATTCGTTGGAGTAGATTTCAGCCTAATTTGCTAACCCCGAGTTAACTCGTTCCAACCGGTTAAAGGGTTAATACAGAATTTGATTTAAATATGGACATAACTATATCAGCTCACGGGTCGATGAAGAAAGCAGCAAGCTGTGAGACTTGGTGTGAATTGCAGGACACACTGAGCACTGACTTTTCGAATCGCATTGTGCAGTTCCTACCTGGGAGTCAGTCAGATGAGACTTACCGAAGGAGTAACCTTTCTTGGGTTTACTACCTACCTGGTTGTTCTGAGTATGTCATTTAGACTGACTTGCCAGCCTAAATAAAGAGGAAAATCTCTAGTTCTTGGTTCTTACTGAGTTTGGTAGTCGACGGCCGTGGAATTTGCGAGTTCAATCAACATTTCAAAACTGATATCAAGCAAGGGTCACATTGATGAGGATTAATTGGCATATAAAACTTGGCTGGAAAGCTTTTGGAAGAAAGAGTACAATTTTCAGGAGAAATATGCCATTATGTCTTAAAAGAAAGTGTTTGATCGATCCTTCCAGTTCTTACATGTGGAGCAGAGACACAGACCTTAACTAAAAGAGACATACAAAGGCTGCAGACAACTGAAAGCAGCATAGAGAGATGCATGCTTGGTATAACCAGGAATGATAAAATGAGGAACTCGTGGATAAGGAAAATGACAAGAGTGAATGACATCATGATCAGAGTAAAACCCCTGAAATGGCAATGGGCTGGACATTTTGTCAGGAGAACCGACCACCGATGGACAACCAAAATTTTAGACTGAATTTCAAGAAACAGAAAATGAAAACTGAATGGCTGAAACATACATCTAACAACAGTCAAAAATGAAATTTTAGACTGAATTCCAGAAGACCACATGGGAGATGAATGGATGAAATCCAAAAGCATACTGGAGTAACATGGAGGAGACTGGCTCACAATACACAGTTGTGGATGAAACTTGGGGAGACCTTCATCCAGCAGTGGATTGCATAATGGTTGATGATGAATTGATGATAATGATGAAAACTAAACATTTCAAATAGAGAGTGAGTGTCAGTTCCAACATAGTTTCTGAAACCAGCAATGTGGAATTTATCAACGGCAAAGGAAAGAAAAGGAAAGAAATCACTTGATGGCGATAAGCAATGTGACAACAGCAAAAACATACGTGTTGATCAAGTTGCTGTTGCAGTTGAAAAAGCTGATATTACGGCACATCCTGAATCAAAAGCACCAACATCGGTACAAATGAGCACGAACATTACCAGTAAAAAGGTACAAGAAATAAATTTTGTGAATGATATTGGCCAGGATATCATGTTTCACTTGGAAGTGCTGGAAGATATGAACTGATTCTAAATGCCTGGACACCGGAAATATTATAATTTAAAAAATGATATTTTTATTGGCTCTTGTCCATTCAAGGTAGAATGGTTGCAAACATATCCTTGTTTAAGGTATTCTAACACTTTAGAAGGGGCTCTTTTTGCCACTGTGTGCTTTTTCAACAGATTAAAACTCATGGCAGTTGTCTAGCTAGATTTATTGCAAAACTACATTAAAATTACAAGAAATTTCATAAAGCAACAAGATCTCACATGAATTCTAAATCGCATGCACAAGCCAAATTACTTTCCAAAAACTTCATCAGTGTATTTAAAGGAGAACAGAACGGTTAATGTGGAACAGCAAAGTAATAAATACATCATATCAGAGAAAAATAGCTGAAAACAGGGAAAGCTGAAGGCTATAAATGTCAACCCTTCTGTTGTGTGCTCTACATGATCTGCCATTATGAGGAAAAGATGACAACGTCTTCTGTATTCAACAATTTGTTGCAGTTTAGGGTAGAGTCTGGGAATAATCTTCTGAAACAGCACTTCGAAACATCAGGCAGAAATGCTCAGTATATTTCACATGGGATTCAAAATGAACTCCTAGAAATATGTTCTAACATTAAGAACAAATTTAGTTTTTGAAATTAATAAAGCTTGGTGCTTTTCGTTAATAGCAGATGAAACTGCCGACATCCAAGGTATGAAGCGCTTGTCAATCTGTGTACGATTTATTAAAAGTAATGACATACATGAATATTTCCTAGGCTTTTTCACATTAGATCAATCTGATGCAGAATATATTGCTGCAACTGTTTTGAATACATGCAAAGAAATTGGACTGGACATGAGCCGGTAAGTTGGACAAGGATACGATGGATGTTCTATAATGGCTGGACATATTTTAAGTTACAATAATGGAACTTACACCTTAGTATTCATCATCATCATCATTGTCAACCATTATCAATCCACTGCTGGACGAAGGTCTCCCCAAGTTTCCTCCACAACGGTCTGTCTTGTGCCAGTCTCCTCCATGTCACTCCCGCATATTTACGAATTTCATCCACCCATCTCCCATGTGGCCTTTTTCTGGGTCTTTTCCTGTCCCTTGGAATCCAATCTAAAATTTCGGCTGTCCATCTATGGTCTGTCCTTCTGGCAGTATGTCCAGCCCATTGCCATTTCAGGGATTTAACTCTGATCATGATGTCTTCCACTCTCGTCATTTTTCGGATCCACGAGTTCCTCTTCTTATCTCTCCTGGTTATACCAAGCATGCACCTCTCCATGCTTCTTTGAGTTGTCTGCAGCTTTTGTATGTCTCTTTTAGTTAAGGTCCACGTCTCTGCACCATACGTAAGCACTGGAAGGATGCATTGATCAAACACTTTTCTTTTAAGACATAATGGCATTATATAAAACATACAACGACTAAGTGCCGAGCTTTCACACTCCAAACGGGAGGCTTTTTCAAGGCCAGTAGACACAAGAATAATTTCGGGAACGCTGATAATTTGAAATCTTGGAGCGCGTATCTACTACGTGTCTAGGTGATATTGTGTCTCGCGGAAGGTGGTGTCTCGTGACCTACCTTTCAAACATTCTGTCTCATTTTCCCCTTAATATTCTATGTCAGTAGGATCTTCCACGCAGCCGAGAGTTCGAGAGAAGGGCTCTCGTTACAAGGGTTGGGATGCATGGATATTTCGATTCTTTCTCTAGTCAGTGTTCCTTTGTAGTCTGTGTATGGAGCAATCCTCTTCATGTTTTTTCCATACCGGTACGGCGTCATATTGGGCTACTTCTTTGCAAAGTGCTGTTTGTGTTTTTCCTGCTTTAATGTCCCTCATGTGTTCTTTCCCCCTAATTGAAGGGATCTTTTGGTCATTCCGATGTATGATCGAGACAAGCCATCTGGATATTCTAATGGTATCTCATAAACCCCAGCTCCAGAATTCACGTCAGGGTCCTTATGTGTATTTGTTGTTGCTGTGGCGATGGACATTGGTGATTTAATTCCAATGCGTAATCCATGGCGCTTCATAAGGTTCTTAAACACAAACGAAAATTTCGAGATGTATGAAATGGATCCAGCAAACGACAAGTTGCCTACTCCTGGGCGTGGTGTCTTGTGGTTCCTGGTTATCATCTTGTGCGATATGGATCGCAGAGTTCGTTCCGAGAATCCAGCAGTGATCCCTTTGTTGATGATATTTGTTATTTCTCTGTCCCTCGTTTCTTTGGTGGAGCAAATCGTGATTGCTCTATTGAAGTGGGCAAGGAATGCCACCATTTTATATGAGCTAAGGGATACGGACTTAGGAGGGATGAAATTTGTCACTGTTGTTGGTTTGTAATATACGGTGGAGCATAAGTGGCCATCTTGGGATCTGCTTAACTCAGCATCAAGAAACGGAAGCTTCCAGTCTTTTTCCTTTTCATAAGTGAATTTAATGGAGGAGTGGATGGTGTTGATTCGCTGTCGGAATTCCTCGAGGTCTCTGTCATCATGTTGCCAAATTAAGAACACATCGTCTACATATCTAAGCCATAATTTCGGTTTCTTGCCACTGCTTGAGAAGATATTTTCCTCTAGCGGGCATAGGACAGCTTCCGCGAGCACTCCTGATATTGGAGACCCCATGGGGGCACCTTTTGTCTGCTTGTAGTGTGTTCCTAGGAACTGGAAGTAGTTATTGTTTACAACCAGGTCCAACACCCTTCGTATGTCTTGCACTGCATCTGGGGTTTGTTCACCATCTCTGGTAAGAAAGTTCTCTAAGTTGTCACAAGCTTCTTTGACCGGGATTGACGGGTACAATGATGTCACGTCAAAACTAACCATAATCTCTTTTTATCTAAACTTATGTCTTTTATTCTGCTTATAAAGTCCGCAGTCGAGCGTAGGGCGTGTTGGGAGGCAGGTAGGTAGGTTTTTAGGAAGCTAGCCAGCTCTTTCTCTACGTAATACATTGGCGCTCTTATTTTGCTAACAATGGGTCCGAGTTTAAGGCCAGGTTTATGGTGCTTCAGTCTGCCATACAGGGGAGGAATGGATGGTCCCGGTGGAATAATGGCCGCTCTTTTGATGCTCTCAGGTAAGTGCTTCCATGTGTTTTGGCCTTTCACTTTACTAACAAGAGTGTTGGTAGGGTTTGCTTTGGTTTCTAGAGAAGATGTGTCCGCTATGAAACCGTTTAGCTCAGTGACATAGTCTGTTTTGTTCATTAGGGCTATCTGGCCGGACTTGCCAGTGAACGTAATAGTTATCAATTCATCACTTTTTAGATCCTTCAGGGTTCTCTATGCTCTGGTGTCATGCTTCATGCTTGGCAAGACGATCTTCAGCTTTGCAGATGAGAAATGTCTTACTGGTTCTTGTTCTGTGGGCGGAAGCTTTCCGATAGCTGATTCCAGTTCTGGGATGATTTGCTTGATGTTGGGCTTGGTTGCGAGGCAGAATTTCGGGCTCCTCTCAAGTACATTTACTTCCTCGCTTGACAGGATCTTCGTTGACACATTAACAAATGGTACTTTGTAGTATGCAGTTTGCTTCTGTTGTCCTTTGGATAAAATATATAACTTTCTTCTATGTTTCTCTTGCATGATGACATCTTGTCTCTCAACTAAAACATGGGTTCGGATAAGCCAGTCATCAAAGATATTTTCGGTGCAGCACTGGATCTCATTGTACAAACTATAAGCTTTGTTGTGTAGTCGCATAACTTCCGTTGTTTTTCTTCTCACTAGCGAGACTAATATTTTAAGTGTTCAATCAAGGATACAAAATGTGTTCCCTATGGCTAACTTTCTTCACTGTTCCAGCCAAAGACTAAATTTGGTCATAAATGGCTTAAACATTGCCTGATGTAAGAAATACAGTTTCTACATTAAAGGAGACAATTCGATTCATTAAGGATAGTACTATTAGGCTGAATGTCGTCAGACCTGCAAATGTTAACACTATATGCAACAAGGTGGACTGAAAAGCACAAAAGTATTCACCATTTCAGTGACAATTTCATAGCCATTACTGAAGGGATGAAACATACAACAACAACAACAATGGGGTCATTTAATAGCAAAGTTCGTCAGACCGCACATCAGCTTCTCTATGTGCTCTGTTGACTCCATCATCATCTATAATTACTCTTAAGATTATTGCTAAATATTCTGCAAAGTTGAACTCATAGCTTCAATTGTGCAAGGAGTTTCAGTGGATTTATTGGAAGCTACTAGACATGTACTGGAACTTTTGACCATGCTACTAAGTGACAGGCAAAATGCAGATATAGTTTTTGAGCAAATATTTGAGGAGCAAAGAAAAACAGCAGAAACTATAAATGTGGAGCTGAAAGCTCTAAGACGAAATGTGCTTCAGGCGAATTGTGCAAACTACCCTATAGAAAATGTCAGAAATTATTTCAAGCAGGCACTGTACATTCCATACATGGACTCTAATAGCATCAATAACTGGCAGATTTTCTGACGAGAAGAAAAAATATTTTCGCTGCTTTATCTGCACCTCCAAAAAATGATAAATTTGGGTGTAGCTCAGTTTGCAGAAGGGATTGCAAATCAGGAGGTGTATAGAAACATCTTAAGACAATTTTAAAGAATAAAATTTGTGGTATCAAATGTGGCAACATGTGCCTGGGGCAGATACCAATATGAAAATTATAGATCTGCTCGTACATAGTGGTGCTTACTTCTCATCAATAAAAACAGCCACAACAATTGCTTTGACTATTCCAGCAACAACTTGTTATGCAGAAAGATCATTCATGTAAGTGCGTATTTGAGTTTTTTTCTGCAATTTTTTTAACAATTCACGACTTGGATCATTTTTTTTTTCAAAAACTTTTGCTACTTACTGAAATCAATTAAAAGAAAACAGTTTTTACTCATTGATATAATATGTTTTTTCTTTGGCATTGATTTAGTGTACATAGGGATTTTTTTTTAAAATAATGGTGAAGATTACAAAGAAAAGTTCATTGATGCAACTGTAAACAGCTTGGCTTTACAGCCTAGAAGATTAGCTTTTCTATTTTCTACGAAGTGAAATTAAGAACTAGGAATAAGATGTAAAATTTGTACTTACAACAAATATTATGTGATCGTGGATTGTTTTTTTTTACTTTTTTATGTAGTTACTTTACATACTGTTTTATTACCAAAGCAAGAGCAATAGCCTTCTTTTTTTGTTAATTTTTTTTATATAAACACATTTTAAAATGAAAATAGCTAGATAAATTTTCCAATTAACTGTCCCCCTCCCTCAAAAACATATTTGCAATTTAATACTCTACCCCCACGAACAATTACTGGGTATACGTTGCTGGCTAATCAAATTAACTTGCTGCCTCTCAGATTTTTTCCTGAGGGCACCCCTGAGCATGCCCTGCCATTAATAACACTTTCATGCCAGCACATATAAACATTTGGCTAGAAACTCAGGAAAGAACTGCTGATTTAACAGATAATAGCCATTAAGAAGAAAAGAAAAAAATCTTCCACACTGTTTGACCCTTCATGCAAATACACTTGTACTGGCAAGTATCATTTGCATTTTACATGGCAAACTGAGAAACATTTTTCAATAAAAATCTATTGAATCTTTTTCAAAACAGTCCCATATGCATTCATAAATCAATGAGCAATGGGAAAGTGCTAGGTAATTCATTAATAAATTTTATCACATCTTCACTCAAAAACACAATCTTGCTGCAGAATAAAATTCTTTAAAATATTGCCTTATATCAGTCAGTCCTCTTTGTAAATAATTGGTTGGCTTGCTGTTTGGACACACACACGCACACAGGCATACCTATATACAGATTGTGCACAAACGAGAACCCTGTTTTAATCATGTTACAACTTTTAAAGGTACACCAGTAATTAAACAGAAGTAGATAAACATACAACATTCCGATATACAGTAAATGAACTACTGATAAATAAACTTCTATGTGTGTATCCCTAATGGCATGCCAAATGTTTAAACGATATTCACACACATGCCACACATTTTCCACCATTTGTGGGGTTACTGTTGCCATTGCACTTATAATGCATTCTCACAAAGTTCTAATATCAGGAACAACTGTTGCATAAACCACATCTTTTAAAATAAACCCACAGACAGAAACTTAACTTGGTGGGATAATTTCTGGTGATCTTTGGAAGCCATGCATGGGATCAGGGGTGCAGCACAGAAACACATTATTTTAGGTAGAAATTTAGGGCATTCTGTTAAAAATTTTAGGAATTTTTTTTTTCCTTGTTAAATCAGACCAATTTAACAGAACAATTGAACACATGCCTAAATAAAGACATACACGAACACTTTCAAATTTATGCAGTTTAAAAGTTTTGGCATATATGCCACATAAGATTACATAAAAACATAAACAACACTTAAATTCACACAATTTAAAAGAGTTGGCATATATGTCTATTTAGTAGTTCTATTACTCTGCTAGTTTGCTAATTATGTTTTTGATGCTTATTACCATCTTGCACATATTTTTTTCTAATAAACTTAAAATTAACAATTATATAGGTTGCCATCTCATTCAGTGCTCTCAGCAAAGCAGGGTTACATAAATATTGGCATTTTAGGAGCAAACACATTTAGATATGGTGCAGCAATAATATTAAAATGTATCAATAACTGCACAAATGTAAATTTCAAAACTCATCTGGATGTATGTGATTAGGAAGCAATTCACAATAATTAAACTGTGCACACTTCGACAATGTAAAACAATTTTTTTCAAAAAGAAAAATAATAATAATTTAAGGACGACACAATTGTGAATGAACTCCAACTATTTAAGGCCTGTGCAGACCTCAGCACAGACTTCATTGTAAAAAGTTGTGAGAAAAGTGACTTTTTCAGAGGAAAAGGTGAGAAAAGTGAACAATTTCTTTTCTTTTAGTGACTAAATAGTGACTGCTCAAATAATTGAAAACCAGACTAAACCATTTAAAACGATAGAAAAAAAACACACACACACACACACACACACACACACACAGTATATGGATAGAACATATAATTTGCACTTTGAACAGATTTACTTTATTCTTTGCTCAACAGTGAACAATTCCCTTTATATTTTGTGATAGAACATATGTTAATCAATGTGATTATCTGTTGTAAAAACAACAACAATATATTGGATGGGCAGGTGATTCCTTTCACTATTTTTTTATACACTACTGTTTGTGAAAATTGCAACACCAAGAAGGAGGAACCATTCGATTCGAATGAAATTTATACCAAACATTACTGATATGACTATACATAAGTGATTTAATTTTCGGAACAATACAACAATTTTTACCTGCAAAAATCAGTATCATGTGAAGCCTCTGTGAGCTGCAATAAGAGCTTCGAGGCGGGTTGGCATTGAATCGAAAAGGCGTTGGATGGTGTCCTGGGTAATTGCTTGCCAGGCAGCATGTATACGCGGCTACAGATCACTGGTACTGACCGCTAGAGGACTTTGATGGGCCAGTTGCCAAGTGACCATATCCCAGACATGTTCAATAGGCGACATGTCTGGTGAACGTGCAGGCCAGGGAAGAAGCGGTATCTGCTGTACTGCGAAGAGGGCTTGAACATTCCTGGCAACATGAGGTCAGGCATTGTTCTGCTGGAATATAGCGCCTGAAGTGCTACGAAGGAAGGGTATGACTTCTGCCTGTACAACTTCCCTGATGTATTGGTCGCTGGTGATATTGCTCTCAAGTCATAGCAGCAGAGATCGTGAATGTTACCCAATGGCACCCCACACCATCACACTTGATGTTCAGCCTGTATGACTCTCAACAATGCATGCTGGAAGAAGGTGCTCACCACAATACCGTCTAATGCGTATGAGGCCACCATGGTAGTCCAAGTTGAATTGGGACTTATCCGAAAACACGACACGTCAATTAGCACGCTATTGTCTGCATTGTAAACCCCATTGCAGCCTGGGGCATCCATGGTTCAGGGTCAAAGGAATCTGCTGCAAAGGGATGCGTGCAACCAGTCCTATGAGCAACAGACGCGTCGAACTGTGGAGGCAGACAATGCCACACCTGTTTCAGTGCTCCACTGTTGTGCTAACACTTGCGAATATGCGGAACGGTTCGCCACTACCATGCGGAAGAGGTGTCGTCACACTTCTCGGTCCACTGCCGGATTGTTGATGCATCTGGTTCTCCTCGGTCCACTGCCGCCACACACACATCACTATCATGGCATTATGTCTCGTCCGAGCCGCAATGCAACTGTACGAAAATTCACCTTCACGCAGACCAATCATTCGCCCCTGTTCAAACTCTGTCGTATGGTGATATTGCGCCCTTTGTCGTCACCAAAGCATTATTGAATCCTGGAGACACTTTCACAACTCGCTGTCCGCGATGCACTACTGGTGCATATCCTAAACAGTCCTCTCTTTGTATCCCTCACTCGACTGTTCAGGCGGCGCTGCTGGGCCAAGACATGCGCAATGACTCTGCATTTCTAATCATTTGCATGCCCTACCCTGCTCTGCATATCCTGTAAGTTTCATGTGATTACCATCATTCCTTCTAGAATGGTGTTGCAATTTTCACAAACAGTAGTTTATTTTATCAGCATGATGGCATTTGACGATTTATATACTGCACTAGCAAAATAAGTATGCTCTAGAAATTATTACATATCATCATCATCATCATCATCATCATTGTCAATCATTATCAATCCACTGCTGGACGAAGGTCTCCCCAAGTTTCCTCCACAACGGTCTGTCTTGTGCCAGTCTCCTCCATGTCACTCCCGCATACTTTCGAATTTCATCCACCCATCTTCCATGTGGTCTTCTTCTGGGTCTTTTCCTGTCCCTTGGAATTCAATCTAAAATTTCGGCTGTCCATCGATGGTCTGTCCTTCTGGCAGTATGTCCAGCCCATTGCCATTTCAGGGATTTAACTCTGATCATGATGTCTTCCACTCTTGTCATTTTTCGGATCCACGTGTTCCTCTTCTTATCTCTCCTGGTTACACCACGCATGCACCTCTCCATGCTGCTTTGAGTTGTCTGCAGCCTTTGTATGTCTCTTTCAGCTAAGGTCCACGTCTCTGCACCATACGTAAGCACTGGAAGGATGCATTGATCAACAACTTTTCTTTTAAGACATAATGGCATATTGCTCTTGAAAATTATGCTGTTTCTTCCAAAAGCTCTCCAGGCAAGTTTTGTACGCCGATTAATTTCTTCATCAATGTGACCCTCACTTGATATCTGCTGTCCAAGATAAACGTACGTGTCTGTTATCTCCAGCTTTTCTCCATCAATCGATAAATCTTGATTTCTTGTAAAAGCATTGTACATCACTTTTGTCTTCTGAAAGTTCATTTTTAATCCCACTTCTTTACTCTTGTCAGCAAGTTCCTGGATCATACTCTGTAGCTCTGATGGGGTAGTTGCAAAAATGACTATGTCATCAGCAAAACGAAGGTGGGTTAGATAATCTCCATTAATCTTTATCCCTTTGTTTTCCCAGTTCAGTGATTGAAAGACATTTTCCAAGGTGGCATTAAAGAGCTTCGGAGATATGGTGTCACCCTGTCTCACTCCTTTTCCAATTTTTATGTGTGTTGTATTTTCAAACAGCCGAATCTTTGCACTTGCATTTTCATAGATGTTATTAATAATATTAATGTATGCATCTTCAATACCGCAGGATTTCAGAGCCATTGCAAACTGCTGATGGTTTCACCGAATCAAAGGCTTTTTCATAATCGATAAAAGCCATGCACAATGGTAGTTCATATTCCCTCGCTCTTTCAATTAGTTCTCTCAGTACGTGGATATGATCTATTGTGCTGTAGCCACTCCTGAATCCAGCTTGTTCTCTCGGTTGAGCCATGTCCAGTGTCACCTTCAAGCGGTGTGAAAGAATTTTAGTGAAGATTTTATAAACCACTGATAGGAGGCTGATAGGTCTGTAGTTCCTGAGATCCTCAATGTCACCTTTTTTTTATGTAGCAGGATCATTGTAGCGTTGTTCCAATCTTCAGAAATCTTCCCTACATTAAGGCATCAAGTGAAAATTTGGGCGAGTACTGTTTCGATTTCTCCACTTGCTTCTTGTATGATGTCTACAGTAATTCCATCTTCTCCTGGAGCTTTTCCCCGCTTCATGTTCTTGATTACGTGTGCAACTTCTGCTGGGAGGACTGGAAGAACTCTGGTACTGGTACCTTTCATGATGTCTGGAATACATGTATCATCCCTTTCATATAATTTGGAGTAGAAATATTTCACTCTTGTCAAAATTTCGCCTCTATTTCTTGTTACAGAACCTTCTTCTTTTTTCAGTGCCATAATCTGTTTTCTTCCCTTACTGAGATGTCCCTTTGCTATCTTTAGGCTTTGGTTGTTTTCAATTGCTTTCCTTACTAGTTCACAGTTGAATTTCCTTACGTCTTCAGTGATACTTTTTCGTACTGTCTTGCATAGCTCTATATATTCCACTTTGGAAGTCACATCTTCTTTAGTTGTCCTCATCACTCTTCTTTTTTGCATCAACATTTTGGTTTTTCCTGATAATTTGTTCACATGCAATTTGTTCTTAGACCCAGCTAATTTTGTTGCTGTTTCCATAAGAGCTTTGGTTACTTTTCTGTTAACTTCAGAAATATCCACTTCTTCCGATGTTAGGCCTTCTAAAGCAGAGAACCTGTTCTTCAGTTCCAATTTGAAGGTATTATGGTGTTTTTTAAGGTTGGTTATGTCAATATTACATATACAAACTACAATATGTTTATATAATTAAAGACTAATAATAAAGAATTAATGTAATGTTTAAAAAATACAGTACCCCTTTGCATTTTTAACTCTCCACTGCTTGCATTTTCTTACAATCTTAACAAATTCAATTTCCAACAATGTTTCGACAAATTTGCCTGTTTTAGTTACATTTAAATGAATTTTTACTTGTAAACTACTCATACACACACATTTCATCAAACCTTTAATTTGGTAGCATATGTGTTTTATAGTCTAACACTGGTTAGATACCTATTTGAAACATCAATGCAATCAAAAATGGAAGCACAGAGCAACATAGCAATAAAAAATGCAATTCTGCAGATTTTGGTTATAAATCAAAATGGTGCCAGATAAATTCAAACTATACTGTTTAACACAAATCTGTTACATTTTTTAAGCTAATATTAAATTAATGATGTATTTAAATGGCAATAAGTTTAATATTCTCACTTACCACATCTGCGAGTAATCTGGGACTGATGTGCTGGTGGTTTCTCTATATTTGGTTGTTGGGTTAGCAAAATTGACATGTTTTTTAATGTCAACATTATGAATTTCATTTTCAACTTTACTGTCTCATAAAAGTATAATGAGTAAAATTGGGAAGATTTCCTTCCCTACATTATATAAAAGCTTTTTATGTACAGGGTGCTTTTAAGTGAAATCCATAATGAGTCAACAGAGTCTATGACAGGAAATTTGATTTTGTAATTGCAGTTAGCAAGAAATGTAGATTTAGGAAAGCATAAAACTCCAGGGTGTCTACCAAGTTTGGAAAATGCAATTTTATGACCAATTAACAATTTTCATGATGATTTAAAAAAGTCATTGTGTGTGTGTGTGTGTGTGTGTGTGTGTGTGTGTGTGTGTGTGTGTGTGTGTGTGTGCGTGCGCAAATGCGTGTCCAAGTATGCATGCATGTGTGGGTAACGTACATTAAAGATGGGAGACACTCTGCTCCCCATTTTTTCTACAGAAAATGTACACCCCTGCCCTTCTGCTAGTAACAAAAATCTGATTCATCAAACTTTGACTATGCTTGAAGTAAGCTGAAATACTCAACATTATGATAAACAATTTCATCACACACCTTTCTTCAACATTTGTATTTGAAAATGTTAATGACTCTATAAAGCATACTAATTTAAATTGCTAAATTGACCATAAAATTTTGCAAACAACATTTACACATATATTTCTACGCTAAAACATTTTTTGCTGTAACAGTTCTTTGTGGAGGAGAGCACAAGTACCCCCCTTTTTTTTTTTAACTCTTGTATCATTATATGGAAAATACATTTATGTTCATGTGGTTGGTGCATGGAGAATTACTCAGATTGTCACCAGAAAATGAACAATTACTAAATATAAAAAGAAATTCATGACCCCAAAAGCAAAATTTGACTTTTTCTTGAATTTTATTACCCTTTTCTGAATTCATGCCTTTTTCATGATTTTCATGACTAGTAGACACCCTGAACTCCTACAATTCTGAAAATACAAACACGAATCCACAATTTCTTTACTCATTTATTTTTTGAAGTTTAAAATCCTAATAAAAAAAAAAAAAGGGGATTTTACTGCAATTTTTGCAATATTTTGAACACTGCGATGACGGTGCTAAAATTAAAAACATTACCGGAAAACATGAACGTAACAAAATTTGCAGTTTCGCAAACTTAATAACTTTGAAAAGATTTAGATAAAAACAAAAAAGAAAATTAGTGAGCTCTTCATGATTTAGCCCCCCCCCAAGGGAATCTCGAATCAGAAAAGAAAATAAAAAAAAAATGCTGAAAAAAAGACCATCAGATTTGCCCACTATTCCTGCATTTTTCAACAGAAATTTTGTTTTTTGAGCTTATATTAAAAACGATGCCGATTCACATGAAGAAAGCAATTCCACAACTTTGCTGACCACCCCAGGTCATGTGGTAAGCAACGTTTGTTTTGGTGGTTTATTTTTCAAGGACCAGTTTGGAATAGGAGATGATGGGTTTGATTCCCATTGCTGACTACCCTTGTCCACTGGCTTTCCAGTGTTTTCCTTCGACATCCTTTGCATGAATGGGGGGGGGGATAGTTCCCATTGAAGTCGGCCCTGGACACACCCAGAAACACTACCATGTGCAATAAACCTTGCCCGGTTGGGTTTCAACACAAACATCAGAATTTTCACTAAATATTTTATATAAGATTGAGTCCGCCAAATGTTTTTTTTTGGGGGGGGGAGGCCAATTCAAATTTCTGCACTTCTGCCAAAAACAAAACAGATAGTGAAAAAAAATCGAATAAAATTCCACTAGTTCGCATAGAAGTTAAAATAATATGAGGGTTGTGCCGAAAGTAGTGTAAGAGTGGACATAACTTTTTTATTAACATTCAAATTGCACATGTCGGTAGAGTAACTCAACATAGTCTCCATCACAAGCGATGCATTTGCATCATCGTTGAACCCAACTCTCGAATCCTCTTTGAAAAAATTCAGGTGTGGACTGTTGTACCCACTTCTTCACATCTGTGCCATCAAATCGTTGTCCCCAGAGACTGTTCTTCATTGGACCGAACAGGTGGAAGTTGGACGGTGGATGGGGGACCACTGACCAGTCTAATTTGCTGATCACCTGATTTGTTCCCAAAGATGTATGTGGTCTTGCATTGTCATGGTGAATGTGGTTTCTTTTCCTTCTTATGGCTTCTCTAAGTTTCTTGAGTGTCTCAATGTACCGCTTGCTGGTCACGGTACGGCCATGTTCCAGAAAATCAAGAATGACACCCCTGTCATCTCAAAAAACAGTCACCATGACTTTCTGAGCTGATCGCTGGCTCTTGAACTTCTTAGGCCTTGGTGAAGAGATGTGACACAATTCCATGGATTGATTCTTTATTCCAATATTCCGGATCACAAAGATACACCCATGTTTTATTCCCTGTCACCAGATCGAAAAAAAACATGTCTTCGTTGGCTTCAAACGCTTCCAGCAAATCAGAGCAGACTTCCACCCTTCTCTCCTTAAAATCGGGTGCCAACTGCCGAGGTACCCACTTTGCACACACTTTCCAATACCCTCCTAAGTCTTCCACCATCTTCTGTATGGCATTGTGACCACAGTCCAGTTGTGCAACAAGCTCACGGATTGTGATTCATTTCTCTGCGCGAATCAATTCATCCACTGGCTGACTATTCGTGTCACTGGTCACAGATGGTCTCCCACTACGTGGCTTGTCGTCAATGCTGGTTTTCTCTTTTTTTAAACTTCTTTATCTATCTGTGGACATTGCTCTTGTCAATGGTGTCATCTCTGTAAACATTCTGTAGCCTTCTGTGGATGTCGGACAGAGGGCACCCTTCCTTCGTCAAGAACTCAATGACAGCATGTTGCTTCTGCTTGGAATGCATTATTTATCTGCAATGAAGAAAAGGGTTTACTATAGAGAAATAGTTACTCTACCAACATGTGCAATTGAACGACCTCTGTCAGTTAATAAAAAAGTTATGCCCACTTTTGCATTACTTTCAGTACAACCCTCGTGATTAAAAATGTTAACTGCAAGTAAAAATATGGATGGCACTGAGAAAAAAACAAAACTTCTTCAAGATCTTCATTTTTTGGCAGCATCGTTACATGCTTTTGACTGTCCATCTTTCCGCTGTAATTCAAGCCGATGCTGAACCTCACAAAAAACACAGCGCACGCACACAAGTCATCCACGATCTTGAAAAAAAAAAAATGGCTACTGACGGTTTGGAATTTTGGAATGATTTTGTAAACGAAAGTCATACCAATGCTTTGACGCTGGAAACAAACTACCGTTTGCAACCACCCTATACCTGCCAACTTCCAAAGATCAAAACACGGTTTTTAAAATTTTTTCCCTAAAATTCAGAATTTTTTTAAGTTTAAGATTAAAAAAAAAGTGAAAAAAAAAAAAAGATTCTGAAATTTGAAAATTAAATTTCTTTTAATTTGAAAAAAAAAATAAAAAAAAAAAGTTAAAATGGTTTTTTCTGGATGTGTACTACTGTATACTGAAGTGAACCATAGTAGTGTTAAAAGTTTACTATTATACTATGCCATTAGCTCTAACTTTTTTTTTTTTTGTAGTATAGAGATCATTTATTTTAAACAGATATCTAAGAAGAATAACAAAACAAGGCGATATAAAATAAAGTGCGTATCTGAAATAATTTCACTCTTCAAATATCAATTCCACTTAGTAGTTCTAATTCTGACTATTATATAGCTCTAATTATTGTACTATTCTCTTTTACGTGTGATATTTCAAAGTAACTTGTACAGAAAACTAGCGGATAATGCTTACCTTGGCATTCCTTTCTAGCGACGGGAACATTTCACGCACGTGTTTTCCGGTCTTTGTTGAGGTTATTGTCCTAAAGTCCGTTGTATGCGATGACTGGCTTTACTTCTCACACTTTTCGCTGGGTATACTCATTGGATCTTTGCCTTAGGATTCAAACATCAATTTTTACCGTTCTTTATACTTGAAATTTTCGCCCATTCTCTGGGCATCTTCAGGAGCGTGGCGACTTTAACCACCGATGTTCGTGGTTAACTTCGCGCTAATGGAGTCCGATACTCTTTGTTGCCATTCGTCGGAAAAACTTTCCTGGATATATTTCGTTATCAAGCCCGGCTGGCGCCATCTATGTTTCGTTAAGAACACTTTTTTTTTTCCGTATTTTTTTTTTTTTATTTTTTTTATTTTCTTCTCCTATCCTGGTTTTCTTGTCTTTTTTTGCCTGTTTTTTCTTTTGTTGTTGTTTTTCTTGTCTTATTAGTTCTTTCCACAGGCCAGATAATGTGCTAGGGTCGTTCTGGTTACATACCCTTGCTTTATTTTTGTAGATTAATATTGCTTCTTCCCTCCTCATTTGCCTTTCCGATTTTTTATTCTTTTTTAGCATTTTAATTTCATCGAACTTTGGGAATGTCCGGTTTTCCAAGCAGAATTGCACTAAAGCAGTTTTGGCTTCTTTTTTGCCAGTTAGATATGTGTTGTTTAAGTCTTTTTTTAATCTGTTTTTCGTACTTCCAATGTACGATATTGGGGGTATGTGTGCTATTGGAATTTCGTAGGTTCCTGATTCTTCTAGCTTTTTTTCCTCTGTTTTTTTGTTGACAGTCATACTTTTCACGGTGTGCACTGAGCTTCCTAGTTGTAAGTCATATTTAGCACAGTGCCTATTGATTTCTTTACTCACTCCTTCCAGGTATGGGAAAGCTCCAATGTATTTCAATTTTTTATTTCTCATCTTCCTTTGGTTGTGCACTTCTTGGCCTTCTTTACTCTGAGTCATATGCTTTTTACTCTCATGTATCCATTTATTAATTAGCTAATTAATAAATGGATACATGAGAAAAAAATTGTTCTTAACAAAACATAGATGGCGCCAGCCGGGCTTGATAACGAAATATATCCAGGAAAGTTTTTCTGACGAATGGCAACAAGGAGTATCGGACTCTATTAGGGCGAAGTTAACCACGAACATCGGTGGTAAAGTCGCCACGCTCCTGAAGATGCCCAGAGTATGGGCGAAAATTTTGAGTATAAAGAACGGTAAAAATTTATGTTTGAATCCTAAGGCAAAGATCCAATGAGTATACCCAGCGAAAAGTGTGAGAAGTAAAGCCAGTTATCGCATACAACGGACTTTAGGACAATAACCTCAAGAAAGACCGGAAAACAAGTGCGTGAAATGTTCCCGTCGCTAGAAAGGAATGCCAAGGCAAGCATTATCCGCTAGTTTTCTGTACAAGTTACTTCTTCAAATATCATTTATTTTTCAAATAAAATTTAGCAATTTACTTTGAAAATCATATGTGTAGAGGGTAAATTACTTATTATGAATAACAAGAAGGATGACACTGAATTTTCGGATGTAATAAGCATGTCTTTTGAATGCATTCTGATGCAAATTAAATTTATTAAAGCTATTCAAAATCGATGGAACCGGTTTGGAAAACAATCAATCGGTTATAACAATTGATAAAACATCCAGAAATAGAAACTTCTACTTAGTTCTACCAGTGGCTAAAAAATATGTTACGAAAATTAACAAATGGTGAACAAAAGTTTCTCATAACACAAGGAAGGTACCAGAGACAAAGAGATTTTCAAATCAAACAGTTAAAAGGAGAAATATAAAAGGAAACATGATATAAGTCTATGTCTGCTAGCGGAAAAATTTTGCATAACGGAAAAGTTTAAAATTATTCTTCATGGAAAAAGTTATGCTAAGGGAAAAGAACTTATACGTCTCCCAGGAGCAGACATAGTGAAAAAAAAAGCATTTGACCTTTACGCAGCTATCAGGAAAGCTTTGCTTTATTTAAAGAGGATAATGCTCCACATCTTTGTTGAGTGAATGGTATAATACAGTAAAGAAGAAATTTCCCAATAGCATTTTTAGAAGTGGCGATACAGCTGCAAACTGAAGTACATAAATACCACTGACAGACAGAAATGTGAACTACAAAATTACACATATACTAGTCTAAAGTGTTCTACAAGGTAATAGCATCCGGTGTTGAAATATTTTTTTAATTGGACATGTAAAAGCAGTGATATTGAGAAAAACAGATTAAGCATTTGCACCCCTTGTGGCAAAATTGTGCACTAGTCTGGAAAGAAAACACACACATAGATAGTTTGCATAGTTAGTAGTATATTACCGAAGAAAGAATTTTTTTAATCGGGTTTTTAAGTCCCGCAGATATTGCTGTAAATGGAAACGTGAGCTTATGCCCTCTGGTGGCAGCTTTGTGCACTAAGATAAATTTAAAATTATATGAGGAACATTTCGGCGTGGAAACTCCCTCCAACAAAGAAATAATTTTTTAAATCAGAGCCTTAGAAGCAGAAATATCGGGAAAACTAACGTATGAGTTTATGCATACTGGCAGAAAAACCATGCATTATTTTAAGAAGTATTCTTAAAAGGTTGTTCGATGCGAGCGGTATCAGTCCACGAAAGAATTTTTTCAATAGAGTTTTCAGGAACTCAGATTTTGCTGCAAATACATCAGGTGTAGAAATTAACACTTACACCCCCTGGTGGCCAAACCATTCTTTATCAAATATTAGAAATTATAGCAAAGGATTTCCCATCAAGAGCTGTATTCAGTGTAGAAAGAATTTTTCAAATCGGAGTTTTAGAAGCAGAGATATCGGGGGAAATGCAATTTACCTTTACACCCCCTAGAGGAAAGTCCATGCATTACTTGAAAATTTTGAAATTATATGAAAAACATTTTACACCGGAAACATTATCTAACAAAGAAGGATTTTTTCAAATCCGGCTCTTAGAAGAAGAGATATCGATAAAAATCAGATATACTTCTATGCCCCCTGGTGGAGAAACCATACATTATTTTAAGAAATATTCTCAAATGTTTATCAACATGAGCGGTATCGGTCCACGAAAGAATTTTTTCAATCGAGTTTTTAGAAGCTCAGATTTTTCTGCAAATACCTACGAAGCAGAAATTAACTCTTACGCCCCCTGGTGGACAAACCATATTTTATAAAAAAAAATAATTAGAAATTACAATCAAAACATTTCCCACCAGGAGCTCTATCTGGTGCAGGAAGAATTTTTCAAATCAGAGTTTTAGAAGCAGAGATATCAGGGAAAGCACAATTTACCTTTACTTCCCCTAGCGGACAGTCAATTAATTATTCGAAAATTTTGAAATTATATGGAAATCATGTCGCGTAAGAAACTCTACCCAACAAAGAAGGAATTTTTCAAATCGGGCTATTAGAAATAGAGATATTGACAAAAATAAGATATGCATTTATGCCCGCCCCTTGTGGAGAAACCATATAATATTTTAAGAAGAAAATATTCTGAAAAGGGATTTATCGACGTGAGTAGTATCGGTCCACGAAAGAATTTTTTCAATCGAGATTTTGAAGCCTTGAGATTAGGCTGCAAACATATCAGAAGCAGAAATTAACACTTATGCCCCCTGGTGGCCAAACCATTTTGTACCAAAAATTAGAAATTACATGTAAAATATTTTCCATCAGGAGCTGCATCTGCTGCAGAAAGAATTTTTTAAATCTGAGTTTTAGAAGCAAAGATATCGGGAGAAACGCAATTTACTTTTACGCCCCCTAGCGGAGAATCTATGAGTAACTTAAAGAAGTGACCATACCTAAAATAGTCTGACATAAATAGAATCAAAAGGTAAAAGAATACTTTCAATCGGCCGTTTAGAAGCAAATATATGGAATAAAATGTATTTTGAATTTGGCATTATCTGCATTTACGCCCTCTGGAGGCAAAATTTTGATTGGTGAAAAAACCCCGCGAAATAACGGATCATCATTCGCAATTTCAAGCTTCCCAATGCAAAAAGAATTTTTGAAATCGGGCAATTGGTTGCAGATATATGGTGTCCACAGACGGACGGACAAACCGATAACATAAGCATGATCTTTTTTTACAAAAGACGTGCTAATAAAGGCACACACAAAATTCCTAGCTATCACTCAAAACTAGAGCATGAAAAGACTGCCGGCTTTCTTCCTTCCTTAGCTCCCAGCAACAATGCTTCCTCGCTTTAGTTTTCTTCGTGGCAGGACTAGATAAAACAAGAAAGATGACACTGAATTTTCGGGTGTAATTAGCACGTCTTTTTAATCCATTCTGATGCAAATTAAATTTATCAAAGCTATTCAAAGTCAATGGAACCGAGATGGAAAACAATGGTATTTGACTGAAGAAAAGTTTTTTAATCGGGTTTTTAATCCCTCAGATATTGCTGTAAACGGAATCGTGAGCTTACGCCCTCTGGTTGCAGACTTGTGCGTTAAGAAAAATATGAATTTATATGAGAAACATTTCGCACCGGAAACGCTCTCCAACACAGAAAGAATTTTTCAAATCGGACTCTTAGAAAAATAAATATCGATAAAAATAAGATATGACTTTACGCCCCCAGGTGGGAAAACCATGCACTATTTTAGGAAGAAAGAATTCGCAAAAGGATTTTCCATATGAGTATCAGTCCAAGAAAAACACAAAATTTTTAGTCGAGTTTCCAGGAGCTCAGATTTTGTTGCAAATACATCAGAAGCAGAAATTAACACTTATGCCGCCTGGTGGCCACACTATTCTTTACCGAACATTAGAAATTATATGAAAAATATTTTCCATCGGGTGTTGTATGCGATACAGAAAGAATTTTTCAAATCAGAGTTTTAGAAGCAGAAATAATGCAAAAAATGCAATTTACTTTTGCGCCCCTAGCGGAAAGTCTATGATTTACTTGAAAATTTTGAATTTATATGAAAAACATTTTGCTTTGGAAACACTATCCAACAAAGAAGAAATTTTTCAAATCGGACTCTTAGAAATAGAGATACCGACAAAAATAAGACATACATCTACACCCCCTGGCGTAGAAACCATGTATTATTTTAAGAAGAAAATGTTCCTAAAAGGTTTGTCGACATGAGTAGTATTGGTCCACAGACAAATTTTTTTTTTAATCGAGATTTTAGCTCATATTTTGCTGGAAATAAATCAGAAGCGGAAATTAAAACTTATGCCCCCTGGTGGCCAAACCATTTTTTACAAAAATTAGAAATTATATACAAAGGATTTCTCATCAGGAGCTGTATCCGCTGCAGAAAGAAATTTTCAAATCACAGATTTAGAAGCAGAGATGTAGGGGAAACACAATTTACCTTTACCCCCCCCCTCCCCTGGCGAAAAGTCTATGAATTATTTGAAAATTTTGAAATTATATGAAAAACATGTCACACCGGAAACTATCTAATAAAGAAAGAATTTTTCAAATCGGACCATTAGAAGCTGAGATATTGACAAAAATAAGATATATGTCTACGCCCCTGGCAGAGAAACACCATGGTATATTTTAAGAAGAAAATACTTTGAAATGGTTAATCGACGTAAGTGGCATCGGTCCACGAAAGAATTTTTTCAATCGAGATTTTAGAAGCTCAGATTTTATGGCAAATACATCAGACGCAAAAATTAACACTTACGCCCTGGGTGGCAAAGTATTCTTTACCAAAAATTAGAAATTATATGCAAAAGATTTTTCAACAGGAGCTGTTTCCGCTAAAGAAAACGTTTTTCAAATCGGAGTTGTAGAAGAAGAGAGATGTCAAGAAAACGTAATTTACTTTTACGCCCCTAGCGGAAAATCTATGCGTAATTTGAAAAAGCAACTATTCCTAAAATACTCTTCGACATAAATGGAATTGAAAGGTAAAAGAATTTTTTCAATCGGATGTTTAGAAGCAAATATGTGGAATAAAATGTATTTTTGAATTCAACATCTGCATTTACGTCCTCTAGCGGTAATATTGTACATCGTTAAAAAAAAAAAAAAAAAGCAATGAAGTATTATTTGTATATTTCATGCTTCCCAATGCAAAAAGCATTTTCCAAATCGGACTAATAGTTGCAGAAATATCCTGTCTACAGACAGATGGACAAACCGATAACAAAAGCATGATCTTTTTTTACCAAAAAAGATGTGCTAAAAAATTAAGAAAACTATTTTTCCGAATTCTTCACGTAACTGGCTGAAATTTGTACATACACTATAATTGGCTAGGAGATGATGACCTTAAAAATTTCAAGTGAATTGGCAAAAACGTTTTTAAATTAGCCGTAAAATGCCAATTACGAATTCTGGGCAGGCCAGCCACATGATAAAGAGCAAATAAAAAAAATTATGGCCCGTTTAAAAAGTTTTTAATTGATTTACGCGAAATTTGGAGGGCTCATTCCTTTTAGCGATTTATGGCGTTGATCAAAATTTCAGAGATTTTCATGAAAAATCCACGGATATAAACTTTTGTCATTTTTATTGCACTTGAAAAAATCCTTGAGAGAACCCGCTGGCTGCTATGGGCG
The DNA here is from genome assembly GCA_039090855.1 of Macrothele yani. NCBI lineage: Eukaryota > Metazoa > Arthropoda > Arachnida > Araneae > Macrothelidae > Macrothele > Macrothele yani. The sequence continues at coordinate 1,880,902 of CM077029.1, forward strand.
GGGCCCTGCCTCTTGCTTCGTTATGAAGCTCGCTCTTGCTGCTGCAGTGAGTCGCGTTTACAACTCGTGACCCCACCCACGTGTTCCACAGAGATGGGTGTTTAACAAAACAATTTATTTTTGTTTCAGCATTTCTTTTTTTCATCTGACAAAAAATCCCCAAGATATAAAAAACAACAATGCAAAACTATAGCTAAATTGAAAAAAAATACGGGCACACTTAAGAAAATTTCTTTTGTCTTTTTAATCATGTAAGTACATCAGTGTGGGGATTAGCCCACAGCTGAGGATTCCAGTTGGTCATTCAACCTAAGGATTCTGGAACAAAACCCAGTGAGTTGGGGTCTTTTCGCCAATGTCACAGAACTAGCTTGCACCTCTCCAAGATTCACAGAGGCCCTAGTTGCTGTTGTGTGTGCCATTGTTCCACGGAGCGCCCTGAAGAGCTTCTGGAAGTACATGAGACTCAGGAAAAATAGGGGAAACAAAGTTATAAGTTGTGTGAAGAATGAGATTGGGGAAATGATATGGGAGCCCAACGAGTTAAGTGACAGATGGGGCGAATACTTCTGTGAGTTATTAGATCAGTAGAGCAAAAATGATTCTGAGACAGATGCAGATGATGTCACAATGAGGGATGAAAGCACAGGAGGGATCTCAAGAGAAGAAGTGTGTAAAGCTCTAAAATCTCTTCAGAATGGTTAGGCTCCAGGAGTTGATGGCATAACTGCAGAGATGTTGAAGTATGGTGGTGACTCTATAATTGACTGGTTAATTGAAATTTGCCAGTTGTGCTGGGAGTTAGGAATGGTCCCTCGGGATTGGAAGGATGCTATCATTGTTCCCTTGTATAAGGGAAAAGGTGATAAGACTGAATGCAAGAACTATCGTGGTATTAGCCTACTGAGTGTGCCAGGGAAAGTGTTTGGTAAGGTTGTTATTGAAAAAGTATGGGGTCTTACATCAGAGAAAGTGTGGGATGTTCAGAGTGGTTTTATGCCTGGTAAAGGCTGCACTAACCAGATTTTTGCATTACGCACGATGATTGAAATTACAGGGTTCGTACTCTTTTTGGGGGAAAAATTCAAGGACTTTCCAGGCCTTTTCCAGGCCATATACAAAAAATTCCAGGATGATTACTACGCTTTACAGTATCATGCTCAAATTATTTTTTAAAAGCAATTTCAGTTTTAAGTAATAAAAATGATGAAAGATGCAAATGGATGAGTGTGCTTTTTTACCCATTACATTTCTTTTTAATGTTTTTAATTGGCGAGTTACCCAATAATGCTAAATTGAATCATGATGCAATTACCACAAGGCTATTCAGAAAATCCTTTCCCTCAATCAGAAAATGATTAATTCAATCAGTCATTTTAGCTGCATCACTATTCTGCACTATCTTCCATGTAATCAGACTATTATTGATAACAACTGAAATTATTATAAAATAAAGTGAGGGCAGATTCAGAATTTAATAATGGGGAGGGCGCACGTCTAACAGAGGACTGGTAAAAAAATCTCTGAGATTTATTTCCTCCAAAAAACACGGTGGTAAAACATGGAGGACCCATAAGGGGGAGATGGGGTGCTTGCCTGTCAGAGTACATCACAAACAGCAGTTCTGAAGTACTGCTGTGTGGATCACTGAAAAGTTCGGGCCAATATAAGACAAAACGTGGAGTTGCAAATCCATAAGTGAAAAAGTGTGATGTCTGAAAACAAGAAACGTGAGACAAAGCAAAGCACTTATCTACTTACTCAACCCCCCCCCCTTTTTTTTTGAAATGGGGCATGTGCCTGTTATGCCCACAGGTGGATTCTAGCTCTGATAAAAAGTGTTTCCATACATGGGAATGATTTTTTTTTCTTTTTAACATTCCCAATGACTGCCACTGGTGGATGCATATTGGGATGTGACTTTTGAAGGCAATGAAAATCTTAATTACTAGACAGAATATGTTCCAGACTTAAGGAAAATTTCATCCAATTGTAGTACAGTTATGTTAAATCAAAAAGCATAAGCCACGGAATCACTATGCACCTCAAGAAATGATTCGGGAGTGGACGATCATAGAAAGGTGAACCAATAGAGTTTAAAACAGAAAGTGTAATTTTAGGAACATGGCAACAAATTTCAAATAAGTTTCATCATAGAAGTCAGAAAGTCCTGGCCCACCACCCAACCCAAAAGAATCTAACCACCAAAAGAATCTAACCATGTCTACCAGTACACTTGCCTCATATTACTTTCCAAAAATTATTTTTCATATCAAACAAGATTGCCTCAATTTACTTTTATTTTTTTAAATCAAAATCACTGCTAAACTAAATTTATGAAGTGCTACCCCAAAATGTGGAACTAGCTAAACTATTTATAAAAACCTTAAACATAAAACAATTTCAGATTTTTATTGGTATAAATTAGGATATTCTTAAGTATTTTACATAAATGAAAAATGATGAGCATAAGGAATCTCTACCTCCAGTTAAGCTTCAATCATAACCAGAATCAGAATAACCACTTTTGGTTCAACTCCCAAAACATAAGACAATTATATGAATTAAGTTTTTAAAAGCTTTTTTAAAAAAATTGAAGTTTGTCAGTTATATAAACCAAAATCTGATCAATGCATTAAGGACAATTGATTGAATTGTTTTGGCCACAAATTCATAGTAAAATGTACAGCAAAAATATGTTTTAGGAGACCATGAGTATTTACTGTACAAGTATATATAAGGTTTTATATTACTTACCAAAGTTTTAGTCCAATAAGAAGCCCAATTGTGGAAGTTAGTTGCAGAAAGTTATAAGTTTTTGGAACAGAAGAGTTCATTAGTCTATTTACATGAACTTCATATGAAAAACAATAAATAATTATGAAGATATAAGATCAAAACTGGTTTGAAGTTCAACATGCTTCAAAGAAAAAAAGTTCATTTCTATTGTAAATTGTACAAATATAAAAATTTTATGTTTTAGTATTAATTCTCTATATGCTTGGAAGATACCACAAATATGGAGTATCAATGGATGGTTATACAGATTTAAGATTGCTGACTTTGGTTTCAAGTTCCATATCCATTTTTTTAAGTACTGCTCTTTTCTCATGAGCAGTTTTTCTAAAGCTATTAGATTTTACAATGTATGTAATGTTATTTGTAGTTTCAGCTTTTAAAGCTAAATCATCAGCAGAGTTAAGTAATTCTTTGACTTCTCCTTCAATGAGTTTCCTTTTCTTTTCTATGCTATCAATTTCATCTAAAATAGCTTTCCTTTTTTCACATATGGCTGCTTTTTCCTTTTCTTTGGACTTATCATCCAAATAATGTATGTATTTTTGCCTTGCAGCTCCAACTGATAACAGAAGGGATTTTGAGATATTTACCTTATCAATACCACCTACATAGGATATATGATCATAAATAATTCTCTGTGCTACAATTGACTCCTCTCTCATGTTTTCTATAATGAGCTCCTTATTGACTGAAAAACCCCTCTCAACAGAATCTTGCCCATGTGTGACAGCAGTAAAAGAAGTTTCACAACTTTCCACAGTTCACTAAAAGCTTTAGTAGAAGACATGTATTCATACAATAATGTGTCTACTCTTTGTTGTTTATCTTCTGGATCAAAGTTTATGAATGAAGATTTTACTGCTGCAACACTGGTCACAAATTCCTTAAACTGCCATATTACACCATCACATAATTCTGGTTGTATTCTATGAGCATCAACAAGAAGTGTGAGAATGGATGTTAGATTCTTAATACAAGTCTCACTATTTTTTGACATCAACCGAGGATCTAAACACTTCATGTGGCGAACAAGGGAGTACTTAAGTGGATTTTTTTCCAATAGCTTCACAACTAGCTTTTGCAAAAATATTCGGCATTCCATTCTAAACTCCATAAGTTTGCATTCACTAATGTTCTTAGCACTTAATTCTTTCAATACCTTCTCTGTTTGAAACCCAACATCAATTTCTTTATAATGACAACACTGAGATGCATCTGTAAGGTCTACTTGTAACAGCTTTAAGGCAGAGTTAGCTTCTGCCATTACGGTTCTTTTAACAAAGCGATTCATCATATTTCTTAGCATCTTTTCAAGATCTGTGGCCATAAAAGGCATCATTGGCTTATCTGACTGATATGCCTTGAGAAATGGTACCAGCTGTTTTGAAACTGAATTGAAGAAATGCAGTTTAGCCAAAACAAAAGGATCTTTAGTGAAAGTTTTGATAGCATCAAATGATACAGTGTGGGGATTCTTGATGCACTTCTTTTCAACTTGGTTAACATAATTTTCAATGTCTGCCCAAATTTCTAATGCTCGCTCGCAGGCAGGAGTATTTTCTAGCCACCTGTGTGGGCAGAATTTTAATGGCATCTTACTGGCTAAAATTATTTTAGAAAAATCTTCCCTCCTTGCAGGTGAATCTTTAAAAAGCCTAAATAATGATGAAAGCAACTTTTGAATTTCCCACCCTGTTGCTGAGGCTCCATGTCGAAAGGCATTGTTTACAATGTGAAGTCCACAGCTCCCTGTGTTTAGGAGTTGGACATTTGAGTCAGCACTAAGTGTTGATTGCAGCATATCAAAAAACTTCCAATTAACATTGGGTCCATCCATTGATAACTGCACAATGTTACACAGTGGGAGGCACGCCATGCATTCAAGAAAATTTTCCATCATTATGTCTGCACTAGCATGACCCAAAAAAACTGATGACAAATATCTGATTGAAACTGTTCCTTTTTCCCATAAACGAACATGTATATCCATTTTTTTTGACTGACTAAACTTGTTTAAACTTTCGTCAAACAAAATCACAAAATTTTCATTTTCAGTTTTGACTTCCTGAACCAACACTGATTTAAAGTGAGGTGCCAAACCAAAGCAACAAATGTAGGAACATTTTTTTCGCCACAGCTGAAGTTTCCAGCAATTCTGCTGTCAGAAAACATTAGGCGGAATAAAACATCATTACCTGCACAAGACCTGTAAGAGTAATGGGATTTAACCACTTTTAAACACCACAATGCTTCTGCTTTAATGGCTGCATTTTTTTCAAGAGGAATATGCAGAGGATTAGATGTGGATGCAATAGGCTGTACTTGTTTATCACTTGATACACATAGCAATTTATCAACAGTTAGTGGAACATTTTTACAGCTTTCTGTCAACATACTATGTTTTTTTCCTTTCATGTGGCTTCTTAAAGCGGATTCCCCCATATTCGAAACATCTATTATTTTAATGGATAAAAATGCATTTTGCAACATGGCAATTGCTTTCATCTTTTTTAATCCATCCAGCATATTTAGGATTTATTAGCCAAAGATCACTAAAAGTACACTTACCCATATTTAAAGGGGGTGAAAAAATGGGTAAATCAACTGAAACAGTAAATGAAAACCAAAAAAATATCTAAGATCAGGAACCACACAACTAAAAATTGAGAATTTCCCCTGAGTAAGGGGCTACACATGTGACCAATTACTATAGGCCAGATTTTAAGTAATTAAAGAAAAAGGGGTCTTACTGCTATGTTCTTTCCTGCTCCCCCAGCTTTGTCCTTTAGGCAGCCTGGGTTGCAAATGCTTTGGCATTGATTTAGTCTTCATTCAAAACAAGGAAACAACACTTAGTGAAGTTACTGTTTTATGACCTGTATGCCAATCAGTAGACAGAGTGTTATGCTAAAAGACTGTTACAAAGCATCACCTCTTACAGCTGAGCTCCAAACCAGAGGAAAGGAAATGTTAACAAACACTTAGTGCCTGAAGGAAGCAAAACTTTGTACTGGGTCTCCTCCTCCAAGTCTCAAATCTTTCATACTTACCCAGCTGGAGAGTGGACGTAGGGCTTCAAGCTTGGAGAATGAATACTGCTCTTATATCTATGCCTTTGAATTTAATTTCGACCATTTTCAACAGGGTAGGTTCCTAGGTTGTACCTAACAGCATACTAAAATTTCGCCAAAATCCAACCCCTTTTACGTGAATTATCGTACGGACAAATGGAAAAAACCAAAGCATAAACGTTTCTGCAACCTACAGTTCGAAAGGGTTAGTAATTTCTAAAATAAAAACATAACGAACAGTGTGAAAACTAGCTCATACACAGAATATTTGAAACTACAGTATGCGCTCTCAATTATTAGGGATGATAGGGGGAAGGGAATAGAACTGTCCATAATTAGCATGTTCTCGTTGCGCTAGGCGCTTAAGCACTGCTGAATTCCGTCAGACCCCCAATGGTCAAATGATTGAAATGTGCTGATGTTCATGGAATGAAATGGTTGATCAGCTATGATAACCGCATAAAAGTTCGAAGGGGGAGGAGGGGGGCGATTTTTTTTTTTTACTTTATGCAACATTCTACATTACTCCAGTATTTATCTTGTCATCATCAACAATAGCAATGTAACTACCACTTACGATCGCGGATATCGGCCAACTGAAAATCTGCCATACAACTAAGGGATACAACACACAGGTATCATGTTACAGTGTATTGTAATTGAAAAAAAAAAAAAAGATTTCAGAAATTAAAATCGAAAAAAAAAAACTTTCAGAAATTAATATCATCAAGTCATGGTCTTTCAAAAATCCGCTTTCCTTTATAATGTTTAAAAACATGTAATGTTTTTTCTTTTTTACCTGTCGTGTATAATAAAATGGGTTGATTTTTTTATGGAATCAGACGTCCATATGTCTGATTGTCTTCGTCTGAGTTCACACGTTAGCTACTGTGTACAAGTAAACATATTTTTTCAGCTCAAAAATATGTAGTTTTGTATGTAATCACAGTATAACTCATTCCGTATTCCCACAGAACAAAATTCAGCAGATACAAATGAAGAACATCAAGACCCACCCAACACCATGTTTCCGATTGTCTGCTGTTTATATTCAAGAAATGCGAATATGGATCAATGGTGAATGCAGCAACTATGGTTTTTATTTATTACAAAGAAAAAAAAGGAGCCTGAAAGCTGTAAAGCTGAAACGGATATTTCTCCCCCTCCCGAAAACATTCCGATTAAGTTCAAACAGCAGGAGCACGCGTCCACGCACACTCAACCTCTGGAATGTCCTGATGGAACGGCTTCTTTTCATTTGGCACATCGCCATAAATCACCACCTGCAGCTCACTGAAGTGTCTTCCTCCTTCACCCTAACTATAGGAGAAAACGTAAAAAAAAAAATGCTGCCCAATTTTCGACAAAATGACCAAATTTACGTCATAACGTTGCAATTTACTAAAATACGTTTATCTGCTGAATTTCGCCTAAATCCATTGAAAACTTTTAAATTATAGATTTTTTTATTAAAACAGTAACTCAGACATCTGAATAAAAATGTATGTTTGTAATTAAAATAGAGTCCATATCATCACAGAAACAAAATTTAAGGATCACTCTGTTTAAATAAACCATGGCATCTAAAAAAAAATAATTTGCTTGCTTTTCCCGTAATTTATAATTGCCGTTTCTTTTTTTGAATCCGATTTTGCAACGGAAGATTTTTTTTTTTTTTTGCATCTGCTAAAGTTTCAAACGGAATTCGGCGAAATTTGCACTAGAACTCTATTGTGATGTATTTTAACCACTGTAAAAATTTTACTGTGTTATTTTCAAAATTCCGGAAAATGGATTTCTGAAAATATCTCTTAGTCCTTTTGAGCCGTGGAAGTGATAAACAGGTGTTTGCTTTCTTCCCAACCAAGGGCTTCGGATCAGCGCTCCCAGCTGTCAATCAACCGTTGCTATGGTAACACACTTTCTGCTCAAGGCTCACTGTCTAAAGAGGCACACATAATAAAAATTTCCAATGCTAACTTTTTAAGTTTTAAATCGATTCAAATGGAATTTTGGGAGTGAGCTTCTGTAATCCAATTATAGTAAATGTAAAAATTTCAGCCACTTTTGTGAAAAATTCGCAAAGATAGTTTTCTTATTTTTTATCATAAGTAGCCGAAGTCTCTTGAGGGGTGGGCCGGAAGCAAGCGTCTTAATGCAATAAACAAGGAGCAGATGAATGTGTTGTTCAGGCATACTCTTCACTGGTGGATGCCAGCTGACTTGGTAAACACGCGACCCCCTTGCAAATGCTAAATGTCTCTTCTTTCCCCCTCTGTTGTTCTCAGTAGTTGTCGGACGGACATCAAGCTCAGGGCTAGAGAATGCATCAAGCTCCCCTTCCCTAACAGACCTGCTAGTAATCATCCAATTTTATTGCACTGGAAGTAGTGCTTCCCCCCCCAGCCAAATTAGGATTTGGGCACATCCGAAACACCACTGTAGCCGGCGGTTTCTTTGAGAACAGAGGAGAGGAACTTAAAAAAATTAAGGGGTAACAGTCAGTAACACGATTTCCTAAAATGGCATTTTTTTTTAAGCACTAATTTCAAATTTCAAGGCTTTTCAAGTCAGCATTAAAAAAATACCGTTTTTCCAGGATATTCCAGGCCTTGAAAACGTAATCATGATTTTCCAGGACTTTCCAGGTTTTCAAGCACGCGTGCGCACCCTGTGAAAAGTATCTGGCTGTTGGGAAGAAAGTTTTTACTGCCTTCATAGATTTAGAGAAAGCTTACGACCGAGTGAATAGGACACTTTTGTGGAAGGTATTGAATGAATATGGTGTTACTGGGAATCTACTTAATAGTGTAAAAGCCATGTATGCTGGTAGAAGAGCTTGTGTACGAGTGAATGGTGTTTTATCAAAATGGTTTTCCATTGGTGCAGGAGTTAGACAAGGTTGTGTAATGTCACCATGGCTGTTTAATATATTTATGGACGCATGCATGCGTGAGGCCAAAATAGATACTGTAATAGTGGTTTATGTCTTGGTGATATCCGTGTGTGCAGATTGCTGAATGCTGATGACACTGTCCTGTTGGCAGAGAGCAAAAGTGAGTTGCAGAGTATGTTGACTCTGATGCACGAAGTTTGCATGAAATTCAAACTGAGTATAAATAAGGGAAAAACCAAAGTTATGGTGTTTGAGAGAGGAATGGGTAGCACTGAATGTAATGTAAGTATAAATGGCACTGTGATTGACCAGGTGAGTGAGTTTGTGTATTTAGGAAGCATGTTTGACAGAGAGAACAAGTTGGATGGTGAAATCAGTAGGAGAGTGAATTCTTCTTTGAAAGTCATAGCTGCTCTGGGAGGTTTTCACAGAAATGATGGGTTCTCTAGAGAGTCCCGCATGGCTGTGTATGAAACAGTAATTGTTCCTACTCTGATGTATGGCAGTGAAACTTGGGTACTGCAGAAGAAACATAGGAGTCGTTTGTGTGCTGAAGAAATGCGTTACTTACGTGGGTGGCAAGACACGATATGATTGTGTGAGGAATGAAGATGTATTGCAGTTGTGTGATGTAAAGCAAAATGTTATTAGCAAGGTGGAGACCAATATGCTTCGGTGGTTTGGCCATGTTGAAAGAATGAGTGATGAAATGCTTACTAAGAAAATATTTTCAGCCCAAGTGGCAGGAAGGAAAGGCAGTGGAAGGCCAAGGAAGACATGGGTGGATCAGATTAAGGAGTGTCTGCATGAAAAAAAGATTATGAGTATGAAGTATAAAAGATCTTGTGTACAGCCTGTAATGGATATCAGTGAAGCACGAGTTGTATGTCAAGATCGCTGTAAATGGCGAAGTTTGATACGACAACAATAGGTAAAAATATCTGGAAGTTTGTATTTCTTTTTGGAGCTAACCTCTGAATCTCAGAGAACAGCTTAGTGATATGTATTGTATTGTACACTTAAGAAAAAGGTGAGAATAGTGACAAAATTTTAAAAAAGGTAACAAAAAGTGACAAATTTAAAAAAGGTGACAAATAGTGAGAAAAGTGACTTGCGCCAAGGTCTGCCTGTGAATATGATAAAAGTGTAACATACCACATGAATTAAAAAAATAATTTGGGAACTCCCCCCCCTGCTGTTCTTTCACTGCACGATATCCGATGGGAAACTGACACATCCTGTTCTTTTGTCACTGCATTAAAATGGTCACAAAAAATTGTTTAGAACATCCTGTGTTATATATAATTCAAGACTACACACTTGTGATGTTGATTTAGAATAAATTATCAACATTTATTCACAATTAAATGTTTTATTAACATCGAAAATCTGAATTCCGTTGACCTTCCATTTTCGAAAGTTTCGTAAAGATGGAATTTCGTTCTCCGACGCCAACCCCCCCCCCCCCCCATTCTTTTCATTTGCCTATCGATCTCGTAAATGACCAAAATAATAACGAAAGGGCGAAATTCCTCGAATTCATGGAAGAATCTCATGCCTGAAGATTACGGGGAAAATTTTGCGGCATTCTAAGTTCTGTTTTCCCAAACTGTTGCCTGCAGTTTCAAGCTGAAATACAGACATTTATGCAATTAAATGATGTTTAACAAGAAAAGTGGACACAAAGGCACCAGCAACATCGAGAGAAAAAAAAATGTGATTTCGGCAAAAATGTTCACTCCGTTTAACTACCATTTCAGAAAATTCTAAAACACTAAATACCGCTTTTGAGGACGATCTACATGATGACCTAAAAAAAAAAAGCGGAATTCTGCGAATCCGCTTACGAATCACATGTATATCATGAAATACTAGAAAAAGGAAAAAAAAAGCTAAACAAAATGAGAATTCGTAGAATCCGTAGTTTCGACAGCGATGTCCGTAGTTCCGTAGTCAGACAACTAAATCCGTAGAAACTATGGACATTCCGTAGTAGTTGGCAGGTATGCTATTGCATTGACAATGAATTCGCGCTTGACTGGAAAACTGCACAATTATTGACTTCTCATAAAATGCATAAGCAAATTATTACATCAGAGGCGGTAATGATTGAGAAGTTTAAATATGATAATTGTAATAACAGAACACCTATTGAGCTTCTGTTTGCGTGGAAGCATTTAACAGAAAACGAACACAGGAAGAAACTTAGGGATAAAAAAAAAAAAAAAAGTAGTAGTTTTGAAAATCAAAAGCAACGTATATTACTTGTGTGGATATCAACTAACAATAGCTACAGCAGATGGCGCCAGATGAATGGCACATATGAGCACCCGGAGATCTCTTTCTCATATGCCGTTTAGAAAGTCCAGGTCAATTCTGTGGTGGACCATCCTTCTCAAGTGTGGTAGGTCCTACCATATCCCACATTTAGTCAGTTTTTACAAAGCGATGTTTCAAAAAATGAGTCAATTTGAGATTTTGCCAATAGTGCAAATTAGTAAATGTAATACTAATCTGCACTATTAGCAAAATCTCAAATTGACTCATTTTAAAACATCACTTTGTCGCAGAGCAGAACAATTTTATGGCAAAATAAACATTTAGGCATCCCTTTACCATGCAAACAGTTTTTAGTTTTTCCTTTCTACATTGCAGACTTCTGAAAAAGATTCTGCTCCTGGGATGCTGCTTTGACTATTAATTTCCAGGAACTTTTCCTGTAAGATTTAACTAATTAACAGAGTACCCAGAACTTTATGGTTCATTTTTTTAATGCCCTGACATTTTATCATCTTTTACCTGTTAACTTAAAGAAGCTGTTTTTATTTAAATGGGCTTATTCATGAGTATACTCTGCATGTACATATGGAATGATTTTACATGAAATTATTCATTACAAATAATACTAAAATTCTTCCAGCCTATCAACTGGAAAATTCTGCTAAAGATCATAGCCGCATATCACTTTATGGCTGAAGATTGCCATCCAGATTAATTCATTTGAATAAAACCAAGCAATATCAAGCTTAGCACTGGAAGCATAAGAGTCCATTATTTAGTTGGAAAAATAACTTATGGAAGCATTTGAAATATTGACATCAATAGAGTGCAGTCAGCTAGCAAATTATTTGTCAAGCTTAAGTATGAAGTGTTACACAAATTTCTGAAAATGAAGAGTAGGATATCATGTTTGCTCATGTGAAATTTTAAGCTAAAACCCTTGAAATTAATTGCTTGATGATAACAATAATACTAACTCACAGGGGCAGAAACATTAAGGTTTGTCGCTTTCTTTTAAGGCAAGCAAACCAAATTAACAGAAAATACTAAGAACTGAAAAAGTCAGGCTTACTTGATAGCATGCAGACTTCCTGAAGCAGATTTTACATCACTTTCTTCAGCAATAGCTTTTATTTTGTCTACTCCACGTGCACATCCAATTACTTTCATTCCATGTTTTACAAGTTCTCTGCATATAGCTGCTCCAATTCCAACAGATGCCCCAGTAACCAAAGCTACTCTGCCATTCCAACGTTCCATCCTATCTAGCTAAACGTGCTCAATCTGCAAGAGTTTTAACATGCCATTAATAACCCCAAATAATTTTCTCAGTAGAGTGTATGCTTTATCATAAAAAAATTAGACAAATAATATCAATGATACAAATGAAGCAAAAGATTCATCCATATATATCACTAAGTTGTTTTCTTGAGATTCAAAGGTTAGCACCACCCAAAGAAAGCACATCTGCTTGATTAAAGTTAAAAAACAATGGAACTAGATTTTACTTACAGTTGATGTATCAAGTAAAAAAAAAAAAAAAAAACAAAAAAAAAACAAAGCAAGGAATGTTTAAATTCTATGTGAAATCATCCAGCAGAAATAGCATTTTCAACCTGACCATTTTTGATTTTTATGAAACTTGGCATATTTGTAGAATTCATCAATATAAACATATATGAATTTTTTCAGAATTTTTAATACATGCATTTTTGAGTTATTGATTTTTGAAATTTCAAAAAAACCCCAGAAATCTCATCTGAGCAAACTTTAACTGCCAATTACTTGGGTTCTAGTAGAGCTAGAATCATGAATTATGGCTCATTTTAAAGATCTTGAATTGGGCCTTTCATTTGGTATTGCACATGACACTATTAAAAAAAATTAATGTCAATTTTAAAATTTTGAAATTGAAATATTAAAAAACATATGTTTTTTAAAAAATCTGAAAAAAAAAATATGTTTAACAAACATTATTTTTCTACATATCCTGAAAGTTTCATAATGGGATCGCTATGGGATCACTATAAAAAAAAGCATAGAATGACGTTACTAAACGCACCATCAGTGACTGAGGAATTGTTTATTTTGTCTGTCTAAAATGTTATCCCTGGTCTTGCAAACACTGCAAATGTTAATGAATTAATTATAATTAGTTAAAATGTTAATATATATCCATAAGGGTAACAAATTGTGTTTCTTTCCTAGGTTTTAAAGTAAAAGCAAAGTAAAAGATGGATGCCAGCAGACCATCCACATCAAAAGTTTCAATTGTGGTTTAAAGTCGCAACCCCCTTACGAAACCAAACCATAAATATAACAAAAAAAATTTGCGACCAGTTTCCAAGAATCTATTGCTACAGAACAAGTTGTACAAAACTGGAGACAAGATCTGTGACAGTTGTAGTAAAGCAATCCAGAAATTTCACTCTGAAGCTGCTGAACATTCCTCTGCATCTTCTCACAGCTATAATGAACAAGAAGCCAAAGACCATGCTGTTCCATCTAAAAACATTGAAGTATCAACACCTTAAAAAGAGCATGCTATAGAAGCATTTAACAGAAGTTTACAATGTCTGGATGAAACACCAATCAAGAAAAAACGTCCTGAAGAGAAATATAAAAAAGCCCAAGAAGCATTTCGAGCAAAATTATTAAAGTTAAGTCCTGCGTCGAAGCCAAAGGATATTCCATCTCTTGAACCAGAAATTATAAGACAGTTGAAAGAAAAATTTCATTCCACAGAAAATAAAAGCATAAGAATGCAGATATTGAGTACACTGCCTAAATCTTGGTCACTGAAATGAATTGAAACAGAATTTAGAGTTTCAAATTTTATGGCCAGAAAGGCTAAAAAGCTAGTAAAAGAAAAAGGTATCATGTCTTCTCCTGATCCAAAGCCAGGAAAGACTTTAGACAAAGACACGGCAAATTGGGTACAAGAATTTTATGAGAGTGACGATGTAAGCCGCCAAATGCCAGGAAAAAAATACTTTGTTTCCATTAAAATAAATAATAAGCGTCAACAGGTTAAAAAAAATTGCTTCTGAGTAATTTGCGTGAATTGTATACTCTTTTTAAAGAGAGATTTCAAGAGAAAAAGGTGGGGTTCTCCAAGTTCTGTGAACTTCGCCCTAAGCACTGCGTTCTTGCAGGAGCAAGTGGCACACATTCTGTTTGTGTTTGTACAATGCATCACAATGTTACACTGATGATGACACAATGCAAGTTACCTGAATTAACAGGAGACACTGTTCAGCCAATAAACTTCTATAAAGATGTCCTTGCAAACATAATTTGTGGAAACCCTACACCTGCATGTTACTTCGGTCAGTGCAACAAATGTCCAGGATTAGAACAGCTCAAGCAACGATTTGAAGATTGTTTTGATCTAAATAGTATAGAAAATATGACATTCAAGCAATGGATGCAATTAGAGAAGAGGACAGTACTTGAAACATTATCAAAATCCACACAGGAGTTTTTGGACCTGTTGTTTGGAAAACTTCCAGCCCTGCTTCACCATTCTTTTATAGCAACTCAACAGTCAAGTTACTTAAGACATCTTAAAGACACAATAACAGAAAATCAATACATAGTAATTTGTGACTTGGCTGAAAATTATTATTTTGTATTGCAAGATGCAGCTCAGGGTTTTCACTGAAACAATGCCCAAGCAACCCTGCATCCTATACTATCGAGATGAGAAAACTCAGAAACTAGGACATGCAAGTTTTGTGATTATATCCGACTGCCTAATTCACCACAGTATAGCTGTCCATCTGTTTCAGCGTTACCTAATTAATTTCATGCAGTCACATTTTTCTCAAAAACCTGAAAAGATATTTTATTTTTCGGATGGAGCAGCTTCACAATACAAAAACAAGTCAAACTTCCTCAGCTTGTGCTACCACGAGACTGACTTTAATATAAAAGCAGAATGGAATTTTTTTTCAATAGCACATGGCAAAAATGCATGCGATGGGATAGGGGGTACTGTGAAGCGATTAGCTGCAAAGGCAAGTTTACAACTTGTTTATAATAATCAAATTATGAGCCCACAGCTAATATTGCTTCCATTCACTTTCGGTTTGCAACAACAGAAAATTACAAAGAGGGGGAAATTATCCTTAAAAGTAGAATAGCTTCTGCTAAGACAATAAGTGGTACTCAGAAACTCCATTGTTTCATTCCTGCAGGAAAACACAAATTACTAGTCAAAACTTAGTCACTTTCTGAACATTTTATAAAGAAGAGATATGTGCAACAGATGAAGGGGAAGAGAACATTAGTTTTGAAAACATGGTAGGTTTTGTGATTAGTAAGTACTCAGAGCACTGGTGGTTAGGATGTGTACTTGGTGTGAATGAGGACACAGAAGAGATAAAAGTGAGCTTCTTGGAGCCGCATGGTCCATCTCCATCTTACAAGTATCGTCAATCACCGGATATACTGTTAGTTCATAAATCTTATGTTTTGTTAAAAGTTGACCCGACAACAGCTACTGGAAGAGTATATAATTTAACAATGACTGAGACAAAGAAGGCAAATCAAGCACTGGCATACAAGTGTGGCAAAATTTAAAAGAAAGAAAAAAAAAGCAGGATACATATAGAAGATAAAATAATTTTGTAAATGTAAATATGCACACAGAACCTTATACTGAATTATGAAATGAATTACTTTGGCACACAGTTTCAAATTACTTAGATGTTTATTTTAATTCTTTAACATTCACAATGTTTAAAAGAACAAGTATGACATTTTACACAAACCACAAAGAATACCCTTCCAGTCATGGGTGGAACCAGTAAGTACATCTGGCACATATTTCAGTTGCATTGTTCTAAGTTATTATTTTTTTTATAGTGATCCCATAGCAATCCCATTATGAAACTTTCAGGATATGTAGAAAAATAATGTTTGTTAAACATATATTTTTTTTTGAGATTTAAAAAAAATGCATGTTTTTTAATATTTCAATTTCAAAATTTTAAAATTGACATTAAATTAGTGTCATGTGGCATATCAAATGAAAGCCCAATTCAAGATCTTTAAAATGAGCCATAATTCATGACTTAGCTCTACCAGAACCCGAGTAATTGACAGTTAAAGTTTGCTCAGATGATGAAATTTCAGGGTTTTTTTGAAATTTCAAAAATCAATAACTCAAAAACGGATTCATTAAAAATTCTGAAAAAAATCATGTTTGTTTATATTGATGAATACTACAATTATACCAAGTTTCATAAAAATCAAAAAATGTCGGGTTGTGAGCCTTGTTGATTTGACATGGAATGAATGACCCCATGACTTGAATTATTAGGAGACCAACTATGATGTGGTTAGCTAAAGTTGAATTCTTGTCAGAGTAATGATGTTCTTGTCTGTCAGCTCTGCAGCTCACCATGTTTCTACACCTCTACTATGTTTACGATTGTATATGGAGCCTACACCTCCATACCTCTCAACACATCTTTTTGGTGTCATGTAGTTCATGTGAAAAGTACCTTTACTTTACTTTAATACTACACAGCTCAACATGTATGTAATGATACATTTTAAAGATTTTTCTATTAAAAGTATTTTCAAGATTTTTTTTTTTGCCTGGTTTAATTTTGCACAGCTAGTTGGTTAGAAAAAATTCCACTTTTCAAAATAAAATTTCCTTACTTTCACAAATATGAATGAAGAATAAATCTGAGAAATATATGGTTCAGGCATATGTTTTGGAGGAGTTAATTGAAATGGTAACAGTTGAATATGTTCTATTAAATTTTCTATTCCAAGAATTACTTAAATTTCCTGTTAATACATTTGGCCAAAAATCACATACACATAGTTAATAAAGCATGTCATTTTCCATTGACAATCTTGAATATTCCAAGTTACAAATAAATTTTGAGGCATGGGATACTCAAAGCATACAGTGCTTAGGATATAAACTATTTCCTTGTACCTAGGAATATTTTAATTTTTGACATATTTCCAATATTTTTAAATGTACTACTCTTTTTACTAACTCTAACCTACCCCTCTTTTTACTAGACCTTTTCTCCATAACAAACTCTTGGAAGCTGAATATCTGCCTTACTGTTTTTAACAGTCAGAGATAATATCTTAAAAATCTTTAGTGGAAAAATCTTCAAAATGTATCCTCACAAACATGTTGAGCTGTGAAGTATTTATTAACTGTGTCTGTGAAATGAAGATTTGCAGAATGTGGCATGAACATTTAAAGTCCATCATGAGCTGTGACATGCTGGGTGGGGGCAGTAGAGGATCTGGAAGCTCATCTTTGTGGAAGGGGGGGGGGTTTGGTCTAAAAGAAAAAAAAAAAAAAACCTTGTGGACACAAACACACAGTTACTCTCTCCCCTCTCTTTCTCTCTCTCACACACACTAATTCTGTAGTGCTGCCCCTATATCACAAACTGTGAATGAGAACTGAAAAATCTAAACTATTTTAATGGCATTCAGTTGCTCTCTTTTCCAGGAAACCAACTTGATGCTTTTTAAATCTCACAGCTGGATAAAATCTTTCAAAATAAAGTTTGATTCCTTCTATTCACATGCATTAATTTAACTTAAAACTTACTAGCTTGGAAATTTCTTACTAGTTTTTGTTTATGGTCCAATCAAGGTAAGCACTTTGCTCTGTCACCCCCCCCCCCCCCAACACACCCTGTCTGTCTCTCTCTCTCTCTCTCTCTCTCTCTCTCTCTCTCTCACACACACACACACACACCTGGACTTCAAAGTTTACCCCACATGGTGACTTTCCCTGCTCCCAATTACTAATAACGCCAGACAAAAGAACAGGACAAGGCTCACCCACTGCTTTTCACGATCAATCAAAATCTCTTTTTATTTCCGATTTCATCTTTCTGTTTCTGAAACTCTAAGATTTTTTACTGTTTTTTTCTGCTGAAGCTAGAACAGAACATTTTATCTCCACATTTATAGCACAAGGTAGATATTAGGAAAACTTCTACAAAAACCTGTGAGTTTATTACTATAATTTTACAAAAATAAGTGCATTAATTATTTACATATTGGCCATCTGAAATCTCTAGAAAAATGCAATTTTCCGCTGACATGCAATTACAAAGTAAATGATAACTCAAGCTACAAATGAGATAGAAGGCTGGGGCAAAAATTACTTTGTAGTTTATTTTATAAGCTTTCATACAATGTGCAGCATGACTAGTTTTGGAGTTTTTAATTTCAAGGTCAGGCTGTAAATTTTTTGACTTTGAATTTCTCAAAACCCTAATTTTTTTAAAAATTTGAAAAAAATCACACAGAAACTTACATATTTTAAAATCATTTGTGAATTTCAGAATAGGATCGCATTTTTTTTCAATTTTTAAAAAATATTCTGCAAAGGTAAAACCATCTTGTGAGTGGTAGGATTGGTTTGATGACTTTGGGTGATTAGGTTATATTATTTCTGGAATCCTCTTTTATCTCCATTGCTACGGTGTATCCAAAGCACTATTCCACTTTGAATCACTTACCAGAATCACATTTTTAAATAAAACAACACTTTATTACATAAAAACGACATGCAGACACACCCAAGCTCTCTGCTACAAAACTCCACAACAACCTCTCTGTACGAAGGAGAGCATCGAAGTAATGCTCTTATGTCACACACAGTCTGTGCAATGCGATGTGCATGTGGCACCATCTATTAAATCAAATAGTACATAACAGATTGGGAATTACAAAATTTATAAAACAGATCCCCCTAATTTTCAATCTATAGTCACTTGTAAAAGTTCTAAGAGTTCATAAAACTTATACAACATTTAAAAGTCTTAGGTAATTGTTAAGTTTAGATTTACTTAAACGCTTAGTAAGAAAGTCTGAAACAGTTTCATCAATAGTCACATACTGAAGATAAAATGTCTTATCTCCGAGTTTCTCATTAATGAAACTTAAGTACCTGTCTTACCATATTATTTGATTTACGTGACATACATTCACTGTTTCTTAGGAAAATTGCTGACAGGTTGTCACAATGCATAATTGAACTTTGGAATCCTTTTCCAGCGAGTTCTTCCACAAAAAATTGTAAAATTGTCCCAGTCTTCATGGCCTCGACGACAGCTGTAATTTCTGCATCACATGTTGAAAGTGAAACTGTGGTTTGAGTTCTTGAAGTCTAGCTGATGAGATTTGTTCCCAGTAGGTATAGGTACCCACTTACTGATCTTTGCCCATTTTGTTTTCCACATTTCCATGAGGCATCACTATAGCATTCCAGTTTTGGATCACCTTGGGTAAACACCAAACAGTAATGTTTTGTTCCTTTTAAGTATCTTAGAACACGTTTGAGTGCTTGCATGTGTATTTCTCTTGAGTCCTTGGTAAATTTTGATAGAGCTGCTTTGGAATAAACTAAAGCTGGTCTTGTTTTTGAAGCAAGATACATAAGTGATCCTAAAAGTTATTGGTATTTTTTAACATCACATCCTTTTGATTCTTCATATTTCTCCAGGTCTTGATTTAGGTCAAGTGGTGTAGTTACAGGATCACAATTTTCCATACTATATCTTCTCAGAATTTCTTCGATAAAGATTTGTTGTTTAATAGTGATCTGTCCTTAGAACATCGCTTGTATCATCACTTTCTTTTAGCTTGAATCTTCTGCTGATTTTTTCAGTTACCTCTTTTAGTATTTCATTATCTCAACTAATAACATCATGTCATCTAAATAATCTATATTTTGAGGTTACTCACCTTTATTCCCTAAAGGTTTTCATCTCTACACATTTCCAACACATATTTTTCTTATTTACATCGTGGTTTAAGGCCACAAAAAAAAAAAAAAAAAAAAAAAAAAAACCATCTTTTTCAATTCACGCAAACTTCATTCCCTTCCCTTCTTTTCCCTATGACCAAATTCGGATTTCAAATAATCTACCACAAATATACACAATTGAACACCCTAAAACACTTTAATCTAATTAAAACTTCAATCAATAAAAACCTATATTACACATTTCCTAAAACGTCAAAGTTAAAAAGCTGTAACCCATAATTATTAACAATTGCACATCAGTGCCCAATTAAAATAAACCTAAATACCTGACACAACATCTATACTCAACAATCATGGACCTCTCTCCCCTCAGAAATAAGCATAACAAGCAAGCACTTTCAGCCTCTGCCCAGGCCATTCTCAAGGAGCAGACGCAACAGATATCCCACCCGTCACCACCCATGAAACGTAGCGAATGTTCCAGTGCTCGCGCGGCATCATCTCATTCACGTTCTCCGTCGTTCAGGCGCAGTGGCACCATCTATCAGATGACCTAATAGCCTTCTTTTTCTTTCGTACCTATAAATATCATTCGATAGCTGATCGTATTTGATTCTTGAAACTAATCTTATATTCTAACATTTTTTTCTTTCCCCTTTTTTTTATATTACATCATTTTTTTCCCTTGCCTTTTCCCCCTCTGTTCTTCTCTGCAGCTTTCCTTTCTGATCAAATCCTTCCAATATGTGTTTAAGCTATTAGGATCATTAATACAAATTTTAAAGATGACAATCCGATTTTTGGCGTAAATGTGACAAGGATGGTAAGTCAGATAATATCCGAAAACTTGAAAATTTTCATCGTCCTGGAGCGGGACGCGAACCCGCGTCTCCCAGAAAACGCCTAGGTATGCTAACCACTACACCACCCAGAACGACCAAGTTTCAAGTTTCCGATCAATTTGAATTTAACCATCACAGGATTCGCTAGTCGAAGCAACCGGCATTCATGTTTAGCGAATCTGGAGGTTAATAATCCTATCCCGTGATTGCCCGGAGAAGCAGAGAAATCATGAAAGAAATACGGGATTACGCCATATAATACAAATTTTAAAGATGACAATCCGATTTTTGGCGTAAATGTGACAAGGATGGTAAGTCAGATAATATCCGAAAACTTGAAAATTTTCATCGTCCTGGAGCGGGACACGAACCCGCGTCTCCCAGAAAACGCCTAGGTATGCTAACCACTACACCACCCAGAATGACCAAGTTTCAAGTTTCCGATCAATTTGAATTTAACCATCACAGGATTCGCTAGTCGAAGCAACCGGCATTCATGTTTAGCGAATCTGGAGGTTAATAATCCTATCCCGTGATTGCCCGGAGAAGCAGATAAATCATGAAAGAAATACGGGATTACGCCATATAATACAAATTTTAAAGATGACAATCCGATTTTTGGCGTAAATGTGACAAGGATGGTAAGTCAGATAATATCCGAAAACTTGAAAATTTTCATCGTCCTGGAGCGGGACGCGAACCCGCGTCTCCCAGAAAACGCCTAGGTATGCTAACCACTACACCACCCAGAACGACCAAGTTTCAAGTTTCCGATCAATTTGAATTTTAACCATCACAGGATTCGCTAGTCGAAGCAACCGGCATTCATTGTCGTACGGAAAGGCATTTGAGATTGGCTGAGACAGTGTTGATTGAAAAAAGACAGGTTATGAAACGTTAATGATCCTAATAGCTTAAACACATATTGGAAGGATTTGATCAGAAAGGAAAGCCGCAGAGAAGAACAGAGGGGAAAAGGCAAGGGAAAAAAAAAGAAAAAATGATGTAATATAAAAAAAAGGGGAAAGAAAAAAAATGTTAGAATATAAGATTAGTTTCAAGAATCAAATACGATCAGCTATTGAATGATATTTATAGGTACGGAAGGAAAAGAAGACTATTGGGTCATCTGATAGATGGTGTCACTGCGCCTGAACGACGGAGAACGTGAATGAGCCGATGCCGCGTGAGCACTGGAACATTCGCTACATTTCGTGGGTGGTGACGGGTGGGACATCTGTTGCGTCCGCTCCTTGAGAATGGCCTGGGCAGAGGCTGAAAGTGCTTGGATGTTATGCTTATTTCTGAGGGGATAGAGGTCCGTGATTGTTGAGTATAGATGTTGTGTCAGGTATTTAGGTTTGTTTTAATTGGGCACTGATGTGCAATTGTAAATAATTATGGGTTACAGCTTTTTAACTTTGACGTTTTAGGAAATGTGTAATATAGGTTTTTATTGATTGAAATTCTAATTAGATTAAAGTGTTTTAGGGAGTTCAATTGTGTATATTTTGTGGTAGATTATTTTAAATCTGAATTTGGTCATAGGGAAAAGAAGGGAAGGGAATGAAGTTTGTGTGAATTGAAAAAGATGGTGTGTTTTTTCGGCCTTAAACCACGATGTGAATAAGAAAAATTATGTGTTGGAAATGTGTAGAGACGAAAACCTCCTAAAAAATTTAGGGAATAAAGGTTGAGTAACCTAAAAATGTAGATTATGTCTAAATAGCACGTGAATAATTAAGCAGCTAGATGACATTTGACATTTGCAATGCTGTATGAATATATGATGTCATCTACATGTAAGCCAACAAATAATTTTGAGTTACCTTTACCATAGCTAAAAGTACACTAGTCAGATTTGAAATTTTTAAATCCACATTTTAATACATAGTTCCCGATAGTCTGGAACCATATTCTTCCACTTTGTTTTAGCCCATATAGTGCCTTGTTTAACTTGCACACAAGCCTTTTGTTTCCCTGTGTGTTTTCAAAGCCTGGAGGTTGTTCCATATATATCCTATCCTCTAATTTTGCATACAAGAAAGCAGTTTCTACTTCATAATGGTGTATTTGCCATTTCTTCATAGCTGCAAAAGCAATTAAGCACCGAAAACTGTCTACTTTCATTACTGGCGAAAATGTTTCACTGTAGTCTTGCCTAAACCTTTGAGAACATCCTAGTGCAACAAGCCGTCTTGTATATTTTGCTTCCCGATATTTTTCTCTTTTTACTGAATACCCATTTACATCTTATAGGCTTTACACCTTCAGGTAAATTTACTATGTCCCATACTTCATGAGCCTTGAGAGAATTTATTTCTCTATCCATTGCTTTTTTCCACTTGTCTGCATCAGGAATTTGCATAGCCTCTTCAAATGATTTTGGTATGCAGCACTGACTTTCAACTTCAAGAATTTCATCATGAGGATTGTAATCCAGATCTTTTTCTGTGTCATCTTTGTATGATGATTTGTAATAGTTTTTATAAGCCTTGCTTGGGGTCGTAGTATGGTCTCTCTTGTTGTACAGCAATTCCTTGAGGTTAATTTTTACTTTCTTCAGTGATTTCAAATTGTGGTTCATAGATGATTTGCTCATCTTGCCCATTTAATTCTATTTCTTATTCATCACCAGGCACATCTTGAAATTTTTTTTCATTTCCACTGAAGTCTAACATTTCACAATCTTGGATTTTAAATTTTGCTGTTTCCAACATTTCGCTTCCTTTCTTGTCTTCCAAGAATTTTACATCTCTAGATTCTACAATAGTATTTTTTATTGGATCATAGATACGGTAGGCTTTCCTGTTACTTAAGTATCCCATAGAAATTCTGGCTGCTGTTTTGAGTTTGAGTTTTCTTCTTTCATGCTTTGGAATCCAGTAGTAAGCTGTACATCCAAAGATTCGCATATTGCCCACAGTAGGGTTTTTTTTCCTAAAAATTTTTCTTCTTGGGCTACTGTTTTTTTTTTTTTTTTTTTTGCAGTTCTGTTTTTTATGTAGGTGAAAGTGTTAGTTGCCTCTGCCCAAAATTTCATATTAAGTTTTGAGCCTATCAGTAATGCTCTCATGCCTTCAATTAGTGATCTGCTGGCTCTTTCACAAATACTATTTTGTTGTGGCATGTAGACTGTAGTCAACTGATGTCCTCTTTGCCTTAAAATATTCTACAGCTTGTTTAGAAAGAAATTCTGAACCATTGTCAGACCTTATTCTTCTTACTTTTGCATTATTGTTTTCAATTTGCTGAATAAAAGTAGACAATTTCTCTAGTGTTTCATTTTTGTTCTTAAAAAAATCAGTGTAGATGACTATTTCAGAAAAACATTCACACATTTAAAAAAAATGTGTGAACCATTTTTCTGGAATAGTCATCTACAATAGTTGACACATAACTTGCACTTCCAATTGACTTCTCACGAATTGGACCAATTAAATCAATGTAAAAGATCAAGTGGTTTAGTTATTGAATTTCCTGCACTCTTTTAAAGGGTTTTCTAGAGTATTTTGCTTGAATACAGGTTTCACAAGATTCAAGGTTTGTAATTTTTCCATCAAGTTTGTGGACCATGGAATGTGTTTTCATTTGGTTCATGTATGTTTCATTTATATATCCAAGCCGTTCATGCCAATTTTCCCATGTAATTTCCCCTGCTTTCATAATTACAGATTTGTTACTCATATCAACTTCACAGTTTACCACAAAAAAGCCATTTACTCTACTAGCATTTAATAGGTTTTCCTAATTTTCCATAATATGGTCATCATTCGAGTCGAAAATTACTTCTTGGTTATCCTCGACCAATTTATTAACAGACATCAAGTTCCCTGAAAGCTGAGGATCATATAAAAACATCCCTCATTAATAGGGTTGTATTATTTTTAGTTTTTAATTCTCCAGTGTCCATAGTCTGTACACGTAAAGTTGAATTGTCTGCCAGTTTTATTTACCTGTTATCTTCCCTTGCATTGCTTATGCACTTTAAATTAGATGTCATATGTGATGTAACCCCACTGTCCAGAATCCATTCATTTTCTGAATATTTTTCTGGTTTTTCTGTCTTGACTGTCAGAACTGTGTGACCCTTATTTGTTACATCATCTATAACATTTGCCTTTTGATGCTTTGAATAAAATTTCACCCTGTGAGAATGTTGAACATTAGCTTCCCGTTTTTCACTTCCCTTCCGTTTGTTAGCTGGATTGTGCCAACATTCAGCAGCTTTGTGATTAGGCTTAGAGCAAATATGGCATATGATTTTCTTCATATTTACATTTTGTCTGGGATAGTATGAAAGCCTTTCTCTATAATTTACTTTTTATGCTGAGGAATCAAATGCATTTACCGAATGCTCATATCTTTCATGGTGAGCTTTAAAAATTCTACGTACATCAGCCATCGTAGCACTTTCAAAATTATCAAATTGCATTGCTATGAGGTTATATTTACTCGGTAAACCCCTAATTAGTACATCAATAAGTTCTTGGTCATCAATATCTGCCCCTAATATTTGTGCCGTTTCGAACAGTTTTTCAGCTCTTAATAAATAATCCTGCCAATTTTCACTCTCTCCCATTGCAATTCTAGAAACCTCATTCCTTGCCTCTACCGTCCTGCGTTTTGGATCGCCTTCATAATGTGTATGTAGGGATTGCCAAATTTGTTTACTAGTTTGACAAGTTAGAACAGAGTAACTTGTGCATCTGACATAGAACATGCTATAATTCCTTTTGCCTAAGAGTCCCTCCTTTTTCATATAGCCTTTTCAGCTACGTCTTTTGGCGAGTTTTCAGTTAAAACACTATCTAACTCTTTACTTTCCAGAATGCACAATATTCTGTACTTCCATGATGTAAAATTTTTTCCATCAAATTTTGGAAGTTGTGTGTTTTCCATCATCTTAAAGTAAAAAAGTGAATTTATTTCTGTAATGCAAATCAACGATTCTTGTGTTTTCCGCTCTGCAAAAAATTGCACTCTTTTTACGTTTTTTTGTTTTGTTTATTTTTTGCTGCGAAAAGTTATTACCTTTTCAGTAAGTTATCCTTGGTTGCCTAAGATCATTAAAGCACTAAACGTAACAACTTCCAAGCCAAAAGTAAACATGGTGAAGTTGAGCTTCTCTTCGAAGAACGAAAGTAAAAATGGTGCAGGCTTCTTCAGTCTGTTCCATGCTTAGCATTCCATTTCCGCTCCTGGACCCATAACCCTTTGTTAGTAGTAGGTTGGATTTAGTTGATGGCTTTGGGTGATTAGGTTATATTATTTCTGGAATCCTCTTTTATCTCCTTTGCTATGATGTATCCAAAGCACTATTCCACTTTGAATCACTTACCACAATCACATTTTAAAAACACAACACTTTATTATTACATAAAAACAACATGCAGACACACATGAGCTCTCCGCTACTAAACTCCACGACAACCTCTCTTTACAGAGCAGAACATCGAAGTGACCTTCTTACATCACACACAGTCTGTGCAATTGCAATGTGGATCTGACTCCATCTATTAAGTCAAATAGTACATAAAAGATTGGGAATTACAAAATTTACAACACATCTGGATGTGAAAGGAAAATTGTAATTTTAATTCACAATTTTGAATTCCTTTGAACAAGGGCTATTTTTTTCTATTTAGTTCAGAACAGTGCTATTATACTAACTAAAATAGGTTAATTCAAGGGGGGGGGGATTGGCAGGGGCTAATATAGGAAGCTTGAAAAATATCAAAAACCTTTTAAATAAAAGCTAATTTATTGAAATTTATAACTAATTGTAGTTTTCTACCAGTTAGCATTGTTGCCATCCCATGTTAACAACTTCAACAATACCTTGCAGGGTAATTTTAAAGAGCCATGGTTGCTGCATCCATCTCTTCCTTGCAAAGGTAGTAAGTGCGGCCAGTGGGACATCTGGGTTCCACCAAGGTCAGAATTCAGCAAACAGGCACTTTGAGTTCATCTTTGAAGTCCTGTGGGTATGTGAAAGATGGAGTAGGACCTTCAGGGTGCAGGAACTTCACTTCCACCATCTTAGTTGCTTTGTTTTTAGCCAAAACTTCAACAAAACAAGACACCATTGGTTGTCATACTCAAATGTTACATATCCTTTCACTTCTGCTAGTGTGAGCTTCTGTTTCAAACCTTCTCCTGACAATGAAAACTTGTATGATGGCTCACTCTTTGAAAATACCTTTGTCATTATCTCTTTATCTGACCTAGGGAGAAAACTGTGGAACTTCTGGGTGCCTGGTTTTGCAACCAGAAATCACTCTTTAAGCACTTTCTCTTCTTTACGCTGTTTGTTATTAAAAAAATTAATAACTCCAGGGAGTCAACGTTGGCCTAAATCCATGTAAACAGCTGTGATGACATTATTATTTGCTTTTCATAGGGTCGTTGGAGACTTGCCCTTGCTGCAAGTTGTTTCATGGTTCCCCCCAGATCATCACATACTCCTTTACCATAGGTAAGTTTTACTAAAGCCTACTTTTTCAGCCATAGTGGAAAATACAGTGAAATCTACCTAACCTTTTACCTGCCAATGTTCCCATTTGGGAACATGAACTTTTCAATTAAAGTAAAAAAAAAAAAAAAACCAGAAGAAAGCATTCAGTAATGAATTTTTTCTTTAAATTGCTGAATATCTTTTATATTTTTTAGCTATTTTTGTTTTGACCTAAACTCAAAAAATAAAAATCTGAAAATTTCTAAAAACTCCTGTTTTTCTTTATTTTTACTGTATATTCACTGAAGATATGCAGAAGGGTTAAGTTTATGATAATTAACATAGCAATCGGACATTGCCGAATTGACTGTAATTACTGTTTCACACATGACAATTCGGCGATGTCCGATTGCTATGTTAATTATCATGACGTATTTACCACATATTATGAGAAAAATATTTCTTCAACTCTGAGGGTTAAGTTTATGTTGTGATCACATAAATTTTTACATTTCTTAATTCATTAGTGAGAACCAGGGTTTTCTTCAATGTTCCCAAATGGGAACATTGGCAGGTGGTGTGAAGCATTTTTCATCAAGAAGTTCAAATTACTTTCTAATAATTAATACACACAATGACATGTTTATGTTTGAGAGTGTCTGTGATTGATGCACAGTTCCTTTTAGCTCTTTCCCCAAAGCCCTTGTAACTTAACTTTGACACTTAATATTGGGTAACTGACTGTAACTCCATAAAATCTGTGATGATGGGCAGGATAATTATGTAAATAACTAGTACTGGCAATGACATTGTTATAGTTACGTCAAATTACTATTCACATGAATCTATCAGAATAGTCAAACTATTTGCAAGAGCCAAGAAAAACAAGATAACAAGATTGACGTCCTATAACATTACCTTATTATGAGATACACTCATGGACAATGAAATTTGCACACCTAGAAGAAAACATGGTACAACCACGAAACTTTGCAAATAGCTCGAGCGTGTGCTGGTATGCAAATGATCCACATTTGGTGCAAGTGAGCATGATCGCCCACCTAGTGGTGGCGCTGCAAGCACAAACCGGCAGCCTTATAAACTGGCGTGTAGTCGATGCCCCATGAAAGCGAAAAGCACAGGCCAACACAAGCAAGAGTACAGAGTGACAAGAATGCTGGGTAGATGCCAGAGAAGTTGATTTATGCAACTTATGGACATTGAGAGAGGTTAGAACATCAGGCTGAACACTGCAGGGTGGTCAATGCGCCATACAGCCCGCCATGTGGAACATTCTGACCATACCATCCGACTGTGTTGGGAGCAGTGGACACGTGATGGCACTGCCACATGGCGGAGTGGCTCCGTACGCACCAGGAAGACCACCGGTAGAGAGGATCGATGAATCCCATGGGGTTCTGGTCCACTATACAGGGAGATGTAGCGGCTCCTGTGTGCCCACGAACCATTTCCTGATGCCTCGTGGAAACGAATATACGATCCCAGCGCCCCTTACGTGTGCTGCCATTAACAACGGAACATCGACGGTTCCATGTGCAGAGGTGCCAGGCCAGAGTGACGTGGAATGCCACAGACTGGCTACATGTGGTGTTTAGCGATGAGTGCCACTTTGTTTTGGGGATAGATGATCATTGTGTCCGGGTGTGGAGGTCCCCAGGTCAACGGCACAATCCCAACCTTGCTATCGAGCACCACACCTTCCCTACTGCAGGCATTATGGTCTGAGGAGCCATTGCCTACGATAACCGATCAGCTCTAGTAGTGGTGGTACGCAGATCATTGACAAGCCAGAGGTATGTGGATGATATCCTACTGCCCCAGGTGCTCCCATTCCTGGCCGAGATTCCAGGTGTGCTATACCAGCAGGATAATGCCTGCCTGCACACTGTTTGGGTTGCCCAGGACTGCCTACCTCATGTCCAGATACTTCCGTGGCCTGTCCGCTCCCTGAACATGTCCCCTATCAAGCATGTGTGGGACCAGTTGAAACGCCGGCTGCCACACTATATGGGATTTGGAGCACACCGTCTAACACGTGTGGGCCAGTCTGCCGCAAGGACAACATTAGGCGTCTGTTCGCCTTCATGCCGGACCGTATTGCAGCACGTATAGCCGCACGAGGTGGTGCAACGCGCTATTGAAGATGACCGGACTGCGTACCCAGATCCCTCTAATTGTCCTGCAGCTCTGTTTTTGCCATCATGTGTATCATTCATCTGTATCATTACTTCCATAAAATTTCAGTTCAATCTGATGCTTCCTTCTTGGTGTGCAAATTTCATTGTCCGTGAGTGTATAATGACGATATGGAAAGTGTCGATCCCTATTGTCTTCTCGGTAGCTGTTGTCATAAACTATGCAGCAGAAAGGAATGGTGGAACTGGTTCACTAATGTACCGAGCACGTCCTTGGTGGCAAGCAGGTTCTTATATTGTGAACTCCATAAAAAATGCACTTTCACAGTCTGACTTCAGCAGAAGTAAAACAGTCACTATGAATCTTCACCAAAAAGAATGCCTGTCAACTCACCCTACACCCACAGGCCCCACTCCACATGCTTCTCGAACATCTCATACCCACTATCTTTTACTCTTTTTGCAAGGATGCTTTGTAATTTGACAGAAAAATACCAGAAACAAATGCTTTGAATGTAAAAAAAAAGACAATCAGCATTGTGTCACAGCTTATCATGGGCACTTATCAATGGTATAATAAGGAACAAAATAAATAAAATTCATTATTGCAAAATTCACAGTGTAAATAAAAATATTCAGACACTTCAATATATGCAAATAAACGTGCATTTGCAGTACCAGATGCACACGCACAGGATGTGTTGGGAGCTGTATGTAAACGTTGAGTGTTGGCACATCTGTCAGACTGCACTGAAAGCAACTATGCTGCGCAGAGCTGAACTGATGGACTTTGAAAGGGGGCAGGGAGGTTGGTTGCCTTCTGAGTAAGAAATCATTGCGTAGCATTTTCTCTCTCCTAAAATTCCCAAATTCACTGTCGATGTTCTTCATCAATGGAAAACAGATGGTGCCACTACATAGAAGCCATACTCTTACAGGTTACACAAACTGAGTGATCATGCCATGCGGAACTTACGACAGAATGTGAAGGCATGCACATCCTCGGCCACAGGACTACCCAGCATTGTTAAATAACCATATGGAACATCCATTTGCACAAGAACAAACCATCGGGATTGTATGGTGAAGGTTACCATGGTAGGTTTGCTACACACAAGACCTACATTACTCCAGGTAATGCCAGACTGTGACTACAGTGGTGCCTCACTCACCATTCATGTACAACAGAAAAGTGAAAGAAGGTCATGTGGATAAATGACTCGCACTACTCACTCTTGTTTGGATAGTAGTTAGGTGTAGCATTTGCCCAGGGAACGCTGTAAGGTGGACTAAACTGGCGCTACACTCAAGTTTGGAAGAGGCTCTGTGATGGTGTGGGGATGTTTCTGCCACCAAGGACTGAAATTTTTGGTTATGATGATATTCAACCTAACGGTCGCCAGTTATCAAGATATTCTGATCAATGCAGCACTACCTCTGCTGTGGCAGTACTTCAGCACAGGTCCCTGTCTGTTTTAGCTAATGCGGATACCTTTCCACTCTGCAACACCTGTCCAGGCTGGGTTTTTGAAGCAGGGACAGGTGTTGGAGCAGTTTGTGGAGCAGGGACAGGGCATTCAGGGGTTGGATAGACTGACTTAAAAAGTCCTTATCTAAATCCCATAGAACATACATGGGACAAGCAGGAATGCCAAATCTGATCTAGCAGGTAAGACCTTACTCTACAGAAAGTGACTTTACTCTGTGGCAAGTAACAGCTAATCAATTATCACAAATTAAAAGTGCCAAAGTTAACCATTAAAACTAAAATTATAATCCCTAATATATACCAGTGACCCTTTAGTGCACTAAATGAAGGAAACAATCAGTTTCTATATAATTGCAACAAAATCAATAACTCCAAATGCCAATGCTCCCAAACAGGAACATTAAAAAAAAAAAAAAAAAAATTCTGAAAATTTCAAAATGTGTGTGAAAATATACAGGTATAATAAGCTTTCTAAACCACACAAAAAGTTTGAAACTCGCAGTAAAAAATAGCGCAGCATTAAAAAGGTTAATATGATTTCCTACTTAATACACATTTTCCATGCAGTCCTTAGAACTGAAGGCAAATAAGTTCAAATATACCCTATTTAATATGCTTCAAATCCCATTAATATGTGTTTAGTTTTGTAGCATCATGTACATTTGAATTCGAGTAAATATTAATATTATGCAAAAAATGGGTCATTTGTGTGTTACACGAGGCACTAGATGTTTACCTTGATTAGATGGAAAACTCCCCTATTCCTTGTCACTAGCTAAACAGTCTTGTCGTGGGCTCAGCTTGTGCCTTTCAAGCTTCAGATGTGGCCTTGAGAGAGAGAAAGCATAGAAACCTTAACGCTGAAATGATGTTTCTGTCGATGTCACTCTACCTCCTCCCCAACTTCCGCAGCTGAGTGAAGGCCACAGCACAGCAGTGAGGTGCCATTGTTCAAGTAATTTAACACAAAAAAACCTTCTTAAATATTCTTAGCAACAACCCAAGTATGTGAGCTTCACCTATATGATATTTTAAGTTTCCAATAACATGCTGAAATGTCATTTTTGATGAAAAACATTAGTCCTTCACAAGCAAGTTCTCTCTGTTTGTGATAAAACTTTCTGCATGTTGTCTCCCGGTCTCTGTGTATGGCATAAGGAGGAAACTCATCGATAACTTTAAAATCTCAATAAATAAAAACTTTACTCTAGAATCCTTAAAAATACTGTAGTTCTAACAAAAATGAAACGTGTTACATCAAAAACGAATTGGGAGAACATACAAACAAATTGGTGGGGAAAAAAAAATTGGAACGAATTTAAACGAATTGGGGGGAAAAAAATCTGAACGAATTTAAACGAATTGGGAAAAAATAAAATATAATGCATAAAAAAAGAATTGGGAGAACATACCTTTCACCGTAGTGTCATTCGTTGAGCGATCACGTTGTTCCAACTAAGTCTTCAACATGACGGAATTCCTTCAAGGTAATAACACCACACTGAAATTCTATTCTCAACCCAGTACGTCACCAAATATCACAAAAAAGAATATGAAATAACCCACAAAAATACCAACTTAAACCACCAAAATTCTCGAGTATCAAACTCATGTTGTTTACGACGTGAAAACACAGCTAAAGCATTACAACACTGCCTTAAAAGGAAGTGGAAAATGATACTGAATAACATAAACTCTCGAAATGCCAAATCACGGTGACCTAAGCATAAGGAATGATGTTCTTCCTTTACTCTCTTCCTATGCATTTTGGTAATGTGTGCATTACCATCGTCAGGGACAATGTCTGCTGTGTCCTTTGTGATCACACTCTGCCATTTTTGACTAAACTGCAGTCTCATCTTCGTCAAGATCTGTGACATTATTTTGGGCTGTTGTCACTTCACGGTTTCAAAAATCGAAGTTCCGTGTGCCGATAGCTCCCATCTCGGTACTTCTGTCCACAACCTTCCCCTTCTACCCATCGCACCCTCCTGTTTCTCCTTTATCAATATTTTCCAGGGGAGTGGTAGGTCGATACCAGAATGTATATTACAGTTGTTCTTTTTGGTTTTTCCTATTACTATTGCTTCTGCGTAACGGATCATATTTTCTGTTGGTTGTTGACACACTATATTTATTTTATCAAATAATGGTTTAGCTGCAGTTTTTAAGCAATATTGTGTTAGTGCTGTCCTTTTTTTTTTTTGTTCCAATCACAGATATGTTGATTGAGTCGTTTTTGCAATTTATTTTTTTTACTTCCTATGTAAGTTAATTTTTTATCTATTAATGGGGTGTCTATAGGAATGCTGTATACTCCAGCTTTATCCAATAGTTTAGTTTTATCTCGGCTCTTTAATATCATGCTTTTGTAATCAGTTACTGTTATTCAAATATCTTGTTTTTGTTTATTGAATTCTTTTTTTACTACTTTTGTAATTTGTCTTATATATGGTAACTTTCCACAGTATTTCTTCTTTATACTTTCTCTCTGTATAGGATGTTTGTACTGATATATTAATTTCTTTACTATATCTGGAATATACCCAAAAGGTCTTGATTGTTTCCACTATCCATCTGATTTCTGCTTCTCTATATGCCTTAGTACTAGAATGTGTGAATGCTCTCTGAACAAATGCTCTTATTGCAGACACTTTATAAGCCCATGGATGATTTGAGTTGGCTGGTATAAACATTGGTGCATAGGAGGGTTTTCTATACACATAATATATTTATGTTGTGGCTTATTCTTTTCAATTGTAATATCTAAAAAATGAAGTTTATTTTCAGGTTCCAGTTCCATTGTGAACTTTATCGTGGGATATGTATTGCTTAATTTTTCTTTAAGATCTTCAAGTTCCTGTAAGCTGGACTTCCACAAGATTATTGTATCATTAACATATTTTCCATAAAATAAAAAATTATCTTTGTCTTTATCTATTACCATAATTTTCGTCATATAATCCACAGATTATCTGCGAAAAAAGTAAAAAATTTACGTTCTGTGTATTATACACTAATTTAAAAAAATAAAAAAAATAAAATAATTTACAACCTTTTGATTTAAAAAGAAATATGCATTTGTACAAAATTCTAGCGGATAATGCTTACCTTGGCATTCCTTTCTAGCGATGGGAACATTTCATGCACGTGTTTTCCGGTCTTTGTTGAGGTTATTGTCCTAAAGTCCGTTGTATGCGATGACTGGCTTTACTTCTCACACTTTTCGCTGAGTATACTCATTGGATCTTTGCCTTAGGATTCAAACACATGAATTTTTACCGTTCTTTATACTCGAAATTTTCGCCCATCCTATGGGAATCCTCAGGAGCGTTACGACTTTACCACCGATGTTCGTGGTTAACTTTGCGCTAATGGAGTCCGATACTCCTTGTTGCCATTCGTCAGAATATACTTTCCTGGATATATTTCATTATCAAGCCCGGCTGGCGCCATCTATGTTTCATTAAAACAACTTTTTTTTTTAATTTTTTTTTCTTTTATCCTGTTTTTTTTTTTTCCCCGGTTTTTCTTTTGTTATTGTTTTTCTTGTCTTATTAGTTCTTTCCACAGGCCCGATAATGTGCTAGCGTCATTCTGGTTACATACCCTTGCTTTATTTTTATAGATTAATATTGCTTCTTCCCTCCTCATTTGCCTTTCCGATTTTTTATTCTTTTTTAACATTTTAATTTCATCGAATTTTGGGAATGTCCGGTTTTCCATGCAGAATTGCACTAAAGCAGTTTTGGCTTCTTTTTTTTGCCAGTTAGATATGTGTTGTTTAAGTCTTTTTTTTAATCTGTTTTTCGTACCTCCAATGTACGATATTGGGGGTATGTGTGCAATTGGAATTTCGTAGGTTCCCGATTCTTCTAGCATTTTTTCCT
Organism: Macrothele yani; assembly: GCA_039090855.1. NCBI lineage: Eukaryota > Metazoa > Arthropoda > Arachnida > Araneae > Macrothelidae > Macrothele > Macrothele yani. Next base: position 1,915,552 of record CM077029.1, read on the forward strand.
CTGTTTTTTTGTTGACAGTCATACTTTTCATGGTGTGCACTGAGCTTCCTAGTTGTAAGTCATATTTAGCACAGTGCCTATTGATTTCTTTACTCACTCCTTCCAAGTATGGGAAAGCTCCAATGTATTTCAATTTTTTATTCCTCAAGAAAATTAAAAAAAAAAAAGTTGTTTTAATGAAACATAGATGGCACCAGCTGGGCTTGATAACGAAATATAACCAGGAAAGTATATTCCGACGAATGGCAACAAGGAGTATCGGACTCCATTAGCGCGAAGTTAACCACGAACATCGGTGGTAAAGTCGCCACACTCCTGAGGATGGCCAGAGGATGGGCGAAAATTTCGAGTATAAAGAACGGTAAAAATTGATGTGTTTGGAATCCTAAGGCAAAGATCCAATGAGTATACCCAGCGAAAAGTGTGAGAAGTAAAGCCAGTCGTCGCATACAACGGACTTTAGGACAATAACATTAACAAAGACCGGAAAACACGTGCGTAAAATGTTCCCATCGCTAGAAACGAATGCCAAGGTAAGCATTATCCGCTAGAATTTTGTACAAATGCATATTTCTTTTTAAATCAAAAGGTTGTAAATTATTTTATTTTTTTATTTTTTTAAATTGGCGTATAATACACAGAACATAATTTTTTTACTTTTTTCGCAGATAATCTGTGGATTATATGACGAAAATTACGGTAATAGATAGACAAAGATAATTTTTTATTTTATGGAAAATATGTTAATGATACAATAATCTTGTGGAAGTCCAGCTTACAGGAACTTGAAGATCTTAAAGAAAAATTAAGCAATACATATCCCACGATAAAGTTCACCATGGAACTGGAACCTGAAAATAAACTTCATTTTTTAGATATTACAATTGAAAAGAATAAGCCGTAACAAAAATATTATGTGTATAGAAAACCCTCCCATGCACCAATGTTTATACCAGCCAACTCAAATCATCCATGGGCTTATAAAGTGACTGCAATAAGAGCATTGGTTCAGAGAGCATTCACACATTCTAGTACTAAGGCATATAGAGAAGCAGAAATCAGATGTATTCGCACGTAAAAGAGAATAGTAGAACGATTAGAGCTATATAATAGTCAGAATTAGAACTACTAATTGGAAGAAATATGCAGCGTAATTGTGCAGGGGAGGGGGTATAATTGGAAAAGGAACTCTCTCGAAAGAATTTTCCTCAGTTCAGGAGTTTGTATGGAGTGGGGAGGTCGGGAAGTAGGAGGGAGGAATGTCGTAACGAAAAATCGGGAAAGTTGTGGGGAGGGATGGCAAGGTCATTTGTTTCGTTGAGAAGATTGTGCCGTCTGTTTTTGGCAAAAAAGCCAAAGAAGTACGCACAGCGCTTGCTACATAAACCTGTGTTCCTCCTTTCGGATCTCGTGTGCGCTGCCTTGACCATCGTTGTTGCTGCTATTTTCCGCCATTGCTATTCATGATGTTTTTGAAAAGGAAACGTTTCAGTTACACTGCCGAATTTAAACTTGAAGTGGTGGACACAATTGCGAACTATTGCATAGTGACATGATATGATCATGTCACTGCATGATAGTTTTGAGGTCAGAAAACAATCGTGCGGTAACAGGCGGAAAGGAAAGCCTCTGTGCCGCGGTGTAAAATGTAAACAAATCCGTAGGTAAATTCCGCCAGAGAATTCACGGAAGTTTTTTTATTGGCCCATGTATAAGCCGTTCCCCCGACTCTGAAGGCAGGATTTCCCCAAAAACTTTCGACTTATATGCGAGTGCATACGGTATTTCTAGGACTTGTTCTGTACCAGCCTTTCATCATTGGCAAGGTTTAATGCAATAATACTCTGGAGTGGCATCGGCGTGATCTATGCATGCCACACCCTTTAACTGTCAGGAGATAAAATTATGAAAAGTAACTTTAAAAAATGAATTTCTGCATTTAATATATATATATATATTTTTTTCTTTTACTTCTTCGGACTCGTGGGTCATTATGTGACAGACTTTTCTGTCGGAAATTACACTTCCGGTTCAACATCTATGATGTGCGGATTATACGGTGATTATTTTTCCTGAATGTCACAGGCTAATTATACGAAGGAAAATTTTTTTTTAATGTGAATTTCGCTGTCTACGGATTATACGCCGGTGTGTATAATACAACAAAAATTACGGTATATTTTTTTCTACTTGTTGTAAAATTACTTCAGCAAACAATGAAGACAATGGTGAGCCCATTGGTGCACCAAACTTTTGTCTGTAGATGATGTCATTGTACTGAAAAAAGTTATTGTTGTAAATGTATTTCAGTAGTTCTATTATTTCATGTATCTCAATTTTTTTAAATGCTTAATTAATATAATTTCTCTGCCATAAGGTCTATTGCTTTGATGACAGGAGTACTAAAAATAAAGACTCAACATCAAGGCTGGCCATAAGAGCTGTACTATTTGTTGAAGTTAACACATGAAGGTAACTTACCTTTTTGAGGTTTGCCTCTCTCCTGTAACATTTCTTGCACGTTAATAGCGGGGTTCTTGTAGCGTATCGCAGGGCAAGTTGCTGTTTTATCCTCTTCTTCTGTTCTCTACATTACACACATGTATTTGCAGGTCATACATATCCAGTATCCCCCATGCAGGCTTGTTGTTCTTTTGATATCGTTTGAACTTAACTCCGGTTTGAGCAATTTCCCCACCCCCTTTAAAACACACTACACATACATACTTCATTAAAATATCTACAGATCGTAAAAATTCCTATACTAACACATAAACTGAACTCATGTAATTTAAAAACATGCTCACTGATATACAAACCAAATTCAACAACACTAATATTACTCATACACAAATTCAAAACCCAACACATTAACCCCAAATAATTACAAGAAATTCCTAAAATTCCTATATACAATATTTACAAAACCTGTTGCCTTTAACTCAATCCATATCTCATAATTCTTCCTGTACATGCCGAATGCCATACACATCACGACCTGCCCTCTCACTTAACCCTAACACATGCCACATTTCGCCTCTAGCGCTTTCAGCTGGAAATAAGCCATCCTCAGGAAGCTCTCTCGATAATATCTCGTCTGTACTTCAGAGCAAGTGAGTGAAACAGTCAGTGCCTGGGCTCACTTCGAAGTCTCCAATAGTCATCTACTGTGGCTCCCTCTATTGTTAAAAAACCGGAATGACTGGATTTACTACAAGAAGAAATCCTGCAGCCCTACCATCTAGATTTAAAAAAAGGCTTGAACAAGCAATTCTGTCACCACATTTTTTAGCAAACATCATGGATTCGAAATACAGAGGTCAGAAACTTAACCAAGAACATGACAGCACTGCAGAAGACTGGATATCCAAATTTCACACCGATTATTCAGTCGAATAATATGACCACCCACGGAATCCCCGTGTACTCGCCCATGCATGTCAAAGTGCACGTTACAAGGTCGACCACACAGAGATATACGCAGCTGGCCATGACAGATGAGCCATAGTGCGTAACGTGAGCACAATGGGCAGAGATAGTTGATTTGATGGACATTCACAAAGGAATGATCATTGGTTGCAGCTATAGGTGCAAATTAGCAGTCGCCACTTACTAGGTGGCGCTTAACTGGCAACTTTGGCTATTAAATTTACTTTAGTGATTGCCAGTTTCGCCATTTGTTACTTTTAGTGCCAAATTACAAAAGTATAATAATTCAGAAGTAAAGGCAAAAAGAAGTGATACCACTCCTAACTAGGGTTAACAAAAAACCTCGATGTTTTTGAACGTCGAAGTTTTGCCACCGTTAATCGATGTTTAAACCTTGATGTTGCAGAACTCTTTTAGTGCGACGAGGTCGATTCGGCCTGCGTGTGTTATGCTAAAGGCGCGGTGGGCTGAATGATCAGCCCTCGATTTTGACCCGAGTAGTTCTCGAATCAGACAGCAGATATCGGCGTGAATGATCATATAATTTATTAATCATATTGTTTTGAAATGAAATCTCCACGAATCATACTGTCAAACAGCAATATTATTGAAAAAATCATGAGAATATTTTTATTATAATAATCATATCGCAAACTCGCGTTTGCGGCTTCCCATGCACTTAAGCCGCGTGACAAGAGGAAAGCTAAATTTTAGCCAAAACTTTTCCAACTACAGTTGAGGCAGGGCTGTTCACAAGGGATTGTGGGTGAATCATAGAACCAAAGAATATAAAAGCTTTGCGTTACACTGTCGGAAATCACTTTTTCGAACCCCGTTCAAAGTGCAATAACACGCGACCATGGTCCAGTGACAACGGCGTGTTCATTTTGCTTGAGGACTTTGCCACACAGGAGAACGAAATATGTTTTATTATTAGAAACTCTTCACATTATTCATTTCTCGTAAAGTTATTTTTTAAACAAAATTCAGTGACCTGAAATGTAATATATATATATATATATATATCATCATCATCATCATCATTGTCAACCATTATCAATCCACTGCTGGACGAAGGTCTCCCCAAGTTTCCTCCACAACGGTCTGTCTTGTGCCAGTCTCCTCCATGTCACTCCTGCATACTTTCGAATTTCATCCACCCATCTCCCATGTGGTCTTCTTCTGGGTCTTTTCCTGTCCCTTGGAATCCAATCTAAAATTTCGGCTGTCCATCGATGATCTGTCCTCCTGGCAGTATGTCCAGCCCATTGCCATTTCAGGGATTTAACTCTGATCATGATGTCTTCCACTCTTTTCATTTTTCGGATCCACGAGTTCCTCTTCTTATCTCTCCTGGTTACACCAAGTATGCACCTCTCCATGCTTCTTTGAGTTGTCTGCAGCCTTTGTATGTCTCTTTTAGTTAAGGTCCACGTCTCTGCACCATACGTAAGCACTGGAAGGATGCATTGATCAAACACTTTTCTTTTAAGACATAATGGCATATTGCTCTTGAAAATTATGCTGTTTCTTCCAAAAGCTCTCCAGGCAAGTTTTGTACGCCGATTAATTTCTTCATCAATGTGACCCTCACTAGATATCTGCTGTCCAAGATAAACGTACGTGTCTGTTATCTCCAGCTTTTCTCCATCAATCGATAAATCTTCATTTCTTGTAAAAGCATTGAACAACACTTTTGTCTTCTGAAAGTTCATTTTTAATCCCACTTCTTTACTCTTGTCAGCAAGTTCCTGGATCATACTCTGCAGCTCTGATGGGGTAGTTGCAAAAATGACTATGTCATCAGCAAAACGAAGGTGGGTTAGATAATCTCCATTAATCTTTATCCCCTTGTTTTCCCAGCTCAGCGACTGAAAAACACCCTCCAATGTGGCATTAAAGAGCTTCGGAGATATGGTGTCACCTTGTCTCACTCCCTTTCCAATTTTTACGTGTGTTGTATTTTCAAACAGCCTAATCTTTGCACTTGCATTTTCATAGATGTTATTAATAATATTAATGTATGCATCTTCAATACCGCAGGTTTTCAGAGCCATTGTAACTGCTGATGGTTTCACTGAATCAAAGGCTTTTTCATAATCGATAAAAGCCATGCACAATGGAAGTTCATATTCCCTCGCTCTTTCAATTAGTTCTCTCAGCACGTGGATATGATCTATTGTGCTGTAGTCACTCCTGAATCCAGCTTGTTCTCTCGGTTGAGCCATGTCCAGTGTTACCTTCAAGCGGTGTGAAAGAACTTTAGTGAAGATTTTATAAACCACTGATAGGAGGCTGATAGGTCTGTAGTTTCCAAGATCCTCAATGTCACCTTTCTTATGTAGCAGGATCATTGTAGCGGTGTTCCAATCCTCAGGAATCTTTCCTTCATTAAGGCATCGAGTGAAAATTTGGGCGAGTACTGTTTCGATTTCTCCACTTGCTTCTTGTATGATGTCTACAGTAATTCCATCTTCTCCTGGAGCTTTTCCCCGCTTCATGTTCTTGATTGCATGTGCAACTTCTGCTGGAAGGACTGGAGGAACTCTGGTACTGGTATCTTTCATGATGTCTGGAGTGCATGTATCATCCCTTTCATATAATTTGGAGTAGAAATCTTTCACTCTTGTCAAAATTTCGCCTCTATTTCTTGTTACAGAACCATCTTCTTTTCTCAGTGCCATAATCTGTTTTCTTCCGTTACTGAGATGTCCCTTTGCTATCTTTAGGCTTTGGTTGTTTTCAATTGCTTTCCTCACTAGTTCACAGTTGAATTTTCTTACGTCTTCAGTGATACTTTTCCTTACTGTCTTGCATAGCTCTATATATTCCACTTTGGAAGTTACATCTTCTTTAGTTGTCCTCATCTCTCTTCTTTTTTGCATCAACATTTTCGTTTTTCCTGATAATTTATTTACATGCAACTTGTTCTTAGACCCAGCTAATTTTGTTGCTGTTTCCATAAGAGCTTTGGTTACTTTTCTGTTAACTTCAGAGATGTCCACTTCTTCCGATGTTAGGCCTTCTAAAGCAGAGAATCTGTTCTTCAGTTCCAACTTGAAGGTATTATGGTGTTTTTTAAGGTTGGTTATGTCAATAGATTTTGTTTGTCTTATGAGCTTGCCACGTTCAAGTTTAGTGTTGAGGTACATCTTACATCTCACCAATCTATGATCACTACCTGTGTTGAACTTGTTTAGCACACTGCAGTCTTCTATGACGAATTTTCTGTTACACATAATAAAATCAATTTCACTTGTCGTCCCATTTGGATGTCTCCATGTCCATTTCCTGTGTGGCTTTTTCTTGAAGAAGGAGTTCAAGATGAAAAACCCTTCTGCCTCTGCAAACTCAACGAGAGTATTTCCACGCTGGTTTCTGTTGCCGTGACCGAATTTACCTACTGAAGTTTCATTCTGTTGCCGTTGCCCTATTTTTGCATTGAAATCTCCCATAATTATTTTCAAGTGCTGCTTACCTTTATTATTTAGATGACAAATTTCCTCATAAAATTCTTCAATTTCGTCTTCAGGATGACTTGTGGTGGTGCATAAGTTTGAATAATCTGATATATATATATATATATATATATATATATAACATGCGTAACATCACAGCCTCTCCTTGACAAATGTCAACCCCGCCTTCTCGTGGTGCATCCTGTTCCCACTAAAGGGGCTCTGACGACCGCCAATAGCGGCATAACTATACCATCGGGATTAGAGGAAATTCAATCCCACACTCACCAACCCGCTTGGCCAGCGTGGTGAGTTATGGCCAAACCCCTCCAAAATGATTCCACAACTTAAATCTTGGCCCTCAGTCTCCGGCAGCTGGAATGTACCTGGCCAAGGCAGCGGCCAGTGCGACATGAAGGCAGAGGGTGCTAAGAATCCCCGGAGGACCGGACTAGGCTGCCATCTGATGCTGACCTTGGCTACTTACAATGGACGCTCCCTATCTTCTGATTCAAGGCTTCTTGAATTGGAAGAGGAACGACAAAGGATCAAGTGGGACATCGTGGGGCTAAGTGAGGTAAGGAGAAAAGGAGAAGATCTCATCGAACTGAAAAGTGGACATCTCTTCTACTATCGTGGGAACAGATACTGGCAGAACTAGTGGTGTTGGATTTATAATAAACAAGAAACTGAAGGATAAAGTTGTAGAAGTTGAAAGTTCCTCTGACAGAGCTGCACGACTTGTTATCCAACTCTCGAAAAGATACCAGGCTCAGATTATTCAAACTTATGCACCCACCAGAAGTCATCCTGAAGAAGAAATTGAAGAATTTTATGAGGAAATTTGGCATCTAAATAATAAAGGTAAGCAGCACTTGAAAATAATTATGGGAGATTTCAATGCAAAAATAGGGCAACGGCAACAGAATGAAACTTCAGTAGGTAAATTCGGTCACGGCAACAGAAACCAGCGTGGAAATACTCTCGTTGAGTTTGCAGAGGCAGAAGGGTTTTTCATCTTGAACTCCTTCTTCAAGAAAAAGCCACACAGGAAATGGACATGGAGACATCCAAATGGGACGACAAGTGAAATTGATTTTATTATGTGTAACAAAAAATTCGTCATAGAAGACTGCAGTGTGCTAAACAAGTTCAACACAGGTAGTGACCATAGATTGGTGAGATGCAAGATGCACCTCAACACTAAACTTGAACGTGGCAAGCTCATAAGACAAACAAAATCTATTGACATAACCAACCTTAAAAAACACCATAATACCTTCAAGTTAGAACTGAAGAACAGGTTCTCTGCTTTAGAAGGCCTAACATCGGAAGAAGTGGACATCTCTGAAGTTAACAGAAAAGTAACCAAAGCTCTTATGGAAACAGCAACAAAATTAGCTGGGTCTAAGAACAAGTTGCATGTGAACAAATTATCAGGAAAAACCAAAATGTTGATGCAAAAAAGAAGAGAGATGAGGACAACTAAAGAAGATGTGACTTCCAAAGTGGAATATATAGAGCTATGCAAGACAGTAAGAAAAAGTATCACTGAAGACGTAAGGAAATTCAACTGTGAACTAGTGAGGAAAGCAATTGAAAACAACCAAAGCCTAAAGATAGCAAAGGGACATCTCAGTAAGGGAAGAAAACAGATTATGGCACTGAGAAAAGAAGATGGTTCTGTAACAAGAAATAGAGGCGAAATTTTGACAAGAGTGAAAGATTTCTACTCCAAATTATATGAAAGGGATGATATATGCACTCCAGACATCATGAAAGATACCAGTACCAGAGTTCCTCCAGTCCTTCCAGCAGAAGTTGCACATGCAATCAAGAACATGAAGCGAGGAAAAGCTCCAGGAGAAGATGGAATTACTGTAGACATCATACAAGAAGCAAGTGGAGAAATCGAAACAGTACTCGCCCAAATTTTCACTCGATGCCTTAATGAAGGAAAGATTCCTGAGGATTGGAACACCACTACAATGATCCTGCTACATAAGAAAGGTGACATTGAGGATCTCGGAAACTACAGACCTATCAGCCTCCTATCAGTAGTTTATAAAATCTTCACTAAAGTTCTTTCACACCGCTTGAAGGTAACACTGGACATGGCTCAACCGAGAGAACAAGCTGGATTCAGGAGTGGCTACAGCACAATAGATCATATCCACGTGCTGAGAGAACTAATTGAAAGAGCGAGGGAATATGAACTTCCATTGTGCATGGCTTTTATCGATTATGAAAAAGCCTTTGATTCGGTGAAACCATCAGCAGTTACAATGGCTCTGAAAACCTGCGGTATTGAAGATGCATACATTAATATTATTAATAACATCTATGAAAATGCAAGTGCAAAGATTAGGCTGTTTGAAAATACAACACACGTAAAAATTGGAAAGGGAGTGAGACAAGGTGACACCATATCTCCGAAGCTCTTTAATGCCACATTGGAGGGTGTTTTTCAGTCGCTGAGCTGGGAAAACAAGGGGATAAAGATTAATGGAGATTATCTAACCCACCTTCGTTTTGCTGATGACGTAGTCATTTTTGCAACTACCCCATCAGAGCTGCAGAGTATGATCCAGGAACTTGCTGACAAGAGTAAAGAAGTGGGATTAAAAATGAACTTTCAGAAGACAAAAGTGATGTTCAATGCTTTTACAAGAAATGAAGATTTATCGATTGATGGAGAAAAGCTGGAGATAACAGACACGTACGTTTATCTTGGACAGCAGATATCAAGTGAGGGTCACATTGATGAAGAAATTAATCGGCGTACAAAACTTGCCTGGAGAGCTTTTGGAAGAAACAGCATAATTTTCAAGAGCAATATGCCATTATGTCTTAAAAGAAAAGTGTTTGATCAATGCATCCTTCCAGTGCTTACGTATGGTGCAGAGACGTGGACCTTAACTAAAAGAGACATACAAAGGCTGCAGACAACTCAAAGCAGCATGGAGAGGTGCATGCTTGGTGTAACCAGGAGAGATAAGAAGAGGAACTGGTGGATCCGAAAAATGACAAGAGTGGAAGACATCATGATCAGAGTTAAATCCCTGAAATGGCAATGGGCTGGACATACTGCCAGAAGGACAGATCATCGATGGACAGCCGAAATTTTAGATTGGATTCCAAGGGACAGGAAAAGACCCAGAAGAAGACCACATGGGAGATGGGTGGATGAAATTCGAAAGTATGCAGGGGTGACATGGAGGAGACTGGCACAAGACAGACTGTTGTGGAGGAAACTTGGGGAGACCTTCGTCCAGCAGTGGATTGATAATGGTTGACAATGATGATGATGATCATCATCATCATCATTGTCAACCATTATCTATCTACTGCTGGACGAAGGTCTCTCCAAGCCTCTTGCACAACGGTCTGTCTTGTGCCAGTCTCCTCCAAGTTACTCCCACATACTTTTTAATTTCATCCACCCATCTCCCATGTGGTCTTCTTCTGGGTCTTTTCCTGTCCCTTGGAATCCAATCTAAAATTTTGACTGTCCATCGATGGTCTGTTCTTCTGGCAGTATGGTTGGTTGGTTGGTTCATTGATTTTATTGGCGCAAGGGCCATGGTTGGCCAAAGAGCGCCAAACAAAAGACATCAAAAGAGAACAAAATCAATAAAATAAGTACACAAGGCTAAAAACAGGATGAAGCGGTAAAAGTGAAAGATGGAAATGAATACGGTAAAAACTACAAGACAGACAGACAGACAAACAAACAGTATTAAAAACGTGCGATGAAGCTTAAAATATGGCTGATCAAATAAAACTGAAGAATGAGAATGATGAAAGGGCTAAAAAAGATAATGAAACAAACAGTACTAAAAACATGATACAAAGATTAAAATCTAGCTGATTCAGTAAAACTGAAAAATGAGTATGATGATAGGGCTAAAATCTAGATACGTTTAAAATAGTCAATTTGCTTAAAAAATGAAAAAACAACAACAGTATTGCAGTGGTCATTGAGGAGCCGCTGCAGTGTAGTGACGTCCTCGTTCAACAAATGAGAATGAAAGAAATGAAAACGTACATCACGAAAACGAACACAGGTACACAAAAGATGAGTGACGGTGAGTCGGCAGATGAGTGACGGTGAGTCGCCGATGGTACACAAAGATGAGTGACGGTGAGTCGCCGATGTGTGAGATGGTGCACGTCTCACACATCGGCGCAGTGTCGCCACACAGCAAAAAGCGGTGAGTGAAACGACAATGCCCAATGCGGAGACGCGCAAGCACCATTTCCTCCCTGCGGTTCCGACGAGATGAGGAGTTCCAGATTTCGAGAGTAGGTTTTATACGATGCAGTTTATTTTCCACCTGTTGGTCCCACAGACCCTGCCACGTTCGTTTGATATGATCACGAACAAGAAATCGAAAATCGCGATGAAAGAGTGGCAAGGGTGTGACGACCAAAGAGGAAGCAGATCTAGCGGCCGCATCAGCACACTCGTTACCCGAGATTCCAACATGCCCAGGAATCCAGACGAATTGAATCTGGACACCGGCCTCGAGCAAGGAACGAAGAAGCCCTCGTACGTTCAAAAGAAAAGGATGATTACAATAGTCCAGCGATGACAAAGACTGCAGGACACTTAAGGAATCCGTATAGACCATAGCACTATGATGAGAACTCGACTGAACATGAAGAAGTGCAAGATACACAGCATGCATCTCCGCCGAAAACACCGTGGCCTCAGCTGGGATCCGCGCTACTGACACGTCATCAACACAGACAGCTGCGGATCCAACGACTCCATGCATCTTAGAGCCATCAGTGAAAATGGGAGTGTATTCAGTTTTGAGGGCACGGTGCTCAGCGAAGAGCTGCTGGTACACTGATGCAGGGGTTGAGGATTTGTCGAAAGACGTAAAGGTGGTATCAACCATGACACCAAGTGGGTGCCATGGAGGATCCCCAAAGCCCCTGGTCGCTGCAACAAGCGGCAAGTCGAGCCCTGCATCACGAGCTACGGCCGCCATACGAAGACCGAAGGTTGGAACGCACGAGGGCCGGTTCGCAAATAAACGAGCATGCTGAGGATGGAAAACTGCACCGTACAAAGGATGGTCTGGAAGAGACCGAAGTTTTAAGTAAAAGTGGACAGACAGCTGCAGACGGCGTAATTCAAGCGATGGTTCGTTCGCATCAGCGTAAAGGCTGGGAATCGGAGATGTTCGAAATGCTCCCGTACAAAGACGCAGCGCCTGATGATGAACAGCGTCCAAAGGCCGGAGAACGGAAGGATGAGCCGAGCCATACACGATACAGCCGTAATCCAGTTTCGACCGAATTAAGGAGTGGTAAATGCGAAACAAAGAGATCCTGTCTGCGCCCCACGAAACTCTCGAAAGGATTTTTAGAATAGAAAGAGCACGCAGACAGGAAATCTTGAGCCGCCGAACGTGCACACGGAACGTAAGCGCACGGTCGACGGTCAGTCCAAGGAACTTGGTCTCCGGCAAAACTGGAATGGCTGCACGGTCCAAATACAGCTCGGGGTCAGGATGGAGGCCACGCCTCCGGCAGAAATGAACACACGCTGTCTTGTCGGGAGAAAGAACGAAACCATTGCTATTCGCCGCTTTAAAAATCTGATTAATGCTAGACTGCAACTGCCTTTCAATGAAACGCATGCTCGATGACGAGCAGAAGATGTGCAGGTCATCGACATACACAGTAGCCGAAACCGCAGGAGGAAGATTTGTGAGGAGACAATTAATGCGAAGGATGAACAATGTGACAGATAAAATGCAACCTTGAGGAACACCTTGTTCTTGATGGAATGTTGCAGATAGCGTCGTACCCAGGCGCACCTGGAACACCCGATTGCGAAGAAAATTTACAATAAAGGTCGGAAGATTCCCTCGCAATCCGCATGCGTGGAGGTCACGGATAATCCCGTGCCGCCACGCACGATCATAGGCTTTCTCGATGTCAAAGAATACAGAAACCAGGTGCTGCCTACGCACGAACGCCTCGCGCACAGATGTCTCAAGGTGCAGGAGATGATCGTGAGGTGAACGATGACGCCGAAAACCGCTTTGTGATGGTGAAAGTAATTGATGATGTTCTAAAAAATGAATTAATCGTGAGTTAACCATGCGTTCGAGAACTTTACACAGACAGCTAGTGAGAGCAATTGGGCGATAACTAGAGGGAGACTTAGGATCCTTGCCAGGCTTCGGAAAAGGTAGAACAAAAGCCTTTCGCCAAGACTCCGGGAAACTGTGTTCTAACCAGATGCGGTTGTATAAGATTAAAAGGTTCTCGAGAGACGACTGGGAGAGATGACGGAGCATGTCGTAGTGGATGTCATCGGGACCGACAGAAGTAGCCCCGGACCGATGCAGAGCCACCCGAAGTTCACACATGCTGAAGGGGGAGTTATAACCAGTGTCGGTATACGGCGCAAAAGAGATTCTCTGGCGTTCCGCGGAGGACTGAATCCTATGAAAGGAGGCCGGATACGCCAGATCACTCGAAACGGAGGCAAACGCCTCCCCCAAACAATCTGCAATCTCCCCGACGTCAGCATATGTGCAGCCGTTACTCTCGAGAATGGCAATCTGGTGTGAACTGTAGGTTCCCCGGATCTTACGAATCCTTTCCCACACAGTTTTCGAATTGGCACGTGAGGTAAGAGATGATACATACTGGATCCAAGACTCCCTCTTGCTACGTCGACGCACCAACGGAGCATAGGATTTAGCACGTTTAAAAGCAACGAGATTAGCCTCGGTTGGATAACGCCGAAAAGTAGACCAGGCCTTGTGTTGAGCTCTCCTAGCCGCTGCGCATTTAGGGTTCCACCAAGGTTTCGGAATTCTGGGGAGCTTCGTAGATGTCTTACGAATTGAAACATCAGCTGCCTGAAGAATACAAGTTGTGACTTTAAGTACAGCTGCGTCGATTGACTCTTGGGTCACCATTTCAGAAGATATCACCGCGGACGATGTGAAGACCTCCCATCTGGCACAATCCATCCTCCATCGAGGTGGGCGGGAGGCAGAATATGGCACGTTTGCATGGTGCCAGAGGACGATTGGGAAGTGGTCGCTCCCGTGGAGATCCTTACACACCGTCCACGACCAGTCAGCAATGATCGATGGTGAACCCAAGGTCAAATCGATCGCACTGAAAGATCTTGTCGGCTCATGGAAGTAAGTGTCAGCACCGGTGTTTAAAAGGCACACAGAGGCCGAGCACAGAAGAGACTCTATGCGACGACCTCTAGCGCTGGCGCTGACACTACCCCACAAAGGATGATGAGCATTAAAGTCACCCAAAAGAAGGAAGGGAGAGGGCAGCTGATCAATCAAGCTCTCCAGAACAGAGACGCTAACATCCTCATCCGGTGGTAGATAAACACTGCAAACAGTAAGAGGCACAGGCATAGAAATACGAACCGCCACGGCCTGCACAGTTGTGGAAACCGCGACGGAAGATACCGGAACCCTGTGAGGGACGAGAATAGCGACACCCCCACAGGCTATATTTCCAGACGAGTGGTCTGTCCGAAATGCACTGTAGCCTCGAACTGAAAGCAGGTCCGATGGTTTAAGCTTTGTCTCCTGAAGACAAAGGCACACCGGAGAGTACAAATAAAGCAGATGTTTCACGTCATCAAAACTGGTGCGAAAACCTCGGCAGTTCCACTGAATTATTGAACCCATGGGTAAAAATGAAATGAAAAAGGAAATGATTAAACTTGGTCAGCCTCCATTTCCTCTGGTGAGCGTTCCCCCAGATTTGGTGGTGTGTGACCAGGGGCCAAGATTGGTGAATGCTTTGTCCCAAGTGTCTTGGCGGGATTTGCTCGCCGTTGATTGTTTGGCTGAGACTTTGAAGGAGAAGAAATGCTCTTCTTATCCTTGACCTTGGTGTTGGTGTTAGTGTTGGCGTTTTTGCCAGAAGAAGTGGACTGAGTTCCCTTGCTGGTGTTGGAGTGAGTCTGCTTCGGTGAAGTGGCGGGTGCCGCTTTCAGACTCCTAGCTCGCGACTGGAGTGCCTCCAGTCCGGCTGCGATGATTTCCTCCATATTGAATGGACAGTTAGGGGAGATCTGAACGTCGGTCTGAATGCCAACCGTAGATTTGGCAACCACCACTGAAGCATATGATCGCCGATCAGATGTAACGGGAACCACTCTTCTTCTGGCCTCAGGATAGGAAATATTTTCCACCGTTTTGAGCCTTTGGATTTCCTTCTCCTCCTTCCACTTGGGACAATCTTTGGCTGATGCTGGGTGTGAACCCTTGCAGTTCACATGTGTTGGAGTGAGTCTGCTTCGGTGAAGTGGCGGTTCACACAAAACCCTTGCAGTTCACACAAAACTCGGCCTCGGCCACACATTCTAAGAGTAGATGCTCTGTGGCACCACAGCGTCCACACCTAGGAGTACTCCTACATGACTGCTGAGAGTGGCCGTACGACTGGCACCTAAAACATCTCAAAGGGTTAGGAATGTACGGCCGTACCTCGAGGTGGAGATACCCTGCCTTGATGGATGTAGGCAGGGAAGGGCAGTTGAATGTCAAGATAATGTTCCAGGATGGGACAAACTGCCCATTCCTCCTGAAAGAAATACGCCGCACACCCGTAACATGTTGGCTCCTCAGTTCTTCGAGAAGTTCCTCCTCAGTGCAATCAATAAGATCCCGAGAGGAGACAACACCTCGAGATGAATTTAGGTAACCGTGTGGTGTTATTTTGACCGGAGTCTCAAGCAGCATGCTGGTGTTGATAAGTGTGGAACTGTAGGCCACAGTAGACATCTCAACAAGAAGATCTCCAGACTGGAGCTTCTTGACGCTTTTAGGAGAGCTTGCAATTGATTGCAGTGCTTTATGGATCCAAAATGGACTTTTGGCACTCAAAGGCTTTGAAGGGTCCAATGAGTGCACAAAAAAGAATCTAGCATTGGAAACATCAGCGACAAATTTTTTGGCGGAAGGACCTGAACCTTCCTCCATACCTCTTTTAGTTTTGGGTTCATGGGAAATTTCATTGAGAGCCATGAAAAAATTTAAAGGATTCATCCGCCGACTTCCCCACCCACAATCGAGCCCAACAAGGGAGAACCGGAGGTCCGCAAGCCCAAGTGGACGCAGGACACGGCTCTAGGGATAGCAAGCGGATATAGCAAGTTGATAGGGCAGACATGCGCTTGGCGAGCACCCAGACTTTCCCATGCCTGGGGAACACCCCTTTGGCATGCCCACCCTATCCCCAGACTCACCCTGTCGTACGAGACGACAAGCCGTTAGAGGTCTGGGCTCCACTCGGCCACAGACCTCATTGACTAGGAGTGGGTTAGTTCCCAGCCGCCCGTTTAGGGTGAAGCAGGGGGCAAAGAGGAGTGTTGGCAACTGGCGACAACAACACCCAGGCCTCCAGAAACCTCAGCCTCCAGCATCCCCTTTTCCACCTTACGGGTCACCACACACGGCAAACGTGCAGGTAGGTCTAGCTAACCAGCTCGGAAAAACAAAGAAAGAAACATGAAATGGAGAAGACAGGGAAGAAAACGAGAAACTAAAATCCTGAGCTGGCGCATAATCACAACCTCAGCAACCTACAACTGAGGCGGGTTCATGTCAAGTGAAAAAACATAAAAAAAATGTGAATATCATCACATATAGTACATGTTGGCTCGGGCCGTGGGGACGCCATCCCCCATCAGCTGGATGAACAGCTGTCCCTTCGGTGATGTAATCGTTCAAGACGAAATGACAAAATGATCCGTCACAAGGTCAGCTCGGGCCGTGGGGGCGCCACTCCCCAAATAACTGGAAAACCAGTTATCCCCGTGCGGGGTCTGGCAGTATGTCCAGCCCATTGCCATTTCAGGGATTTTACTCGGATCATGATGTCATCCACTCTTGTCATATTTCTGATCCACGAGTTCTTCTTCTTATCTCTCCTGGTTACACCAAGCATGCACCTCTCCATTCTTCTTTGAGGTGTCTGCAGCCTTTGCATGTCTCTTTTAGTTAAAGTCCACGTCTCTGCACCATACGTAAGCACTGGAAGGATGCATTGATCAAACACTTTTCTTTTAAGACATAATGGCATATTGCTCTTGAAAATTATGCTGTTTCTTCCAAAAGCTCTCCAGGCAAGTTTTATACGCCGATTAATTTCTTCATCAATGTGACCCTCACTTGATATCTGCTGTCCAAGATAAACGTATGCATCTGTTATCTCCATCAATCGATAAATCTACATTTCTTGTAAAGCATTGAACATCACTTTTGTCTTCTGATAGTTCATTTTTAATCCCACTTCTTCACTCTTGTCAGCAAGTTCCTGGATCATACTCTGCAGCTCTGATGGGGTAGTTGCAAAAATGACTACGTCATCAGCAAAACGAAGACGAGTTAGATAATCTCCATTAATCTTTATCCCTTTGTTTTCCCAGTTCAGTGATTGAAAGACATTTTCCAATGTGGCATTAAAGAGCTTCGGAGATATCGTGTCACCTTGTCTCACTCCCTTTCCAACTTTTATGTGTGCTGTATTCTCAAACAGCCGAATCTTTGCACTTGCATTTTCATAGATGTTATTAATAATATTAATGTATGTGTAGGGGCGAGAAATTACGCCCCTATATAAATTGTGTGATGGACTTTAAATCCCATCGATCATTCTGGATATAAACATTTCAGAATAAATATTTCCATGTATATTATTTGGAAACGAGTGTAACACGTGGTAATGCACGTGAAACGAGTGTAACACGTGGTAATGCACCAGACTAGGTGACATTTCAATGCACCTGTTTGACAGGTCTATTGTATTCACAGAAGGCACAGCTATTGTTCCTGGCCAGAGGGAATGTAAGCTACAGGGCACCGTGAGGTGGAGGTCAACGAAGGGATTAGGTGAAGGTCACCGGAAGAAGACACGTGTTAGGAGAGAAAGGTAGTATGGGGGGTCACCGAGAAGAGCGAGGGGGGCGCCTGCTCCTGGAGGGCTTCGAATAGGGAGAGAGAGGGAGCCTCAGGCGAGTGAGGTAGGAGCCAATCAGAAGGCTAATGAAGTTAGGAGGGAAAACTTCAGGGTAGGAGTGGAAGGAAAAACGAGGCAGTGGACGGGAAGCGAGCGTGAGAGACAGTCTACGGGGAGCGAGCGTAGAGGAGGGTGGACGACAGCGTGTGCTGTGGACGGTTGTATAGTGCTGGGAGTTAGCACTGGGTAAAGAAAAGTTCGTGATAGAACATGCCAGTTAGAGCACGGGGAAAGCCAGCGTAGTTGGAATCAGACACGTGTGTCTGGAACGACGTTCGGAGAAAGCGTTTGGAGAGAACACGTGTTCGGGACGGAACACGAAGCATAGCTTCTGGAACAAAGGAAAAGAGATGAATGGAAGGTTACGACGATTGAAACCTTTCACGTCGGTGATAGAAAAAGAACAGGCAAAGAGTATTGGCAGGAAAGGGTATTCTGGAATAATTAGATACCCGGATCATTTTCACGTGGAACTGCAGTTACAGGAACTCGAGGTCAAGGAACAATAGCTGCCGAAACAATTTTCTTTTGAATAAATGTTCTGTTAAGTTTGCAACAAGCCTGAGAGTGAATTCATGCTTGGAATTGTTTTGCCATTATTTTTACTTCCCCTCTCCTGAATAGCAGATTTATAGTAAAGCTGGGAGAGAAAGAACGCCGGGCTGTCTTCAACTACCGTTGATAGACAGTCTCTAGACAACGGACCTTATAAATGGTTTTCCTTCCTGCTGTGGGGAAATTTTGATCAGCGCTTGAAGCCAGTGGGTGTTTGGCCGAGGAGCCATTAATTAACATAATGAGCTTCCACCCCTACAGTATGCATCTTCAATACCGCAGGATTTCAAAGCCATTGTAACTGCTGATGGTTTCACTGAATCAAAGGCCTTTTCATAATCAATAAAAGCAATGTACAATGGAAGTTCATATTCTCTCGCTCTTTCAATTAGTTCTCTCAGTACATGGATATGATGTATTGTGCTGTAGCCACTCCTGAATCCAGCTTGTTCTCTCGGTTGAGCCATGTCCAGTGTTACCTTCAAGCGGTGTTAAAGAACTTTACTGAAGATTTTATAAACCACTGATAGGAGGCTGATAGGTCTGTAGTTCCTGAGATCCTCAATGTCACCTTTTTTTATGTAGCACGATCATTGTAGCATTGTTCCAATCCTCAGGAATTTTCCCTTCATTAAGTCATCGAGTGAAAACTTGGGCGAGTACTGTTTCAATTTCTCCACTTGCTCCTTGTATGATGTCTACAGTAATTCCATCTTCTCCTGGAGCTTTTCCCCGCTTCATGTTCTTGATTGCATGTGCAACTTCTGCTGGGAGGACTGGAAGAACTCTGGTACTGGTACCTTTCATGATGTCTGGAGTACATGTATCATCCCTTTCATATAATTTGGAGTAGAAATCTTTCACTCTTGTCAAAATTTCGCCTCTATTTCTTGTTACAGAACCATCTTCTTTTCTCAGTGCCATAATCTGTTTTCTTCCCTTACTCAGATGTCCCTTTGCTATCTTTAGGCTTTGGTTGTTTTCAATTGCTTTCCTCACTAGTTCACAGTTGAATTTCCTTACGTCTTCAGTGATACTTTTTTGTACTATCTTGCATAGCTCTATATATTCCACTTCTTTAGTTGTCCTCATCTCTCTTCTTTTTTGCATCAACATTTTGGTTTTTCCTGATAATTTGTTCACATGCAATTTGTTCTTAGACCCAGCTAATTTTGTTGCTGTTTCCACAAGAGCTTTGGTTACTTTTCTGTTAACTTCAGAGATGTCCACTTCTTCAGATGTTAGACCTTCTAAAACAGAGAATCTATTCATCAGTTCTAATTTGAAGGTACGTGTATTATGATGCTTTTTAAGGATGGTCATGTGAATACACTTTGTTTTATGAGCTTGCCACGCTCAAGTTTAGCATTGAGGTGCATTTTACATCTTACCATTCTATGGTCACTACCTGTGTTGAAGTCGTTCAGCACACTGCAGTCTTCCATGACAAATTTCTTGTTACACGTAATAAAATCAATTTCACTTGTACATCCATTGGGATGCCTCCATGTCCATTTCCTTTGCAGCTTTTTCTTGAAAAAGGAGTTCATGATGAAAAACTCTTCTGCCTCTGCAAACTCTACGAGAGTATTTCCACACTGGTTTCTGTTGCTGTGACCAAATTTGCCTACTGAAGTTTCATTCTGTTGCCGTTGCCCTATATTTTGCATTGAAATCTCCCATAATTATCTTCAAGTGCTGCTTGCTTTTATTATTTAGATGACGAATTTCCTCATAAAAGTTTTCAATTTCTTCTTCAGGATGACTTGTGGTGGTGCATAAGTTTGAATAATCTAAGCCTGGTATCTTCTTGAGAGTTGGATAACGAGTCGTGTAGCTCTGTCAGAGGAATTTTCAACTTCTACAACTTTATCCTTCAGTTTCTTGTTTATTATAAATCCAACACCACTAGTTCTGCCAGTATCTGTCCCACGATAGAAGAGATGTCCACTTTTCAGTTCAATTAGATCTTCTCCTTTTCTCCTTACCTCACACACATATATATATTACATTTGTAGAAATGTTAAGAGAAATCTTAAACTTCAGGGAAAATTTTCAGCCAAAAATATTAAAATTTATGGAAAGTATAGCATTTTTTTCTTGAAGCTTATGATTTCTAAGAAAATGGTTTATAGCATTTTTGGCATATACACACACATTACATATGGCGTTAAAAGGTCTTAAACTCAGAAGCTGATACATTGAAAAAACATCGAGGTTTCATTACCGATGTTTCAAACTAGTAAAGAATATTTTCTGCGTAAAGTAAATTAGTTTCGTTTTGTTGCATTCTCGTAAAGAGGAAGGGAATATCATATTTTTATGTCATGATTTGGCTGATTTAGTCGATGTTTCATCGACGAAATAGAGTTCTTTTCCTCAATGCTACAGAACCGATTGAGGTTTCCACCAATACATAGAACGTTTTAACAGATATTATTGGTTACTTGATTTGAATGAGTGAGTAATCACCGTTATACTGAGCAGCGATTTCACCCACCGATGTGATACGGTTGCAGATTGAAAAGTATGAATTCATCGGCTTATTAGCAAAAACACCGAAACATCGAGGTTTTCACCGATACATGGTAAATTTCCACCGATACTATCTATTTTTTGGGAATGAGTAAACCCAGAGGGAAAAAAGATTTACAAAATGGTTTTTATTTTGTGAAGTGAGTGGCTTCTTTTATATTCAAATAAAGCCATCCATTTAAATAACAGCTACTGCATTAAAGTTCCTATTAATCCCCCCCCTTTTTATGCTGGAAACTTCTTTTTGGCCACTAAAATTTGTTAACTTTCCAGCCAGTTATTTTTTTTGGGGGGAGGGGGGTACTAACTTTTTTGGACTTACCGGCCACTGGCCATTTAAATAAAATTCCAGTTTGCACCTATAGTTGCAGCGCCAAGGGTGGAAGGATCTTGGAAACAGCAGACTTTGTGGGCTGTTCACGAGGTGCTGTGGTAAAGGTGTACCAAGAATAGATTGCTGTCATACCGAGTACCTTCCAACATCATAACTGTAGAGCCTGAAAAGCAATCGACACCAGAGGAGAACGTCGCCTCCGTCGACTAGTAAAGGGCAATCTACGTGCAACGGTGCAGCAATTGACCTTGCAAATGAACCCAAGGGCACCGAGGTACGTGTTCTCGATAACAGTAGAGTGAACCCTATTACACATGGGTCTCCAGGGTCGACGCTGCGTCACGGCTCCTATGTTGACCCAGGTCCATCGGCAACGGTGCCTGCAGTTCGCATGGGACTATCGTCATTGGACAGTGGGGAAAAGGTTGCCCTTTCACCAATGAATCGAGGTTTCTACTGCACAGAACAGACGGTGGTGGATACGGCGTCCGACACACGAGAACGGACAGTGCAAAAAGGTTGCCCTTTCACCGATGAATCGAGGTTTCTACTCCACAGAAGTAACGGATGTTGGTAGATACGGCGTCAGACACACGAGAACCAACACCTGGATATGCTTGTCAGTCAAGTACAGGCCTGCGGTGGCAGTGTGCATGCCTGGGGAATGTTTTCCTGGTATGACGTGGCACTGCTAGTACCACTGAATGGGTCGCTATCATTCGGGCCAAGGGTGGTTATTCCCATTATTAGGTAGGCGGTCATATTATTCTGATATGACCGTGTACAGTGTTCGAATTATCCAGTGATCCGCTGGCCATTGGCCAGTAAAACTTCTGTCGGACCTCTGAATTATTTATTTCACTGGCCCAGGTGGCTAGTAAGGTTTTTTTCCCCTAAGTTGTCACAAGTTAAAAAATAATTTTCTATTTCTTTTACCTCCCTGTACAGTTTTCTTTTCAGGCTGCAAACTAGTGATAGCTGTTGTCCAATAGAATTTTACGGAACTATTTTTTTTTTTTATTCCTCACGATTTGTAAAGAGTGGAAAAAACAGCTAATACCAAAAGGCAGTTTCCCCAGTCTTTGCCTTGTAATGGCTACAGTCATTTTTTATTACCTTTACCTACCCTAGTGAATGTAGCAGATACTGGCACCAGACACAAGCCAGCTTTTGTTACTGGCCCAAGAAAATACACTAACACAGATGGATGCGTGAAAGTAATTTTTGTAAAACAGCAATTTACATGAAACAGTTTTAAATGGGGGACTAAAACTAACTTCATGGGAAAGTAGCAGGGATGAGCAATAAGACTAAAAATAAGGAAAGGAAGCTAAATCCTAAACAATAAAACATATAATAAAGGCTACTAATGTATAGGATTTTTGTACCATTGGAGTCTCCTTGTTCCTCTTACTTAACAAGAAAGATGACACCGAATTTTCGGGAGTGATAAGCACGTCTTTTGAATCCGTTCTGATGCAAATTAAATTTATCAAAGCTATTCAAAGTCAATGGAACTGGTATGGAAAACAATAGATCTGACGAAAGAAAGAAGATTTTCAATCGGGTTTTTAATCCTTTAGATATTGCTGTAAATGGAATCGTGAGCTTACGAACTCTTAGAAACAGATATTGACAATATATGAGATATTGACAAAAATAAGATGTGACTTTACATCCCCTGGTGGAAAAACCAAGGATTATTTTAGGAAGAAAGTATTCTCAAAAGGTTTATCCATATGAGCGGTATCCGTCCAAGAAAAAAAAATTTAGTCGAGCTTTCAGGAGCCCAGATTTTGCTACAAATACATCAGAAGTAGAAATTAACTTCTATGACCCCTGGTGGCCAAACCATTCTTTACCAAACATTAGAAATTATGTGAAAAATATTTTCCATCAGGTCTTGTATGCGATACAGGAAGAATTTTTCAAATCGGAGTTTTGGGAGCAGAAATAACGTGGAAAACACAATTTACCTTTGTGCCCCTAGCGGAAAGTCTATGATTTACTTGTAAATTTTTAATTTACAGGAAAAATGTTTCGCATTGGAAGCACTATCCAACAAAGAAGGAATTTTTCAAATCGGACTCTCGGAAGTAGAGATATTGACAAAAATAAGATATACATCTACGCTCCCAGGCGTATAAACCATGCATTATTTCAAGAAGAAAATGTTCCTAAAAGGTTTGTCGATACGAGTAGTATCGGTCAATTTAAGCCCCCTGGTGGCCAAACCATTTTTTTACAAAAATTAGAAATTACGTGCAAACGATTTCCCATCAGCAGCTGTATCCGGTGCAGAAAGAATTTTTCAAATTGGAGATTTAGAAGCAGAGATATCTAGGGAGAAACGCAATTTACTGCTATGCCCCCTAGCGGAAAGTCTATGAATTACTTGAAAATTTTGAAATTATAAGAAAACCATGTCACACTGAAAACACTATCCAACAAAGAAGGAATTTTTAAAATCGGACTCCTAGAAGTAGAGATATTGACAAAAAATAAGATGTACGTCTACGCCCCTCGCGGAGAAACTGTGGAATATTTTAGGAAGAAAATATTCCAAAAAGGCTTATCAATGTGAGTGGCATCAGTCCACGAAAGAATTTTTTTAATCGATATTTTAGAAGCTCAGATTTTATGGCAAATACATCAGTAGCAAATATTAACACTTACCCCTGGTGGCCAAAGTATTCTTTACCAAAAATTTGAAATTATATGCAAAAGATTTTCCATCAGGAGATGTATCCGCTGAAGAAATTTTTTTTCAAATCGGAGTTTTAGAAGAAGAGTTATCGGGAAAAACATAATTAACTTTTACGCCCCCGACGGAAAACCTATGCGTAATTTGAAAAAGTAACTATATCTAAAATACTCTTCGACATAAATGGAATCGAAAGATAAAATAATTTTTTCAATCGGATGTTTAGAAGCAAATATGTGGAATAAAATGTGTTTTTGAATTCGACAACATCGGCATTTACGCGCTCTAGCGGCAAAATTGTACATCATAAAAAAAAATTAAAAAAAAAACACGAAATGAAGGATCATCATTCTCATATTTCAAGCTTCCGAATGCAAAAAGAATTTTTCAAATCGGACTAATAGTTGCAGAGATATTGTGGGTACAGACAGACGGATGGGCGGGCGGACAAACCAATAACATAGGCACGATTTTTTTACAAAAGACGTGCTAAAAACAGATCAAGAATACACTCTTACTCTGTTAGTATCACCAATTCATTGGGATCTTATTCTGGGAAATTCTTTGTCCTGTCAGTTACACTTCCAAATTAGATGTTTGAAAAACAAATGTTGGATGTTTGAAAAACAAATGTTGGATGTTTGAAAAACAAATGTTGTTTCCCATTAGAATTACACATTGTTTTTTACATATACTGTAAATGTCTTTAATTTTTTGGTCCACCAAATGCCCACTGGCATTTGGTGGACCAGTGATTTGCAAATTCTAGTGGCCCACTGGGCCAGAAAAAGATTTATTTGTAATTCTAACACTGGTGTATTTGCCTGGTGTAATGGCTTTCAAAATTAATGACGCAGACTATTACCTAACATCAATGATGAAAGAAATTGTCATCAGCCAGTTTTCTTCCACAAAATGGTGGCAAATCATTGCAAAAAAGTCTGAAAAGAGTTCAAGTTCAAAATTGCCCACAGGATTTTGACTTTTTTGTATGCCTACATTCAGCACCAGCTTCATCTGCCTCCATTGAGAATTTTCTCTATGTTTCAACTAGTTTGGAATAAGTTACAAAATAGGCTTGGGTAGAGAAAGCCACAAAACTTGTTTAGTTTATACATTTTTAAGATCACAGCATGGATTAAAATTTTCCTATAAATGGGTAGTTTTGTTTTTGGCTAAAACTTCTGAGATAACATTAATTATTTTAAATGTGACTGTTTCGCAGAAAAACTCAAGAGGTTGGAAAATATTTGAAAATTGTGCGGGTTACAGAACTATGATAATTTCAGCCTGGGTTTGAGGTTCAAGTAAAATACAAACCACCAAAAATACTTTATTATCTGTACCATTGTTTAATTTTTAGGCAATCTTTGTAAGTAGTCAAAAACCATAGCAGTTTACATGCCACACACAAATGAAATCTCAGGAAAATTTTATTTAAAGATAATATATAGTTAGATGCTAAGTATGTTATATTCTGTTTATTTAATTTTTTCTATAGTATGAATAGATAATGTTGGTATAATACTCTATAGTTATTCTTTATAGGTAGAAAGCTATTTATATGCAAACCATTTTATTATTTTCAGGATTATTTGTAATTTTCTTGCTTTGTCAGCTGATCTGAAAGGTTTGTTTTGTGTTGCTAAATAATAAAATAGGTAAACCATCACCTTTGAGAAGAAAGTAAGAGAGAATCTAGTCATTATTCCCATTGTTATTAATTGCAAAAAATAATATTTTATTGGGTGCTGATTAAATTTAGAATATTGTAGAAGCAAACATAAAATCTAATTTTGAAAAAACCCAGGTGGGTATTTTCAACTGGGCCCAGCTGAAAAAAAAAATGTTTTTCAAAATAGGTCCACCCTGACTTAAATCACAGCCCATTTTCCATTCCATTACAATTAACCTCTTAAAATGTTCAGATATCTATTTCTCGAAAAGCACATTTGATATTGTAAAGTTGCAGAACTCGCTCTGTTTTAAAACATGACGATGATGGGCAAAACACGTAACAATATTAACAAATAAAGGTAACTTGATCACGCTAGTTACGTTAAATGAAAACTTTTACAAAAAATTCGTAAGTTGGAAGCTTTCGACCTTATCTCAGGTCTTCATCACGCCAATGGAGGACTAAGATTGTTGCCAGATTCTACATTTGAATTTTTCCTATTTTTGTTGCCAAAACTTAGAATTGATCTCCAGATCATCGGAATGTAGAGAGGAGATTCGGAATTGCACGCCATTGAGTTGAAAATAATTTCCAGGCTTTCACGGTAACGGAGGGTAAAACGATTGTCAAAAGAAGCTATTCGTTTTGCTTCGTTCCAGTGGGGAACTGCAGAAGTGTCTTCCATTGTCAAAATAGACAAGGCAGTATTAGGATTGGCTTTCGAAACATCTTTTTTATGTTCTAAAATTCTATGGTTAATGCTCCTGTATGTGCTTCCAATGTATAAGTTATCCCCAGTAGAAGAAGAGATAGAAATGCAGTAAACTCCTGGGAGGTTCAGGCTTTCAACTTTGTCCGTATCCCTTTGTAGAAGTTTCAAGATGTTTGGGGTAGATTTAATGGCAAGATGGTAACCAAAACTTCTAAAAAGAATCTGTAACTTATAAGCATAGGAAGGATGGTAAGGAACAGAACCACAGAATTTCAGGTCTTCTTTCTTATGAGGAAGGAGGCATTCGATTTTCGAATGGTTTTCATATTTCTTTATGAGGGAGTTGACTGTAACAGCAGGGAAACTGGCCATGGGAGAGGGCTATTGTAGAAATTTTGGAGAGTTCTTCTTGAAGAGAGAGTTGGTTGTTGCAAATGATATGAGCCCTGTGGATGTAGGACTTCAATGCTGCAAGCTTGTAGAGATGCAGGGTGAAAGATTTGTAGGGAATGATGTTAGTGGCCGCAGACGGTTTACGATAGACGGAACGAGTAATGGAGAGATCAGCGTTTCTGCAGATAGATACATCCAAGAAATCAATTTTGTGGTTTACTTCCTTAGATATAGTGAGATTAATGGAAGGAAATTTTTCCGTAATGGAGTTGATCAGTGTCTATAGTTCAGACTCTGAATGTGGCCAGCAAATGAAAATGTCGTCTACATATCTTAACCATAGGGAAGGTTGAAAAGGGTGTTGAGGAATGATGGAAACTTCAATATGTTGCATGTAGATTTCTGCAAGCAGAGGGGAAAGAGGTGAGCCCATGGGGAGAACAGATTTCTGCCTATACACAATTTTGTTGAAAAAAACCCAACTGTGATGATGAATAGTGTGGAAACAATCATAAAGATCTTTGATAAGAGTACCGGGGGGTTCAAAATGAAGAATCAATTTCTTCATGAGGAGCATGTAGGAATCAAAATATGGTACAGAGGGAAACAAAGATTCTACATCAAGAGTATACAGATTAACACTAGGAGAAAGTTACCTTTATTTGTCGCTCTGTTTACAAAGAAAGACCAGAAAAAAGAACATTGATACAAACTGGATAAGAATCACTTCCAAACACATGGGTAATTTTTAAAATATTTTTTTAATATCAGTTTCAAATTCAAATAATAAAAACTTAGTTCCCTTTGTGATCAAATGCAAAAATTTCTGAGGACAGCTCATGAAAAGAAACTTAATTTTGAAAAATTAAAAAACTGTGCATAAAAAAAAAAAAAAAAACAATAAACACAGAAATAAACTAGGCTACTATAAATAGTGGTGAAAATGAGCAGAAACAGTGTTCCCTTAAGGGTCATTCCATGCAAAATCAACCAAAAAATTTCAATATTCAACCTGACCATCTAAGATTTCAATGAAACCTTCAGGGATCATTCTCCCTTATGATATAAATGAGAATATATTTTTTAAATTTTTATCTCATTGGGTTTTAATGTAATTAATTTTTAAAATTTTGAAAAATAGTTGTTTTTTGGCTTGCATAAACTTTTTCAATCTTGAATTTCTCAAGTTCTATAAGGCCTAGAGAATTGTTTGACCCCTCATTTTGAAGAGAATTTCATAAGTTTTAATTTGATATGCAACTTGACTATGCTTGGTCAAAAAAAATTACATTTAAATTTTTTTTTAAGATAGTGTTTTTTAAACATTTTGAAAAAAAAATATGTTTTTCGTAATATTATAAGCTTTATCCTGAAACTTTTAGAGTGGGATCTCAATGGGATTGGGAGCTATGGCAAAAATCTTAAAGTTACTGTACAAGTAATAATGGATTATAATTCTCGTTTTAGTGTAAAACATCATACTAATACATGGTCAAACATAAAACAAGGGAAGGATAGTCCCAATAGGCCAAAGGTTTTACCTGGTAAAATTAATAAAAGTTTTTTTTAGTTATCCCTCAGAGTTGTAGTTACGCCAAAATAGCGACCTCTTAGTTCTTCTTTAATTTAACAAATAATTTCTTGTTTGCCTTTTTGGTTTCCGAGTCTTTAAGTCGATAAACTCTTCCTGTAGCTGTTGTAGGATCAACTTAATTGTTAAAACCTCACTTTTATGCACAACTAGTACGTCAGTAAATTGTGGGTATTTGAAAGATGGAGAATGGCCATGTGGTTCCAAAAAACTTATTTTTACTTCACCTCCTTCTATTCCTAACACACAACCTAACCACCACTTGTCTGAGTATTGGCACGTAACAAAGCCAACAATGTCATTAATGTCCAGATCATCATCAGTGTCATCAGCTGAAATTATTTCTACACTTGATTCCTCTGAAAATGAGTAGCTTTTCACTAAAACTCTAGTCTCACTAACAGGACTGTTAACTGTGAAATTGTTGAGTACCCTTTATTGTTTTTGCTGCTTCAAACCTACTCTTCAAGGACTTTTCCTCTGCCTCGTATTCGTCTGTATTGTAATACAAAAAACTGATGTTGACAATATTATCTTTAGCCCAATCATAAAGTTGGCGAGGGGTCATAATTTGATCATTGTAGACCATTCGTAGACTGGCCAATGCAGCTAATCGTTTAACAGTTCCTCCGACACCATCACATACATTTTTTCCATGTGACGATGCAAAGAAGTTCCATTCCGCCTTGATGCCAACATCTTTCTCATGATGGCAGAGATTGAGAAAGTTTGATTTGTTTTTGTACTGTGATGATGCTGCATCTGAAAAGTAATTAAGCTTTTCGGGTTTATGGGGCAGATTCTGTTTAAGAAAGTCAATCATGAGTGTTGAAACAAATGAACAGCAACTGTATCATACACCATACAATCAGAAAGAATAACTAAGCTCAGGTGCGCCAACTTTTTGGTTTCCTCATCAACGTAGTATATAACAAATGGATGTATTGTTGCTTGAGCATTGTTCCAATGAAAGCCTTGTGCAGAATCTTGAAGCACAAATGCATAATTTTCAGCAAAATCACTAAGTACAATGCATTGGTTTTGAGGTAGAATTTCTTTCAAGTGTCTCAAATAGGAAGACTGTTGAGTTCGTAGCAATGAAAGAGAGTCTTAAAAGTTTTGGCAAACTCTGAAACAAATAATCCAAAAACTCTTTTGTTGGTTTTATAATAGTTTCCAGGACACACTTGTTATCAATCTGCATCCATTGTTTGAAACTCACATTTTCAATGCTATTAAGCTCAAAAGCTTCTTCAAATCGAGCCTTCAAATCATCACTTCAGGGGCAATTAACACAATTAGCAAAGTAACATTTAGATGTTGGCGTTTTGCAAATTATATTGCTTGTTACATCTTTGTATGTTTTAATAGGGAGTTCACCATTTGTCAATTCAGGTATTTTACACTGAGCCATCATTAATTTGGCATTCTGATGTATTGTGCAAATGCATACAGAATGTGTCCCACTAGACCCAGAAAGAACACAATGCTTGGACTAAGTAATACTAAATATTGAGAAATTCTAATTCTCTGATCAGGGTAATGCTCCTTAAATAGTACATATGATTTTTTTTAATGTACTTAGAATTAAATACTTTTGAACATGTACACATTTGCCATCTTTTTTGACTGAGACAAAGTATTTTTTTTACCAGGCATTTGACAACTAACCACATCATTTTGATAGAATTCTTTGACTAGGGCTACCATTGCAGGGTCTAATGTTCTTCCAGGCTTTGGGTCAGGGGATGATATTATACCTTTTTAACACTGTTTTTGCCTTTCTAGCAGTAAAATTAAGACACTCCAAATTCAGTTTCAATTTTTTTAGAGTCCAGCTTTTGGGAAGTGTAGTTAGAACCTGCATTCTAACACTTTTGTCTGTAGTAGCATTGAACTTTTCTTTCAATTGATTAATAATTTCATTGTCATAATTTTTTGCAGCGTCAGATTCAGTGGTACCTGGATTTAAATTAAGTACTTTCATTCGAAAAGCTTCAGTCACTTTTTTAAATCTTTGCTTCTGGGTAATTTTTTTAATCAAACATTTTCTTTTAATAGGCATTTCTTCAATAGCAGTCAGACTTTTGTTCAAAGCTTCAATTGCCTCTTTTTTCTCTGGGGTTGACAATGTATTTTGAACTGGTACTTCAGGAACATTCAAATGGTCTTGTGATTCTGAGCTGTCTAAATGCAAGCCTTCTTGCTCAGTTAAAATCTCTGGAAGCTTTAGTAAAGCTTTACAACACCCATCACATATCTCGTCACCTTCATGTAAATTGGCATTATGTTTCAAAATATTTTCATTTACAGATCTTAATTGTTTTTTATAATAATTATGACCAGGTTTCTTAAATGGGTTACAACAATATACCAAAAAATGCTTATATGTCACAGAGTTCTAATAATAGAGTAGAGTTAAAATTATAAATAACAGTACAAATCAAATTATCTGAAACAATAAAAAAATATTTTATATTAATAACAGGCCTTTAAGACTAAATAGAACTGACTGTACTTTTGAACTGGAGAGAGGCCTAGTTGTTCCAAACAAAGATGTCAAAAATGGTTAAACTTATTACTTAACAAACACAACACTTATTTCACTTCCACTACAAAAAACTATTAACTTATAAAAATCATATTTTTATGTGAAACACTTAAAAGTAACACTGCCAACAACTAACTGTTCACTCACTGAGATCTTAAGAGGAAACTAAGCAAAAGTTGAGCTAGAGTGGACATGAGTCACACTCCTGCAAGAACATGAATCAGACAAGTCTGTACAGGCTTGTGCCAGAACACCTGTCATTAGCAGGCTATTTACTCACGTGCTATCCATAATTTGTCTGTAGGTTTAGTAAATCATTATCTGTAATAGACCCTAATATAAATTGGTTATCTTATAGCCAATGTATTTTATTTTTATTTTGTTTTACCTTACAAAAGTAAAAGGTAGCAAAGTAGCCCTAACTGGTATTTAAAACAATACCACTGGTACCATAACTCCTGACCACACTCTAAAAGTTTTAGGATTTAAAGCTTATTACAAAAAACATATATTTTTTTCAAAATTAAAAAAAACATTTAATTTTTTTTAAATAAAAAAAAATATTTTATATTTTTTCCACCAAGCATAGTCAAGTTGCATATCAAATTAAAACTTATGAAATTCTCTTTAAAATGAGGGGTCAAACAACTCTCTAGGCCTTATAGAACTTAAGAAATTCAAAATTGAAAACATTTATGCAAGCTAAAAAACGATTTTTCAAAATTTTAAAAATTAATTACATGAAAACCCAATGAGATAAAACAATTTTAAAAATATATTCTCATTTATATCACTAGGGAGAAGGATTCCTGAAGGTTTCATTGAAATGGTCAGGTTGAGTGACTGGTTGATTTGGCATGGAATCACCCTTAAGTAATTGGTAAGGGGAACACCACTCTCCTAAATAGCGGTGAATCAAAGTTCAGAATATTTGAAAGAAAAGAAAAAATTCTGCAGAATTATACCCAGGAAATTTTGGCTTGCTCTTTATTTATATCTATAATTCTATTTGCAATTTGCATAAGATTTTTACGTTTGAAACTTTGGTCTCTGATTTTGTGGTTTTCAGAGCTTTGACCAGAGCCAATATTTTTTTTTCCTTTGGACTCTTAATTAAGGTGAATGTCTAGTTATTTTGCTTCCTATACTTCCAATGGAAAAAATTTTGGACCCTATTTCCTCAGCTAAGAAAGATTCCGTTACATCAAAATTGGCCCACTGATAAGAAACATCTAACTTAGATTGTACAACTGATGGTTTTTTTGCAAAAAAACTTTTCTGAACTATATTAAAAAGCAATAACTTTACTTTGATGTAGTTATGATACTTGCCTACAGGTGGCTCCACTCTTCCTTGCCTCTACATCGAAGTAAAGTTATTGATTTTTAATATAGTTCAGGAAATTGTTTTGCAAAAAAACACCAATTGTACAATCATTGCAATGTTTTTATCAGTGCACCAATTTTGATGTATGGGAAATCTTCCTGTGCTTGCTTGTCTATTTGGGAAATCAGGGCTTTAGTGAGGACTCTCCGAGACCTTTTTCCTGATTCTCCTTCGCTGGTCTCAATTACACAAAATATTGACGTATATTCATAAAACCCTAAATGTAACAGCAAGAATAAAATTTATTATTATTAAAATAACTAGATGCCCACCTTAAAGGGCCCTAGCCAGAGGGATGCTTGTATTTAAATGTTTTGCTTTTGCATCATTCAGTAAATATCCTGCAAGACAGAATGTTGAACAAGTAACAATGTTGCAAGCTTCATTTAGAACAAGGTTAATAGAGTCTACTAACCTTGGCATTAAAATACAAAACTCAAATTCATTCATAGTAACAGTTTGGTACATAACAGCTGACCAAGTTCACACTGGCTTCAAGAAGAGACTGCATCCTCTATTTGTTTAAAGTGGTGCCCAACAGCAGTGATTTCTTAGGTAACTTAAACTTAGAAATGAAAGCTCTCCGAGATATTCCTCTCTAAGTTTAAATTACAGGGGTATGTAGTTTTGTCCTTTTGATACTGCATAACGTTGATGAACTGAATATGCTCATTTATTATTATTACAACTATCATTTAATCTTCCTTCCCTCTGAGTTCTTTTGGATTTTTACAGGCATTGATCTTAGTAAGGCTTGTTCTCAATGTATAGAAGAATTAACAAAAGTTTTGTTTACTTCTCAAGAATTTAAATATTGTTGCTAGGTGTCTCATATGCTGTTTCCAGATTCCTCATACTGTTGCCAGATTTGTTCTAGTTTTCAAGGAATGCAATGTTTAGAGTTAATAAAGTCTGAGCAGATTCTTTTTCGCACACACACATTTTAAACGTCTGTGTAGAAAGATTCAGTGCTCATGAAAACAGTGCTGGACACCGTAAAGTATGATAATCTGGATCTGTTGTTCTAGTGAATCAAAATCAGCATGAACATATGCAAAGAAAAAAAGCATATGATAAACATTACTAATTTTCCAAAGTATGTATATTCAGCTATGGCTACTCACACATTCCATTTTGCATGTATTCATATAACTAGACTGCTTTACTTTTATGGTTTACATACTAATGCATTAAATGATCCTCAAATAACTGAAATATTTGTGTTTTTTCATCACTTTAGAATTACACCATCATGTAAATGAACCAAAAATTTTGTGCAATTTGCACATCAAAAGAATGCACCAAGAAAAGTAAACAGTGCTAAATAAAGGAATACTAAGCTTTTAACTCATGTTATCCTTAGAACAGTGGAAAATGCTGCAACTTGTGGTGTTATGAAAACTGTGAAAATAATTTGCTTGAATTAATTATCTCAGTAAGTATTCAGTACTGAACAAACTTCTGTTCAACAAGTTATTAATAGGGACTAAAAGCATATGATAGTACTGAATAAGTTGCCCAGATAAATGAATCCATGTAAACTCTGTGAATAATAATTGGCACTAGCTGAATATTTTGGAATGTATGTTATAATTTATTTGAAGACTGCACAACGATCACAAATCCAATACATATTGCCGAAGTTTGGAGTTTTAATGGATTTCATAATGATTCTCGTCATCAGTCCTTAGGGGACCCACTCTGGCCTTTATCAGAAAACCATAGCCACAATGGAAATTTTATGTCCTCCGGCCCTTCTGGGAAAAACATTTCCGCCCAAGCACTGGTTGCGAACAGCGTTTAAGTTCCTTTTTTGTTTGTTTTTCCCTTAAAAAAAAACATTTTTTTTTTTATTGGAGGTTTAACGACCACCGTGAGCAACTCAATGGGCTATAAGCAGTCGCCCGTCCCTAATTTAGGGTCACTGGTACCAGGGAAGGGAGAGAGCCAGTGCCGTAAGACAAACACAACATCCATGCCTCACCGGGATTCGAACCCGGACCCCTTACGGACGAATGATCAGAGGCCATCGCTTAGACCACTGCGCCACCGGGGCGGCAAAACATTTTCATGACACATCTATGCATTAAAAGACGTAATGAAACTGCAGACGCGAGAAGCACCTTTATTAACTACCGATTAGAAATATTTCAAGTAAAAAATAAAACCATAAAATTTAATATCTCACATTTAACTCACCCAACCACTCCAAACGGAATAGCATTAACAGGTACAGGAAAGATGAACTTCGTATCTAAGAGTTCCAGCAAAAATGCCTCCTCGTTCAGTGACAGTAATAGTAACTACACAGGACTACTGATAGGAATTTTATCTCTTTCGTTTTGCTCTAGATAACTTTCCCGTTTCGGCAATACGTAAACTGAAAGCTATTGGAGGAAATTACAAGTGCTCTTAAATTATACACAGTTCATAGGCGCCGACTTTTCAAAATGTAATAGTCAAGGTCTTTAGATAATATCTCGTGGTGATGGACATAATCGAGAAGAAATAATCGATTCATTCGATTATGAAAATCTCTCGAAACATTCGATTACGCCAAATTCATTCGAATGAAAAAAACCTCTCGAGAGAAATCTCGATTGCTCATACGTTGTCTCGTTCAATCGAGTGCATTCGAAAGGCGAAATCACTGTAGTTCCGAGCAAAATCGCTCGTCTACCCGAAAACATCTCGAGAGGTATCGAGATCCGAGAGGTTCGGAAGTACTCGCTTTTCACGTGATCGAATTATCTCTCGCAGGAAGAATCGCTTGGGTTCTTTCTAACTTCTTAAGCTAATTTATGCTATTCGAAAAAAATCAGGTGTCCTTAGAGTCATTCCGTCCAGCGAAAGAAAACTCTGAGCGTATAGCACCAATTGCAAATCATTCGAATAGTTATTTCGAATGAATATCTCGATTTGTCAAACGCAGACGGCGGCTCTGAGCGTATCGCGCCATCTTCCGGTAAATTCTAAAATTAGAAATCGTTCCAATGATTATTTCGAATGAATATCTCGATTTGTCAGATCTCTCGATTGTAAACTTTCGATTCTTAAAATCAATCGATTATGCCCAACACTAAATTAGGTTCTCGACAGCGCTCAGTGGCGACGCCAGCTGCAGAGCCCTACACCGATAAAGTACGGATGCATAGAGAAGACACCAAAGCTGAAACTCATGAAGTCTACTGTAGCGCACCATCAACCTACAACAGAACTACCGTTGATTGACAGCTGGGCTTCCCTGGAATCACCGCAAACCACATGACTTTGTCCATTCAAGGCTGCACTGGATGAAGAACAGGCTATAACTACAGTGCCTAGAAGAATTAGTGTGTCGTGCTCGCTGAAAAAATTGCTGCCCGCAATCATGAAAGCGGTAGGTGGCGCTGCCATCGGATGTCACGTCGCTTTTCAGGGACGAAGGATTTTGTGTACTTCTTGAACGATATTTTATAAGCAGATAACTTAAGTATAGAAGATGTGACTTCCAAAGTGGAATATATAGAGCTATGCAAGACAGTACGAAAAAGTATCACTGAAGACGTAAGAAAATTCAACTGTGAACTAGTGAGGAAAGCAATTGAAAACAACCAAAACCTAAAGATAGCAAAGGGACATCTCAGTAAGGGAAGAAAACAGATTATGGCACTGAGAAAAGAAGATGGTTCTGTAACAAGAAATAGAGGCGAAATTTTGACAAGAGTGAAAGATTTCTACTCCAAATTATATGAAAGGGATGATACATGCACTCCAGACATCATGAAAGATACCAGTACCAGAGTTCCTCCAGTCCTTCCAGCAGAAGTTGCACATGCAATCAAGAACATGAAGCGGGGAAAAGCTCCAGGAGAAGATGGAATTACTGTAGACATCATACAAGAAGCAAGTGGAGAAATCGAAACAGTACTCGCCCAAATTTTCACTCGATGCCTTAATGAAGGAAAGATTCCTGAGGATTGGAACACCGCTACAATGATCCTGCTACATAAGAAAGGTGACATTGAGGATCTCGGAAACTACAGACCTATCAGCCTCCTATCAGTAGTTTATAAAATCTTCACTAAAGTTCTTTCACACCGCTTGAAGGTAACACTGGACATGGCTCAACCGAGAGAACAAGCTGGATTCAGGAGTGGCTACAGCACAATAGATCATATCCACGTACTGAGAGAACTAATTGAAAGAGCGAGGGAATATGAACTTCCATTGTGCATGGCTTTTATCGATTATGAAAAGGCCTTTGATTCGGTGAAACCATCAGCAGTTACAATGGCTCTGAAAACCTGCGGTATTGAAGATGCATACATTAATATTATTAATAACATCTATGAAAATGCAAGTGCAAAGATTAGGCTGTTTGAAAATACAACACACGTAAAAATTGGAAAGGGAGTGAGACAAGGTGACACCATATCTCCGAAGCTCTTTAATGCCACATTGGAGGGTGTTTTTCAGTCGCTGAGCTGGGAAAACAAGGGGATAAAGATTAATGGAGATTATCTAACCCACCTTCGTTTTGCTGATGACGTAGTCATTTTTGCAACTACCCCATCAGAGCTGCAGAGTATGATCCAGGAACTTGCTGACACGAGTAAAGAAGTGGGATTAAAAATGAACTTTCAGAAGACAAAAGTGATGTTCAATGCTTTTACAAGAAATAAAGATTTATCGATTGATGG
Organism: Macrothele yani; assembly: GCA_039090855.1. NCBI lineage: Eukaryota > Metazoa > Arthropoda > Arachnida > Araneae > Macrothelidae > Macrothele > Macrothele yani. The sequence continues at coordinate 1,952,591 of CM077029.1, forward strand.
AGAAAAGCTGGAGATAACAGACACGTACGTTTATCTTGGACAGCAGATATCTAGTGAGGGTCACATTGATGAAGAAATTAATCGGCGTACAAAACTTGCCTGGAGAGCTTTTGGAAGAAACAGCATAATTTTCAAGAGCAATATGCCATTATGTCTTAAAAGAAAAGTGTTTGATCAATGCATCCTTCCAGTGCTTACGTATGGTGCAGAGACGTGGACCTTAACTAAAAGAGACATACAAAGGCTGCAGACAACTCAAAGCAGCATGGAGAGGTGCATACTTGGTGTAACCAGGAGAGATAAGAAGAGGAACTCGTGGATCCGAAAAATGACAAGAGTGGAAGACATCATGATCAGAGTTAAATCCCTGAAATGGCAATGGGCTGGACATACTGCCAGAAGGACAGATCATCGATGGACAGCCGAAATTTCAGATTGGATTCCAAGGGACAGGAAAAGACCCAGAAGAAGACCACATGGGAGATGGGTGGATGAAATTCGAAAGTATGCAGGGGTGACATGGAGGAGACTGGCACAAGACAGACTGTTGTGGAGGAAACTTGGGGAGACCTTCGTCCAGCAGTGGATTGATAATGGTTGACAATGATGATGATGATGATACAAAATAATTGACACATCTCTTTCACCCCCCACACCCCCAAAAAAAAGAGAACAAACGGGGTGCTCAAGATTCATTAATAAGGGTATCGTAGTTTAAGTTAAGCTTTGCATTGTGCTATCGTCAACATTAATGTTAGATATTTCGGAAGTTTTAGAGTCATACATGGGTTACATTATGCAAAAACACTGGGCACCAATATGCAGTGATTGTAAACTGCATTAAAAAAATTAAAAAAAAAAGATGTTTTGCCCCTCAAAACCTCACCGGAAAAGAAGGGGGGAAATATTTTCTCAATGAGACATCGGCTTTATAATTTGCATTCTAATTATCCAATTACGTCTTGAAATTCAGCAACCGATTTCTATTTTTTAAATTGGACTATTTTCTGATAATATACCATCTGTAATCCATTTATAAAAATCATTCCTAAAAAACTTTGCCTGTGATACGATAAACAAAATGAATCATACTGGACAGAAGTAAATATACAAAAACTGAATGTATATGATGACATTCTTTTAAAGAAAAAAATAATCATAACATTTTTCTTTACTTTTCTTCACCTTATAATAATTATGTGATTAAATTTGCTATTCAAATTGGTTTGCAGTGAAGAGAGGAAAATTCTTTTGCACCTTAAGTAAAAAGTTTAATAAGGTAAAAATTAAGAACTGGGTGTTCATGGAGTCTGTCTAAATGGCATAATTTTATGCAGATCCTGTAAACTATTTTTACCCTTAAAAAGGAAATTATTAATGTAGCATACACACAGGCGTAACGTGGAGAAGGCACAGTCGGGCATGTGCCCCCCACTTAAAAATTGGAAAAACTAATTAGTCGTTCGCCTTTTAAATTTTGGAAAATAGTAGGTATGTCGTCAGGCTTGTGTAATGGTTTGTCTCGGCATCTTAGAACTTCCTTACCTTGAATAGTGGAACGATAATGCATCTCCATGAATTTAGATTCAAAGTGCAAGGCACGTACAACACAACTTTCATCAAGTTTCTTATCGGATCTGGGAATTGCCTTATCCCATTTGCTCAACATATCAGGAATTTTGGGGACAGCAAAGAGTGATATTTTATTTTTGCAGGATTTATAGCCAGTATTAAATCCTGGCACAAAACAGCTGCTTTGCCTTTTCCGTTTTTTATGTTTTTTATTATTTGCTAATGCAGAATTTCACAGTCCTTTCATAGCTGACATTATTTCCCCATGATCTTATAACTGTTGCAATCGATTTCAGTACTGCACTTAAGTTTAAATACACAGTAGGTTTAACGCGTGACAGCCAATACTTTATCAACTTCTACATCTTCACGAATAAAAAGTTACTAATTTCGGAAATAAATTTCGTTATAAACAATCCACAGTTCAATAAAACTAGCACACTAACACCCGAATAAGCCTATTGCGTTTTAGTGATCAACTGTTGAATTACCTAGTGTATTACTGTTATGATCGAGCTACAACGAATTAGCAAAGGTACTGCCAAAAAGATTTCCCTCCACTAACCTTTGTTTTGTGAAAATTTGAAGTTTCGTAAGGCAGCAAATCCTTGGCAAACAAACTTCCCACCTTTGAATAGCATGAAGCCGATGAAGCATCCTAACGTAACTTCCGATGCCAGCGCCCTCTGTCATTTCATGACGATTGGTCACAAAACCGTGATGGACATCTTATGGAGCACGTCACACTAATTCTTCTAGGCACTGTACTATAACCAAGGAGGTTAGAAGAAGAGGTGAAAGGACCTGTTTTGAGTGAAGCCGAAACAGATCAGCTGTCGTTGGTTTCAATCACAGTGTATGATAAGTCAAATGATACCCAGGGCTAAAGAATAAAGATATTATTCTCTGATATTATTCTCAGGGCTAAAGAATAAGATATTATTATTTTTCCTTATGAGAGTGGTATCACCCAGGGCTAGAGAGCCCTGGGTGATACCACTCTCCATGCTGTCAACAATTTGAAAAACGGGCTGTTAATGTCACTACTCGCCAGGGAGCGTTCAGAAGTTGTAGGCCGATCGTTCACGCTAACCATCATAGGATTGCATGGTGTTTATGATTACATCAGTACAAAATCGGTATTTATCTCGACTATTTTTTATTTATTACTTTGTGTAATTATATTGTATGGAGTTCCAGAAAATTTGAAGTTTCTATACAGAAGGTAAAGCACGTTAACACTGTTTTTACTTAACGGGAGATAAATTTATAGTGTGGCTAAATGTTGGACTAGAATCTGTTCAGTTCTGTTTTAGGTATGGGCGAAAGTGTTTTGTAACGAACTACAGGTTATCGGGCAGGTTATGCAGCATTTAAAGAGCTTGTATCAAACTTTATTGACCCAACTGTAACATAATAAAGAATTACTAGGGACGTTGGGGGTTGTGGCAAGGAGGTATGTATGGTAATGGCAGAGTTGTTATGAGGCGGACAAAAGATTGTTGTTATCAAATAAAAGATTATGTCCTCGAATGGAGTTTATTAAGGCTTAATATGTAACACCAACAGAGTCGGAAAAATGGCGGCAAGCATTAGGATGTGATGCATTTTTCCACAGCTTACAATGTGGAAAAAATTTACATTAAGAGAATTAATCGTTGTTTAAATGTAGGATCACAAATTTTATCTCTAGATATCAAATATGTTCATCGTACTATATGCACGCAGGTCGGAAAATTCTCCGCCGAGAAAAAGCAGCCATTTTGCCACGATGCACTTTATCTGCCGTTATCGCCATCACACATGGATTTCAATAGTACGATAGATACTAATATACTATTCACAGATACTTATTCATTAGTGTGATTTGGTAAAAAATAAAACAAATGTGTAAGATATATTATGTAATACTAAATGAAAACATCAATGGTGAATGATTTCTCGAGCTGAAGATTAATCAAAATTATTTTTTTTGAACATTTCTGTAAGTTTTCAAAACCAGCAGTTTCCGTTAACGATGCTCCAATGACTTACGCAAAAACTGATATTCCGTGTTAAAATTGCTCCTCCGAATGTACAGCACCATCTCATTTTATAAGAAGTACAATTTTTTTACGATAAAGGGTCTATTTTCTATTGCCTCAGTAAAAAACTCAGCACCGTCTGCTCAGAAATCTTCACGTTAGAGTACTCACTCTGCGGCCAAAAAAATATATACCGCTTATTTGACGAGTTCGGTGTGATAGTCACAAAAGTGCATGTTTGCAAAGCGTTCCAGATTAGTATTTTTTTAATTCCAAACAAAATAGCATTCGTAAAATACAAATGTTTCAGCCGCTTCCTCTCATAAGGAAGCATAGGTTTTATCAAATCATCGGCTCACACGTTCCTTGCGACATTTAGTGACAAGTGACATTAACATGGCTACTTGCACAAGCTCAGTATGCACTTCCGCTAAAAAAAATCATTATTTTGTTCAATTTTTTAAAGAAATACCAACACATTTTTTTTCTGGAATTTTTAATTATGGGAATGAATATTTTAGCCTCAATTTTTTTCATGACTGTATTGGTAGAGTAAAGGTCCGAAAAAACCGTTCAAAATCGCGATTTTCCCATAGAGATATACAGGAGATTCTCGGATTAGGCGCATTGGCGTAGTCAGCTGATAAAAAGTGGAGTCACGTCAGCAGCCCACGGAGAGGTGCTGTTGCCACCTCCTCCTTCTTCTAACCTCCTTGGTTAGAATAATACCTCTGGAGATACCGTCTCTTAACAGTGAAGCCGCTAGGTGTGGGAATTTGACGTTGTTTACATAACACCTATGTAATTTCAACGTATGTATTTTGGAATTGCGTGGCTTTTGGTTGCAGAAAGTGTGTTAATATCAAATTGGAATGAATTATGCTTCATAGATGAATAAAGTTTTCAACTTTAACGTTATATTTCGTTTTGAATTTGCGCTAATGTTCGTGTGTTCGTGTATTTCAATTTAAAATAAAAATGGAAAAGAGCTTCAAAATAACTAAAAATCTTATAATATTAGCATTTTCTCACACATCGGAAACAAGTTATGATGCAAAATTCAAAGCATTTGCGACGAAAAAAGGCGGTTCGACCAAGACACAATGCATTGCAATAGCATTGGAAACCATCAGCTTTCCCACACCTTGACGGCCGTCGCTCACGGTTATAGGCTTCACGCAAAATGGTACTGCTCCATTAACAAGGGCCTCTCCAGATATCTTATTCTAACCTCCTTGGCTACAACATAAACGTTGAAGACAATAGACTTTTGGTGGTTGGCCAGTTTGCATTAGGGACGATTTCAGCTGTTAGATGGCACTGCGTCCCAACTCATCTTTTCTGTCCTCGCTGTTTTTGTTTAATGTTATAGCCTGGTAGGATCCAGTTCAGCCGTGGTCGATTTCAGCTTTGACCTCCCAGCAGAGTGGAAGACAACGTATACCTAAGGTGACCAGACGTCCCCAATTCTTGAGGACAGTCCTCAAATTCAGTTTACTGTCCCCAAAAACGTCTGAAGCCTTTGGGGACGCAAATTGTCCTCAAATTTTAACGTTTGTCCCCAAATGTCCTCAAATTTACACTTCCTCCTTAACCCTTTAGATTTTCAATGAAAAATGTTCTTAAAAGTAGTTTCCATTGTATTAATTTTCTGACATGCTTCTTGTGAAAACAAATTTTGACTTTTTTTTCTTCTTTCTGGGTTTAACGACCACTACAAGCAACTCTAAAGACTATAAGCAGTCATCTGTCGCTAGTTTGGGGACATTCGTTCTAGGGAAGGGAGATACCAAGTGCTGTAAGAAATACACCACCCGTGCCTCATTCGAGACTCGAATCCGTACCAACTTGTACGAATGGTCAGTAGCCAGCACTAGGTCAATGCACCACTGGCGCGGTCAAATTTCGACTGTACTTGTTCTGAGTTTCTCCAAAAACTTTGGCAAAATGAAAAAATTGCCATGCAATTACTATGGTGTGCAGCCTAATATTCAGCGCATGTACCTAAGGTAAAGCATTTCACTTCTGCTAATATGTTCTCGCCATCATAGTTCTGCTTTGTCAATAAAAATTACCAACATTCTACAAGATATATCCTCTTAGGACACAGATTTTAATGTGTGATATCACACTTATTGAAGCAATGCAGTTTTGTGACAAAAATATTTGCATATTAATTTTGAGTACGTATGTGTCCCCAAATGAACTACCGACTTGGGGACGCCACGCCCTTTTGTCCTCAAATCGGTGTCCTGATATCTGGTCACCTTACGTATACCTATCCTTTTCCGGATTCTTTTTGCTTTGCATCTTCCAGTTTCCTGTAGCATTCTAATAAGTGGCATTATTCTTGATTATTCCTCACTGATCGTTAACTTGTACTTTGTAAATTCCATTACTTAGGCTTCTACCTGTTTTTGTTGCACATTTCATTCACGCATACTTTGTCATTGTTTTTTTCCCAATATAGCTTTACGTTCAGTTCTAATTTGTATTCCATTGTCATCTGTTTTAAATCATCCATTGTCAACATTCTAAGGGCCGCCCCTGTGGCACAGTGGTCTAAGCGATGGATGGGGTGTTTGTCTTACTGCACTGGCTCTCTCCCTTCCCTGGAACCAGTGACCCTAAATTAGGGACGGGTGACTGCTTATAGCCCATTGAGTTGCTCACGGTGGTAGTTAAAAATCCATTAAAAAAATTCTTAGAAATAACTGTGCCAAATTTCGCATCTCTTTTGAAATATGTACTTATAATTTGTTTAATCTGTCGCGCATGGACCGAGATAAGGTGCACCGAATACACAGAAATGGTGTTTCTAACATTTCACTCGTGTCTAATACCCCGGACTCTGAGGACACCTCTTACATAGGCTCCACTCTACGTTCAGTAGAAGTCCGTGGGAGCACAAATACGCAGTACGAATCGGTTCAACCTCTTCTGGCTTATTCAGTGGATGCAAATTTTACCATATGCTTATAATGTTATACCCCCAGTAATAAAAATATTTTCAGGTGCATCAGACTGTACCGATACAGGGCTGGCTCATCGAGCGTTCGGACGCTCGATTAGAATAATACTTCTGGAGATACCCCGAGTCTCTTAACCGTGAAGCCGCGAACTGTGGGAATTTGACGTTTTTTTTTTTTGATTGAAGGTTTAACGACCACCGTGAGCAACTCAATGGGCTATAAGCAGTCGCCCGTTCCTAATTTAGGGTCACTGGTTCCAGGGAAGGGAGAGAGCCAGTGCCGTAAGCCAAACACAACATCCACGCCTCACCGGGATTCGAACCCGGACCCCTTACGGACGAATGTTCAGAGGCCGGCGCCTTAGACCACTGCGCCACCGGAGCGGCTTGACGTTGTTTACATGATACCTATGTAATTTAAACTGTGTGGTTTTGAGTTGCAGAAACCGTATTATTATAAAACCGGAATGAATTATACTTCTTATACGAGTGAAGTTTTCAATTTTAACGCTGTTTCGTTTAGAATTCGTACTAAGTTCGTCTATTTTAATTTAAAATAAAAATGGAAGAGAGCCTCAAAATAATTAGGAATTTTATAAATTCAGCTTTTTTCGTGCATTGGCAGCAAGTTACGATGCAAAATTGGAAACATTTGCGACGAATAAAGGCGATTCGGCCAACACAAAATGCATTGCAATAGCCTTGAAAACAATAAGCTTTCCCACACTTTGACGGCCGTCTCTCGCGGTTATAGGCTTCACGCAAAGTGGTACTGTTCCGTTAACAAGCGCATCTCCAGATATCTTATCCTAACCTCCTTAGTCCGAACGTGAACCCTCCGGACTCCCTCTCACTCGGGAACGTGACGTTACTGCGAGGAAACAGCAGTAGTATTTGATGCCACGTTTCCCGAGCTCCGATATTTCGTGCCTGAAGTTCAGTTTATAGTGCCCTACGACTTAGTCCTTTATGTATTTCGTGCGCCTGAAGGTTTGGAGCATCGTTTTAGTTCATTTTCCGAATAGTAAGTACGATACTTTACTCGTATTAGCTTTATTTACCTTTTGGTTGAGCTGGCCAGAAGAGCTGTTGGGTGTCGCCATTAGTAATAACGTTATCCGGTGGGGATGTTGAATTTACTTCGCCGACTTCCGGTTATTCCGTGCTTGGACTATAGCGTCTAGAAGGGAAAGTGTGCCGAGCGCCTAGCGTACGTAATGATTGGCGTCGATACCGAAATTTGTCCCCTTCGTAGATGGCGATCCGATCGCCTTCCCTTCCCTCTTTCTTACTGTGATGGGAGCGGGAAACTAAATTCGTGTTGCTTACTGTGAAAAACAGCAATTTAGACGAAAACGTGTTATGTTTTAGGTTTTAGAAGGAATGTGGATTACATAAATATTGTATATAAGTTATACTTAGCTCATAATGCGGAAGAGAAATAACCAGTTTTGTGCCAGGTTGCAATACTCAGTACAAAAACAGTAAGCTGTCACTCTATGGAATACCCAAAAATGATAAACTTTTACAGCAATGGCAAAGATTGGTTCCTCCGTGCAGATAAAAATTTTGACAAATTTAGCGCTGTATGTGAACTGCACTTTGATGAGAAATTTGTGGTTCGAAATTTTGTGCATAAAATAAACGAAGAGACTGTAAATACCCAGAGATCGGCCCATCTTGACACCAGCTGCAATTCCAACAATATTTCCAAGCCTTCCCCATTATTTGTCAAACCCTCTGGCAAAAATGAAGAAAGTTAGGGAAACCGATGATAGCCGCCGCGGTGGCGCAGTGGTCTAAGCGATGGCCTCTGATCATTCGTCCGAAAGGGGTCCGGGTTCGAATCCCGTCAGGTATGGATGTTGTGTTTGTCTTACGGCACTGACTCTCTCCCTTCCCCGGAACCAGTGACCCTAAATTGGGGACGGGTGACTGCCCATTGAGTTGCTCACGGTGGTAGTTAAACCTCCAATAAAAAAAAAAAAGAAAAAAAAGAAACCGATGATAAGCCTGATGGTAATTTAAATAACTTGGGATTTACTTCCAAAAGAGTTACACTGAACTGCCTTCTGAATACCAACCTTCCTTCAGAATTTTGGGGTAAGCAAATTCTTGCTAATAATCCAAAGTGCACAATTTTCCATGTTCATTCATTCAAATGTGAATTGTCAAATTAATTGACAACCGAAAAACTGGTTGTTGTAACCGAAAGTTAACCGGAGGTTACCAGTGAAGTGTATTTACGTGGATTAAAAATTAACACAGTTTCTAATATTACTTTTAAAGATGAATTGCAATCCATTATTCCAGACACTGATAGGCTAACAGTATGTCATGGCGCAGGCTCCATTTCAGAATTTGAAAATAACAGGAAGTAACTTGAAAGTGGAGTTACTTTTGAGAATAATTTATACAGCAAAAATTATGTAAGGAAAGGAGCAACAGAGACTCGCCTCAAATGTAAGTATCTGTGGCACGTACTTTTGCACAAAATAGCTTATCATAGAAGAAAGGCTACATTTAAAAAAAAGTATCAGAATAAAGTTTGAAAAATCAACAGGCTGAAGAAATGGGTTATTTCGCTCTCTGATTACATAAAAAAATCCAAAACAAAAATAAGAATTTTACAGAACTTTTCATTAATGAAAAAATAGCAGAATTACCCATTAAGCAGTGGCAAATGGTTATTCATTGTTATAAGGCAGCAAAAGAAATCTGCAAGAAGTATGTCATATACCAAGGAATGGTTACTTGAGTGCTTACTAATGCACATAAAAAGTCCAAAATTGTACGAGCACATACGGAAACACAAAATCATGATCCTACCTAATAGAACAACTATTAGAAAGTATATTTTAAATTACAACAGTGGTTTTGGATTCAATGCACAGACGTTTGAAACAATTTCAAAGAAAACAAGTAAGATGGAGCCTTTTGCAAGACATTATATTAATAGATGAAGTGAAGCTTGCATAAAACTGCAAGCAAAATCATCTGGTGAAATAATAGGGTTTGTTGATATTGGGCCATACACTTCATAAACTGTTAAGCATACCCCATGTAATCACAGACTGGTAATGGTGTTCCAGCCATTAAATGGAGATTGGACCCAAATAATTGGTGTTTTTCCCACAAGTAACAATATAAGTGGAACTTTGCTTGCAAAATTGATTATTATTGAAGCTGTTATTCTCACTGAAAATGCAGGTCGGTTTGTTGATTTCATTACGTGTTGGAACAGGAATATGTGGAAGACATTTGGTATATCAGCAGATTGTTCTGCAACTAAATACAGCATTATGCATCCTACAGATTGTTCTAGAAGCTTACATTTGATTTCATATCAGATTTTCCTCACTTAATAAAATGTGTACGGAACGCATTTGTTACCAGAGGTTTTCTTCTGCCCGAAGGGGAAGCAAGACCAGAACATGTTGAAGCAGTATGGAGGAAGGACTCGGACATAACTACTCTAAAAACCATGACAAAAATTACGTGTTCATATTCACCTGAATAACTTTGAGAAAATGAGGGCAAGCTATGCTGTGCAGCTTTTTAGCAACAAAGTATTAAAAGGCCTTTTTCTCTATAAGCATCATATTGAAATACAGATTGGAAGTACTAATGCAACTGCACTTTTCATAAAGTTGATGATGGAGTTAATAACTGTAATGATCTCTAGGAGTCCATCAAGTAGTCTCCGTGTAGATTTTAAGGGATGCAAAGTGTTTAATGATTTTCTGTTATATTTAGATAAATGGGAAGCTTTTGCAGGAGATAAAAAGATTGGGTTGGTAAGTGCTAGAGGATAAGTAGCGGCTCGTCCATAAGAGCACAAGAGCACGTGAACCCCCTATAAAAAATAGAAAAATAATTATACGATATAAATAATACATCTTTATTGACGCAGTACTAAATGGCTTATCTTCAGTAAGTTTAAAAGAGCGGACAATGAAAAACAGCGTAGAACGCGCAAAGTGAGGTTAAGTGTAATGACGCGCCTGTGGCTAAGAGCGGACTGAATGTGCCGCTCTCGATACTGGACACACGGGATATGCGACAGACGGGCGAGTCCATTTGCTCGCGGTAGGGGGAACATGTCTACAAGCGGCTTAACGGAGAATATCAAAGAGCTGTCTGTGACACAGCTCAGCTCAGCTCAGTTGTTGCAAGGCTGTAGTTGACGTCAGATGCTCCTAACCTTTGCGCGCGTGTTACATTTGTGTTTTGGAGTTTCCAGTTTCGATTATTTTCTTGGTGATAAAGTTTTAGTTGAAATTACACTCATTACAGTTTATCTATTGTAGTGTAGCTAGTGAACTGTTGTTTTTATTTACTGTGCAATAATGGAAAGTACCTGTAAGTACTCAGTTAGTAACTTAAAGGAAGTAGCGTTTGGGAATTTACCATTGAAGTTAAAATAGCAATAAAAGAGAGTGGCAGGCCAACGCCCCGACTTAATATAAGTCAAACATCGACATCAAAATCTAGAACTTTTAAAAGAGAATTTAAAGATGAGCTATACGAAAAAATTCCTTGGCTTTGTGGTTGTGAACAAACAAACAAAATATTTTGCTTTCCTTGTTTGTTATTTTCCCGTGAAAAGGGCGATCCTACTTGGGTGAAAAACGGCATTTGTGACTTAGCTCATTTGACACAAAAAATTAAAAAACACGCAAGTTCTCATGGACACATAAGTGCTACATTGGATTTCAATTTGCAGGGAAAGGTTGACGTTCGTCAGCAGCTTGGCAGTGCTTATCGACAAAATATTAAAAAGCACAATGAACAAGTGACTAAAAATAGGTATGTCCTTTCTAAGCTTATAGACTGTATTAAATTTTGCGGTGCATTTAAGTTGGCCCTTCGAGGTCATCGTGAAGATGACGATTCCTTAAATCCTGGCATATTTAAAGGGCTTGAAAACTTTTCTGCAGAACTTGACTCATCTTTGAAAGAACATTTGAGTACCGCTACTGTCTTAAAGGTACCTCGAAAGAAATTCAAAATGAATTGTTAGATTGTATGCTTTTTGTATGTCAAGAAAACAATAGAAGAAATAAAAACTGCACAGTATGTTTCTTTGATTGCGGACGAAACATCAGACGTCTCGTCTGTATTTCAGTTAGTTATAGTTTTCCGCTATGTTTTAGCTAATGGCCAACCAGTTGAAAGATTTTAGAAATTTGATAACCCTGAAGGGCACGACGCAAAATCTATAGCCAAATGTATTTGTACCAGTTTAGATTATGTTGTGCAAAATCCAGAAAAACTCGTATCTCAAAGCTATGACGGTGCGAATGTAATGAGTGGGCACCATGCTGGCGTGCAGACCATAGTGCAACAAACCTATAAACATGCTTTTTTCGTTCACTGTTACGCTCATCAGTTGAACTTGATTGTAGCTCAAGCAACAAGCCAAAACCAAGATGTCAGAATTTTTTTTCGGACTTAAGTGATATAACAATTTTTTTTTCGAATTCCCCTCAGAGAGTGTCTGTTTTGGACAAGATAGTTGGCAAACAAATACCTCGGGCGTCAGCTACAAGGGGGAATTTTAAGAGAAGAACTGTTAATACTGTTTTTGAGTACAGAGAGAAATTAATTGAATGTATGGAGGAAATCCAATCAACCTCTAAGCAACCAACCACCATAATTAAAGCTGGTGCTCTAGCTCGTCTCCTTAGAGATAATAAGTTCATATTTTGGCTTTCTGTTTTTCACAAATTGATGCCACATGTGGATATTTTGTAAAACCAATTACAGCTAACTTACACTGATGCTGTGAGAACTAAAGCTAATGTTGACCACTTCGTCAAAGCTATTGATAAGGAAAGAGGTAACATGGACAAAGTGACAGAGCTGGTTAATCAGTACCCAGAAAATGCACCTAAACGATCGAGGCGTGAAGATTTTTACTTAAGTAGAACAGTGGCTGCCAAGGAAACCTGTGACATTATTACAACGCAAATAAAAACAAGATTTTCATTCACAACATCTTGCTCAGCTGTATCTCTTTTTGAATCACAAAAGTTTGGAGAGTTTGAACAGAAATTCCCTGAGAAATTGCTTGAAGATACAGTAAATGTGTATTCATTTCTTGAAAAAAATCGCCTCAAGACAGAACTTGAAATCATTTACAAAAGAGCTGATTTCAGAAACATGCGTGGTGCTGTTAGTCTTTTACAGTTTTGTATTGAAAACAACTTATTGTCATCATTTTCTGAAAGTTATAAACTGTTATTAATTATTGCAACAATACCAATGACGACTACTGAAGCTGAAAGGTATTTTTCAACCCTAAAACGGATAAAGACATTTTTGCGGTCTACGATGTGTCAAGAGAGGCTTACAGCTTTAGCCATGCTTGCAATCGAGAAGGAAATGATTTCTAACATCCATAATTTCAATAAAAGAGTTATTGATGTTTTGTGTCAAGAAAAGATAGAAGGATGGACTTTGTTTACAAAAACTGTACTTAAAGAAAATATTTGTGTAAGCTACCATCCAAGAAAATTTGTGTAAGTAAATACTGGACCTTACCATCATATACAGCAGCTTTGATTATTTTCCTTTTTCTGTGTGTTTAATTATCTTATCTAATAATTGAGAGCATGAGGCCTTATGACTAACTATCTAAATATTTAACACTTAAAACAAGCTTTCTGTTTTGCATTTATTTTACTATAAAATTAAATGAAAGTAATTGTTTCAGTAAAAAAGAACAATCAGCATATTATAACAAGTATGATCAATAAAGTAATCCTTTATTATTAAGTTGTGAAACAGTTAAAGTACAGTAATATCTATAATAACATTTCGTTTCAAAATTAATACATTACATCAAGGTATAGCAGCGCCTAAATTATATGAATATTGTAAGTAACACACAAGTGTGTGACACAGTGTATCTCAAAAACTGCAAATTATTAATTGTGAACCCCCTGTAGATGTACTCACGAGCCGCCACTGTAGAGGATTACGAGTCACTATAAGCAGTACCATCTCTATACTAAAATATCTAACAGAAACCTTGAACTACAAGTATGTAATGACATCGCGCTTGAGTCAGGGCTCAATAGAAAACCTTTTTGGTATTATTCGGCAACTGTCAGGTTGCAATGACCACCCCACTGCAGCAGAATTTTTAGTGACCATTCAGTGTTTAAGTTTTTATAATCTGGCTAAGCCTGTAAAGTGTGTTCTAGCTGCACAACAGAAATCATCAATTCCCTTATATATATTTTTTTTGATTGGAGGTTTAACGACCACCGTGAGCAACTCAATGAGCTATAAGCAGTCGCCCGTCCCTAATTTAGGGTCACTGGTTCTAGGGAAGGGAGAGAGCCAGTGCCGTAAGACAAACACAACATCCATGCCTCACCGGGATTCCACCCCGGACCCCGTTCGAACGAATGATCAGATTCCATCTCTTAGACCACTGCGCCACCGGGGCGGCAATTCCCTTATTGAGCCAAGTGACACCATCAGTTACAAACCTAATGTTTTGTTAAATTTAAATGAACTTTTAAGTGATGGAATGCTAGATAATGTGAAAGATACCTTGAATAGTGCTGCATATTCTGATTGTGCTTCCCTTTTCCCACATAATTCCCATAACCAGTTGCTAGTTTATGTAGCTAGGAAATGTGTAGTAATAACTAAATGCAAAGATTGCACCTAAATATGTTTAACATGCAGTATTGAAGGCCAGATTTTCTGGAACATTGATACGAGAATTCGATAAAGGTGACTTATTATACTGTGACGACCCCCCTCGCATAATTAATTGGCGAGAGGCGTGGTTAATTAACGGTAATTGAAACTTGATTGGGGGTTTTAATTAACAGAGTTATAGTTTAAACACTTGAGAGGGGCGGTATATTAAGAAAAGATCTTCCAGCACTTTGAATTCAAGTGGCGAGTTGCAGGTGTTTGCCACGAGAACAAAGAGCCCATAAACGGAAATGGGACGGGTCAGAGTTTAAAAGCTATTTCCCATGACTCAAAAGTGTTTGGACGGCAAAAGCGTTTGAAGCTTTTGTCTGTGCCGCGCGTTAAACAATGGGAAAGCTTTTAGACTTGAAGAGCGGTTTATAATAAAAATGTCGCGGTTTCAAGTGTTGGAATTCACCGCTTACCAATTTCTTGGAGAGGGGAGATTGTTGTTGAAGACAGATCCCGTTTGATATCCGAGAGAACTGGGCCTCGATTTTTCCGCGTGCTAGAAAATGCTTGCCGTCCGTCTGCGTGCTCTTACAATTTTGAGCATAAGAAGGTAATCCAGCTGAAAGCATAAGCTGATGAATAAAAAGCACCAGATCTGCCTGGAAACTTTCTTCACCTCACCGAAGCATCGATACCTGTCTTAAGGAGCCATTTCAGGTGGAATGCCGACAGAAACATAATAATTAGGGAATATCCTCGCTCAACCAGAGAGAGAGAAAGAGCGAAGAGGTGAAGCGCCTGACACCAGGAACAACGGAGGACCTTCCCCCACCCTGCAGAGCCTCTTCGTGTCGAGTAGAGGAGAAAAATCTTGTGTGTGTGTCTGATTACGTACCTCCAGTGACCGGGGAACAACATCGTTTCAGCCACAGTTAAGCAGGAGCGGTGATGGAAGTTAAGATCAAACTACCCGTAGTGCCGACATATTAGTGAAGCGAGTGAGTGTTTGTGTCATCCATACTGTGGATACTCAAGGACCTATGTAAGTACTTTTTACCGGTATTCTTTGCGGCTCATTGTGAACGAACAGACTTTTCGTTAGGACATATTTTCTGAAACACCGAAGAGGGCCAAAGCTGGCCGGAAACTATAGCTTTGTAATTAGATGAAGAATCCGGTGTAATTTATACATGTATCTATTAAATCCCTGTTTTAATTGTTATACTGTGTCGGCTAGTTGGCTAACGAGGTATTGGCGGATCCAGTGATTCGAATCGCAGTCCGGAAGTGATTGGGCATCCTGACAACTAAGGCCCAAAGGACGCAACAAAAGTGGTGATCAGCAGTGGGATCCGTATTGCATACCTCACAAACACAGTACAACCGGAGCACAGTATTTATGCCAACTTTTGCAACTTGCATAATAAGTTGAGCTCAAATTTTCAAAAATGGAAGGGATTACAAAAATATTAGATGAACTGAAAGATGAACTCAGAAATGGACTGAAAACTGCCAAAGAAAGTTTTGAGCAGCAGCTCAAACAACAAGAAAGTTTTGAGCAAAGCTTACAACAGCAGAAAAAAAGTCTTGAGCAGCAGACGGGCAGCAAAAATCAGCTGATAGCTAGAATTGGGGGTATGAGGGAAAAATTGATAAAAGAATAGAAGATACTGTAACGTATACTCTAGATTCAGTTTCCTTTTGATTTTACTATCTCTTGTTATTTTATTATCCTATGCAAATTATCTTCTCACTTAACGAGATGTTATTTCTCCCGCTGAATGATATGTGGCAATGAGTGTAAGTCATGACGTGATGGTATGCAGTATATATAGGTGCGCTCAACTATACCAGAGATGCTTCGTTTTATGTGATAGGTTCTTCCTAATGATTGTTATACGATTCTACGAAAGTTCGGATATTCAGTAGTCGTGTTTTTGGAGTGTGTGTTTCATAATACCAGGAGTTCCCCAATAAATGGTTAAAAGTGAGTACGTTTTCTTAGTTCATTTTATTGTCAGACCCTGTCTGGCCGTTAAGTCTCTTTCATTGAGTTTCTCCGTTAATTCCAGGGTATATTGTGTTTACCGCTCTAATAAGGAGCCTTCAAGGTACTAATGTACTAAAACCAAAGTTATAGTACTGATATTCAAGATAACGAGGAACGCTGAGTAAAAAGAAGTTCCATATTCAATGAATTTATTGCACGTGCGAGTCTTACCTAAACAAACTCTAGCACTTTGAAGATTAGGCACACTTTAGCTACGTCAAGTAACCTTCCAATAACCCTAACGTGACTTAACGTTTGCTTTCATGCACTACACATCCAGCGGAGAACTCTATTCATTATAATACAAACTTGCGTATCGATCAGTTGGAAATTGGGCAGGCAAAATGCGTAGACCAAATAGAACAATGTACCCAAAATTTAGAGGCCGCCCCGGTGGCGCAGTGGTCTAAGGCGTTGGCCTCTGATCATTCGTCCGTAAGGGGTCCGGGTTCGAATCCCGGTCAGGCATGGATGTTGTGTTTGTCTTACGGCACTGCCTCTCTCCCTTCCCTGGAACCAGTGACTCTAAATTAGGGACGGGCGACTGCTTATAGCCCATTGAGTTGCTCACGGTGGTCGTTAAACCTCCAACCCCCCCCCCCCCCAAAAAAAAAAAAAATAATAATAATTTAGAGAGCGTTCGCAACTTGTGCGAAACTCAATGTAGAAATGTAAAGGAAAAACTTTTTCAAACTAAATTTTATAGGGATATAGAGAAAAGGGTACAACATTGTGGGGCAAAAATAAGTTCGTCGGAATTTAAGTCACCGGGAGTGATGAGCAAAGCTTTGAGTAGGCCGACCCGAATTAAAACAGGCGCGTTTGACGGAAAGACAAGCTGGGGAGTATACAGGACCCAGTTCGAAATGGTTTCGAGTGTGAACGGCTGGAGCGAAAGGGAGAAAGCATGCGCGCTTGCGGCATCATTGAGGGATGCAGCTGCTGATATCCTACAAACTTTGTCGGAAGAGAGCCGTTTAAAATATTCCTGTCTCGTCGCTGTCCTGGGACTCAGATTTGGGGTCGAACATTTAAAGCAACTCCGTGTTCTTCAGTTGAAAATTCGCAGGCAGGAGGTCAACGAGTCACTTCAAGAGCTCGCGACGGACATCGATCGGATGACAAGGCTTGTGTATGGGCAATGTACGTCGGAAATACAGGACACGATGGCGCAGCAACATTTTGTCGAAGCGATTTCTGGTCCAGACATTCAGCATTCAATGCGTATGGCGGATTGTGACTCACTTAAGTCTGCCGTCTTGCATGCAATGAAATTTGACTCATCGCGCCATTCTAGGAGTCCTAGAAAAACAGTTCGTATGGCGACTGTAGCAGAAAGCCTGATCAATGCATCAGTCGAAACTAAACTCGAAGAGCTTTTGAATCTCCTTCGCAGAGATCTTAAACATCGTTCTGTTATGTCTCCTGGCCGAGGAATAAGTGATACGCTGTCTAGAAAAAATGGAGTGCTGGTATTGTAGATTAAGAGGGCATCGCAGTTTTGAGTGTAGAAAACGGTTGAGAGAGGGGAAAATGTCGAAGGAACAGGCTTCGGGAAACCCTCAGAAGTCAGTTTTGAGGGGCGAGAACTGACGCAGAAAAAGTAGCCCCCGCACGGTGAAAGCGCACGTCACAGGTCTTTCTGGGGATTACAGTGGTTTAAGAGTTGAGGGGATGATAAATAAAACCAAATGCCAATTTGTGCTGGATACTGGGGCGGATATTACATTACTCCGTACGGATTTCTTCGAGCAAATTAAGGAGCCTGCAGATTGTTTGAAGAGTGAGCAACGGGTTGAGATTCAAACTGTGAATGGAGATGGTTTAGTTGCTCTTGGAACCGCAGGCGTCGATATACGAATTGGAAATGAATGCTGCAGACACACGGCAGTGATTGCTGATATCGTTGAAGAATGCATCCCGGGTCTCGATTTTCTTAATGAGAACGGATATGTTTTGGACCTTAAGAATGGAACCCTGAAGACGGAACATGAGGAGTCAACATGGGCACCTGAGGTCGCAAAGGGTCACAGTTCTCGCAAAAGAAAAGTGTGCTTTACCAGCAAAAAGTGAAGCAATTCTGGCAGGATGTTTGCCTGAGCTTTCACTAGAATTTCCGATGGCAGTATGCGAAATGTCCGAAATTTGCCCGTTACCGAAAAATGTACTTGTAGCGAGAGCGCTGGTAAAAACAGCACATTGCATCCCCGTAAGAACAATTAACCTGGGTGACGTCGATGTGAAGATCAAAGAAGGGTTAGAACTTTGTTCCTTGAATCCTGTAATTTCGGCGCGTAGCTGTAGAGTAAGGATTCCACCCAACTCGAGCGTGGGAGGGAGCGGCGAAGTGCCGGAGCATCTGCGTGACCTCGCAAGGGAGGCCACGGCAAGCATGAGTACGTATCAGATTGGACCGAGATGATATGCGAATTCGCCGATGTTTTTTCCGCAGGTGAGGATGATTATGGACGAACTAATGTCGCTTTTCCATAAAATAGATACGGAAAATAGTGCTCCGATTAAGCAACCGCCTAGACGTTTACCTTTAGCTAAACGAGCAGAAGTGGAAGAGATGTTAAGAAATATGGAGAAGCAAGGAGTTATAGAACCTTCATTTAGCCTGTGGGCATCTCCTGTTGTTTTAGTCTGTAAGCCTGACGGTACGACTAGGTTTTGTTTAGACTACAGGAAGCTCAATGAAGTAACTCGTAAGGATTCCTATCCACTACCTAGGATAGACGACACTTCGGATCATTTGGCTGGATCTGAGTGGTTCTCAACGCTAGATCTAAAAAGTGGCTATTGGCAGGTGGGTATGCATCCAGATGATAAGGAGAAAACTGCCTTCACGACAGGTAATGGTTTGTGGCAATTTCGGGTAATGCCCTTTGGATTGTGTAATGCACCCGCCACATTTGAACGTTTAATGGAAACCGTTCTTCGAGGTTTACCGTTTGACATCTGCATGGTTTATCTGGATGACATAATTGTGTGTGGTACTACTTTTGCTAAGCATTTGGATAATTTGAGTCGTTTTCACTAGGCTCCGTGAAGCTGGATTAAAATTGAATCCGAAAATATGTAGATTTTTGCAAAAGGAAGTGAAGTACCTAGGACATGTAATTTCTGCAGATGGCATAAGGACAGATCCTGAAAAGATTGTAGCAGTTAAAGAATGGCCACCGCCGACGAATGTTCGGGAGATGAGAAGTTTCCTTGGGTTATGTTCCTATTACCGGAAATTTATCAGAGGTTTTTCGCAGATAGCCCGACCATTGCATCGGTTAACTGAGGCGAAGTTCCCTTTGAGTGGAATGAAGAGTGTCAACGAGCCTTCGCCACACTAAAGGAAGCTCTGATATCAGAGCCGGTATTGGCTTATCCCAAAGCGGAATTATCATTCATCCTGGATGTCGATGCTAGTGAAACTGGAGTGGGTGGAGTTTTATCTCAGGTTCAGAATGAACAGGAAAAAGTCATAGCGTACTTTAGTAAATCTCTTTCTAAGCCGGAACGGAACTACTGTGTTACTAGAAAAGAATTATTGGCTATGGTAAAAGGTATAGAACATTTCCATCATTATTTGTTTGGCAAAAAATTCTTGTTGCGAACCGATCATTGCGCTTTGCGTTGGCTGTTTAATTTCAGAAATCCGGAGGGACAGGTAGCCAGGTGGATAGAACGTTTACAAACTTATGGTTTCCAGGTACAACATCGGAAGAGAAATGCACATAAGAATGCGGATGCTTTGTCGAGAAGACCCTGTCCGCCGCAATGCAAATCCTGCCTACGCGCAGAGAGAAATGATCTGCAGCCGGGGACCCAAGCGGTGCGCCAGGCGATAATTCCCCCGACCCCGACTGTACGAGATCCGCTGAGTCCGGATGAGATGCAAAAAGCGCAGGAAGCGGACGAAGATGTTGGACGTCTGGTCCGATGGAACAGATTTTGAAAAGTTATTGGGCGCAATGGGATTCTCTTGTGGTTAGAGATGGAATTTTGTACAGAGAATTGGAAAATTCTAGGAATGATTCGCGACAAATTCAACTGGTGGTTCCAAGATCTTTGGTGAAAGATGTGTTGAAACAAATGCATGATAGCCCGACTGGTAGACATTTTGGTGTCAGAAAAACTCTCGCGAAAGTCCGGGAACGATTTTGCTGGGTAAATGGTAGCAAGGATGTAGAGGATTGGTGCAGAGTGTCACTTATGCGCGTCCAAGAAAGGCCCAATGACACGATGTCGCGGCCGAATGCAAGTGTATAATGTGGGAGCACCGTTCGAAAGGGTAGCCATTGATGTAATGGGACCGTTTCTTAAGTCAAAGGATGGCAACAGATATTTGTTGGTGGTTATGGATTATTTCACCAAATGGCCGGAGGTCTTTCCTATGGAAAATCAGGAAGCAGTTGCTGTTGCCGAAATTCTTGTCAGTAGATTGGTGAGCTCTCATGGGGTTCCTCTTGAATTGCATTCCGACCAGGGGCAGAACTTTGAGTCTAAAGTGTTCCAAGAAATGTGTAATTTACTCGGCATTAAAGAGACTCTAACTACGCCACTTCATCCTCAGAGTGACGGAATGTGTGAAAGGTTCATACGCACCTTGGGACAGCAGCTTTCATTATTTGTTAGTGATAACCAGAAAGATTGGGACAGGCTTGTTCCGCTATTTTTGTTGGCGTACCGAGCTGCGGTGCATGAAACCACAGGGAATACCCAGAGTATGATGTTGTATGGGCGAAAATTACGTCTCCCGTGATTTGGTGTTTGGAAGGCCGGAACCAATTGCCCGGGATTCTAGCACGTATGTCACAGAGCTTACCAGAAGACTGGAGAAAGTACATAGTTTTGCTAGGAGGAATATTCGAATAGCTACTGAACGAATGAAGACCATATATGATGTGCAGGCTGCGGAGAAAGTGTTTAAGGAGGAAGACTTGGTCTGGCTCTATAACCCACGTAGGCGAAAGGGAAAGTCACCCAAATTGCAGCGCCCGTGGGAAGGTTCTTATGTAGTAAAGAAAAGAATAAACGATGTTCTTTACAAGGTTCAGTACAATAATAGACCAGTTAGAGTTATACATTTCGGTAGGCTTAGACCGTATAGGGCAGGAAGCACCGAATCATAAACATTTGAAGGGTGAGTGTCTCAGGTGATTGGTTAGTTTCCCGTTGGTTGACTTGTTGGTGTGAAAGGGTGAGAAGCGGAGAACTTGGAATGAGTTTGTTGGTTGTAATAATTTTGTATAGTGTACTCGGTGTTGTGTTCTATTGGTGGAAATATTGCAATATGTCGTATGCCGTGGTAGTGGAACTGTGTAATGTAAATTAATTATGTAGTGTCGTATTTGTGTACTGCCTTGGGGCGTGGCAGGGTAAATAATTACACAGGTATGCATGGAATGTGGGCGTTTCCTGAGATTCGTTAGAAAAGGGGAGAACTCCAAAGACCAATTCAAGGCGATTGTTTTTAGTAAGGGTAGAGACGATGATAGGCACCAAGAAAGAAGGGTACTGAAGAGTTCTTATCTAGGGTAGGCAGTCCCGGGTGGTGGAATCGCTGCGAATCACAGGTAGCTTATATGCACTCGGGACGAGTTGCATTTTAAGGAGGGGGCGACGTGACGATCTCCCCCTCGCATAATTAATTGGCGAGAGGCGTGGTTAATTAACGGTAATTGAAACTTGATTGGGGGTTTTAATTAACAGAGTTATAATTTAAACACTTGAGAGGGGCGGTATACTAAGAAAAGATCTTTTAGCACTTTGAATTCAAGTGGCGAGTTGCAGGTGTTTGCCACGAGAACAAAGAGCCCATAAACGGAAATCGGACGGGTCAGAGTTTAAAATTTATTTCCCAGGACTAAAAAGTGTTTGGACGGCAAAAGCGTTTGAAGCTTTTGTCTGTGCCGCGCGCTAAACAATGGGAAAGCTCTTAGACTTGAAGAGCGGTTTATAATAAAAATGTCGCGGTTTCAAGTGTTGGAATTCACCGCTTACCAAATTTCTTGGAGAGGGGAGATTGTTGTTGAAGACAGATCCCGTTTGATATCCGAGAGAACTGGGCCTCGATTTTTCCGCGTGCTAGAAAATGCTTGCCGTCCGTCTGCGTGCTCTTACAATTTTGAGCATAAGAAGGGAATCCAGCTGAAAGCATAAGCTGATGAATAAAAAGCACCAGATCTGCCTGGAAACTTTCTTCACCTCACCGAAGCATCGATACCTGTCTTAAGGAGCCATTTCAGGTGGAATGCCGACAGAAACATAATAATTAGGGAATATCCTCTCTTAACCAGAGAGAGAGAGCGAAGAGGTGAAGCGCCTGACACCAGGAACCACGGAGGACCTTCCCCCCACACTGCAGAGCCTCTTCGTGTCGAGTAGAGGAGAAAAATCTTGTGTGTGTGTCTGATTACGTACCTCCAGTGACCGGGGAACAACATCGTTTCAGCCACAGTTAAGCAGGAGCGGTGATGGAAGTTAAGATCAAACTACCCGTAGTGCCGACATATTAGTGAAGCGAGTGAGTGTTTGTGTCATCCATACTGTGGATACTCAAGGACCTATGTAAGTACTTTTTACCGGTATTCTTTGCGGCTCATTGTGAACGAACAGACTTTTCGTTAGGACATATTTTCTGAAACACCGAAGAGGGCCAAAGCTGGCCGGAAACTATAGCTTTGTAATTAGATGAAGAATCCGGAGTAATTTATACATGTATCTATTAAATCCCTGTTTTAATTGTTATACTGTGTCGGCTAGTTGGCTAACGAGGTATTGGCGGATCCAGTGATTCGAATCGCAGTCCGGAAGTGATTGGGCATCCTGACAACTAAGGCCCAAAGGACGCAACAATATCTATCAAAGGAACTCCTAGTTCTTGTCAGTCAACTGGAAGGTATTGCTACACATTACTTCAGCACCGAAAAACTACACAGAGATAGTATCGTTGATATTCCAGCTATTTTGATGATAAAGAAAATTAAATTCATTGGTTGTGCAGAACACAGTAAAGATGTGACATGTAAGATTGCAAAATTTTATTTACTGACACGGTCGCATTTCTATATAAAGGGACTTAATGAGATTCACAATGATAACACAGAAAAGATGAAGTACCTTAAGCTGAGACGCTGCAAATGAAGTCCCTGGATCTGGGTGTTGAGGTTCTTTTTATGAGGAAGCAAGTGAAAGACAGCTTTATACTTACTGTGAAGTCAGTCAATAGCTCTCAGTTATAATTACTGTCGAGTCCGTAGATATATACTGACTCCACAGTAATGCTACAGGTCAAACCCTCACCCCGAGAGTTCCTCAAAACCACCTAAACAGTTAATAAGAACTTTGCCACAGAACAGGTTCAGTCATTCAAACTCAGGGGTTTGAACTTAGTCACATTACCAATGTTCAACTCTGAGCAAGCCGAGCAGCCACTGCTGTGTTTACTGATCTACTATATTTTACCATATGTATGCATTAAAAAGAATGGATAACTTTGGGAGTATGTAGCAGTGGCTAGTTAACTTTTCCTTCATTAAATATGTGTATGCACATAGCAGACAGTAAGCCTAATGCATATGCAAATAAGTGATCCTAGAAATTTAACCCAAACTCATTAAAATATTTTCCAGCCTAAAATAAGGTTAAGAAATGTTCAGGTTGTTAAAAAACTTAGAAAAGAAAGTTACAAAAACTGGTAAGTTATTTAGAGAATCAAAATTCATTTCTGTAAATGTATTTATTTAAACAAAAAATATATTTCTTGCTCTCCCCACCCCCCAAGTAACTGCATCAATGGTGAAAGATAAAATACATTCAAAAATTGCAATGGTTGCTATCAACTGTGCTGGGGTCAGAAATGTATTCTGAAGTAATTCCATTGTGTGGAATTATTACAGAATATATTTACTTCACTGGTAATTAACGGTTCAGCAGATATTAATATACAAAAAGATTTTAAGTCACATCTGTGGTAGCAATAGGTAATAATATTGCAGAGTTACTATTTTTCGTTAAAAATTTTTAGAACTGGGGGATTCATTTAGCAAACCGCACCACCCCTTCACCCCCCTTTTTTTTATGTTCAAATCCCAAAATTACTGGTGGCAATCTATTAATGCACTTATTATTTTTTTTTTCAATCAACATTTAGCTTTAGCATTTTCAGCATTGCTAACTAGGGCTTCCATGATGGAATTATATACTACAAAATTCAGTATTTTGGAGAAAACTTGCAAAATGCCATAAGTGATAGTGACTAATTTACTCTTTACAAGGTGGTGTAAAAGTATTAAAAAAGGAAACTAAACAGGTATTAAATTTATTCCTGGAAATTTAATTATGTGTGAAAACATCTAATAGTTGCATTTACAAATTCTTGCTCTTTGATTCAATTGCATTTTCTAAGATGCCTAAAAATCAAGTTATGTGTTATTTATTTTTTGTGTAATGTTACTTTTTAAATCGCTCTCCCAAGTTCTGTTCTGATATACTGATAAATTTTTCTGTTCCTATATAATTGAGAAATGGTTTTTGATAAAAATTTCAACAACTGCTGCACTAGCCTTTGACATACAGCAGCCTGAAATGAATTAATCAAACTTCTACTTTATAAAAAATAAAAATTTAAAATGGGATTCTTACTTTTGCCTCACTGTATAAATTGAATAAAGCTTAACCAATGTGCTGAGTGAGATGTGGCAATAATGCTTGGTACATGCAAGCAATGCAAGATTAAAACATTGCTTTATTACAAAGTGCACGTGGCTTCTGTATGGAAATGCCTAAAGCCATTTATAATGAACTCTCATCAGCACGCCTTTGGTCCCCATGCTGATGAGAGTTCAATACTCAAAACCGGTCCACGTCAGGGGGTCAGTTTTTTCACATGTGCTCAAAACCGGTCCACGTCAGGGGGTCAGTTTTTTCACATTTGTTTCAGTTGGTGTAAATTATATCTGTATTACCTATTCCCAACTACTAGCGGCAATAAAACAACGTTGTTACATGTTTACATTGTACACAATGTGTCACTGCGCGTACCTTACTGGGACAATAAAGCTTTCTGGATTTACTGAGGGAATATCAATATGAGACTAAAATAGTTACAATTTCAGAAATTAAGAACAAATAAGTCTTGGTAAATTATTTGCTCCCCCACAATTATTTCTTCATTTAATAGTAAAATTTACCTAACCGGTATAAAAAAATCCCCCAAATCAGCCACTTTCCTTTTTTTGCATTTTTTTCTGAACAATTACTGGTAAATGTTTTCTCATGCATGCATTATGACCAAAATTATGCTTCAGTCAGTGAGGAATGTCATTGTAAATGCGTGTGACACAGCTTAAATAAGGTGGTACACACCATTTTTTAAACCAGTCAGTAACAGACAAAAATTTTTTTTGTTAAGCCTCTTAATAATGCGAAAAACTTACCCAACATTTATATATATCATCATCATCATCATTGTCAACCATTATCAATCCACTGCTGGACGAAGGTCTCCCCAAGTTTCCTCCACAACGGTCTGTCTTGTGCCAGTCTCCTCCATGTCACTCCCGCATATTTACGAATTTCATCCACCCATCTCCCATGTGGTCTTCTTCTGGGTCTTTTCCTGTCCCTTGGAATCCAATCTAAAATTTCGGCTGTCCATCTATGGTCTGTCCTTCTGGCAGTATGTCCAGCCCATTGCCATTTCAGGGATTTAACTCTGATCATGATGTCTTCCACTCTCGTCATTTTTCGGATCCACGAGTTCCTCTTCTTATCTCTCCTGGTTATACCAAGCATGCACCTCTCCATGCTTCTTTGAGTTGTCTGCAGCCTTTGTATGTCTCTTTTAGTTAAGGTCCACGTCTCTGCACCATACGTAAGCACTGGAAGGATGCATTGATCAAACACTTTTCTTTTAAGACATAATGGCATATTGCTCTTGAAAATTATGTTGTTTCTTCCAAAAGCTCTCCAGGCAAGTTTTGTACGCCGATTAATTTCTTCATCAATGTGACCCTCACTTGATATCTGCTGTCCAAGATAAACATACGTATCTGTTATCTCCAGTTTTTCTCCATCAATCGATAAATCTTCATTTCTTGTAAAAGCATTGAACATCACTTTTGTCTTCTGAAAGTTCATTTTTAATCCCACTTCTTTACTCTTGTCAGCAAGTTCCTGGATCATACTCTGCAGCTCTGATGGGGTAGTTGCAAAAATGACTACGTCATCAGCAAAACGAAGGTGGGTTAGATAATCTCCATTAATCTTTATCCCTTTGTTTTCCCAGTCCAGTGATTGAAAGACATTTTCCAATGTGGCATTAAAGAGCTTCGGAGATATGGTGTCACCTTGTCTCACTCCCTTTCCAATTTTTATGTGTGTTGTATTTTCAAACAGCCGAATCTTTGCACTTGCATTTTCATAGATGTTATTAATAATATTAATGTATGCATCTTCAATACCGCAGGATTTCAGAGCCATTGCAACTGCTGATGGTTTCACCGAATCAAAGGCTTTTTCATAATCGATAAAAGCCATGCACAATGGAAGTTCATATTCCCTCGCTCTTTCAATTAGTTCTCTCAGTACGTGGATATGATCTATTGTGCTGTAGCCACTCCTGAATCCAGCTTGTTCTCTCGGTTGAGCCATGTCCAGTGTTACCTTCAAGCGGTGTGAAAGAACTTTAGTGAAGATTTTATAAACCACTGATAGGAGGCTGATAGGTCTGTAGTTCCTGAGATCCTCAATGTCACCTTTTTTATGTAGCAGGATCATTGTAGCATTGTTCCAATCCTCAGGAATCTTCCCTTCATTAAGGCATCGAGTAAAAATTTGGGCGAGTACTGTTTCAATTTCTCCACTTGCTTCTTGTATGATGTCTATAGTAATTCCATCTTCTCCTGGAGCTTTCCCCACCCGCTTCATGTTCTTGATTGCATGAGCAACTTCTGCTGTGAGGACTGGAAGAACTCTGGTACCTTTCATGATGTCTGGAGTACATGTATCATCCCTTTCATATAATTTGGAGTAGAAATCTTTCACTCTTGTCAAAATTTCGCCTCTATTTCTTGTTACAGAACCATCTTCTTTTCTCAGTGCCATAATCTGTTTTCTTCCCTTACTGAGATGTCCCTTTGCTATCTTTAGGCTTTGGTTGTTTTCAACTGCTTTCCTCACCAGCTCACAGTTGAATTTCCTTACGTCTTCAGTGATACTTTTTCGTGCTGTCTTGCATAGCTCTATATATTCCACTTTGGAAGTCACATCTTCTTTAGTTGTCCTCATCTCTCTTCTTTTTTGCATCAACATTTTGGTTTTCCTGATAATTTGTTTACATGCAACTTGTTCTTAGACCCAGCTAATTTTGTTGCTGTTTCCATAAGAGCTTTGGTTACTTTTCTGTTAACTTCCGAAATATCCACTTCTTCCGATGTTAGGCCTTCTAAAGCAGAGAATCTGTTCTTCAGTTCCAACTTGAAAGTATTATGGTGTTTTTTAAGGTTGGTTATGTCAATACATTTTGTTTGTCTTATGAGCTTGCCACGTTCCAGTTTAGTGTTGAGGTGCATCTTACATCTCACCAATCTATGGTCACTACCTGTGTTGAACTTGTTCAGCACACTGCAGTCTTCGATGACGAATTTTTTGTTACACATAATAAAATCAATTTCACTTGTCGTCCCAACTGGATGTCTCCATGTCCATTTCCTGTGTGGCTTTTTCTTGAAAAAAGGAATTCAAGATGAAAAATCCTTCTGCCTCTGCAAACTCAACGAGAGTATTTCCACGCTGGTTTCTGTTGCCGTGACCGAATTTACCTACTGAAGTTTCATTCTGTTGCCGGTGCCCTATTTTTGCATTGAAATCTCCCATAATTATCTTCAAGTGCTGCTTACCTTTATTATTTAGATGACGAATTTCCTCATAAAATTCTTCAATTTCTTCTTCAGGATGACTTGTGGTGGGTGCATAAGTTTGAATAATCTGAGCCTGGTATCTTCTCGATAGTTGGATAACGAGTCGTGCAGCTCTGTCAGAGGAACTTTCAACTTCTACCACTTTATCCTTCAGTTTCTTGTTTATTATAAATCCAACACCACTAGTTCTGCCAGTATCTGTCCCACGATAATAGAAGAGATGTCCACTTTTCAGTTCAATGAGATCTTCTCCTTTTCTCCTTACCTCACTTAGCCCGACGATGTCCCACTTGATCCTTTGTAGTTCCTCTTCCAATTCAAAGAAGCCTTGAATCAGAAGATAGGGAGCGTCCGTTGTAGGTAGCCAAGGTCAGCATCAAATGGCAGCCTAGTCCGGTCCTCCGGGGATTCTTAGCACCCTCTGCCTTCATGTCGCACTGGCCGCTGCCTTGGCCAGGTACATTCCAGCTGCCGGAGACTGAGGGCCAAGATTTAAGTTGTAGAGTCATTTTGGAGGTGTTTGGCCATAACTCACCACGCTGGCCAAGCGGGTTGGTGAGTGTGGGATAGCATTTCCTCTGATCCCGATGGTATAGTTATACCGCTATTTGCGGTCGTCAGAGCCCCTTTAGTGGGAACAGGATGCACCACGAGAAGGCGGGGTTGACATTTGTCAAGGAGAGGCTGTGATGTTACGCATCACCTGACCTTACATCCCTGACCTTACATATATATATATATCAGCTATATCCACACCAATCATTACGTACGCTGGGAGCTCAGCACACTTCCCCTTTTTGACACTATATATCAGCCGTTTCCGTATCATTTGAAGAGTAGACACATAGATGCACAACTTTATATTTACATGCCCCCATGTATTTACTTCAAACAGTAAATTTTGTCCACTACCCCTAAATTGTTTTTAAGGAGAGCTCTGTCTCTGACTGGCAGCATTAAATTTGTTGAACCACGGCATTACTTATACCTGGTCATAAGCCTAAAAAGAGGGTGTCAGAACCCCCAAATTTTCCGAGTCATGGATCCCCGATGTAAATGACCCCCAAATGTTTTGGGAATATAATGATATGCATTTCTTATGTGAACCAACTAAATTATTTAATAATATGTAATTCTTCGTAAAATGCAAACACATGTATAATGTGTACTTAATAAAACAGCAATGTCGATTAAGCATGGTTACCAACATCATTGGCATATATATATATATATATATACATAATGTGTGATCAGACCCCCTCCAGATTTTGAAACATGGTTACGCCACTGTACCTGATGGTCACTGGCGAACATAGCCGATGCTGAAACCTAAGCATTCAATTCAAAATAAGCACATTCAATATAATGTCCCATACAAAAAAGCCTTGCAATCTCTATATATACAGCAGGGCCGGCTCCTGCAATAGGGAACTGTAGAGCTGCAGACCCCCCCAAGCAGTTTTTTTTTCATGCCGTGCCCCGAGAGAGAGTTTTCTGAACTTAGCTGGAAGTTTTCCCTACATAACACCACTGGGAGTGAAAGGAACGGTGGCTGGCTGCTCTGACTGCTATTAAAACCAACTCATGTGGGAAACTCTGCCTATTTCCACATCAAATTGTTTTCTTTGAATAAAACGTTCCTGGGGGCTGCTTTGATTGGAGCTCTCGCTCATACAGCAGATATGAATAGTCCTCAGAGTTGTTTGCCAGTGACGTAGCTACAATACATTATCTAGTTGGCTGCGAATGCATCACCAGGCCTTACCGCGGCGATACATTAAATTTTTAGTTTATTCCTTCTTTTATTCAACATGATAATTCTAACAACTGGAGAATATTAGTGTTTCCTAATAACAACTCAGTTGCCGAGATTTCTGCAAAAAAGTTTCACTTATATTTTCTCTTCTGATCAAAATGGGCATGTGAACAAATTGCGATTAAGAATGAAATTCAGTAATGGATAAATTGAAAAACAACAACAAAAAAAAGACTAATTTCTGCAGCAAAAAATATTTGCACAAAATTAATATTTTCACTTACCAGGCACAGCAAAATTTTCACTTTTAAACTCATGTAAATTTTTATTCATCAAAAAACATTGAAGTTGCTCCATTGGCTACATTTACTTTTCTGCTGCATACCTCCCCACCCTCAATATAAGCTGCACATTTCAGTTGAGGTAGTGCTTTATACTTATTTACTTTGAACACAACATTTAATAAAATATAATTGTTTAAAAAAAATTATGAAGTTGGTAAATTTTGAAAACAAATCGTTCTACACTAAATTATAATCATGGATTCAAAATTAAAACTGGATTGAATATGTTTGCAATTCGTATTTATTAAAGAGATGCCTGTGTGCAAGTATCGCAGTAACAACTCATCGCAAAATTGTGGCACACCTTTCAAAATTCCGCAAAATGTTTTTCATCACTGTCCGAGTTGCAGTGGCTGGTGTCAAGTCCAAATTCCAAAGGGAGCATATCAGAAGAAAAAATATGTATTATATTTCTAGGTGTCACAATTGACACCTGAAAACGCGTATATGACGTTAAGTGTGTGTCCACTGTCACACGCATTATTTTTATACCTTTAAAACTGGTTCCCTTAATTGAGTGTGTGTTGCTCTTACAGTATATACATTTATATATCATTTACAACCACTATCTCAATCCACTGCTGGATGAGTCTCCAAGTTTCTTCCAAAACAGTCTGCCTTGAGCCAGTTTCCTTCTTGCTTCCAAATTTCATCCACCCATCTCCCACATGTCATCTTTAGGGTTTTTTTTTTCTTTTCTCCCCTGGCTATCCAGCTTAATATTTCAACTCTCCATCGCTAGCTCTTTCTTCTGGCAATATGTTCATCTCGTTTCAATTTCAGGGATTCTGACATTGTTGTCTTCTACCCTTGTAATTTTTCTCCGATCCACGAGTTCCTCTTTGTATTTTCCCTGTTTCCTTGTTACATCAAACATGATTCTTTCAGTTGTCTACAACCTCGGTATATCTATTTTAGTTGAGATCCATGTCACTGCTCCGCGTAACAACTGGAAGGATGTACTGTTTAAACACTTTTAAGAAATAATGCATCAAACAAAGTTTTATATGCCGATTATTTTCTTCATATATGTGGCCATCGCTTGATATCTGTTGCATAATTCAGGTATCGGTTACCTCTAGATTTTCCATATCAGTCGCTAAATATAAAATCTAAATATTCATTTCTTTTTAAAAAAAAACACATTTGATCAATAGAGTATATATATATATATATATATAAATTATTAAACGGACAGCATCAGCAGGCTCAGCAACTTAGCTTTCGAAGTGATATCTACAAAATTGTAATGCACCCCCTCCATCTCAGCTTACCACTAGCCGCTACTGAATACTGATATACAGTTAAATTTTCTAAACAGCAAGTCTTTACTTGGCATATCCATGCCATTTGTTCGCGTTTTGGTAGGCATTCTTCGAGGAGGTAGCATGATATCAATTTAATTCAAGCGCACGTAAAATTCTATTATTAAAATAAATTTGACGACGCTGCACTCTGCGGCAGACTTAAGACATTTTAGCAAGTTCTGATTACAGTTAAATGTGTTTCCATAATCGTACACTTAAGAAAATCGTACACTTAAGAAAATCGTACACTTACATTTCTTACATCCTATTTTCGTAATCCAGCTCCTGTTGTTTGATGCATAACACTACACAGACACCGTCTGCAGCGCCGCGATGCGGTGTGGGACATATTTCGAACGTAGTTTTTGAGCTCGCACGGCACACTTTCCCTTCTAGACACTATACCTGGACTCTCGCTCGACAGTGTTGCTACGTTGCCTTCTCCGACCGGCGTTGGTCAGCTGCGTCATCACAACGGGTTTCCAGAGCTCCTCAGCACATGTGCTCATCTACTTCTTCATCTGTGGCGACTGATGACGTCATGGACACGTCGACAGCGTTCTTCCTCGACAACAACCATCCTAATCTGCGGTTGCAGCAGCCTTGGCATCTCGTGCGTCCCCTCCGTTGTACAAGGATGCAAGCACTCTTCAGCCTTTCTTGCGTCTTGAGGGTGATGAGCTTCATCAATAAATGTCTAATTTTCTTGTACATTCCAAATTAAAACTTGGCGCAGCTGTAGGCTTCAGAAATTTACGTTCTGGAAGTCTAAGCAAGCGATTTTTCATATCTTCATAGTCTGAACTGTGGAAATGGTCGCTACAAATAATACGACGTGGTTTGGTTAAGATATTATTCTATTACGATGATGAACTTACTTCTGAAAAAATGCAAATATTACACAATTTTATTTTTTAAAAAGAAGAAAATGGCCGGTGATCAATCTAGGGACCCCAATTAAGAATTTTTTTTCATCAACGACTAACACCCCAGGTACGATCCTTAACAACTCCCAGTAAATGGAAGGTGATTCCACCACCACCGACAAGAGAAATTCACATACGACACAAAATAATTTGATTAAGCATATGTTCCAGGTTAACTATAAATTTATTTTGTGCTCCCAGGCACAGGTTGGAAAAATACTTGATACAAGGAAAACTTTAGGTGGCTAGGCCGAATAAAAAAAAGAATTTAGCTATGAATTTTAGAGTCCAGAGTATGTTGACAGTCCTAAATAATCCTCTCAGAAACCCTGGTCTGCAAACCAAGTAATTTTCACCTGTGTGGTTTAGAGGATGAAGGAAGTAAGTGGCACAATTTGGTTATCAGCCTGCCTTACAAAAAATCTTTAAAGAATGTGATCATTCACTCAGAGTGCTAAGAGCTTAATGCTCGATGTGCATATCTGATAACTGTTGAACCTTGAGCTAAATGCTCTTTACAATTTAGATTTAGATGGTTAAGAGTGACATTTTATTCTTTTTTTTTTTTTCACAACACACTGATTTTGATCAGTTACCTGGAAAAATCTCTTTCTTACTTTACAGTACAGAAAACCAAACAAACAAAAATGTCAAGTCACTTTCCTCTCATTTGAGCTAACAAAAAAAAAACCCTGTTCTAACAGGAAACCAAAATTAATATATTTCAATCCATTTCTTTGGTCACTGGCATTAACTAGACATTTTTACAAAAAAAATTACACAATGACATATTACATTTGTTGGTTCTGGCCAGACCATTAATTCCAAACATACATTTGCATTTCTCTATTTTCCTCCCATTTTAATTTCACCTTCCCCCCATTTTTTCTCTCACCCCTGAATTTTAACCTTTTACATCATTCCATTTCTGATCAAGACACATAATTTATTTATTTTTTTCAATTTTAGGTGGTACTCATTTTTTTTTCTCTTTGTTTCTCCTCCTCCTTAAATTTTCCTTTTGATGCCGAATTGGAAATTGGTGTTTGTGCTGTCGCTACGAGAGCCGGCACGCCGTGGAAACGGGGCCTGATGCACTTATGATGACATGGTAGGATTTTCCCTCTTCTCCTTCCTTTCTTTTATTCTTTTTTCTTACTTACTCCCGATGCCGGCCTTTGAGGAGACTTTCTCTCTCACACGGCGACAGGCGGCAGCGATGTTACCGAGCGAGTTACGAGGCGTAATGCCCGCTAGTGCCTCGGGACGATGTCAAGCACTTTTTCGCGCCATCTCGGCAGCAGAGTAAATCTTGAGCCATGAAAAAATTTGAAAAGAAAAGGATCGTTCCTACCGTTCTTGGGCCATCGCGGCCGCACGAGGTTACGGCAGTTTCGGCATCCGGACGTCCGTCGTTCGGACTCCCCTCCTTTACTCGATTTATTTTTTTATTTTTTTTTATTGTGGGACTCTCCCTTACGAAGTCTGGTATCGAAGTGTGGAGCAGCACGCAAAAATTCTCCGCTCCTCGCCGAATCCTTTGCGCACGCGCCCGAAATGGCGGAAGGCAATTGGCCCGAAGTTAAGTCAGAAGGCGGAGAGAAAGACGCAATTCCCAGAAATCGCTGGCTTGAACTTTGACATACGAAAACGGGCGCTGCGGTGAACCTCGCAGAATTCCGCCCAAATCCTGACGTGTTCCATGTGCCAAGCGAAAAATGCCTTCTCGAAGTAAACAAGAGCATAAATAAATCGGACTTTCTGCACTGGTAAAGCTGGGAAAACGTCCTCCCAGATGCCATTCTACGAATTTATCGCTTTTAGAAAAGCGACACCAGAAACTGTAGCCATTTTCGTTCTTTCTTTCTGAACAAAGACTTTTAGAGACCACCTTTACAAAAATTCATTAAACAAATTAACTAACATTAACGAACATCGTTACAATTAACTTCGTAACGCATAAAAATCGAATTCTCTCTAGCTACAGGTACGACGATCGGAATTACGAAAAAATAGCGTAACGCAACGATGTGTTATTTTGCCCTGATGCATTAAGCCACAATTTTATTCTTTTACTAAATGACTATTAAATATCATTGACGATAGCGCACGCGCAATTAATTTACGAAAGTCACTTCGTTACGGAGCGATCGCCGACCCGCTTTTTCTATCAGCCGCTGAATTATACTATCACTAGTTAATACCAAGTAAGATTCATACTAAAACCAACTAAATATTAATACTAAGCAAGATTTTAATTACGAAAGGTTACTAAATTAAGCCCGATACACACAACGACGATTTTAATACACGCTACTGACATATGGCATAAACACGCGATTTTCTCATTAGATACCACTACAATAAGATAAAATACTTCAAACACTACATGTTTACAAATTACTTTTCCATTATTAAAGCTTACAGAATAATACAATAAAAGAAATCGCGATAACGACGGTAAATACGGAACTACAACTTTACGATTTTTCTTTTTATCGCAATGTTATCCCGACGATCAATAACGCCGAACGCCGCGGCGTCGCCGATAATTTTAAACTGATATATCTAACAGGTGATGCGTAACATCACAGCCTCTCCTTGACAAATGTCAACCCCGCCTTCTCGTGGTACATCCTGTTCCCACTAAAGGGGCTCTGACGACCGCCAATAGCGGTATAACTATACCATCGGGATTAGAGGAAATTCTATCCCACACTCACCAACCCGCTTGGCCAGCGTGGTGAGTTATGGCCAAACCCCTCCAAAATGATTCCACAACTTAAATCTTGGCCCTCAGTCTCCGGCAGCTGGAATGTACCTGGCCAAGGCAGCGGCCAGTGCGACATGAAGGCAGAGGGTGCTAAGAATCCCCGGAGGACCGGACTAGGCTGCCATCTGATGCTGACCTTGGCTACGTACAACGGACGCTCCCTATCTTCTGATTCAAGGCTTCTTGAATTGGAAGAGGAACTACAAAGGATCAAGTGGGACATCGTGGGGCTAAGTGAGGTAAGGAGAAAAGGAGAAGATCTCATCGAACTGAAAAGTGGACATCTCTTCTACTATCGTGGGACAGATACTGGCAGAACTAGTGGTGTTGGATTTATAATAAACAAGAAACTGAAGGATAAAGTGGTAGAAGTTGAAAGTTCCTCTGACAGAGCTGCACGACTCGTTATCCAACTATCGAGAAGATACCAGGCTCAGATTATTCAAACATATGCGCCCACCACAAGTCATCCTGAAGAAGAAATTGAAGAATTTTATGAGGAAATTTGTCATCTAAATAATAAAGGTAAGCAGCACTTGAAAATAATTATGGGAGATTTCAATGCAAAAATAGGGCAACGGCAACAGAATGAAACTTCAGTAGGTAAATTCGGTCACGGCAACAGAAACCAGCGTGGAAATACTCTCGTTGAGTTTGCAGAGGCAGAAGGGTTTTTCATCTTGAACTCCTTCTTCAAGAAAAAGCCACACAGGAAATGGACATGGAGACATCCAAATGGGACGACAAGTGAAATTGATTTTATTATGTGTAACAAAAAATTCGTCATAGAAGACTGCAGTGTGCTAAACAAGTTCAACACAGGTAGTGACCATAGATTGGTGAGATGTAAGATGCACCTCAACACCAAACTTGAACGTGGCAAGCTCATAAGACAAACAAAATCTATTGACATAACCAACCTTAAAAAACACCATAATACCTTCAAATTGGAACTGAAGAACAGGTTCTCTGCTTTAGAAGGCCTAACATCGGAAGAAGTGGACATCTCTGAAGTTAACAGAAAAGTAACCAAAGCTCTTATGGAAACAGCAACAAAATTAGCTGGGTCTAAGAACAAGTTGCATGTAAACAAATTATCAGGAAAAACGAAAATGTTGATGCAAAAAAGAGAGATGAGGACAACTAAAGAAGATGTGACTTCCAAAGTGGAATATATAGAGCTATGCAAGACAGTAAGAAAAAGTATCACTGAAGACGTAAGAAAATTCAACTGTGAACTAGTGAGGAAAGCAATTGAAAACAACCAAAGCCTAAAGATAGCAAAGGGACATCTCAGTAAGGGAAGAAAACAGATTATGGCACTGAGAAAAGAAGATGGTTCTGTAACAAGAAATAGAGGCAAAATTTTGACAAGAGTGAAAGATTTCTACTCCAAATTATATGAAAGGGATGATACATGCACTCCAGACATCATGAAAGATACCAGTACCAGAGTTCCTACAGTCCTTCCAGCAGAAGTTGCACATGCAATCAAGAACATGAAGCGGGGAAAAGCTCCAGGAGAAGATGGAATTACTGTAGACATCATACAAGAAGCAAGTAGAGAAATTGAAACAGTACTCGCCCAAATTTTCACTCGATGCCTTAATGAAGGAAAGATTCCTGAGGATTGGAACACCGCTACAATGATCCTGCTACATAAGAAAGGTGACATTGAGGATCTCGGAAACTACAGACCTATCAGCCTCCTATCAGTAGTTTATAAAATCTTCACTAAAGTTCTTTCACACCGCTTGAAGGTAACACTGGACATGGCTCAACCGAGAGAACAAGCTGGATTCAGGAGTGGCTACAGCACAATAGATCATATCCATGTACTGAGAGAACTAATTGAAAGAGCGAGGGAATATGAACTTCCATTGTGCATGGCTTTTATCGATTATGAAAAAGCCTTTGATTCGGTGAAACCATCAGCAGTTACAATGGCTCTGAAAACCTGCGGTATTGAAGATGCATACATTAATATTATTAATAACATCTATGAAAATGCAAGTGCAAAGATTCGGCTGTTTGAAAATACAACACACATAAAAATTGGAAAGGGAGTGAGACAAGGTGACACCATATCTCCGAAGCTCTTTAATGCCACATTGGAGAGTGTTTTTCAGTCGCTGAGCTGGGAAAACAAAGGGATGAAGATTAATGGAGATTATCTATCCCACCTTCGTTTTGCTGATGACGTAGTCATTTTTGCAACTACCCCATCAGAGCTGCAGAGTATGATCCAGGAACTTGCTGACAAGAGTAAAGAAGTGGGATTAAAAATGAACTTTCAGAAGACAAAAGTGATGTTCAATGCTTTTACAAGAAATGAAGATTTATTGATTGATGGAGAAAAGCTGGAGATAACAGACACGTACGTTTATCTTGGACAGCAGATATCAAGTGAGGGTCACATTGAAGAAATTAATCGGCGTACAAAACTTGCCTGGAGAGCTTTTGGAAGAAACAGCATAATTTTCAAGAGCAATATGCCATTATGTCTTAAAAGAAAAGTGTTTGATCAATGCATCCTTCCAGTGCTTACGTATGGTGCAGAGACGTGGACCTTAACTAAAAGAGATATACAAAGACTGCAGACAACTCAAAGCAGCATGGAGAGGTGCATGCTTCGTGTAACCAGGAGAGATAAGAAGAGGAACTCGTGGATCCGAAAAATGACAAGAGTGGAAGACATCATGATCAGAGTTAAATCCCTGAAATGGCAATGGGCTGGACATACTGCCAGAAGGACAGATCATCGATGGACAGCCGAAATTTTAGATTGGATTCCAAGGGACAGGAAAAGACCCAGAAGAAGACCACATGGGAGATGGGTGGATGAAATTCGAAAGTATGCAGGGGTTACATGGAGGAGACTGGCACAAGACAGACCGTTGTGGAGGAAACTTGGGGAGACCTTCGTCCAGCAGTGGATTGATAATGGTTGACAATGATGATGATGATGACATCTAACACTATACATATATAAACTGCACTATACACTTAAGAAACTAAGGCAAATCAATTCATATACACTACATCATATACTGCACTAAAATAAACTTCACTATATCTCTTCCCTGAAAGTAAACAGTGCACTAAAAAATGCAATGGAAGGAAGAAAAAAACATTGCATGAAAGAACAACAAAAAAACCCAGCAATATAGCATGATGTCAAACTTCCTTAAATCTACTTCCCAGCTAGTTACACATCCCTTAACTAGAAACAGATATCACAAGGCTAACTTACCTAGACCTATTCACATAAATTTAACTACATACACAGAGATCAACACTTCACAGAGAAATCAGAAAGAAAAGAAAATAAATGAAAAGAATTTACTTGATTTTTCTTTACTCTTAAATCTTTTTTTTTTCTAACTCCCTCCTTGCCAAAGGGATTTGAGATCATCTCATGACAAAAAATCTCACTCTCATTGAGAGTGCGTGGATCTGGTGATGGTTTTTCCGATCCAAAAATATTGGCCCATTAATTTAGAGATCGGAAAAACGTCAACAGATCACAAATTCTTGCTGTTTCAATTTTAAAATTATCTGCACGCTTATATTTAATAATCCATTCCTTTATCATGTCCTTGTTATTCACAGGGAAAAAGTGATAAACCACACCACGGTCCTTGATTTTCTTACGTGTATTTTTTACAACTAGCCACAGCAGAAGATGAACGATTTTATGTATTAAAATGAGTATAAAAAAAACGTTTATTCACAAAGAAACACGAGTAACAAAAAAATCCCTCCTCTCGCAGGTTTAGTACCAACAGAACAGAAGAGACTTGCGTGGAAAAGGGCCTGTCCTTGCCATGACGTCACAGTGGCCATAAACCACTCTTTCAAAGGAGCTTAGATTCTCGTCCTCAAAGGAATGACCCAGCCCTTCTCTTCTATGGCCCTGGTACCGATAGGCCCCGATCTGCTGGAGACCACTATCAACGCCTTGCCTCTATCCTCAGCAAAAATTTTACAAAATTTTAACGGGTACTTCATGTGAAACTGGTGAAAGAAATAGCCATGAGATTTTGACGGCAGTTGTGAAGGAAGTCAGTCTTTATCGCGTAGACAAACCATGCAACCGGCATTCGCCGGGGAGTGTATATATCTGGAATTGCGATTAAGACCATTTCGGACACGCTATTGGTTCAGAGCTGTTTTGGAGACTGCGAGTAAGCGGGGCGTATGAGGAAAGTCACGTAACAGGAACACTAGTCTTTTAAAATGGGAAGTTCTGCTTGCTAAAAAAAAATTCCCTCTGTGGTCATTTAACATATGTAACAAAAGATTGTATTGAATAATACTGCCAAGTAAGTTTGTCTACGATATCATATGCAGTATTTGCATATAGACTTCAATAAATGTCTAATTGAATATCAAAGACTCAGTATCACTCAATAGATGACAGCACGTCAGTTGAGTACCCATCCCGATTCGCTTTTTAGCATCAAGGTTGAAGAACAGGCTATAACATTAACGTAGAAGACAATAGACTTTTGGTGATTGGCCAGTGGGCGTTAGGGACGATTTTAGCCGTTAGATGGCACTGCGTCGCAAGGTATAAACAACTCAGTTTCCACGCTTTTTTTTAATTGCTGGATTGTGTATGTTCGTCGTTTTTCCTTGTGTTTATTTCAAAAAAACCTTACAGTTATAAAACCAACCTGTTGTTTTCACAATAAAATCCAACTCATTTTCAAAATGGTTTACTGCTGTGTGCCGATGTGCCCATCATCTGAGAAGAAAAACGAGGGATTTTCATTCCACGAGTTCCCCTTAGATCAGAACCTAAAGCAACTGTGGCTGAAAGCAATATCTCGTCAGGATTTTGCTTCAAATGACAAGTCACTTTCAACAACTGTTGTTTGTGGTAAGCATTTTCATTTTGATAATTATGCACCAAATTCAATTTTAGAAAAAAAAAAAAAAAAAATCCCCTCAGCTATATAAACTCATATTTAAGTAAAATAGTGGGCAAATGTGTAGATATGAGTCTTAAATTATTTCATCGGAAAAATGTTAGTACCTGGGAAAAGTGCGACGTACAGATTTTAGATTATGGAAATTAATGACAAATGGTGCAGAAATTTCTTGTTTTAAATGTCTTTTTGAAGATTTTTATTGTAATATTTACGTGTAAGTGCGATGACATGAAGAGACGCTGCGGTAGGCCTAACGCTTGCTATCGGGACACTTGACATCGCGGTAGCGATGCGTCAGGCTTACGACAGCGTCTCTTCACAGCATCGCACTTACAAGTAAATAAAAATCCTTAAAAGGCATTTAAAATACGAAATTTCTGCACCATTTGCCATTAATTTCCATACTCTGAAATCTGTACGTCGCACTTTTTCCAGGTACTAACAATTTTTTGACAAAATATTTTAAGAAGCTAATCTACACATTTACCAAAATCTCAGCCCTAGATCGTTGAAGAATAAAGGAGGACTGAGATTTACACATAAATTACACCAGTTCTTACAGAGAAATTCTCTTGCCCAAGTACTACGAATTCAGAATGTATGATTGGAGGTTTAACGACCACCGTGAAGAATTCAGAATGTAAATATCCATCTGTTCACGTGAAAGTGAATATAAATAAAATCTCAAATGTAAATAATGATAACGGAATCAATGTTTATTTATGCGAACCATGTCAATAAATGGCGCTGAGTCCCAACTCATCTTTTCTGACATATATCGTTGTTCAATTATCGCTAAGTTGCGATGAACATACTTTTTACGTGGCTACGATATTCTAATTCGGTTGACATTAAATGTCTGTAAATACTGTTTCACACGTTATACAAGTTCAGCTATCGGGAGATTGCAAAAGGACATTAACGTAGTATTGGCAATTGAAGTCAAGTATAATAATAATAAGTATCTATACTTACAATATTTATAGTGGCTGTAGGTGCTTCATATGTGTGTCATCCAAGAATGTGAATTCTTTCAATTGTTTTCTGTCCTCGCTGTTTTTGAGCCTTGTTAGGATGCAATTCAATATCCGGCCTGCGTCGTCTGCTGCACTAGAGCAACGCGGAATCACTGGTAATATGACGCTTCCTGATTGATATAGTGCTTGCTACCATCTATCGGGCGACATGAAAAAAACCGGTGAGAGGTGTATCCAGGATATGGATGTCGGTGAGGTATTCTGGCTGGGCCTTTCGAGACGGACGATTTAGCTAGAATTCTGAAACATTTACAGGGACGGAAGAGACGAGTTTCATGCAGAATGAAAACCTGTCGTTCTGGCATATAATTAAATAAATTACGTCCAGGAAAGATCTGTTTTATGATCCAAATCATGACCTCAAAGCAATGTTCTGACGAAAGACTACAGTTCCGTCGGAATAAATATTCCAGAATGTGGTCTGCCAAATGAAGTTTGTGAGTTCTATCACTAAGTTACCGTTTGAGAGGTCGCCAGTTGCTCTCAACACCTTGGGTATGAGCCCCAGTAGTAGTATCCACAAAGTTCAGTGAGACAGTGGGGGCGGAACCGCCCGCCCGGTCAATAATTTTAGCCAATATTTTTATTTGGCATATTTGCAATTTTTTGTTGAGATGTGCCATAGAAAGTCCCTCTAGGTAAGTGGTCCTAATCCCTAACAAAGCTCCTTAGGCATTGTTTTTCTTCTGTTTGTTCCGGGAAGCGGGAAGGGAGGGGGTGCACCACTGTCAGCTAGTCGATGGGCTACAGGCAGTCTTCCATCCCTAATTTAGGTCCACTGGTTTCAGGAAAAGGGAAGAGCCAGTGCCACAAGACCAGCGAAATATCTATGCCTCATCGGGAATAGAATCCAGATCCACCTCGGGAGAATGGTCATAAAGCCAAAAGGCAGCGCTTAGACTGCTAATATGGCGTGCCCCCGAAGCGGCTACGCCATATTGTCCTCAACGCGTCATAGTAATATGCAGGGAAAATGTTTTCCATTTCTCCTTTAATATTTGCCTGCTGTCCGAGTGGTCTAAGCACTGGCTTCTGACCATTCTTTCGAGATGAGTCAGGGGTTCGAATCCCGGCAAGTCATCGTGGATGTTGTTTTTGTTTTAAGGCACTGGCTCTCTTTCTTCCCAGAAAGCAGTGGCCCTAAATTATGGACGTGATACTGCTTATAGCCCATCGAGTTGCTCATAAATTCACAAACTAAGATATATTTCCCTAATCATGAAGTCGTCGCCCCGGTGGCACAGCAGTCTAAGCAACTGCTTTTGATCATTCGCCCGAGATGGGTCCGGGTTCGAATACTAGTGTGGCATGGATGCTGTGTTGTCTTACGGCACTGGCTCTCAATCTTCCCTGGAACCAGTGGCCCTAAATTAGGGATGAGCGACTGCTTATAGCCCATTGAGTTACTCACGGTGGTCGGTAAACTTCCAACCAGAAAAAAAAAAAAAAAATCATGGAGTCCCCTTTGTTCCCAAAGAGATAGGGAGTGTGACTTTATGGACAATTCAGTCAGATGGTTAAACATTTGCATCAGTCTCCTATACTTTGTTTTTAGAAGGTACGCTACTTTGATACCCCTGTTGGAAATTACCGTGGAGGTATAAACACCAAGTAATTGATGAATAAAAATTATCAATGTTACACCTGACCCCAAGCTGGACCCATACTTAAGCTGACCAGATTTTTGAGGACAAAATGGCATGTTGCCCTCAATTTTGCATTGAAATTGAGGACGATTTCGTTTCAAAATGAGAACATGATTGTGAAAAACACCTGGAAAAGCCGAAGATTAGTGAAGAATGTTATGACCTGTACAATAACTGTCCAGTTTCATGGGAAAACATGCAATGAATCTGAAGGATGATTTTCGTATGAAATAAGCAGAAAATAGCGATAAAGTACTATCATGAAGAATTTTCTGATAAATTTACTCATAGGGGCAGTACATGCAAATAAAGTTACATTTTGATTTTGTACTGAAATTTCATTGTGCTTCTGTATGAGAGAAACAGTGGCGCATATTCGAGGCTATGCACAAATAAAAATCAATTGTCAACGGTATTAAGATATGTCTATGCTTTTGCAGCAAAAAACAAAACAAAAAAAACATGCGAATTCGCTTCTTTTGACTAAAGAATCAGTCTGGTGAGCAAAGACCAACGGGGATCATCGTAACGCAACCAGCTCTACCAGTCTTCGCTGTGTGACTCAAAGATTTTCGGTATGATTGCCAGCTAGCGTCTCCATGACAACATGAAGGAGCGGTTGAAGTGTGAATGGCCATTGCTTTGGGCAAGGATTTGCTCAGAAAAGAGAAGACTTAGGACTACATTAGTCACTAGAATTCTCCCGCCTATAACAGCGCGTGTTTTGCGAGAGTTGTGTGAAGTGTCAATGAATTAATATCAGTGATATTATATCTTAAATTGGAGGCTTTGTTGTATTTGAACTGTTTTGATA
Organism: Macrothele yani; assembly: GCA_039090855.1. Classification (NCBI taxonomy): domain Eukaryota; kingdom Metazoa; phylum Arthropoda; class Arachnida; order Araneae; family Macrothelidae; genus Macrothele; species Macrothele yani. The sequence goes on from CM077029.1 coordinate 1,996,340, forward strand.
AATTTTGTGAAAGCTTTCCTGAACATCTAGTGTCAGAACTTGAAGAACCTTATGCTTCAAATTTTGATACAGTTCCGACTCAAAAATGAACTGAAGGTATTTCATTCCCTTGATGAATACAGAACGAAATCAGTAAGAGACCTTACTTGATACATGAAGTTGAATAAACTATATATTTTTTTATTGGAGGTTCAACGACTACCGTGAGCAACTCAATGGGCTATAAGCAGTCGCCCGTCCCTAATTTAGCGTCACTGGTTTCAGGGAAGGGAGAGATCCAGTGCCGTAAGACAAACACAACATCAATGCCTCACCGGGATTCGAACCCGGACCCCTTTCGGACGAACGATCAGAGGCCATCGATTAGACCACTGCGCCACTGTGTTTAGTGAGGTGCACAAATTAGCAGAACTAATATTAAAGTTTCCATCAACAGCTGCAACTGCTGAAAGAAGTTTTTCTACATTAAAAAGAATCGAGACATATCTTAGAGCCACACAAGGACATGTACACTTGAGAAATTTGGCTGTTCCGTCAATTGAGAATCTTTTTAAATACGAAAAAGTACTTGGAAGAAACTTTGTACGAAAACGTAACACTCAAGTTTACACAAAAGTAAAGTTCATGTACTAATAAAATACTCAAAAGGTAAAGTGTTAAAATACTAATAATCATAATTATTTGGTTTTATGTTAGCAATAGCATGTAGTACCTAAAAATGGTGAGATAGCCGAGGTCTCGGACCCAAGATACAATACTGGAGAAAAAATGCCTGAAGTTAAAAAATTACTATACACTGAGCGGACAGAAATCATGTAATGCCTGTGTGTTATCTCTATGAGAAAACATATTCCAAGTCCAATAACTTCACTTGAAGAAACACTTTAATGAAAAATGTAATAAGCTAAAGTTATAGAACTCTCAGTGGAATCTACCAAATGCAACCAAATTTAGCACCAATTATTTGTTTAATTGTAAGAAAGTGTTTCCTAAAAAAATGAGATTTATTCCCCATCCAATAAACATTTTAGTTAAATCCATTTAAAACAAAAACAAAATAACACCACGATTATCGTGATGACTTTGTTTGATGTTTCAGCATGTCTCCCATTAATATTGCATGATTTCTAACTTCATTCGAGAAAAATTCATCCGCTTCAGAAAATAGTTCCATACCTTTATGAGCCGACTTTCTTGCAATTAAATAAGTAATTCATGTTAAATTTTTGGTAGATTCATTTAAATTCTATGACATTATTTAGTTTAGTGAATTTTTTCCCATTTCAGTTTTTTGTGAAATTTCAAAAATTGAGGACAAAGAAAAAAAAAATTGTGGACATTTGACATCTCAATCAGTTTTTTCGAAATTGAGAACGAAACATTAAAAATGAGAACTGTCCCCACAAAAGGAGGACGTCTGGTGACCCTAAATAACTGCTAAAACGAAAGGAATCTGAAGCGGTCTTATGAAAATTCAAAATGTCCGATGGTTATATAAGCCATCAGTTGATGTGTTAAAGTTTGATTTGTGTAGGTCATTCCTTTAATCACACATGAGTCTAGTCTATACTTGCCATTGACTTTCCTCCATGATGCTAGCAATAGAGCAGAAAGCAATGAACTTAAAATACTTCAGGGGTTTTCTGAAAATAGTTGATTTTGGCTGTTTTTTGTAGGAAATAGTAGCCATAGTCGCCTGTCATCAAAAATAGTAGCAAGTCACCTATTAGTCGCCACTGACAGTTCTGTTAACTGTTTAAACATATTTTACCGAATTCGTTTATTGTGATAATGTATGTTCATATTCATGCATCGGTCCATGCAATGTGTTAATCCAGACTGGCTGATTGATAATCTTCCTGTACCAAAAATTACTTAAAAAGTTAAAACTACAGGGCTCTAGGTAACCCCTGCACTTTTCAAGACACTCCTGACTTCCTGAACCCTCCCCTACCACCACAAGACATATCCTCTCTTGTGTTCAAAATCCTGGGAAAACTACTGTGCTCAGGGTGTGCTGAAGCAAACCTTGTGGGGTGGGGGTGCACATTGTGCTAGTTACGCCACTGATGGTGGGCAGTGCCCATCGCTAGCCCTGAACATGATCGGAGACCTCTGGAGCAACTCAGTCATATTGTTCTGGTATTAATTCCATTGAGGTAGAAAATTTCCTCCTGGTGAACCACTAGAAAGCTCAGGAGGGGACTTTCTACCTTGTAGCGATCCCCGACAATTGGTCCAATGCTGATTTGTCCAAAGGGGACAACTGGTCAACTGCCGATAGGTCTAATGGTACGATTGGTCCAATGCCAATTCATCCAATTACAACTGGTTCAGTGTCGATTCATTCAATGGTATCATCCCACTAAAGGCCATTTTTCTAGCTTTTAAGAAATTATTAATAAATTAAGCTACTCTCCTCTTTATTGTGTTCTCAGAAATAATTTCCATCCCCAGAATTTATCTTAACCAGATTTTACAGATTACTGAACATATATTAATTTAGTAAATGTACAAGGTTTGAAGTCTAACATCTGGTTCTAATTTTTAATGCTTAAACAGTTCGAATTGTCAATGCTTGAAAAATATTGAAGTTGTTTACAAAAAACATCTACCAAATGCAAAAACATATAGAAACAGGAAGAATGTTTCTATTTCGGATACTCTTATTGTTTCATAAAGTATTAAGGTTTTACAAAAGAAAAAAGTATTTCCACTGGTTTTAGGAGCTTTGCAGGTTCTCACTAACACTCAGTAACATCAGCAACTGTTTCCTTACTGTATTTTTAAATCAGTGAACTCAGTGATCCTATTCTTAGGTATCAAGCCTTCCACATAAAATATCAAAGATAAATAAATATGGAGAGGCGATTGAACAGGGTGGGGACTGGTAACTTCATTTCTGCAGCTCGGCTGCCATATTTTCTAACAAAATTGTGAAATTGTAAAAGCTGCACCTGGTACATGCTGAGTGGACTGTAGAATGAAAGCAACATACATTTTTAAACACTTTAAAAAAGAATTCATTGCTGCTGCTAGCTAACTTTATTTTTCCACTTTTTTATCTCACTAGAGCACTTTGATAATGCTTGTTCAGTTGAATAAACAAATCTTTCAAGACAATGACAAAAGTGCACATAAACAAGAATGATAAAATGAATTTCCAAGTTGAATGAGCATGTCTTTTGAACCAAAGGAAGTGTGATAAAAATGTAATAATGATCAAATATTTATTAGCATGTGAGATCTTAAGAGTTTTTGATATCTCCCAAAACTTTTGTCATAAGAGAAATAACTTCCGCTACAGTGAAAATGTGTGCAAATGTTTCGTTGTACTTAATGGTATCGGATACAAATAGAATTTTTCAATAGATAGAAAAATATCACACCTATTTTCTGTAATTAACAGGAAAAGCACAGAAATGCAAATGCATGGCAAAGATTATTTTGCAGTGGAACTGTTGCAACTGTTTCCAATAAATGTATGGCAACATAACAAACACTTCTTTATCTTAGTAAATCGTAAAACAGAAATTGCCTCTGTACAAATAAAGGTAACTTGATCACGCTAGTAGTATCTTTGTTTCCCTCTGTACCATATTTTGATTCCTACATGCTCCTCATGAAGAAATTGATTCTTCATTTTGAACCCCCGGTCCTCTTATCAAAGATCTTTATGATTGTTTCCACACTATTCATCAACACAGTTGTTTTGTTTTCAACAAAATTGTGTATAGGCAACAATCTGGTCTCCCCATGGGCTCACCTCTTTCCCCTCTGCTTGCTGAAATCTACATGCAACATATTGAAGTTTCCATCATTCCTCAACACCCTTTTCAAACTTGCCTATGGTTAAGATATGTAGACGACATTTTCATTTGCTGGCCACATTCCGAGTCTGAACTACAGATACTGATCAACTCCATTACGGAAAAATTTCCTTCCATTAAGCTCACCATATCTAAATAAGTAAATCACAAAATTGATTTCCTGGATGTATCTATCAGCAGAAACGCTGATCTCTCCATTACTCGTTCCGTCTATCGAAAACCTTCTGCGGCCACTAACATCATTCCCTACAAATCTTGCACCCTGCATCTCTACAAGCTTGCAGCATTAAAGTCATACATCCACAGGGCTCATATCATTTGCAACAACCAACTCTCTCTTCAAGAAGAACTCTCCAAAATTTCTACAATTGCCCTCTCCCATGGTTTCCCTGCTGTTACAGCCAACTCCCTCATAAAGAAATATGAAAACCATTCGAAAATCGAATGCCTCCTTCCTCACAAGAAAGAAGACCTGAAATTCTGTGGTTCTGTTCCTTACCATCCTTCCTATGCTTATAAGTTACAGATTCTTTTTAGAAGTTTTGGTTACCATCTTGCCATTAAATCTACCCCAAACATCTTGAAACTTCTACAAAGAGATAGGGACAAAGTTGAAAGCCTGAACCTCCCAGGAGTTTACTGCATTCCTATCTCTTCTTCTACTGGGGATAACTTATACATTGGAAGCACATACAGGAGCATTAGCCATAGAATTTTAGAACATAGAAAAGATGTTTCGAAAGCCAATCCTAATACTGCCTTGTCTATTTTGACAATGGAAGACACATTTGCAGTTCCCCACTGGAACGAAGCAAAACGAATTGCTTCTTTTGACAATCGTTTTGCCCTCCGTTACCGTGAAAGCATAGAAATTATTTTCAACTCAATGACTTGCAACTCCGAATCTCCTCTCTACATTCCGTTGATCTGGAGATCAATTCTAAGTTTTGGCAACAAAAATAGGAAAAATTCAAATGTAGAATCTGGCAACAATCTTAGTCCTCCATTGGCATGATGAAGACCTAAGATAAGGTCTAAAGCTTCCAACTTACGAACTTTTTGTAAAAGTTTTCAGTTAACGTAACTAGCGTGATCAAGTTACCTTTATTTGTTAATATTGTTACGTGTTTTGCCCATAATCGTCATTGCCTCTGTATAACCCAAGAGAAATTATAAAGAAATGTAAACAATCATAAATGCATCTGAGAAAGCATATTGATCGCAACATACTCTGGTTTCCTCGTCAACACTGTAAATGGTAATGTTTTGTAGAATATGAAAAAATGCTACATGATTTTGTATGTTTATTCTATTTCACTGCATGCATTCATTAGTTTATTCATTTCTCATATTTGCATTGCAAAATGGATTTTCATTTTCATTATAATGAAATATCCCTGTTACAATAAATTTTAAACCTTGTCTTTATAGAAGATTCACTTTTACATTGTATCAGAAAAGCGCCATAGTATGCTCTCACATGACACTCTTCCAACAGTACACGGAGTCAATGACAGTGAAATGGTAAGTGCACTTTAGCTAACTGCTGCCAAATCATTGAGCTCACTTTGCCTCCCCTCCCCTCAGGAATGTTATAGTCATGAGGTCAGTTCGGCTGGTGAAACACGAATACCCCACAATCACATCACACACCACAGCTCCACTCACAATAGCACTGGAACCCCCGAAACAACAACAAATCCAACAGAACCTTTGAAGACTTCTGACATATTGTAACGTACCAGGAGATGTGACGTACCTGCCAGCAGGACGCACATGACATAAAGGCAGACAGGAATCAGAATAAACGTCTGCATAGCTCAATTGGTAGAGCAACTTATTCCGGAATGAGGGGACCCGGGTTCGAACCCCGGCGCGGATAAAAATGACGGAGAAATTTACTTCGTTATAATGGCGCCCGAACTATCCGGATGACCCGACCGTTCAAAATCTCGCAATGGTGTGATGTTCTTTCCACACCGCGAGATAGGAAAAATAAGAGAATCCCTTCTCCAGCACTTCGAAAAAAAATAAAAAATAAGGGGGAGATGATGTAACGTACCAGGAGATGTGACGTACCTGCCAGCAGGATGCACACAACATAAAGGCAGATAGGAATCAGAATAAACGTCCGCGTAGCTCAATTGGTAGAGCAACTTATTCCGGAATGAGGGAACCCAGGTTCGAACCTCAGCGCGGATAAAAATGACGGAGAAATTTACTTCGTTATAATATTACCTCCGCTAGGCCCTACTCACTGGACATGCATCTTGAACTGACACACCACACCTATTACACCCTACTTCCATTCAAATAGCCCCCCCCCCTCATTCACTTCCACAGAATCCATAAGCTGAAAAGAAAGGTTACTGTACATAAAATAAAATGCTGCCCCCCTTGCCAGTTGCCAATGCAGCAGGTTCAGAGGAAGGTAAAGTGCTGAAAGAGTCAACTCCACAATAACAAAATCCTTTTTTTATTGTTTGACGGTTCGATCTACTTCCACATGGACCATGCGTTGTACCTTGCTTCGCCTGGGGCTCCACAGCCAGAGACCAATGAGAGTACCCATGATGATACTCGTCACCGCAAACAATGCCTCACATAGGCCAAAAAACGTTGGCATTGAACCCTCAACAGAAGGAAGAAGGTTGTCAGGAGTGACTAGTCCTGCTTCCTGCTGAACTATACTTATGGCTGGGTTCACATATAGCGTAAACAGCACGAATCCCTATCATTGGTTGCACAGTTGGGGTTCAACAGGCTGGTGGAGGTTTTGTTCTGGTCTAGGGAACTTTTCCTAGCAAGCCCTAAGTCCATTGGTTATCATCCCACAAACACAGATGCTACAGGGACCTGTTAGCCGACCATCTACATCCATACCTGCAGGACATTCACCCAGACCACAGTTCCATCTTTCAACAGGATAGCGCACTGTGTCATCGGGCTTGTATAAATACTGAGTCATTGGATGAACATGACAATGAATTTGCCACATTGCCTTGGTGCCAAAACTCCCCTGACTATCAAAACTGAACATTTGTGGGATACTAGAACACGGTCTGAGAACTGCTGATCCTCCTCCACGTAAAGAGCATGGACTGACAGAGTTGTGCAGCAGACATGGGTCAAGTTGGCATGGAAGATGTTCAACACCTTGTAGAATCTGTTCCTAGGCATCTGTGAGCCGTGACTGCACTAAAAGGTGGACCAATGCATTATTAGGTAGGTACGTGTTCCTAACGCAAACCTAACTCAGTATAAAGCTAATACATAATTAAGACCTCATCAAAAGGTAAGGGGTGGTTTCCGGGTCCCAGAGGCAGATGACCCCCTTTGTCTCATACTAGTTACGCCCTTGCCGGAGTCATTTGTTCCACCTCCTCTGGGAACGTCCTGTGGTATTACTCTCTACTCTTTGGCACTCCAGTAGTCAAGTCCGAAGCAGCTTGCTTACCATCTTTGGAGGACTACACATATAACAATTCAGGCACTGGCGATCGCCACACTCCATAGCTTTATTCACCTCCTTGCACTCCATGGCAGTCTCACATAGAGTTCCCGCTCACTTTTTTGAACTCTCTGAGTTAAGCACTGGGTTGCTGTCGGTGGAAGGGTCCCGAGGCTGACTTTGATGAATAGGGCCCTTTTTCTTTGGTAACTTAGAGAACAGATCTTGTAAAAGACTAGCCTTCTCTGGAATTTGTTCTTTCATTTCGGAAGTAACACTGTGAAATGTATCACAAGGATCACTAGTGTTTTCGTTCTCTGTGAAAGCACTAAGATGACCACAAATATCCTCTTTGTCACCTAAGAGTGAGTAGTTACTTAGAATGTAACAAAATATGTCCTACTTAAGAGTGAGCAAGTGGGCCCCTAGGAGCCATGGGCCTTCATGCACTGATCTGGATCCAGTATTGGTCACCAGCAGAAAATACTGAAGCTGGTGCCTGTGTTTATCAACTAATTTTCGCTTTAGTTTTGCAGCTGCAAATGTAAATATTATTTAAATAGTGTCCAATAATATAGGATTAAGGATCATTTTTATTATATTCACTTGAAATTTCCAGAATGTCAGCAAGAAATAAATTGGAAAGAAAGAGGAAGTTTATAGCTACAGCTAGAGCCACAGAAACAGAAGTGAAAAAGCAGAAAAAAAAAAAAAAAACACACACACACAAAAACCTTTTAGCATCTAATGGAAAGACAATTAACATACTTTATAAAAAGGTATTATATATAAAGGTTTATAATAAACCTTTTTTCATCACATTCATGATTTTTTACATATTACGCTATTTTTTTCTATATTCATGCATATTCCAAAGACATTACCATACTGCTAATGAGATTTATAGACACAGAATGCATAAAAAATGAAAATGTTACATGGTTATGAGGTTAAAGTGTTACAACACAATCACTGACTTCAGTAAAAATCAAAATATATAGATCATATTTTAAAAGTTCTACTTGGGCAGTGATAGGTACAATTTAGCTAGTATAAAATATAAATATATGAGCTTACTGCAAAACTTTTTATATTTTAAATAAAAATACTGTAACACATGTACTTACTGAAAAATGTATTTCTTTTGTTTCAATTTTAAATATAAAATTCATATGTATAATGAATTTTAAATTATTTTCTGATATCTAGGTTGGCTCATTTCTGTTTTCATGAACTTGATTCCCCTACCCTGCAACCCCAACATTAGCTATGTATTCATGAAAGTCAAGCACAATGAAGTTTTTTAATATTAAAACTTACTTTGGCCTTTGACATATGTTTTGGGAATATTCTGGTGAGAAGCACAAAAATGTTAACACACATTTAAAAAACTCACTTCTACTTTAACTATTCCTCATACTCATTAACTATTATTACTGACTCATAGGTAAAATGAACCTGGAATTAAAACAGTTTAAGTTAAAGCTTACAAATCATTTAAAATATCCTAATTACTAACCTAACACCAAAATTATATTTCTTTAATTCAGACAAAGCATTACTACTAATTATCAACTTTTAAATATTCAAATACATTAACAATTAAAAAATTTATAGATAAACTTTAAAAACTTCCTTTTCGCACTCCACACACGGCATCTCTCCCCTGCCGGTAACTTTTACATTCGTTTCCCTCCGAGACCTTTCACTCCTTCCTGGAGCATCTTCAGAAACCACAATTCACAATGTCTACCAATTGACAAGATGACAAAGGGAGCTTCTCACTATCTGTCATGCCAGGAATATGTTTTTTTTTTGACCAATAGTGTGTTAACAACATAGCAATAGGCTCCTATGTAATTCATGCCTGCGCTGCCCTCTTGCAGGAAAGAAACCAAATCTAATTAACAACAAATCTATTACATTTTCGTTTTCTGATGCTTAATTAAAATTTTCCAAGGATCAGGTAAAGAAGTAGGATCATGGCTATTACAAACTTGTTCTTTAATTTTTTCAATACACACTGACTCTGCAATTTAACATTAGAACCTAGCTACACAACTGACACTAAGTGCTGGTGGTTGTGTGGACTGGACACCACTAATGTTATAACAAAGGAATTACAATATTACACTAAATTTTAAAAAAGGAAGTTTACTTTCTAAAGATTTCTTATAAAGAAAGAGGCCAAGAATACATTGCTTACATGTAAGTATGTCTCAGATTCTTGTTACAAGGCAAACTGGATGCCCAAGTGCTATGCCAAACCCATTTTAACTGATCATAACACCCTGGCTTTCAGTGTGCAGTAACAGCACATGGAAAAAAATATAGAATTCAGGTTACATCATACAAAAAAATATCTCCAAGCATGATTGTCTTTGGCCCCAGTGGAATATAGGACTACATTATTTAGCTTTACAGAAGTACTGCAAAACAAACAGAACTTAGTCCCCATCTAAGAAATCATTTGACTCCTGAGGCAAAAAAACCTAACACCCACTCATGCCTAACATATACACAAAAATTGATAAAGAAAGAGAAGAACATATTTCCAATCATGAGAAAGAACCAGCACTAAAGAAACACTGAAACCCTAGGCATGAGGGCCATGTGAACATATGCAACCAAAGAACCTTAGCAGGGCTTGAAAAATATGATGCCCTACATGTCCGGGGCATGTAAATTATTGGACTGGGCAGGTAAAAAGTAATCTAGTTGTCCAGACTGGGCAACTAAATTTAAAAATGAAAAAGTTTGATATAGAATTTCTTACTACAAGAAAAAAGACAGTTGTCACATGTCATGTTTCATTTCACTGCTGATAACCAGAAATTGATTATTGTTATGGAGTGCTAGGACAGAATAATATCACTTCTTTAATTATATTATGCTCTAAGTCCAGATATTGGAACCCTATGTAATTTTGCTCTAAATGTTTTTTACAGTCAGCATTGGGATGCATGCCTTCAGTGTTTAGTGAAAAAGGGCAAAAACTTCAAGGAAAAGAACATGGAACAATCCCTAAATTTCTCAAATACAAATTTCATCATCATCTTAAAACTTGAGATACACAGTTTTGTGCACTAACATTTTGAATACAGATCCTTAAAACAGCTGCAAAGCACATGAAAAAGTTCATATTTTTTAACATAAAAAAATGAGGGTTCTGATTTAAAAGAAAAATTTTCCTGGGCATCTAACTTTCACTACCTGGGCAGGTAAATAATTTTTGCACATGCCCAGCTGAGCATGTAACTTTTCAGATATTTTTCAAGCCCTGCTTAGGCATCATACATATGTATCTTGATGTAATCTACCAGCAGAGGCAGTGTATTAAATTGGCACAATGAAACACTGAAATTTTAAACAGTACATCAAACATGTGTTTCCAATCCTGAAATTCAACATAGAATATCAGTCCTAATGAATGCATACACATTTACTTTCTACTGGAAAGAAAAAAGGTAACTAGTGTATTGTCAAATGAACTCTTATTAATGACGTTTTTCACCATTTTTCGAAAGTTTTACTTCCTGATATTTTTATATGTCATTATATTTTTATCTTTCAAAATTTTACTTGTATCTTAGTCCTCATTTCATTGACAATGATATTCGAACAAAGGACATAATTTCTTAGCATACGCTATGCTTGAGGTAGAAGCTGGATCACCCACGGACATTTTTTTGGAAATACCAAATTTCCCAACTTTGTTCTGCTTTTATGTTTTCACAATTGCATTAGGGGTATGCAAAAGTTTCTATCATTTTAAGGAGACAGCAGACCTACCAACCTCTCAGAACCAAAAAACGTAACACTCAGATAGGAAAATCATAACACGACATATGCTGATAATTTTTGAAGCCTATTTCAGCTATATAAATTCTTGACGATGAGAATGTAGGGATTTTTTCCCTACATCAAAATTTTATTGAGAAACTAATTAAATCTCATCAGCAAACACTTTTATGTTGTTAATTATTAGATAAAAAAATTACGATTACGGGAGAAATCCTCCGCCTAACTTCTGTTTTCAGAAATTTTGAGACGCGGAAAACTTGCATCTTAGGGAGTCTGCAAGATGGTTTAATCGGGTTCTGGTGATATCATTTTTGTCTGCAGGACAAAAATAAATCTGCGATGTGCATCGACCGTCTCTGCGATTCTGCTACAGGGGTGGGTACAAAATAAATCTGTGATGTACGTCGGCTGTCACCGCTATTCTGCTACGGGGATGAGTACAAAATAAACCTGCAGTGTAAGTCGCCCGTCGCCGCGATTCTGCTACGGGGATGAGAACAAAATAAATCTGCGATGTATGTTGGCCATCGCCGTGATTCTCCAATGGGGACGAGTACAAAATAAACTGCAATGTACATCGCCACGATTTTTCAACGGGGATGAGTACAAAATAAACCTGTGATGTACGTTGCCGCGATTCTTCAGCGGGGACGAGTACAAAATAAACCTGCGATGTACGTCGCCTCGATTCTTCAGCGGGGACGAGTACAAAATAAACCTGCGATGTACGTCGCCTCGATTCTTCAACAGTGAGGAGTACAAAATAAATCTGCGATGTACGTCGGCTGTCGACACGATTCTTCTACAGGGATGAGTACAAAATAATTCTGCGACGTACATCGTCCTTCGCGCGAGAAAAAAAAAATTACGATTACGAATGAAATCTTCACTATGCCTAACTTCCGTTTCCGGAAATTTTGAAAGATGGAAACTTGCATCTATGATAGGGAGTCTGCAAGATGGTTTAATAAGGTTCTGGGGATGTCGTTTTTGTCTACAGCACCAAAATAAATCTGCGACGTACGTCGCCTGTTGCTGCAATTCTGCTACAAGGCTTTTGTCTGAAAAGGGAAAAAATGGGGGAAAACATGACTATTTAAATTTTTTTTTAATTTTTGGCTGCAAAATCGTATTAGCATACTGCAGCATGATTTATCATAGTAAATACGATAAAAGCATAACGGTTGGCATTTCTGAGACAGGAACAATCAGGACACCAGTACACATTTATTAAACAAAATATTGGCAGTTAGCATCAGTGACCTTTTGTCACTTCTCAGGAAAAAAATGAATGCCCCTGTGATAAAAGGACTCTGGTTTTGAGCTGAAGAACACAGTGACGAAATTGTTCACCTCTAGAATTGTGGTGAACCGCTGTTGGGCTAGGGCATGTTGGTATCCTGTTTGGAGGGAATGTTGAGGTCTGGCGGCCTGAGTCGACCCAGGATCACTTACGTATATGGGATTGTCGCAATAGACCAATTTTTTATCCCCGGTGACAACCTTCCACAAGAAATTCTGCCCTTGAAACCTCCTCAGTAACGGCATTCAGATGCCCAATCAATGACCAATATTATGCTCCGTTAAAGTATGTGGAACTCACTTGCCAATCTTCTGGATCTTCCCCAAGGCCTGTAGACGCCGTACCACCGTCGATTGAGCCACTTTCAAACATTTCGCTAGTTGTAAGGTCGATTGTGTGGCTTCTTCTTGCAACAGTGATTCCAGCTCCTTGCTTGTGAGTTCCTGAGGTCTACCTGCATGTGGCTTGTCTTCCAAGCTTAGATCACCTTTCTTAAACTTGGCAAACCATTCTCGACACGTCCGTTCACCCATAACCGTTTTGCCATATGCCTGACATATGGAACCGTATGCTTCATTTGCACTTTTTCCAAAATTAAACATAAATAACAAACAGTGCCGCAAATGAACTTTATCGACTGCCATGCTTGACTTCATGTACAAACTGACAGCACGGGTTGCCGGCCAGTTAGACCCCTACAGTGCCCGCTAGAAGGAGCAGCGGAAACTTTTGCATACCCCTAATATTTGTAACACTTCATTCTGATCTGATCACATATTCTACAGGGAATTACATGCACAAAGTTTGAAATTGATTGAAACAGTCTTTTTGAAGTGTTTTAAATCCACAAATGTTTATTTTGGTTAGAAAGCATGTTTTAACTCCCACTATTAGTAGTGAAAAGTTTGAATTTAAGCTATGTATTAAAAAAATCAGAAGATTCAATCAAGTGAAGAAGTGAATTTTCACCAGATGGTTGGATATGTAAACAATAGCCTTTTCCTTTGTTTCTGCCTTGGCCCAATAAAGTTATATCACCATGTGGAAAGTGCATATGATAACTGATAACTTTGGCACAACTTCACACATCGTCTCTGAAGGCTACAATGTGACATCCCCTTTTTGAAAACCAATAACCATCTGAGAGCTACCGTTAAGAGTGGTTAGTTCTTCAACATCCTTGTTGTTTCAAGCAGTTTCCAACATCTTTTGATATTTCATATTACATGAAATGTGCGCAATGAATGAATGAGCAAATAAGTCATTAATTATGCACATTTCATGTAATCCCGACTCATCACAAAATCAGAATTCCAATACAACCAGAAAAAAGTGATGCACTTTTAAAATATTACACTGAACTGCAGGTTGGGAATAAAAAAAGTATTTTAGTGCCACATGTGCCTCAATTAAGCAAGTTTCAAACATGAGGATTTGAATAGAAAATAACAGCGACAACAAAATAAAGAAAATATATTCAAACCATTTCAAAATAATTTATACTGCACAAGGCATTTTTTACAAAATATTTCTATAAAAGATTATTTACATTAAATTATTTAAATAGCACACTTGTTCTATTTATTTCAGACTTGTGAAATTTGTAATTTCAGAAGCTTCTGTCTCAGAGAGTGGCGCAGGAGCTCCTGATAACAGATCTTTACCATCCCTTGATTTAGGAAATGCAATAACATCAGCTATGCTTTTGCACCCACAAATTATGGCAAGTAGCCGATCAATACCTGAATGAAATTAAAAAAAAAAACTTTCAGAAATAGTTTTTCAAACTGTAGTTTGAAGAACAGTTTTCCAAATATTGAGTTATTTTGTCTCCAACATGGAGATCTGTTTCAAATTACTTGATTGTAAAAACAATGTCAGGGGTTTCATATATTTGACCAGACATTATTATGGTCCAATATATGAAACATCTGATTTTGAGAAAGGTATCATGGTTAGATTTGTACTTGGACTGCATTAAACTATGTAACTAAAACAATAGTATAACTATTACACAGGGTGTCCTATATAAAACGCAACACGATAGCAAGAACAAGAAACACATCAGGCAGTATTGTGATGTACGAAACAATTAGGTAAGTATAAAACATAAATGCATGAATGAATGCATACATACATGAAATGTTACAGTAAGTGCTGGAAGTGGTCACCATCTGCCTGTATACAAGCAGATGGTGACCACTTCCTTTCTTTCTGGTCTCTTTTTATCTTTCAGGCTGGTTTTTTTTTTTTTTCCCAAAGCATGCCTCTATTGTTGGCTTGCTTGTTTGGCAGACATGATCATATCCCTTGTGACTTCTACTTTTGAGACACCCCCTACAACACTGACAGCATCATAGACTTGTCGAAGTGCTACAATGGAATCTTCATGAAGGTTTTCTAAAAACGTTTTTCTGTTCACAGAACAGCCCCATTCTACACAGGCATCCCAAGGGATAACCCAAGAACAGGCTAATCTAATTACCAGAACTGGTTACATAAAAATGAGACCATGATGTCATAGAAGAGATGCATTCTGCTGAGGAAATGAGAAATTACCAACACAAAAGTTGTACATGTACTATCATTTTCCATGAATGCACAGGTGCTCGTGCTTCAATTGTAATGAATTAATGGCAATTTAGCAGCACAGAAAACAAACCATGAATTATATACATTAAGATAATACAACAAAGTTTTTTTTTTTTTTTGATTGGAGGTTTAACGACCACCGTGAGCAACTCAATGGGCTATAAGCAGTCGCCCGTCCCTAATTTAGGGTCACTGGTTCCAGGGAAGGGAGAGAGCCAGTGCCGTAAGACAAACACAACATCCATGCCTGACCGGGATTCGAACCCGGACCCCTTACGGACGAATGATCAGAGGCCAACGCCTTAGACCACCGGGGCGGCACAACGAAGTTGTCACAAATGTTTTATTTTTTCAAGCCGACCATGGTTTCGCTGGGCATTGACCTAGCTTCATCAGGACGAATGGCACATAAATATTAAAATTGTATATGACATCATAAATGGTGTTTACAGTCACGTGTTTTGGTAAGATGCTTCCACGCGTTTGATAGAAATGGCGTGGATGCCATGTCATTAACAAGTTGCGAAGACTTCTGATATATATGGAAAGCTTCCAAAATATTAAGTTTGGTGGTTGAATCTGGCTTGTCAATAAGTTTTGCTTCTTCAAAGAGAAATTTGTGGTGCTTTTCGTAACAGTGTTTAGCCATCGATGACTTCTTTAGGTAACAATTCCGAATGTAGGTCTTGTGCTTCTTCAATCGAAAACGCAAGGCTCTATGGGTCAGTCCTATGTACGAAGCGCCACATTCACATGGAATTTGATAAATTCCCCACGAGTTTTTGTCTTCAACATACTCCTTTGATCCTAAAAATCTCATTTTGTTTATGGGTTTAAAAACCACCTTAAAATTTAAGGTTTTGAGAATTTTTGTAATTTTGAAGGCAATGTCACGGGAAAATGGAATAATGACAAAATTCTCTCACAATGGGCGCATCACAGGAGTTAATGAGGAGATGGGCTTCGGTTTCCGGAATTTTGTTAGAGCCTTGTCTATAATGAAAGGGTTGTATCCTCGCTGTACTGCAACACATTTAAGGAAATAGAGTTCTTTTTTCAAACTGTCCTTATCTGAACATATATGTATCGTGCGATATATGCAACTGTGAAAGGCGCTGAGTTTTTGTTGATAAGGGTGATTAGACTTGGCACGTGGAGGTGAAAAAATAACGAAAGGCTTCTGATAAATTGTGGTTGCGAGAGATTGATTTAAGCGAGTTACCAGGACATCAAGGAATGGCAGGCATCCGTTATTTTCAGTTTCGTAGCTGAATTGAATGTGAGGATCAATGGAATTTATAAGTTTGACTAATTACGGAATTTCAGAATATTTTCCCTTCCATGGAATGAAAGTATTGCCTACATATCGTATCCATAAATAAAATTTCACAAGTTTGAAAGGTTTTTCTCCAAATCGGCGCATGTAGATTTCACATAATATAGGTGACAGTGGGCTGCCCATGGCTAGACCTTCCATCTGTTCATAAAACGTTCCACGGAAAGTAAATCTGTTCTGTTTTATGCAAATGTCCACTAGTCTTGTTATTTCCTCAACTTCAGGTTGGCTGTAATGATGCTCAACAAGACTTTATTTTAGGGATTCCAGAGTTCCTTTTACTGGAACATTGGTAAACATGGATACGACATCAAAGGATAGCATTAGTTGATCTACGTAGGGGTGTAGTTTAAGTCGATTGGTAAAAGGTAGATAATTTTGAAGATAAAAACTTCGATAACTTATATGCTGCTGTGCCGATATTACTTACTATAGGCCAGAAAGGAATTCCAGATTTATGTATTTTAGGGAGAGCACAGAATCTCGCACAATGAGCGTATGAAGGTTTAAGTTTGTTTTTTATGTTTTGGCTCATAGTTTCTGATCAATTTCTGTATTTCTTTCAATTGTTTATCTGAAGGATCATTCTTTATTTCTTTGTAAGGTCCATCCGAAATAAGGTTTTTGACTTGGTTATCATAATGATTTTTGTCTAACAAAACCACCTGGCCTCCTTTGTCAGCTCTAGTAATGATTAAATTTGAATTTGAGCACAATTCTTTAAGCGCATTAATTTCTTTGGTTGTTAAATTTGGTCTAGGTAATGTAGCGTGATTTGCGGTTATCACTTGGCTGATACAATGTCTAACTATTTCTTTTTCTTCAAAGTTGAAACTGCTTTGTATTAGAGATTCCTCAACTATGTCTGATACCGGTATCTTTCTTGAGATAGCAAAATTAGAATTATATCGTAAAGTCCTCTTCTCAATTTCAGTGAGACTATGACCAGACAAGTTGACAAAAACTTCATTATCTGGATACAGTATTCCGTTATTATTACTATTGGTATAAGCCTGCTTATTCTTATTACCTGCCATCAAATTTTGGAATTTTCTCCTGTGATTCGATGACATGTTGATACTACGAACTGAAGTGTTTATGTCTAAAGTATCAAAATCTGCTGATTTGTTAGCTAACCAAAGATGTAGATCATAAAGTTCATGTTCCACCTTCGCAATGTCCTTCCGAGTGTCCTTAATAACAGCTCTAAGAATCACAAAAGAAGCATTGCTCACTGCTCTTGTTACGTTCTGAGTAGGTATTAGGTTACATTTCAAGGATATAGAGTTCGGTAAGATGCGATGTCTTTTGCATCGTTGTAAGAAATTCAAATGGTTCAGTAATCTGAACTTCTTTATTCTCAGTTTCAAAAAACGATTGATCGTACTTTTCAAAGTGGTCATATCTTCAAAATTGATCTTTTCTCATTTCCTGTTGTCAATATGGTTTCATTATCTACGATGGTCTCAGCTAGTAGAAAGTTTTCTTTTGTGCATTTCTTTTTTAAAATATTCGTAAGTGGGGGCATGAATGGGAATTTACCACCAAATCATCTTTCCATCTTAGGTTTTACATTGATGTTATTCAAAAATCTTTTAGAATATTTTAATATTGTTTCAATTAGGTTTTTTCTGTATCCAAATTTTTTAGCTGTTTCAATTATCCATTTAATATCTTTTATCTCATTTGTTGTATCGCTTGACTGAGTTAAGGCTCTTTTTACATAAAATTGCAGTGCTGACAGTTTGTACTTCCATGGGCGGCTGGAATTAAATGGGATTATTGCCGGTATGAATGTTGGCTTCCGATACACTGCATATTCTATTTTAGTGTTGTTCCTCAATAAATGTATATCTAAAAAATGCAGTTGTCTATTTACTTATTTTTCAATTGTAAAATGTATTGATGGACGATGCTATTGTATTTTTGTATGAACTTTTCTAGGTCACCTTCTGAGTGCTGCCACAAGCCCAAATTTTAACATCAGAGGCAGTAATGATTGAAAAACAAGAGATAAGAACTGTAATATGACAATGACCCTTTGGATCTACCACATGAATAGAGATACCTCACTGAGCAGGAAAAAAATAAATAAATAAAATACCCCCCCCCCCCCAAAAAAAAAATGTCTAAAATTAAGACAGATACAAAATGGACTACTATGTGAGATATGGTGACACCAGACAGCTTGAGATCTGGAGTGCGTTAAAACGCGTCCAATCCTGACCAAACACGCACATGACGTGAGGAATGCGCAATAAAACTGTGATAAGGATGCGCAAAGGGTTCTGCCAATGTGGAGCAGTTGAGTTGGGTTGCAGATTGTGAGACATTAGGCTGCAGAATAACATGCACAATGATGAAAACATAAAACCCACAGATTAAGACTACCAGGGATCATAGCATACTTCTGGAAAATTTTAGGTAGGAATTTTAGGAAATTTTAGGAATTTTTAGAAAAATTTTAGGAAAATTTTAGGAGTGTATTTCAATAAAAACTAGATGTATATTTGTATACATCTAGTAAAACAACTTTGTATACATTGTAAAGAGTTTGCTTCACACCCTTCAACCATATATATTATACTGATAGACTGCGCATGACATCAAAATTTCTGGCTCCAACATAAAATCACATGACAACAGTCAAAAAGATGGGTTACACCTGCTGTGCTTATGGTTGCTCTGAGCGATATAGTAAAGAAAGTTCTATGATTTTTCATGGGTAAGAAACGAATTAAATACCTAAGTCAATAAAGTTCAATTACTTAACCAGAAACTTGCAGCTATTGATATAAAAATATAGTAACTTAAGAAAAAAAAAAAATGGAATGCATGTTCCAAATTCTTCGCAAATGTTCATCACATTATAAATCACAAAATGTAAACAACCCGATCATGCATGTATATAGCTCATAAGTAAACTTACCTGAAGAGTTTTCATTATATATGAGGCGCATTCACATAATACACCGAAAACACTGAAGTTCTGCAGCGTAAATTAGTAATCATAACAGCATTTTTACACGAAATTTGGAGTCTGATGATGACGTGCCCAATGTTTGAGCCATGGCGGCTTTGATGCAGCTATTGCCAATGTGCAGTCCATTAGTATATATGGTCGAAGTTAACACCCAAATTTTTTGCATAACGTCTAATGTCTAAAGTTTAAGTATGATTTACTTCTAATGTTCAGTTCTTATCTTTTCACGTGTTATTATCATATTCAAGTATATTTACCACATTCAAGTTTCACTTTGAACATTAATATGCTGTTGAACCAGAAGCAATTCACGATTTTCACAGTAAAGTTTTCAGGTTTCACATTAAATTATAATATCCTAAAAAGGTAATTGAAAACCAAGAACTATGTACAATTGTTCACTGAATTACTTTTTTCATATTATTGTTTTAACCTTTTCCTGATTAGCCTATCTTTTTCTGCTTCTACCACAACTAATTTACTTTCAGTTTTCTTTATTTCAGCTGAACCTTGTATGATCAAGTTAGAGGCAACTGCTATTTCAACAGTATTTTGTTTTTCTACAGCTTTTCTCATTCTTTCTGTTCCCTCTTGAATTATTGCTAGGGAGGCTTCTTTATCGTTTTTAAGTCTATTTATTTCTGCATCATTTTCTTTTATTTTGTCATCAAACTCAGCTTTTCTTTTTTTCTCTAGCTGCTTTTCCTTATTTTCCCTCTCTTTCTGCTTCCTTTGTTAGTTAGTTAGTTAATTGATTTTAGTGGCGCAAGGGCCAGGCTTGGCCAAAGAGCGCCAGACACAGAACTATCAGCTAAAGATTTTAAAAAGCGGGGTGAAATGATTAAGAGCAGACAGGCTTGGTAAAAGTTAGAAAAGAGGATGATGAAAGATGTTGTGAAGACTAGTTAGTTTATTAGGTTTATATATAACTTTATTAATTTACCATTATAATATAACTTTTTTTTTTTTTTTTTTTAAATAAGTTTTAAAACGTTAATCTGTTTTAAAAAGGAAAATACTGCGAAAGTGTCGCAGTGGTCGCCCAAAAGCTTTTGAAGCGTAGCTGCGTCCTCGTCCAGCAGATGAGACTGAAAATAGTGAAACCGATGATGACGAAAACGAACACAACTGCACAAAACATGAGAGACGGTGAGTAAACAGTCGCACGCTCACACATTGGGGCAGCGTCGCCACACAGCAAATAGCTATGCGTGAAGCGACAATGCCCAATGCGGAGACGCGCAAGAACAACTTCTTCCCTACGGTTCCGGCGACACGATGATTTCCAGACTCCAAGGATGGGTTTAACACGGTGCAGTTTATTCTCCACCTGTTGGTCCCACAGACTTCGCCACGTTCGTCTGATATGATCGTGAACAAGAAAGCGAAAATCACGGTGGAACAGTGACAAGGGTGTGACGACCAAAGAAGAGGCAGATCTAGCAGCAGCGTCAGCAGACTCGTTCCCTGGGATCCCAACATGCCCAGGAATCCAGCAGAACCGAATCTGGAAATCAGCCTCGAGCAAAGAAGTCTCCGTACGGTAAAAAGAAGTGGGTGGCCAGAGAAATCCAAAGATGACAATGATTGCACAACACTCAACGAATCAGTGTACACAATAGCACGCTGATGAGAGCTCGACTGCACGTGAACAAGTGCAAGATACACAGCATGCATCTCCGCCGAAAACACCGTGGCCTCGGCAGGAATGCGGGCAACAGAAACTTTCAATGCAGACGGCGGCGCATCCAACGACACCAGCCGCCTTAGATCCATCGGTGAAAACAGGAATAAAGTCTGCATTGACGTAACGGTGTTCGGCGAAGAGCTGCTGGTACACTGACGCAGGGGTTGAGGACTTGTCAAAAGATGTAAAGCTGGTATCAACCATGACACCAAGAGGGTGCCATGGGGGATCCTCAAAGCCCCTGGTCTCTCCAACGAGTGACAAGTCGAGCCCTGCATCACGAGCTACGGCCGCCATACGAAGACCGAAGGTTCGAATGCACGAGGGACGGGTCTCGAACAAACGAGCATGCTGGGGATGAAAAACTGCATCGTGTAAAGTATGTTCTGAGAGAGATCTAAGTTTCAGGTAAAATTGAAGAGACAGCTGCAGACGGCGTAAATGAAGCGACGGTTCGTTTCGCGTCGGCATAAAGGCTGGGAATGGGTGACGTGCGAAATGCTCCCGTACAAAGACGCAGCGCTGATGGTGGATGGTATCCAACGGCCGGAGAACGGAAGGACGCGCAGAGCCATACACCATACAGCCATAATCCAGTTTAGACCGAATGAGAGAATGGTAAATACGGAACAAGGAAGTCCTGTCTGCACCCCAGGAGACTGAGGCGAGGATCTTGAGGATGGACAAAGCTCTCAGACAGGAAGTGCGGAGTCGCCGAACGTGCGAGCGAAAGGTGAGCGCACGGT
Source organism: Macrothele yani (assembly GCA_039090855.1). Taxonomy (NCBI): domain Eukaryota; kingdom Metazoa; phylum Arthropoda; class Arachnida; order Araneae; family Macrothelidae; genus Macrothele; species Macrothele yani. The sequence continues at coordinate 2,018,072 of CM077029.1, forward strand.
CGACGGTCAAACCAAGGAACTTGGTTTCCGGCAAAACTGGAATGGCTGCATGGTCCAAATAGAGTTCTGGATCGGGGTGGAGGCCACGCCTCCGGCAGAAATGGACACACGCTGTCTTTTCAGCAGAAAGAACGAAACCATTGTTGTTAGCCGCTTTAACTATCTGGTTAATTGCAGACTGCAGCTGCCTTTCAATGAAATGCATGCTTGATGACGAGCAGAAGATGTGAAGGTCGTCAACATAAATGGTAGTCGAAACCGTAGGAGGAAGATTTTTAAGCAAACAATTAATGCGGAGGATAAACAGAGTCACCGAAAGAATGCTGCCTTGGAGGAACACCTTGTTCTTGATGGAAGAAGGCAGAGAGCGTTGTACCCAGGCGCACCTGGAACACACGGTTACGAAGGAAGTTGGCAATGAAGGTTGGCAGGTTTCCCCGCAACCCACTTCGTGGAGGTCACGGAGGATACCGTGACGCCACGCTCTATCGTAAGCTTTTTCGATGTCAAAAAAGACAGACACCAGGTGCTGCCTACGCACGAATGCCTCTCGAACAGACGTCTCAAGGAGCAGGAGATGGTCAGGAGCTGAACGATGACGACGGAAGCCGCTTTGTGATGGCGACAGAATTTGATGTTCTTCTAGGAAGTAAATTAGCCTAGAATTAACCATGCGTTCAAGGATTTTGCACAGACAGCTAGTGAGGGCAATTGGCCGATAACTAGAGGGAGACTTGGGGTCTTTGCCAGGCTTGGGAAAAGGTAAAACAAAAAGCTTTTCGCCAGGAGTCCGGAAACTGTGCTCCAACCAAATGCGGTTGAAAAGCACTAACAGATTCTCGAGAGACGACTGCGAGAGATGACGGATCATGTCATAGTGGATGCCATCGGGACCTACAGATGTTGCACCGGACCGATGCAGAGCCACTCGGAGTTCAACCATGCTGAAGGGGGAGTTATACTCGGTGTTATGAAAAGGCGCAAAGGAGAGTCTTTGGCGCTCAGCAGCTGGTCTAGTCCTCTGAAAGGAGAGAGGGTACGCCTCAGAACTGGAAACAGAGGCAAACGCCCTACCCAAACAATCCACTATCTCCCCCGACTTCAGCATACGTGCAGCCGTTACTCTCGAGAATAGAGATCTGATGGGAACCACAGTTTCCCCGAATCCTACGAATGTTTTCCCAAACAGTTTTTGAACTGGCACGTGAATTGATCGATGAAACGTACTTCATCCAAGACTCCCTCTGCTTCGTCGACGCACCAACCGAGCGTAAGATTTTGCTCTTTTAAATTCAACGAGATTAGCATCGGTTGGATAACGCCGAAATGTACACCAGGCCTTATGTTGAGCTCTCCTAGCCGCTGTGCAATCAGAGGTCCACCAAGGTTTCGGACGTCTTGGGAGCGTCGTTGAGGTCTTTGGGATAGAGAGATCCGCTGCCTGAATGATACACGTGGTGACATCAGTAACAGCTGCATCGATTGACCCTCGGGTCACCATGACAGAAGGTATCACTGCGGACGATGTGAAGACCTCCCACTTGGCACGATCCATCCTCCATCGAGGAGGGCGGGAAGCAGAAGATGGCACGCTCTCATTATAGCCAAGTACAATTGGGAAGTGGTCGCTCCCATGGAGGTCGTTGCACACCGTCCACGACCAGTCAGCAATAACTGATGGTGAACCCAAAGATAAATCGATCGCACTGAAACTTCGTGTAGGCTCGTGGAAATAAGTGTCAGCTCCGGTGTTAAAAAGGCACAGGGAGGTCGAGGACAGAAGAGATTCGATCCTACGGCCTCGTACGTCTGTTCTGACACTACCCCACAATGGATTATGAGCGTTGAAGTCACCCAGAAGAAGAGCAGGTGACAGCAGCTGTTCAACTAAGCTCTCAAGAGCAGACACGCTAACGTCCTCATCCGGCGGCAGATAGACGCTGCAAACAGTTAGAGGCACAGGCATGGAGATACGCACCGCAACGGCTTGTAAAGATGTTGAGACCGCAACGGGAGAAACTGGAACACTGTGGGGGACAAGAATGGCAACTCCCCCGCAAGCTATATCTCCTGAAACATTATCTTTCCGAAATGCACTGTAGCCTCGAACTGAGAGCAGGTCTGATGGTTTAAGTTTTGTCTCCTGGAGGCAAAGGCACACCGGAGAGTACGACGAAAGCAGATGTTTGACGTCGTCATATTTTGTCCGAAAACCTCGACAGTTCCATTGAACGACTGAAACCATGATTTGAGGGGTAGATAGAAAGAAAGAAACGTGGGTCAAATGAACTGAAGAGGCCTAGAAGGCCTCGGAGTCCATGAATTCCTCAGTCTGGTCTGCAGTGTCCCTCGGCAGCGTGGTAACCGGGGAAGGACTGGGGGTGTCTGGAGGATGAAGACCGGGACTGATTCTGCTCCGGCTTGAACCTTTGTTTGAGATTTAGTGGCTGAGGATTGTTTGGCCTTGCCTTTGTGTCTAGCAGGCGAGGGATCAGCTCGTAGAACGCGAAACCTGTTCTGCAACAGCGCGCTTGGGCGAGGATGCAGGACCCCGAGCATTGGTCTGTGGTGGCAAAGATAGACTGTCAGTGGTGGAAAGTCGAAGGGCCTTCAGCCCAGCAGCATAAATATCCTCGAGAGAGAAAGGGCAGTCTTTTGGTATAGTGATGTCTGTCTGAGTGGCAATGGATGTTTTAGGAGCTACAACGGAAGAGTAGGTGCGTGCGCTTGGAGCAGCGGGAACGACCTTCCGTCGAGCTTCAGGGTAGGACAGGTGTTCAAGTGTCTTAACCTCCTGAATCTTCCGCTCCTCAATCCACTTCGGACAGTTCTTGGCATTGGCAGCATGGTCGCCTTTGCAGTTCACACAATGGGCAGCTGCAGCAGAGCAGTCAGATTGAAGATGGTCGTGTGAACCGCAACGATTGCAAGTAGCAGCACCACGGCAAGACTGCTGGGAGTGCCCGTACACTTGGCATCGGTAGCAACGAAGGGGGTTAGGAATGTACGGGCGCACAGAGCAGTTCAAATAGCCCGCATGGATGGAAGATGGAAGAGTCGGGCGATCAAAGGTCAGAATCACTGTTCTGGAGTTGACCAGCTCCCCGTTTCGGCGGAACTTGATCCGACGAACCGCTGTGACACCTTGGTTGGCAAGCTCCTCAAGAAATTCTTCCTCTGAAACATCCACGAGGTCGCGCTCGGAGATGACACCTCTGGATGAATTCAGGGACTGATGAGGTTTGATGTCCACAGGGACACCACCCAAGTTGGAGACGCCCAAGAGCAATGAACCATGGCGTGGACTTGACATTTCCACCAATATATCTCCCGATTTTAACTTCTTCACACTAGTTGGTGACGCAACCGTCCTTGCAGGGCTTTTGAATCCAGAAGGGAGATTTGGAGCCAAGCTTGTGAGATTCTTCCCGTGCATGGATGATAAAAAATCGGGCAGTGTCCGGCGGCAAAGTACGCAGTTTCTTATTGGTGGGGTTAGGATCAGTGTCCAAAGATTTCTTTAGTTTGACAGAAGGGGGAATATTTAAAGAATCCATATATAAAGCGAAAAAAAATTCATCCGCCAGCTTCCCCGCCCACTACCGAGCCCAACAGGGGAGAGCCGGAGGTCCGCAGGCCAACATGGGCGCAGGACACGGCCCTAGGGTTAGGCGGCGGATATAGCATGTTGATCGTGCAGACATGCGCTCAACGAGTACCTCGACTTTCCCGGGTCTTGGTAATACCCCTTTGGCATGCCCACACTATCCCCAAACTCACCCCGTCGTACGAAATGACAAGCCGATTGACTAGGGAGTAGGTTAGTTCCTAGCCTCCCGTTTAGGGTGAAGCAGGGGGCAAAGAGGAGTGTTGGCGACTGGTGACAACTATAGCCTGGCCCCCAGTAACCTCAGCCTCCAGCATCCCCTTTTCCACCTGTACGGGTCACCGCACACGGCAAACGTGCAGGTAGGTCTAGCTAACCAGCCCGAAGAAACGAAGAAGGAACAGAAAATGAAAAAGAAAGGGAAGAGGAGTAGAAAATAGAGAAAAATGAAGAACAGGGAGTGGAGAAGAAAGCAAAAACAGGAAAGTGAGAGGAAAGGGCTGGCGCATAATCACAACCTCAGCAACCTACAGGACTGAGGCGGGAGCGTGGCGAGATAACAACAACAACAACCACAAATGGAAAAAGATTTTAAACACTACTGTCGGCTCGGGCCGTGGGGTCGCCACTCCCCATCAGCTGGATGAACAGCTGTCCCTTCGGTCATCGTTTCAAGACGAAATGACAAAAATGATCCGTCACAAGGTCAGCTCGGGCCGTGGGGGCGCTCGCTCCCCAAATAACTGGAAAACCAGTTATCCCCGTGGCGGGGTCTGCTTCCTTTCTTTTACCTTTTTTGATTCTTCTTCCTTCAGCTTATCAACATACTCTTTATAAAATTTATGTGAATCACAAACACTATTTAACAAATTTCTTGTTATGGGAACTTTACTTACACATCCATAGTGTTTAATGGCCCCTTTAACTATTCTTAATGATGTTATAGTCGAGTCTTTTAAGTTAGCCTTGTCCTTCCTTAACAGAGCAGTGTTAACCGAAAATCCCCTTTCTGCATCAGCATTACCATGAGGTAAAACTAAAATTGACTTTATGAGTTTAGCAAGATTTGAGTATTTTTCTTTTCCGCTAGAGTCTTTAATACTAAATATATTACGCCAGTAATGATCAATCCGCACTGGAATATGCCCTTCCTCTGAAAATTTCACTAGTTCATCTAGAGTTGGCTTATCGCAATTTAAAAGTTTCCACTCTTCTCTTACTCTATCAATTTGTTCCTCAGAAAGATGCAAAACACTTGAAATTCTGATTATTTCCGAAAGTCCTTCAGTGACTGAAAGTTGAGTTGACTCTTTCTTTGGTTCTTTTACCTTTAAAACTTCTATGTCTCTTAGCTTTTGATTGCAGAATGGCAAATTTGACTTTAAATATTTTGTGGTTGCAATTAGTGATGATCTTACATCTAAGAGAAATCATTTCTGCCTGGTCTCCTGAACATTCCTGAGGAGATTTTTTGTCTTCATACCAACTTCTAACTCCCCTAGTTTTTTCCATGAATTTTTGTTTTCAAAATCTACATTCTTTAGGTCTTCTCCAAATTTCCCTGCTATAACATCATCTTGGATAAACTGAGCCATAACATTCCTCATTAAAGTATTTAAATCAGAATATAACTGGTGTATTTTTGGTTCTTCACTCTGATAACATAATGAAAACTTTTCAAAATTTTCGTGTGAAAATGAAATTAATGCTAAATAGCAAGGAGTAAGCTCATTTTTCAGGAAACAGTGAATTCTTTTATACCTTGCCGAATTGCGCAGTTGTTTTTCAAATATTTTTTGAGATGGCAAGAAGTTTAAAAAATATTCTGTAATATTTAGCCATTGATCCAAGAGCCTCTGGGCTACAGAACCAACGGTTAACCATCTGTTGCTGACATGACGCAAAAGAAATTTGGCAGTGACCAATGTTATATCCTCGACAGATTTATAATCCTCTCGTCTTGCAGCACTACTCTTTAAAAAGTAATGCATATCAGTAGCAAATTCGTCAAAATCTATATTTAAGCTTGTCAAAAAAATTTTAAATGCATTACTAACAACATGCAGGTTGCAAAAACCTAGTTCCAAAGATTTCTGGCCTGTTTCTTGTTTTACAACTTCATTGAATTTGCGTAAAAAGCACTTATTTACATTTGGGCTGTCCATGGATACACAAATAATTCTGTTCAACGAAATATTGAAGGATGATAACACATCAAGAATTTCTTTTAGCAAAATATCTGCTGTTGCATGACCCAGAAAAACGCTTGTTAGGTATCGGCAAGAAACTGAATTTATTTCTGAAGACCAGTACCTGAGATACACATCCAACTGCCGTTTCACTTGTGTATTTGTAGTTTCATCAAATGCTATAGTAACCTTTCCTGGGCTACTAGATGCAATGTCTTTTTCAAATCCTCTTCAAATATTTTGACAATCCATGTGATATCACATAAGCAAATTTTTTTCTTTAAGTTGCATTTTGGCTGCAATAGCAGAATCAGGAAACATTTCTTTGAAAAGTTCAACTGTTTCAGTGCATGAAACAAAAGACATATTGTCCTTAGCAACTTTCATGGCCCATAATGCTTCGGCTTTAGCCAACGGTAAATCATGACTCAGTACTTCACTAATATTTGTTTTGGGCTGAAGATCCCGTCCTCCAAAGGCTTTCAGGATGGACTTATTTTGAAATTTACTTTGAAATTTCTGCAAATGTCTTTTTCCTTTATGATGCGCTTTTACTTGTGAAAAGCCACTATTAGAAATGTTGAAAATTTCTGAACACAATATACACTTAGCAGAAAATATTGTTTCAGTTGCAGAACACCATTCTTTCAACTTCACTCCGTCCAATTCTTTGGCGAGCCACGCATCTTGAAATTTCTGTTTTGGATTTAGGCATCTTAAACACTTGTATTACTAACCAGAAAATGAAAGGGAAGTACAAAAACACGTTCCAATATTGCAAAACCAGACAACTTCCCGAAATTTGGCTGCGAGGATGTCAGAAGATATGAAAAAAAAAAGCAGGTCACCACTAGAGAACTGAACCTGCACACAGCACAGACAACACCATAAAAGACGTAAAACCAGAAACTATCATACGCATCTCACGCAAGTTCAGTCAAAGCGAGTCGGAGCCGAGATATATTGCGCATCGAAGGTCGCTGATGCCGACGCATGATCGAAGGTCAATGATCACGTGCTCTACTGCCTGCCAAGATAATACTCAGCTACCATCCCATCGTCATTACCGGAGGTTACGGAAGGAGACCACATGTTTCCTCTTTGCTTCCACCCACCTGCGGTTTACAATAACAAAACATCAGCAGAAAGAGGAGGTTCCACAAGGCATGTACAAAAATAAAGTAAGATCTTCTGCGTGCCACGGAGTTCGTCTGCAAAGCGCAAACCAGGGGTGAAAATGACCCCTCCCCTTTTCCTTTAGATCTCTTGTTACTCTCGAAAACTGTTCGAAGGCAAAAAAATGGAATGCCCGCCCCGAAGCAAGTGCATCTCGATGGCGTCATTTTTCCCTCCCTTCAGCAGCACAGCATATAGGCTGTGTTTCTACAATAACAGGTCTTTTTACCTTACCGTAATGGTAAATTTATTGGCGTTAATAACGGTTGTGTTTTTAATAAAAATAAGCTTACGAAAATTTTAGGATGAATAGCAAATTTTAGGTCTAATTTTAGGAATTTAAGGAGGGTCACAAAATATTAGGAATTTTAGGAATTTTAGGAGGAATGCGATCCCTGGACTACAAGAAGAATAGTCGAAACTGGTATGGGAATATATAGTGCAGCAGGAGACAAAGTCTAAGCTATAGTCAAGCTGAATTATTTTACCTGATCGATTTTCCCTTCGACTTGAAAGCTTGATCATCTTTTATTCAATTTTAATTCACATTCGTTTGTTGATTACATCCAAAATTCATAAAAAAAATATATATATATTTGCCTATATATCAATTCACCATTTCATGCATCTTTTGAGAATTGACTTCTTGAAATTTAAACAGACTTCTTCAATGCAAGTATTTGCTTATGACCTGTCGAGTATGTTGACGAAAAACAAGATTGGACAATATCCAGAGATATACTGGTGAAAATGAAGCAGTGAGTAACAGTTTTTTCACTTATATATGTAATACTTAACCTCAATTTTTTTTTAATATTCAGTATGATGAAACAATGTCAGTTCAATGTCGGATGAGGCACAGAGAGTTTCCAGAGAACACTTTGGTATTCATACAAAGTGTGAAACAGTATAATAAAATATCACAACTATAAGGCTGAAAGATATTTACAATTGAGTCACCATGGCTGTTCAACATATTTATGGATGCATGCATGCACAATACAAAAGTAGACAATACTGATTTATATCATGGTAATATCAGTGTTTGAAAGATTGCTGTATGCTGATAACATAGTCCTGTTGTCAGAGAGCAAATATGAGTTGTCCCTAATGTATGAAGTTTAAATGAAATTCAAGTTGAGTATAAAGAACTGAAAAACCAAAGTTACAGTTTTTGAGCGAGGAACTGTTAAAACTGAATGCAGGATCTGTCTAAATGGCAGAGAGATAGACCAGGTGAATGAATTTGTATACTTAGGAAGCATGTTTGACAGAGAAAACAAATTAGATGAAGTTAGTAGGTGAGTGAATTAATCTTTGAAAGTCACAGCTGCTTTATGAGGATTTCACAGGAATGATAGGTTGTCAAGAGAGCCCTGAATGGCTGTGTATGAAAGTATATCAGAGTAAGAACAATTACACAAGCAGTGAAACCTGGGTACTGCAGAAGAGACATAGGGCTTGTTTACATGCTGGGGTAAATGAGTTACTTATGGGGGGGGGGTAGTGTGGCAAGACATAATCCAATCATGTGAAGAATCAAGATGTGTTGCAGATGTGTAATGTGAAGAAAACTGTTGTTGTAAGGTGGAAACAAACATTTTAGGTGGTTTGGCCATGTTGAAAGATTGAGTGTCATAAGTAAGAGAATTTATTCAGCCCAAGTGGCAAGGAAGAAAGGTAGAAGGCCAAGGAAATATTGGGATGATTGGATTCAGGAATGTTTGCAAGAGAAAATAATAATGAGTAGGAAGTACAAAAGGTCTTGTATGAAACGTGCGATGGATGTCAGTGAAGCTGGAGTTGTGTCCGTGTGTGCCAAGATCACTGTAAATTGAGTTTGATATATCAACAATAAGTAAAATCTAGCACCATTAGTTTTGAATTTTTACTTGGCAAGTGAGCTTTCTCTGATGAGCTAGAGCTAAACTCTGAATCTCAGAGAACAGCTTAATGATATAATAAATATATATATATATATATACACAGTATGAGTGTGTGTGCGTGTGCATGTGCTTATGCTTGCTTTCTCTTGTAGTTTTTACATTTTGTTCCTTTCTCCCATCTCCTCTAGAAGTTTTCCTAAAATCATTTGGTAAAATCATCAGATCAACATTCCTAATTTTAGCACAAATTCTCAATCCTACTAACATCCAGTTGTAATAATTTTCCAATCACTAAATGCTGAGGAAAAACATTTTCTTTAGTAAATCTTAACAGACCAGTTACTGCTCATGTAAACCAATTATTTGTAATGAATTATGTGCATGAACAATGGCAATTAACTGGCATCTTTGAAATGTGGATGCTTCCACTGATTTATTGATGAAATACATAGGTACAATCCATTATAATAAACTTATAAAATTATTAACAGCAATTCATGGGAAGGAAGAGGGGAAGAAACAATATTGGGCAGATCCAAGTATGCAAACTCACAGAAAGTGGTGCAAAAATTACAGAAATAAAATATTTTTTTAACATAATTGAACACTTCATCATAGATAATAACCTCCTAATAAAACCTCACACCTTAGTCACTAATTCAAAGTAAGGATCCATCTTATCATATATGAAATTCATTGATGCATACTTTGTATGTTTTTAAGCAACATTATTCTGTGAAAATAAATGCTGATATAAAAACATCATCTATTTCACTTTCTGTTAACACGGACAATTTCAACTGCCTTGTTCATTGAATTGAAGAATTTAATGGAAAGAAATTTGGCAAAAGGTTTGAATGCTCTCAATTTTAAACTGAGATCTGCTGGGAAGATATGTTTGTTCCAGAGCAAATTTCACATTGCTACATTTTACATATTCTTACATCGCACAATTTACATGAAAGGCACAAAATGTAATAAATAGTCATTTGATGTACAACAATAGCAAAAGCTGATATCTTACCAAGTGCAATTCCACCATGAGGAGGACATCCACTTTCTAAGGCATCTAAAAGATGCTGGAAGGCATTTACATCAACCTAACAAATATGAAATACTTCATTTTAGAATTAAATTTATGACATTATAATTTATAAACTAATTTGCCTAATTCCACCCGTACATTATGAAACAAGAATAAAATATAATGAAACTAACGCAGGGGCATTGAAAACAGGTTTTTTTTTCATAATACAGGATAAAATCTGTCAAAACTAACACACAAAATTAGCATGAATATGAATGCAAAGGAATGCCTAATGATATTCTCCTCTATTTAAAAGCATTTTTCAGCTACTACAGTAAGACAAAGTAGTTTCCCTGGATCCCCCAGAACTAAAATCAGAATGGTAGGATTAACATTCACCAAAGCCTGTGTGAAGCTAATAGCCTAATTATATTCTGAAATGAAAGGATGTTTTTGCATTCTGCACATGATGTTAAACAGCAAAGGAGACATAAGACATCCTTGAATGAAATTGGGGCTTACACCATTGTACAATACAAATTTGGAAGACGTGAATCTGTTTATTTGTGTAAATATGACATGGATGTTAAGTCAGATGATATCCAAAAACTTGAAAATTTCGTCGACCCGGAGCAGAAATCGAACCCACGTCTCTCGGATAGCGGTCGAGTATGCTAACCACCTATATGAATGCCAGTTGCTTAGACTAGAGGATCTTGTGATGGTTATATTAAAATTAATCGGAAACTTGGTCGTTCTGGGTGGTGTAGTGGTTAGCATACTCGGGCGCTATCCAGGAGATGCAGGTTCAATTCCCACTCCAGGACGACGAAATTTTCAAATTTTCGGATATTATTTGACTTAACATCCATATCATATTTACACCAATAATCAGATTCGCATCTTTCAAATTTGTATTAAGACATCCTTGTTTTATGCCTGCACTGGGGAGGAACTAACCCAATACATGTAGACTTATTTGCACCTAAGTCTTAAAAAGTCCCCCCCCCCCAAACAGATGCACAAAATTAAGCAAATGCAAATTTAAATATTAACATCAAGCATGAGTTAACATGCATTCAGAAGGCATTCTATGCTTAAGCAAGGCAAGGAGATCAGCCGAAATGCACACACACTAATGAGCCATTCCATTATGATCACCCCCAGCCTAGAGACCGAACGATGGCACAGGTGAAGTTCACAGAGCAGTATACATACAACCAGAGGATCAGCTTTTGGTTAGTAGGGTATTTGGAGTCAGAATGGGAAAAGCTGCTGATTTATCTGAGTTTGATAAAGGACAAATTGTGATGGCACTGCACCTCAGAACTATGATCGCGGAAACAGCATGGCTTGTGGGTTGTTCACATGCCACTGCAGCGAATGTGTATCAAAAGTGGTGCACAAATGGCCAAACAATGAACCGTCGTCCAGCCGTGAGTTGTCCACAGCTCATTGATGTCAGAGGGGAGCGGAGATTGTCATGCATTGTTTTCAGCGACCACAAGATCACAGTGCAACAAATCACCCGCAGCTACAACAGTGGTGATCAAAGCAATGTGTCACAACACACAGTTCATCGCAGCCTTCTGTGCATCTGCCTGCGTAGCCGAAGACCCAGCCAGGTCCCCATGCTCACTGCACGTCATCACCAACAATTCATGAAATGGACCCAAGATTATCGGTGTCCTGGTCTGACAAATCAAGATTCCTGGTGCATCAAGTAGACGGCCGAGCATGGATGCGCCAATTACCAATGGAGGCTATGGCACCTAGATGCACTGTTGGGTGGAAACAGGCCGGCAGCAGGGGTGTTATGTTGTGGGCAATGCTTTCTTGGGGCACTTTAGGCCCCATTATCCAAATAGCACAATCTCCGACAGCTGTCAGGTATCTGATCATCGTTGCGAACCAAGTTCACCCATTCATGACAACTGTGTTCCCTGCTGGTGATGGCGGTTTCCAGCAGGATAATGCGCCATGCCACACTGCCAGAATCGTCAAGAAGTGGTTCAAGGAACATGCTGGTGACTTTCTGTTAATGCCGTGGCCTCGAAATTCACCGGACATGAACCCAATCGAACATTTGTGGTTAGACTTGGAAAAGCGGGTTCGCGCTAAGTCATCACCACTCCAAAATGTACAGGAACTGGAGGACCTGCTGTTGACATTGTGGTACCAGATGCCCCAGGATACTTATTGCCACCTCATTAAATTGATGCCTCATCAAGTGGCAACTGTTTTGTGGGCTAAAGGGGTCCTACAGCTTATTAGGTAGGTGATCATAATGTAATAGCTCATCAGTGTATGTACTGGCATTTAAACAGTGATGATGGCTGCATGCAATACCGCAGCAAATCATTCTCATTCTTTCCTAGCATCTTCTTTTTTACTCAAGAAGTCCCTAAAGCATCAAGCGGCACTACATTCATTCCAATGCTGGTACTAAAATCAATATCTTAGTTCTACATCCTGTTTACTTAATATAAATTATCAGTTAATTATTGTCTTCTCAAGGTTTGTATTCTTCCAAGAAAAATAAATCCAAGCACTTTTCAAGGACTTTTTAAAACCCAATTATCATATGCATGTGTGCTGTTGGTCAGGTTCAGACCATTAAACTTAGTTGGGAAGGGCACACCTTTAATGACTTACCTGTTATCTCCTGCCCCCTGTTGGTTTATTTTATTAACTTTGAATTGCACCTCCGTTTTGGTGTTTTTCAAAATCACTTTTTGTGAAATATTTTGAAAGGATACATTATTTTCACCTGCTAGTATGTTATTTATTGTTTGCTTTAACTTTTTATTTTTCATGCATGACTTCAATGTTGCCAGGAGACGAAGGGTCCACCCAGAAAGCACAAGCAATACCTAGAAGTTCCATCCTCTGGCAAGAACGCGTTAACAGAAACTCATTGCAATTCAGTTAACACAAGCCTATTGCAAATAGAAGTCCATCGCAATTCAGTCAACAGAAGCCTGTTGCAAATCATTAACAGAAGCCCATCGCAATACGTGAATAATCATTCCACTTATTTTACTCCAATGGCTGACATTTTATTTTATAGAGATGTCATAGCCAAGGTGTCACCAGCTGTCCATGCACTCCCCTGAGTTGAATGCAAGTTCTGAGTTATTTGATCAGTTTGGTGCTTTTATCAGAACTACAGAGAAATCTCCTATACAACTTTTTAGCACAAATAAATATTTTACACATACTCTTTCATATAATTACTTAAACAAAACAATTTTTTTTTCAAGTACTATTTACGGAGTCTTAACTTTTACGGACTTGAAAATGAACTTTTTTTCAAGGACTTTTCAAGGAGTGTACGAACTATGGTTTTTTACATCTACTAAGAAGCCGTATCACAAAAAATAGTTCCCTAGAAACTTGCCATTAGAATAAATTAGATAGTCCAGTAATTGGGGGTGATTTTTTTCTTAGCTGAGAGCAATATAGATGGCAAGTGATTGTTTTTCATGGTGCTATAAAGTGTCACAAGTCACAGGATCAAGACCAACAGTTTTGTCAGGAAAAACACCACCAGCTAGAGAAGATCCAATTCACATTTCATTACTGGTAAATGCATGGAGCTAAATACTTTCATTAGCACTACAATGCTTTTAGCAATTTAATCCACATTAAGAATTTTTTGGTGCATTTAAAAACAGCATTTCAAACACAGGAAAGTATCAACCATGCACTAAATAAATCCTTAAATGAACAGATTTCATGCAGATTAAGTGCTATTATAAACTATCAATCAAGCTGCCAATCTTCACAAATGCCAAAAATTGAATTGCCCTGAAGTGAGAATTGAATCACATCTTCCAATTTCTGTTCTAGCAAGTTATTCTCACATCACCTAGGAAAATGAATTTCCAAACAACTGAAGTATACTATAAATTTCACAAAATTATGGGATTTACTCAGGAATAAAAGGATATCAGATCCTTGTGTGAATGATAATGGTGAAAGATTAATTGAACTCTGCATTGAGAATGGTTTGTGTGTATCTAATACATTTTTCAACCACAAGTATTTCCACACATATACTTGGGAAAATTGTACTCTTGGTCAAAAGAGTGTGATAGATTTTGTTGTCTACGATCAGCGTCTGAAACACTTAGTTGTTGACACTTGTGTGATGAGAGGTGCAGATGTTGGTTCTGATCATTACTTGGTAGTGTCACGAGTGAAACTTAATGTTGGTTGGAGGAAAAGGAATAGGAAGAGACACAGAATAGAAAGAATAAAGGTTGATAGGCTCCTTGTAGATTATCACTGGTATTCTGACTTACTCAGAGAACGACTGAAGGATCTGAAGTCTGGTGAGAGGGATGTAGAAAAGAAGTGGGAATGTTTTAAGAACTGTGTTGTCACTGCTACTAAAGAGGTCTGTGGCACAACAATAGTGGGTAACAATAAAGGTGATGCTTGTTGGAATAGTGAGATTGAAGAGGCAGTAAAGAGAAAGAAGGAAGCCTATTTGGGGATGTTGCAAGGTAGAGTCTCTGGGGATGAATATCGCTGTAAGAAGCATGAAGCTGGTTCGCCACAGTAAGGCAAAAGATAGGAAGGAGAAAGTGGAAAGGCATGAATTGGAAAGATAGAAAGTCCTGGAAGTACATGAGACCCAGGAAAAATAGGGGAAACAAAGTTGTGTGAAGAATGAGATTGGGGAAATGATATGGGAGCCCAATGAATTAAGTGACAGATGGGGTGAATACTTCTGTGAGTTATTAGATCAGGAAAGCAAAGATGATTCTGAGACAGGTGCAGATGATGTCACAATGAGGGATGAAAGCACAGGAGGGATCTCAAGAGAAGAAGTGTGTAAAGCTCTAAAATCTCTTCAGAATGGTAAGGCTCCAGGAGTTAATGACATAACTGCAGAGATGTTGAAATATGGTGGTGACTCTATAATTGACTGGTTAACTGAAATTTGCCAGTTGTGCTGGGAGTTAGGAATGGTCCCTCGAGATTGGAAGGATGCTATCATTGTTCCCTTGTATAAGGGAAAAAGGTGATCAGACTGAATGCAAGAACTATCGTGGTATTAGCCTACTGAGTGTGCCAGGGTAAGTGTTTGGTAAGGTTGTTACTGAAAAAGTACGGGACTTGCATCATTGAAAGTGTGGGATGTTCAGAGTGGTTTTATGCCTGGTAAAGGCTGCACTAACCAGATTTTTGCATTACGCACGATGATTGAAAAGTATCTGGCTGTTGGGAAGAAAGTTTTTACTGCCTTCATAGATTTAGAGAAAGCTTACGACCGAGTGAATAGGACACTTTTGTGGAAGGTATTGAATGAATATGGTGTTACTGGGAATCTACTTAACAGTGTAAAAGCCATGTATGCTGGTAGTAGAGCTTGTGCATGAGTAAATGGTGTTTTATACAAATGGTTTTCTATTGGTGCAGGAGGCAGATAAGGTTGTGTAATGTCACCATGGCTGTTTAATATATTTATGGACGCATGCATGCGTGAGGCCAAAATAGATAATAGTGGTTTATGTTTTGGTTATATACGTGTGTGCAGATTGCTGTATGCTGATGACACTGTCCTGTTGGCAGAGAGCAAAAGTGAGTTGCAGAGTATGTTGACTCGGATGCACGAAGTTTGCATGAAATTCAAACTGAGTATAAATAAGGGAAAAACCAAAGTTATGGTGTTTGAGAGAGGAACTGGTAGTGCTGAATGTAATGTAAGTATAAATGGCACTGTGATTGACCAGGTGAGTGAGTTTGTGTATTTAGGAAGCATGTTTGACAGAGAGAACAAGTTGGATGGTGAAATCAGTAGGTGAGTGAATTCTTCTTTGAAAGTCATAGCTGCTCTGGGAGGTTTTCACAGGAATGATGGGTTCTCTAGAGAGTCCCGCATGGCTGTGCATGAAACAGTAATTGTTCCTACTCTGATGTATGGCAGTGAAACTTGGGTACTGCAGAAGAAACATAGGAGTCGTTTGTGTGGTGAAGAAATGCGTTACTTACGTGGGGTTTGTGGCAAGACACGATCTGATTGTGTGAGAAATGAAGATGTATTGCAGTTGTGTGATGTGAAGCAAAATGTTGTTAGCAAGGTGGAGACCAATATGCTTCGGTGGTTTGGCCATGTTGAAAGAATGAGTGATGAAATGCTTACTAAGAAAATCTTTTCAGTCCAAGTGGCAAGAAGGAAAGGCAGAGGAAGGCCAAGGAAGACATGGATGGATCAGTTTCAGGAGTGTCTGCATGAGAAAGAGATTATGAGTATGAAGTATAAAAGATCTTGTGTACGATGTGTAATGGATATCAGTGAAGCACGAGTTGTATGTCAAGATCGCTGTAAATGGAGAAGTTTGATACGACAACAATAAGTAAAAATATCTGGAAGTTTGTATTTCTTTTTGGAGCTAACCTCTGAATCTCAAAGAACAGCTTAGTGATATGTATGTATGTATGTATGTATGTATGTATAAAATGATATTACTTACAGTCGAATTTTCGGGTAGCACCCCTACCCTTCTTCAGGGCTACAACTATAGTAGGGTTTGCCATTAGTGAGCTAATTACACAAAAACGGAAGTATATTACGCACAAATCTGAAGACATTCCAGAATGATTCAGTTTTCAAGTTTTCTTATGAGTGAGTGTATCAGTTACAGCATTTCTGTGCCACAAAATGCTGCATATATGACCTTCAGTGTATTTCACAGAAGGCAATTTCTTCACGAATTTCTACAGTTTCATATGGTATTAGCGGGCAAATTTTGATACAAGCATAAAATTTGAAATTTCCAATATGTGCAATGACATTTAAATATACAGTACATTCATCGTCAAAAAAATAGTTGTACCCAGAAGGAAGCAACTGACAGGAATGAAACTTGGTGGGTAGGTTTGACATCGTGAGACATGCAAATGATTCAAGTATCACGCTTGGCCACGCTTGTGACACAAGCAAGGAGGGGTTGTAGCGCTGCGACTGACGGGTTATATGAGGTCATCCCGTTGCACGTGCTTGCCATTCTGACTTGTGTTGTTGTGTTGGTTGCATCCTTTGCAAGTGAAGTATGCCTCAAAGTTTGGAAGCAATTTGAGCAGTTGAAGGAGTTTGAGAGGGGCCCCATCGTTGGGCTCCAGGAAGCGGGATGGTCTTATCAACACATTGCGTGCCATACCGGTCGTCTGGATATCACCATAGCACGCTGTTGGTGGCAGTGGATAGAACAAGACACGCAGTAGTGATAGGAAGGGTCTGGGTGACCAAGACGAACCACGGAGAGAGAGGAACGACAGGTTGTCGGACATGAGCGGAGTGACCTAACAGCCATGATTAAGGATATTCAGCGAGCAGTGGTGCCCTCCACGCATCATTCGATTAGTGCCAGTAGCATTGGCAGATGACTGCACAATGTAGGACTACACACACACACAGACCGCTACGGCGACTGCCCTTAACACTATTGCATCATCGCCAAAGATTGCAATGGTGTCATGCCAGACTATCATGGAGGCACTCAAAATGGCAGTGGGTCTTCAGTGATGTGTCCCGCTTTTGTCTTGTTGTCTTGGAGGAGGGGACCAACAAATCCATGTGTGGAGGCACTGTGGTCAGCGCCAAGATGAACGGTTTCTTGTTGAGTGTCACATGTCCATAAGGCCTGGTGTCATGGTGTGGGGTGCATTGCCTACAATGCCAGATCACCTTTGGTGTTCATTACAGGCACTTTGACAGCCTAATGTTACATTAATGAGGTCTTGCAACCAGTGGCCCTACCTTCTCTGACCTCTTACTCCAGTGCAGTTTTCCAACAGGACAATGCTCGTCCGCATACTGCTGCTGTATTGAGAGCTTGCCTTCAAGGCACTGACACCTTGTCATGGCCAGCCGCATCATCAGACCATTGCTGATTAAAAATGTGTGGGATGCTATTGGATCTGCTACCCACATTCCACCCCTACAGCCCAATCTGCAGGAACTGCATGAGAAGATTCAAGCTGTATGGGATGGCTTATCATAGGACACCATTAGGAACTTGTACAACTACATGTCGAGACATCTGGCATGCTGTGTGAGCAAACATGGTGGCTCGATGCCATACTGAGAGACACTACTTACTGCCATGAAGCTCAATAAATGTTGCCCATACAAGTCTCAATGTTTAATCATTTATTGTTCCTTGTCACCTTTACCTTTCTCCTGAACAGCATTGCAATCTGACGCATCCTTCTGGGTGCAACTATTTTTTTGACGATGAGTGTAATTACCTGCACACTAATGATTTTTCCTAAATATTATGTATTTAATTATTTGATTTATTAAAAATGACCTTCACATCACTGATATTATATGGTAAATGCTAGACAAATACTAAGGGTTAAAGATATAACAAGACATGAAAGGAATTGAACTTTACTCTGTCTTAGATACTCTAAACTTACTTTCAAAACTTCTTCTAGAATATAACGTTGCATATTGGAGTCATTGATTCGTATTGATCCACCTCCAATCTCTTGGCCATTCAGAACTAAATCATAATGTTGACCACGAGCCTTAAAAAATAAATAAGTAAATAAACAGCATCATAGAATTACACTGAACACACACATGTCATTAAGCTGTTCTCTGAGATTCACAGGTTAGCTTCACAAAGAAATTAACTGCCAGATAAATTTTTACCTGATTATTTACTTACCATTGCCGTATCAAACTTCTCCATTTACAGCGATCTTGACACACAACTCAGGCTTCACTGACATCCATCACATGACATACGCAAGACCATCTATCTATACTTCATACTCATAACCTTTTTCTCATGCAGACACTCCTGAATCAGATCCTCCCACGACTTCCTCTGCCTTTCCTTTCTGCCACTTGGGCTTAAAACAAATTTCTTAGTAAGCATCTCATCACTCATTCTTTCAACATGGCCAAACCACCGAAAAATATTATTAGTCTCCACCTTGTTAACAACATTTTGCTCCACATTACACAACTGCAACACATCTTCATTCCTCACACAATCAAAACATGTTTTGCCCCCCCCCCACCCGTGCTTAACGCATTTCTCCAGCACACAAACGACTCCTATATTTCTTCTGTAGTACCAAGGTTTCACTGCCATTCATCAGAGTAGGAACAATTACACTTTCATACACAGTCGTTCAGGACTCTCTTGAGAACCCAACATTCCTGTGAAAACCTCCAAAAGCAGGAATGACTTTCAATGAAGAATTCACTCTCCTAGTAATTTTTATGCTAGGTGGCAAATAATAAATAAATCATAAGGTTTCTGGGATTTAGCTGGTATCCAGACATTGCATTCTTCTCAGAATGGACTGCTGACTACATGTTAACATGATGATCAGAAAAGAAAATGACTTCTGATGTGTATGTGACTTCTGACGGAGCAGAACAACCTAGAAAATCTCCTTTACTGAAGCCTTCAACTCGTACTGCAGCTTGTGATGCTGGAGTGACAAGAAAGCAGTGCAACTGCATTGGAAATTGCCAGGAATTTGTAGGTAGCATTCAGAACTAAGTGGTGCTAGATGAACAATTGTGGTACAGTACAAAGAAATTTAAATGCAGTGAGATAGCTATGTGCACTAGGGCATTAATGCAACCTACCTTGTGAGAAACTGATTGCTGTTGACTAAACCTGCTCCAATATTGAAAAGCACACATGAAATAAGCCCTTCACACACTAGTTGCCCACTGTTTAGTGTTCACTGGAAATCAACCAAGAGCCAGGCAGGAAAGAAAGGAATTTTCTTTTCTTTTCCTTTTTTTTTTTTTTTTGGTTGGAGGTTTAACGACCATCGTGAGCAACTCAATAAGCAGTAGCTCGTCCCTAATTTTTAGGGCCACTGGTTCTAGGGAGGGGAGAGATCCAGGGCCGTAAGACAAACACAACATCTATGCCTCACTGGATTCGAACCTGGACCCCTTCCGGACAAATGATCAGAAGCCATCGCTTAGACCACTGCCCCACCGGGGTGGCAAGGAATTTTCTCTCTGGCTTCATTCTAAGGCGACATCAGCGGCCAAGAGCTGTGGATAAGTCAATGACCGATCATCTCTCTCACCGGAAAAAGACTTTCCACTCTCCCCTCGACACCCGAGAGCCAACAGAAAGCCATGTGTGTGCTGCATATGGTTTAACCAGCTTATACTAGTTTGGGTAATCTATGTGAACTTTGACACAGGACCCTGTACTCATGCAGATGAAGCTCTTTTATTAACAGGATAACTTGAAGCAGCTGCTGGGCCACCCATCTGCACTTGAGTGTCCAATAGAGCACAACAAATTTTCAGACAAAAAAAATGGACATTTTTTTGGTAAGTAAACTTTTCATTTTACCAGTTTCTTACAAGACACAGAGAGAGCCTTAGAAGCCTGAAAATGTTTATGTAAGGACTCAGTTGCATGTTACTTGCCTTGGCGGTATTATGCCAGGGCAGGCTCATTTTGAAGGGTCCAAACTCCACATGTTGTAAGCAGAAAATAGTGAATATTAGTATTAAAAAAAAATGTCTCTTCTTGTGGTATAAATTGTTTTGCTTGCTTCTTCATGGCTTCTGTTATAATTTTGATTAGCTCTCTTCTAATGTTTGCTTTCCTTCAATCTCCTATCACCATCTGCAATATTGACGATCCCAATTTTTTTTTTTTTTTTTTTTTGTGGTTGAAGTGAGGTTTCTACCCTGCTGGCACTACGTTATACATATGTAAACCAGGCCACAAATGTGCCTGGGGCCAACACCAAATCCATGGAGATAAAGTATCAATTGCACTGTTTGGAATACTTGTTTTCCAAGCTATGCATACACATTGTAAAAGTGAAGTTGTAGCATGGTCAAAAAAGTCTTGATGCCTGATAACAGAAGACAACAGGGAAAGTAGTATCCACATCTCTTTTTTTCTAATGACAAATTAGAGAAATACTAGATGGCTTTCTTACATAGTAAATGGCTTGTTTCCCATTTCTTAAGATTTGATACAATGTAGAGGACCCAAGAAAGGAACAAGGAGAAAAAAGAAATAATCAGATTCTAGCCTTTAAAGCATAAATAATGCATTTTGGTTGCTGAGAGCTGGTGACTGATAACACAAATTGGAGCAAGTAGTGATTTCAGGGTTCGTACACTTTTACAGAAAATAAATTCCAAGACTTTTCTAGTTTTCCAGGAGTCCATAAAAATTTCAGGAGCCCAAACTTTTGCTAGAATCACAGGGCTTTGTTGCCTATATTGTAAATTGCGGTGAAGTTTACAACTACTTATTGTTATTCTTATTATTTTCGTGTTTCAGGGTTTATTGACCACCATGTGCAACTCTGGGTGCTATAAGCAGTTGTGCATCTCTAGTTTAGGGCCACTTGTTGCAAAAGAATGGACAGAGCCAGTGCCATCAGATAAATACACCACCCATACCTCATATGGGACTGAAAACCAGACCCACCTTAGGAGAATAGACAGAGGAGTGCATCAGACCATTTGGCCACTGGGGCAGCATTACACATTTAGAATACATCGACTGAAAACAGAAAAGATATATACACATTAGTTAAGATGGGACATTCTGATTCATTAAAACCTTAAACATGCTTCCTTGCATTTCTGAAACAAACAAAATAACATACATGCATGATACCGACAATTTTCTTCCCTGTAACACAATATTTTTTTACAGTGCCTACACATCAGAGTGCAGGCACTGAGCTAAAGTGAAAGACCCTAAAGTATTCACAGAGCATGAATCATGTAAACCTCAATGACACTGTGCATCACCAAGCTTTACAGGATTTAGTTTTCTTTTATCCATTTTGTTTGATACAAACACAAAAGGCAGGATATTCCATACACTCTGGAATTCAAGAAACTAAATAGAAACAAGAACCCAAAATGCTGGAATGCCAACGCTTTGGGGAAGAAGCGGGGGGGGGGAGATCTGTTTTTACTTGTATAAAAATATTCTGAACTTTTCTTTTTACAATATGTAACATGTCTTCATTGGATGGCAGACAGTAAAATATTTATGTTTCTGTATGCCTACTGAGCATGAGGGGAAACATTTAAACACACATTTTTGCAACATGTACTTTACATTCTCCTTTCAATACTTCACTTTTGAAAAATAGCTACTGGTTAAAAATTTTAGGCAATTTAATACATGAAAACGTTTGACTTGATAATTATGCTGATACCTCGATATACGGCCACTTGTTACACAGCTTTTCGCTATAACTGCCTTTTTAAATCATAGCTCTCAGTTTCGATTTACGGTCCAAAAAATTAAATATATGGCCAAAAAAAAAAATAAAAATAAAAAAATTACGGTGTATGTAGTTTTGAAAAAAAAATGTCAATTTTTTTTTCATAATTACGTAATTTTTTTTTCATACTTATGCTTTTTATTGTGGAAGGACTTGCTTTGGTCTGTGCTTGTGTTATGTTTAAAATAATATTTCCAGTTCACTAGGACATACAGTACTGTATTGTACATTTTTGCTATGTACATATTGTCATAGTCAGTACTTATGTACATACAGTACATATACTCAGTTAATTTTGCTCCGCGAGTTAGCACTTTTTTTTCAGAGCGTAGTAAGGTCAGAGGTCAACCCCATTTCCTGTGTGAATGAATAGAGGCATCGTGGGTAAAAACAGCGGAGCAGCTCATAAGTGCCAGAGTAGGATGTCTGAGTTTTGTTAAGTTCAGGTAGGAAGTCAGTTTGGCGGACAATTTGTGACGAAGATAGAGCGTTTGAAAGAATGAGTTCAAAGATGCAAGAGAGAACAAGTAAGGTAGAAAGCTTGTATGAACAGCTGGGAGTAGGAGTTAGTTTGCCTGAGACAAAGACAGTGTGAACAACTGTAATTACGTACACGTATATATTTTTAAAAAATATAATTTAGCCTCATAAAATGCCACTAAAGAGAACTTCGAGTTCGGAGAATGATGAAAATAAGAAGAAAAGCTGGAAATCTATCACACTACAGACTGAACTATAAGTTTCACGTTGTATTGAAGCTGGTGAGAAAATTGTTCACATTCGTAAGGCGTTAGGACTTGCAAAGTCTACTGTTCAAACAATATGTGATAACAAGGAAAAAATTAAAGCCTATTCGCAATCAGCTGCACCTTTAAGTGTCTCAAAATTAACTCGCCTAAGAAGCAGCCTTATGGAAAGAATGGAAAAATTATTAGGCATATGGGTTGAAGACAACAACCAACAGAGGATGCCAATGAGCCAAATGACTATCCAAGGAAAGGCTAAAAGTATTTTTGAACATTTGAAGAGTGAGGATACTGTTGAAACTTTGGAAAAAACTTTCCTAGCAAGTAGAGGTTGGTTTGAAAGTTTTAAAAAGCGACATTATTTGCATAACATTAAAATGAAAGGTGAAGAAGCTAGTGCTAATGCAGCTGCAGCTTAAGAGTATCTCAACATTTTGAAAAGAATTATTGAAAGAGGCAGATATCTTGCTGAGAAAATGTTCAATGTGGATGAGACCGAGCTCCATTGGAAGTGAATGCCTGAAAGAACCTTCATATCAAAAAATGAAAAGGATACAACTGGATATAAGGTGTCTAAAGAAAGAGTAACTTTGCTCCTTGGTGCTAATGCTGTGGGGGATTTTAAACTGAAACCACTTTTGGTATATCCTTATGAAAATCCAAGGGCTTTTAAAGGGTTGAACAAGAAACAATTGTCCATCATTTGGAGATCCAACAAAAAAGCTTGGATGACCAAGATTCTGTTCCAAGATTGGTTTAAAGATCACTTTACCCCTGAAGTGAAAAAATATTTGAAAGGCAAAAATTTAAGCAACAAGGTTTTGCTTCTATTGGATAATGCCCAGAGACGTCTGGTAAATTTATCCGAATTATCTGAAGATATGGAGATTCAGTATCTTCCTAAAAACACGAAAGCTGTAACCCAGCCAGTGAATCAAGGTGCAATAGCCACTTTTAAGGCATATTATTTACGAAGAATGTTTTGAAAACTTATTAACGAAACCGATTGTGAATCTTCAATTAAACAATTTTGGAAAAAATACAACATCAAAGATGCCGTGGACAACATTAGCAAATCATAGAAGGAGTTGAAATCAACCACAATGAACCATGCTTGGAAAAACATATATAGCCAAAATGCATAATAAATGATCCCGAAGGTGATTCTCTTTCCGAAATTCGACAAGACATATTGAATCTAGCAAATGAACTTGGTTTTGAGGATGTGGAAGAAGGTGATGTGCTCGATTTGTTTGATACTGATGTACAACCCCTTTCCACCAAGGATCTGATTCAACTAGAAACAGACCAAGCAATTGAGGAGGAGCCAGCTGTCTCAAGACAGTTAACCTCAAAGGATTTGTCAAAAGCGCTTTCTCATTTCAAACAAGGAATAAACATCCTACTTCAAAGTGATCCTGACAAAGAACGCAGTGCTAAAGTTTCTTGAGGCATTAACACAATCATTAACTTCTACAAAGAACTGCAAAAAAAAAAAAAGCAAAAAGCAAGGCAAAATAACAAACATTAGACCACTTTTTAAACCAGGTCCTTCCGCACTAGAGGATGGTGATGATATCGGCATGATATCATGCGATTTATCATGTTCATCTTCAGATTCTGATTAGAATTACATGATACATACATATATTTTTATCTATATGTATTTTTATGTGTATTGGAAGCTTTATTTTTAAATAAAAAAAACAAAAAAAATAATTTTCAACTAAAAACTTATTGATTTTCTAAATTTTTCAATGAAATTGGAACCGATCCTATGGAATTTGTATGGGTCTACCAAAATAAATTATTCATTATACGGCATTTTGCTTTACGGCCGACTTTCTCGGAACAAATCTCGCCCGCAAAACGAGGTATAGGTGTAAAATATTTTTCACTTTCAATAGTAGTTGTGTTTTCAATTGGTTAGTGTTCCTTTTCCTTCTACATTTATTCTCAGTCCCTACAAACTTGGAAGTTGGGAGAATTGAACGCTCCCACAATTAGGGGTGATAGCAGATGTGAAAATGCTGTTCTTCAGTGAAACTCCCTTGACTGACATCGGGATACAAGGTTTTAAATTGCCTAAAGGCACTGCTCTCTTTGGATTACTACAGTCAATCGTACGGTAGGGTGGACAAAAGAATTCTCTCAGTGATTCAGAAAAAAGCAATTCGAGGCAGTAGGTATGCTTTTAAAACAATTGGAAGAAGCTGGAAGGGGAGGGGGATGCTTGTTAATCCTCACCACCGCTTGGTTACAAACGAGAGACTGTGTAATAATCTGTAGTTAGTTTCCTTTAGTATTAGACTAAATGCCAAATCTTTTGACAGAATACTTTGCTAGGTTAGAATAATCATGGTAATTTCAAAAGTATCTTATGTTAATTAGTAAAATTTCAGTCAAAAATCAAAGGAACTGAAATATTCTTAAATATCAGAATATTTAATATTACAGTTAAACATGCCAAGCAGCCCCTAGAAGAATCATAAGGAACTTTCTTTAATGACACACAGAATTCTTTTTTCCCCCACTCCCTAAAGCATTCTACACAGTAAATGACATCCGGTGTTGAAAGAATTTTTTAAATCGTACTTGTAGAAACAGAGATATTGAGAAAAACATATTAGCATTTGTGCCCCCTAGCGTCAAAATTGTACATTATTTTTGGAAGAAAATACACAGAATTTGCATAGTTAGTAATATCTGACCGAAGAAAAATTTTTCAGTTGTGTTTATAGTCCCGCAGATATTGCTGTAAACAGAAACGTGAACTTACACCCTCTGGTGGCACACTTCCGCATTAAGAAAAATTTAATTATATGAGAAACATTTCGCAGCAGAAACACTCTCCAACAAAGAAAGAGTTTTTTAAATCAGCAGAAAGTCTATGAATTACTTGAAAATTTTGAAATTATATGAAAAACATTACACAGTGGAAACTATCCAACAAAGAAAGATTTTTTAAAATCCATCTCTAGAAGCAGAGATATCGACAAAAATAAGATATACGTCTACGCCCCTGGTGGAGAAACCATGCCTTATTTTAAGAAGAAAATATTCAGAAAAGTTCACCAATGTGAGTAGTATCGGTCCACAAAAAAAATTTCAATCGAGATTTTAGAAGCTCAGATTTTGCTGCAAATGCAACAGAAGCAGAAATTAACACTTCTGCTCCCTGGTGGCCAAACCGTTTTTTTTACCAAAAATTAGAAATTGTATGCAAAAGATTTCCCATCAGAAGCGTTATCCACTGGAGAAAGAATTTTTCAAATCAAAGTTTCAGAAGCAGAAATATTGGGGAA
The DNA here is from genome assembly GCA_039090855.1 of Macrothele yani. Lineage (NCBI taxonomy): Eukaryota > Metazoa > Arthropoda > Arachnida > Araneae > Macrothelidae > Macrothele > Macrothele yani. The sequence continues at coordinate 2,044,284 of CM077029.1, forward strand.
AATGCAGTTTACTTTTATGCCCTAGCAAAAAATCTATGGGTAACTTGAAAAAGTGACAATACTTAAAATAGTCTTTAATAAAAATGAAATCGAAAGGAAAAATAATTTTTTCAATCGGATGTTTAGAAGCAACTATATGGAATAAAATATATTTTGAATTCGATATAAACTGCATTTACGCCCTCTAGCAGCAAAATTGTGCGAGCATTTACTTTAACAACAAAAGGATGTTCAATTATGTGGCTAATAGCATTCACAATAGTTACTGCAGAATGAAGATTCTGAAGTTCAATTTACTGCTTCACACATTATTAATTGTTCATATTTTCAAGAGGTAGCTCAGAGCTGTATCATTTCATTAAAATTTGCATTTGGAAAGTTATAGTTGTCAGAGGATATATTTTGAACAAAACCTAAACCTAACTCTTATTGTGTATTTTCCGATTCAGAACGAACATGAGGTTGAGTGAAAATACGGTCAGTAGTTGTGCTTAGCTTGCTTTGAATAATGGAAAAACATAGAATGTGTAAGCAGGTAAACATTTTTAATCTAGTAGGATATAATGTATGAGATAAATGTTCTAGATTATAAACATACCTCAGTTTGTTGAAGGTTGAAAGACAAGAGTTTGTAAGTCATAGTACTTAGAAGCTAAATGCTAAAAGTTATTTATAATGGCAAAAAAACAAAAAAAAACAATGATGTTGAAATCAATGAACATATGAAATGAAGTACAGTCGTCGCTTCCCCGTTGAATAATTCCTCATAAAGTTTCAGATTTTTTTGTATAAGCCTTCGTCAGTAAGATTATGATTGCTAACATTTTTTAGTTAGTGATGTTGTTAGTCGCTTTGCTGCAGCTATAATGACAAAGTTTTTTTTGGTGCTAAGTTGCCGTCAGAGTTCGATGTCTTTCATGTTTTCTGTCGTTTTTGAGTGTAGTGTCACCATCTATCGATGCTCTTCTTCCTTATTGTCTTCATTTGTAGGTAATTTTTTCTTGGTTTATTCTTTCTTTTTCACTATTGTTCGATAAGGAATTTCCAAGTGTAGGGCAAGTGAATTGGGGTTGTGTTATTGCAGTTATTATATCGTGTTTTCTCAATTAAAATTGCCTCAGCTGTTAAGATTTTTTGGTGAGAATCGTGTGTAGTCAAAATTTCTGATTCATGCCAACAGGGAATAACATTGTATTGTATATAATGTTGGATTAATGCAGCCTTTTCCTCTTTTTTATTCCAGTTTCTGGGGTGTTCATTAGGGGTGGGCCATTCAAATAGGAGAATTTTCTTTTTTAAATTTAAATCTGGAAGTGGGGGAAAAGTTGTCTCTTACCTTCAAATAAATGCCCATATTTTTTTTAGATTTTTTATTCAAAGTCTTGAGCCCACTACCAGGCTTTGTATTTTAGTATTTTCAGCATAAAACCTAGCATTTCCAAGAAAAAGTTAAATGTCTAAAAATTTACAAACTATTTCAAAAATTATTAAAAATTATATTCAAAGAACTTAATTGATATAAGAAAACACATTTTCAGAATACAATACTTTTTTTAACACATGAAAGAAAAATGTAAATATTGTGAAATTTAGCAGATTTTCTTTCAATTCAAAATGAATGAAACAAGTTGATAAAACAAACATTGAAAAATAAATATCCATTGAATTGCATTTTTAAACAATAAAAAATACATACATAACAACTAAACATGAAAAAGTTAATGGTAATTATTCAGCCTATTTATACTGATTTTTATGTTCAAAATTTGGCATAATTTGTTGGGATTGGATTTTAACACTGATTAAGCCATCATGCGTTTCTGGTCCAATGACAAACATTGATGCCTCTGACACCAATTTTGTGCACCTTTCCACAGCCTGTGTGTGACAAGGGTATAGAAGAAACTCTAAAGGAGGAGTAATTGGAGAATTAATAAGAGATTCAAGGTCTTCATTTGTAGTGTTTGTCAAAATAGGGGAGATACAAAATGACACTCTTTCCAGTTAATCAGATCGATGTAGTCAATAGCTTCAAAGTTAGTGTTTGGAATTTTGAATGTACTTTGTGTTAGACATTCTCTGTCTAGCCCTTAGAATCCTCCTTAGTCCCATCTCACAATTGGGGCTGCGGTCATCACTGTTCATCACAAGGAGCATATTCTCAGGGTAAATAAAGTATGCAATCCTTTAAAAAACTGGGTTAATTACAGCTTTCAATTCGTCACTTAAATAACGACCTGCCTTTGTCGTGTTGAAAACATGTAAAGCTCCATCTTTGCAGGAAGGATGCCACTTCATCATGAACCACATTGGGGCATAAACTCTTAAAATAAATTCTGAAATAATTTTTAAGTTTGCTGACGTATTATCACACGAAATGTAGTATCGTAGAACATGTTTTGCAGTCGTCAGCCAACAAGCATGAGATAGCGTTCCAGGTTGACGATCAGCTAAATTCGTAGAGCATTGTCCTAAAGAAATAGCCTTGCAAAATGTCAAACAAATATCTTTGATCTGAAGTTAATCCTGTAGGTCGACTTTTGATAAATCACAAGAAATAGCCTTAAAGTTTCCAACTGGAAGCTTTTCGCATTTATCTAATGATTTCCTGATTGTTCACGAATATTTTTTAAACCTGTTGTAATTCCATTTAAATATTGAAATAAGTGTCTCGGAAGCAATTCGTTGACATGCAATTGGCATATGAACCATTGGAATGAACGATTTCATTTCAAGACAAACTATAACGCCATTTTTGCTTTCAATATTGAAAGCCGTGCCATCACAACCTATTACCACCAGGTGGCCTAGACTTAACTTTCTTTTGCTGAAAAAATTCAGAACACTTTCAGCAGTACATTTAGCTGTATCTGAAGGTGGGATAATGTGCCCTATATAAGGTGAACCTGGCTGTTTTATAAGGGAAATGGCCATGGATGGCCCAGTGGTCAACATTCATGACTGCCACAGAGAAATCTCAGGTTCGATCCCAGACAGGTACGAATGCTCGAACCACTAAATTTCCGCCATGCATCGAATGGTCGGATGGGCATGTTAAGCCATCGGACTCCGGGGTGCAGGTCTCGCCAGTAATAAATAGGGGTGTCTTCCTCCCCCTTTCTTCCTAGATTCCGTGCTACTTTTCTATCGGGCACTCCAGCCCAAATCTCCTAGCTTCCTATTTCTAAGGGTTGTTTAAGACCTGGAGTTAGACACTCCTTTCCTAAAATCCTCTACATATGATCTGATCTGATCTATAAGGGAAATATGGTGTGCGCATCTTTCAAGGTCAAGTTATTGCTACACTCAGGACACACTTAACCTGATAAAGGGTAGAACGCCTAGAAAAGTATGATTCTGCCATTGTGATGTAGTTCACACTTTCCCCTATTAACACAGTTGATAAAAGATATATTTCAGACATAAAACATTAAAATAATGGTTGAACTGATAAAACGTAGGTATATTTGTGCAAATAATATGTATAATAAAAATTCAAAAATGGTAATACGGCTATTTTATTTTTAATAATATTCGTCATTACTTAACGCTTGGTAGAGGGCTCAAGACCTTGAATAAAAATATTTAAAAAATTTAGGCATATATTTGAAGGTATGAGGCAACTTTTCTACCCTTTCCCAAATTCAATTTCGAAATTATTTTTTTTTGGCCCACCCTAGTGTTCATGTAGGTGTGTCTGGAATCTTCGTTTAGTGCTACCTATATACATTCGATCTGGTTTGTTATTTTCAGCATTCCTAGTGGGTATTGTGTAAACGCTGGCAGAATTTAAAACAGATTTTTTGCTATTGTTGGTTAGTATTTTTGCAATGTTGTCGTTTGTATCAGCAAGTTCTGAACCATATCTATGGCACTCATTTTTAATATTATTAATTGGATGGATTGTTGGAAGTTTACCACAGTATTACAAATTTTGAAAATGACAATCCGATTTTTGGCGTAAATGTGACAAGGATGGTGGTAAGTCAGATAATATCTGAAAGCTTGAAAATTTTCATAGTCCTGGAGCGGGACTCGAACCCGCGTCTCCCAGAAAACGCCCGGGTATGCTAACCACTACACCACCCAGAACGACCAAATTTCAAGTTTCCGATCAATTTGAATATAACCATCACATGATTCGCTAGTCGAAGCAACCGGCATTCATGTTTAGCGAATCTGGAGGTTAAGAATCTTATCCCGTGTTTGCCCGGAGAAGTAGATAAATCATGAAAGAAATACGGGATTACACCATATAATACAAATTTTGAAAATGACAATCCGATTTTTGGCGTAAATGTGACAAGGATGGTAAGTCAGATAATATCTGCAAACTTGAAAATTTTCATCGTCCTGGAGCGGGACTCGAACCCGCGTCTCCCAGAAAACGCCCGGGTATGCTAACCACTACACCACCCAGAACAACCAAGTTTTAAGTTTCCGATCAATTTGAATATATATTTCTTTCATGATACCACAGTATTGTTTATTTTCTTTGGCTGGAGGTTTTGATTTGCTAGATGTTCTGATATCTTTATACATGGACATGATCAGTTTCTTATTGTATCCATGTTCCTGTGCAGTGTCAATAATCCAATTTATTTCATTTTGTTCAGCAGATTTATTAGAAGAGTGAGAGATGGCTCTTTTGAAGAAACGGAAGGTAGCAGTCTTATGTTTCCAAGGATGGTTGGAGTCCTGGGGGATGATTGCAGGAACATATGTTGATTTACTGTACACTGAAAATTCTAAATTTTGATTGTTTTTAAATAAAGAAATATCTAAGTAATGCAGTTGGTTATTTTCTTCTTTTTTCAAGGTAATTTTGATACTATTGTGATAGTTCTTGAATTTATTAATGAATTCATGTAGTTTGTTTTCAGAATACTGCCATAGTATCAAGATATCATTAACATATCTAGTGTATAATAGGGAGTGTCACAGCCAGGTTGAAGTAAGCTTTTTTCAAGATCTTGTAAGACCACTTCTGCCAATAAAACCGAAATGGGTGAACCCATGGGAGAGCCACTTTGCTTTTTATAGATAATATTGTTGAATGTAAAGAAGTTGTTATTGTTGATGAATTTCAAAGCGTTTACGATGCTGGTTTTTTCTTTTTCATTAGTTGAAAAAGAAGTCAACATTTTGTTGATTAGTTCTATTGCTATATCCACGGGAGTGTTGGGGTAAAGTGAAATGATATCCAGGCTGCATAGAATGAAGTTGGTATTTTTATTCTTTTTGATTTTGTCAATAACTTTTGCTGAGTTATCAATACTGTAAGAGTGATTATTGTACAATGGTTTCAGGTATTGGTACAGTGCTGTTTCTTTCTTTCTTTTTTTTTTTTTTTTTGATTGGAGGTTTAACGACCACCGTGAGCAACTCAATGGGCTATAAGCAGTCGCCCGTCCCTAATTTAGGGTCACTGGTTCCAGGGAAGGGAGAGAACCAGTGCCGTAAGACACACACAACATCCATGCCTGACCGGGATTCGAACCCGGACCCCTTACAGACGAATGATCAGAGGCCATCGCTTAGACCACTGCGCCACCGGGGCGGCCAGTGCTGTTTCAAGTTTGATGGTTGGTGCTAAGCTTTTGTTCACTATTGGTCTTATTGGGTTATCGGTCTTGTGGGTTTTAATTTTTCCAAATATATTGGGTACAGTAGCTACAATTAAGTCGCTGTGGTTCTTAAAGGCAGCTAATTGCTTTATAATATTGTGCGTTTGGTCTTTGGTGGTTTTTACTACTTTCATGAAACTGATTATAATTTTTTCATTATAATCAGTTTCATTTAAAATTACAATCTGTTTTGCTTTATCTACCTGGAGACATTTCAATAGTTGGGTTGTTTCTCAAGTCCATTAGTGCCTGTCTTTCATATTTAATTTTAGAAGGAATATTCTTCTGAAGGTTGTTAACAGTTCTGATGATTTTAAATTGTAATGGGTTTTGTATTCCTTTTGGTGACTGCCTAACAAAGCTTTCAACTTGAGGAATAAATCTTTCAGTTTTTGGAATGTCATTCGGGTAAGCGAATTTCATTCCTCTTTGCAGTGTTTTAGTTTGAATATTTGTTAGTTCAATGCTAGACTTGTTGGTGAATCACTGTTCAGAATTTTTATTTATTAATTTTTTCTTCTTATTTTTAAGATTATTTCCCCTGTTTTTTAGCTGCAATTAATTTTTCTAAAGTGCTTCACTTTGCTTTGTTTACTTTGTCTTTCAACATTGGCAAATAGTTTGATGAATTCTGTTCTTATTTCATCATATAATTCATATATTATGAAATAGAAGTAGTGCATAGTGAAAAAAAAAAAAAAAAAAAAAAGGAAATAAAAAAGGATCATGTCATTTACACATTTCAAGCTTCCCAATGCAAAAAATAATTTTTCAAATCGGAATGATGAACGGATAACATAAGCACTATCTGTTTTACAAAAGACTGCTCTGAAGTGTGGAAATATTGATTTTCTGAATTTTCAGTTAAAAGATCTGAATTTTTCACAGATGTCATAACTGGGTCATATAAGGTTACCCTGCAAATTTCACTACAATCAAACGAAAACTTTTTGAATTGTGCATACATTTTTTTTTATTATGACATACTACCACTGCCCACAATTGCAAACCTGATTAAACATTTTAGTGGCTAGTTTTCACAATTTTAATCCGATTCACACTAAATTTGACGGGTTCGTACCTCTTAGCAATTTTTAAGCGCATTAAAATTTCAGCCAGTTTTGTCAAAATTTCGCGAAGATGGAAAATCATACTTTTTATCCCAGTAGAGTGCAGGAGATGGTTATCATCCAACACGGGCTTCAGCACACCTGTTTAGGCAAGAAAGTTTCCGCAACCCCCACCCCCACTCTAACTCCAGTTCACAGCTGGAGAAGAGCTAACGTTTCTGACGCAGCACTGGCTGCCAAATCTTTTAACCAAACTAGTTCAGTATAAAAAGAAATACAATAATTCCAGGAGTCATTAAAAATTGCACTTTTTCCAGGAGTTTTATCCAGGAGGCGTACAAACCCTGTGATTAGCTGTTGTTCAGGGTTCTACTGAGTCCTGTAAGCTACTAAAGGATGTCGAGCTTCAACAGGAGTATTGGAAAGATGAACATGAAGAAATGAAATATACATACATACACATCATTACGCTGTTCTCTGATATTCAGAGGTTAGCTCCTCAAAGAAAGACCATCTGACAAACATTTAACTGATAATACATACCCCCTAAGGTGTTCTCTGAGATTAGCTCCAGAAAGTAATACAAACCACCAGATACTTCTGTTGCTGTATCAAACTTCTCCATTTACAGTGATCTTGACACACAACACAGGCTTCAGTGATATCCATCACACGCCATACACAAGACCTTCTATACTTCATACCCATCATCTTTTTCTCATGCAGACACTCCGGCCTCCAATATTGATCTGTCTGTACACTCTAATATCTTTCTTTTCAAATTCTTTAAATCGATATTAGGCATGCTAGAAACTACAGTATATCATTGCATGCTAGTCTGCTGGATAGGATTTAGACTCTTTCCCTGATGGCAGTATCTTTAAAGTTCTAATACTATTCCATAGAGCAGCGGCCGATGAAGTCGAAATCATCAAAATCAATGAAGTCTGAAACAGTCGAAATCTTATCCAGAAAACTAGCGTGCAATGATATAGTTTTTACTGAACTACCAAGAGCTTGGCATGTGTTATTAAAAGATGGAAACACATCACGACACACCGTATAATTGCGTGATAAAAATTCGTGTAATATGCTCGTGATGTCACCCACATTATTTTCAAAAATGATCTCTGTTCCTTACGTGTTCCAATTCCCTGCTTTTTCATGTCTACCATTGCCTTGAAAAAGCCTCCCAGTGGAGTACGAAAGCCTGGCGAATCTTTGTGCTTAACACGCCACAAAAAACAAACGGATTTAATACGCTATATGCGACTCTTGAGTGTTCACAGTGTGTTGTATTTATAATTGCATAACAGATCTTGTCTTTGCTGCATAAGTCAGGAGAACATCAACATTGAGCATGTACTTCACATGAAAAACAAAAAATGCAACATCAAATCTGGAACTGAATGTTAATGAATGAGGAAAACTCACTTCACATGGATTGGTATGAACAAGGTCTATGTGAGATGGATGTGGAGCAGTAAATGGATGATGAGCTGATTCTAGCTGCCCTGTAAGAGGAAAAAAAATCAATAAACAAAATTTTTCATACAGAAAGAACAGGTGTCAGCACATAATACATTAGGTCGAGAAATACAACATAAATAAAAAACGCTCAAAAAATCAATATAAAAATCAATACTCAGTAGAATTTTGAGGAGCTACACAGACAGAAATAAGAATGCGATGCACTCATGCGAGTCTTTATTCTAGAGTAAATAATCAAAATTACTTAGAGAACACAATCTGCAATTCTGTATATAATGATCCACAAATGTAGCCACTTATCCACCCACACTAATTTTATGCTTCAGATATAAGGCTTATGTATTTTGGCACAAATTTGTTTTGATAGGAATGTCATACCCCAAACAACGGGCACTGATTATATAAGTTGAAAAGAGATTAGGCCACACTATTTTGGAGTATACTCCCTTCCTTTATGTTCACATAAAGTTATGGGGCTTAATAAAAAAAAATAAAGCACGAATACATACATTTCTCATCAAAGAAGAAAACAACCCTAACTGCCTAACAAAAAGTTTTGCACCTACACTGAGAAATCACAGCAACTGGAGCATTTTTTAAGAATATAGGGACATTGGACAATAGCCCAGTTTGGTGTGTAAGAAGGTTCTACTGACTGTGCTATGTAATTTCATGCTAATGATCTACACTGTCTCTGAATGGTGCTCCAGATCGAGAGAGAGAGAGAGAGAGAGAGAGAGAGAGAGAGAGAGAGAGAGAGAGAGAGAGAGAGAGAGAGAGAGAGAGAGAGACCGACCTTACAAATTGCAAATGCAAAAATAACACACATAAATATATTTTTACACATGATTTACCTATACAAACTAAAGTCTGTTGATGAAGCCTGCAATATCGTTGCATATAATTCAAGTTTGTGGATGTAATAAATTAGAACCTATGCAATTTAAAAGACAGTTCTGCTGGTCAAATCAGTTTTCACAAGAGAGAATAATCACATGTGCAACAAAAAGAATGTAAATAATAAAACTGTAGTTAAAGTTACAAGATCTAGATTTGGATATTGCACATAATTATTTCATGATTTGATTTGTAAAACCAAAGTCAAAATTACAAAGTCAAGTTCACCATGGGTCACTAACAAGAGCTCCTCCTGCCACAGGCTTTCTGCTGTGACATGGCATCATCATCAATATAGCCAACCAGCAGCAGAAGTTGTATGCACTACATGTAACTCAACATTTACCACAGGAAGTTAGAAAAAAAAAGTACTTTTTAAGCACATTGGGGAATTTCTGGCAAAAATAAAAAATTAAGCACTTTTTAAGGACCGTGGGAACCCTGTAATAGGATCAAGACAAACATTACATTCTAACAAAATAGGAGACTTGGTGACAAATATTTATTCTGACAAATAGGAGATCTAAGTTACATCATTCATTTTTTGTTAATCAAATTATGACTAGCAGCAAGCCCAGTGCATTGTCTGATAAAATTGATCTCTGCCTTCTCAAAGACCTTGGATGTCACCTGCAAAATTTCTTATGAAATTTTAAAATTATATTATGGACGTAATCATAATGATACAGATGAATAATATACATGACTGCAAAAACAGAGCTGCAGGACAATTACAGAGGGATCTCTGTCATGCAATCTGGTCATCTTCAATAGCGCGTTGCACCCCCTCATGTGGCAATATGAGCTGCAATATGGTCTGGCATGGAGGTGAACAGATGCCTGATGTGTTCCTGTGGCAGTCTGGCCCATACGTGTTGGACGGTGTGCTCCAAATTCCAGATAGTACGGCACAGCTGCAGCCGGCGTTCCAACTGGTCCCACACATACTTGATAGGAGACATGTCCAGGGAGCGGGAAGGCCATGGAAGTGTCTGGACATGACGTAGGTAGTCCTGGGTAACCAGAGCCATGTGTGGGCAGGCATTATCCTGCTGGTATAGAGCACCTGGAATCCCAGCCAGGAATGGGAGCACATGGGGCCGTAGGATCTCATCCACATACCGCTGGCCCATCAATGATCCACACACCACTACTAGAGCTGATCGGCTATAGTAGGCAATGGCTCCCCAGACCATAATATGCCTGCAGTGGAGGAGGTGTGGTGCTCGATAGCGAGGTTGGGGTTGTGTCGTTGACCCGGGGACTTCCACACCCATACACAATGATCATCTGTCCCCAAAACGAAGCAGCACTCATCGCCAGTCTATGGCGTTCCTCATCACTCTGGCCTGGCACCACTGCACACGGAGCTGGCGATGTTCTGGTGTTAATGGCAGCACATGTAAAGGGTGCTGGGATCGCAGATTCACTTACGCGAGGCATCAGGAAGTGGTTTGTGGGCACACAGGAGCCACTACATCTGCCTGTATAGTGGACCGGGTTCCCATGGTATCCATTCGTGCCTGGTGCACGATCCATCGATCCTCTCTACCGGTGGTCCTCCTGGTCTGTCTGGAGCCGCTTTGCCGTGTGGCAATGCAGTCATGTGTCCACTGCTCCCAACACAGTTGGATGATATGGTCAGAACGATCCACATGACAGACTATATGGCGTGCCGACCACCCTGCGGTTTTCAGCCTGAAGACCAGGCCTCTCTCAAAGTACGTAAGTTGCATAAATCAATGTCTCTGGGGTCTACCCAGCATTTTTGTCACTCTGTACTCTTGCTTGCGTCGGCCGGTGCTTTTTGTTTTCATTGGGCATCGACTACACGCTGGTTTATAAGGCTGTCGGTTCATGCTTGCAGCGCCACCACAGGGTGTGTAGTCATGAGCATTCGCACCAAAGAAGGATCATTTGCATACCAGCACGCACTCTAGCTATTTGCAAAGTTTCGCGGTTGTAGCATGTTTATAAATGAGTGGTAGGCAATGCACATAACTAACAAACAAATTAAGAAGAAAATAGTGTAGAACACATTAAGTTACGTATAAAAAGTTTAAGGCAAATATATTTCAGCCATTACTATGGCCTTCATCAGTGCGACTACGATTGGTTTACATTGCCAGATTGGAAAGGTAAGTTTTGTAATGTTAACTTCGGGTGACGTGATGAAATGAGGGATTTCCAGATGTAAGAAACGAAAATGGGGAGCTCAGAGTTGCAATTTTGGGAAAATAAAATTTCCAAACTTTCTCTAAACCTCAGAGCATACCGATTTTGGAAGGGAGCCAACTTTTTAGTATCGGACCAAAGTGGAATAGCAGAAGTGTCAGCCATGGTAAGAAGAGACAAGGAAGACGAAGGCTTTCCCCCTCTCCTGGTTTCTAAATTAATTCAAAATGCTAAGAAAAAACCAGTTGTTGCTCTTCAACCTGTTTCACCAAAAAATGAACTAATGTTTGCTGGGTCAATCCCTTACCATAAACTTTCTGCCTACAAACTCATTAGTATCTTTAAAAGAGAAGGATATAGACTTGCCATTCGCTCTTCACCTTCAATTTCTGTTATCCTCTGTAATGATAGAGACCCAAGACCTCCGCTTTCTTCACCTGGAGTGTATAAAATTCCAATCAAGACTAACGTTGGATGAACTGCGTACATAGGAAGTTTATTCCGGAAAATTCTCTCAAGACTTCAGGAACACAAATCTGATGTGAAATTTGGAAAATCTTCGTCTTCCTTGCCTCTTCTTACCATGGCTGACACTTCTGCTATTCCACTTTTGTCCGATACTAAAAAGTTGGCTCCCTTCCAAAATCGGTATGCTCCGAGGTTTAGAGACAGTTTGGAAATTTTATTTTCCAAAAATTACAACTCTGAGCTCCCCATTTTTGTTCCTTACATCTGGAAATCCCTCATTGCATCACGTCACCCGGAGTTACCATTACAAAACTTACCTTTCCAATCTGGCAACGTAAACCAATCGTAGTCGCACTGATGAAGGTCATAGTAATGGCTGAAATATATTTGCCTTAAACTTTCTATGCGTAACTTAGCGTGTTCTACACTACCTTCTTAATTTGTAGCATGTTTTCTTCTTGTGAGTGTATAATACTCCCGCGTAGCTAAAACTATCTGATAACGTGTGACACAGTAACTAACAATCAAAATGATGATTACGTGCAAAAAATATACGTCAATAAAACCAAACCGTCGATACACGATTAACCTCATAGTTAAGTAAAAACTCTCTACGAGTACATGACAAACTTTACTAAAAGCTTTTAGTAAAGTTTGTCATGTACTCGTAGGGAGTTTTTACTGTAACTATGAGTTTAATCATGTATCGACGGTTTGGTTTTATTGAAGTAACTAACAATACAACACAATTGTTGTATAAGCTTAAATGAGGTGGAACCAGGCTTTGTCCGTGAACCATGTAATATCTAATACGCCTGGATTTTGACTGACAAATTCCTTAAACCACAGGCAGCAATGCATTCGCTTTGGCATGTCAATTGGCAACAGCTAATGAACAACTTAACATGTACCCATTTTTGCAGCTCTCTGGCAGGTAGAATATGAGTCTTGTTTCTCGCGACAACCTGCATAACGATTTCTTTGGAGACTGTAACCACCTCTCTTTCACAGACTGCATAGAGTTTTCTGACATTGCAGGTCGCCCTCCTGAATGCATATCAACAAGGCTTCCTGTTTTCTCAAGTTTCTTCACAAGATTTGAAATCGTTGGCTTTATAGGTGGTTCCCAACCGGGAAATTTATTCTTAAACTCTTTCTGACGCTCCTTGAAAGAGTAGGAATTCCAATAACTTTGAAGGATAAACATGTACTCAGCAATCATGAACATCATCATACTCGACGCTAGCTGACGGACAAAGAGAATGGCACGAAACCATTCCCACCCGACGGCGTGTATTGTGGTACCATCTGGGCACACGGACCAAATGGCGCAGATATGGAAACAAATGCCAGAATGTGCAGCACTTAGTCTTCAAATTTCAGCTTGAAATGTTTTCCCTTTTCAAAATAGTAGCATTTTTTTGGGTAAAGTCCCGGGTGAATCACTCTGTAGAACACCAATGATTTGAACCACATGAACTGGGATGATGCAAAGTAAATTTTTATCCTCTTACCCTTTCTCATCTGAATATTTGAAAATCATTATAGATTTTCAAATCCAAGCCTGGTGCATGCATTTTAAAATTTTGGGAACATGTGTTTACTAACATCAACACTTGCAGTAATTTGTTTTTTCCAAAAAAAAAAAAAAAAAACAAAAAAACTACTGGGTAATAAATAAAAAACTGTCATTATTATGCTTATCATTTTCAAGGATCATGTTAATTCACTTAGAAAATGCTAAGAAGTTGCAACAACTTTTTGATGAACAATAACTAACAGTAATGCAAAAGACCTGTGACAATACTCCACAACTTCATCAACAGGAATTTATACGAGGATTATCCAGAAAGTAAGTATAGTCTGCGCATCACTCTCACTTAGGTGTTTGCATCAGAGTTGTGCAAGCGCAGTTGTGTTGCCTCATCCATTAGCCATGCCCTGACACCATTTTGTGAGGTTGTGCTCATGTTAAAGGTTTGTGCTGTGCATTAAAAATGTTTAAGTTAATAAAACAGCCTGCAAATTGCAAAATTTGGTCTGTGATAATGTTTCTGAATACCAGAAATCTCACAACAAGGGAGATTCATCAGTAAATGTGCAAAATTTATGGACAAAACAAAATGCGTACAGGAATGGTAAAGAAGTGAGTTCGAACATTTAATGAAGAATGAGAGAGCATTCGTGACAAAATGCGCAGTGGTAGGCTTTCTCTGGTCACCGAAAATTTGGTGGCGAGAGTGAATGAAAACCTTAGGAAGAACAGACGTTTCACAATTTCTAATCTTTCACAACATTTCCCTGAAGTTTCAAAATCATTACAGAAAAGCTTCAGTTCTGCAAAGTGTGTGCATGATGGGTGGCAAAGATGTTGATGAAAGAACACAAAATGAAGCACAGGGTCTGCTTTGGAATTTTTGGGGCAATACAAGGAGGAAGGCGATTTTTTCAGCCATATAGTGACAAGAGATGAGAGACTTGGGTCTCTCATATCACACCTGAATTCAAACAGTAGTCCCTGCAATGGAAATACATGGGCTCGCCTGTACGGTAAAAAATTCAAACAGACGATGTCAACAAGGAAGGTCATCATCTGTCTTTTGGGACAGGAAAGGAATTTTGTTGGTGGAATTCCTGACTAGGCAGGACAGTAAATGCGACTGTTTATTGTGAGACACCAAGAAAACTGCATCGTGTAATTCAAAACAAATGGAGCAGCATACTGACCACGGGAGTTGTTCTTCTCCAGGACATCACAAGGCCTCGTGCCGTGAATGTGATGCAGAACCTGGTGACCATTATTTGGAAGGAAGCAGCTGGTCCACCCTCACTACAGCCCAGACTTGGAGTGCAGTGACTATAATTTGTTTCTACACTTGAAACTATTTCTTGTTGGCCAGCAGTTCGATGACAACAATGGCCTGAAGACGATGGTTGAGTGGTGGTTTAAAACCCAGGTGGCAGACTTCTATGAGGTGGGTATCCAGAAATTTGTACCATGATATGATAAATGCCTTAACATCCACAGGGAATATGTTGAAAAGTAGATTAAGATATGTAGAATCCATCACACATTAAAAATTATTTACCAATATATTTTTGTTTTGTTTTGTATCATCATCAAATGGTACTTACTTTCTTGGATGGCCCTCATATAATCTGTACATAATTCAATACACTTAAGAAAAATGACAACTGATATACATAAAAATTGCAACACATTCTACCATCTTTTTCTAGGAATAATGGAAAGTCTTCAACCCATAAAAATCTGAAGTCATTTGGTTTGAATATCTCAACACCAGCTGATTCTAAGTATTGGGCACAGTTAACACGAGTTTTTCCAAGAAGTTGAACCTGAGGTGATTAAAAAATCAATCAAAGCACATTATTTTATGTTATCACTAAGTCATACAAACTTTACTTTGCACCTGCAAATGAAGTAAGAAAACATATGTACAAAATCTTTAATAATGTCAGATGTTCTTTACATGCATACAAGCCAATTTTTAAAAACTCATTCATCCTCAAGATTTCCATAGTAATAAATTTTACTACAACATCTTTCATCTTATACCATCACATTTACCAGAAACATGCACAATTGGTGTTGAGAGGTAATGAATATAGCATGCAAATTATACACAGTGATTCAAAAGTTCCCAAACTCTATTTTTTAAAATTATTTAACGTTTCAGGCTTGACGGAAAACATAATTTTGAGAGGTGCCAGCTAGTTCTGTGTAACATTGGCGAAAAGACCCCAACTCATTGGGTTTTGTTCCAGAATCCTTAGGTTGAATGACCAACTGGAACAGCTATCTGTGGGCTAATCCTCCACACTGATGTACTTACATGATTAAAAAGACAAAAAGAAATATTAAGAATGAATCAAGTGTGGGATATGGTGGACCTACCACACTTGAGAAGGACGGTCCACCACGGAATCGACCTGGACTTTCTAAACGGCGTATGAGAAAGAGATCTCAGCTGAGTGAATGTGAGATTGGTGTATGGAATACTAGAGGTATAAATGGCAAGATGAGTGAGGTGATTGAGGAGATGAATAAGTATAGACTGGATGTGCTGTGTGTAAGTGAAACCAAAAAGAAGGAAATTGGGGTAGAAGAAGTGAATGGCACGGTGAGTGTGTGGTCTGGAGTATTGGATAATATGAGAGGACAGGCTGGTGTAGGTGTGATTTTAAGTGAAAAGATGAAGAACAACTTGATTCACTATAGTTGCGTAAGTGAGAGAATTCTCTGGATTCGTTTGAAAGTGAAACTTCAGAGAATTGTAATTGTTGTAGTGTATGCTCCTTGTGACTCAGAACCTTCTGATAAGAAGGAAGATTTCTGGAATGAGCTAAAAGCTGTTTTGAGCCAGTTTGGTGCTAAAGAAAAAGTTATAATAGCAGGGAATTTCAATGCTAGAGTAGGTGTGCAGAATGCAATTTCTGACAATGTTCTGGGCAAGTTTAATGATCCTTGTGTGAATGATAATGGTGAAAGATTAATTGAACTCTGCATTGAGAATGGTTTGTGTGTATCTAATACATTTTTCAACCACAAGTATATCCACACATATACTTGGGAAAATCGTACTCTTGGTCAAAAGAGTGTGATAGATTTTGTTGTCTACGATCAGCGTCGGAAACACTTAGTTGTTACACCCGTGTGATGAGAGGTGCAGATGTTGGTTCTGATCATTACTTGGTAGTGTCACGAGTGAAACTTAATGTTGGTTGGAGGAAAAGGAATAGGAAGAGGCCCAGGGTAGAAAGAATAAAGGTTGATAGGCTCCTTGAAGATCATCAGCATTATTCTGACTTACTCAGAGAACTACTGAAGGAGCTGAAGTCTGGTGAGAGGGATGTAGAAAAGAAGTGGGAATGTTTTAAGAACTGTGTTGTCACTGCTACTAAAGAGGTCTGTGGCACCACAATAGTGGGTAACAATAGAGGTGATGCTTGGTGGAATAGTGAGTTGAAGAGGCAGTAAAGAGAAAGAAGGAAGCCTATTTGGGGATGTTGCAAGGTAGAGTTTCTGTGGATGAATATCGCTGTAAGAAGCGTAAAGTTGCTAAGCTGGTTTGCCAGAGTAAAGCAAAAGATAAGAAGGAGAAGGTGGAAAGGCATGAATTGGCTTCTCGGAAAGATAGGAAGTCTTTCTGGAAGTACATGAAACTCAGGAAAAATAGGGAAACAAAGTGTAAAGAGTTTGAAGAATAGGGTTGAAGAAATGATATGGGAGCCCAATGAGTTAAGTGAAAGATAGAGTGAATACTTCAGTGAGTTATTAGATCAGGAAAGCAAAGATGATTCTGAGACAGATGCAGATGATGTCACAGTGAGAGATGAAAGCACTGGAGGGATCTCAAGGGAAGAAGTGTGTAAAGCTCTAAAATCTTTTCAGAATGGTAAGGCTCCGGGAGTTGATGGCATAACTGCCAAGATGTTGAAATATGGTGGTGACTGTAATTGACTGGTTAACTGAAATTTGCCAGTTGTGCTGGGAGTTAGGAATGGTCCCTCGGGATTGGAAGGATGCTATTATTGTTCCCTTGTACATTGCATAAGGGAAAAGGTGATCAGACTGAATGCAAGAACTATCGTGGTATTTGCTGCAAGTGTTTGGTAAGGTTGTTATTGGAAAAGTACAGGGTCTTATGGCAGAAAAAGTGTGGGATGTTCAGAGTGGTTTTATACCTGGTAAAGGCTGCACTAACCAAATTTTTGCATTACGCGTGATGATTGAAAAGTATCTGGCTGTTGGGAAGAAAGTTTTTGCTGCCTTCATAGATTTAGAGAAAGCTTATGACCGAGTAAATAGGGCACTTTTGTGGAAGGTATTGAATGAATATGGTGTTACTGGGAATCTACTAAATAGTGTAAAAGCCATGTATGCTGGTAGTAGAGCTTGTGTACGAGTGAATGGTGTTTTATCAAAATGGTTTTCTATTGGTGTAGGAGTCAGACAAGATTGTGTAATGTCACCATGGCTGTTTGATATATTTATGGATGCGTGCATGTGTGATGCCAAAATAGATAATAGTGGTTTATGTCTTGGTGATATCCGTATGTGCAGATTGCTGTATGCTGATGACACTGTCCTGTTGGCAGAGAGCAAAAGTGATTTGCAGAGTATGTTGTCTCGGATGTACGAAGTTTGCATGAAATTCAAACTGAGTATAAATAAGGAAAAACCAAAGTTATGGTCTTTGAGAGAGGAACTGGTAGCACTGAAGTAATTTAAGTATAAATGGCACTGTGACTGACCAGGTGAGTGAGTTTGTGTATTTAGGAAGCATGTTTGACAGAGAGAACAAATTGGATGGTGAAATTAGTAGGCAAGTGAATTCTTCATTGAAAGTCATAGCTGCTCTGGGAGGTTTTCACAGGAATGATGGGTTCTTTAGAGAGTCCCGCATGGCTGTGTATGAAAGTGTAATTGTTCCTACTCTGATGTATGGTAGTGAAACCTAGGTACTGCAGAAGAAACAGAAGTTGTTTGTGTGCTGGAGAAATGCGTTACTTATGAGGGGTGGGGGGGGAGACATGGTCTGATTGTGTGAAGTATGAAAATGTGTCAGTTGTGTGATGTGAAGCACAATGTTGTTAGCAAGGTGGAGACTAATATGCTTCGGTGGTTTGGCCATGTTGAAAGAATGAGTGATGAGATGCTTACTAAGAAAATCTTTTTAGCATAAGTGGCAAGAAGGAAAGGCAGAGGAAGGCCAAGGAAGACATGCGTGGATCAGATTCACGAGTGTCTGCATGAGAAAAAGATTATGAGTATGAAGTATAAAATATCTTTTGTACGGCGTGTAATAGATATCAGTGAAGCCCGAGATGTATGTCAAGATTGCTGTAAATGGAGAAGTTTGATATGACAACAGTTAGTAAAAATATCTGGTAGTTTGCATTTCTTTTTGGAGCTAACCTCTGAATCTCAGAGAACAGCTTAGTGATATGTATGTATGTAATTTAATGTAAAACCAGAAAATTTCTCCAAGTATTGTTGCTTGTGGCATATATGGGTTACCTTGAGAAACAAGTTGCACCCTGTGACAGTGTGCATACATGGGAATTGGCAAGAAGTAAAATTCAGTCTGCCACGAGTCTCATATAAGACCAAAGATTTGCTTTGCTACAAGTATATTTTTCGGAAAAATCTTATGAATGTTGCACCTAGCTCTTTCTACCGAAGTTTCCTGATGCACCTGTACCATAGAAAACAACAGTGTATGATCTTATGAAACGTTTTTGAGATATGGTCTGGAAGCAGCTGACCATCCATGGTCAAGCACATGTTTCAGGAGGAAGTTCATCTTACCCTGCAGTTTCCTCAGAAGTCACTTTGGCAGTTGTTACAGGAGGCAGGAGCATCTTACTCAGCCTGCCAGAGGGCTACTAAACATCTGAAGCTACAGCCATACAGAGTTAGAGCTATGTCCTTTGGATTTGGAAAAGTGCATTACCTACTGCCAATGGTTTAAGTGATAAATGTGCAACAATGTGACTAATCAGCTTAACACAAATATCTTCCTTCTATGATGAGGCATGGTTTTACTTGAATGGATATGGAAACAATCAGAACACTTGCATATGGGCTGAGGAAAAATCGCACGCATTGCATGAGGTCCCACTTACCTTTCAGAAAGTTGGAGTGCAGTGTGTCATTGCTATTATAGATTTCAGGGGCGTGCAGTCCATAGAAGCAATGTAAGCAATGCTTGCTTTACTAGAAATTAATAATTGAAAGCTTCACAAAAATTAGATTATTTTTTATTTAGAATGGCTATTAAAATTTAGACCCATGGCACGATTGCTTCAGAAAATGCACCTCTTAAATAACTATTAAATAATTTCTGCTGTAGCTTTATTGAAATTTAGTGCCATCATCGTGCAAAGATCACACTTTCTGCGCACAGAACGACCACATGACTAAGCTCACCGCTGCTGCTATGAGGGCTGTGCAAGCAATCCAGAAGTTGCTTCGGATTTGTCTGTTCATTTCGTGCTTCACAGCCGGCGCTCCGAAAGGCCACATGACTAAGCTCATCCCTGCCTGCTTGAGGACTATGCAAGCAACACAACAGCTGCTTCGGGTTCGTCCATTCGTTTCGTAAGTCACAGTTAAGTCTGATCTGAAGTGATTATTTGTAGTTCTTTCGCTATCAAATCCAGCAGTGAAATATATGTTTTCAAACACTCGGTGCAATGATTTTCTAAATGTTTCCGTGTAAGGGGTAAGTACATTTTTTGTAAGAGAACACCTTTCAGCGTTTGACATGATTTTTGAAGAAATCAGCATTTTTCTCCTCTAAGAGAAGCAATTTCATATTGCTTTCATGTTCATGACTGTGCTGCCATCTGTAGACCAACACGATGACAACAAATATAAATGTTGTATTTTAGATTGTTTAAGGGATAAGCCTTTCAGCCAAAGCAGTTTTCAAGGCAAAAAAGGGACATTATAAATGCTGAGAGACCAAAACCTTCTTTAGAAACTCTCCAAACAAAGACTAAAAAATGTGTTCGCCACTTCCATCGGGAAGAATACGAAGAAACAAAATGGTTAACAGCTTGCAAAAGTGACCGAAAATTATACTGTTGGCCATGCACATTATTTTCAGTAGACAGAAGAAGTTTATGGATAAACGGTGGTTTTGACGATCTCAATAACTTTCACGATTCATCAATACGGCACGAGTGTTCAGAGATACATATTTCGTCAGTGATAAAATAAAAAACGTTCGGCAAAACAAGGATTGAGTTTCAAATAGACGAGCAAATAAAAACGGACATTTCTCCACATAATGAACTCGTTAAAAAAATAGAGATGTTTTAAGGTGCTTAATTGACGTTACGTGTTTTCTTGGCAAGCAGGAATTGGCTTTTAGGGGGCATGATGAATCCACGGAGTCTGTTAATCCTGGGAATTATGTTGAATTGACAAATTTAATTAGTTGCTATGATGAAAAGCTTAGAAATCATTTAGATAGTTCGTCCGTGTTTTCAGGGATGTCAAATCGTATACAGAATGATTCGTTGAATCAATAGGAGAAGTAATGATCGCAGAAATAAAAAAAGAAATTAAAGAAGCTCCTTTCATTTCAATGATTTTGGATGAAACAACTGATGTGAGTTGCAGGTCTCAGCTGTCTACAGTGTTTCGCTACGTGACTAATGACGGAACTCCCGAAGAGAGATTCGTTGGCTTTACTGATGTGAGTGCTGATCGTTCAGCTAATTCTTTGGCAGAGCCCGTCAAAAGCATTTTAGAAAGTTTTGAGTGCTCAAAAAAATTAATAGCCCAGACACACGATGGAGCTGCCGTGATGGCTGAAGAACATTTGGGACTTCAAGCTCGTGTAAAAGAAAAACACCAGGAAGCTATTTTTGTGCATTGCTATGCTCACAGATTAAACCTGGTCCTCTCACAAGCACTTAAGAATGCAAAATTTTCTTCACAACACAAAAAGAATGCAAAATTTTCTTCACAACACTGAGTGGACTAGCTTCTTTTTTTCAAAGTCAACAAAAAGAGTTCATGCATTGGATGCGGAAGTGAAAAGAAGATTATCCAATATTACTCCTACTCGATGGAATTTTCAGAGTCGCTTGGTAGGAACTGTGTATGAGCATCTAGAAAGTATAAGAGCATTGTTCACAAATATTCTTGAAAATCCTGAACACTGGGATTCAGATACTATTGTTACAGCCAAAGGGTTTTCTAAGTGTTTGGGTGAATTCGATTTCCGCTTCCAAATGTGTCTCTACTCTGATATCTTTCCTTTGAGCCATACATTATTTGAAATACTACAGAAAAAGAAACTGGATACCACGTATTGTATGAAGAAAGTAACTGAGTTTCAGAAAGCAGTGTCAGAGAAAAGAAATGAGTTCGAGATGTTGTGGCCAAAACTAGAAGAAAGCGAAAGAGACAAACCTCTTACAAAGTGTAAGTGAGCAGATGCTTACGGGATCCCAAAACAAATTACCGGATGGTCTATTGCGAAATATTGGACAATATAATAAGCCACATGACTTCAAATTTTTTAGACTTGCAGAACATGAAATTTCTAGAATTGCTAAATCCTGACAGACGAGTGGAATTTAAAAATTGTTTTCCAGAGAGTTTCTTCGAAAATTTAAAGAAAAATTACACCAAATACTTCGATTTTGCTCATCTGCGATCCGAACTAAAAGTGCTATATTCAACAGATGACTTTAGTGGTAAACACGTCACTGAAATTTTGACTTTCTTGAAATCAAATGGTATAGATGAAGCGATGGTGGAACTAGCCAAATTTTGCAAGCTCGTAAATACCATTCCAGCAACAAGCTCTTCGGCTGAAAGGATTTTTTCATCCCTAAAGCGCATAAAAACGCATCTCAGAAATGCACAAGGACATGACAGACTGTCAAAGTTATCCCTGTTATCTATCGAAAAGCATCTTCTAGTTAAACTTAAAAAGGAATGTTATTTCTATGATTATGTTATTAACTCATTTGCTCAAAAAGGAAGAAGATTGGAACTCATATACAAGTAAGAAAATTAAAAAAACTTAAGAACTTTTGCTAACTATTTTTTTCCTGTTAATCTGATGTTTTTATGTGTGTGTGCATTTTGTCAGCTATCTATTGCACAAAAATGTAGGAAATGTATTTCCAGCATTTTTGTATACTGCAAAGGAAATATAATAAAAATGGGAACTACTTGTAACGAATATTGTAATGAATATGCGATTGAATGGTTTGATCTCACAAGATATTTAGCAAAATGTAACATATAAAAAAAATTGTGTAATTTTCTCTAGAAAAGCTGAATTATATTTTTCAGTATTCGTGCTCTTAGGAAGATACAAGTTCTCAAGGAAATGTGTATTTTTTGAAATGTTTGTTAATAGTTAAGATTAGACCCAATCTACTTTGTTGTCATTGTGTACTTCCACAAGAGCCATGGACACCTTCAATCTTCATTTCGTCTTCTAAATAAATATAGTTTTTGTTCACGATAATTTTTAATATTTTTTCATCTGTGTTGATATGTTCAGTTTTCATAGCAACACTGAACATTTCTGATTAAAAGGTACCCAATTACAGACCCCTGGTTTAAGAGTAAGTAATTTGCACTCAAAGCTTGTTTCTTTTTTTCCCCCTCGGTAAAAGTAAAAAACGCGATCTCCGATTTTTAATCGCCATTTCCCGCTTAGAAATATCTTAAGCCAGGGAGCTTGAATCAGGTACTCCTAACACATATTTTTATAAATTTAACATATTCAGTGGTAAGAGATAAACTAGGGACGGCTTTAGACTTTGAAAACAGGGTGGACAATGGGTGGGCGAGTACTTTTTCCTGCAGAAAGTTTAGTATTAATTTGTCAGAGACATTAAGAAAATTTTAAATGCTTTTACAGCTGGTTGAAAAGGATATCCGGACCCCCCCTCCCCTCACACCCACACATAGATAAAAAGAACAGTAGCAAACTGAGCATACATATAATATATTATTATAAAAATAACATTGCTTGCCCATGATGAAATATCACCGCACACCACTGGGCTATTTTTTATTCCGATACAACTGTTACTTCAGCTGTGTATTCAGATATCATCCATAAATTTGAAGTGATGCTTGAAGAAGAGGAACATTACTTTTGGTTCCAATAAGATGGCGCAACATTCCACACATAAAATGAGATAATGGAGATGCTCCACGAGTTCTTCCTCAATCTACTAATCTTGAAAAACTAGTGGCCGCCTCACATTTTGGACTTTACTATAGATTTTTATTTGTGAGGCTATCTGAAAGACACAGTGCACCATGACAACCCTAGGAAGCTGCAAGAGCTGCACTGCAGAAAAACATCAGAGCAGTGACAGACATTCCAGCCAAATCACTGAAAAGTGTCCACCACATTTTTCTTTGGGAGAGTTTGTGTTTCCAACAAAGTGGGGGATAATTCCATCATCTTTTGTGAAGGCTTTTCGATTACACATCAGTATGAGTTTCAACATAAAAGTATTTAAAATAAGCTGCACATCACTATATTCATAGAATAGATTTTTAAAATCAGAGTTCAGGGTCTTTTGAATCACTGTACAAATATGCAACATTTGTACAGTAATTCAGAAGCCACGTGATTCAGATTAGAAGAACAAATCTGCAACATTTGTACAGATAAATTCCTAAATTACAAATTTTTTTCAAAAGCTAATGCACATGTTGATCTAGAATGTTTACATAAACTTATTTTTACATTGCTAATTCCACAATCCAACTTCATGATTTTTTTTTGATCTACATAAACTCAGCATAAGGAATTTCATTAAAAAGCTTTACACTGGTTTCAGATATTCTCATGGCTGCACATAAAAACTGCGGCAACTTAATAAATGCTGGACTTCGTGCAAATCAAAAAGGGTAAAAAAAAATCATGTGACATTTTCATATTAAATATCATCAATTCCTGAGGCACTGTCAAGGAAAAAGTTGTTGCCATTCAAGATATAATGACCAATTTTTGTGGTTATTTGCTGTAGTTTCCTTATCTTCTAACAATGTGGCAACTCATCTTACCACCAAATTCACAGCATAAATTTGAACAATGAATTGTTCTGGAGGAGAAATCCTAACTGCATATCCCAATTTCTTCCTGTTTACATTAACAACACACCAGAAGGGGCAGTGTGTTTTCAAAGTTACGGAAAGGTATTAAATTCAAATGTACAGCCTTAGGTGGCCTAACAGTAACATATGATAGATTTATATTTGACTTCCACTGCCAGGTAAATAATGCAATTTTTAAATTCTTTGAAGGGATAACCAAATATAGGCATCAAATCACAGCACTATGATGTAGCGTGCACGCACGCACACGCACACACAGGTGCTTACGACAAATTTTTCACAATTTTTTTTTTTGCATTTACTAAATGATGCAAAATTTAGAGCTTGTCATGTGTTCTGATCATTAATAATTGATAATTTGTTTTACAATGGCACTGTTGTATTATAAGTGCACATGAAGTAATATTTGCATGTTAGTGGCAGGTTTTGTTATGGTAAGCTTTGCATGGCCATTAATGGCTGCATCCTCGATGCAGAAAATAGCGTAAATAGTGAAAGATGAAAGCCAACAAAGCCATATTTGGTATGTTACGCTGAATGAATTTAAGAAAGGCAAATGCTATGCAGGACTGTATAAAGATCCTTTAAGTTAATGGGGAGAAGCCTCCTTTTTCCAAATAACCTAATGCAACTGTTTTGAAAAAAGAAATCCAATCTCAGAACAGCAGTCCTAATAAGGAGTTTTTCATGATGAAGAGATGCTGACAGACATAGAGGAGATGAATACCAGCTTATTGATGTTAAAAATAGTCATCTAACTTTGATCAACACATTCAATTATCCATTATCACCTGAATTATTAACACAGCAAGCAGACATCTCTGAGTTGCATGTATTTTACTGTTTCTCACGTAACGCTAATCACATCAGAAAATTACATTGCCTTGGAGATGGAATCGAACCCTCATCTCCCAATTTCCGTTTGAGCATGCTAACCATTACACCACCCAGGACAATGAAGTCCCAAGCACCTGAGTGATAAGAACCAGAATAGTTTCCGATCTTTGCCAGTCAAAGCAAATTCGGCTTTATCGCAGCTTAATTAAGTAAATTGCTTGGTGTAATAGTGAGATTGATGAGGCAGTAAAAAAAAAGAAGGAAGCCTATTTGGGGATGTTGCAAGGTAGAGTCTCTGTGGATGAATATCGCTGTAAGAAGCGTGAAGCTGCTAAGCTGGTTCACCACAGTAAGGCAACAGATAGGAAAGAGAAAGTGGAAAGGCATGAACTGGCTTTTTGGAAAAATAGGAAGTCCTTCTGGAAGTACATGAGACTCAGGAAAAATAGGGGAAACAAAGTTGTAAGTTGTGTGAAGAATGAGATTGGGGAAATGATATGGGAGCCCAATGAGTTAAGTGACAGATGGGGCGAATACTTCTGTGAGTTATTAGATCAGGAGAGCAAAAATGATTCTGAGACAGATGCAGAGGATGTCACAATGAGGGATGAAAGCACAGGAGGGATCTCAAGAGAAGAAGTGTGTAAAGCTCTAAAATCTCTTCAGAATGGTAAGGCTCCAGGAGTTGATGGCATAACTGCAGAGATGTTGAAGTATGGTGGTGACTCTATAATTGACTGGTTAACTGAAATTTGCCAGTTGTGCTGGGAGTTAGGAATGGTCCCTTGAGATTGGAAGGATGCTATCATTGTTCCCTTGTATAAGGAAAAAGGTGATCAGACTGAATGCAAGAACTATCGTGGTATTAGCCTACTGAGTGTGCCAGGGTAAGTGTTTGGTAAGGTTGTTACTGAAAAAGTACGGGTCTTACATCATTGAAAGTGTGGGATGTTCAGAGTGGTTTTATGCCTGGTAAAGGCTGCACTAACCAGATTTTTGCATTACGCATGATGATTGAAAAGTATCTGGCTGTTGGGAAGAAAGTTTTTACTGCCTTCATAGATTTAGAGAAAGCTTACGACCGGGTCAATAGGACACTTTTGTGGAAGGTATTGAATGAATATGGTGTTACTGGGAATCTACTTAATAGTGTAAAACCCATGTATGCTAGTAGTAGAGCTTGTGTACGAGTGAATGGTGTTTTATCAAAATGGTTTTCCATTGGTGCAGGAGTTGGACAAGGTTGTGTAATGTCACCATGGCTGTTTAATATATTTATGGACGCATGCATGCGTGAGGCCAAAATAGATAATAGTGGTTTATGTCTTGGTGATATCCGTGTGTGCAGATTGCTGTATGCTGATGACACTGTCCTGTTGGCAGAGAGCAAAAGTGAGTTGCAGAGTATGTTGACTCGGATGCACGAAGTTTGCATGAAATTCAAACTGAGTATAAATAAGGGAAAAACCAAAGTTATGGTGTTTGAGAGAGGAATGGGTAGCACTGAATGCAATGTAAGTATAAATGGAACTGTGATTGACCAGGTGATTGAGTTTGTGGATTTAGGAAGCATGTTTGACAGAGAGAACAAGTTGGATGGTGAAATCAGTAGGAGAGTGAATTCTTCTTTGAAAGTCATAGCTGCTCTGGGTGGTTTTCACAGGAATGATGGGTTCTCTAGAGAGTCCCGCATGGCTGTGTATGAAACAGTAATTGTTCCTACTCTGATGTATGGCAGTGAAACCTTGGTGCTGCAGAAGAAACATGGGAGTAGTTTGTGTGCTGGAGAAATGCGTTACTTACGTGGGGTTTGTGGCAAGACACGATCTGATTGTGTGAGGAATGAAGATGTATTGCAGTTGTGTGATGTAAAGCAAAATGTTGTTAGCAAGGTGGAGACCAATATGCTTCGGTGATTTGGTCATGTTGAAAGAATGAGTGATGAAATGCTTACTAAGAAAATATTTTCTGCCCAAGTGGCAGAAAGGAAAGGCAGAGGAAGGACAAGGAAGACATGGGTGGATCAGATTCAGGAGTGTCTGCATGAGAAAAAGATTATGAGTATGAAGTATAAAAGATCTTGTTTACGGCGTATAATGGATATCAGTGAAGCACGAGTTGTATGTCAAGATCGCTGTAAATGGCGAAGTTCTGATACGACAACAATGAGTAAAAATATCTGGAAGTTTGTATTTCTTTTTGGAGCCAACCTCTGAATCTCAGAGAACAGCTTAGTGATATGACGTAATGTACCGTATATACTCGCGTATAAGTCGAGAAATTTGGGACAAAATGAGAGCTTCAAAGTAATGGGGTCGACTTATACGCGGGGTCTAAAAAAAATCGTAAGTCCAAAAGTTCTTCCCGTGAGGCAAAAGGCCCCAAATGAAATAAAAATGCCGATGCAGTATTAATTACGAAATCGCAACCCTCCGAAAGAAAAAACACTGATGTGGTAGAATTACGAAATTGCGACCCTCTGAATTTCTCTGCGCTTTGAAAAGTCTCTTCTCTCCTGGCTTTGCGTATCCACAGCGCAGTCACAGCCGCGCATAGAGAGCTCTGCCCTTCCGACTACCAGTTGACTGCGCTGACCTTCGACGTAACGGAGCCAAAGAATATCTAACTGTTTATATTCTTTGACGGAGCCATGCGACAGCCAGTGTTAGGTGTTGCTTGTTCTTAATCGCACGTGTCTCGCTTCTCCTATTATGGGTGACACGGATTGTGTAAAGAAACGGATTTCCTATAATGCAGGATTCAAGTTGAAAGTGGTTTCTTTTGCAGAAAATACTAACAACTGTGCTGCTTCACGTCAATTTGGCATTAACGAAAAACTAATTTGAGATTGGCGTAAAAAAAAACGGACTTGGTGAAAATCTCAAAATCGCAAAAGGCGCTGCACTGTGGAACGACATCTTTCCCAGAGCTGGAAAGTGTCTTGAATGATTGGATTGTGGGCTGCAGACAAAATGGTTACATTGTAACGCGAAATGGTATACGTTTGCGAGCAATGAAGCTCGCAAAAGATGAAAAGTTTGCAGCCGCAAATAACACTTTTCGTGCCTCACCAAGTTGGTGCACAAGGTTCATGAACCGTTATGGGTTGTGTCTACGCCAGCGCACCAAAATTGCACAAAAGTTACCTCGTGACCTCGAAGCAAAGATAATGGAATTTCAAAAGTATGTAATTCAAAAGAGAAAAGAGACTGCTTTTGAACTTTCCCAAATAGGGAACATGGATGAAACTGCCATGTGTTTCGACCTTCCTGGAAATAAGACGGCGAACCGAAAGGGCGAAAAAAATATCTTGATCAAAACGACTGGCCACGAAAAATCCAGTTTCACGGTTGTTCTTTCCTGTTTGGCCGACGGCAGTAAGCTACCCCGGTAATTATTTTCAAACGCAAAACTCTGCCGAAAAGCGTTGTCTTTCCGTCTGGTGTGCTCGTTCGTGCCCATGAAAAAGGATGGATGAACGAATCCGGAACAATTGACTGGTTAAAGAATGTGTGGAACAAAAGGCCAGGTGCACTTTTGAGGAAACCTTCTCTTTTGGTGTGGGATATGTTTGTTGCACACCGTAATGCAGAAGTGAAAAAAACTGCAGAAAATTCAAAAACAACTCTTGCTGTCATCCCAGGTGGGTTGACATCTGTTCTTCAACCACTAGATGTCTGCCTTAATAAGCCCTTCAAGGACGATGTGCGGAGGTATTGGGCAGATTGGATAAGTTCCGATTTGCCGACTGAAACCAAGGGCGGAAATCTAAAGAAGCCGGATATCGTTTTGATTGCGCAATGGGTCAAGGATGCTTGGGATGCGATACCTGCGGAAATGGTCGTGAAATCATTCAAGAAATGTTGAATTAGTAACAAACTTGATGGCACAGAGGATGATGAGATTTTTATGAGTGATGATGACAGTGATTCTGATGACACAGGCATAGATGGGAATACTGATGTTTATGATGACGCGCCGATGACAGAGAAAGACTTTTTTGAACTGTTTGGCGAGTCTGACTCGGAATCGGATTTTGAAGAGTTCCGATGAAGTTTTAGGGTATGCAAATTAAGTTTAGTATTATATATATAATTTTTTTCGTTTTCAAATGTTTTTGAATAAATTCATTGAAATTTTTTCTCTAATTCCGGGATCGACTTATACGCGAGTTTCCGATTTCTTACGATTTTTTCCTCTGAAAGGGGGGGGGGTCGACTTATATGCGAGTATATACGGTAATTAAGTAAATCTACATTTGTTCAGTTAAATAGTGTGGAAAAATATTTCTTCCACACTATTTATCCATCACTACCTTTTGGCAATATGATGGGTGTTCAACAGGTGGGTCCCATGTGAACTATTTTTTCATTATTTACTTATTTATTTATTTTGTGTGTGTTTAGTGACTACAATCAGCAACTCTAAGCAGTCATACATACCTACTAATTTTAAGCCACTGGTTCCATGGAAGCGACAGAGCCAGTGTCTTTGACAAACACACCACCCATGCCTCATTTAGGATGAGAACTAGGGGCCCACTGCAAACTGCTGTTGTTTAAAGCCTTCCTATCCTTTGCCACAAAGTTGCCAACACAAGGAGCTGGGTCATAACAGCATTTTTATCAGAGATAAAACATAGGTCTTGTATGCCAATGTTAAGCATTGGCAACAGTAGACTTCTTGAAGCAGTTGAATGCCTGCCTAAGCCAGAGTTCATAAACACCCATGGATGGTCAGATGGAATGCTTAGTGGGATATCAAATAACTGATCACTACGAAATCTACTGTCATCAACTCAAACATATGAAGAATATTTAGAGCGTTATAACCCAAAAATGGTCAATCAACTGGAAGTCATGTTTCACTAGAATAAGACTCATCCCTCATACAAAAAAGACAGTCCAAAAAAATCAAGGGATTTGTCTAGAAACATCCATCACATTCATTATTGGAAACAACAAGTATTGTTCACAGCCAACAACAGTGAAATAACTTTTTTTTAATTCTATCATTACAAACCTTCCATGGTAACACTTTGAACAATATAAGATGTCTCTAGTTATCTAAATATGTTGTAGATACAGTATGTAGATATCATGAAGAAAGAATAAGGAGAAACATATTCTGGATCAACGCATTTAATAAATAATTCCAAGAGTGGTGAACAATGCTTACAATAATTAATATAAAATCATTTTAGTCGAAGTAGCAGCACACAATATGCACAATATTTCGAACATGCACTCTAATTTACGGTGATCACAGCGAGAGACGGGTTTGCCTCCACTCGGCAACAGTGGCACACACGACACCTACGGAGAAATCTGAGAAGCTGACACAAAATTAAGCTTC
The DNA here is from genome assembly GCA_039090855.1 of Macrothele yani. Taxonomy (NCBI): domain Eukaryota; kingdom Metazoa; phylum Arthropoda; class Arachnida; order Araneae; family Macrothelidae; genus Macrothele; species Macrothele yani. Next base: position 2,074,841 of record CM077029.1, read on the forward strand.
AATATAAAATATATTGTTGAGATACCAGCTAATTCTGTGTGACACTGGTCAAAAGACTCTTAACTCACTAAGTTTTTGTTCTAGAACTCTTAGGTGGAATGACCATCTGGAACCATTGGCTGTAGGCAGATCCCCATGCTGATATACTTTTAGGACTTTCCAGACCCAAATGAATTTAGAGGCCTCAGGTGTGGAATTGACTTGGAACTAATAACGAGATCTTGGCTGAGTGACTGTAAGATTGGTGTATGGAAAGCTAGAGGTATAGATGGTAAGATAAATGAGGTGATTGAAGAAATGAATAAGTATACATTGGATGTGCTGCTGTGTGTAAGTGAAACTAAAACGAAAGAAATTAGGATAAAAGAAATAAACAGAACGGTTAGCGTGTGGTGTGCAGTGTTGGATAATGTGAGACAACAAGCTGGTGTAGGTGTGATTTTAAGGGAGAAGATGAAGAACAACATTGATTCACTACAGCTACATAAGTGAGAGAATTTCTTGACCTTGGATTCATTTGAAAGTGAAAACTCCAGAAAACAGCAATTGCTTTAGTGCAGGGGTGCACAACCTTTTAACACCTACGGGCCAATTTCAGATTGACTGTACAATGGTGGGCTGCAGGGGGTACCCCCACCCCCCAAAAAATTCCCAAAAAATCCCAAAACCAAAATACTAAAAAAATAAAAATAAAAAGTGTACAGAAATTTATTAAACAAAACAACTTACTTGCTTGAAAAACATGCAGGTGTTGCCAAAACCTTTTAATTTTTTTGTAGGTCTGTAGTGAGAAATTTGACATTGTTTTTTATTAGTCTTTAAATATCTGGTTCAATGTTGGACGCACCGATCCACAGGCTTCTCCCCCAAGTGTCCATCACTCGACCAGAACAATCTCTTGATTTCACCTGCTTCATTACAGAAAATGATTGTTAGCGTAAGTAGGTGCACCCGAATAATGTTGCCAGTTTTTTGAGTGTGGATTTTCAATTTCTTCATTTCACAAGGCAAGTAGTTTATGTAAAATTCTAAAGAAACTTCTGCAAATTTAGCCCTCAATTCGGAGTTATTTTGAAGATCAGCAAGCTCCATCTGAAAATTGATGAACCTCGTTTAAATATTAGCTGCAAATGGTATTGCAAACACGTCCTATATTTATGTGTACCCCATAAAATTTTCATACTCAATAATTTTTCCATTTTTTTGTACAAATGTCTGATTTATTTCTGCTTTGTGCACCCCGGAGGTATAAAGCAAACCTTACATGCATAGGGGACAGAAAATTTCAGCCAATCACAGAGTAGTGGTATTTAGCTTCAGTGACGGCACTTATGGGTGGGACTTATTTTCATGTGATTACTCATTGATGGCATGGGCGGATATTGCAAGCTGACTGATGTAACTGTTTCTAGGCAGGATGATGTTTTTTAAATGTGATGATGCAACATGGGTTGTTTCAGAATATTTTGGTGAGGAGGAAATATTTTTAAGGAATGATTAAAAATGAATCAGAGAGCTACACTCAGGTTCTGTGGTGGAATATATGCATGGGGCTACTGATTGTGAGTCACCAGCAGGAGGTAGGTTAATTAGCTGTTAATGCATTCGTGTGACAATTCGAATAAAATCAGATGACAGAAGTTTTGCACATTGCCCGTTTGTAAATACCTTTGCGTTGCTCTGAAAGGTGGAGAAACACTGCTTTCTTCTATTGAATATGTTTCCGAATCTAAGGGTACATTTATGCTGCAGCCTCGCTGTTGGCACATTGCCGAGCTGTGCGCATGGGTGCCTGGCAATGATGAAACAAAACTATAAATCTTTACAGGCTCATTTATTGTGGAGCAGCGATGCTATCTGCGCTACTTGCTGCGATCATCGCCACAGCAACGATATCAAACTGGTTTGTTTTTCGAGCCTCGACCATCACCAGGCATCCTCAAACTTACGCTGTGATTGGTTCCTTCAAGGCCACTCTTCCCGTCCATTGACCCACTTTCCCAACCGTCTCAGTAAGGGATAGGCTTCATTACCTATGAACACAAAGGGGGCTTGGATGTCAGTACTTGGTAGGAAGTTATCTTCAGGAAAGTTAACCACACCCTTTTTCATTCTGCCATACAAGACAGACTTTCCAAAAGTGCCCCCATCACTTTGTTTTCCATAGGCTCTGACCTCAATGAAAATAAATTTACAGTGTGCATCACTAACGGCGTGCAGAACTATTGAAAAGTAGCTTTTATAATTAAAGACATGGAGCCTGACCACTGAGGGTGAAGTATTCAGATGTGCTTTCCATTGATAGATTCTAGACAGTTAGGGAATCCACATTTCTTGTAAAACATATCAGCGATTTCTTTGAATTCTTTAGTTGGTGGCTTCATATGCAGTGGTTGTAAAACTTGCCATAACACTGGTAAAGTCTGTTTGACAATAATAAGAGATTGTCATGATTCCTATAATAAAAGTGAAGTGAACAGCTGCAGGGTAAATGCTTCATGGTGAGCACCGCAGCTACATGCAAGCAGTGAGGTGTCTGAGCGAGCATCTATGTGCCAGCAGCGAGGCAGCAGAATAAACGTACACTTAAGTATTAATTGCTGAATCTATGTTGCATTCCAATGTTGGGAGAGCAAGGTTTTTAACTGAGTAAGCTCTATTCTCCAATTTTGTGTTCTGGAGATTTACACTCCCACAGGCATTGAGTATGGTAATACACAGTCTACATTCCCAGAATGAAAATACTTCAGATTTTGATTGTTGGGATACAAATTTAATTTGCCCTATTGGAATGTTTTAAAACTTACAAGGTGGAGTTCTCTTGGGAAACAAATTGGCACAAGTCAGTAATTATTATCCTGTGACAATAAATGAGATGAAGACATTGAAATACAGTTTAGTCTTCTGTCCATTTATATTGTAGTTTAGCTACACGTAACAGCAGAACATTCATGGGCTGTTCAATAATTTTGCTGTTAATTTAATCTTATTCGTTCATAGTGAATGAAAGATGTTAATCAAACAACCCTTATTTAGCTCAACAACATATTATGAAACAACCCATGTCGCATTGTTACATTTAAAAAGTATCCTTCTGCCTAGAAACAGTTACATCAGTTAGCTTGAAATATCCGTCCAAGACATCAATGAGTAACCACACAAGACACATGAAAACAAGCACCACCCTCACTGAAACAAAATCTAGCTCTCTGATTGGCTGAAATTTTCCCAGTCCCCCATGCATGTAACGTTTGCTTATATGCACCCCGGGGATTTTGTGCAAGCGGGTTGGGTAGTGGATGGCCAAGTGGTCAACGTTCGTGACTGCCATGGAGGAACTTCAGGTTCGATCCTGGGCAGGTAAGAACGCTCAAACCACTAAATATCCGCCGTGCATCAGATGGGAACGTTAAGCCCTCGGATGCTGGGTATTGGCTGCCCGGTAATAAATAAGGGAGTCTTCCTCCTCCTTTCTACCTTGCTTTAGTGTCACTTTCCTATCAGGCACTCTAGCCCAAATCTCCTAGCTTCCTATTTCTGAGGGTTGTTTAAGACCTGGGGTCAGACACTCCTTTCCTAAAATCCTCTACATATGATCTGATCTCTCTCTCTGATTGTGCATGCGGGCTACATACAATCAGGCCGAGGAATTAACTTTGATTTCTGGAATGAACTGAAAGCTGCTTTGAGCCAGTTTGGTGCTAGAGGAAAAAGTTATTACAGCAGGGGCTTTCAATGCTAGAGTAGATGTTCAGAATGAGATTTCTGATAACATTCTGTGTATGTTTAATGATCCTGGAGTGAATGATAATTGTGAAAAATTAATTGAACTCTGCATTGAAAATGAGTTATGTGTATCTAATATGTTTTTTAACCACAAGTATATTCACACATATACTTGGGAGAATCATACTCTGGGACAAATGTAAAATATTTTGCTGTTTATGCCCTATGTCTGAAACACTTTTGACCTTTTACACTAGTAATGTAAAGCTCAGTCTCTGGCACCTAGTCTGTGCTCATGACATAAAATCTGAAGCTGAAGAAAAAGTACTCTTTCGTTTAATACTTTAGCATACAGAATAGAAGGTTGCACTTCAGAACTACACATGCTGACATCTGATGAAATGAAACTGATGAACTTCAAAGTACTGAATAATTACCTGCAGACAGATAATAATTTGATATTTCAGGCTTTTCATTCATGAAATCTGATTGCATATTTAAAGACTTTGATGCATTTATGTTCTCTCTCCAGTTTCTGTCATTTTTATATAGCAACCCACTGCAAACCAACTGTTTGAAACTGCTGAACATGCCTTTGCACATACTGATCTTGCCAGATGACACATATGCTTCCTATATAATCTGTACATTTTTAACCATAACTGCCACACACAACTTGCATAAATTTTTCTCTAACAAAGTACCTATGAAAGATCACCATCAAAATAGAAATGGTATTTAAAACTAAACCTTTATAATTTGAAGATTTTGAACTGAAGTTCAGGGGTTTATTTACTCCACCACCCACTGAATCATATAATTAAAGTTTGAATAGCATGTTTTGTGCTACAATACAATTATAAGTAGGATAAATTATCATTCTTTCTGGTGGAAACCTAGCAAGAAAATGAAATAGAGAAGAAATAAGTCTTGTAATCAGGTGAAAATATGGATAACCCCGAAAGATTTTAAGGATAATAATACAGATGCAAGGGCACCAGTTTTCTAAACTAATAAATTAAAGTAGAAAATTAAACAATTCTTTTCAGTGAGAAAAGAGGCAGGGCCCACAGAAGGAGGAAGCCACAATTAAACATACCACATCATCATATTTTCCAGCAGCTAATATTACTAGGTCTTGAGGCTTCACATCCAGAATGCTATTGACTTTACACAGTAAATCAGGAGACACATGCTTAGCCATTACTGAATTCCAGGTGAGGTCTTTCTTCACTTTTATATCCAACAAGTTCTGCACAAAAAGGTAAAACAAAGAAAAAATTTACAGAATTAAGTATTTCATTAGGAAGTTCTACAAACACTTTATTCTAATATAGTGTACAGTGATCTATGAAACAGAGACAGTGCAACATAAGCATTCCAAATGGTTTAAGTCAGAATGCATTGAATATGTTCTTGGAGTACTTAAGATTACATCAATACTTTGTTTCAATGTGTATCTTATGGCAAAATGATTAAAAAATGAGGTATTTGAAGGTACATTTGTGATTGCTTTAAACACACACCCACACACACGCACGAACGCATGTCACAATAGTCAAAAGATTTTAAAAACAGAACATTTCTTTCTTTAATGAATTACTTTTTGTCCAGAGACTGTAATAAATTTTTTAAAACTTTTTCAGAACAAAAGCACACCTCATAAGTGATAATTGAAAAGCCTATGATAATCAAAATGGTTAACACTTTCTTTAGAAGTCACATGGGGCAACATTAAAAAAAAAAAAAAAAAAAAAAGAGACCCCTTACCAGACATGTAGGCTTCAATGAAGACATGTTTTCAGCCATGGCTGGCCTTACTTCAAAACGATTCACACAACAAACATATTTACTACAATTTTTTACAAATGAAGCAGCTGCTTTCATACTCAACTACACTTTTTCTGTGTATCATCATTACATAACAACATGCCTTGCACAATATCCAAGGGCAGTTGAATATCCATTTAAGGGATTACGTGTTTTTATATGCCCAAGAAATTACATCAAAACAACCAGTATTTTCTTCCATAATACATCAGCACATTTGCAGTGGATGAACCATGCTAGCAAGTGCGGATTATACACAGTGACACAACAATTTTACTATGACGATACATCAACAATAAGTTCACGATTCAGGACTATCAGTGTCAGAAATACCATACTATAATTATCAATCCACCGAGGTTCTAGGTAACATATAACACACATTTTATTGGGACAATGGGATCAAAAGTGACACAGGTAGCCTATTCTCTGCCAGTCATCTGGCCATAGTGCTACATGACAACATTCAGAAGAAAGAATCATTATTGACATCTCAGTACCATTAGACTGCAATATTCAGACTACCTATGCAACAAATATGTGGAACTGGCTGCAGAGATGAAAAAGAAATGGAAGCTGAAAACAGTCTGTATATGTCCACTAATTACCTCCACAACTAGTATAATTCCTCAGACTTTTATAACTCAGCTTGGTGCAGCATTTCATTGAAAGAATCCAGGAGGCAGTGATTCTTGATACATACATGCCAAATTGTACTATGATTTTCAAGCCATAAATAACTATGTCCATACTGACAAATCGACCATGTTATAGATGCCATTACTATAGATGAGGAAAGAAAATAAGTAATAATAAAATGGCATAGGGCTTTACATGTTAAAATAATTGTGGGTACAAAATCAACCAAATTCTCCATTTTGTAGTGAGGCAATAGCCAAGTGCAGGAGAATAAAATCAGCACAGGTCTATAAGAACAGCAGTAGTAAATTTCTGCTACATATGACTTTGAGCTCTAATTATTTAGGTCAGATGTCATAAATGTAGAACTGTCTCAGTTAAGGTATTTCTTAATATTTCATCAGTCATTTACATTTCACAAACTCTGCAAGAAATGTCTGCCTTCCATTCCATGGAGAAACAATGGCTAGGCTTTGGTTTCAGGTTACTAAGTACTGGGATTTTCATCACTCATAGTGTGTGCACAGTAGTGCTACTTGCATAATGTGTATTTTTGATTCCCATAAGTCCAACTGTTTACCCAACACACTGACTTTGGTGCTAGTAGAGAAGCTTATATTTGAAATTTGACATTCTCATAATATGACACACAACTGAAGTAACATACAATTTTATAGAATTTTCTACAGTTCTACAACTCCCATCACCAGCTTCATTTTAAATAAATATCACACTTTAAGTGAATATTTCTATAGATGTAAGAAGGTATAATTCCCCAGGTAATTCTGAACAGATATTACTTAAATTAAATGCATATACATAAAGATCATAAAATATGGCAATGAAAGAAATTTTACCTGGAAAGATAACTTTGCCTTTTCTTTTAGATCCCTCAATTGAGAATTTGTAATATGTTTCTGCAAATAAACAAAAGTTATAGGTCACATATGCTGTAATTATCACATAAATTTACAAGTATTCAAAGTACCTCTATATAAAAACCAACATCAAAGTACAAAACTACATTTTAAAGCTTCAAATGAAAGTAAAAACTGTATTTATCATAATCACTAAAAAGTGCTGAAATGATATTAATAATTTGCAAAAGTAGAAATACTATTTTTATGATACAAGAAACAGCACAATTACTCAGAGCATCTATTGTCAACATTACTAGCCTCACACACACACACACACACACACACACACACACACACACACACACACACACACAAAAGGAAACACTAAAGAACAGAGAGGTCATCAGAAGCAATTATTACCTAAGTTTTACTTTTTCAAAATATGGTAAACTTAGTTTAGGACAAACTTGAGCAAAATTGGACCATTATAATAACATTGTTTGTCATAATCTTCAGTCCTCTAAAGTCAAGAAACCAGAACAGCCATCTAACCAAAAGAAGTTACCATAACATTTAAATACCACAAAACTAATTCAGAAGAAAGCATAGGAAGAACTTACAGTTCTACAGTTGAAGACTATCACACGTCTACTTTCTGGACTGAAACCCCATTTCCATAACTAAGTTAAAGCAAAATGCACAACCATAAACAGCAGAAGGATCAGACATTTTATGACAAAACACACCAAGGTTTGTACCCTTCCAAGCCAAATAAATTCAAGCACTTTTCAAGGACTTTTTAAAATCAAATTATCATAAGTGTATGCTGTCGGTTGGTCAATAGGTAGGTATTTTAGCAAGTTCAAACCATTAAACTTAGCTGGGACAGGCACACCTTCAATGACCTGCCTCCCTGTTGGTTTGTATTATTAACTTTGAACTGCTCCTCTGTTTTTATGTTTTTCGAAACAATTTTATTTTGTGGAAAATTTCGAAAGGGTACAATTATTTTCATATTCACCCTCCGGCAAGAACACGTCTTTAACACCAGTCAGCAGAAGCCCATCATCATTTGAGAATACATCATTCCACTTATTTTATACCCATGGCTGACATTTTACTCCATAGTGATGCCGTAGCAATGGTACCAGCTGTCCACGAGCTCCCTGAGTTAAACGCAAATTCTGCGCTATTTGATCAGTATGGTGTTTTTATTGGAACTACACAGAAATCTCCTATACAACTTTTTAGCATAACAAACAAAAAAATATTTTGCACATGCTCTTTCGTATCATTATTTAAAAACAAAACAATTTTTTTTTTCAAGTACTATTTACAGTCAAACTTTTTAAAGTACTTTCAAGGACTTGAACTCCTTTTGTCAAGGACTTTTTAAGGTTTTCAAGGAGTGTACGAACCATGCACACATAAAAGAAAGTTGTTTTCCCGGCCACTTATACCCATACAAACTCTCACCTTGTCCATACTATTTCAAAGTAAATAATAACATAATTAACAACAACTAATTTGGAGGTTAAGTCAGTAAAAAATGGTACTTGAAAAATAAAAGACGAGGTGTATAACTGAATAATTTAATTAATAAAATAATAAAATAGCAAAGGTGCTAATATATTCTCAAAAAACTTTTGCTCATAGTTTTCCTTTTATAAATACAGTTATCTCCTTTTGTATTTCTTACTTTTGTTTAAACAATTAACCTTTAATGCGTCATCTCCCAAGTAGGTAAGCAAAACTTGAATGAAACTGGTCTAAGCTGACATGCACAGAGCTGCCAGCTTTTCAAAATAAAAAACCGGGACATTGACGTGCCTTCAGCGGTGTGCATATTTACAATTTATAAATAATAAAATTATATATTATATGTGACGTACTACAGAGGTGAAAACCTGTGTCAAGATGACAAATCAGCAACGAGGCATTCTGCTGGTGTAGTTCAGTTGGGCGAGTGGCTTACTATGGAGTGAGGGGACACAGGTTTGATGGCCATCGTGGACAAACTTGTGTTTTCACAAATAGTTTAAGATGTCTCCCCCCCCCCCAAAAAAACCAGCTTCTCTTCAGTTTTGCATCGAACGTGAGGATGACCCAAATGATGACAGAAAAAGCGGAATTCCACGAATCCACGGAAGAATCTAATGTATGAGTAAAAAGCGACCAAGAAATTGAAAAACACGAATTTTATGAAAAATTAGTACTGCATTGCTCACTCTGCCATGAAACAATTTTAAGGGGCACGGGAAACACATGGATTCCACCATGGACAGATTAAATACTGATCTAAAATTTTTATTTTGTTTAATAAAAGGGAAAGGGGCAAAAACAGTTGCTCTCTATTGATTAGGTTTGAAGAAGTATGCATTAGAAATAGAGAAACATGCATTTCATTAGAAAAAATTCTTAAAACATACGAAGTCACTCCTTTTCACTATTACCAAAAATATTAAAAACAAGGAACATGATAACACACACGCACAGAGAGAGAGAGAGAGAGAACATCAAAAAATAAAAATATAATCAGTTAGAAAAAAAAAAAAGGAAAGTCGAAAAAAATTTAATGTGTAGGAATGGAAAACTATGTGACATTCTCATCGCTGCTACAGCAGTCATTTTCGGAGTGATTACCAACATTTGCGCGATTCACCAACTGTTTTCTGGTTTTTTCAATCACCCCCAAACCTATTCTCATTTTTCAACCTTTTTCTTAAAATTTTTCATTGCTGGAAAGAAAGCAGTACTACTTCACAACCTTTCACCAAAATGCAAAAAATCAGACTTACCAAGGCTTGGAAAAAGGGAAATTAAGTTTCAAAATTTTATCAGGGTTCCAGGGGCCGTGCAAACTGTCACATGACCAGATGCTTATAACAATTATAACATCCAGAAAACAAAATGAACAATTAAGCAAACAAAAGAAAAAAAAAACACTGAAGAAATGTCACAATATTGAAAACACCCAAGAAACATTCCCGAAAACGTTTAACAAGTGTTAGAATCTGGAAAATACAAAAATAAACTTTTCATACATACATACATACATATCACTAAGCTGTTCTCTGAGATTCAGAGGTTAGCTCCAAAAGAAATACAAACTTCCAGATATTTTTACTTATTGTTGTCGTATCAAATCTTCTCCATTTACAGCGATCTTGACATACAACTCGTGCTTCACTAATATCCATTACACGCCGTACACAATCTTTTATACTTCATACTCATAATCTTTTTCTCATGCAGACACTCCTGAATCTGATCCACCCATGTCTTCCTTGGCCTTCCTCTGCCTTTCCTCCCTGCCACTTGGGCTGAAAAGATTTTCTTAGTAAGCATTTCATCACTCATTCTTTCAACATGGCCAAACCACCAAAGCATATTGGTCTCCACCTTGCTAACAACATTTTGCTTCACATTACACAACTGCAATACATCTTCATTTCTCACACAATCGTATCGTGTCTTGCCACAAACCCCACGTAAGTAATGCATTTTTCCAGCACACAAACGGCTCCTATGTTTCTTCTGCAGTACCCAGGTTTCACTGCCATACATCAGAGTAGGAACAATTACCGGTACAGTTTCATACACAGCCATGCGGGACTCTCTAGAGAACCCATCATTCTTGTGAAAACTACCCAGAGCAGCTATGACTTTCAAAGAAGAAATCACTCTCCTACTGATTTCACCATCCAACTTGTTTTCTCTTTCTTTGAATAAAGCTCATGTTGAGAAATGGCTTCCTAGTTTCTTAATTCAATTACTAATCTAAAGCAACTATTATAGGAATTTTACTAGGAAATTTTTTCATTTAAATTGCAGATTTTCAGAGAAAACTCTTCTCCTTCTTCAGGCTGTCTTGTTGTTGTCACTTATTCCTGTCACTATCACGGTTACGGTTAACCTTGACGGTTTAGGTTATTTTTCAACAAATCCTGCCAGATGTTAGGCAGGGAAAATCCTTTGCAGTCATTTATGATAGAATTTTGATTTTTCTCAATCTCTATTCCTTCTTTCAGCTTTCTTTTTTGAAAATTGCTTTGGAAACTGATTACTTTAAGGGAATTCCAATCCATGCTGTCCCCAGTTTCTCTAACATGCCTATCTAATCCAGTCTTGTTGGAGCAATTTTTTATAGCTGCTTTATGCTCTGCTATACGAGTTTCTAGTCTGCGACCTGTTTCACCTATGTAAGATAGTCCACAACTACAATTTACTTTATAGACTACTCCTTGCATTTTTAAAATATCTTCTTTTCTTTGAACTATTTTAGGGAAAATATTTTTAACTTTGTTCTCTAAACTTGGAGCTAGCCTAATATTGTACTTCTTACTAATTCTCTTTAAAGACCCAAATAAACCTTTGTGATAAGAAATTTTTCTAGTGAATTTTACTTGTTGCTTTTGTGGGTTCTTCGTACCATTAAAATTCAGAAGCTTCTCAATTTCTTCTTTAGGATAGTTATTCTCTGCAAGTATGACTTTAAGTTCTTCTTTATGGGCTTCTTTTTTATCTGCAGTAGAAACTATTTTATTAATTGTTTCTAAAAACTGACTTGCTACATTTTTCTTAATAGAAACTGGATGATAGGAATTGAAATCCAGTAGTCTATTAGTATTCATTGGTTTTTTATACCAACTAGTGAGGAATTTTTCATCTTCATAATAGATAGTAATATCTAAGAAGTTAATTCTTCTTTCTTTTTGAAGTTCAATAGTGAACTTAAGGGAATCATCTAATTCATTGAATGAGTCTAGAATCTTTCTGGAACAATTTCTGAGCTATCTATTATAAATAAGATGTCATCCATGTATCTGCTATATAAGCAGAAGTATATGGGTTGTACTAGTATCTTTTCTTCTAGTTTTCCCACATAATAGTTAGCTAAGAGTGGGGAGCCCATAGCTAGCCCCGATTTTTGAATGAAAAATGTTTTCCCAAATTGAAAGTAGTTGTTCTGCAAAGAGAAGGTAAGCATTTCAAAAATTCCAACTAATATGTTTTTTTCCTTGTTGTGAAAAACTATTAGGTCTGCCAAGTCTTCTGCTATAAAGTCTATAAGTTGATCTATATTAATGTGAGTATACATAGACACTATGTCTAAACTACCCATAATAGGAGAATCTAATTTAGGAAGAAGTTCTAGTTTTTCTTTTAGCTCCATTGAGTTTTTAATCAAGTTAGGTGGCTCTTTTAAAAGATTCTGAAGGCGTGACTTTAAAAAATAGTTTAGATTTGAAAGAATAGAGTTTTTTGAGTCTATTATTGGTCTAATTGGTTGGTGTTCTTTATGCAGTTTGACTATTCCATATATTAGAGGTAATCTGAACTATAATTTTGAGAACTGTTTATAGTTTTCTGGAAGCTGGTTTCTCTTTTTTGAAATGAAATAAGCTTAGAGACTTTTTTAATCAAATCTGGTAGTGGGTTTTCTTTTACTTCTTCATACATAGGCTTTTTTAGTTCTTCTTCCATCTTTTTTAGATAATCTTTCTTATCCATAATAGTAATCAACTTACTTTTGTCTGTTTTCACAGCAACTACACTTTCATTTTTTCTGAAATCTTTAAGAGCTTTTAATTGACTATTATCAAATTTTTTTTTAGTTTTCCTTACTTCCGGGGATCTTCCGTCCCCATCTACTGGTCAATGTGCCACGGGATCCAACAGAGTCAACCCTTATATACTTGATAACACGACCCATCATGCACCACGTCACCAGCAGACCATGATGTCACAGTATAAGCACAAATTGTAAAATTTCAATTCCAAATCAATATAACAAATATAAGAATACAAAATATTTACAAAAATGTACTATTCCGATGGTTTTAAAATTCCTCATGTGTCAAAGTCTCTTGTGGAGCAACCATTTTTCGCCAAGGTCTTGGTATAAATGTGGGGAGATCTAAATTACAACAGTTGTCTCCGTATGCAATAATATATAAACTTTCTGAAAAGAAAACAGTATTTTTGTTGACATTGGAGTTCAAGATTTTAACATTCTCTCAAACAGGGGTGTAACCACCCTGTTTAACAGCCATAGTAAAGGCAGTATTAATAGTTTCTGTCCAGAGGGTGTACTTGTGTTCACCCAACCGGGTATTCAGAGTCCTAATTGTAGAACCTATATAAAATTTGTCAATAACACTAGAATCCTCATGGGCGAGCGGAATGCAGTATACACCATATTTCATGAGTTTGGGTACTTTATCTCTGTCATTTCTCAGTAAAGTAAATACATTTTTAGTGCAAACTCCAAATGTTAAATTATGCCTATGGCATATCTTCTTGAGGGTGTTAACTATTGGAGGGAGATAATCCACCTTTCCAACGTATCTAGTGATTTTATTGTCCGTGGACAAGGTCGTGAATCTCAACCTGGTGAACCTTCTCAATAGACCGGGAAAGTAGTGCTCTGGGTAGCCGAAGATCCGTGCCAAAGTTGAGGCTTTAGAGAGTTTGTCCCGTCTTGCTTTGTTGGAAGAAGAGTGTGTGAATGCGCGTTTGATTAGAAATCGAAGTGATGATGCTTTTTGTTCAGGGGGGGGGGTGAGAAGAGTTAAACGGTATGATACATGGTATGAACGTAGGTTTTCGGTACACGGAGTATTTAATCTGGTGAGTGTTGAGGTCCCTTGATAACAAAAAATCAAGAAAAGGTAGCTTACCCCCTGCTCAAGTTCTTTCGTAAATTTTATTGTGGGAAAAAGTGAAGATAAGCAGTCAATGAAAACATCTAGTTGGGGAAGTGAGTAGGGCCAAAAAAGTAGCATATCATCGACATACCTGATTATTAGTAATGGTTGAAGTGGAAAGTCCAGCAAAACCTTGTTCTCCAAGGATTGTAAAAGAATCTCAGCCAGCACAGGGGAGAGTGGGGAGCCCATGGGCGCACCCTCTCTCTATTGGTATATTCTATTATCAAATTTAAAATACGATCTTCTGGCCACTAATTTCAGTGCTGAAAGAATGGCATCAGTTTCCAGCGGAGAGATAGAACTATCTTCTTGTAATTTTTCAGCAATGATAGAATGCACCAGATCAAGTGGTACATTTGGGAATAGTGAAACAACGTCTAGAGATGCCAAAATAAAGCCAGTTTGTCGAACTCTCTAAGGCCTCAACTTTGGCAGGGATCTTCGGCTACCCAGAGCACTACTTTCCCGGTTTATTGAGAAGGTTCACCAGGTTGAGATTCACGACCTTGTCCACGGACAATAAAATCACTAGATACGTTGGAAAGTTGGATTATCTCCCTCCAATAGTTAACACCCTCAAGAAGATATGCCATAGGCATAATTTGACATTTGGAGTTTGCACTAAAAATGTATTTACTTTACTGAGAAATGACAGAGATAAAGTACCCAAACTCATGAAATATGGTGTATACTGCATTCCGCTCGCCCATGAGGATTCGGGTGTTATTGACAAATTTTATATAGGTTCTACAATTAGGACTCTGAATACCCGGTTGGGTGAACACAAGTACACCTTCCGGACAGAAACTATTAATACTGCCTTTACTATGGCTGTTAAACAGGGTGGTTACACCCCTGTTTGGGAGAATGCTAAAATCTTGAACTCCAATGTCAACAAAAAATACTGTTTTCTTTTCAGAAAGTTTATATATTATTGCATACAGAGACAACTGTTGTAATTTAGATCTCCCCACATTTGTACCAAGACCTTGGCGAAAAATGGTTGCTCCACAAGAGACTTTGACACATGAGGAATTTTAAAACATCGGAATAGTACATTTTTGTAAATATTTTGTATTCTTATATTTATGTTACATTGATTTGGAATTGAAATTTTATAATTTGTGCTTATACTGTGACATCATGGTCTGTTGGTGACGTGGTGCATGATGGGTTGTGTTATCAAGTATATATAAGGGTTGACTCTGTTGGATCCCGTGGCGCATTGACCAGTAGATGGGGACGGGAGATCCCCGAAAGCGCTAGTCTGCTTTTAACCGCTTTTAATTTGTAAATAAATTGATTTTAATTTGCTTATTGAAGACGTGGTTTGCTTTTATCGCATGTATAGACAGCTTATTTTGTACATATACCATTCCATGCGAAAATATTTCCTATTTCCTTACTTGCTTCTGGAATTTTGTAAGGCTATTGTAGTAATCTTTTCTGAGGAGGTCTGCTTTAATTTGGTCCTCTTTTTCTAAAGTGCTGCAGATGCTTTCCAATTCCATTACCAATTTTTCTGTATTTATTTTTTCTTTGGATAGATTGAAATTACTTCCTTTATTTATAACTTGTAATAATTCTTGGCTAACTCCAGTAGCAGTGTGGTCCTTTACATGACTAAGAACTGCAGTTTCTTTGTTTTTACTGGAATAGTTTTTCTTCAAAAATTTCTTTTCTTTAAGGTTCAGCTTTTTAACAAATTTCTTATTTTTGTTTCTTATTCCAATTTTTAGCCAGTCATCCAATTCTGCTTTTACTGTATCTCTTAAGATTCCAAAAATTTCTTTTCATTTTCTACTTTTACTTTTTTATAATAAGTAACATTTTCATATTTTGCTTCAATACTTCTTTTTAACGTTTTTTTCTCTATTTTTCTTACGAAGTTGGCTGAAAGTAAATCTTTAAATGGTTTTCTAAGTCTAAATGAATTTGGAATATTAGGCTAGCTCCAAGTTTAGAGAACAAAGTTAAAAAAAATTTCCCTAAAATAGTTCAAAGAAAAGAAGATATTTTAAAAATGCAAGGAGTAGTCTATGAAGTAAATTGCAGTTGTGGACTATCTTACATAGGTGAAACAGGTCGCAGACTAGAAACTCGTATAGCAGAGCATAAAGCAGCTATAAAAAATTGCTCCAACAAGACTGGGTTAGATAGGCATGTTAGGGAAACTGGGCACAGCATGGATTGGAATTCCCTTAAAGTCATCAGTTTCCAAAGCAATTTTCAAAAAAGAAAGCTGAAAGAAGGAATAGAGATTGAGAAAAATCAAAATTCCATCATCAATGACTGCAAAGGATTTTCCCTGCCTAACATCTGGCAGGATTTGTAGAAAAATAACCTAAACCGTCAAGGGTAACCGTGATAGTGACAGGAATAAGTGACAGCAAATAGACAGCCTGAAGAAGGAGAAGAGTTTTCTCCAAAAATTTGCAATTTAAATGAAAAAATTTCCTAGTAAAATTCCCATAATAGTTGCTTTAGATTAGTAATTGTTTTCTCTGTCAAACATGCTTCCTAAATACACAAACTCACTCACCTGGTCAATCACAGTGCCATTTATACTTACATTACATTCAGTGCTACCCGTTCCTCTCTCAAACACCATAACTTTGGTTTTTCCCTTATTTATACTCAGTTTGAATTTCATGCAAACTTTGTGCATCCGAGTCAACATACTCTGCAACTCACTTTTGCTCTCTGCCAACAGGACAGTGTCATCAGCATACAGCAATCTGCACACACGGATATCACCAAGACATAAACCACTATTATCTATTTTTGTATCACGCATGCATGCATCCATAAATATATTAAACAGCCATGGTGACATTACACAACCTTGCCTAACTCCTGCACCAATGGAAAACCATTTTGATAAAACACCATTCACTCGTACACAAGCTCTACTACCAGCATACATGGGTTTTACACTATTAAGTAGATTCCAGTAACACCATATTCATTCAATACCTTCCACAAAAGTGTCCTATTCACTCGGTCTTAAGCTTTCTCTAAATTTATGAAGGCAGTAAAAACTTTCTTTCCAACAGCCAGATATTTTTCAATCATTGTGCGTAATGCAAAAATCTGGTTAGTGCAGCCTTTACCAGGCATAAAACCACTCTGAACATCAAACACTTTCAATGATGTAAGAACCCGTACTTTTTCAATAACAACCTTACCAAACACTTTCTCTGGCACACTCAGTAAGCTAATACCACGATAGTTCTTGCATTCAGTCTGATCACCTTTTCCCTTATACAATGTACAAGGGAACAATAATAGCATCCTTCCAATCCCGAGGGACCATTCCTAACTCCCAGCGCAACTGGCAAATTTCAGTTAACCAGTCAATTACAGTCACCACCATATTTCAACATCTCTGCAGTTATGCCATCAACTCCCGGAGCCTTACCATTCTGAAGAGATTTTAGAGCTTTACACACTTCTTCTCTTCAGATCCCTCCTCTGCTTTCATCCCTCATTGTGACATCATCTGCATCTGTCTCAGAATCATCTTTGCTTTCCTGATCTAATAACTCACAGAAGTATTCACCCCATCTGTCACTTAACTCGTTGGGCTCCCATATCATTTTCCCAATCTCATTCTTCACACAACTTACAACTTTTGTTTCCCCTATTTTCCCCGAGTCTCATGTACTTCCAGAAGGACTTTCTATCTTTCCAAAAAGCCAGTTCGTGCCCTTCCACTTTCTCCTTCCTATCTTTTTCCTTACTGTGGCGAACTAGCTTAGCAGCTTCAGGCTTCTTACAGCGATATTCATCCACAGAGACTCTACCTTGCAACATGCCCAAATAGGCTTCCTTTTTTCTCTTGACTGCCTCTTCAATCTCACTAATTCCACCAAGCATCACCTCTATTGTTACCCACTATTGTGGTGCCACAGACCTCTTTAGCAGCAGTGACAACACAGCTCTTAAAACATTCCCACTTCTTTTCTACATCCCTCTCACCAGACTTCCGATCCTTCAGTCGTTCTCTGAGTAAGTCAGAATACCGCTGATGATCTTCAAGGAGCCTATCAACCTTTATTCTTTCTATCCTGGGTCTCTTCCTATTCCTTTTCCTCCAACCAAAATTAAGTTTCACTCGTGACACTACCAAGTAATGATCCGAACCAACATTCGCACCTCTCATCACACGGGTGTCAACAACTAAGTGTTTCAAACGCTGATCGTAGACAACAAAATCTATCACACTCTTTTGACCAAGAGTACGATTTTCCTAAGTATATGTGTGGATATACTTGTGGTTGAAAAATGTATTAGATACACGCAAACCATTCTCAATACAGAGTTCAATTAATCTTTCACCATTATCATTCACACAAGGATCATTAAACTTACCCAGAACATTGTCAAAAATTGCATTCTGCACACCTACTCTAGCATTGAAATTCCCTGCTATTATAACTTTTTCTTTAGCACCAAACTGGCTCAAAACAGCTTTTAGCTCATTCCAGAAATCTTCCTTCTTATCAGAAGGTTCTGAGTCACAAGGAGCATACACTACAACAATTACAATTCTCTGAAGTTTCACTTTCAAACGAATCCAGAGAATTCTCTCACTTACACAACTATAGTGAATCAAGTTGTTCTTCATCTTTTCACTTAAAATCATACCTACACCAGCCTGTCCTCTCATATTATCCAATACTCCAGACCACACACTCACCGTGCCATTCACTTCTTCTACCCCAATTTCCTTCTTTTCGGTGTCACTTACACACAGCACATCCAGTCTATACTTATTCATCTCCTCAATCACCTCACTCATCTTGCCATTTATACCTCTAGTATTCCATACACCAATCTTACATTCACTCAGCCGAGATCTCTTTCTCATACGCCGTTTAGAAAGTCCAGGTCGATCGGTGGTGGAATGTCCTTCTCAGTATGGTAGGTCCACCATATCCCACATTTGAGTTATTCTTGATATTTCTTTTTGTCTTTTTAATCAGGTAAGTACATCAGTGCGGGGGATTAGCCCACAGCTAAGGGTTCCAGCTGGTCATTCAACCTAAGGATTCTGGAACAAAACCCAGTGAGTTGGGGTCTTTTCGCCAATGTCACACAGAACTAGCTTGCACTGCTCCAAAATTCACAGAGGCCCTAGTTGCTGTTGTGTGTGCCATTGTTACCACGGAGCGCCCCGAGGAGGCAAACCCATCGCTCACTATGACCGCCCGCAAACTGAAAAATTATTATTCGGTCAAACTTTTCACAGATGTTTAATAGCGTTATGTCACTTAGATTTTTGATTTCCATAACATACTCAATGTTGAAAATCCTCCAAATACGTGGCATCAGTAAATAAACAAATACATTGCTCTTTCCACCTTTTACTAACACAAAGCAACTGAAAAATTGTTATTCGGTCACAGCTGGGGAATTGAACCCCGTATCTCTCAATATCTAGGCGTAATATATAGCCAGTGCTGTTAATGCCCAACAGATGGAGACGTCTTAGTAGCTGAGCCCATCTTACAGATTTATGAAGTCAGAAGCTGACTGAAAAACACACATAGCGCAGACTTCATTGTACAAAGTAGTGAGAAAACG
The DNA here is from genome assembly GCA_039090855.1 of Macrothele yani. Classification (NCBI taxonomy): domain Eukaryota; kingdom Metazoa; phylum Arthropoda; class Arachnida; order Araneae; family Macrothelidae; genus Macrothele; species Macrothele yani. The sequence goes on from CM077029.1 coordinate 2,094,198, forward strand.
ACTTTTTTGGAGAAAAAGTGAGAAAAGTGACCAATTTTTTTTTTTTAGTGGCTAAATAGTGACTGCTCGAATAATTGAAAACCAGACTAAACCATTTAAAACAATAGAACACACACACACACACACACTCTCTCTCTCTCTCTCACACACACACATATATGTATATATATATTTCAGGTGATGCGTAACATCACAGCCTCTCCTTGACAAATGTCAACCCCGCCTTCTCGTGGTGCATCCTGTTCCCACTAAAGGGGCTCTGACGACCGCCAATAGCGGTATAACTATACCATCGGGATTAGAGGAAATTCTATCCCACACTCACCAACCCGCTTGGCCAGCGTGGTGAGTTATGGCCAAACCCCTCCAAAATGATTCCACAACTTAAATCTTGGCCCTCAGTCTCCGGCAGCTGGAATGTACCTGGCCAAGGCAGCGGCCAGTGCGACATGAAGGCAGAGGGTGCTAAGAATCCCTGGAGGACCGGACTAGGCTGCCATCTGATGCTGACCTCGGCTACGTACAACGGACGCTCCCTATCTTCTGATTCAAGGCTTCTTGAATTGGAAGAGGAACTACAAAGGATCAAGTGGGACATCGTGGGGCTAAGTGAGGTAAGGAGAAAAGGAGAAGATCTCATCGAACTGAAAAGTGGACATCTCTTCTACTATCGTGGGACAGATACTGGCAGAACTAGTGGTGTTGGATTTATAATAAACAAGAAACTGAAGGATAAAGTTGTAGAAGTTGAAAGTTCCTCTGACAGAGCTGCACGACTTGTTATCCAACTCTCGAAAAGATACCAGGCTCAGATTATTCAAACTTATGCACCCACCACAAGTCATCCTGAAGAAGAAATTGAAGAATTTTATGAGGAAATTTGTCATCTAAATAATAAAGGTAAGCAGCACTTGAAAATTATGGGAGATTTCAATGCAAAAATAGGGCAACGGCAACAGAATGAAACTTCAGTAGGTAAATTCGGTCACAGCAACAGAAACCAGCGTGGAAATACTCTCGTTGAGTTTGCAGAGGCAGAAGGGTTTTTCATCTTGAACTCCTTCTTCAAGAAAAAGCCACACAGGAAATGGACATGGAGACATCCAAATGGGATGACAAGTGAAATTGATTTTATTATGTGTAACAAAAAATTCGTCATAGAAGACTGCAGTGTGCTAAACAAGTTCAACACAGGTAGTGACCATAGATTGGTGAGATGTAAGATGCACCTCAACACCAAACTTGAACGTGGCAAGCTCATAAGACAAACAAAATCTATTGACATAACCAACCTTAAAAACACCATAATACCTTCAAGTTGGAACTGAAGAACAGGTTCTCTGCTTTAGAAGGCCTAACGTCGGAAGAAGTGGACATCTCTGAAGTTAACAGAAAAGTAACCAAAGCTCTTATGGAAACAGCAACAAAATTAGCTGGGTCTAAGAACAAGTTGCATGTAAACAAATTATCAGGAAAAACGAAAATGTTGATGCAAAAAGAAGAGAGATGAGGACAACTAAAGAAAATGTGACTTCCAAAGTGGAATATATAGAGCTATGCAAGACAGTAAGAAAAAGTATCACTGAAGACGTAAGAAAATTCAACTGTGAACTAGTGAGGAAAGCAATTGAAAACAACCAAAGCCTAAAGATAGCAAAGGGACATCTCAGTAAGGGAAGAAAACAGATTATGGCACTGAGAAAAGAAGATGGTTCTGTAACAAGAAATAGAGGCGAAATTTTGACAAGAGTGAAAGATTTCTACTCCAAATTATATGAAAGGGATGATACATGTACTCCAGACATCATGAAAGGTACCAGTACCAGAGTTCTTCCAGTCCTTCCAGCAGAAGTTGCACATGCAATCAAGAACATGAAGTGGGGAAAAGCTCCAGGAGAAGATGGAATTACTGTAGACATCATACAAGAAGCAAGTGGAGAAATTGAAACAGTACTCGCCCAAATTTTCACTCGATGCCTTAATGAAGGAAAGATTCCTGAGGATTGGAACACCGCTACAATGATCCTGCTACATAAGAAAGGTGACATTGAGGATCTCGGAAACTACAGATCTATCAGCCTCCTATCAGTAGTTTATAAAATCTTCACTAAAGTTCTTTCACACCGCTTGAAGGTAACACTGGACATGGCTCAACCGAGAGAACAAGCTGGATTCAGGAGTGGCTACAGCACAATAGATCATATCCACATACTGAGAGAACTAATTGAAAGAGCAAGGGAATATGAACTTCCATTGTGCATGGCTTTTATCGATTATGAAAAAGCCTTTGATTCGGTGAAACCATCAGCAGTTACAATGGCTCTGAAAACCTGCGGTATTGAAGATGCATACATTAATATTATTAATAACATCTATGAAAATTCAAGTGCAAAGATTCGGCTGTTTGAAAATACAACACACATAAAAATTGGAAAGGGAGTGAGACAAGGTGACACCATTGCTCCGAAGCTCTTTAATGCCACATTGGAGGGTGTTTTTCAGTCGCTGAGCTGGGAAAACAAAGGGATAAAGATTAATGGAGATTATCTAACCCACCTTCGTTTTGCTGATGACGTAGTCATTTTTGCAACTACCCCATCAGAGCTGCAGAGTATGATCCAGGAACTTGCTGACAAGAGTAAAGAAGTGGGATTAAAAATGAACTTTCAGAAGACAAAAGTGATGTTCAATGCTTTTACAAGAAATGAAGATTTATTGATTGATGGAGAAAAGCTGGAGATAGCAGACACGTACGTTTATCTTGGACAGCAGATATCAAGTGAGGGTCACATTGATGAAGAAATTAATCGGCGTACAAAACTTGCCTGGAGAGCTTTTGGAAGAAACAGCATAATTTTCAAGAGCAATATGCCATTATGTCTTAAAAGAAAAGTGTTTGATCAATGCATCCTTCCAGTGCTTACGTATGGTGCAGAGACGTGGACCTTAACTAAAAGAGATATACAAAGACTGCAGACAACTCAAAGCAGCATGGAGAGGTGCATGCTTCGTGTAACCAGGAGAGATAAGAAGAGGAACTTGTGGATCCGAAAAATGACAAGAGTGGAAGACATCATGATCAGAGTTAAATCCCTGAAATGGCAATGGGCTGGACATACTGCCAGAAGGACAGATCATCGATGGACAGCCGAAATTTTAGATTGGATTCCAAGGGACAGGAAAAGACCTAGAAGAAGACCACATGGGAGATGGGTGGATGAAATTCGAAAGTATGCAGGGGTGACATGGAGGAGACTGGCACAAGACAGACCGTTGTGGAGGAAACTTGGGGAGACCTTCGTCCAGCAGTGGATTGATAATGGTTGACAATGATGATGATGATGATATGGATAGAACATATAATTTGCACTTTGAATGAATTTACTTTATTTTTTGCTCAACAGTGAACAATTCACTTTATATTTTGTGATAGAACATATATTAATAAATTTGATCATCTGTTGTAAAAAAAAAACAAAAAAAAAAAACAATATTATATTGGATGGACAGGTAATTCCTTTCAATATTTTTTCATATTTTATCAGCATGATGCTACTTGATGATTTATATACTGCACTAGCAAAATAAGTATGCTCTAGAAATAATACGAAAACAAACTGTACTAGGTTTACATAATGAAAGACTAATAATAAAGAATGAATGTAATGTTTAAAATAAGTACAGTAACCCTTTGCATTTTTAACACTTCACTGCCTGCATTTTCCTACAATCATATTAAAAAATTACATTTTCAACAATGTTTCGACAAATTTGCATGTTTTAGTTAAATTTCGATGAATTTTCACTTGTAAATTACCTACTCATACACACACATTTCATCAAACCTTTAATTTGTCAGAAGATGTGTTTTACAAGCTAGCTAACACTGGTTAGATACCTATTTCAAACATCAGTGCAAACGTAAATGGAAGTACAGTGCAACATAGCAATAAAAAGTGCAATTCCGAAGATTTTGGTTATAAATCAAAATGGCACCAGATAAATTCAAACTATAATGTTTAACATAAATCTGCTGTAATTTTTAAAGCTAATATTAAATTAATGATGCATTTAAATAGTAATAAGTTTAATATCCTCACTTACCACATCTGTGAGTAATCTGAGACTGCTGTGATTGGTGGTTTCTCTACATTTGGTCCTCGGGCTAGTGAAATTGACATGCTTTTTAATGTCAACATTATGAAGTTTCAATCATTTTCAACTTCGCTGTCTCATAAAAGTATGATGAGTAAAATTGGGAAGTAGACTTCCTTCCCTACATTATGTAAAGGCTCTTTACGTACAGGATGCTTTCAAGTGAAATCCAAAATGAGTCAACAGAGTCTATGACAAGAAATCTGATCTTGTTATTGCAGTTAGCAAGAAATGTAGATGCAAAGCTCGAAGAAAATGCTTTTTCCGATAGCTGTTGAAGATGAAGAAAGACAAGTGGAAGTGTAGAACAAAAATTTGGCATTAATCATTCATATTTGCTGATTTTTACAAACAAATGTTCAACAAAATACCATGCAGCTCTTTACAACATATCCATTGGGAACTGCTGCTCTGGACTATACAGATACAAACATGTTGCATAATAAATTAAAAAAAAAAGCTAGGATCAGAACCTGACTGAATATGAAGATTTTGTACTTAATAGATGAAAATGAGGAACATAAGTTTGCTGTCTGTAGCACGATAAGTTAAAACAAATCCCTAAAACTGCCAAATAAAACTCAATTTATCTACAATTTTAAAAACCTATTTACATAGCTAGCACTTTCGGGGATCACATGGCCCCGTTTTCAAGCCCGAAATCCCCGGAACACGTAGAGGCAACGACTATATACAATAGTATTCGTGACTAAGGTGATATACGTCATAAAAATTATACAAGTGATGCCATTTACATTAAGAGTAAAAGAAGTAATTAAAGTCTAAAAGCAAATACAGAAACATGTTCAAATTAGAGTCTCACCTTCTAAGTGTGTCAAGGGGGAGTGATCATCTGTCTCCAAAGGTCTTGGGACTGAAACCGGAAAGTCCGTATTACAGCAGACATCGTAATATTTAAAAATAAACAGGGTTTCCGAGAGAAAAATTGTATTCTTGTTAACAGAGGAGTTTAAAACTTTAGCATTTTGCCAGTCCGGTTTGTAGCCTTCCTGGTTGACTGCAACGGTGAGGGCTGTGGTGACGTTTCCACTTCGTAGAGAATATTGGTACTCCTTCAGTCTTATATTTAACGATCAAAGTGTCGAACCGACGTAAACCTTAAAGTCACGGTTTGGGTCTTCTGAGGTCAGAGGTATGGAGTAGACCCCGGTTTGTTGAGCATATTGACCTTATCTTATAAATTATGTCGTTGACAGACCTTTTTCAAGTAAGGAACAATATGTGGAATAAAATCCAATTTACCAACAAATTTAGCCGGAGGAGCTTCAAAAACCAAAGTGGTAAATCGTAGTTTAGAAAACTTGCTGAGTAACCTGTGAAAGAGAGAGGCCGGAAATACGAACTCCCGGGTTAAAGCTTGAATCTTATTTAATTCATCAATGCAAATCTTGCGGGATGAAGAATGGGTAAAGGCTCTTTTAATCAAAAATGGAAGAGCAGAAGATTTATGTTCCGGAGGGTGAGCAGAAGCGAAAGGAATAATATAAGGAATAAAGGTAGGTTTTCTGTAAACTGAGTACTGAAGTTGATTGGAGGTTAATTAAATGCCTTGTTAATAAAATTCCAAGAATAGGGAGTTTTCCCTCAACTTCAAGTTCCTGGGTAAAGGAGATAGTTGGATATTGAGAAGACAGACACTGAGTAAATTGATTCAACAGAGAGAAAGAATAAGGCCAGAACACCAACATGTCATCCACATACCTCATCAGAAGTAAAGGTTGGACAGAAAAACTCGCAAAGGCAGTCTCCTTCATAGACTGCAACAGGATCTCAGCTAAAATAGGGGATAAGGGGGACCCCATAGGAGCACCTTCTGTTTGACGAAAGAACAGGTAATTGAATTTAAAATAGGAACGTTTTGCAAGAAGTTTAAGGGTGGAAAAACAGCACCAATTTCAAGTGGGGGGATAGAGTTGTCTTGAGATAATTTTTCAAAAATAATAGAATGGACGAAAGAAAGGGGTACATTTGGAAATAATGATACTACATCAAGAGAGGCCATAATAAAATTAGTTCCAAAAGAGTTAAAAGCCTTAAAACAGTCAAGAGTCTGTGTAGTACTTTTGATAGATACTGAGGAATTCATTATAAGGGGTTTCAAGTATGAAGCCAAGGTTGTTTCTAATGGACGAGTTGGGCTAGCGTACCCTGAGAGCAGCAATCCTTAGTGGGTGATCCGGTTTATGAGTCTTCAGTTTGCCGAATGCCTCAGGTACCTTAGGGCCAGCAGGAGGCTTCATCCTAGTAGAGATAGAAGATTTATCCTTTGGAATCTGTACCTGAAATATCTTCTCACTAGTTCGAAGAGACCAGGATAAGGTCAATATGCTCAACAAACCGGGGGTCTACTCCATACCTCTGACCTCAGAAGACCCAAACCGTGACTCTAAGGTTTACATCGGTTCGACACTTCGATCGTTAAATATAAGACTGAAGGAGCCCCAATATTCTTTACAAAGTGGAAACGTCACCACAGCCCTCACCGTTGCAGTCAACCAGGAAGGCTACAAACCCGACTGGCAAAATGCTAAAGTTTTAAACTCCTCTGTTAACAAGAATACCTTTTCCCCCTCGGAAACCCTGTTTATTTTAAAATATTACGATGTCTGCTGTAATACGGACTTTCCGATTTCGGTTCTAAGACCTTTGGAGACAGATGATCACTCCCCCTTGACACACTTAGAAGGTGAGACTCTAATTTGAACATGTTTCTGTATTTGCTTTTAGACTTTAATTACTTCTTTTACTCCTAATGTAAATGGCATCACTTGTATATTTTTTATGACGTGTATCACCTTAGTCACGAATACTATTGTATATAGTCGTTGCCTCTACGTGTTCCGGGGATTTTGGGCTTGAAAATGGGGTCATGTGAGCCCTTAAAGTGCTAGCTATGTAAATAGGTTTTTAAAATTGTAAATAAATTGAGTTTTATTTGGCAGTTTTAGGGATTTGTTTTAACTTATCGTACTACCAAACTTATGTTCCTCATTTTCATCTATTAAATACGAAATCTTCATATTCAGACTTCCTTCAGCTGCGAGGTTTTTATATGCTATAGGGTTACCTTCATTGTTACCATATACCATAAAACGCACGGAACATGGAGAGAGCAGCGAAGATTTTTTATTCGTCACGATGTAAGTTAATGGTCAACGAAGCACATTTGAATTTTTTAACTAACTGTCGTTCTTTACATGTGATGCCGAAATTTCTTCAAATCAAGTGTTATACTATTCCTCAAAGAGACAAACGTGTCATTTCTAATGCTGAGGTGAAAAGACTGAATGCTGAAATACGACGGAAACACAGCTATATTGATCTTCTCAGTCGGAAAACTTATCAAGCCTATGTCTCCATGTCTGGTCTCACCCAACCAACTATTATTAGGTAGGAACCTAATGAATTTTTTTACTTCACTTCAATCTGTGCTTAACACTGTTGAACAACGACATATCAATAAACTTAGTCTTTTAGTGGCTCACAACCCTAACCGGGTTCGCTATTCAAGCCCATTTAATAATTCAACCAATGACTTACCTACATCGGACTCATTTTTAAACCTCAGTTCTGTTCAACTATCGCATGCTCAAACCTCTGCCTTAAACAGAGGTTTTAAATTCAGTTTTCCAGTCTCTTCGGTTAACCCAATGCACTTAATACCTCAACTTGAACAGATCATTAGTGCTCTACCAGAGGACAAAAGGGAACCTATCCGCTATAACTTGGCAACTTCTTGTTCTAAACAAACTAGGGTTAAGCATTCCTTGAAGTACGAGCGTGATCAACTGCTAGAACTAGCTCGTAACCCTAACCTGTCTATACTAAGCTAAGCGCAGATAAATCTCACTAGCTTATTATCATGAATCGAAAAGACTACCATGATAAAATGAAACAAGCAATAAATTCGGTTCCACATCGAACCCTTAAGTCGGACCTCACCGCAGCTACCATTTCTGATCTCACTAAACTGAGAAATTCTGGGTTTCTGCCATCTTCTATCTCTACTAGGATGAAGCCTCCTGCTGGCCCTAGGGTACCTGAGGCATTCGGTATGAAATTTCTTACAATTTATTCACTTACTTTTGGCAATTTGGAACTTTATTCCAATGAAATCACTCCACCCACACCAACCACACACCATTTTTATCTGTATTTTATATGAATATATCTTCTTTATTCTCGGGCAGTCTTTGGACAGTCGGAAATATAATCATCAAAACCTTCCAAATTTATATGAAATTACTTCTTCAGTTTCAATAAATTATAATTAATTTACCAGCAATTGTTGAAACAAACATATTGAGCTGATATTGAAGATCAAGCCAAAACAAAATTTCAGGTCTGTAAAATGAATGTTCATTCTATTTTCCTATCTTGAAGAGAACTATAGAACTGACAGCTAAAACCTGATCAGTATGGAACTTGACCGTCATTTTCTACAATTCAGGTAAACTTCCTGATAAAATTTTGAAGGAGAAAAAAACTTTACTACTATTTATCACACTTTCCAAAAGCTTTTGAAGCCACATTATGATAGCTTCAAATTCCCCAGTTTGACTAATTCCTTCAAAATAAATCTGGCATATTTTGTGAGAAATTATGAACAATTTGCATTCTCAATACTGTAATACTTGAGAACAAATTTTTTTTTCTGAATTATGCTGTTGCCATAATTTCTACATCGTTTCAATTCCATTTATTTAGTTAACACAAATAAAAAAAAAATTCTGCAGAAATTCAGTCTTGAAAGGCACTGAAAATGGGAGACCTAATCATAATTGTACTCTTGACCTAAAAACTAAACAAACCGTAAAGCTGAATGAACATTGCCCCCCTCCCCAGGATTTCTGGTTTTATGAATGTGCTGTACAAAAAGATGACAAAATATAATAAGTGTAATCAACTAATTGATAACCCTATAGGAAAAAAAGTACTGCTTGTTAAACTTTTGGTTTCTTCATGAAAAAGGTAATAATAATAGAAGATTTCCTTTTTTTATTTCTCTTTGAAGTTTTTCTGTTTCTTTCTTTTCTTCTTCTTGTATTTTTCGAAAACCCTCCAGCATGGCTTCAGCAAGATGGGCTTCTTGAAGATTACCCTTTGCTAATAAAGCTTTTAATCTTTGTTTTGCTTCCACAAATAATTTATGAATAGTCTCCCTTTTTATGTCTCGTTCTTCTTTCTTTTTCTTTAAAGCAGCTTCTAGCTTTTGTTACTGTTGCTTTCTTCCCCGGAGGGGTAAAACTCGCCTTGCACCTGCCATTCCTTACGCACTTGTATTTACCGACTGATTATATCAGGTTTTATTATTGTTTTATCAATCCTTCTGTCATTGTAAATAACTCATGAAGCATTTGTAAATACTCTTTCCGTTGTTGGTTCTTTTGACGATGCCAGTCGGCACGTCGCATGTATGTCTTATGCATAATAAAAGTAATTGAAATCCACTTCTTTTCGCAAACTCAATTCTTTCTGTTTGTTTTCCTGTTCCTTTCTCCAGAAGCTTCATGATCTTTACTTTCTTTTTCTAGTTTCTCTCTTTGCTTTTCTTCTTCTAAGTGAGTTGCATAAGAGTGATATGCACACTGTGCCAGAAAGAGAAGTTTTTTAGTAATTGGCACAAGATGTGGAGAGTTACCATATTCTTTTAAGGCATCTTTTATAATCATAATTGAATTCATTGTGCGCTCTGACATAGATGCCTTATCTTCAGTTAAGGCCCATCTTGACACAGAAAAGGCACGTTCAATATCTGCAGCTCCATGCGTAAGCAACAGGCAAACTTTAACAACCTTACTGACTGTTGGGTACTTTGTTGAACCATCAGAATTTTGTTGACAAATATATATATATATCATCATCATCATCATTGTCAACCATTATCAATCCACTGCTGGACGAAGGTCTCCCCAAGTTTCCTCCACAACGGTCTGTCTTGTGCCAGTCTCCTCCATGTCACCCCTGCATACTTTCGAATTTCATCCACCCATCTCCCATGTGGTCTTCTTTTGGGTCTTTTCCTGTCCCTTGGAATCCAATCTAAAATTTCGGCTGTCCATCGATGATCTGTACTTCTGGCAGTATGTCCAGCCCATTGCCATTTCAGGGATTTAACTCTGATCATGATGTCTTCCACTCTTGTCATTTTTCGGATCCACAAGTTCCTCTTCTTATCTCTCCTGGTTACACCAAGTATGCACCTCTCCATGCTTCTTTGAGTTGTCTGCAGCCTTTGTATGTCTCTTTTAGTTAAGGTCCACGTCTCTGCACCATACGTAAGCACTGGAAGGATGCATTGATCAAACACTTTTCTTTTAAGACATAATGGCATATTGCTCTTGAAAATTATGCTGTTTCTTCCAAAAGCTCTCCAGGCAAGTTTTGTACGCCGATTAATTTCTTCATCAATGTGACCCTCACTTGATATCTGCTGTCCAAGATAAACGTATGTGTCTGTTATCTCCAGCTTTTCTCCATCAATCGATAAATCTTCATTTCTTGCAAAAGCATTGAACATCACTTTTGTCTTCTGAAAGTTCATTTTTAATCCCACTTCCTTTACTCTTGTCAGCAAGTTCCTGGATCATACTCTGCAGCTCTGATGGGCAAGTTGCAAAAATGACTACGTCATTAGCAAAACGAAGGTGGGTTAGATAATCTCCATTAATCTTTATCCCTTTGTTTTCCCAGCTCAGTGACTGAAAAACACCCTCCAATGTGGCATTAAAGAGCTTCGGAGATATGGTGTCACCTTGTCTCACTCCCTTTCCAATTTTTATGTGTGTTGTATTTTCAAACAGCCTAATCTTTGCACTTGCATTTTCATAGATGCTATTAATAATATTAATGTATGCATCTTCAATACTGCAGGTTTTCAGAGCCATTGTAACTGCTGATGGTTTCACCGAATCAAAGGCTTTTTCATAATCGATAAAAGCCATGCACAATGGAAGTTCATATTCCCTCGCTCTTTCAATTAGTTCTCTCAGCACATGGATATGATCTATTGTGCTGTAGCCACTCCTGAATCCAGCTTGTTCTCTCGGTTGAACCATGTCCAGTGTTACCTTCAAGCGGTGTGAAAGAACTTTAGTGAAGATTTTATAAACTACTGATAGGAGGCTGATAGGTCTGTAGTTTCCGAGATCCTCAATGTCACCTTTCTTATGTAGCAGGATCATTGTAGCGGTGTTCCAATCCTCAGGAATCTTTCCTTCATTAAGGCATCGAGTGAAAATTTGGGCGAGTACTGTTTCGATTTCTCCACTTGCTTCTTGTATGATGTCTACAATAATTCCATCTTCTCCTGGAGCTTTTCCCCGCTTCATGTTCTTGATTGCATGTGCAACTTCTGCTGGAAGGACTGGAGGAACTCTGGTACTGGTATCTTTCATGATGTCTGGAGTGCATGTATCATCCCTTTCATATAATTTGGAGTAGAAATCTTTCACTCTTGTCAAAATTTCGCCTTTATTTCTTGTTACAGAACCATCTTCTTTTCTCAGTGCCATAATCTGTTTTCTTCCCTTACTGAGATGTCCCTTTGCTATCTTTAGGCTTTGGTTGTTTTCAATTGCTTTCCTCACTAGTTCACAGTTGAATTTTCTTACGTCTTCAGTGATACTTTTTCGTACTGTCTTGCATAGCTCTATATATTCCACTTTGGAAGTCACATCTTCTTTAGTTGTCCTCATCTCTCTTCTTTTTTGCATCAACATTTTCGTTTTTCCTGATAATTTATTTACATGCAACTTGTTCTTAGACCCAGCTAATTTTGTTGCTGTTTCCATAAGAGCTTTGGTTACTTTTCTGTTAACTTCAGAGATGTCCACTTCTTCCGATGTTAGGCCTTCTAAAGCAGAGAACCTGTTCTTCAGTTCCAACTTGAAGGTATTATGGTGTTTTTTAAGGTTGGTTATGTCAATAGATTTTGTTTGTCTTATGAGCTTGCCACGTTCAAGTTTAGTGTTGAGGTGCATCTTACATCTCACTAATCTATGGTCAATATATATATATATATATATATATATATATATATATATATATATATATATATATATATATATATATATATATATATCAGCCTCTCCTTGACAAATGTCAACCCCGCCTTCTCGTGGTGCATCCTGTTCCCACTAAAGGGGCTCTGACGACCGCCAATAGCGGTATAACTATACCATCGGGATTAGAGGAAATTCTATAACACACTCACCAACCCGCTTGGCCAGCGTGGCGAGTTATGGCCAAACGCCTCCAAAATGACTCCACAACTTAAATCTTGGCCCTCAGTCTCCGGCAGCTGGAATGAACCTGGCCAAGGCAGCGGCCAGTGCGACATGAAGGCAGAGGGTGCTAAGAATCCCCGGAGGACCGGACTAGGCTGCCTTCTGATGCTGACCTTGGCAACGTACAATGGACGCTCCCTATCTTCTGATTCAAGGCTTCTTGAATTGGAAGAGGAACTACAAAGGATCAAGTGGGACATCGTGGGGCTAAGTGAGGTAAGGAGAAAAGGAGAAGATCTCATCGAACTAAAAAGTGGACATCTCTTCTACTATCGTGGGACAGATACTGGCAGAACTAGTGGTGTTGGATTTTTAATAAACAAGAAACTGAAGGATAAAGTTGTAGAAGTTGAAAGTTCCTCTGACAGAGCTGCACGGCTTGTTATCCAACTCTCGAAAAGATACCAGGCTCAGATTATTCAAACTTATGCACCCACCACAAGTCATCCTGAAGAAGAAATTGAAGAATTTTATGAGGAAATTTGTCATCTAAATAATAAAGGTAAGCAGCACTTGAAAATAATTATGGGAGATTTCAATGCAAAAATAGGGCAACGGCAACAGAATGAAACTTCAGTAGGTAAATTCGGTCACGGCAACAGAAACCAGCGTGGAAATACTCTCGTTGAGTTTGCAGAGGCAGAAGGGTTTTTCATCTTGAACTCCTTCTTCAAGAAAAAGCCACACAGGAAATGGACATGGAGACATCCAAATGGGACGACAAGTGAAATTGATTTTATTATGTGTAACAAAAAATTCGTCATAGAAGACTGCAGTGTGCTAAACAAGTTCAACACAGGTAGTGACCATAGATTGGTGAGATGTAAGTTGCACCTCAACACTAAACTTGAACGTGGCAAGCTCATAAGACAAACAAAATCTATTGACATAACCAATATTAAAAAACACCATAATACCTTCAAGTTGGAACTGAAGTACAGGTTCTCTGCTTTAGAAGGCCTAACATCAGAAGAAGTGGACATCTCTGAAGTTAACAGAAAAGTAACCAAAGCTCTTATGGAAACAGCAACAAAATTAGCTGGGTCTAAGAACAAGTTGCATGTAAATAAATTATCAGGAAAAACGAAAATGTTGATGCAAAAAAGAAGAGAGATGTGGACAACTAAAGAAGATGTGACTTCCAAAGTGGAATATATAGAGCTATGCAAGACAGTACGAAAAAGTATCACTGAAGACGTAAGAAAATTCAACTGTGAACTAGTGAGGAAAGCAATTGAAAACAACCAAAGCCTAAAGATAGCAAAGGGACATCTCAGTAAGGGAAGAAAACAGATTATGGCACTGAGAAAAGAAGATGGTTCTGTAACAAGAAATAGAGGCGAAATTTTGACAAGAGTGAAAGATTTCTACTCCAAATTATATGAAAGGGATGATACATGCACTCCAGACATCATGAAAGATACCAGTACCAGAGTTCCTCCAGTCCTTCCAGCAGAAGTTGCACATGCAATCAAGAACATGAAGCGGGGAAAAGCTCCAGAAGAAGATGGAATTACTGTAGACATCATACAAGAAGCAAGTGGAGAAATCGAAACAGTACTCGCCCAAATTTTCACTCGATGCCTTAATGAAGGAAAGATTCCTGAGGATTGGAACACCGCTACAATGATCCTGCTACATAAGAAAGGTGACATTGAGGATCTCGGAAACTACAGACCTATCAGCCTCCTATCAGTAGTTTATAAAATCTTCACTAAAGTTCTTTCACACCGCTTGAAGGTAACACTGGACATGGCTCAACCGAGAGAACAAGCTGGATTCAGGAGTGGCTACAGCACAATAGATCATATCCACATACTGAGAGAACTAATTGAAAGAGCAAGGGAATATGAACTTCCATTGTGCATGGCTTTTATCGATTATGAAAAAGCCTTTGATTCGGTGAAACCATCAGCAGTTACAATGGCTCTGAAAACCTGCGGTATTGAAGATGCATACATTAATATTATTAATAACATCTATGAAAATGCAAGTGCAAAGATTAGGCTGTTTGAAAATACAACACACATAAAAATTGGAAAGGGAGTGAGACAAGGTGACACCATATCTCCGAAGCTCTTTAATGCCACATTGGAGGGTGTTTTTCAGTCACTGAGCTGGGAAAACAAGGGGATAAAGATTAATGGAGATTATCTAACCCACCTTCGTTTTGCTGATGACGCAGTCATTTTTGCAACTAGCCCATCAGAGCTGCAGAGTATGATCCAGGAACTTGCTGACAAGAGTAAAGAAGTGGGATTAAAAATGAACTTTCAGAAGACAAAAGTGATGTTCAATGCTTTTACAAGAAATGAAGATTTATCGATTGATGGAGAAAAGCTGGAGATAACAGAAACGTACGTTTATCTTGGACAGCAGATATCAAGGGAGGGTCACATTGATGAAGAAATTAATCGGCGTACAAAACTTGCCTGGAGAGCTTTTGGAAGAAACAGCATAATTTTCAAGAGCAATATGCCATTATGTCTTAAAAGAAAAGTGTTTGATCAATGCATCCTTCCAGTGCTTACGTATGGTGCAGAGACGTGGGCCTTAACTAAAAGAGACATACAAAGGCTGCAGACAACTCAAAGAAGCATTGAGAGGTGCATACTTGGTGTAACCAGGAGAGATAAGAAGAGGAACTCGTGGATCCGAAAAATGACAAGAGTGGAAGACATCATGATCAGAGTTAAATCCCTGAAATGGCAATGGGCTGGACATACTGCCAGAAGGACAGATCATCGATGGACAGCTGAAATTTTAGATTGGATTCCAAGGGACAGGAAAAGACCCAGAAGAAGACCACATGGGAGATGGGTGGATGAAATTCGAAAGTATGCAGGGGTGACATGGAGGAGACTGGCACAAGACAGACCGTTGTGGAGGAAACTTGGGGAGACCTTCGTCCAGCAGTGGATTGATAATGGTTGACAATGATGATGATGATATATATATGCTGCCAGTATTTATCAATTATTTCAGATCTACTGTTTGGGGCTTCTGTGCTTATTTGTAAAGCTTTCCACTCATCTAATAATATGTCATCAGATACTTCAAATGGCAATGTTTTTGCTACCTTTCTTTTGCCAAACTCCTTAACACACTTTGTTGGCAGATGCGTCCCAACAGAGAAAATAACAATTTTTTTAATTCTGTATAAATCAAATGGACTAATGGCTCCCTTTTCTGAGATGTTCCTGTAAATTTTGTAAATAACATGGAACTAGAAACTACAAAATAGACTTCTGCTTTAGCTGATGGGTTTCTTAAAAAGGCTATTATTCTTTTATAGGAGTTACTGGACATAAGTTTTGATTTCCTTTTAGGAATAAATTTTAAGAAGTAAGTAGAAACACTCTCCCATTGTTCCAACAGCCTTCGAGCAGCAGCTCCAAGAGTCAACCAATTTGATGCATGTTTGATGAATTTATGACATGGTAATTTTAGATCTGTTTGTATTTTTGAATAATCTTCACATCTTGCTGGCCTACCACCAAAAAGTGCTAGATGGCTATTAAAAGCTTTGGAAGTCCACAGACTTCCAAAGCTTTGCGATAGACATTATGAATTGTGTGAATGCTGCTGGTACAGATATCAATAAGACCTTTTCCTCGCACTGACATGACATCTTCATTGAACAGCCGATTCACTTTTTTGTTGATATGTGGACCATCTGATCCTAGCATTAGCAACTTCCCTAAGGGCAAATTAGCACTTTGGATTGCTTCGTATATTTTTTTATGTAAAATATCTGCATCAGCATGACCAATGAATGCAGCTGATAAGTGCCTTATGACAACTTCATTTTTTTTTTCTGACCAATAACGAATGTTTGTTAAGAGCTCGTTTTTGTCTTTCACATTTGTATAGTTTCATCATAACATAGTGAAATATGATAGTTGGCTCTCTTCCAACATGGTTTGAAAAAATAAGGTGCAAGTGCATCTGTTATTAAGTAATGCACTTTCTTGGGGTTTAAACAAAACTCTTTAGGGAAATTTTCAGGAAACATTGCTTTAAACGTGTTTGCTATATCTTTGCACGAAGCGGCAGAATAACTACAACACACAACTTTCATACACCATATTAACTCTGCAGTGGTAGCACTATTTTTCACATTGTAAAGAGGAACAGTTCGTGGTATCGTTCCACCATTTTCAGTAGTTGAAACATCTGTGGTTATATGTAGCTGATTTGGATTTAAGACATCCTGAGATTTTTTGCTTGTGTTTTGTGCCACTAGAATGTTGTGTAATTGCTAGGAAGCCTTTCAAATATATGTTAATTAATGATGCACACAGTTTGCAAAACATGGCACTATCACTGTGCTTTTCTGCCCAAGTGGACACACTGTGCCCATTGGCATCTTTACACTTCAGCCACTCATCTTTGAATTTGCACCTCCCCATATTAAGGCCAACCCTTTGGAAAACTATTCAGCTAGAAAACTTTAATTGCAATAAATTACTCACCAAAATATCACTGAAATTATGAAAAGTAATGCAACACAGGTAGACAAATGCATCAATGATACAGCAGCAAAAGCTGGTATCCAAAACCACAAAAAAAAAGATGGTTAAAAGAAAAAAAAAAAAATAGAAAACTTTTCCCCCACCAATAGCACCAATTGGTATCACTGTTACTAACAACAGACGATATAATATCAAAATATTAATCCATCAGAGTTACTCAGATAAATAAATCACTGTGTAGTGTGCTGACAAACCAAAAGAGCACATTTCCTGACTGAGGGAAGAGGGTCCTGTGGAGTGAGGTTCTGCAGTAAATGTCGTACGCTGCCGGGAAGAATTGCAATGCGAAACCAAAACCATCAGATCGCATTGCAAGATGAAGGCCACTGTTAACACTTCCCTCCTGTTCTCCCAGCGAACGAAAACATAAGCGGGTGCCAAGGGATGTTGATAACAAAATAGGACAAGACAGAAACTACCTCATAATATGGCAAACCTGCAAAACACTCCTTACAACTTACGTAAAACAATCTTTGGCATAAACTGTAAGTTGTTTTAAAAGCCACTCCAGCGGTATCCTTGTAAAACCTTATAACTATAAATCAAAATGTTTGAATATTTGTTGCCTTATGAGCATCGGAAGTACAAGGAAACCAACACTTTAGGAAAGAAAAATTGTCAAAATGCAAGTGTACATGCTGTGCCTTTTTACTACTTTTGCCAATGTGTAAATTCACTCCTCATTGATGATGAACAAAGAAATAAATAGGGAAAACTTGCAATTTAAAAACTGTACTACACGGGGAAAGTAAAAAAAAAAGGGGGGGGGTATACATACATGAAATGTTTAATGGGAAGGGACTTTTACCGTGTTTTTTTTTCTTTGCCGCAAGACTTTATTTCAACTGCTACCCTTTTTGTTTTTTTTAATACTAGATGAAAGTGTCTGTAAGATTGTATATATACATTTTACGATTTTATCAAAAGAGAAAGGGAAGTATATATTTAGCCTTCATAAATACTATGTTGAATGTGCTGTCCTTTCTTTATCAGAACTTTTTTGTTTTGTTATTCCGGAGTAAATCTGTGTGCGAATCATCTTTGTATTTTACACACACGGACAATAAAATTTGCGCACCTAGAAGAAAACATGCTACAACCGCGAAACTTTGCAAATAGTTAGAGTGCGTGCTGGTATGCAAATGATCAACGTTTGGAGCGATCGCGCATGACCGCATACCCGTGGTGGTGCGGTAAGCATGAACCAGCAGCCTTATAAACCGTCATGTAGTTGATGCCCCATGAAAGGGGCATCGACGGTGGCCTAGTGGGCAACGTTTGTGCCTGCCACGGAAAGAACCTCAGGTTCAATCCACTAAATATCCGCCGTGCGTCGGATGGGCACGTTAAGCCGTCGGACCCCTGGTAGTGCCCCCTCCCCGTAATAAATAAGGGCGTCTTCCTCCTCCTTTCTACCTTGCTTCTGTGTCACTTTCCTATCGGGCATCCTAGCCCAAATCTCCTAGCTTCCTGTTTCTAAGGGTTGTTTAAGACCTGGGGTCAGACACTCCATTCCTAAAATCCTCTACATATGATCATGCCCCATGAAAGTGAAAAGCAACGGCCGACACATGCAAGAGCACAGAGTGACAAGAATGCTGGGTAGATGCCAGATACGTCGATTTACACAACTTACGGACTTTAAGAGAGGCCTGATCATCGGGCTGAAAGCTGCAGGGTGGTCAGCGCGTGGATCGTTCTGACCATACCGTCCGATGTTGGGAGCAGCGGACACGTGACAGCACTACCACACGGCGGAGCGGCTCCAGATGGACCAGGACCACCACCGGTAGAGAGGATTGACGGATCATGCGCCAGACACGAATGGATCCCACGGGGACCCGGTCCACTATACAGGCAGATGTAGCGGCTCCTGTGTGCCCACGAACCTTTTCTCAATGCCTCGCGGAAGCGAATCTGCGATCCCAGCGTCCCTTATGGATGCTGCCATTAACACCGGAACATCGCTGGCTCCGTGTGCACTGGTGCCAGGCCAGAGCGACGTGGAATGCCACAGACTGGCGATGTGTGGTGTTTAGCGATGAGTGCCACTTCGTTCCGGAGACAGATGATTATCGTGTCCGGGTGTGGACGTCCCCGGGTCAACAGCACAATCCCAACCTCGCTATCGAGCGCCATGCCCCCCCCATTACAGGCATTATGGTCTGGGGAGCCATTCCTACGACAGCCAATCAGCTCTAGTAGTGATACGTGGATCATTGACGGGCCAGCGGTATGTGGAGAAGATCCTACGGCCACATCTGCTCCCATTCCTGGCCGGGATTTCAGGTACGCTATACCAGCAGGATAATGCCCGTTCGCATACGGCTCGGGTTGACCAGGACTGCCTACGTCATGTCCAGACACTTCCATGGCCTGCCTGCTCCCCGGACATGTCCCCTATCGAGCATGTGTGGGACTAGTTGAAACGTCAGCTGATGCCATGCCACACTATCCAAGATTTGGAGCACACCATCCAACACGTGTGGGCCAGTTTTCCGCAGAACGTCAGGCGTCTGTTCGCCTCCATGCCGGACCGTATTGCAGCATGTATCGCTGCACGAGACGCTATTGAAGATGACCAGACTGCATGCCACAGATCCCTCTGCAATTGTCCTGCAGCTTTGTTTTTGCCCTCATGTGTATCATTCATCTGTATCATTACGCCCATAAAATTTCAGTTCAACCCGATGATTCCTTCTTGGTGCGCAAATTTTAATGTCCGTGAATGTACTACCACTAAATTGAGTTGAAATCCCTACACATGCAGAGAATCATTTAACTGTCCTTTCCACTTCACCCTACCCACTTTGATAGAGGGATCTGAAAATTATCAAAGAAAACCTTTTAATTAAGAAAGGGGGGAAATGCTGCTTTTGTTATTCAACAATTCGTTTCACCTCCACTACAACAGTAGCAGACAAGACATCCTTCGCTGAAAGACTGAAGAATGGAATGAGTTTCGAAAGATATTATTTTTCGAATTTTTATCAAAATCAACTGAATTTTTGATGAACATCATAATTTGGAAACTTATGGTGATCGTTCAAAAGTTTTATAATTATTATATTACTTTTTTAATTTATTTATTTAATTGCTTTTATGCTTCAATGTCAACAACACACATTTTCCTGAGCAGGGAAGGAGTTTTGTTACTACTGCACACTGGAAGGGACAATAAACACATCCGATGAAAAAAATATATATAAAATAAAAACATAAAATAAAAAAGAAGTGCAAATAAAAACAAATAAGCAGACATGTTCTGTTTGTTTTTATTAGTGAGCCAGAGGCTGATAGATTCGAATGACAGGGAGTCACTCAAACTGCTGATTGATAAATTGCAACCCAAAGTGTATGACATTTTTACTTTGTGTTAGGTCTTTCTTTGAGTAATTACGACCGGGAGAGGGAGGGAGGGGGGGGAGAGAGAGAGAGAGAGAGAGAGAGATCTCACTGACACTTTCTGGGTGCGGCGCATCAAAGTATTTTATTCCAAAATATTTACTTTGAAAGCTATCGAATCTCTCAATTACTTTCGCGATAGGCTAATTTTTGTTTCAACTCAAACTTTGGTGATGGTGTTGAGTCTGAACCAACCACGATTAGGCCAACAGACTTCAAAACTACCTCCTGTATTCACGAGTTGAAAATGATGTCTACGGGAGGGTACTCTGCAATGGGAATCAAACCAGTCACCTTCCACTCCATACTGTTGATGTTTAATCCCAACCGGGCACAGTTATTCACAGAGTTGGCTTAAGACCCATGGGTTGGGTGCATCCAGAGCGGACTTCAATGGGTATTACCCCCGTATTCATGTAAGGACGTCCACGGAAACCGGTGGACAGCATAGCGGGAAATCAAACCCATCACCTCCCACTTCGCAGCGTTCAACGAGAAAAACTGCTGAAGCATCGCTTGTACCACTTGACCAGAGGTGCCAACATCTGAAGGAAGTTATCAGTAGTCCATATGCGTGGCGCCCATAGTTTTTCTGTAGTGAAGTCAAGTTCCCGTATTAAAATTTGCAGGGTAGAATGCATATTTCCCAGATTACACAGCTACATTTTTAGCAACATTTTAATCTGGATGGGGGACAATACTTGGATAAATTTTGGAACATACCTAATTACCCTTAAAATTGAAAAAAAAAACCCTGAGTAAATACACAAAAAGTACATATTATTTCAACTCCACCTTTTAATAAATATGTTGTCATAAGTGTGTGATGCCACACACTTAAGGTTATACCTCTTGTTTTTTTAGAGTGAAAATGCCGACTGCAATTGTCTTTCCCTCAATGTGCGATTGAAAAATCAACAGCACACAGGGAACAAAACCTATGGTTTTCGGATACCCTAGACAATTTTAGACACGGAAATTCTTGCGAACAACTCTCCTTGAATTTTTGACAACTTTTTTGCTCTTTAGATTCAAGAATATTAGTAGAGGCAGGTAGGTGACCGTTTACCCGACGCTTTGCAAGTCATTTAAATGTAGAACTGCTATTAAAAGCAGCGACAATACTGTTCGTCACGTATATTTTGTTTAAGTATGCAGGGCGGAGTAGTTAGGTCCATATAATGATATGAAAATACAAAACGAACATTAATGGTAAAAAATTTTACTTACTCATAATAATTTCGGCATTTTTAGTCACTGAGGCAAAGCATCTGTTCGATAGAATGGACATTTGCTTATTTAGATGAGATCCAAGTTCTGCCTGAACGGAAGATTCACGGATTAAAAAAACACTATTTCGAGTTAAAATTCTATACCCTTGTATAGGTGTTTGCAAGGAATGATGATTAAAACGTGAAAGTTAAAAACCCAAATGAATAAAAAGGACACAAAGGAATAAAAGATGGACCCAACCATAATTCACCACCGCAACACACTTCCAAACATTTCCACTTAGTAGTTCTAATTCTGACTATTATATAGCTCTAATTATTGTACTATGCTTAAAGAGTAGAATGCTAAGCACAAAAAAAATTGCAAGATTAATAAATTAAAGTATGACAGAAAACAACTAGTAAATCTTTGCAAAGACCCCACGATCAAATTCTGCGAAGCGGACAAAACAGGGCAAATTGTTATTATGGACACTTTGGAATATAATGATAAAATGCGGACGGCCATCTCAGAGCTACAGTGCGATAGCATCAACAAAGATCCCACCGACAAACAACTTACCTTCCTGGCTAATATAAGGAACCACAGCACGTTACCAACAGAAATAAAAAATGCAAATCCTCCAATGAGAGCAGGGATGCCAAAAATATTCTCGAAAATTAAAACTCATAAAGAAAACACACCTTTAAGACTGATTCTATCGGAAAAAAAACTCACCACTCATCAACCTAGAAAAAAAGATATACAACTATCTATCCCCAATATTCATGAGGAATCAATATACATTAAAGAACAGCTATGAGTTTATAGAAAAAATCAAATTAATTAATCAAGACCTAGAGCAAATAACTATGGCCTCCATGGATGTTAAGGCATTATACCCAAACACTCCTGTCGAGCTAGCCATGGAATTGATTATGCAACAACTAAGCATCAACAAAGAACTAAACTTGTCACAACTGAAAGAGCTAAAGAATACCTTATATTTCATCAAGGAAAACAACATCTTTCATTTTGAAGGAAATATATTTAAACAAACGCAAGGTGGCCCTATGGGATCCCCATTATCGGCATTATACGCAGAAGTGATTATGGCATACCTCGAAAAAGAAATTATTCAAAATTTACCTGAAAAACCAATACTTTATGCTCGATATGTAGACGACATTATAATAATGTCTAAACTTAACAAAGCCGAGCTACAAGATCTAGCACAGCAGTTTAGCAAAATCTGTAACACCATAGAGCTAACTATTGAGTTTGAAGAGGATAATTGCCTATCCTTCCTGGACATTCAACTAAAGAAAAACAAAAATAGTTTTGAATAATCTGTGTTCAGAAAAGCAACTTACATACCTGTACTGATAACATACTCGTCGCACCATCCAGTGATACATAAAAAAAAAAAAACAGCATAGTAAACTTGATACGGCGAGCGTACACACACACATCTAACAACAGGCTAAAAAATCAAGAGCCAGAGTTTATCTCGAAAATATCACAAGAGTATGACCAAGCAAGCTAATTAATAAATGGATACATGAGAGTAAAAAGCATATGACTCAGAGTAAAGAAGGCCAAGAAGTGCACAACCAAAGGAAGATGAGAAATAAAAAATTGAAATACATTGGAGCTTTCCCATACCTGGAAGGAGTGAGTAAAGAAATCAATAGGCACTGTGCTAAATATGACTTACAACTAGGCACCGTGAAAAGTATGACTTACAACTGCACACCGTGAAAAGTATGACTGTCAACAAAAAAACAGAGGAAAAAATGCTAGAAGAATCAGGAACCTACGAAATTCCAATAGCACACATACCCCCAATATCGTACATTGGAAGTACGAAAAACAGATTAAAAAAAAAGACTTAAACAACACATATCTAACTAGCAAAAAAAAAGAAGCCAAAACTGCTTTAGTGCAATTCTGCATGGAAAACCGGACATTCCCAAAGTTCGATGAAATTAAAATGCTAAAAAAGAATAAAAAATCGGAAAGGCAAATGAGGAGGGAAGAAGCAATATTAATCTACAAAAATAAAGCAAGGGTATGTAACCAGAACAACCCTAGCACATTATTGGGCCTGTGGAAAGAACTAATAAGACAAGAAAAATAACAACAAAAGAAAAACCACCAAAAAAGACAAGAAAACCAGGATAGGAGAAGAAATAAAAAATAAAATAAAAAAAAAATTAAAAAAAAATTAATAAAAATAAATAAATAAAAAGTTGTTTTAATGAAACATAGATGGCGCCAGCCGGGCTTGATAACGAAATATATCCAGGAAAGTTTTTCCGACGAATGGCAACAAGGAGTATCAGACTCCATTAGCGCAAAGTTAACCACGAACATCGGTGGTAAAGTCGCCACGCTCCTGAAGATGCCCAGAGAATGGGCGAAAATTTCGAGTATAAAGAACGGTTAAAATTGATGTTTGAATCCTAAGGCAAAGATCCAATGAGTATACCCAGCGAAAAGAGTGAGAAGTAAAGCCAGTCATCGCATACAACGGACTTTAGGACAATAACATCAACAAAGACCGGAAAACACGTGCGTGAAATGTTCCCGTCACTAGAAAGGAATGCCAAGGTAAGCATTATCCGCTAGTTTTTCGTACAAGTTACTTCCAAACATGTTTCGGCAAGAATTTTGCCTTCCTCAGTGGAAACGTTATGGTGTACGTGGGCACCAAGTCCTTGTCGTCGATCCTTGAAAGACTGATGTAATGTGTTGTATCACTCTGCCTTCAGCCCTCGTCGTCGCAGAACATGGACAACTGCAGATCACTGCGCAAGCCGTTAGTGGCGGCATCTATGGCATTGTGTTCTTCTTGGTCTACTTTTGCCATTCTGCACCTGCGATCTTTGAACCTGTGTTTATTAGCCATTTGAAATTGATTGTTTTCCTGTTTGATCAGATATCGCTAGGCATGAGGTAATTCAATTGGTGAATTACTGTTGCAGGATTTATTTACGAATTTCTCAATGATTACCGCTTCCGATGTTATGATCTGTCTATGAGTCCTGTTAAATGTCTAATATTCTCCCAGTCGGGCTTCGATTGATTTTCCACGCAGTGTTGTATCAGAGCCATTCTTGGTCTTTTCTTTTGCCAATCTTGAATATGTTCTTTCAATCTCGTAATCATACGTCTTTTTGTACTTCCGATATAAATGGAATCTTGTTGATTATCGTCTGTCTTGGTTGGAATGGCATATACTCCTGGTCGATCTAGGATGGATTTTTTGTTATTACTAGAAGTGAAAGTAAATTCGCACACGACAAACACGATGGGAGCAAACACCGACAACGCACAGAACAATTAACTATGAAAGGTTTCATGGCTTTATTATACGGATAAATAGAAAATTACGTTAAATGCTTATGATACGAAAAAAATAATCAAAAAGGTATTTTAAATTGCATAAATAAATAAATTCTAAAAAAAAAGGAGAAAATAAAAAGGCAATGCAAATAAAATAAATCACAATAAAAATCCAGGCAACGTTTGATTAGCACAATAGAAGTTTCCTGCTAAGATGCGGGGAAATAAAATGACACAACTTAATACGCAAGTGAGTAATGAAAATAAAATAATCATATAAAAACCAAAAAAATTAAAACTGAAATTAAAAGATTCCCAACAGAGAATGATCTGGGGATAACATTAAACAAGCTAATAAGAAATAAAAAAAGTTCCTGTGAATATGACAAGATAAAATAAAACACCACTCTCTTTAAGCAGAACATTTTTACCAGAAAAAAAAATGCACTGCGCAGATCTGTCAGAGTAACATAAACAAATGCTCACTGCCGAGAGCGAGGAGCGTGAGAAAACATGTCACACCTGGCGCAGACCTTTGTTTGATGTTTCTGGTCCACGTCGAGTGTCTGTATTAATTATTCATTCGTCTTCTAATTATTTCTTCAGTTACTGCTTACCATCTTTGGTGAATCCCTAGCATTGTGCGGGGCTCCAAGAAGCAACCTGCCAAATTGGCTTGCCAGTTAGCGTGTGTGAGTCTGAAGGAATTCGAGGCCGCTGTGGTGTAGTGGAAGCATATCCGGCGCGTAACTGGAAGACCCTGGCTTCGATTCCTGGTGGCGGCCAATGAGAATTTTTCTGTGACTCACTTATAAACGTGGAATGAGCGAAGACCTTTGTTTGATGTTCCTCGTTCATGTCGAGTGTCTGTATTAATTATTCATTCACCTTCTAATTATTTCTTCAGTTGCTGCTTACCATCTTTGGTGAATCCCCAGCATTGTGCAGGGCTCCAAGAAGCATACATACATACATACATACATACATACATACATACATATCACTAAGCTGTTCTCTGAGATTCAGAGGTTAGCTCCAAAAAGAAATACAAACTTCCAGATATTTTTTACTTATTGTTGTCGTATCAAACTTCTCCATTTACAGCGATCTTGACATACCAACTCGTGCTTAACTAATATACATTACACGCTGTACACAAGATCTTTTATACTTCATACTCATAATCTCTTTCTCATGCAGACACTCCTGAAACTGATCCACCCATGTCTTCCTTGGCCTTCCTCTGCCTTTCCTTCCTGCCACTTGGGCTGAAAAGATTTTCTTAGTAAGCATTTCATCACTCATTCTTTCAACATGGCCAAACCACCGAAGCATATTGGTCTCCACCTTGCTAACAACATTTTGCTTCACATCACACAACTGCAATACATCTTCATTTCTCACACAATCATATCGTGTCTTGCCACAAACCCCACGTAAATAACGCATTTCTCCAGCACACAAACAACTCTTATGTTTCTTCTGCAGTACCCAGGTTTCACTACCATACATCAGAGTAGGAACAATTACACTTTCAAACACAGCCATGCGGGACTCTCTAGAGAACCCATCATTCCTGTGAAAACCTCCCAGAGCAGCTATGACTTTCAAAGAAGAATTCACTCACCTACTGATTTCACCATCCAACTTGTTCTCTCTGTCAAACATGCTTCCTAAATACACAAATTCACTCACCTGGTCAATCACAGTGTCATTTATACTTACATTACATTCAGTGCTACCCGTTCCTCTCTCAAACACCATAACTTTGGTTTTTCCCTTATTTATACTGTTTGAATTTCATGCAAACTTCGTGCATCTGAGACAACATACTCTGCAACTCACTTTTGCTCTCTGCCAACAGTAGTGTCTTCAGCATACAGCAATCTCCACATACGGATATCACCAAGACACAAACCAGTATTATCTATTTTGGCATCACACATGCACACGCCCATAAATATATTAAACAGCCAGGGTGACATTACACAACCTTGTCTAACTCCTGCACCAATGGAAAACCATTTTGATAAAACACCATTCACTCGTACACAAGCTCTACTACCAGCATACATGGCTTTTACACTATTAAGTAGATTCCCAGTAACACCATATTCATTCAATACCTTTCACAAAAGTGTCCTATTCACTCAGTCACAAGCTTTTTCTAAATCTATGAAGGCAGTAAAAACTTTCTTCCCAACAGCCAGATACTTTTCAATCATCGTGCGTAATGCAAAAATCTGGTTAGTGCAGCCTTTACCAGCCATAAAACCACTCTGAACATCCCACACTTTCAATGATGTAAGACCCCGTACTTTTTCATTGACAACCTTACCAAACACTTTCCCTGGCACACTCAGTCGGCTAATACCACGATAGTTCTTGCATTCAGTCTGATCACCTTTTCCCTTATACAAGGAAACAATGATAGCATCCTTCCAATCGCAAGGGACCATTCCTAACTCCCAGCACAACTGGCAAATTTCAGTTAACCAGTCAATTATAGAATCACCACCATATTTCAACATCTCTGCAGTTATGCCATCAACTCCCGTAGCCTTACCATTCTGAAGAGATTTTAGAGCTTTACACACTTCTTCTCTTGAGATCCCTCCTCTGCTTTCATCCCTCATTGTGACATCATCCGCATCTGTCTCAGAATCATCTTTGCTTTCCTGATCTAATAACTCACAGAAGTATTCACCCCATCTGTCACTTAACTTGTTGGGCTCCTATATCATTTCCCCAATCTCATTCTTCACACAACTTACAACTTTGTTTCCCCTATTTTTCCTGAGTTTCATGTACTTCCAGAAAGACTTCCTAACTTTCCAAAAAGCCAGTTCATGCCTTTCCACTTTCTCCTTCCTATCTTTTGCCTTACTGTGGCGAACCAGCTTAGCAGTTTCACGCTTCTTACAGTGATATTCATCCACAGAAACTCGACCTTGCAACATTCCCAAATAGGCTTCCTTCTTTTTCTTTACTGCCTCTTCAATCTCACTAATCTACTCATTGTTACCCACTATTGTGGTGCCACAGACCTCTTTAGCAGCAGTGACAACACAGTTCTTAAAACATTCCCACTTCTTTTCTACATCCCTCTCACCAGACTTCCGATCCTTCAGTCGTTCTCTGAGTAAGTCAGAATACCGCTGATGATCTTCAAGGAGCCTATCAACCTTTATTCTTTCTAACCTGGGTCTCTTCCTATTCCTTTTCCTCCAACCAAAATTAAGTTTCACTCGTGACACTACCAAGTAATGATCCGAACCAACATCCGCACCTCTCAACACACGGGTGTCAACAACTAAGTGTTTCAAACGCTGATCGTAGACAACAAAATCTATCACACTCTTTTGACCAAGAGTACGATTTTCCTAAGTATATGTGTGGATATACTTGTGGTTGAAAAATGTATTAGATACATGCAAACCATTCTCAATGCAGAGTTCAATTAATCTTTCACCATTATCATTCACACAAGGGTCATTAAACTTACCCAGAACATTGTCAAAAATTGCATTCTGCACACCTACTCTAGCATTGAAATCCCCTGTGATTATAACTTTTTCTTTAGCACCAAACTGGCTCAAAACAACGTTTAGCTCATTCCAGAAATCTTCCTTCTTATCAGAAGGTTCCGAGTCACAAGGAGCATACACTACAACAATTAGAATTCTCTGAAGTTTCACTTTCAACTGAATCCAGAGAATTCTCTCACTTACACAACTATAGTGAATTAAGTTGTTCTTCATCTTTTCACTTAAAATCACACCTACACCAGCCTGTCCTCTCATATTATCCAATACTCCAGACCACACACTCACCGTGCCATTCACTTCTTCTACCCCAATTTCCTTCTTTTTGGTTTCACTTACACACAGCACATCCAGTCTATACTTATTCATCTCCTCAATCACCTCACTCATCTTGCCATTTATACCTCTAGTATTCCATACACCAATCTTACATTCACTCAGCCGAGATCTCTTTCTCATACACCGTTTAGAAAGTCCAGGTCGATTCCGTGGTAGACCGTCCTTCTCAAGTGTGGTAGGTCCATCATATCCCACACTTGAGTCATTCTTAATATTTCTGTTTGTCTTTTTAATCAGGTAAGTATATCAGTGTGGGGGATTAGCCCACAGCTGAGGGTTCCAGTTGGTCATTCAACCTAAGGATTCTGGAACAAAACCCAGTGAATTGGGGTCTTTTTGCGAATGTCGCACAGAACTAGCTTGCACCTCTCCAAAATTCACAGAGGCCCTAGTTGCTGTTGTGTATGCCATTGTTACCACGGAGCGCCCCGAGGAGGCAAACCCATCGCTCACTAGGACTGCCCGCGGATCCAAGAAGCAACCTGCCAAATTGGCTTGGCAGTTAGCGTGTGTGAGTCTGGAAAAATTCGAGGCCGCTGTGGTGTAGTGGAAGCATGTCCGGAGCGTAACTGGAAGACCCTGGGTTCGATTCCCGGTGGTGGCCAATGAGAATTTTTCCGTGACTCACATATAAACGTGGGAAGAGCGAAGACCTTTGTTTGTCCCTATCCCTTTGTAGATGTTTCAAGATGTTTGGGGCGGATTTAATGGCAAGATGGTAGCCAAAACTTCTAAAATGAATTTAACTTATAAGCATAGGAAGGATGGTAAGGAACAGAACCAGAGAATTTCAGGTTTTCTTTCTTTTGAGGAAGGAGGCATTCAATTTTCAAATTTTCATATTTCTTTAAGAGGGAGTTGACTGTAAAGCAGGGAAACCATTAGAGAGAGAGGGATATTGTAGAAATTTTGTAGAATTCTTCTTGAAGAGAAAGTTGGTTGTTGCAAATGATATGAGCCCTGTGGATGTAAGACTTTAATGCTGCAAGCCTGTAGAGATGCAGAGTGAAAAATTTGTAGGGAATGATGTTAGTGGCTGTAGAAGGTTTACGATAGACGGAACGAGTGATGGAGAGATCATAGTTTCTGCGGATGGATACATCCAGGAAATCAATTTTGTTGTTTACTTTCTTAGATATAGCGAGATTAATGGAAGGGAATTTTTCCGTAATGGAGTTTATCAGTGTCTGTAATTCAGACTCGGTATGTGTCCAGCTAATGAAAATGTCATCTACATATCTTAACCATAGGGAAGGTTGAAAAGGGTGGTGAAGAATGATGGAAACTTCAATATGTGGCATGTAGATTTCTGCAAGAGGAGGGGAAAGAGGTGAGTCCATGGGGAGACCAGATTGTTGCTCGTACACAATTTTGTTGAAAACAAAACAACTGTGTTGATGAATAGTGTGGAAACAATCATAAAATATTTTGATAAGAGTACCGGGTGGTTCAAAATGAAGAACCAATTTCTTCATGAGGAGCATGTAGGATTCAAAGTATGGTACAGAGGGGAACAAAGATTCCACATCAAGAGTATACAGATTAACACTTGGAGAAAAGGAACTAGGAAGTTTGTGGATGAAGTCTGAAGTAGAGACAACAGTATGAGGATTGTTGGCTGCCAGGGATTTGTATTTGAGGACCAATTTCTTTTCAAGGTTTACTGCTGGAGAAAAAAATATTCAACTAAAGGTCTGATGGGGTTACCAGCTTTATGCAGTTTAACTTGCAGCAAAAGCCTGGGAGTTCTAAAGTAAGGAGGGGGTGAGATATCTCCAAGGAAGGATTGAAGAGTTTCTTTCTTAGATAATCTGTCAACTGAGTTTTTGAGTGAGTTGGTGACATCTGACTGCAGAGGGATGCAGTTAGCAGAAGTAAGAAATGAATGCACTTTTTGGTTTAGTATTTCTTTACCAATGATGACTGGGAAACCAACTTTATCTGCTTTGCATACGGCAAGGTCATTTTCTTGAATAAATGACCTGAATTCTTTCAGACAAGAAGAAGAGTACTTGTTTGCTCTGTATGCAAGGTACATGGATGATGTCCTAATTATAGTAGATACTGTGGACCAATCTCTACCCTCTCAGATTCTGGAAGAATTTAACTTACTAGAGAATACCTTGCAGTACACCCTGGAACAGGAAAAAGACCATAGCATCAATTACCTAGATTTAACCTTGACCTCAAGAGAAGGGAAAATATTCACTCAGCTTTTTAGAAAACCCACCAACACAGGGAAGATGTTAGACTTCTGCTCATTCCACCCTGATTATATTAAATCGAATACAGCGAGAAAATTTTTGAAAAAAATTGAAATCCTGGTCTCTTCAGCTACTCAAAAAGATCTTCACAAAGAAGAATTAAAGGAAATGTTGGCAGAAAACAATTACCCCTCCCCATATGTTGAGAAAATATTTAAACAAGTGCCAAAAAAGAAGCAGGAAAAAACCAACTTCAAATTCACCAGCAAAATTACGTACCACAAGGGACTTTTCGAGAAACTGAAAAGGATCGGAGCAAAATATAATATCAGGCTAGCTCCAGATCTTAATAACAAAATAAAGAAATTCCTGCCAGCTTTAAAGCAGAAAGAATTGGACATCCAATTGCAGGAAGGAGTAATTTACTGCATCGACTGTAACTGCGGACTCAGCTATATAGGAGAAACAGGGAGAAGTATTAAGGTCCGAATGAAAGAACACCAAGCAGCTATTAGGAACAAAACAGGGCTAGACAGACATATACAAGCAAGTGGACACTCCATAAATTGGGACTCAGTGAAAATAATCGCCCACCAGTCAAACTTAGTAAAGAGGAAACTAGAAGAAGGGATCGAAATAGCAAGAAGAAAAAGTACCACAATTAACGATAATTGCGGATGGAATCTTCCAATTGAGTGGCAGCAACTACTCCAGTGACATAGTCCTGATGACGAACTAGGCTTTAGTTCGAAAATTTGACAACCAACTTTCATTAAAAATAACCTCTATAAGACCCGTAAAAAAGTTATTCCACAATCACTATGAATAGAGGTGCCATAAATGCATTTACAACAGAATTTTGTTTGGATAGGATAACAGCAGCATTGGCACGGAGGATAGGTTGGTGAACAGTCTCAGTTCTATGGATGGCTGATTCTATAAGAGAAACAGTTTGTGGAAGATTGATAGGAAGAGCTGGTAAAAATTTTGGGCCTAACGATAAGAATTTATCCAAGCTAGGAGGAATAGTACCAGAAGAAAGATTTACATACTTTGACTTGTCAGTAGAGGCTGAAGACAGAGTAGATGTAGCTTGACTTTTTTGCTTCAATGCTTTGATTGCAGCTGTTCGTCCAATCTGATTCAGGAAAGCATAAAACCTAAGATAAGGTCGAAAGCTCCTAACTTACGAACTTTCTTGTAAAAGTTTTTTAATGTAACGTAACTAGCGCGATCAAGTTACCTTTATTTGTTATTACTGTTACGTGTTTTGCCCATCATCAACATTACAAAGAATCCATAGTAAACGGGATCTCTGCTTGACCAGGAATAGTCAACTAAATTTGGCCTGATTTGGTTGGTTGGTAAGTAGATTTTAACGGCGCAAGGGCCAGGGTTGGCCAAAGAGCGCCAAACATAAGACATCAAAAGAGAACAAAATCAATAAAACACGTACACAAGGTTAAAAACAGGATGAAGCGGTAAAAATGAAAGATGGAAATGAATACAATAAAAACTAGATTAGGTTAAAAAAGTCAATTTCCTTAAAAAAGGAGAACACTGCGGACAGATCGCAGTCCTCACCAATAATAGTTTGCAGCGTAGCTGCTCCTTCGTCCAACAGATGAGAGTGAAAATGCCGAGAACGATGATCACAAAACCGAACACAAGTACACAAAACATGAAGGACAGTGAGACGACAGTTGCACGCCTCACACACCGGGACACTCTCGCCACACAGCAAAAAGCGGTGAGTAAAACGACTGCCCAATGCGGAGACGCGCAAGAACAACTTCCTCACGACGGTTCTTCCGCAAACTAGACTTCCATAGTCCGATCTGTGGTTTGATGGCATAGAGTTTATTGCTGCCCTGCTGAGACCACAGGGACTGCCACTCATCCATAACAAATTTCCGGATCAACGGCTGATAATCTCGGAAAGACAGTGGCAGCCGAGCTGGCGACATGGAGGAAACAGACCTGGCAGAGAGATCTGCCAGCTCGTTACCCCGGATCCCAACATGGCCAGGAACCCAACAGAATCGGACCAGGAAGCCATCACCCTCCAAAGTTCCAAGAAGACGACGGACATCACGGATGACAGGCGAGTCCGTGTCCTCTGGAGAAGATAAAACTTGGATGACGGACTGGGAATCAGAGCAAACCATAGCGCGACGATGTGATAGAGACCATATGTGGCACAACGCAAGGTGTACCGCACGTATCTCTGCCGAAAAGATGGTGGATTCAGGCGGAAGCCTCTCAGCATGTGAGGCATCGCCACACACAAAAGCGGATCCAATGACATCCCCGGATTTTGAGTCATCGGTGAACACAGGCACGAAATCCGGGAAGAAAGACTGTATTTCAGCAAAGAGCTGCTGGTACACCAGAGCAGGAGTGGAAGACTTTGGCCACACACAAAGAGAAAGGTCAGCCGTTGCTTGAACGGGATGCCAAGGAGGTTGGTTAAAAAGGGTGGTCAAACCAATCCTGGACAAGTTGAGACCAGCATCGCGCACTATGGCATACATCCGAATCCAGAACGTCGGAACACAGGAGGGGCGGTTGGAAAATAAGCGGACACAGTCCGGTTGGAAGATGGAACCATGCAGCGGATGATCAGGAAGAGATTTCAGTTTTGTGTAAAACTGAAGAGACAGCTGCTTACGACGGATGCATAACGGCGGCTCATGAGCCTCCGCATACAGGCTATGCACGGGAGAGGTACGGAAAGCACCAGTACATAGCCGCAATGCCTGGTGATGGACGGGGTCCAAAGGCTTTAAAACCGATGGACGTGCTGAACCGTACGTAATGCATCCGAAGTCTAACTTTGACCGAATCAGAGAATGGTAAATGCGAAGCATTGAGCACCTGTCAGCCCCCCAAGATGTTCGAGAGAGGACCTTCAGGATACTCAATGACTTCGTGCACTTCACCTTTAAAGACTGGATGTGAGGTCGGAAGGTGAGTGCCCGGTCAAATGTTAGCCCAAGGAATTTGACTTCTGACACCACAGGGATGGTAGAACACCCCAGACGGAGGCTGGGGTCTGGGTGAAGGCCCCGTTTGCGGCAAAAATGCACGCAAACGGTCTTCTGGGTCGAGAAGCCAAATCCATTGTGGGAGGCCCAGGCAGAGATCTTATAAATGGCCGACTGCAGCTGCCGCTCAATAGTGCGCATGTTGACAGATGCGCAAGAGATCTGCAGATCATCCACGTACATGGAGCCACGAACCGACGGAGGAAGTAGAGTGAAAATATGATTTACACGAAGGATGAACAATGTCACAGAAAGAATGGAGCCTTGAGGGACACCCTGCTCTTGTGGGTATAACGCAGAGAGGGTCGATCCGACGCGCACACGGAACATCCGGTTCTGGAGAAATCCGGCAATGAAGGTTGGCAAATTTCCCCGCAATCCGCAATCACGCAGATCACGGAGAATGCCGTATCTCCAGGTTCGATCGCAAGCTTTTTCCATGTCGAAGAACACGGAGACCATGTGCTGACGCGGACAAACGCCTCCCGGACAGATGTCTCAAGGCGAAGATGATGATCGGAGGTGGAACGGAATTTCCGAAATCCACTCTGATGAGGTGAAAGAAGGTGACGTGATTCCAAATAAAAAACCAAACGAAAATTGATGATGCGCTCTAGTACTTTGCAAAGGCAGCTCGTCATAGCAATTGGTCGGTAGTTCAACGGGTTAGCGGGATCTTTACCAGGTTTGAGAACAGGAACGACAATGGCAGTGCGCCAAGATTCGGGAAAGTCACGCTCGTGCCAGATCCTGTTAAACAGGACCAGCAGACATTCAAGAGAGGACGGAGAAAGGTGCTTCAGCATTTCATAATGGATGTTATCCGGTCCGACAGATGTTCGGCCAGACCGATTCAGGGCAATCTTCAGTTCGACGGCAGCCAGCGGGCTGTTATAATCGGCAGCGGAAAACGGTCCAAAGGAAACCTTGGACCGTTCAAGCCGCGGCTGTACCTGCCGGAACGAAGCAGCGTAATTGCGGCTGCTGGACACCGAAGAAAATGCGGCGCCCAGACAGTCAGCAATACCCTGAGCGTCAGCAACCGTTCCTCCACCACTCTCAAGAATGGAGATTTCCCCAGAAGGGTACTTACCCCGAATCTTGCGGATCCTGTCCCAAACGATCTTAGAGCTGGTAGTGGTGTTAATCCCGGATATGTAACGTATCCAAGATTCCCGTTGGCTACGACGACGTACCAAACGCGCGTACGATTTGGCTCTCTTGAAAGCAAGTAGGTTCGCGTCGGTGGGGTACCGACGAAACCTACCCCAAGCCCGATGTTGGGCCTGACGAGCCGCCTTGCAAGTGGAATTCCACCAAGGTCGCGGGCAGTGTGGAAGTTTAGTCGACGTCTTGGGGATGGTAGGTTCTGCCGCTTGCACAATACAATCCGTAACCGCCGCAACAGCTTCATCGATCGTACCCGAGGTCACCATGTCTGGAGTAATGGTCGCTGAAGCCGTGAAGGAGTCCCACTTGGCACGGTCGATAGCCCATCTAGCAGGGCGAGTAGGATGACGGTACCCGACACCTGCTAGACGGAGAAAGATGGGAAAGTGATCACTGCCAAGGGGATCATCAGACACGCTCCAGGACCAGTCAGGATAGAAGGATGGCGAACTCAAGGACAGATCAATGGCTGAGTACGAGCGGGTGGGTTCATGAAAATAAGTGACTGCCCCGGTGTTGTGGAGACAGAGGGACGTGTTGAAGAGAAGGGACTCAACAACACGGCTCCTGGAGTCACAAGCGGTAGAACCCCACAACGGATTGTGTGCATTGAAATCTTAGAAAGGAGGCGGCAGCTGGTCAACTAAATCTTCCAGATCCGAGAGGCTTACAGCTTCATATGGCGGTATGTAGATGGAACACACCGTGCACAGAGTGTTCACAGATAGCCTCACTGCCACTGCCTGCAAAGTCGTCCGAAGGGCAACTGCAGTGACAGGAATACCATGAGGAACAACAACGGCCACTCCTCCGCAGGCGATAACACCGTCCTCGTGATCCTTGCGGAAAATTGAATATCTCCGCAGCGGAAAAGTGTCCGTTGTTCGAAGCTTTGACTCCTGGAGGCAAACGCACACAGGTGCGTGCGAAGACAGTAAACCTTTCAGATCATCAATTCGTGGTCGCAGACCTCGGCAATTCCACTGAATGAGCGTAGCTATTATGAAAAAGAAAAGGATGAAAAACGAAAATGACAGACGACTAGAATGTCTCCAAGTCGTCCATCAGCTCCTGACCATCTGCAATGTCCGGAGGCAACACAGGGCTGTGCTTACTCACACAGGGCTGCGCTACCGGGGGTTGTTGTGGTTTTACCCTGCTCTGTTTCGAGGGGGAGGATCCTGGTTTCACCTTTCCCGGCTTCTTCTTAGTTGCGCCTTGGGACTGGGTCCCAGTGCTGGCAGAGGATGTTTTCTGCACAGAGGATGTTTTAGGCGTCGATGTTGATGGCGCCTTGGATTCAATGCGGCGAGACTTCAGTGCCTCCAATCCGGCAGCAACAATGTCCTCAAAATCATAAGGACACCGCGCTGGGATGGTCACTTCAGTCTGCACCGCAACAGTAGCCTTCTGGACCACAACCGATGCATAGGTGCGCCGGCCTGTTGGTAGAGGAGCTATCCGCCGCCTGGCTTCAGGATAAGACAGATGTTCTGTCGTCTTCAGGCGTTGGATAGCCTGCTCCTCGATCCACTTTGGGCACTGCTTAGAAGAAGCCGGGTGAGATCCCTCGCAGTTGACACAGTGATCCGCCTCAGCGGAGCAGTCCGCCAAAGAGTGTTCTGGCGACCCACAGCGTCCACACTTCGCTACATTACGGCAAGACTGCTGGGAGTGACCGTAATGCTGGCACTTGAAACATCTCAAGGGGTTCGGAATGTATGGTCGAACATCGAGCCGCAAGTACCCCGCCTTGATGGAAGTTGGCAGGGTAGGGGAGTCAAATGTCAACACGATGTTCCGGGAGAAAATAGACTTCCCACCCCGCCGGAAAAGAATGCGGCGAATCCCAGTGACATGTTGTTCCCCAAGTTCTTCCAGCAATTCCTCATCGCTGCATTCCAGCAGGTCGCGGGAGTTGATAACACCGCGAGAGGAATTGAGGTAACCATGGGGAGATATTTGGACTGGAACGTCCAGCAGAACGGTCGTCTCCAGCAAGGTGGCACTGTGGCGAGGATTTGAAGTCTCCACAAGAAGATCCCCTGACGGGAGCTTCTTAACACTCTTTGGTGAGCCCGCAACTTCCTGAAGAGCCTTATTAATCCAGAAAGGACTCTTCGAACTGAGGGATTGTGCTGGATCAACAGAATGAATCAGAAGAAACAGAGCATTGCAGTTGGAACTGAGTAGTTTCTTAGTGGAGGAGGGCGACCCATCCTCCACACGGCGTTTCAAAGGTACAGCATGGGAAACACTTTTGTTTGCCATGAAGAATAGAAAAGATTTGTCCGCCGACCTCCCCACCCACTACCGAGCCCAACGAGGGAGAGCCGGAGGTCCGCAAGCCCAAGAGGACGCAGGACACGGCTCTAGGGATAGTCAGCGGATATAGCAAGTTGGTAGGGCAGACACACGCTCAGCGTGCACCCAGACTTTCCCGTGCCCGGAGAACACCCCTTTGGCATGCCCACCCTACCCCCAAACTCACCCAGCCGAACAGAACGACAAGCCGCTAGAAGTCTGGACGCAACTCGGCCACAGACTTCCTGACCAGGAGTGGGTTAGCTCCCAGCCTCCCGTTTAGGGTGAAGCAGAGGGCAAAGAGGAGTATTGGCATCTGGAGACAACTACAACCCGGCCCCCAGATACCTCAGCCTCCAGCATCCCCTTTTCCACCTGTACGGGTCACCGCACATGGCAAACATGCAGGTAGGTCTAAGCTAACCAGCTCCGGAAAAACAGAAAAGTAACATAAAAGAGAAAAAACAGGGAAGAGAACAAGGAACAAAACCCGGAACTGGCGCCTCATCACAACCTCAGCAGCCTACAACTGAGGCGGGTACATGTCACTATATGAACGAAAGACGAAAAAAGCAAAACTATAAGAGAAAATCGGCTCGGGCCAGTGGGGAAATTTGGCCTGAAAAGGACGTAGATGAAAAGATTCGATGAATTAGCAAGTCCAATCTCGATTCAGGAAAGCATAAAACTCCATCATAATTCGCAACTCCTACAATTCTGAAAATACAACACGAATACTTGGAAAACACAAACGTAGTGAAGTTTGCGGTTTCAAAAACTTAATAACCCTGAAAAGATTTAGATTTAAAAAAGAAAAAAAAAGAAAGAAAAAACAGCAAGCTTTTCACGTTTTAGTTACCCCCCCCCCAACCGATTTGTCTGCTATTCCTGTATTTTTAACAGAAATTTTGTTTTTTGAGCTTATATTAAAAATGATGCTGATTTACATGAAGAACACAATTCCACAACTTTGCTGATCACCCCTGGTTACGTGGTAAGGAACGTTTCGGTGGCTTATTTTTTGCTGACCAGTTTGGAATGGGAGGTGATAGGTTTGATTCCCGTTGCTGACTACCCTGTCCACTGGTTTTCTTTCGACATAATCACATGAAGGGGGGTGGGGGTGGGTACTTTCCACTGAAGTCGCCCTGGAACAGAACCAGAGAATTTCAGGTAGTTCTGATGTTTGTGTTCAAACCCTACCGTGCTCGGTTGGGTTTGAACACAAACATCAGAACTTCACAAAATATTTTATATAAGATTGCGTCTGCCAAATTTTTATTGGGGGGGGGGGGTCGATTCAAATTTTTGCACCTCCACCCAAAATAAAACAGATTGTAAAAGAAAAATTGAATGAAATTCCACTGGTTTGCAGAAAAGTTAAAATAATAATTAAAAATGCTAATTGCGAGTAAAAATATGGATGGCACTGTGAAAAAAATGAAGACTTCAAAGATCTTCATTTTTTGGCAGCATCGTTACATGCTTTTGCTTAATTATACATAATACCTAAGGTATTGTTTACCTGATATTGTCAAAGTATTTTGCACGTTGTTGCTCTGTGAGGCACGTGCTCCCGGCCCGAGAGGTCTTAATGTTACGGGTTTTTGGTTAGTTATAAAAAAAAAATTTAGAAATAAAACAATTAGGTTATATATTTTCAGTTCTACATTCATTCAGTCGTGCAATCAAACGTTTTAAATTTACTATTAATTAAAAGATTTTAGTAGAAAGAGTTATACTCATTGGGTCAGGAGACATCTCACAAGGGGTTCATCGTCACAACGTTACGGCAAGCGCTTTCGACATGGTCGGTGTTTCATCGTCGGGCCTTTCACATCTACACGAGGGTTTCCTCATGTGTGTGTAGCCGCTGGAGTTGCTTGTCAAGAAAATGAAGGGAAAGTTTTGCAGTTTGTATGTGTTAGTCACCTAACATATAACACGTACAAACCGCAAACTTTGACTTCATTTTCCCAACAAGCAACTCCAGTGGCTACACACACATGAGGAAACCCTCGTGTAGATGTAGAAGTCCTGATGATGACACACCGACTGTGACGAAAGCGCTCGCCGTAACGTGGTGACGACGAACCCCTTGTGAGACGTCTCCTGACCTGATGAGTATAACTCTTTCTACTAAAATCCTTTAATTAATAGTAAATTTAAAATGTTTGATTGTACGAATGAATGTAGAATTGAAAATATATAACGTAATTGTTTTATTTCAAATTTTTTTTTATTACTAACCAAAAACCCGTAACATTAAGACCTCTTGGGACGGGAGCACGTGCCTCACAGAGCACCAACGTGCAAAATACTTCGACAATATCAGGTAAACAATACTTTAGATATTATGTATAATTAACCAAAAGCACATTTATAGCATAAAACAACTCTTAAGGTTGCCTCATGAATTACATATTTCGTAATGCTTTTGCTTGTCCATCTTTCCGCTGAAATTCAAGCCAATGCTGAACCTCACAAAAAGCATCTCACACACACACACACACCATCCACGATTAAAAAAAATAAATGCAGCTACCGATTGCTTGGAATTTCGGAACGATTTTCTAAATGAAAGTCATACCAATGCGGAATGACGCTAAAAACAAACTACCGTTTGCAATCCTCCTTGCTTTGCAGTGATAAAATCACCACCAACTGACTTGACACCCCCTCCCCCATCCCAGCTCACTCCTCATGAGTCACATTTACAACTCGTGACCCAACCCACATGTTCTGCAGGGATGGATGTCTCTCCATCGCACCGGATGCAGATCTGTGAGCAATCCTCTCCGGTTTGTTTACACAACATTTAGTTTTGTTTCAGTATTTTTCTTTTTCATCTGACAAAAAATCCCCTACATATAAAAATACAACAACGCAAAACTAGCTAAATTCAAAACAATTATGGGCAAACATAAGAAAAAAGTGAGAATAGTGACAAAATGTAAAAAAAGGTGACAAAAAGTAACAAATGCAAAAAAAGGTGATAAATAGTGAGAAAAGTGACTTGCGCTGAGGTTTGCATAGCG
Source organism: Macrothele yani (assembly GCA_039090855.1). Lineage (NCBI taxonomy): Eukaryota > Metazoa > Arthropoda > Arachnida > Araneae > Macrothelidae > Macrothele > Macrothele yani. Next base: position 2,134,809 of record CM077029.1, read on the forward strand.
CCGTGGATTGTTGGCCACCATGGTGTACGGTTAACGCACTCGGCTAGGTATCAAGAGATCCGGGATTCTATTCACCGGCAGTGAGTGAATAACTATTTTTCAGTTGCTGCGTGTTAGTAAAATGTGGAAAGAGTTATGCATTTGTTTATTCATACTCGATGTTTTCCATATAATAACTACGTAAAATCCGTAGTACTTGGAGTCTCTTAATCTTTCTTCCCACCGCATGATCTTACTTAGTGTCAAACGGAATGGTGTGCATGGCAAATTCACTGTGCTGAAGTCCCAACGATGATGATGGGCATGGGGTTCTGGTGCACAATGGCGCAAAATCTGTGTTTTGTAGCAAGATGGGGCAAGATTTTTGTTTTGGCGCAGAATTCCGATCCCTGCACGAGGCACCGCACAAGCACCATGGATGTGACATCATAAACCAGTACTACAACTTTCCAACCTACCGACTGTCTTGCTACCATTGCGGGGCTCACAAGCTTGGTACTTAAAGCACCATGAAAAAAAAAAAAAAAAGAGAGAAAGAAAAAAACATTTGTCTGCATTTGTAACTGACTCCCACAGCCAGGCATTGATGCTGGAGAAAAATTATGGCTGATATCATTAATGGGGGAGGGGGGATACCATGCATAATAATTAAATAAAAGAAAAAAATAAGAAAACCACTTTAAAACCGGATTTTTTTGTTGAAAAATCGGATGGAATCCGGGTAAACTGGGACACTTGGCAGCTCTGCATGCATATAGACTTTTCCTAACAGAAAAGTAATAAGAACTAAATAAAAGAATAATCAATTTAGAACATCAAGAATAAAATTTGTTTAACATACCGATCCAGAAGGAATGACAATAGCAGCAACAACACTATTGATTCCAGTCAGACATCTGTCAAATATGTCGATTCCTTGCCCTACCAATTCCTCGGTGAGGTAATGTAACTGTAAATATATATTATAAAAGAAATATACAGCTACACAAACAAACTTAAAACAAAATTTCATTGAAAGAGTCTTCATACTAATCAATACTTAACCCAATAATCATTTACCACAAATCAACATTTGATTTAAAACTTTCCAGTGGATTTAGAAACTTCTTCCTAATTCTGAAAAAGTACTGGTTACATAGTAAAGGTGATTTGAAAACTAGGTTACATACTTCAGAACAAATTCAGTTGTAATATAAGAGTGAGTTAAATGAAAGGGAGCTAAAGCAATTATGACAGAAAGCATTGCCTCTATGTCAAAAAAAGTCACTACCAGCATTGAGCATTTGTGCCACTGACTAACAAGCCTGGTAATTCCATGCTCATAGAAGTCCCTTGGTTGCTGAGTCAAAATGAGTGTAACTGCCTCCTGCAGTTCAGCATCCGAGACAAATCTGTGCGACCCTTTAGCTTCTTCAACTCACCAAAAATACGAAAGTCACATGGCAAAAGGTTCGGACTGTAGGAAAGGTGTGCAAGAGTTTCCCACTTGAACTTCAGTAGCATTTCTATGGTAACATGGGGTCATGCACTGTCATGATACTCATTGATAATAAGCCACGACACTTTTTCTTGATTGCAATGTGCAGGCATTGCAGCATGGCACAATAGCGGTCAGCATTGACAGTCTCCCCGTGTTCAGCATATTCGATCATTAGACCCTCACGATTAAAAAAAATGACATTATCTTTCCAGTGGAGATGTTTTTCTTGGCCTTCTTTGGGGGTGGCGACTGAGGATGCTTCCACAGCAGGCTTTGTCATCATATTTCAGGCTCCTAGTGGTGGCACCACGACACATCTACAGTGACAATGTGATCCAAAAACTCATTTCCTATGTGGTGATACTGCAGCAGATGTGTCAATGTGGCACTTAGTCTCTGCTTCTTCTGGTCCTCACTGAGAAACTTCAGAATCCAATAAGCGCAAAGGAGCCAATAATTCAGATGTTCATGAATTATGGTGTGCACCGATCAATGACTGATGCTCACACTTCTGGCCAACTCATCAATACTCCAGCACAGATCTTGTCTGATCAATGCATCCACCCGTGGTAATGTGTTTGGCGTGATGGCACAATGGCTTTGTCCCATCTCAGGTCGTTGCTGCAGCTTTCACATCTGTCCTTGAAGCTGTCTGCTCCATCACTTCACAGTGGCCAATGAAATGCAATCCTCACCAAAAACTGCGGACATGCGGCGATAAATATTGTGTTGTGAAACACCTTCAGCTGTTAAAAGCCTAAAAACACCAGGCTGTTCTTCTGCTGGGGTGTCCACTGTGGTGCAGTCCCATGTTCAAACCAATGCAACTCAGATTCCACAGTACCACCGTGCCTCGACTAATAACCTGACAGATGACTGGATTCGACATTCACATGTCAAGGTCAGTGGGCACAACCATTCGGCGGAAGGGAAGGCCAGTTCACTTTTATTTGATTCGCCCTTATATTATTGACAGCTAATCATTAATAGAATCAAAAGCATTTTCATAATCAAAAAAAGCCACATGCAATGGGAGTCATTTGCTCTTCTGAATATTTTTCTAAGTACATAGATATTATCTATAGTGCTTTAGCTTCTCCTGACCTGAATCCAGTTTGTTTCCTTGGTGGAGCCATGTCCACCAGTGTTTCCTTTAAGCAATATGACCCCAAAACAACATACACATTAATATCCAAACACCCCTCAACTGATAATTAGTTAGACCCTATGCATGGACAATGTCATAAACTCAACTATAAATATGCTCAGAAGGCTATGATAAGACAATAGCACAACTGAGAATACAACATGCCTTGATCTACACAGTTAACTGATTTCCAGCGCAGATTAATGATAAGGTGCCATACAGGCAATTGCTCCACACGTGAGATTTCAGTGGCATTGAAAATCACTATTTTGAGAGTTCATGATGCGGTAAGCAAATGGTTATAGACTGGGGCTGAATCTGCAAAGAAGTGACCCAGTACACCTCTGAAGCTAAAATAACATGACAGGAGAGCTCTGCAAAACTCTGTCTATTCAGAGTGCAAACCACGATTGTCTTATACATACTAGTACATTAAAAAGTTCAGGAACTTTTTGAATATTTGCCAAATGTCAGTGAATTACGTCATTCCCCGCTGAGCAAGCGAAGAGCATCATGTGACCGACCAGCCAGAACCGGTTTGATCCAGATCCAACACGTACAGTGTATGTGCATAGTTTGTGATTACAGGCATTCGAGGTTCTACGTTGCGAGGACAACGACGTCAAATTTGAACAGCATTCAAGTGTAAAATTTCGTGTTCTGCTCGGAAAATCTTTTGCTGAGACTTTTCAAATGATTAAGTTAGCATATGGTGAGAGTGCAATGAGTCGAACTAGAGTTTATGAGTGGCATCGACGATTCGAAAATGGGCGACAGAGTATCGAGGATGATGAGAGGTCAGGACGACCTTCAACATCCACAATGGATGAAAAAATGGTCACTGTCAAAGAAATTGTGAAAAATAACTGTCAAAAAACTGTTGCAGCAATTGCAGAAGTTGCCGGCATCTCAGTTGGAAGTTGCCATGCCTTTTTAACAGAGAAACTGGGCATGCATCACATGTGCCAACAAATTGTTTCCAAAAACCTTACACAAGAAAAAATGGATGAGCGCATGCAAGTTTGCGGGGATAACATCGATGCAGCGGGTTCAGATCCCGATCTCTTGAATCGATTTATCACTGGTGATGAGACTTGGTGCTTTCTGTACGACCCCCAATCCAACAGACAGTCAAAAGTGTGGAAATCACCGTCGTCACCACGACCGAAAAAGTTCAAGGCTGATCGCCCCAAAGGAAAGGTCTTGTTAACAGTTTTCTTCCATTGCAAGGGGTCGTACACAAGGAATTCCTTCAATATGGTCGTACAGTCACTAAAGAAGAGTACGTCAACATCCTGAAAAGTCTCTGAGAATCAGTGAGATGCAAGTGACCAGATCTTTTTTTTTTTTTTTATTAGATGTTTAACGACCACTGTGAGTTACTCAATGGGCCATAAGCAGTCACTCGTCCCTAATTTAGGGCCACTGGTTCAAGGGAAGGGAGAGAGCCAGTGCCGTAAGACAAACACAACATCCATGCCTTACCAGAATTCGAACCCGGACTCCTTTCAGATGAATGATCAGAAGCCATCGCTTAGACCACTGCGCCACCGGGGCGGCGACCCGATCTTTGGAAGACCAACTCGTGGGTGCTCTATCACAATAATGCGCTGGCTCACAGATCCCTCCTGGCATCCGATTACCTGCCCAAACATCACATTCCCGTTCTTCCACAACCAGCTTATTCTCCCGATCTCGCCTCGTGTGACTTTTTCCTTTTTTTTTCCCCGGATGAAGAATTTGCTTAAGGGGCATCGCTTCTTAAGTTTTGAAGAAGTGCAACGAGCTGCAATGGAGGCACTGGAGGATGTCGCAAAAAAAGGCTTGCAATCTGCATTTAAATCTTTGTATGAGCACTGGCAAAAATTCATAGTTGTACAGGGTAACTACTTCAAAAGAAACTGCATAGACAGATATTATCTATACTCATTCTTTTTTAATATAAAAAGTTCCGGAACTTTTTGAAAGTAGTAATATATACATATCACTATGCTATTCTCTGATATTCAGAGGTTAGTGCCTCAAAGAAAGCTTATTTGCCAAATAAAAGTTTAAAATTGATGCTGCTAAACTTTATTGTTGATGAACAAAGATCGCCATTTACAGCTATGTTGGCATACAACTTGAGTTTCACTGACATCCATCACATGTTTCACACGAAACCTTTTGTACTTCACACTCATTACCTATTTCTCATGCAGGCATTTCTGAATCTGGTCCCCTCATAGTTTCTTTGGCCTTCCACTATCTCTCTTTTTGCTGCTGCTTGGACTGAATAAATTCATTAGTGATTCATTCTTTCAATATATTCCAAGCCACTTCAGAATATGTCTTTACCTTGCTAAAAACATTTTTTTTTCACATTACACATCTGCAACACATCTTCATTCCTCACATGACCAGAATGTGCTTTGCTACAATCCCCTCATAAGTAATGCATCTCCCCAGCACACAAACTACTCCTACGTCTCTTGCGCAGTACTCAGGTGTGACTGCCATACATCAGAATAGGAGCAATTGCACTTTTAAGCACAGTCATTCGAGACCTTTTAGAGAACCCAACATTCTTGTGAAATTCTCCTACAGAAGCTATGACTTCAGAGCTGAATTCACTCACTTACTAGTTTCATCATCAAATTTGTTTTCTCTATTGATCAAGCATGCTTCCTAAATATATAAAATTATTCACTTGGTCTATCTCTATACCATTTAGATTGATCTTGCATTTAGTACTAACATTTCTTGCTCCTAAACTATAACTTTGGTTTTTCTCTTATTTATACACAGTTAAAACAAGGTCGCAGAAACACCTAACAAGAAACAGATAAAAAGTGAAAAGAATTCTAAATGACATATTAGAAATCAACACATGACAGTTCTGACAAGCATTTAAAGGAGGTACGTTTCAGTAGTAGCTTTTACCTTCATCAGCCTTACAGTGAACGAGGATGGCACGAGGTGGAAAACACATGTTGAATTAGGTGTTGCCAGATTTGAGAAGATATTTCTAAATTACGTGGATATGATGGGGTGAATCCCAGTTGCAAGGATTAATGCATAAGTAAATTTCTAAGCTTTTATGAAACCTGAGGGATTCACGATGATTCATGCAAACAGAAACAAAACAGAAGAATCAAAGGTATCAGTATGTGCAAAAGCAAAAGTTCAAGATGTTTCTAAGGTGTCAAATCTTTGGAAGTTGTTCATAAATTTAATAAAATAAGTCATGGATGAAGCTGGGCAAATTTTTGAAGAATGAATATTAAAATTAGATAAGTATATAGCTAAGCAGTGTTGTAAAAATCTTTAACTATTGACAACTGTTCTGCTCACCCCCAAGCTGTAATTTTAAAACAGAAAAACATGAAACTTGTTTTCTTTACTCCTAATATGAACTCTAGATTACAGCCAATGGATCAGGGTATTATTAAAAACCTCAAATTTCATTATCGGAAGTGGATATTACGGAAAATTAGTATGATCAATGAGAATAATCATACAGCAGAATAAATTTGTGTATCTGCAAGAACATATTTCTAAAAATGTGTGTTCTAAAAGTATGGCCAAATGGAAAAAGAGAATGACCTTCCAAAACTGTTTTTCCATAGCTGGGTTTTGCACTGCTGCTTTTATAGGAGGGAAGAAACAGACAACAGAGTTGTGATTTCAAGCTGATGTACCAAATGATGGGTCCTGTTCTTTGCATAGATTTGAGACTTTTTTTACAAACATACTGCATTTTTAAATTCAAATAATGAAAATAAAATAAATAACTATTTCTCCGCCTAAGCAAAAACTGATTGTTTTATTCATCTGCTGACCTGATTAGCATGTCAGTCAAAATTTGAATTTTTTTTAAGATTCATATCTTTCAAATATTTTTTTGTACTTTCCACTGATTTATAGTATTCATGATAGATTTCGTACACAATCATACTTTGTGTTATAAATAGTAATCTGCACATGTGTGCGGCATGTGATGGATGCTAATGAAGCTCGAGTGGTGTGCTGAGATCGTTGTAAATGGAGAAATTTGAAACACAAACAGTAAGTAAATTTTAATTCTATCAGTTAAATGTGTATTTGGCACATGGTCTTTCTTTGAGGAGCTAACCTCTGAATCTCGGATAACAGCTTAATGATATGTATCAGGGTTCCTGATAGCGTGCACAGACGCGCGTTTTGTGCAAAAAAGTTTGCATTCGCGCAAGAAAAATAAAGTGACGCGCGAAATGGGCATGCGCACAGAAAGATTTCAATCGTGAGCTATTAGTATGGAAAATCTACGAAGGCGATGCCGTTTCAGATCACGTGTGCCGATTTCACGATGTCACGGTGCAATCCTATTGTTCAGTCACATGTGCCGATTTCATGACATCATGGTGCAATCCCAATATTTCCCTTCGGGTCGTATATAAACGGATTACGGGATAATCCGCGTAGAATGGTTGAGCCGCGGATGGCTTAGTGGTTAGCGAGTCAGACTATCAATGCAAGGTCTTCAGGTTCGAACCTGGGCTGATCTTTCACAGATGGTGTGATCGCTGAATATCTAACAATCGCTGAATATCCGCCGTGCATCGGACGAGCACGTTAAGTGGCGGCCCCCAGGCTGGACCCACTGATTAAATGGATATCCTTTCCTATGCCCCCCCCCCTGAAATTCTCTCACCCCTCTGTGTGCAACTACTTGTACTACGGTGGCACCATCTACTGTACTCTAATCTCACTACAAACTGTTCTGTCAAAGTCGCTGGACTTGCTCTCATTGTTTCTGTGTCCTGCCCAAAAGGTGAACTCACTGTAGGTGGCTGGGACCTAAACTCTACTCACTGTGGACGGAAGTCCTACAAGAAAATGACAAATACTGTGATGATCTGCGTACAGTGCAACGAGACGAAAGCCCACGCGCTGCCAAGGGTGCCAACCATTACGGTTTCGGCCACATGATTACCGAATTATGGACAGGTTGGAAGAATTGCGGATTTCAATATATTTCGTAAAAGTTCTGAATTTTGTGTCCTTTTTTGTTAAAATCACGGTTTAAACTGCGATCGCATTTTGCGAATATAGTTATAGTTTTTTTCGCACAAATGCGAAAAATATTAATTGGTCCCGTTTCTAAGAAAGCGCCTTTGAATTCAGATATTGGATACATCGGCAAAGCCAATGTATCCAATATCTGAATTTATTGGATATGGATATGGGGTGAAGAATGGCCAGAGGATATTGGATGCATTGGCGAAGCCGATATCGGGTGAAGAACGGCAAGGTGATATTACGTAATATGTCAGAAAAGCCGATATTGGTGCAATGACATCTGCATACCTGCCAAATATTCCGGATTTCCCGAAAGTTTTACGGAGTTTTGGATAGTTTTACGGTCGGAAGATAGTTTCTTCCGGATTTTCGCCAAAATGGCTCGTGAATTTTTTTTTTTACTGATGGAAAGTGATATCGTTGTTATTGTCACTTAGTGTAAACTCCTGCTTTTGTTTTATTATGATCTCATAGCGACTGAACCTTATTTTATCTCATGTTTCTAGCTGGGAGCGATTGCACTCACCCTCCCGCCAATCCTTCCAAAATTGCTCTCCCTCAGTGTTGGAATAGCTGCGCTAATTGCGCCAAAGTGCGAAATTTTTTTAATTCTGCGCCATGCAGAGTTCACCAAAATGCGTAATTACGTGTCTAGTATGCATCAAAAAGTCTGTTTACGCATCGAAATTTTACCAACGCGTAAAAATACTCATCGGGACAGTATTTCGTCTTCCAAAAACAGAAGTAAACGAAATAAAGATTTACATAATCGTAATTTCTTTTTCCTGCGATGTTGCCTCTGTCCAGTATTGTTGCTATACATCACTTTATACCAAAAATATTTGTATTTCAGTTGGAAAATGGAGGGAAAATTTTGGAAAACGGAAATTCGACGGCGCAAAATTTCCCCCTGTAATCTTCAGGCATAAGCGTGCAACAGCTTCGAGAAATTTCTCCTTTTCCGTCATAATTGGAGTTTTCCTCGAGATCGATGCATAACTGAACAGAAATTTCGGGGCAATTGGTAGCAGAGGAGAATGTTTTTCGCTGGAAACTTTCGAAAACGGAAGTTAGACGCAGTGAAGATTTCTCTCATAATCGTAATTTTAATTTTCACGCGATGTTTCCTCTGCCTAGTATTGTTGTTAAATATCATTTTATTTTATAAATATTTGTATTTCAACTTGAAAATGGAGGGAAACTGTCCGAAAACGAAAATTGGACGTAGCAAAGATTTCTCCCGTAATTGTATCCCCCCTTCCCCCAACGATGTTCTGAACATGTAACCTGCATTCTTAAATATCCCCCACCAAATAAGGTTTGCATTTCAGCTTGACAAAGAGAGGGGGGATAAAGATTTCCCCCGTAATCGTAATTCTTTTTCCTGAAAACGAAAATGAAGAAGCTGAAAATTTGTAAGAATTGATGCACGGTGTTCAAAAGTATTCATATTCTCAAAGTTACACTATTCATCCTTTATCTAAAATAGCGCTATCGTGCATTCATGATGGATAAAATTGTCATCCAAGGGCATTAAAAAAAAAGTCACTGTCTTGTCATTGCTTAAACGAAATAAAGTTATTTCTAAAATTGCATCATTCAATTTAAAAAAAAAATTCAAAACCTTGAAAATCATCACAATTTCTGAACTCCATCTATGAGTGACTGATACAGAAAAATAATTGAATACAAGTATCATCAAACATACTGCTTGCACATACCATACATTACTGCGCTCCCCTAACAATAGATAATCATAAATTAACAGTTCTGGTACTGTCTAAAATCTTTTGATTTTATAGTAAATCTTGATTTGGAGGGGGGGGAATTGTGGTAACATACTTTGATAAACATTGCAATTGAGTGGATGCAAGCTGTTCTCTTTGCCATGTCTAGAAACCAGTTCAACAGGTGAAAATATTGCCAAACTTGTGTCTGAAGAATTTCAGTATCTTGGTATTCCGTGGATGAACTGTCTTGCCTTATGTGATAAGACTCCTGTTATGGTGGGGAGAAAAATTGGTGACTCTCTGAAAAAAAAATAGGGTCTGACTCTCTAAAAATGAATCTCATTAACAAGGTTAGTTAATCTTATTTTATACTTAAATACTAATTTTTTTGTAAATATTTCTTTATTTGTATTACATAATTAACTGTAATAAAAAAATAGAGAAACCTATAATATATAATTTTATTATTTATAAAGTGTAAATATGTGCAGACGAACGCGCGTTGATGTCCCGGTTTTTTATTTTGAAAAGTTGGAGGCTCTGATATTTGTTCTTACTATAACACAATGGAAAAGTTCCGCATTAGAGAGACGAAGCATTCTACTGACGATTCTGCAAGTTCGGCATCGAGTGCTACGATTTTAAACAGTGAAATATTGCCTGAGAAATGTAGTGAGGCTGTTCCTGCTGTACCTCCAACTAAATTAAAAAAATCTTAACTTTCAAGAGAAATGGCGCAAAATGTACGACTGGCTTGAAGTCGAAACTGACGAAAATAAAACAATTTTGATGTTTTGTTCATTTTGCAAGGAGTTGTCAAAACCAGCATTATTTGTAAAAGGTAAGTTAATGCCATTCATTATTTTATCAATATATAAATGTTTTTTATTTCTCATCTGAAGAACTCTTTTCTAAAATCTGGCTCATGCTTGTATTGATAACGAGAATTTTTTTTTCTTTGAATAAAGCTCATGTTGAGAAATGGCTTCCTAGTTTAATTGAATTAATAATCTAAAGCAACTTATGGGATTTTACTAGGAAATTTTTTCATTAATAGCAAATTTTCGGAGAAAACTCTTCTCCTTCTTCAGGCTGTCTTGTTGTCAATTTTTACTTGTCACTATCACGGTTACGGTTTACCTTGACGGTTACGGTTAACCTTGACGGTTACGGTTAACCTTGACGGTTACGGTTAACCTTGACGGTTACGGTTAACCTTGACGGTTTAGGTTATTTTTCAACAAATCCTGCCAGATGTTAGGCAGGGAAAATCCTTTGCAGTCATTGATGATGGAATTTTGATTTTTCTCAATCTCTATTCCTTCTTTCAGTTTTCTTTTTGGAAATTGCTTTGGAAACTGATTACTTTAAGGGAATTCCAATCCATGCTGTGCCCAGTTTCTCTAACATGCCTATCTAATCCAGTCTTGTTGGAGCAATTTTTTATAGCTGCTTTATGCTCAGCTATATGAGTTTCTAGTCTGCGACCTGTTTCACCTATGTAAGATAGTCCACAACTACAATTTACTTCATAAACTACTCCTTGCATTTTTAAAATATCTTCTTCTCTTTGAACTATTTTAGGGAAAAAATTTTTAACTTTTTTTTTTTTTTTATCATGTAATTTTGGGGCTAAAAGCAACGGCTGATACAGTGTTAAAGGGATTTTTTGCTTTTGACGTTGTAAAGGTCCCTATGTTTATTTTATTATTCATTGTTGTGAAAGGAGCCAATTCGCTCAAACGCTTTTGGGATGGGAAGTAAATATCCTCATCGGTGTCATGCAAATTTGTTTTGAAGTTGTTAGACCACTTCAAAGATTTTGAAGATTTGAAATGCCTGTTGAGTGAATATCCATATATGCTTATTCTGCTAAAAAATAGCTATGCTAGTTTTAAATTTGCAGAACTTTTCATCTGCAGGTATAAAGATGGGTATCCAAGCACAGTGTTGTTGTATGAAATCGCTTTGGTTGTGCCAATAAGTTCTGCATCAGTAGAGCGTTCTTTTAGCACACAAAATCGAATAAAAGATAAATTTCGCAACAGACTGAAAAAATAAACTTTAAAAAATTTGATTCGAATATCAGCAGCAAATGTAACACTAGAAAGCTTTCCATTTCACAAAATTGCTAAAATATTTAATATCAAAATTAGAAGATATGTATAAAATATTTATATTATTTTTGTGTTTGTTCGTTTTTCCCCCCATAAATGTAGTATTTTTCTCTAAGTTCAAGATTGTTTAAAATTCACCCCTGATTTTTCAAAATCACCCCCAGAAAAAAAGCCTGGGGGACATTTTCACCCTGATTCTGGAACCCTGGCGAGAACCCTGTGTATGTATGTATGTAGGAGTTAATGACCATTTTAAGTTAGATGAGTTAGTTTTATATTAATTTTTGTGATTAAATTATGTATAAATCAAATCTAACATAGCTATTTCCTGTATGTATAAACTATTGTACAAGCTATAATAATATACTTAAAATATCTGAATCTAAATAAATATCATAACATACTGTACACATAAATATGAAAGTTTTTATTTAGCAAATTTTCTATTTAGTGAATATTTGCAACATGATCCTGCAACTTTGCTACATGGAAGTTTAACTGCAATTATTTCTTTGCTATGTATTATTTATATACTGCTATTTGGCATTAACAGCTGCAAATGGCTAGCATCTTTTGAGAAAGCCACCAAATGGTGAGTGAAAGCTTGACAGGTATCTTTGTGAATGTAAACAAAATTATTATTTTGGGGGATTTCAAAACTACGGGTGGACATGACAATCACAGAAACAAAGATGCAATGAGTAAATTTTAAGAAAACTGACAAGCAAATGTAAATAGGAAAAGACAATGACTTGTCTTTAAGCAATAAATTTATATTTACTAACACTGTCTTAGGTACAGAAAGATACAGCAGTTTACTTAGTGGGAAAAGCTAGAAATAAAAAAAATGTGAATGATTATGATATGATCATGGATAACAAAGTTTTCAAAGGTTTTCTACATTTATATAAAAAAACTTTCATTAAATTCACTCACATTTCTATTTTTCAAATGAAGCTCAGTAATCTACAAACAATATGGACAGTAATTCATTGAAAAGTCTACAACAACAGGACAACAATGAAAAACAATTTTTTTTTTCTAGATTGGATGGGATTATAGAAAAGCAAACATTTATATTTTCTGCTTTTCTAACATGTGCAAAGGATTCAATGTTCAAGTATATTTACATATCTATAGAACATGCAACATTATTTCTAATATAAATTGTCTCCATGTAAGCAAAAATGAAAAAAAAAAAAAAAAAGAACTTTGGATGTGATTAATTTTTGAAATGCATTTATTTATTATTTAATGTTTTTCTCTCGGAAAAAAACAATACTTCATGCATTTTATCACAGTGAATTGTTGTTTTAGATTTCACATTAAACATATGGCCTCATGCTAACTATTTTTTTTTCTTTTACCTGAATCATAATCAAAATGAAGTACTATTAATAGAGGGCTTTAACACACCCAACCTTTTACTGGAATCTCATTAAATGTGCTAATATTTTAATACACACCAACCACTTTTCTCAACAACAAAGGCATCAATAAGTCAGGAGAGAAAACATCTTTCTGGTGAGAATATCATTTACTACAGCATGAAACCAAATAAAAAAGGATGAAAAAAATTATTAATGATGACCAATGGTAAGCCAAAACAGTTGGAGATAATTGTGTATGTTGTACTTATGCAGATTTCAGTTTAGTCTCAATAAAAATCTTTATCTACATGCATACATATCACTAAGCTGCTCTCTGAGATTCAGAGGTTAGCTCCTCAAAGAAAGTATATCTGCCAGATTAATACTTAACGTTTGGACCTAGATTTTACTTACAATTGATATATAAAATGTTTCCAGTTACAGCGATCTCGGCATACAGCAAGAGCTTCACTGACATCCATTACATGATACACACAGGATCCTTTGTACTTCATACTCAATCTTTTTCTCATGCAGACATTCCTGAATCTGGTCCTCCCATGATTCCCTTGGCCTTCCTCTAACTTTCTTTCCTACCTCTTGGACTCAAAAAATTCTCTTAGTCAGCACCTCATCACTCATTCTTTCAACATGGCCAAACCACCTAAGCATATTAGTCTCTACCTTACTAACAACATTTTGCCTCACATTACACAACTGCAACATATCTTCATTCCTCACATGATCACAAGTCTTGCCACAATCCCTCATAAGTAACACATCTCTTCATCACACAAATGACTCCAATGTCTTTTCTGCAGTACCCAGGTTTCACTACCGTATGTCAGAGTAGGAACAATTACACTTTCATATACAGCCATTCGGGACTTCTTTGAGAACCCATCATCCCTATGAAATCCTACTAAAGCAGCCATGACTTTCAATGAAGAATTAACTCGCCTACTAATTTCACCATCTAATGAGTTCTCTCTGCCAAACATGCTTCCTAAATACACAAACTCGTTCACCTGGTCAATTACTGTGCCATTTAGGCTTATATTGCATTCAGTGCTAACAGTTTCTCACTCAGAAACCTTTTTTTTTTTTTTTTTTTTGGCTTTTAACTTTGGCTTGGGAACAATGGCACACACGACAGTAATAAGGGCCTCAATGAATCTTGGGAGCTGACACAAATTTAAGCTTCAGTACATATATTGTTGAGGTACCAGCTAGTTTTGTGTGACATTGGCCAAAAGACTCCAACTCACTGGGCTATGTCCCATAATCCTTAGTTGGAATGACCAAATGGAACCATTAGCTGTGGTCTAACCCTCACATTGATATACTATCTCTGATTAAAAAGACAAAAGCTTTATCTGATTGGTCAATAAAGCAATGATAAGCCTTATTGCCATTCCACAGGTAAACATATTATGTGAAGTGTAATAATTTACTATCATTTGGAATATTGTAATTCAAAACTACATAACTGTACTACAATCAATTATTCTTAAGTAATATAACATACAACTTTGTTCTACTTTAGATCTTTCAATTTACATGAACACAAAGGAAAGAAAAACTAGAATACAGAAAAAAGAAATCATAAAAGAATCATCATATATGCAAAAACATGTTATTGAAAGATCAATCTTACTTTCATTTCATATCTGATATCTGGTTTATCACAACCATATTGGTGCACGGCATCTTTGTATGTCATAGAAGGGAAAGGAAGACATAATTTAGGCTTTTCTTTTGGCCAACTATATTCGAGAAGACCTTCCACTAAAGACTTTATACTCTCAGCAGTAATGAATGATGCTTCAATATCAAGCTATTAAAAAGAAATAAAATTTCATGAAATTTATGCAAATTTGATTCAAAAATAATCATCCATTGGCAAATATTACCACATAAAATTTTACAACATTCTCCTGGAATGGATTACTCCCAGTTAAAATTATATCACAGGAATAAAAAATAATGTGTGTTTGCAAAAGCAAATCCATAGGATAAAATGAAAATACATTAAATTTATTGTTTGAAAAGTCACAGTATTACTATAACCATTCAAAAGTTTACGTGCCTACAATTACTTTAATGAGAGTAATAAGAAAACCTACCTTTACTAGAAGGTCTGTTCTCATTTGAAAAGGAAACATTTCTCAGCACGTTTTTTCCCATTTTGAGTTCTACAGTTGGTTTGGGCTTCTGGTGTGGCGGTTTTATGTTGTCTTCTTCTGCTTGTTCTTTATTTGACAGAATGAGTAATTCTTTAAGCTTGTTCTTTATTTGACAGGATGAGTAATTCTTAATCCATACTGCGGCAATGATACTTGGTCTAAGAAACTTCTATTTTACTTAAAAACCTATTACTTCACTGACGTTTATATAACCCTAACCGGTAGTTTAATTGACTTATAAAAACTTACTATTCAGTAAACCTACTTGCATGAACATTCACTAACATAAACTAACTACTTATTTACAAACACCAAAAACATCTAACAAAAAAAAAAAAATTAAAACTAAAATACAATTATTTACACAAACTCATCTCACTTTCTCATTCATGCACCACACCTCTGCCGTTCTTAATGTAGATTGCCTCTAGCAGCTTTCTTCCTGGCCAGGGTTGTCTTCAGGAGGCTAGGTGGTATCAGCCCTGCTATCACAGTGCGAGTAAGTGAGAGAAGCGATTATCAGCGTCAGCCCATCTCTTACGTCATATTGAAAACTTTGCCACCGTGGCTCCATCTCTTAGGAACTGTAGTTAATATTTTATTTTCTTCTGCAGTATTTTTTTTGTTCTATTTTTATTAGTTCTTTCCATTTTTCATTAAGTATATTTGGGTCATTATGATTACATACTTGATCCCTATCTTTTTCAATCAGCACAGATTCTGTAATACGCAAATGTCTTTCATTGTTACATGATTTAAACTTTTTGATGTCTTCAAATTTCGGGTATCTTTGATTATCTAAGCAATACTGCATCAGTGCTGTTTTTGCTTCTTTTTTGTTTTGCCAATTTTTTATGTGTTGTTGCAGGCGATGTTTTAATTGGTTTTTGGTACTCCCTATGTATGATATTGGTAGGATGCCTGTTATAGGTATTTCATAAATGCCAGCTTTTTCCAAGATACTGGTTTTTTCTGTATTATTAATCATCATATCTTTGACTGTCAGTACTTTGTTTCCCATCTGAATTCCATATTTATGGCATAACTTATTTATCTCTGTTGATATTCCTGGAAGGTAAGGTAAAGCACCTACATATTGTAATTCTTTTTTTCTTTTAGAGTTTGGTATCTTGCATCTTAACTTGTACTTCATATATCCATTTATTTATTTTTTGTGGTGGATATCCATAATTAAATGAAATTTCTTTAATGTAGTTGATTGAAAAGAAAATGACCATAATAAAATAAAAAAATACAGAAACAAGATAAAATATAAATCTATCAACAAACAGAAGATGGCGACACCCGAGGAATTGGAATCGGAAGCAAATTCGAACGATCCAATTAGAAAAATGCACGACGTGAGGTGCGCAATCAAACCAAAAACCGAATGCACGGTGGTTCTGCCGACGTGGAACTTTTTACTCTGCCAGTAGATTCGAGATGAGTGGCCAAGAAACAACATGAATGAGAAATACCTCATTTATACCCACTGAAGATGATTACAAAATGGTAATTGAAACTAGTATGAGAACTTGTGCTACGAGAAACGAGGATTGAACCGTCATCAATACAAGATATTTTCTTACCAATTCGACTCACCTTCAATATAAGGTTCTGAATATTTAGTTCTTTTAACGTTCATAAATCATCTTTTAAATAATGACTCAAAAATAGTGATAATCATTTGCAGCTTTTTACCTACCCATTTGAAGACTTCGTCACATCCATTTGAAGACTTTGTCACATTCATGCAGCTTTTTAACTATCCATTTGAAGACTTCGACTACAGAAAACTCTGCAATATCCTGAAAACCTCATGACGAAATGTGAGTAACATTCTGAAACTTTTATTTTATATTTATATTATTGATGTTTCCCGTGGGCATTTCAATGATAACGTGAGAAACAGTAAATTATGCAACAACAGAATTGTTGACATATGTATAATATAAACTATTGAATGCATTCGTGCTTTAGAGACCCTTAACTAGTAATTTATTACAATAATCATGTAATACTCAGTGTATTGTAGAACAGGGTTGATTATAAACAAAGAAATTATCAATGCACACAGAAAATTTAAACCATACAGTCATAACTCAGGATTTTATGATAAAAAAAAATGGAACCCCATTTCAGAGTGCAATTAAGAATGGTATCAGGAATAGCCTTCCAAAAAATGAGCAGAATCACAGGACATCCTACATAAATTTGAAATTGCTTATAAGTGGTTCAGCAACTGTTTAAGATTTTACAAGATACTCAAGGTGCCATCACGGTTGTGAAAGTACTAGGTTGTTTACAGGCTTTACATAAAATGGATTTCAAGTATCCTAATTTCATCACTTTATGAATACTTCTCTGTCATCAAACTACTAACAATATTGTGTTTGTTAGGTGCTTTGATTTAGTCTTTTCAATTACTCTCTTACTTGGAACAGTTGTCAGTTCAAATATAATGAAAAATGGCATTGTTGTTACAGAAAATAGCTATAGACAGCATAATCAAAAGGTTAGAGACAGAGAATTTTGTCATGCATAATCAAAAAACAACTTGTGATGCTGAACTTAATAAAAATCAAGCATGCTTAAAATTCTGACTGTTTAATTTATTTAATTACCTGAGTAAATTCTGGTTGTCTGTCACTCTTTGTACCTTCATTTCTGTAGCAACGGGCGATTTGAAAATACTTATCAAAGTAACTGACCATTAACATTTGTTTAAACTGAAAAAAAGAGAACATAAATTACTTGACAACTCTAAATCCACAAAAGACTGAAATGCGTAAATTAGAACAGTGCTCAAAGATGAGTGATAAAATTAAACAGAAAAATTTTAGACAACACACTCATGATAGTCAAGCACTATCCTATTTTTTTGCAGATGAGAAACTGGACTAAGAAATCTGGCCCTTCCTTGAAGCAATTACTCCCACATTACGCTTTAGCTATCTGAGAAATTGCCAGTTTAACAACACATGATATGATGCCATGTGTGGAAAACCTTAAAGGCTAGTTTTTTGGGGGATTTTTTGCAAGGTGGTTGTGGGCAAAACTGGGAGGCCAAAATCTGCTGTGTGTGTATGTAGAATTTTTTAATACAGCTTATCAAAATATTCAAGAAAAATCTTGTATTCCACGAAAAAAAAAAAAAAAAAAAGCTTTCTCACTCACTGATTGTGAATAGAAAAAAAAAAATGTGGAAATGCAGCAGAAGTTAAGTATCCTAATACTGTAACCTGCATACAGACTTCCTGTTACATAACTCTTTTATTAAAAATAATAATAATTAAAATTAAAAGTTGATACCCATTGACATTTTTTCAAAACCCAGTAAGCACAAAAGCACCTATTACTTTACATCTTGTTACACCCAGTGCTACTCACTAATGCACTATAGCACGTAAATCACCCCCAAACAAAAAATAATGCCCATAATTAAAAATTCTACGCTTCCTTTGGGACCCACATTTTATATTTCCTTCCATTTTTTAATATGTTTGGCAAAATGGTAAAAGTTAAAAGCAAAAAAACTCCCTACAGTAGCGGGAATGCTGTGTAGGGAAAGAATGAAACTGGAAATTTGACTTTGATCTACCTTTACCAAAACCAGAGATTGGTTTTAGTAAAGGTAGGTCAAGATTACCCTGTGAGTGAAACGTGTTTATTCACCAGGTGGTTTCTGCATTCTCAGCCAAAATTGCTTTGCATTTTATGGTAATTTTTTATATTTGTGGGAAATGATGTCTAAGAAACTTCTTTTAATGAAAAGTGGACTCACGAATTTAAGTGGCGGCAGTTTAAAGATAGGAAAATGTTCTGCGATGCATGCTGCGAAGCATATACACTGACGAAAAAAAAAATCTCAACACCACGAAAAATTAGTTGTAAAGGAATGAAATGGCGGCAATACATTTGTATAGGTAACATATTTAATCGACTAAGGTTTCAAGATCACAGCTTATTGTAAGCGCGAGAAGAGCCATTTTCAATGTGAAATGCTGGTACATTAATAACCGGTGTAACCGCCAGAATGTTGAATGCAAGCACGCAAACGTTCATGCATTGTGTCGTACAGGTGCTGGATGTCAGTTTGTGGGATGGAGTTCCATGCCTGTTGCACTTGGTCGGTCAATACAGGGACGGTTAATGCTGGTTGCGGGTGACGCTAGAGTTGTCGTCCAATGATGTCCCATACGTGCTCGATTGGTGAAAGATCTGGTGATCTAGCAGGCCACGGCAACATGTCGACACTCTGTAGAGCATGTTGGGTTACAACAGCGGTATGCGGGCGAGCGTTTTCCTGTTGGAAAACACCCCCTAGAATGCTGTTCATGAATGGCAGCACAACAGGTTGAATCACCAGACCGACGTACAACTGTGCCGTCAGGGTGCGTGGGATAACTACGAGAGTGCTACTGCTGTCATAGGAAATTGCTCCCCAGACCATAACTCCAGGTGTAGGTCCAGTGTGTCTCGGCCGCAGACAGGTTGGTTGCAGGCGCTCACCTGGCCTCCTCCTAACCAACACATGGCCATCACTGGCACCCAGGCAGAACCGGCTTTCATCAGAAAACCCAACAGATCTCCACTCCGTCCTCCAATGAGCTCTAGCTTGACACCACTGACGTCGCAAACGGCAGTGGTTTGGAGTAAGTGGAATGCACGCTACAGGGCGTCTGGCTCGGAGCTGTCCTTCAAGTAACCGATTTGTAACAGTTTGTTGTGTCACTGTGGTGGCAACTGCAGCTTGAATTGCTGCCGCAGACGCGGTACGATGCGCCACGGCCATACACCGTACACGGGGGTCTTCCGTCTCAGTAGTGCCACGTGGCCGGCTGAAACCCGGTCTTCTTGAGGCAGTACCTTCCCTTGACCACAGCTGCCAACAATCATGCACAGTGGCTACATTCCTGCCAAGTCGTTCTGCAATATTGCGGAAAGAAAATCCACCTTCTCGTAGCCCTATTACACGACCTCGTTCAAACTCTGTGAGCTGTTGATAATGGCTTCTTCGTCTTCTTAAAGGCATTCTTGACTAACATCAACACCCTACGTCGAATCTCAATGATAACTAACGCTCACGAACGTTACAGCGCGTATTTACAGCAAACCTGCTTTGCATATTCCGAGAGGCACTACTAGCGCCATACGTATGCGACGAGCGCGAAATTTGCACAGACGTCATCTTACAGATGTACTCTCACCGCCTACCAACTGTCGTTTATCTAACACAACCCCTTCTTGGTGTTGGGATTTTTTTTTCCCCCGTCAGTGTATGAAAAACTCCTTTACTAGTTGGTGTACAAATTTTCAGCATAGTACTTTAGTTCACCATGTTGATACAAATGGCAAAGATGGTGCTTTGGAAAAATCTTTGCTTAGAATCTGGGCTGTGAGATTGAGACTTAAATGGAAGAAGTGAAGAAAGTATCAATAGCAATTTGCCAATCTTTCCACTTTTAAGTAATTTTTTCCAAAAGCCTCTGTGAATCTTTCACTTTCCTATTATGTGATGTTTATATGGTGAAATTCCTTTGGGTAATTCTGGAAAATACCTTCTATCTTTTTTATCCCATTGGGGGGGGGGGGGGTATGCATGCATATCGATGGATGAAAGTTTTTCATCATGTGGACCAAATTCCATCTTGCAAAAATTTCTAAAGACAAAAGTTAGACAGAGCCACCAAATTACTGAGCAAGCTGGCAGGCTTTAATAGACTGAGCATGAAATGGAGGCATCATTTTCAGATACTGCAATGCACACTTTTCATTTATTCATTTTTTTAAAATGACATACACAAAGAACAAAAAAAAATTAATCAAGAAAAAAATGTTGGGTGAGAAATGCCCCCAAGAAAAATATTGGAGGAGCAAAATTTGCCTTGCCCCCCTAGTCAGTGTTTGTGGTCAGTTTTTCTCGCAATGTTTCTTCTGTTCTGCATCATTGTGAAATATAAATTTTTGAAACATTTGTGAGAAAAGTAAAATTTTTTAATTTTTCTCACAAATGTTTGCATATTTCAGCTTGTAAAAAAAGACAAAAATTTCTGCAAATGGAAGTTTGGCCATTTCCAAATTTCTCCCGTAGTTTTAATTCCCTTTTCTCAATGTCCCACATCATTATTAAACAACACTTTCCCCATAAATATCTGCGCTTCAACTTGTAAAAGGAGACAAAAATTTCCAAAAACAAAAATTAGATGCAGTGGAAATTTTCCTGTAACCATAAATTCTTTTTCTCGTGACATTTCCTCTGCATTCCGTCATTAAATATAAATTTTTCCCATTAAATGTTTGATTTCAGCTAGCAAAAGAAAGCTATTTTTTTTAAAAAACAGAAGCTTAGTAGCAGAAAAATTTCTCCTGTTGTTGCAATATCTTTTTCTCTTGGTGTTGCTTTTGCCATGTCTTGTTGCTCAACGTTATTTCCCCAATAAATGCTTACATTTCAATTTGGAAAGGAACACAAAAATAATTGCTGTTCTATATGCAAGTTCTGCTGCAGCAAAAAGAGGATTTTCTTGTATACAGAGAATTACAACTAATGCAAGAAATTTTATAAGTGAGCAAAAGCTGAAGTGTTTGATGGCCATACCTTTGCAAGAACCTCCATTCACTATCTGCCACAACCATCAAAAAGGCAACTATATTTTTTTTTGCAACAAAAAAAAAAAAAAAAAAAACAAAAAAAAAAACTGCTCTGGGGTTCTAGGCTGATTTACAATGCTATCTATAATGGTAAAATTAGTAGTATGACAATTATGAAATTCAACTGAGTACTTAATTTCTTTCAGAATTATTTTCAAAAAGCATAAATTTAAGTTTCAAATATCATACACTGCATTTATTTTGTATATGCTTATGTAAAAATAAATATTATCTCTTGATCTTTCTTACTTTTTAAAGAACTCAGAACATCTCACCAAACACAAAATACCCACTTAAAAAAAAAAAAAAAAAATTATGGGCACTTAGTACCCAGAGCAATAACAATGCAGCAGAACAATGACACCTACTACTCTTTTACACTCTTACAAGGATAAACAGATTTCTTAATTTCAAGGGCATTTTTTTTATATTTATACTGGAAGTTTATTTTTATGCACAGATTTTCAAGGATGATTTACAATGTTTGTCTGGCCATATAGCAAAAATTTGCTGTCACTGAATAGTTATTAGTCACATAGAACCACTCATCTGGTATCAGCCAATACATGTTATTGGTGGCAAGTTGTTATTAATTAGTTCTTAATAATGTTAATCAGTGGTGCAGTTCCTAGAGAAAGAAAAAAAAAAAAAAGAAATAGTGGCCTCCCACTTTTATTAATTCAGTCCTGCATTGCCAACCAAGATCGAGGGGGGAGCTACAACAAGTGGGCAACTGCGATTCGGAATTTCAGTACTCTGTAATACCAAACATATTCGGACACTTCATTCTTTGTTTATGCAATGGAAACATGTAGTAAAAGTCAACTGACTGAATTTCTAAAAATCATTTTCATGGAAAAAATTCCCAGAAGAAAAGTTGCAAAAGTCATATGACAGTATGACATGAAAATAAAATTCTTTAAAGTTATTTACTGGACAATTTATTTATAATATTTAGACATCAGTTGCAGTGAATTATCTCAGTAACTATTCAGTACTGAACAAACTTCTGTTCAACATGTTACTAATAGGGACTTCTCACTTTGGTCATGAGCTTGTCATAGATCATCATGAACTCAAAGTTGTTATTAATTAGTTCTAAATATTTATGCAATTGCTTACCTTGCCTATTGCTGCTGGTCATTCATATTCGGTTCTGTTTAAAACAAACTACTATTTCGTTCCATCCCTGTTCGGAATCTCGATGTTCATGTGAATACGATGTCCCAATATCCTCATGGTCACGACTGAAATTAATTCTCAACTTCAATGTGACAAATAGTATAAACAAAAACCAATTCCAGAAGTCATTTATCAACCTTCTTTAACAATTCCCGTTCGACAATTCATCGTAAAATCCTATTTGTTCAAAATGAGTTACCACAGATAAAAAAACACCATGAAATGTAAAAACCTAACAAATTAACTACTATGAACGTTACATAGTAAAACCAGAGGATAAGGTCGATGCTGTGCATTCAGAATGACAAAATTGCAGGATGTCAGATTTATTCTTGTTCGAATTTTTAGGAGGCAAGTTTTTATGCAGAGTAAAGAATCCCACAAAGACAATGGTGTGCCACTTAACCCTTTAACCGGCTGGAAAGAATTAACTCGGGGTAAGCAAACAGAGTTGAAGTAATTATAACAAGGTTGCTTACCTTCTTTCACATTTCCTTGCACGTTTTATTCTTTTTGTTGTCATGCTTGGTTCAAGCCTCCGGTGCGGTGTTCTATTTTTCCTCTTCAGGTTCTTTCAAATGTTCGACGAATGCCCAAGTCCATGAAGTGCATTGCTTTCTAGGTCCCCAAACTGTATCTTCCTCCCTCCCCACCTTTCCCACCAGAGTGTAAAACCTAACCTTCGTTGTTAAAAACCCCAATTCTTGAACTCAAAACCTTTTGATATTATCAACGAACATAAACTGCCTATTTACATACATACAAAATGCCGAACAAAAATATTAAAAACGTATATACTACTATTTACATACGACTCATCTAATTCCTTCAACTCCCCTTCTCAACTCCTCATGAACTACTAGAACATAACAAGGTTGCTTTTTCATTCACCACACCCTAAGCCATTCCAACGCAGACTGCCTCGAGTACTTTCTACCCCCTCTGGGGTTTTCCTCAGGAGGTGTTCTAGATGTTTTCTCTTCTGCCACCGCAGTAAGAGTGAGCGATACGTTCGTCTTCCTAATGAATGTGTGTGAACATTCATTCACCACACCCTAAGCCATTCCAACGCAGACTGCTTCAAGTACTTTCTACCCCCTCCGGGGTTATCCTCAGGAGGTGTTCTAGATGTTTTCTCTTCTGCCACCGCAGTAAGAGTGAGCGATACGTTCGTCTTCCTAATGAATGTGTGTGAACATTCATTCACCACACCCTAAGCCATTCCAACGCAGACTGCTTCAAGTACTTTCTACCCCCTCCGGGGTTATCCTCAGGAGGTGTTCTAGATGTTTTCTCTTCTGCCACCGCAGTAAGAGTGAGCGATACGTTCGTCTTCCTCACCCCGCTCCAAGGTCATTTACGAAGAGCTTCCACCGTGGCTCCATCTGTTATTGACTTTAGTGAACTCTTCATTTTCTTCTTCTGTGTTTTTGGGTTTTTTGTTCAATTTTTATTAGTTCTTTCCATTTTTCATTAAGGATACTTGGGTCGTAATTATTACAAATTCGATCTCTATTTTTTTCAATCAATACAGACTGCAATGTGTAGGTGTCTCTCATTGCGACATGATTTTATTATTTTAATCTCTTCAAAATTCGGGTATGTGTGGTTATCCAGACAGTATTGTATCAGTGCTGTTTTTGCTTCTTTTTTTGTCAATTTTTAATATGTTGTTGTAGGCGACGTTTTAACTGATTTTTGGTACTTCCAATATATGATATTGGTGGGATTCCACTTATAGTTATTTCATACACACCTGCTTTTTCCAAGATACATTTTTCAGTGTTATTAATTATCATATCTCCAATAGTCATTACTTTGTTTCCCATCTGAATTCCATATTTATGGCATAATTTATTGATTTCTGTAGATATTCCTGGAAGGTAAGGTGTTGCTCCGACATACTGTAATAGTTTTTTTCTTTTAGGGGAAGATGTATCTTGCATCTTTACTTGTACTTCATAAATCCATTTATTTATTTTCTGTGGAGGGTATCCATAGCTGTATGAGATTTCTTTAATGTAATTTATTTCTTCAGTACGAAATTCTTCTTTAGAGGAATGTGTGATTGCTCTTTTGATTAATGTTTTTATGATATTACATTTCTGTGTGTAAGGGTGTGTTGAGTTATATGGAATCAGAACAGGGACATATGTCTGTTTTCTATGTACCTTGTACTGCAGTTGGTTATTTTGCTTGATGATTTTAACAATCAAGTAAAGTAAGATATTTTCTTCTTCATGTTCTACTGTCAATTTAATTGTGGGATAGACATTACTAAGTTGTTGAGTTAAAGATTCCAGCTCATCAGTTTTCATTCTGGTCACGATGAAGATATCATCTACGTATCTGCAGTAAACCAACGGTGGTTCATCCATTGTACTGATAATTTGTTTTTCTATGCTGTTCATAATTACTTCAGCAAACAGGTTTGACAGAGGAGAGCCCATTAGGCCTCCGAAATTTTGTTTGCATATTTTCTCATCATATTTGAAGATATTATTTTCATAGATGCATAATAAAATTGCTTTTAACTCTTGTAGTTGTGTGTTATTAAGAGATTGATCCTGTTGTAATTTTTTATTAATAATATAAATTGCTTCTGGTACAGGGGTACTTGGAAACAGTGCTTTGACATCCATACTAGCCATCCTGTAATCTTTTAGATCTTGGTTTACATTTTTCACTATTTCAATAAATTCATATGTATTCTTTACAGTGTATTGTGTTTTCATAAATATTGGTGCCAAGAAACTGTAAATATTTTTTTCAAGATTAATCAATGGAGAGTTCCTTTTGGACACAAAGTCTCATGGGGTTACCATCCCTGTGCGTTTTAATTTTTGCAAACATTCGTGGGACCTTTGTACCCATTGGTGGTTTTTCATTTTTGATCTCATTAGGTAAGGTGCTATGGTTCCTGATGTTAGCTAAATATCTAACTTGATTATCAGTTGGGTCTCTTTTCACCTTAGAACATTTCAATTCTTCTATTGCCAATTTCATTTTCAGGTTATATTCTACTGTATTCAAGATCACAATTTGGCCTGTTTTATCAGCCTCAAAAAATTTGATATTCTTGTCTTCTTTTAATTTCAACAGTTGATTTTTTTCATATTTTAACTTTTTTAAATAATAGTTTTTATTATTTTTTTCATTATATTCCTTTAATAAAATTCGGAATAGTTTACCACTAAACTCCTTATCCTCATTAGGGATATTTCTGATGATACATTCAAAATTTGGTATTACTTCTTTGGTTTTTGTTATCTTCTGTGGAAATGCATATTTTTTCCCCACAGAATACATAGGACTGTAAGAAATCACACAATGTCAACAATAAAAAAATAAAAAAATTGCCTAGTAAGAAAATGAGATACACAAGATCCATCACATATATCCCTGGCTTTACATATTGGTTAAAGAATTTATTACATAAATCATCATCATCATCATTGTCAACCATTATCAATCCACTGCTGGACGAAGGTCTCCCCAAGTTTCCTCCACAACGGTCTGTCTTGTGCCAGTCTCCTCCATGTCACTCCCGCATACTTTCGAATTTCATCCACCCATCTTCCATGTGGTCTTCTTCTGGGTCTTTTCCTGTCCCTTGGAATCCAATCTAAAATTTCGGCTGTCCATCGATGGTCTGTTCTTCTGGCAGTATGTCCAGCCCATTGCCATTTCAGGGATTTAAGTCTGATCATGATGTCTTCCACTCTTGTCATTTTTCGGATCCACGTGTTCCTCTTCTTATCTCTCCTGGTTACACCAAGCATGCACCTCTCCATGCTACTTTGAGTTGTCTGCAGCCTTTGTATGTCTCTTTTAGCTAAGGTCCAAGTCTCTGCACCATACGTAAGCACTGGAAGGATGCATTGATCAAACACTTTTCTTTAAAGACATAATGGCATATTGCTCTTGAAAATTATGCTGCTTCTTCTAAAAGCTCTCCAGGCAAGTTTTGTACGCCGATTAATTTCTTCACCAATGTGACCCTCACTTGATATCTGCTGTCCAAGATAAACGTACGTGTCTGTTATCTCCAGTTTTTCTCCATCAATCGATAAATCTTCATTTCTTGTAAAAGCATTGAACATCACTTTTGTCTTCTGAAAGATCATTTTTAATCCCACTTCTTTACTCTTGTCAGCAAGTTCCTGCATCATACTCTGTAGCTCTGATGGGGTAGTTGCAAAAATGACTATGTCATCAGCAAAACGAAGATGAGTTAGATAATCTCCATTAATCTTTATGCCTTTGTTTTCCCAGTTCAGTGATTGAAAGACATTTTCCAATGTGGCATTAAAGAGCTTCGGAGATATGGTGTCACCTTGTCTCACTCCTTTTCCAATTTTTATGTGTGTTGTATTTTCAAATAGCAGAATCTTTGCACTTGTATTTTCATAGATGTTATTAATAATATTAATGTATGCATCTTCAATACCGCAGGATTTCAGAGCCATTGCAACTGCTGATGGTTTCACCGAATCAAAGGCTTTTTCATAATCGATAAAAGCCATGCACAATGGAAGTTCATATTCCCTCGCTCTTTCAATTAGTTCTCTCAGTACGTGGATATGATCTATTGTGCTGTAGCCACTCCTGAATCCAGCTTGTTCTCTCGGTTGAGCCATGTCCAGTGTTACCTTCAAGCGGTGTGAAAGAACTTTAGTGAAGATTTTATAAACCACTGATAGGAGGCTGATAGGTCTGTAGTTCCTGAGATCCTCAATGTCACCTTTTTTATGTAGCAAGATCATTGTAGCGTTGTTCCAATCCTCAGGAATTTTCCCTTCATTAAGGTATCGAGTGAAAATTTGGGCGAGTACTGTTTCGATTTTTCCACTTGCTTCTTGTATGATGTCTACAGTAATTCCATCTTCTCCTGGAGCTTTTCCTCGCTTCATGTTCTTGATTGCATGTGCAACTTCTGCTGGAAGGACTGGAAGAACTCTGGTACCTTTCATGATGCCTGGAGTACATGTATGATCCCTTTCATATAATTTGGAGTAGAAATCTTTCACTCTTGTCAAAATTTCGCCTCTATTTCTTGTTACAGAACCATCTTCTTTTCTCAGTGCCATAATCTGTTTTTTTTCCTTACTGAGATGTCCCTTTGCTATCTTTAGGCTTTGGTTGTTTTCAATTGCTTTCCTTACTAGTTCACAGTTGAATTTCCTTACGTCTTCAGTGATACTTTTTCGTACTGTCTTGCATAGCTCTATATATTCCACTTTGGAAGTCACATCTTCTTTAGTTGTCCTCATCACTCTTCTTTTTTGCATCAACATTTTGGTTTTTCCTGATAATTTGTTCACATGCAATTTGTTCTTAGACCCAGCTAATTTTGTTGCTGTTTCCATAAGAGCTTTGGTTACTTTTCTGTTAACTTCAGAAATATCCACTTCTTCCGATGTTAGGCCTTCTAAAGCAGAGAATCTGTTCTTCAGTTCCAATTTGAAGGTATTATGGTGTTTTTTAAGGTTGGTTACGTCAATACATTTTATTTGTCTTATGAGCTTGCTACGTCCGAGTTTAGTGTTGAGGTGCATCTTACATCTCACCAATCTATGGTCACTGCCTGTGTTGAACTTGTTTAGCACACTGCAGTCTTCTATGACGAATTTTTTGTTACACATAATAAAATCAATTTCACTTGTCGTCCCATTTGGATGTCCCCATGTCCATTTCCTGTGTGGCTTTTTCTTGAAAAAGGAGTTCAAGATGACAAACCCTTCTGCCTCTGCAAACTCTACGAGAGTATTTCCACGCTGGTTTCTGTTGCCGTGACCAAATTTACCTACTGAAGTTTCATTCTGTTGCCGTTGCCCTATTTTTGCATTGAAATCTCCCATAATTATCTTCAAGTGCTGCTTACCTTTATTATTTAGATCACGAATTTCCTCATAAAATTCTTCAATTTCTTCTTCAGCATGATTTGTGGTGGGTGCATAAGTTTGAATAATCTGAGCCTGGTATCTTCTCGAGAGTTGGATAACGAGTTGTGCAGCTCTGTCAGAGGAACTTTCAACTTCTACAACTTTATCCTTCAGTTTCTTGTTTATTATAAATCCAACACCACTAGTTCTGCCAGTATCTGTCCCACGATAGTAGAAGAGATGTCCACTTTTCAGTTCAATGAGATCTTCTCCTTTTCTCCTTACCTCACTTAGCCCGACGATGTCCCACTTGATCCTTTGTAGTTCCTCTTCCAATTCAAGAAGCCTTGAATCAGAAGATAGGGAGCGTCCGTTATACGTAGCCAAGGTCAGCATCAGATGGCAGCCTAGTCCGGTCCTCCGTGGATTCTTAGCACCCTCTGCCTTCATGTCGCACTGGCCGCTGCCTTAGCCAGGTACATTCCAGCTGCCGGAGACTGAGGGCCAAGATTTAAGTTGTGGAGTCATTTTGGAGGGGTTTGGCCATAACTCACCACGCTGGCCAAGCGGGTTGGTGAGTGTGGGATAGCATTTCCTCTAATCCCGATGGTATAGTTATACCGCTATTGGCGGTCGTCAGAGCCCCTTTAGTGGGAACAGGATGTACCACGAGAAGGCGGGGTTGACATTTGTCAAGGAGAGGCTGTGATGTTACGCATCACCTGACCTTACATCCCATTACATAAATACAACATATTAATAGCAATGAAGTCCCCGACCCCGCTATCACATATAATATCAAGTTGCAAGGAGTGACAATCTGAGAAAGAAAAGGTGGGTAATGTACGCTATACCATTGGTATATCCTGAAAACATGGAAAAGATATATATTGGAATGACGAAGTGATCCTTGGACACTAGATGTAAAGAACATGTATGAAGTGTCAACCAAGACATGCAGAATACAGCCCTTGCCAGAGAAGTCATGCATTGCTTGGCCATTCCTGTATGGAATAGTATTAGAAGAATTGCCCCTTATATGAATTTTAAAGAGACTGCCATCAGGGAAACAATTTGAATCCTCTCCAGCAAACTAGCATGTAATGATATGGTCACTACTGAACTACCAATGGTTTGGCATGTGTTATTGAAAGATGGAAACACATTGCAGCACACCGTATAATTGCGTGAAAAAAATTCTTGTAATATGCTCATGATGTCACCCACATTATTTTCAAAAATTATCTTCATTCTTTGTGTGTTCCAATTCCCTGCATTTTATGTCTACCATTGCCTTGAAAAAGCTTCCCAGTGGAGTGCGAAAGCTTGGTGAATCTTTGTGCTGACTACATCACAAAAATAAATGGATTTAATACGCTATATGCATTTTATGATTATTCTACTCAGCAAGCACATCAATATAAAATGCAATACTTGGTTTCTCACCTGTTGTGGACTCTGAGTTAGAGCATAAAACTTTCCAGGAAATTCAGAAACTACTAAGAACTCCTTGGCACCCTAGAAATATAATTTTTGCACAGTTACTTAAAAATATTAAAATAAATTTATTAAGACTGAGTAATTGAATTTTGTAGCAGATGCTGTGGATGAACCCACGCAGAATGAGAAAAATAAAGTTTTAGCACACCGTAAGATTAAACTGTGAGGACAAAATTTCCTGAATACTTAGAAAACCAGCTGTTCTTACATTCTCTGCCTTAGATTACAAAATTCATTTCAAATGCAAACAGTGAATGGAAATACCAAGATTTTTTAGCTTTAACTAAAAGAAGTGGTTCCATTGCTCACACAGCTTGCTGAAAAATGCACGCACACTACAACTTTCCCAGAATATTCCATGCACCTGTAACTTTTTTGTTTTCAGGATTTTGTTCAAAATACAATTTTTAGCTTTGAAGACAGCTTAACAGTATGTAAGTGCCATTTCATGCTCTGGTCAGGGCCTGATACATTCAACATTCTTCAAAATAATAAACGGGTCACGCTTCTGATTGCATTATTTGCAATTTGTGAGAAAAAAAATCGTTTTGGCGATGGGATTTTTTTTTTTTTTTTTTTTTTTTTTTTGCGGTAACATTTTTGTACTATTACAGCACTTCGCGAAAAAATATTGGATTTGGCAAAAACTTTAAAAAAGCCAGAGCAACCACTGATAAATATAGGAAAAATTAGAACTGAACAGAAAGTGCAATTATTCATAGTTCAGTAGCAGCAAAATTTTTCACAACATGACACTTTCTTCACAGAAACTGATGACACAAGTAATTTATGTATATCATCTTCGGTTGTACTGTAAAACTCTTGAATCCAAGGAAGAAATATCCTTCATAAATACATAGGAAATACAAGAGTGCATTGCTTTCAGCAATAAAGAATGCAGTACTGAATTGATCTTTTTAGTTCACTATTCAGCATGAAACATCTCCTCAGAAACCTTGAAATGCAGGTTGAATCGACCCACATCTCCCAATTTTCATTTGAGCATGCTACCATTACACAACACAGGACAATGGTGTTTTAACCGCAACTATAGCTTAAGAATCTGAACCAACAAGCAATCCTATGCTTCTCATAGCACTGATGACCCTTTCAAATCCAGGAATGGATACCATTCTCAAATCACTTAGTCCATCAGATATGATATCTGATGTTACATGGTGGACAATGAACTAAAAGAAAGCAATTTAAGCAGTGTGGCAATTAAGTAATGTGTGAGACTGATTTTTTTTTTTAAATTCCAATGAAAACATGGGTTGGGAAGGCATGCTTTTTTGATGTCACTTATTAGCTAGCTATGTGATGGCAACAGTATTTAAGTGAGAATTGTGCAGATGATTATTTATGTTGTGAATGATGTCATTCAGTGGAATAACATTGTCACAGCTCTGTCATGGAGCAAAGAGAAAATATCCGGTTGTGTTTGAAAATCGGTACAACTGCATCTGAGACAGTTGAATTGTTGTGTGATGTGTGTGGGGCTAATTGCCTATCTCCTGTGCAAATATTCTGATGGTATGGCCGTGAAGGAAGATTTAGAAAATGATGAAAGGCCCAGATGCTCAATTTTGGTGTGTATGTCTGAACTCATTGAGAAAGTTCCTGAAAGGATAAAAAGTGACTATTGTGGGACAAGGATGATGCTGGCCTGGGGTGTGAACTCAGTGTTAATAAGGAGACGATTCATTAAATGTTAGTGTAAGACTTGTTTGGGGGAAAAGTTTGTGCTCGTTTTGTTCCGCATGCTTTGTCAGACGACCAGAAAAATGCACGAATGGAGTATGCAAAAGACAGCCTGGAGATGGCAGAAACAATACGAAATTTTCTCCAAAGCATTGTGGCAGGTGATGAGACATTGTGTTTTCGTTATGATCCTGAAACGAAGCATCAGAGTGCTCAGTGGAAGTCAACACAGTCACCCAAATGAAAGACACTCAGGTTACACAAATCCAAAATCAAGACCAATGCTCGTGTGCTTTTATGGGAGCAAGGGAATTGTGCATCATGACTTTATTTCGGAAGGTACAACTGTCACTGGCAATGCTTACAACATCCATTTCGGAATGATTGTGGAAAAGGGTTGTTCATGTCAGGCCTGAGTACAAAAATGGGCAATGGTTCCTTCTTCATGATAATTAATGCACAGGGGCACAGAGCAGACAGGGTACAGCAACTTCTGGCACAAAAACAAGTGGGTGTACTCAACCATACCTCCTTTTCTCCAGATTTGTCACCATGTGATTACTTCCTATTCCCTAAATTAAATCTGCCTTTAGAAAAGTTTTTCAAGACACTGAAGACATTCAAAAAAGTGTGACACCAGCTCTTCACTCCATACCAAAAGATGATCTCTGCAAGTCCTTTCTTTGGGCTGATCATGCCATTTCTTGTATTAACACAGAAGAAATGTACTTCATATAAAATATATTTAAGTTTTCCTGTTTTTCCATTTTTTTTTTAATTCAGTCTCATTACTTAATTGCCACACTGTGTAGTACTACAATGTGACTGCTGAAATATGAGGCTTGGTGTTCAGTTCTTGTTCAATATTTACACTTTTGTTGAAATCAAAGAAGAAATAACCTCACAAATGCATGGCACAACATCAACATACAATTTCAGATGTGTAAAGCACATTTGCTTGAATTCAACAGTTTTAACAGTACAACTGAAGATGCCATACATAAATTACTTGTTTCATCAAGTATTTCGCACACTAGTAGATTCACACCAATTTCTCATCTAATTCTGTCTTCTCCTATGACACCACATCATTTCTTTTTTTTTTTTCTTTATTTTCCACAGAAATATAGGATTTAGGTTAATAGTCATTATTTTTGTTGCCAACTCAAAACTGGCCATGCTGATAAAAAATTATAACAAAAGTTTTCGCCAAATGTAATCTGAAATCGCCATTTATTTTCACTCTTTATCACAAATATAAAAGCCATAAAAACATAAAGGTGGGCATCTTAGTGAGAGATGGGTTTGCCTCCTCAGGGCGCTCCATGGGCAACAATGGCACACAGATAGCAACAAAGGCCTCTGTGAATTTTCGAGAGGTATCGCAGAATTCTTAGGTTGAATGACCAACTGGAACTACCAGCTGTGGGCTAATCCCCCACACTGATGTACTTACCTGATTACAAAGACACAAAGAATGCTAAAAAAGGGCTCAAGTGTGGGATATGGTGGACTTACCACACTTGAGAAGGATGGTTCACCAAGGAATCAACCTGAACCTTCTAAAGAGCATATGAGAAAGTTTTGGCTGAGTGAGTGTAAGATTGGTGTATGGAATACTAGAGGTATAAATGGAAAGATAAATGAGGTGATTCAAGAAATTAATAAGTACAGATTGGATGTGCTGTGTGTAAGTGAAACTAAAAAGAAAGAAATTGGGATAGAAAATATGAATGGAACGGTGAATGTGTGGTCTGCAATATCGGATAATGTGAGAGGACAGGCTGGTGTAGGTGTGATTTTAAGTGAAAAGATGAACAACTCGATTCACTGTAGCTGCATAAGTGAAAGCATTCTCCAGATTCATTTGAAAGTGAAACTTCAAAGAATAGTAATTACTGTAGTGTATGCTTCTTGTGACTCGGAACCTTCTGATAAGAAGAAAGATTTCTGGAAGGAGCTAAAAGCTGTTTTCAGCCAGTTTGGTGCTAAAGCAAAAGTTATAACAGCAGGAGATTTCCAGGCTAGAGTAGGTGTGCAGAATGGGATTTCTGATAACGTTCTGGGTAAGTTTAACGATCCTAGAGTGAATGATAATGGTGAAAAATTAATTGAACTCTGCATCGAAAATGGATTGTGGGTATCTAATACGTTTTTCAACCACAAGTATATCCACACATGTAATAAATTTTGTTGTTTATGATCAGCATCTGAAACACTTAGTTGTTAATACCTGTGCGATGAGAGGTGCAGATGTTGGCTCTGATCATCACTTGTTAGTGTCACAGGTGAAACTGATTGTTGATTGGAGAAGAAGGTATAAGAAGATGCCTGTGGTGAAAAGAATAAAGATTGAAATGCTGTCTGAAGAACATCAGCATTACTCTGATTTACTCAGTGAATGTCTAAATGAGTTGAAGACGTGCAAGAGGAATGTAGAAAAGAAATGGATATGTTTTAAGAACTGTATTGTCACTGCAGTTGAAGAGGTCTGTGGTAATACAACAGTGAGTAACTTTAGAGGTGATGCTTGGTGGAACAGTGAGGTTAAAGAAGCAGTAAAGAGAAAGAAGGAAGCATACTTGGGGATGTTGCAAGGTGCAGTCTCAGAGGATGAATATCGCTGTAAGAAGGGTGAAGCAGCAAAACTGTTTCACCAGAATAAGGCAAAAGATAGGAAGGCAAAGAAGGAAAGGCACAATTTGGTGTTTTGGAAAGATAGAAAAACATGCTGGAAGTACACGAGACATAGGAAAAACAGAGGAAATAAAATTCTAGGTTGTGTAAAGAACAGGGTTGGAGAAATGATATGGGAGCCCAATGAGCTAAGTGAAAGATGGGGTGAGTACTTCTGTGATTTATTAGGTCATGAAAGCAAAGATGATTCTGAGGCAGAAGCAGATGATGTCATAGTGAGAGATGGAAGCACTGGTGGGATCTCAAGAAAAGAGGTATGTAAAGCTCTAAAATCTGTTCAGAATGGTAAGGCTTCGGGAGTAGATGGCATATCTGCTGAGATGCTAAAATATGATGGTGAGTGACTCTGTGATTGACTGCTTAACTGAAATTTGTCAGTTACGTTGGGACATAGGTATGGTCCCTCATTAAGGTATGAGGTCTTACATCAGAGAAAGTGTGGGATGTACAGAGTGGTTTTATTCCTGGTAAAGGCTGCACTAATGAAATTTTTGCTTTCTGCATCATGATTGAAAACTATCTGTCTGTTGGTAAAAAGTGTTTGTGGCCTTCATAGATTTAGAGAAACTTATGACAAAGTAAATAGGGCTCTTCTGTGGAAGGTACTGAATAAATATGGTATTACTGGGGATCTACTTAATAGTGTGAAAGCCATGTACGCTGGCAGTAGAGCTTGTGTATGAGTGAATGGTGTTTCATCAAAATGGTTTTCTATTAGTGCAGGAGTCAGGCAAGGTTGTCTAATGTCACCCTGGCTGTTTAATATATTTATGGATGCATGCATGATGCCAAAATGGATAATACTGGTTTGTGTCTTGGTAATATGTGTGTGTGTAGATTGCTCTATACTGACGACACAGTCCTGTTGGCAGAGAGCAAAAGTGAGTTGCAGAGTATGTTGTCTTGGATGCATGAAGTTTGTATGAAATTCAAACTAAGTACAAATAAGGGAAAAACCAAAGTTATGGTTTTTGAGTGAGGAACTGTTCATACTGAATGCAAGGTAAGCCTTATTGGTACCGAGATTGGCCAGGTGAATGAGTTTGTATATTTAGGAAGTATGTTTGACAGAGAGAACAAATTAGATGGCAAAATTAACAGGCGAGTGAATTCTTTATTGGAAGTCATAGCTGCCTTAGGAGAATTTCACAGGAATGATGGGTTCTCAAGGAAGTCCCGAATGGCTGTGTATGAAAGTGTAATTGTTCCTAGTCTGATGTATGGCAGTGAAATCTGGGTACTGCAGAAAAGACATAGGAATCCTTTGTGTGCTGGAGCAATGTGTTACTTACTTTGTGGTAAGACGCATGCTGATCATGTGAGGAATGAAGATATGTTGCAGATGTGCAATGTGAGACAAAATGTTGTCAGTAAGGTCAAAACTGATATTCTTACGTGGTTTGGCCATGTTGAAAGAATGAGTGGTGATATGCTTACTAAGATCATTTTTTCAGCCCAAGTGGCAGGAAAGAAAGGTAGAGGAAGGCCAAGGAAATCATGGGAGGACCAGATTCAGGAATGTCTGCTTGAGAAAAAGATTATGCGTATGAAGTACAAAAGGTCTTGTGTGCGGCATGTGATGAATGTTAATGAAGCTTGAGTGGTGTGTAGAGACCGTTGCAAATTGAGACATTTGATACACCAACAGTAAGTAAATTCTAGTTCTATCAGTTAAATGTGTACTTAGCACAGGGTCTTTCTTTGAGGAGTTAACCTCTGAATCTCAGAGAACAGCTTAATGATATGTATGTGTATGTATAAAAACACAAAGTGTTATTTATAATAGTAGAAAAACAATACATAGGTTACATATTCTTTACAATTAAGCAGCAAAATATGTTATCGATCTATCTCGAATCATAACAGAAAGAAATATAGACACTTATTTTCAATTTTGAATTTATTACTACTTGTAAAATTTCTAAAAAAGCATTACTGACAAGATAAATTTCAAATTAATTGAAAAATTGGGTACTACATTTATTCTGTGGCTTGGCTCTAAAAGAGCCAATGTTAAAACACACAGATGTTTTTGAAAAACTGCTCTTTATTACTTATAGAACTTTCATCTAATAACTATTTTTATAAAAGGTGTGCAATATTTGTTGATGGTTCACATGAAAAGTTTAGAAATCCACAAATTTAATCACATTTAAATTATTCTATATTAATTTTTAAAATATCCTTGGCATTGCTGAAGCAAAATTTGACATGACGTCCGCGCAAAAGCAATTTTTTTTAGAGAATGTATTTGCTCAGATGTCATTAAAAAAGGTAATCAATATTTTTGCCGAAACTTTTTATCCATCGCCAAAACGATTACAATTTGCAAAATTGCAAAGAATGCGACTGGCAGCCCGACCCCTGGGTATTATGATCTTAGAATAAATCACCACTACATGAGAAAGTGGGATCAAAAATGAGATACAAGCACTCACTTTTTTACCTGTGGATTATTAACTACACAAGAAATAGACTATGTAATATAACAACAAACTACAGTAGAACCAGGATATAACAAGCTCGCATAAAGCGAAGTTTGGTATATAACAAATTTTTATCAGCTCCCTTGAGTTTACACAGCAACTTAATGTTAATTGTATCACATATTATGAATGACATTTTTGTCACAAACTGCTTATAACAAATTTTAGCCGAGAGAAGAATAAAGGTGTAAGTTGGCATCTGGGTTGCAAATTTCCAATCCAACAGTTTGTGTTTTGCAGAAAAAAATAATCGCTGTCAAAATTGCACAACTTTAAGCAATTCAATCCCCTAGCCTCTGGGGAACAATGATATGGATGTCTTTACCGACGTCACCAGAAGGGTTGCCCATGGCGCCAAAAGCTAGCATCGCCAGCTTGGAGGAGGGATTAAATGGGCCTATTGCTTAGGCAGGGTTTGAAAGGGGCAGAAAATTTTTCCTTGCAGCAGAGCAGATGTACAGTGACCACAAGCAACAAAGAGATCACTGAGCTAACTCAACTATGCAAACCATGCAAAGAAGGGATTCTGAACAGTGAAAGGGGAACTAAGTTTCGGGGGACATTTTCATTCTGCACTTTATGACTTCAGTTGTACGGAAACACACTGCTTCAATCTCTCTTCTTCTGATTACACTTCCTTGTGGGATGTAGTGGGAATTACCCACCCAGCTGCCGTAATCTGTAGTTTGGATTGTCAGAGAAAAGGAATTTTCTGGATATCGGCCATTTTTCATTTGGTCCATTGCGCAGGCGCAGATATCCCGTGTCCATTTTGCCCTCAGGAGTGAGGTTTTATGTATCACAGTCGCGTCACTTTTCTTTCATGAACTGTTGTTACACATCCGAAGTTCAGATTGTTTTCTGGTAGTCTGAAGTAGAGAAGAGTAAAAGATGTCCTTGAACAAGATGTCCTTGAATCAGTGCAAAACATTAAATTTGAATGAAAAAAATAAGCTTAGTAGTCTATTAGAGGAAGGTCATTTAAAAAATGTGAAATTGCTAAAAAATATGGTATTCCTGCAAATTCACTTTCAACCATTTTGAAAAATAAGGATGATTTCAAACGTAGTTCTCCGAAGTTTCATCAGGTGTTGAGAGGAAGGTTTCGAGAAGCTGTTTATAGCAATGTGGAAGCAGCAGTTTGCAAGTGGTTTCTTGGTGTAAGACTGCAAAATGTTCCAATCACAAGACCTCAACTAAAAGAGAAGGCCTTAGACTTTGCATGCCTACTGGGAAGAGACTATTTTATCCCTAGCAATGGTTGGACTTAATGATTTAAAGATGGCCATGGCATTGTGTTTAAAACTTTGTGGGAATGTGCTTCAGTTGAAGACAAAACCATTATGAAATGGTTAGTAGCAAGCAAGCATCTAATTTCACAATACAATCCATCCAACGTATACATCGCAGACAAAACTGGACTGTTTTTTCAAATGCTGCCTGAAAAAACATTAGCTCTGAAAGCTGAGCAATGCAGTGATGGTAAAAATTCAAAAGTTTGAATAACTGTGATGGTTTGTGCCAATATGGATGGGTCTGATAAGCGAAAACTTCTTGTCGTTGGCAAACCCGAAAATCCTCGATGCTTCAAGAAGGGTGAGAAATTACCAATCGACTACAGAGTTAACAATAAAGTATGAATGACATCTGAGTTGTTCATGGAGTGGCTTAAACAATTTGATGATGAAATGATGAGGAAAAACAAAGATTTTGCTTCTCACAGACAATTGTCCAGCTCATTCAACTGATGTCCATTTGAAATCCATAACTGTATATCGGTTGCCAGCCAACAAAACATCAAAGCTACAGCCAATGGACCAAGGAATAATAATTTAAAAGTGTTCTACCACAAAAAATGTGCTAAGAAGTATTATGATAAACTTAGAAACCCAAAAACCAACCATTATTGATGTCAGAACGGCATGTGGCATGATACGAGATGCCTGGAATGATGTGCCTTCAGAAACAATTAGAAAAGCTGTTGGAAACATGAGGGGTTTTCCATGAAAAGTGATGATGTTGCTCATGTGGTCACTGTGGAAACAGAAGATGAAATTTGGGATCATCTGAATGAAATGGGAGTTATCTCTTCAGATGTAATCCTGAGAGATTATCTACAGGCTGATGATTGTGGTGCAACTAGACAGACCACCACAGACCAAGCATTCATTGAAAGTGTAAAACATTTCCCTTGAGAAGAGTCTGACGAGGAAGACATGGAGACAGAAGTAAAAAACCGTACAATTTCCAACGAAGTTGCTATACAAAGCCTTGAGAATTTGCGCATTTACTTGACGTCGAAAAATATGTGCACTGAAACACTGGACGAAGTTGAAAAACAATTAACTGTTGCCATAGTAGGAAGCTGAAAGCAGGTGACCATCGACAAATACTTTTGTTCCAACATACAGTTGTAGTGCGTACCACTGTAGTTTGAAAATATGTATTATATGTAGTATGATACGTACTACGTACATACCGTACCTGCTTAAAAGTTAAAATTTCCATTTGTGTTTATTAGGTATGTTGGTACAGTTCTTTATTATTTTTCTCTTAAGAAAATGCGCTGTTAATTGTGAAATTGAACGTTTTAACTTAATGGGGGGTGGGGGTGGTTATTACAAAGTTTGCTTATAACAAAGTTTTTTCGGCCTCCCTTCAGCTTCGTTATATCCGGGTTCTACTGTATAATTAAAATGTGCATTATTAACTACACAAGAAAGAGACTATGTAGTCTTGCATTATTATCACAACTATTATTTAAATCTCAAGCATAATGTTCAAATTTTCCATTCAATCCTAGTCCAGTCTTTACAACTTATTTGTTTTATTTGCTTAAAAGTTTTCCTTAAACATTGTTTGAAAAGTACAGACTAAATATTACTAATTTCAGCATACTATCAATCCTGCTTATCCAACTGCAATTATTTTCCAATGGTTAAACACTGAGTTAGAAATGCTCCTTCAATAGATCTTGACAGATGGATTAAAATGCTAAAGTAAAACAATCACTTGCAATGAATGGTAAAAAATTTAAAAAAGAAGAGTGCAAACAATAAGGACAATCAATTGACATCTTTGAAATACAGGAGCTTCCACTGATTCTTCGATGAAACACACAAGTAATTCTTTATAATAAAGTCATAAGTTGTTGCTGGGAGCCTCAGCAAAAGTAAAAAAAAAAAAAAAAAACTACAATAAATAAATAAAAGAAAAGAAAAAGATACACAATTGAGAGGACCTAAATGTATGCAAATATGCACAAAATGGCACAAAAATCATAGGAAGAAAATATACTTCAAAGATTTCCACCACAGAACCGAACCACATGTATGCTGCTGCTACCACTCTTTACTGTCTCAATTTTAAACTTGGCAAGAAATGAAAATGCATCATGCTAGGTTCTTCAACAGAACCAGTGATTCTATATCAAGTATAGCCTACTCTTTGTAGCCTTAGGTACACACAGGAACCATTAACACCTGAAAAAAAAAAAAAAAAAAAAGGGAGAAACACCACCTCCCATTACAGTTCAGCTTCTTTCCAGTGCAGCAGCAAAGTGATCACACAACACAGATGTGACAGTGCTTGGTGAGATGGATGATGGCACATTGTCTTCCCATGCAGTAGAATACAGGCATGAACTCAGAAAAATTACATGGCAAAAATATGGTAACACCTTTATTGATATAATTCTTACACCATTCTAGACAAATTCAACCATTAGAAAGATGGGCATTATTCCCTTGAGAAAAATTACCACCAATGTGCAATGAATTACATAAACTTTGTTGCCAAAAGCCATGTTCATGCTAAATATTAGATAAATGCTTAACCTTAATGTGAATAATTATTTCAATTTGGGAATTGTATTAGAAGTTTAAAAGCAATTTAAATATACTTGGAAATTATGTTTGTAGCTATTTGTTTTATACAGATGATGCCCACACATTTTTAGAATCATTTTCCAGCAATATAATTGTTTAAAATAATATTATTTCTTTTTTAAATGTTCTATCTGATAGCCTGGACTCTGGACAATGAAGCTACATCTAGATTTCCAAGAAAACAAGCAATTTCTTAAAATTGGTAGCAGTATTTTATTCCACTGCTTTTCATAGTACAATTATTGTTTTACATCTGCATTTAGAAATCACTCTTTTAAGCAGTCTGAAGACACAATAGTCCATTGGTGACACATCAGGAGACTTTGAAGGAATATGAGCAAAAAATATAGACTTGACACCCATCTCTTTTTCATTTTTTCAGGAAATAGAGTGGTAGATTTGAATGTATGACTGGTAGCCTTATCTTGATGGAGTTCCACTGTTTGAAGGTTCTGTAGATAAAAGAATAGTATTTTCCCTGTAAGTACAGGGTGTACACAAATTAGTTG
Source organism: Macrothele yani (assembly GCA_039090855.1). Classification (NCBI taxonomy): domain Eukaryota; kingdom Metazoa; phylum Arthropoda; class Arachnida; order Araneae; family Macrothelidae; genus Macrothele; species Macrothele yani. The sequence goes on from CM077029.1 coordinate 2,176,380, forward strand.
GGCAAAAAGAATGGTTTATTATGCGTAGTTATATAGGAACACATGAGAGTGAACAAGATTATAAGATAGTGAAACATACCAAGTTTACCTTTTTCACAAATGTTTGATGTGGCTGCCCTTCGTTACTCTGCAAATGTCCAATTGGTACATCAGTTCTTGCCACATGTTAGTGAGCATGTTCACGTTGATCAAACCAAGGGCAGTGCTGATTCGTGATTTCAATTCAGGAATTGATTTTGGAAGCGGCTGACGGTAAACCTGGTCTTTAACAAAACCCCATACACTGAAATCTAGGGGTGAAAGATCTGGTGATCGTGCTGGCCTTGGACAATGATGTCTCTTTTCTGCACATTTTTGAGGTATTCTTGACGGAAATTTCGTTGCACTTGCACAGCGGAATGCGTTTCATGGAACCACAGATAGCATTTTGCTTTTTCATCGCCGGTATACGTCTCCATTGTTACGCGAACACGGAACGAATGATGAACAACCGCGAGCTACAGCTCACTGAGACGTGGACATGACACACCTAGCGCCATCTATCCGCAAACTTAGGATACACTAAGACTCATCTGCATTTGAACCAGTAACTTACAATTATTATTTCGCACATTATTCACTTACAAAAAAGTGCCCAACTAATTTGTGTACACCCTGTATAGAAGTTAAAACATTATTTTGGTAATATGTAGAATTGATTTTGACATTTTTATCAACTTTTCTTAATTTTAATTTCTCATTGTACAAGAAACCAGCAATAATCATGAATCCTTTTGTAAGGGCGAACGTAAATGCTCCACCTGCCTTACATAATCTAAAGTCCTGCAAGGCTCTATAATCAAAGTTCGTTCATCGGAGCACGCACCCCACAGACAACAGCTCAAGGTTCATGCTACTTAGATAACAATAATTTATAATAATTGGTCAAACAGGCACTCTGCTCCCTCAGCCTTTTTTTTTTTTTTTTTTTTTTTTTTTTGATTGGAGGTTTAACGACCACCGTGAGCAACTCAATGGGCTATAAGCAGTCGCCCATCCCTAATTTAGGGTTAGGGTCACTGGTTCCAGGGAAGGGAGAGAGCCAGTGCCGTAAGACAAACAACATCCATGCCTCACCGGGATTCGAACCCGGACCCCGTTCGGACGAATGATCAGAGGTCATCGCTTAGACCACTGCGCCACCGGGCGGCCCCTCAGCTTTACTATTATATTAAGATCTGCTAATCAAGGGAGGGGAGGTGAATGATTAATGAAGAGACAGACCTTGAAAGGAATCCATCAAAGTTTTCAAACTTAACAAAATTTAATTGTCATTCAAAGAAATGCTGTCTGAGCCTAGGCTGTGTATCGGAGACTTCGTTCGTGGCGAAAAATCACTCGCGCATTATTTCACACGTGCGTTTTTGTCGTAGTGCAGCTCTCCTTGATAACACTTTATTGTTTGTCCTAATAATCCCTGCCGGAGTCTGTCCGCAACTTTGGTACAGGATCTCCACGCGCTTGTGAGAGCCTGAAAACGGCCTGTATCACAAAGACACTAAATTCCTGTCCATCCACGAGGACATACGAAGTTCCTAGCCTACTACCGAGCAACGTACATGTGCTCCTTCCACCATCAAACTCCAACCCTCAACTAAAGAATATTAAGCTTCGCAGGGTCACTCTTCTCCCCACCTCTGGTCACGTGCTAACCTCTGCCCTATTGCCTGAGGCGCGATGAACTATCTAGATGGAGGCAGACAATGAGCTTCTGCTGTTGTCACCCTTCCCTTCCTCTCCAACCCGCTTGCTCCCTCACTCCCAGCCTTCACTGTGGAGTAGGAAGGTGACAGCAATGGGCAGCATAACTCGACAGCTATTATGTTTGAACATTCCGAACTGCCTTGCTTACAATAAATATGTACCTTCTCTCAGACGTCAGGTGCCAATACATCCGAAAACCATTAGCCTCAAGGGCCTTTAGTAATTCGACTAATTTAACTTGCAGATGTACTGCTAGAAATGTTCCTTTTCTGGAAATGAAAAGAAAAATAGAAGAGTTATTTTCCTGGAAACAGGAAAGCACGTGCTGCTTCTTTCCTTTGTCGCTTGACTTCTATTTCCAGTCCTTGTATCGCAATGCATAAAATATGAAAATAATGTCCAATGTCTGACATTACATTAATAACGTATTTCGCCCCTACACTTTTACTGAAACTTGCTTTGGATATTTGGAACCAAGTTTGTAAGTTTTTTTCTACTGCTATAGTAAATTGACCATTTTTTGTTACAGTCATTTAGGAAGATCCATGCTTCATCAATAGTCACAATAAATTTCCATCTATCTTTGGCTAAGTGATTTTCATAAAAAAAGTCTACATAGTGTTCTGTGATCAGCTGTGTGCCTAGGCAAAAGGTGGTGAACAGTTTTTTTTTTTTTTCAGGTTCAAATCTTTGTTTATTTCCTTGTTTACAGTTGATACAGAGATTTTTCATGACTTATCGATTGCTCTTTGGGTCATTGGATTTTCTTTTAAGACCAGAGACCTTACTTTTGAAAGAGTCGTAAAAGAATGTACCTTCTTTGGATATTCATTTGGTGTTCTTTTTCCTGTTAAGAGCAATACTTGACAATTTCTCCCACTATTATTAATAATATTGCTTATTTTACATTTAGAAATGCCAATTCCACGATTTTCACAGCATTTTTTAATTACAGAATATGAATATTTGTCTTCGTAAAGAGCAAAAACATGACTTTATCTGCAGCTTGTTTACATGTGCCAATTTTTTAGCAGACGATATTTAACTGCAGCAGATGTTTCTTTCATGTTCATGTGACATGCTGTTGCCAGTTTCAATTCTTTGAACTTCTTTTATTTTCTGTAATTTCTTATCAAAAATGTTCTAAAAATGTGTGGATAGAAAATAAATAAACATTGATTAGCAATGAAGCTAAATAATTTTCATGTGCTTATGAACTCACAGATCCTATTTAACATTACAAAAGCAGAACAGTTGGTTTTAATTAAATGAATTCACAACTGGTACAATAGTCCAAGTCCTTTGTTTACAATGACTCATTAGTAAGAACAGAAAATCAGACAAACTTTTGTTCATTAGAATTCATTATCCCAATCTAAAACAAGTCTCTGAATAAGAACAGCAGTAATCACAATGTTATTTCTAAAAGCTTCTATGCAAAATTTATGCAAAAGGAAAAAACTTGGAAATTTGTTTGAAAATCGACCATATGAAGAACGGTATGAATTTATGATAAATACGAATTGGCAGATCAATATATTGATTCCACAACAGCCATTTGGATAGGTTCTCCAGATGACCTTAAACTTGTACATGATGCTTGTGTGTATGTGTTTCTAATTCATTACCATTTTTCATTCACTAGGATATCCTGGAATAAGGTAACAAGGGCAAAACATGAAGATACACTGCTGGACAATTGCTAAGGACGGATCATAAACGGCTATATAGCGCATAAAAAAGTAAGTGTGGTTGGATGCCAAGTGAAATAAAATAATGTCAGAATGCCAGAACATTACAAGAAAGACAATTTATTGTGCTCTGAAATCCAGAAGGCTTTGAAACGTGTTCAAGGGACAAACAGGCCATTTTGTGCAGAATACGTAAACGTGAAAAAAATGCAATTACCGTCCGCAGGAGTTCCGGCGTAAGATGTCAATACGGGATATGGCCACCCTGGAGGGCGATGCAAGATTCCACACGTCGTGTCATGCTTTGCACAACATTATCAAGCAGCTGTTGGGGTAATTTATCCCATTCCTCTGTCAGTGCAAGGATGAGGGTGTCCTTGTTTATTGGAGGGCATTGGCATCCAGCAAGACTCCTCCCCAAAGCATCTCACACATTTTCAATGGGATTCAGATCTGGAGAACGTGCTGGCCATACGAGGCGTTGAATATCCTCGCTCTCAAGACTATCCTGGACAGCGACTGTTCGATGACATGTTGCGTTGTCATCCATGAAAATGAATCTATCACCGACAGCACCACGGAACATGCGAACATGAGGTAGCAGAACATCATTAATGTATCGTTGGCCAGTCATAGTCCCAGTTGGAAGCACATAGAGGGACGTACGGCCATTGATCATGATGCTAGCCCATACCATGACACTACATGTCGGATATCGGTCCCTTTCCTGTATGTTTGCTGGACAATATGCAGTACCACTATCATGCCAGATCAGTTGTCGTCGACAATCAGACGATAGACTGTATCTACTCTCCTCTGAGAAGAGGAGAGCAGACCAGTCGTTATTAGTCCAATTGCGATGTTGATGGCACCATTGCAAACGGGCGGTATGGTGACGTCTGGACAATGGGATGCACACAACAGGACGGCGGGCGTATAGTCCTCCTTCATGCAAACGTCTGGCGACAGTTTTTCGGGAGATCCGCTTGCCAGTAGCAGCCATAAACTGATTTGCTACCTCACTAGCTGTGCTGCGCCGGTGTCTTTTTGTTGATAGCACTATGTACCGATCTACTGCAGGTGTCGTACTGCGAACACGACCTCCTACGTGACGTTTGCTACACTCTCCATTTGTTTGAAATGATTTCCAAAGCCTTGAAACAACACTGTGGCTGACGTTGAACTCTCTGGCAACATCTGTTATTTTTCGCCCTTCTTCAATCTTTCCAATAATACGGCCACGCGTAAAATCATCTAGGTGATGTCGGGAAGACATACTGAAAATTGCAAGTTCGTCAATTGATTCTTTCCCTTTCAACTTTGCATTTGAACAACAACGGTCAATATGCGTCAAATCCTTTATATCTCTTATCAGCGCTATGACGTCACGAACAAGTTCGGCAATCCAAAATTTGCATACGCACAACACGTCTTACTGTATCCCGCACTTATGCTAATTTGTTGCTATTGTCATCCGTCCTTAGCAATTGTCCGGCAGTGTATTACCTATCTATTTGGAGCATATAATATCTTCAGATGGACTGGTAATTATTATTATATTATTAACCTGTTTTTGGCAAAATTTCTAGGAGCACATTACTTACAAGCAGAAGCATATACGTAAATTTCTAGCTTAACACCAATTGCTATACAAACAAGAAAGTCTGTACTGGGAAAACTTGGAAGTGAAACATCACAATGTATGAAGTCTGATCAAAAAGTATGCAATTGCATTTTTTTTTTCTCCTAAACTAGACAGAACATGGTGCCAAGACTCAGTGGCACATGACCTTGGATTTATATGCACATGCATGAATTTTTGCCACGCTGTCAGCTGGCCCATTTGGTGCCTGGCAGTGATTGTTTGGTGGAGGTGAACCTCGTGCCCGTTGCATTCTCATCTTGTGCAGCAATGACTGAGCAAGTTGAACAGAGAATCTGCATCAAATTTTGCCACATACCCAGTGACATATCAGTTGAAAATATTCAAATGATTAGTCCAATCACTTCAGTGGAAGAGTTCAGAGTATCCAAGGCCAAAAAAAGGTGCTGAATGTCTGCAGCAAAGTCAAAGTCATGCTGACAGTATTTTTTAATCACCAAGGTGTGGTTCATCAAGAATGCACTCCAGAAGGACAAACTGTAGACAACCATGCAGATCTTCATCACCTACAAGATGTAGTGTGGAGGAAGAGGCCTGCACTGGGCAGCAGGGTGGCTTGTAGCTGCACTATAACTATGCCCCCACCCATTCGTCTCACCTCATTCAGGCCTTTTTGGCCAACAACCAGATCCCACAAGCGAAACAAGCCCATACTCTCCAGACATTGCTTTTTGCAACTTTTTGGCAGTTCCTGAAGTAGAAAAACTTTTGAAGGGGCAAAGATTTGAAGACAGGGTAGATCAAGAAGAACTTGATGCAGTACGTATTGGAATTCCCTAAAAGTAACTTAAAAATGTTATCTGTGGACAGACCATTGGAACAAGTGTGTAGAGTCAAAAGATGTCTGTTTTAAGAGCTTTAGGGCAGCATGTTCAATACTATTTGATCAGACCTTTTGGTTCAGTGCAACAGCAGAGGAATTGGAAAAAAAAACCCAACAAGGCCGATGGGATTCCAGGTCGTTTAAATCAATTAGTTTTTATAATTAATCAGTCGGGTATTTTTGTAGGTCAGTGTTCAAAAATCTGTGGGGCTAATCATAGATTTATACCGATTGTACAAAATTGTTACATATAAGGGAAAAGCCAGACTTCTTGTCACGGTGCACCAATGCGCTTTGGAACATCAATGAGTCATTCCACCTCAATTCAACAACTTTCTCGGAAAATTTCCACCACCAGTCACAGAATTTTGTGATATTTGGCAAAGAGATAATTTGGTAATAATTGATGACATGGTTATTCCTAGACTTAATGCATTACAACAATTTCAAAATTAAGGGTTTTTTACTAAGGAATAAAGGAGATTTTTAAGTCAAATTTTCGGGTAATACCCCTATCCTTCCTCAGAAGTACATCTATAGTAGGTGTTGCCATTCATGAGGTAAATTCCAACCTTTCAAATCATTTAATGTTGTACCTTTTCTCTCTATTTCCAGTCCTTCTTACAATTTTCTTTTGAAAAAGTGCTGTTGATGTGTCAGAACTGCTGCAGTGTAACAAAGCAGTTTATTATGTCCTGTATTTTGAACTTGTCTACCCAAACCTGCTTTGTTTGTAATATTTTTAAAATGCAACTATGTTCTCGTTCTCTCTCTCTTTCTCTCTCTCTCTCTGTCAATCTGGTTTTAAGCTGTCTGCTTGTTTCTCCCACATAGCTGTGACCACAGTCACATTTTATGTTGCAGACTACTTTCTTCTTTCTGCTTTAATTTTGGTAGGTAGTTACTAATTTTATTTTGTAATCCTGGAGCCAGTCTGACTAGAAACTTCTCACTAATCCTGTGAAGTTTTTCAAACAGTTCTTTATGGCAAGTGATTTTTCTAGTTAACTGAAATTTAGTTTTTGACTTCTGATTCTTTTCTTTTTTATTGAGAATTTTGTTGACTAGAAGAAAGGTAATTATTATCTTCCAAAACTTTTTAATTCCTCCTTTTGTGTATTTTTTTAAACATTTGGAAGAATTTAGAACATTTATTTTATCCAAAAATTGAGTGGCAACATTTGTTTTTATGTAATTCGGATGATTTGACTGATAGTCTAACATTTTATTATTGTTGGTAGTATAAAATAATGTCATTTATGTATACTGTATATCTCACATAAATACTGAAGATTGAATTTCCTTCTACTTTTCCTACACAGTAACTTGCAAGAAAATGTGCTACCGGTGAGACCATGCATAACCCAGGTGTTTGTTTGTAGAATTTGCTACCAAATTAAAAATAGTAGTTTTTCTTAAAAGAAAAAATCAGTATTTCATAAATTCCTGAAAGTTCTTATGAAAGACTATTTTATCAGCCAAATCTTCTGCAAGGAACTGCAAAAAAAATCTATGCTTATATTAGTATAAATAGATTTAATGTCAAGACTAGCTATCATAAGATGTTCAAATTTTGAAAGGTCTTATAACCTAACTATGAAATCTTTTCGTTTTGTTTTGTTTTTTTCTTCTTTTTTCTGTACGGCAGGAGGATCTGTATTACACCTTCAATCTTCATGAAAGATACACTCATGGACAATGAAATTTGTGCACCAAGAAGGAAGCATCGGATTGAACTGAAATTTTATGGACGTAATGATACAGATGAATGATACACATGATGGCAAAAAAGGAGCTGCAGGACGATTACAGAGGGATCTGTGACACGCAGTCTGGTCATCTTCAATAGCGCATCGCACCACCTCGTACGGCGATACATGCTGCAATACGGTCCGGCGATACATGCTGCAATACGGTCCGGCATGGAGGTGAACAGACCTCTGATGTTGTCCTGCGGTAGACTGGCCCACACGTGGTGGACGGTGTACTCCAAATCTCGGATAGTGAGGAACGGGGGTGGCCGGTGTTTCAACTGGTCCCACATATGCTCAATAGAAGACGTCCGGGGAGCGGGCAGGCCATGGAAGTGCCTGGACATGATGTAGGTAGCCCTGGGCAACCCGAGCCATGTCATTATCCTACCATTATAGCGCACCTGGAATTCCGGCCAGGAACGGGAGCACATTGGGCCGTAGGATCTCATTCGCATGCCGCGAATGAGATCCTACGGCCAGTCAATGATCCACGTACCACTACTAGAGCTGATTGGCTATCGTAGGCAATGGCTCCCCAGACCATAATGCCTGCAGTGGGGGAGATGTGGCATTCGATAGCAAGGTTGGGGTTGTGTGATTGACCTGGGGACCTCCACATCCAGACACGATGATCATCTGTCCCCAAAACGAAGAGGTACTCATCACTAACACCACACGTCGCCATTCTGTGGCGTTCCACATCGCTCTGGCCTGGCACCACTGCACATGGAGCCGCCGATGTGCCTGTGTTAATGGCAACACACGTAAGGGGTGCTGGGATCGTACATTCATTTCCGCAAGGCATTGGGAAATGGTTCATGGGTACACAGGAGCCACTCCATTTGCCTGTCTAGTGGACTGGGTCCCTGTGGGATCTATTCGTGCCTGGTGCACAATACGTCGACCCTCTCTACCGGTGGTCCTCCTGGTCCATCTGGAGCTGCTCCGCCATGTGGCAGTGCCGTCACATGTCCACTGCTCCCAACACAGTCCGATGGTATGGCCAGAACGATCCATGTGGCGGGCTATACGGCACACCGACCACCCTGCAGTTTTCAGCCTGATGATCAGGCATCTCTCAAAGTCCATAAGTTGCGTAAATCGACATCTCTGGTGTCTACCCAGCATTTTTATCACCCTGTACTCTTGCTTGCGTCGGCCGGTGCTTTTCGCTTTCATGGGGCATCCACGACATGGTGGTTTATAAGGCTACCAATTCGTGCTTGCAGTGCCACCACAGGGTGTACGGTCATGCACACTTGCACCAAACGTGGATCATTTGCTTACCAGCACGCACTCTAGCTATTCGCAAAGTTTTGCTTTTGTAGCATGTTTTTTTCTAGGCACGCAAATTTCATTGTCCATGAGTGTATATATGGATGATATTATTTTCATTATAGACAACAAAAATGTTTCTCTTCATTATGACATGCTAGACTGTTTCAACTCCCTGGATGAAAATTTTAAATTCACCCTTGAAATGCAAAAAGACAATCAGCTTAATTTTTTTGACTTATTATTAGTAGTAACAGAAGATAAAATTGACATGTGTTTATATAAACCTACCAACAATAATAAAATGTTAGACTATCAGTAAAACCATCCAAATTACATGAAAACAAATGTGGCCACTCAATTTTTAGAACAAATAAATGTTTTAAATTCTTCCGAATTTTTTAAAAATGCTCAAAGCGAAGAATTTAAGTTTCAAAAGATAATAATTACCCCTCTCTACTAGTTAACAAAACTCTCAATAAAAAAGAAGCAAATCAGAAGCCAAAAACTAAATTTCAGTTAACTAGAAAAATCATTTACCATAGGGCTGTTTAAAAAACTTCAGAGGATTAGTGAGAAGTTTCTAGTCAGACTGGCTCAAGGATTACAAAATAAAATTAGTAACTACCTTCCAAAATTAAAGCAAAAAGAAGAAAACACCCTTTTACAGAAAGGTGTGGTCTACAACATAAAATGTGACTGTGGTCTCAGTTATGTGGGAGACACAAGCAGACAACTTAAAATCAGATTGGCAGAGAACATAAGGCTGCAATTAAAAATGTGACACACAACACAGGTTTGGACAGACATGTTCAAAATACAGGACATAAAAAGTGCTTTGGGACTGTAAAAGTTCTGACACATCAACAGCATTTTTTCAAAAGAAAATTGTCAGAAGGACTGAAAATAGAGAGAAGAAGAGGTGCAATATTAAATGATTTGAAAGATTGGAATTTACTTCATGAATGGCAACACCTACTACAGCTGTATTCCTAAGGAAGGGTAAGGGTACAACCAGAAAATTGGATTTAAAGATCTCCTTTATGCCTTAACAAAAACCCATAATTTTGAAATAGTTGTAAGGAGACAGCATTTAGCCCACTGAAATTTTTGCTTTGTATGCTATATAGTTTCTATGTTACAAAACTGTGATGCATGTGCAAAATTCCTTGGTAGCAGCAAACTTTATATTTCAGTGCAACAGTAGGAACTGGAAATAAACAAAATATCGTAATGCATACAAAAAATGCCAGCTTACACTTCTAGTCACAGTGCATTTTGGGTACCATTTTTTTTCTTTATTGATCTAAAAACTGTTGTGCAAAATGGCTGAATGATGCCACTGATTTGCTGTACTGAACAATGCACACACATGCATGTAGCAGAAATTAGATGTGAATCTTCAGAAGTTTAGATGGTAAAAAAAATACCTAAGAAAAACCAATCATAAATATTCAAATATGACAATGAATATCAGAGTTCAGTCTGAACTAGAGCAAATTATTTTAGCCAGTTTAAATGCTGCTGGCATTTTCTGCTACCTTAATGTTCTTGTTTACTGGAATATCATTAACAATTCCAAAAGCTTAAGTATTCTAGCTGTTTCTACATGCTCAATAAATACAGAAAACTGGTTTTTTCATGCTTTCTTCTCACATCTATATATATTAGTGTGAGTATATTATTGACTCTCAACACATGAGTTTCTTACTAAATTATTATTCAATACATTCAGTTCTTAAAATCACTTCCCTGAACAGATAAGGGAGAAAAATACATAATGTAAACAGATTTGTAGAATATATATATAGGGAGGAAGATAACTTACACCTGGGGATTTTCGGAATAAGGTTGGAGTCTCCACTTCAACAAAATCTATAAACAAGTAAACTGGTAAGAAAAGAACCATATAATTTAGAAATGTAGTGAAATAGCACAAAGTACGTGAATAAACAAGAAAGGACACAAGAAATTTAAATCTTACCACGCTCATAACACATGAACTCTCTCATCTTCATAAGTATTCTGCTTCTTTCTCTCAAATTCTTCTGTATTTCTGGATTTCGCAAGTACAGATATCGATATTGGAGTTTTGGTACATCACCAACCTGGGACATTGAAAATATAAATAAATGAATAATAATAATCCAATGTTTGCACTCATTTATATATCCTTAACTCATTTTTTGAAATTTGAAATTCAGAGATTAAGTTCTCAAAGTCAATACACCAACTTTAATTTAATGTCGATAATATCAAACAGTTTCATTTGCAGTAATCTTGTCAAATCATACAAACTCTGCATAAGACCACTACACATGTTACATGTAACTGTAAAATGTTCAGAGGTCTCTTTCTTTTCCTTTTTTGGTCCTGTCTGACCATTTCTCAAGTGGTTTGGAACAAATAAATTACGTACTTCCAAGACATCATTATTTATATCGTATTAATGAGCATTGTCATATACTTTTCATAATTTTCCCAGAATAAAAAAAAACAACTTCTGCTTATTCTGCAGATCCTATCTGCTACTATTTTATGCATCAGAATAAGAATAACTACATTTCCATATGTGACCATTCAAGAACTTTCTGATGGCTCACCATTCCTGCAAAGAGAACCTTAATTCACTTTCTCAATAGTTTCATAATCTATACCATTTCCATGGTAAACACATTCATATGGCTATTATTGCAGATCATTAAGATCTACTTCCAACAAATGGAGCCACAATCCACTAAGATTCTCAGCCAGGAATACGCCAGATTAGATGATGAACCCAATACTGAAGAAAAGACAAATTACAGAGGCAACTGTCAGAAACAGCTCAGGCATTCAAGGCTGATTTTTGTAGACCCATCCATGCATTTGTGCCATATTTGGGGAAAACCCCAAATTGGATGGGTAGCAACAGGGAATCAAACACACAATTGTCACCTAACAAGACATAAAGCTGGCAATAAACTTTTCCACACAGCTGGTGGTGAATTATATTCCACAAGTAAAAATTTCTTTATTTTTATTTCATTTCATAACAGATATTGTATATTTCAGCTTAACAGCTCACTTTAAAACCATGACTTCAGTCATTTCTACTATACGTACAGGAGTCAGACAGATGGTCATTCTAGACAGCACATTATCCCCCACTAACAGACAGTAGATTCATCATTAGCATACAGTGGAATCACATTCAGATGAAAACAACTTATCATTTATATTTTGCAAAAGCTTTTTTTTTCTTTAATTCTTGTATTCTATGTTAAACTCAAACTCCTCAAAAATGAATTTTTGAAAGATGGTACAAAGAATAGGAAGAAATTTACTTTAATCACTGGTGTCTAAAAATATCCTTACCCATATTTGCAGTCAGTTTTCAAAATCTTTATTTGCAGTACCATCCAAAAGTAGAATTACCATTTTTCATATTGTCAGTCATGCCAGCCTTCAAAATCTGAAAATTGGAAGATTTTTACAGCTCATAAAATCACACGAGCGCTATTTTTTTTATCGACATTTTCCAGACGTAGGAACAATTTTCCAGAAGTAATATTATTGGTCCACTAAAAGTTCTGGAGGGGGAAAAACAGTGCTAAAATCAACACCCTCCCCCCTATTGAAATTTGTTTTCAGGTACGTTGATTCTGCAAGATAATGAAAACGTAAAATGGCTCACATTTTTTTACGAATAAAATAGCAGCCAACTGTTTTTTGTTTCTTCTTTAGGTGTGCGTGAAGACTAAGACGACAAAAAGTATCATACTAACATCACCTTTCATTACAAGGTGAGACCAACTGTAACTACTCCCTTTAGTTGTTAAGTGAATTCGCAGCAACTCAACTGTTTATAATCATTTAGAATGTGCGTGGCTATGTTGAGGTGAGGTGTTGAAAGACTGGACTGCAAGGAAAAGGCAGAGCAGCTTCCATCAGTCAATCAATTACTGACCCACCCCGGTATTCTAGTGCCAGAGATGGTGAGCTCTTTGCTGAAGGCGTCATATGAGAATAGGACTGGGAAAAAAATTTTAAAGCAAATTTTTCCTGACTCATCTCGAACAATTGGTCAGAAGCCAGCGCTTAGACCATTGCATCACCGGGGCGGCTTTCTTTTTGCGGATAGGAGGACAGGAAAAGTATGAAACTGACGACTGTAAAGCCACCTTGCATCGATGCAGAAAGAAAAATATTTCACAGGCGGTTCGAAATCATAGTGGTTGATGGAATTTCGACCATCCTAACAGCTAAATCTTGGTAAAAATCAGAAGAATTTCACATTCGTAAGGAGGGCAGGAGTAAGGGCTGAAAATCTGGAGCTCCTGCCTAAATCCAGAGAGTTGGCTAAATCTATCTATCTATCTATATATATATATATATAGAAGATATTACACCATATAATACTTTTCAAGAAAATCAACAGTCAGCTACTTCCACCACAGAAAATTTTACAAGAGATCACTGGTCATAAGAGAGAATTTCCCTTCTTACAGCTTAATAAATAAATACAATATACGATCATCAAATGATATGGCAGCTCAACATGTGAAGTCAAGGAACAGAGGATATGTAATTATGGTCCTATTGGTTCCCTCCAAGAAATTAAAGAGAGAGAGAGTGTGTGTGTGCACACACACACACACATTAGCACCCTCACCACCAAAACCCTACACGCACCTGCTTATGACATCCACATTACTTTAGGTCTCCAGATATAGTCAAAGTGAAGCATTTGCTCCACCTGACAGCACATGTGTTTCCTAATCAAATCACTTGTTATCTCCAAAGTACTTCATGTATTATTCCCTAAGTTTTATTTGACTCTTCATGACTTTTGATATACATGAACATAAAACTCATATTAAGATTAATTTATACACAAGCCATGAAGCTTTTGAACCAGAGGATACAGTATTCTGGTTCCCAGGATACAATGGGAACCAGAATACCGACGCTTTTCATTTTGATTGGCCATGGAGGGGTGGGAACTGGGGAGAACAAGGTACACTACACAGGATTTATACTGATTTTTGGAAACCAACTTAAGGAGTTTTAAAGTATCCCAGATGACGACAATGACATAAGAACGTTTTTAAAATTTGTATAAGCTAATTTCACAAAAAATATATGGTTTTTTTTGTTACCCACTTCTTGCTATATCAAAAGACCAAGCCCTTTTACTTTTGTTTAAAAAATAATTTGAGTTTGAAATGGGAACTTCAACTCTCTGTAATCATCTTTTGTTCACCATAGTCATTTTTTTACACAGATGTCTGCAGAGGCATTTTTAAACATAATTTTACTTTAATTAAAAGAAAACATGCTTGCCCACATATTTTGCATATCACCAAGCTGTTCTCTGAGATTCAGAGTTTACAAAGAAATACATACTACCAGATAAATTTTTAACTGATTATTTCCTTACTGTTGCCGTATCAAACTTATCCATTTACAGCGATCTTGACACACAACTCAGGCTCCACTGACATCCATCACACAATGTACACAAGACCTATACTTCATACTCATAATCTTTTTCTCATGCAGACACTCCTGAATCTGATCCTCTCATTACTTCCTTGGCCTTCCTCTGCCTTTCCTTCCTGCCACTTGGGCTAAAGACATTTTCTTAGTAAGCATCTCATCACTCATTCTTTTAACATGGTCAAATCAACAAAGCGTATGAGTCTTCACCTTGCTAACATTTTGCTTCACATTACACAACTGCAACACATCTTCATTCCTCACACAATCAGAACATGTCTTGCCTAAAACACCCCCATTCTGCAGCACGCAAATGACTCCTATGTTTCTTCTGCAGTACCCAGGCTTCACTGTCATATATCAGAGTAGGAACAATTACATTTTCATGCACAGCCACACAGAACTCTCGAGAACCCATCATTCTTTTGAAAACCTTCCAAAGCTGCTATGACCTTCAATAAAGAATTTACTCGCCTACTAATTTCACCATCCAATTTCTTCTCTGTGTCAAACGTGCTTCCTAAATACACAAACTCATTCACCTAGTCAATCACTGTGCCACTTAGACTTATATTATATTATATAAGTACTAACAGCTCCTCTCTCAAAATCCATATTTTAATTTTTCCCTTATTTATACTCAGTTTGAATTTCATACAAACTTCGTACATCTGGGACAACATACCCTGCAACTCACTTTTGCTCTTTGCCAACAGGACTGTGTCATCAGCATACAGCAATCTGCACACATGGATATTTCCAAGACATAAACCAGTATTGTCCATCTTGGCATCATGGATGCACACATTCATAAATATACTGAGCATATGACGTTAGCTACTGGAAATTCTTCCGTGCTAATTGTCACCAACAAACGTGCAGTTAATAACTAATATGCAAGTATTAAGTTCATACCTCATTTGTAAGTTTACTTACTAATGGTATCTCAGATGCTTAAACTACATTTCATGCATGTGGTATTGTGCAGCCAAGAGGTTCACGCATGTTAATAACACTTGACATAAAAATTTTAAAACAACATTTACGCTAAAAAACTAATGATATGATTCTCCAAATTTACAATTAGAAATGAAAATAATTATCTAACAAACTTTGGAATTCTCTTCAAATACAAATGACATAAGATTCTTATAGGAGTCCAGTTGACATCACAAGCTCAAAAAACAAAGTAAAATTCACAAACCACTGTGTACTGCAACACAAAAATTCGTGTAAAAACCATGCTAATAAATTGAAGAACAGTTAAAAAGTAAGTTTAAAAACATTTAAAAAACGTAATCAGCTTTTTGGTCACACCATATTTTGCTCAAGGCCTTTCACCATTCATCATGGCATCTTCAGGAGCATTAACTAATCTCTCTGCTTGACACAGAACTGATGTCAAATCGCTCGTGGTTTCTCATCTAGTCACAATTTTTAATGCTCCTGAAGATGCCATGAAGAATGGTGAAATGCCTTGAGGAAAATATGGTGTGACCAAGAGGCTGATTACATTTTTTAAACTTACTTTTTAACTGTTCTTCAATTTATTAGCATTGCTTTTACATGAATTTTTGTGTTGCAGTACACTGTGGTTTGTGAATTTTACTTTGTTTTTTGAGCTTGTGATGTCAACTGGACTGCTATAAGAATCTTATGTCATTTGTATTTGAAGATAATTCCTAAGTTTGTTAGGTAATTATTTTCATTTCTAATTGTAAATTTGAAGAATCATATAATTAGTTTTTTAGCGTAAGTGTTGCCCTAAAATTTTTATGTCAAGTGTTATTAACATACATGAACCTCTCCGTTGCACAGTACCACATGCATGAAATGTAGTTTAAGCATGTGAGATACCATTGGTAAGTACACGCACAAATTAGGTATGTACTCAATGCTTGCATATTGATCCATAAATACATTAAACAGCCATGGTGACATTACACAACCTTGTCTGACTCCTGCACCAACAGAGAACCATTTTGATAAAGCATCATTCACTCATATACAAGCTCTACTGCCAGCATACATGGCTTTTACACTATGAAGTAGATTCCCAGTAACACCATATTTATTCAATATCTTCCACAAAAGTATCCCTATTTACTCGGTAAAGCTTTCTCTAAATCTATGAAGGCAGCAAAAATTTTCTCATCAACAGCCAGATACTTTTCAACTTTACAAAGCATAAAACCACTCTGAACATCACACACTTTCTCTGATGTAAGACCTTGCTTGTACTTTTCAATAATGACCTTACCAAACACTTTCCCTGGCACACTCAGTAGGCTAATACCATGATAGTTCTTGCAGCCAGTCTGATCACCTTTTCTCTTATACAAGGGAACAATGATAGCATCCTTCCAATCCCAAGGACCCTTCCTAACACCCAGCACAACTGGCAAATTTCAGTTAACCAGTCAATTACAGTCACCACCATATTTCAACATCTCAGCAGTTATGCTATCAGCTCTTGAAGCCTTACCATTCTGAAGAGATTTTAGAGCTTTACAAACCTCTTGAGATCTCTCCTGTGCTTCCCTCCTTCACTGTGACATCATCTGCTTCTGCCACAGAATCGCCTTTACTTTCTTGATCTAATAATGCACAGAAGTAATCACCCCATCTTTTACTTAACTCATTGGCCTCCCATATCATTTCCCCAATCATATTTTTCACACAACTTACAACTTTGTTTCTCCTTTTTGGAAAGAAAGAAAGTTTTTCTATCTTTCCAAAAAGCCAATTCATACCTTTCCACCGGCTCCTTCCTATCTTTTACCTTACCCTGGTGAACCAGCTTAGCTGCTTCACGCTTCTTACAGTGATATTCGTCCACAAGAACTCTACCTTGAAACATCCCCAAATATGCTTCCTTCTTTCTCTATACTACCTCTTCAATCTCACTATTCCACCAAGCATCACCTCCATTGTTATCCACTATTGTGGTGCCACAGACCTCTTCAGCAACAGTGATAACACAGTTCTTTAAACATTCCCACTTCTTTTCTACATCCCTCTCACATGATTTCAGCTCCTTCAGTCATTCTTTGAGTAAGTTAGAATAACGCTGATTATCTTCAGGGAGCCTTTCAACCTTTATTATTTCTGTCCTAGGTCTCTTCCTATTCCTCAAATCAACATTCAGTTTCACTCGTGATACTATCAAGTAATGATCAGAGCCAACATCCGCACCTGTCATCACACGAGTGTCAACAACTAAGTTTTTCAGACGCTGATCATAAACAACAAAATCTCTAACAGTCTTTTGGCCAAGAGTACGATTTTCCCAAGTATATGTGCGGATATACTTGTGGTTGGAAAACATATTAGATACACACAAACCATTTTCAATGCAGAGTTAAATTAATATTATATTTTAAGCAACATTAAATAATAAAAATCAGTACTGCATTGTTCACTCTGTTGTGAAAACAATTTTGCAGGTTGCAGAAAGGCTCAGATTCCATCACAGACAGATTAAGTATTGATTTTGAAATTTAATTTCACTTTAAAATGGGAATGGTGTCCAAAACACTTGCTTTACTGATTGGTTTTGAAGAAGAGACTGCTAGGAAATATGAAAAACAATCTTACAGGCGACGGACATAGCTAAGGTTCTATCATGGACAGATTAAGTATTGATTTTGAAATTTATTTTCCCTGTAAAAAAGAGGAAGAGAAGAAATTTTTGCTCTAATGATTGGTTTCAAAAAAGACTTAAAAAGAAGAAAACATGAACTTCATTACAAAAAAAATTCTTAAAAAATATGCTCGCTTTATTACATACATACATACATACATACATACATCATCATCATCATCATCATTGTCAACCATTATCAATCCACTGCTGGACGAAGGTCTCCCCAAGTTTCCTCCACAACGGTCTGTCTTGTGCCAGTCTCCTCCATGTCACCCCTGCATACTTTCGAATTTCATCCACCCATCTCCCATGTGGTCTTCTTCTGGGTCTTTTCCTGTCCTTGGAATCCAATCTAAAATTTCGGCTGTCCATCGATGATCTGTCCTTCTGGCAGTATGTCCAGCCCATTGCCATTTCAGGGATTTAACTCTGATCATGATGTCTTCCACTCTTGTCATTTTTCGGATCACGAGTTCCTCTTCTTATCTCTCCTGGTTACACCAAGTATGCACCTCTCCATGCTTCTTTGAGTTGTCTGCAGCCTTTGTATGTCTCTTTTAGTTAAGGTCCACGTCTCTGCACCATACGTAAGCACTGGAAGGATGCATTGATCAAACACTTTCTTTTAAGACATAATGGCATATTGCTCTTGAAAATTATGCTGTTTCTTCCAAAGCTCTCCAGGCAAGTTTTGTACGCCGATTAATTTCTTCATCAATGTGACCCTCACTTGATATCTGCTGTCCAAGATAAACGTACGTGTCTGTTATCTCCAGCTTTTCTCCATCAATCGATAAATCTTCATTTCTTGTAAAAGCATTGAACATCACTTTTGTCTTCTGAAAGTTCATTTTTAATCACTTCTTTACTCTTGTCAGCAAGTTCCTGGATCATACTCTGCAGCTCTGATGGGCTAGTTGCAAAAATGACTACGTCATCAGCAAAACGAAGGTGGGTTAGATAATCTCCATTAATCTTTATCCCCTTGTTTTCCCAGCTCAGCGACTGAAAAACACCCTCAATGTGGCATTAAAGAGCTTCGGAGATATGGTGTCACCTTGTCTCACTCCCTTTCCAATTTTTATGTGTGTTGTATTTTCAAACAGCCTAATCTTTGCACTTGCATTTTCATAGATGTTATAAATAATATTAATGTATGCATCTTCAATACCGCAGGTTTTCAGAGCCATTGTAACTGCTGATGGTTTCACCGAATCAAAGGCTTTTTCATAATCGATAAAAGCCATGCACAATGGAAGTTCATATTCTTTTGCTCTTTCAATTAGTTCTCTCAGCACATGGATATGATCTATTGTGCTGTAGCCACTCCTGAATCCAGCTTGTTCTCTCGGTTGAGCCATGTCCAGTGTTACCTTCAATCGGTGTGAAAGAACTTTAGTGAAGATTTTATAAACTACTGATAGGAGGCTGATAGGTCTGTAGTTTCCGAGATCCTCAATGTCACCTTTCTTATGTAGCAGGATCATTGTAGCGGTGTTCCAATCTTCAGGAATCTTTCCTTCATTAAGGCATCGAGTGAAAATTTGGGCGAGTACTGTTTCGATTTCTCCACTTGCTTCTTGTATGATGTCTACAGTAATTCCATCTTCTCCTGGAGCTTTTCCCCGCTTCATGTTCTTGATTGCATGTGCAACTTCTGCTGGAAGGATTGGAGGAACTCTGGTACTGGTATCTTTCATGATGTCTGGATTGCATGTATCATCCCTTTCATATAATTTGGAGTAGAAATCTTTCACTCTTGTCAAAATTTCGCCTCTATTTCTTGTTACAGAACCATCTTCTTTTCTCAGTGCCATAATCTGTTTTCTTCCCTTACTGAGATATCCCTTTGCTATCTTTAGGCTTTGGTTGTTTTCAATTGCTTTCCTCACTAGTTCACAGTTGAATTTTCTTACGTCTTCAGTGATACTTTTCGTACTGTCTTGCATAGCTCTATATATTCCACTTTGGAAGTCACATCTTCTTTAGTTGTCCTCATCTCTCTTCTTTTTTGCATCAACATTTTCGTTTTTCCTGATAATTTATTTACATGCAACTTGTTCTTAGACCCAGCTAATTTTGTTGCTGTTTCCATAAGAGCTTTGGTTACTTTTCTGTTAACTTCAGAGATGTCCACTTCTTCCAATGTTAGGCCTTCTAAAGCAGAGAATCTGTTCTTCAGTTCCAACTTGAAGGTATTATGGTGTTTTTTAAGGTTGGTTATGTCAATAGATTTTGTTTGTCTTATGAGCTTGCCACGTTCAAGTTTAGTGTTGAGGTGCATCTTACATCTCACCAATCTATGGTCACTACCTGTGTTGAACTTGTTTAGCACACTGCAGTCTTCTATGACGAATTTTTGTTACACATAATAAAATCAATTTCACTTGTCATCCCATTTGGATAAAGTGGTTCTCTGAGATTCAGAGGTTAGCTCCACAAAGAAATATAAACTACCAGATAAATTATTAACTGATTATTCACTTACTGTTGCTGTATCAAACTTCTCCATTTACAGAGATTTTGACACACAACTCAGGCTTCACTGACGTCCATCGCACGACGTACACAAGATCTTCTATACCTCATACTCCATCTTTTTCTCATGCAGACAGTCCTGAATCTGATCCTCTCATGACTTCCTTGGCCTTCCTCTGCATTTCCTACCTGTCACTTGGGCTAAAAAACTTTTCTTAGTAAGCATCTCATCAATCATTCTTTCAACATGGCCAAACCACCGAAGAATATTGGTCTCCACCTTGCTAACAGCATTTTGTCCCACATTACACAACTGCAACACATCTTCATTCCTCACACAATCGGAATGTGCCTTGCCAAAAATCCCCCGTAAGTAATGCATTTCTCTAGCACATAAACGACTCCCATGTTTCTTCTGTAGTACCCAGGTTTCACTGCCATACATCAGAGTAGGAACAATTACACTTTCATATACAGCCATGCGGGACTCTCTTGAAAACTCATAATTCCTGTGAAAAACTCCCAAAGCAGCTATGACTTTCAATGAAGAATTCACTTGCCTACTAATTTCACCATCCAATTTGTTCTCTCTGTCAAACATGCTTCCTAAATACACAAACTCATTCACCTGGTCAATCACTGTGCCATTTAAGACTTATATTACATTCAGTATTAAAAAAAGAGAAACATGATCAGAAAGATGTAAAGAAAATAAGAACATAATCAGAGAGAGAAATGAAAAAAGGGGGGGCACAGCTCGGTAAGAAACATTTTAAATTTTGAAATCTTGGAACATTTTCATCCTTGCTAGAAGAATCATTTCTGGCCATTCCGAATATTTTCTCCTGGCAGATGGCATGAAAACACCCCCAAAAAATCGAAGAAATATCACAATATTGAAGACACCCTATAAACAATCATAAAAAGTTTAATAAATGTTAGAATCATGAAAACATGAAGATAACTTTACACAAATATTGAATAACATTATTTCGCTGGGATCTTCGATTTTGGTAGTTCATTGTTTCCTAGACTCCATAGCAGATCAATGATTTTTATAGTGACTAAAGAGAATCTGTTGCACTTTGAGTGTCTGCAATGGTAGTAAACAGTCAACATATTACAGCAAAAAGAAACAAAAAAATTACAAATTAAACTTCCACAAAAACTGGAGGTTTAAAACACATGGATTCCCAGATGCTAGGTTTAAAAACCAGACATAATGTAATTAAACTGAAACACTTGGTAGCTATGATACACATATTTTCAGTCAGATGCAGAAATAAGAAATCTGCACACTTCTTTGACATTCAACAAAAGTAAAACTCTGGAATGCCACAGCTTAAAAATTCAGAAAATCAGGACCACAATCAAGCATGATTTACCAGGCCTATGAAAAATATTCATATACCCACAATTCATTTTAAATTAATTAAATTCTTTATGAATCTATGTATATGGTTCTGTGCACCATCCTTAAAGTCCTCATTGCAGCAAATAAATAAATAAGTGCACATGCTAACCAAGCAAAACCTGCCACACATCAAAGACATGATTCCCCACATCTGATATGAATTTTCTGTTGTACACTGATTAACTCATAGCCCTCCAATTAATGTACAGCATACGTACGATAAATTCCACATGACAAAATTTCTGAAAAATCCTCACCACTGTGGCATCACAACTTGTCTTCAGCAGCTCGTTTTTTAAAGTTTTTTTGTGAATATAACGAGAGACCAAATAAAAATGATTTAATTATCTTTCCAATAAAAACTGTCTTGAAAATTTAGTTGATGTGGTTGAAGAAAAATATAACTTTTAAGATTATATTTATTTATTTAATTGTACTGGACAACAGACTGTGTGCTCTTGTAACTCCTAAGCTTAAATTTAACTATGTCTAAATAAATGAAAGGTATTCAGTGCAGTGGTAAAATGTGCATACAACACGAAATAGCCGTAAGGAAAGTGGCCACTAGATTTTTTCCACCCACTGGCCAATGGCCACTCGAAAAAAATCACCAATTTTAATCTTTACAGCATATCACAAGTAACATGCTGCTACACTTATTATATTTGCACTTTTAAGGTATTAAACCCCTGCAAAGTGCGCATAGTTTACGTGCAATTCATAAATGAAATACTATTAGAAAGCACCAATCACTCACCCTAAAGATCATGGTAATTTCCATCGACAACACACTTCCAACACGTCAATTATCGTAATGTTGCTGGCCTTCAAAGGTTTACAGACATCTTGCTTACGTTTCCTACTTCCGGGTATGAAACATCATATTTTTTTTTTTTTTAAAGCCTAATGAGATGTAACTATAAGCTTGTCAATTCCATAAAAAACCACACAAGCATACTACTCATTCATACAATTCAATTAAAAACTATGTACATATTTACATAACCTTACATTCCTAGGTGGTTAAACCTTTGTCAACTGTAAGTACCAAACTGCTCCTTCTGTTTCAAAACCCCTGCCACTCCCACTGCAAGTGTCACACTCATTCAGCCCCTCACACACAATCCTCTAGCACTTTCAACAGACTACTGTCATCAGGAGGCAGGTGTGTCTCACCCGCCCACCACAGCTCAAGTGAGCAGAGTCATCGAGGCACGGGCCCCAGTCGCAATCTCTGAATCATCGTGTCTCTGGCGCCATCTATTGTCATTGCTGCTCTTTTTTCTCTTTTTCTTTTTACGCTGTTGTTCAATTTTTATTAGGGCCTTCCATTGTTCGTTTAAGTTACTAGGCTCATTAATGTTGCATAATCTTGATCTATTTTTTTCAATTAACACTGACTCTGCAATTCTTAACTGCCTTTCGTTTTTACAGCTCTTAATAATTTTAATATCCTCAAACCTTGGACATTGTTGATTTTCCATACAGTATTGGGTTAATGCTGTCTTAGCTTCTTTTTTATTCCAATTATTTATATGCTGGTTCAATCTATACATTAATTTATTCTTGGTGCTGCCTATATATGACACAGGTGGTTGCTGGTTTATAGGGATTTCATAAATTCCTGCTCTATCTAATTGGCTGATTTTTTCATTTTTAATCACTAAATTTTTTACAGTAAGTACCTGATTTCCTACCTGTATGTCATACTTGCCACAAACTTTATTAATTTCAGCTGAAACATTTTCTACATATGGTATTGCCCCTACATATTTTACAAGTTGTTTTACCAATCTTGGCTTTATTGTTAGCTTGAGTTACTTCATAAATCCATTTTTTAATACCTGTTTAGGGTAACCAAAATCATATGAAATGTTTTCAATATATTCAATTTCCTCTTTTTTATACTGTTTCATTGATGAGTGTGTTAAACTTCGTTTAATTAGTGTCGTTTAATTAGAGCTTAGAAAGTAAAAGGGAAAAAAGAGCAGCAATGACAATAGATGGTGCCAGAGACACAATGATTCAGAGATTGCGACTGGGGCCCGTGCCTCGATGGCTCTGCTCACTTGAGCTGTGGTGGGCGGGTGAGACACACCTGCCTCCTGATGATGACAGTAGTCTGTTGAAAGTGCTAGAGGATTGTGTGTGAGGGGCTGAATGAGTGTGACACTTGCAGTGGGAGTGGCAGGGGTTTTGAAACAGAAGGAGCAGTTTGGTACTTACAGTTGACAAAGGTTTAACAACCACCTAGGAATGTAAGGTTATGTAAATATGTACATAGTTTTTAATTGAATTGTATGAATGAGTAGTATGCTTGTGTGGTTTTTTATGGAATTGACAAGCTTATAGTTACATCTCATAAGGCTTAAAAAAAAAAAAAAACGATGTTTCATACCCGGAAGTAGGAATCTTAAGCAAGATGTCTGTAAACCTTTGAAGGCCAGTAACATTACGATAATTGACGTGTTGGAAGAGTGTTGTCGATGGAAATTGCCATGATCTTTAGGGTGAGTGATTGGTGCTTTCTAATAGTATTTCATGCTGCTACACTTTTGCTTCCACAGACTTCAGCTTCTGAAGTTCACAACATTGTTGGAAAATTGAATGCAATCTCAAGATGTGGGCAAAACTACTATGACATGCCAAGGTTCTGTTTACATGTACCTAGATCATGCATTTAAAAGCACAAGTGAATACCACAATGACTCTAATGGGGTATTAACCAGACATCTTCAACTGAAATGTGATATATGTATCTTTACATCATTTTCATAAATTTTTGTTTCAGAATACAGTAGATATTTTATTGACAATAAATCAATGACAGAGAGACCTACAATTACACAGCTTTTGTTAAGGGCTCCTCTTTCTTTCAAAATAGAATCTTATAATTAAGAACTATATGTATATACATTTCTACCTATGTTCAATTGTGCTGTTGCATAACACAACTTTATATAGTTTTCAGTTCACAGTTAACCAATGTCCAACCTGAACTGTTATCTTTCATTGAAATCATACTGCCAGACTTGAGCTCCTGAAGTTAACAAACCCCATTTGCAAAATGACTCAACATCCATAAACTATTTTTTTCCCCCTGTGTATTAATGAAGTCATTGTAATAAGGCTTTTCTCCTTCTTTTAAGTTTCAGGGGTTTTCCAGCAGTTATCCTTAAAATTTCCACTAGGCATCCAAAAAATATTTGAGAAACCTTTGTTCAAAAGCTCTCAAGCTCAAACATCACACTTTTTCATAATATATGCACTTCTAAGGTATTAAACACCATCAAAGTGCGCATATTTACGTGCAATTCATTAATGATATATTATTAAAATAACCAATCACTTACCCGAAAGATCATGGTCACTTTTTTCTTTTAACAATTCAAGCACGTCAATTACCATCATGCAAGGAGTATTTCAACCTTTGAAGGCCAACAACATTGCATGATGGTAATTGAAGTGCTTGAAGCATCAAAAGAAAAAAGTGACCATGATCTTTTGGGTAAGTGATTGGTTATTTTAATAATATATCACACTTTTTATTATTTCCTGCACTGAAAATCAATTTTATCAAAATAAATGTGTAAAGATAATACTTTTAATTACTTGCCTTATCTAAATCTTTTGCAGTATATGGAATATTTGATGAGCTTGCACCCAAAAGTTTGGCTTCTTTAAGAACTACCTCAAATTCACCTAAAGGCAATTGCTGTAAAAGAGAAAACCCCAAAAAAAGGGGGGGAATTACTGTAAGTCATAAATGTAACTACATATCAACAGAAATGCAAAATAACAAATCTTGAAGGTATTTAGTAGTAAGCACAGTTGTTCCAGTACACAAAAATACATTGATTCATTACCCAGGTGAGTCACTAAGTGTAACCATTGATTCAACAGTTATGCAGCAAATGGATTAGGTAACAATGCAATAATAAAGTTACACACTTTTCTTTTCAAATTTCCCACTCAAGTTTCTCTCCTTACTTCTTTTAAGTTTCAGTTTTCCTGCGGTTATCCTCAAAATTTCCCCTCATCCAAAAAATATTTGAGAAACTCTTGTTCAACGGCTTTTAAGTTGTAAATCCTGCTAACAAAGAGAATTTCAAACTCCAAAAAAACCTCTACCTCTTTGCAATCTCACATACCTTTGTGATACGATTATTAGTGTAAAGGGGTACAATGCCTGTGTGTGTGTGTGAGAGAGAGAGAGAGAGAGAGAGAGAGACAGATCTGGCGTACAAAAATTAAGGATGAGACAGTTTTTCAAATGTAACGTCGTTCAGAAGTGCTCCACGTCGACTCAAATCATACCATAAGATCCCCAAGATGTAAGAATATGGGACAAGCGAGCAAAACCGTCCAAACAAGGAATCCAAAGGATACAAAGGCACTTTATTGAAAAAGTAGCTTTGAGCACAACTGGACAGAAGACAGAAATGTCCATGTGACAGGCGGCTGCCAAGAAAAATCCAGTCTTTAGTAGAGGATATGATCACCCCTGACTGCGTTGCAGGATTTACAACGTCTGTCCATGCTGAGGACGAGGTTGTCAAGGAGCTGTTGAGGCATCGCGGCCCATTCGTCTTGTAGGACCAATCGCAGCTGCAGAAACGTTGCCGGCGGCTCGTGCCGTGCTGCCAAGCGTCTCCCGAGAAGGTCCCACACGTGTTCGATTGGATTTCGGTCCGGGGACCTTGCGGGCCAATCCATGCGTTGAATATCTTCACTCTCCAACAGCTCTGCGACAGCCACCGTATGATGAGGTGCAGCGTTGTCGTCCATGAAGAGGAACTCAGGACCCACAGCACCTCTAAACAGACGCACATGAGGCAGGAGAACCTCGATACAATAGCGGACACCAGTGACTGAACCTCCTTGGAAAATGAGGAGGTCAGTACGGCTACCAAGCATGATACCGCCTTAAGCGAGAACTCCGCCACCTCCAAACCGGTCCCTTTCGATGATGTTGGAGGTGTGATTGCGTGTTCCCTGCTCTCTCCAGATGTGTATATGCCCAGAATCGCTTGTCAGACTAAATCGGCTCTCATCCGTAAAGAGAACTCGACCCCATTGCTGATGTGTCCAGTTCTTGTGTTCCTGGCACCACAGAAACTGCAGTCTCCGATGAGCAGGTGTTAATGGCACACACCGTACTGGTCGTTGTGCAAATAGACCACCTTTGTGTAGCCTCCTGGCCATGGTAAAACGCGACAACGGATGCCCAGTTGTCTGTTGCGTGTGCCTTGCTATTTCTCCCGCCGTGGTTGCTCGTGGACGACTACTGCTAAACTCTCGGACAGCTGTTCCTGTCGTTTGAAATGCTCTCCAAGCTTGTGAAACGATGCTGTGAGCGATCCCGAACTCCTCGGCCACACTAGTCACACTTCGACCTTCTTCCAACTACCCAATGACGCGACCTCGGGGTAAAGTCATTCAGATGTCGTTTACTGGATTGCCCGTTGGCCATATCACACGGTGGCAGCAACTCGACGTCGTTCAAACCGATGTACACTGTGCAATAGCTTTCACCGAATTGCTGAGCGTACACCGCCTGTGTGCTTTATACCCTTCCGCTACCCCCCCATCATGCTGCATATATGCGCATGGACTACCGTACCGGACCCTAGTCTATCTCCTGAGTGGTCTTTCAGTCCGTTCTGCCTGCTCGTTCCGCTGTTATGCTAATTTCTCCTCTTCATCCTTAATTTTTGCACACCTGTGTATATATATGCCCAGAGTGTCAATATGTTTGTATGCAGGAATAACTTGAAGAGTATTCCCAAGTGGGAATTGTTGCTTTTTCTCCTTTAAGATAGCTCCAAATGGAATTTTATCAAAAACCTTGCCTGGAAAAAAGAAAAGATAAGTTACCTTGACTTTACAGACTTCCTCAATGAATTGGATGTGTTTATATGTCAGGCATTTTGAGTAGATAAGGTACTGACAGCGCTTAACCATCTTAATATACCCAAGATTGCAGAGATGCTAAAGAGGATTCCAGGATACGTTTTCAGTGACATGTCCTTGAAAGATCTGGTTCTTGATTATAGCAACTACAGACTTATGGGGAAATAAATTGAAAATGCCTCTTTAACAAAAAAAATATTGTATTCTTTCTTTCCAGGCAAGGTTTTTGATAAAATTCCATTTGGAGCTATCTTAAAGGAGAAAAAGCAGCAATTCCCACTAGGGAATACTCTTCAAGTTATTCCTGCATACAAATATGTTGACACTCTGGGCAGAAGAATTTATAATTATAATAGGTTCTGCAGAGAATTGGGAAATTTGGATCCTCAAGACTTACCATGTTACTGTCATGAAGAGCAATACCAGCCTTATGTTGACAATGAACAGGGCCACATTATTACAGGGAACACAGGTATTATTGAAAGCTTAGAATTGCGAGGGCTTTTAAATAAAGGCTATAACTTTTGACCAAATGTGTTTGTCCCTATGAAAATTATTAAGAGGTGTCTGCCCAAAGATCTACACTGCTTTGCCTATGAAATTTCAGAGAAATATAGTCATCCTGTTGAGGATTTCTTTCAATGGATAAATGCACTACTAAAAAAGATGTACTACTTTGTTGATAAACATTTTCACTGTTATGAATATATCAGGAACTGGAAAAAAATCAAAATTTTAATTAAAGAATTACAAGACAATTTTGTGGTGACCTCTGTTGATAAATGTGCTAATAACTTTGCATTTATTTGTAAGAAATTTTATTATTCCATTATGTTAAAAGAAATCTTTAATGAAACTGTTTACAATAGGATTACTAATCGGGATATACTAACTATTAAGAAAAAATAATTGCCTTTCATAAATTATTAAAAATTCGGGATTATAAGCTTGATTTTCCCTATATTTTTGCTGTTCCCAAATTTCACAAAATACCTATGAAATTCCGATTTATCACTTGTGGAAGCAGTAGTTTTAATAAAAAAGCTATAAAAATATTTCAAGATAAGCTACAAATCATTTTCAACAATATAAAAGACTCAACATGGATAATAAATGACAATAGAAAAATTCTCAACTTAATTCAAGTCAATGACACTTTGAAAAATGTTGAAACTTTTAATTTTACTAATTTATTTACTACAATTGATTTGGAAGATCTCTGTACTGTTCTCGACCATTATTATATGCGTTTTGACGAATCTATTAATTATGATAAACATTATTGGGATGTTCTTTGTAGACTGTGTATATTTAACAACTATATATACAATCAGAAGAATATTCTAGTACAAATTATGGGTGTTCCTATGGGCACTAATTTTTCAAGTTTATTGGCCAACTTGTACCTACATGCATATGAAGAAAAATACCACCATTTAGAAGTCAGATGTTTTCGCTATGTTGATGATTTGATCTATTTTAAAACCAATATTGCAGACTTTAGACCTGAAGATATCTATCCCAGGAGGTCTAAGTTTACTTAAGACAAATACAGATATAAACAAGATTAATTTTCTTGATTTGCAGATAGAGTTCAAGGGAGGTCAACCAGAACTAGATATTTATGATAAAAAAGAGCTGTTTAATTTTAAAGAAAAAATATACAGTCATTGGACCTCCAACCTCTCAAGAAATATTTTCCGTAATTTGATTATTTCACAAATCTTGCGAATTACGCGAATATGTAATAAAAAGCATAATATTATTAAACAACTAAGAAGATTATATTGGGGATGTTTAAATAATGAATATCCAGAGGCCTTCTGTAACTATTATTTCAGTCAACTATTAGAAACACATGAACTACTTACTTCATTACAATTAAGATTTTGTAAGATCAATAAACCAGAAGCCCATCCTTACTAACTTTCAGGGCTACATAAAAAAAAAAAAACCTGTGTATTCTTCCGAGTTGCCCAGGAGCACTTAACCATTCTTTCCTAGCATACATGGTATATTTTGCAGTGGGGAAGGACAACTACACTCTTCTATATAATTCTGAACGTACCCTTTATCTACGCATTAACCTAATGATGAACTCTAAAGGTGGATGGCCATGGTAAATTGTGTTTACCGGTCGTGGGCACCAGTCAGGGTTAAGGTAGGTCTATTTTAAATGTTTAAATTTGTTACTTAAGTTGATTTCAAAGTACATTTCCTGACAGGTAGGGAGGATGGGATGTCCAGTTTATTTTTATTTGGTCGGGGTTGTTAAATCAGGACATCCGCATGAAACCTGTCAGAAGCTCAGCCGTCGGGTGCATCCTCCCCTGAAGATTGGCACCTGGTGGCTGACCTTATATTATTTATGGTTGTCACATATTTAATTGAGTTCTATTGTGCTTATAGTGTCTGCATTATTTATGTATTATATATATATATATATATATATATCTGGGTCTAAGAACAAGTTGCATGTAAACAAATTATCAGGAAAAACCAAAATGTTGATGCAAAAAAGAAGAGAGATGAGGACAACTAAAGAAGATGTGACTTCCAAAGTGGAATATATAGAGCTATGCAAGACTGTACGAAAAAATATCACTGAAGACGTAAGGAAATTCAACTGTGAACTAGTAAGGAAAGCAATTGAAAACAACCAAAGCCTAAAGATAGCAAAGGGACATCTCAGTAAGGGGAAAAAACAGATTATGGCACTGAGAAAAGAAGATGGTTCTGTAAGAAGAAATAGAGGCGAAATTTTGACAAGAGTGAAAGATTTCTACTCCAAATTATATGAAAGGGATGATACATGTACTCCAAACATCATGAAAGGTACCAGAGTTCTTCCAGTCCTCCCAGCAGAAGTTGCTCATGCAATCAAGAACATGAAGCGGGGGAAAGCTTCAGGAGAAGATGGAATTACTATAGACATCATACAAGAAGCAAGTGGAGAAATTGAAACAGTACTCGCCCAAATTTTCACTCGATGCCTTAATGAAGGGAAGATTCCTGAGGATTGGAACAATGCTACAATGATCCTACTACATAAAAAAGGTGACATTGAGGATCTCAGGAACTACAGACCTATCAGCCTCCTATCAGTGGTTTATAAAATCTTCACTAAAGTTCTTTCACACCACTTGAAGGTAACACTGGACATGGCTCAACCGAGAGAACAAGCTGGATTCAGGAGTGGCTACAGCACAATAGATCATATCCACGTACTGAGAGAACTAATTGAAAGAGCGAGGGAATATGAACTTCCATTGTGCATGGCTTTTATCGATTATGAAAAAGCCTTTGATTCGGTGAAACCATCAGCAGTTACCACGGCTCTGAAATCCTGCGGTATTGAAGATGCATACATTAATATTATTAATAACATCTATGAAAATGCAAGTGCAAAGATTCGGCTGTTTGAAAATACAACACACATAAAAATTGGAAAGGGAGTGAGACAAGGTGACACCATATCTCCGAAGCTCTTTAATGCCACATTGGAAAATGTCTTTCAATCACTGAACTGGGAAAACAAAGGGATAAAGATTAATGGAGATTATCTAACCCACCTTCGTTTTGCTGATGACGTAGTCATTTTTGCAACTACCCCATCAGAGCTGCAGAGTATGATCCAGGAACTTGCTGACAAGAGTAAAGAAGTGGGATTGAAAATGAACTTTCAGAAGACAAAAGTGATGTTCAATGCTTTTACAAGAAATTAAGATTTATCGATTGATGGAGAACAACTGGAGATAACAGATACGTATGTTTATCTTGGACAGCAGATATCAAGTGAGGGTCACATTGATGAAGAAATTAATCGGCGTACAAAACTTGCTTGGAGAGCTTTTGGAAGAAACAGCATAATTTTCAAGAGCAATATGCCATTATGTCTTAAAAGAAAAGTGTTTGATCAATGCATCCTTCCAGTGCTTACGTATGGTGCAGAGACGTGGACCTTAACTAAAAGAGACATACAAAGGCTGCAGACAACTCAAAGCAGCATGGAGAGGTGCATGCTTGGTATACCCAGGAGAGATAAGAAGAGGAACTCGTGGATCCGAAAAATGAAGAGAGTGGAAGACATCATGATCAGAGTTAAATCCCTGAAATGGCAATGGGCTGGACATACTGCCAGAAGGACAGACCATAGATGGACAGCCGAAATTTTAGATTGGATTCCAAGGGACAGGAAAAGACCCAGAAAAAGACCACATGGGAGATGGGTGGATGAAATTCGTAAATATGCGGGAGTGACATGGAGTAGACTGGCACAAGACAGACCGTTGTGGAGGAAACTTGGGGAGACCTTCGTCCAGCAGTGGATTGATAATGGTTGACAATGATGATGATGATGATATATATATATATATATATGGGATGTAAGGTCAGGTGATGCGTAACATCACAGCCTCTCCTTGACAAATGTCAACCCCGCCTTCTCGTGGTGCATCCTGTTCCCACTAAAGGGGCTCTGACGACCGCCAATAGCGGTATAACTATACCATCAGGATTAGAGGAAATGCCATCCCACACTCACCAACCCGCTTGGCCAGCGTGGTGAGTTATGGCCAAACCCCTCCAAAATGACTCCACAACTTAAATCTTGGCCCTCAGTCTCCGGCAGCTGGAATGTACCTGGCCAAGGCAGCGGCCAGTGCGACACGAAGGCAGAGGGTGCTAAGAATCCCCGGAGGACCGGACTAGGCTGCCATCTGATGCTGACCTTGGCAACGTACAATGGACGCTCCCTATCTTCTGATTCAAGGCTTCTTGAATTGGAAGAGGAACTA
Organism: Macrothele yani; assembly: GCA_039090855.1. Classification (NCBI taxonomy): domain Eukaryota; kingdom Metazoa; phylum Arthropoda; class Arachnida; order Araneae; family Macrothelidae; genus Macrothele; species Macrothele yani. The sequence continues at coordinate 2,209,057 of CM077029.1, forward strand.
CAAAGGATCAAGTGGGACATCGTGGGGCTAAGTGAGGTAAGGAGAAAAGGAGAAGATCTCATCGAACTGAAAAGTGGACATCTCTTCTACTATCGTGGGACAGATACTGGCAGAACTAGTGGTGTTGGATTTATAATAAACAAGAAACTGAAGGATAAAGTGGTAGAAGTTGAAAGTTCCTCTGACAGAGCTGCACGACTCGTTATCCAACTATCGAGAAGATACCAGGCTCAGATTATTCAAACATATGCACCCACCACAAGTCATCCGGAAGAAGAAATTGAAGAATTTTATGAGGAAATTTGTCATCTAAATAATAAAGGTAAGCAGCACTTGAAAATAATTATGGGAGATTTCAATGCAAAAATAAAGCAACAGCAACAGAATGAAACTTCAGTAGGTAAATTCGGTCATGGCAACAGAAACCAGCGTGGAAATACTCTCGTTGAGTTTGCAGAGGCAGAAGGGTTTTTCATCTTGAACTCCTTCTTCAAGAAAAAGCCACACAGGAAATGGACATGGAGACATCCAAATGGGACAAGTGAAATTGATTTTATTATGTGTAACAAAAAATTCGTCATAGAAGACTGCAGTGTGCTAAACAAGTTCAACACAGGTAGTGACCATAGATTGGTGAGATGTAAGATGCACCTCAACACTAAACTTGAACGTGGCAAGCTCATAAGACAAACAAAATCTATTGACATAACCAACCTTAAAAAACACCATAATACCTTCAAGTTGGAACTGAAGAACAGGTTCTCTGCTTTAGAAGGCCTAACATCGGAAGAAGTGGACATCTCTGAAGTTAACAGAAAAGTAACCAAAGCTCTTATGGAAACAGCAACAAAATTAGCTGGGTCTAAGAACAAGTTGCATGTAAATAAATTATCAGGAAAAACGAAAATGTTGATGCAAAAAAGAAGAGAGATGAGGACAACTAAAGAAGATGTGACTTCCAAAGTGGAATATATAGAGCTATGCAAGACAGTACGAAAAAGTATCACTGAAGACGTAAGAAAATTCAACTGTGAACTAGTGAGGAAAGCAATTGAAAACAACCAAAGTCTAAAGATAGCAAAGGGACATCTCAGTAAGGGAAGAAAACAGATTATGGCACTGAGAAAAGAAGATGGTTCTGTAACAAGAAATAGAGGCGAAATTTTGACAAGAGTGAAAGATTTCTACTCCAAATTATATGAAAGGGATGATACATGCACTCCAGACATCATGAAAGATACCAGTACCAGAGTTCCTCCAGTCCTTCCAGCAGAAGTTGCACATGCAATCAAGAACATGAAGCGGGGAAAAGCTCCAGGAGAAGATGGAATTACTGTAGACATCATACAAGAAGCAAGTGGAGAAATCGAAACAGTACTCGCCCAAATTTTCACTCGATGCCTTAATGAAGGAAAGATTCCTGAGGATTGGAACAACGCTATAATGATCCTGCTACATAAGAAAGGTGACATTGAGGATCTCGGAAACTACAGACCTATCAGCCTCCTATCAGTAGTTTATAAAATCTTCACTAAAGTTCTTTCACACCGCTTGAAGGTAACACTGGACATGGCTCAACCGAGAGAACAAGCTGGATTCAGGAGTGGATACAGCACAATAGATCATATCCACGTGCTGAGAGATCTAATTGAAAGAGCGAGGGAATATGAACTTCCATTGTGCATGGCTTTTATCGATTATGAAAAAGCCTTTGATTCGGTGAAACCATCAGCAGTTACAATGGCTCTGAAAACCTGCGGTATTGAAGATGCATACATTAATATTATTAATAATATCTATGAAAATGCAAGTGCAAAGATTAGGCTGTTTGAAAATACAACACACGTAAAAATTGGAAAGGGAGTGAGACAAGGTGACACCATATCTCCGAAGCTCTTTAATGCCACATTGGAGGGTGTTTTTCAGTCGCTGAGCTGGGAAAACAAGGGGATAAAGATTAATGGAGATTATCTAACCCACCTTCGTTTTGCTGATGACATAGTCATTTTTGCAACTACCCCATCAGAGCTGCAGAATATGATCCAGGAACTTGCTGACAAGAGTAAAGAAGTGGGATTAAAAATGAACTTTCAGAAGACAAAAGTGATGTTCAATGCTTTTACAAGAAATGAAGATTTATCGATTGATGGAGAAAAGCTGGAGATAACAGACACGTACGTTTATCTTGGACAGCAGATATCAAGTGAGGGTCACACTGATGAAGAAATTAATCGGCGTACAAAACTTGCCTGGAGAGCTTTTGGAAGAAACAGCATAATTTTCAAGAGCAATATGCCATTATGTCTTAAAAGAAAAGTGTTTGATCAATGCATCCTTCCAGTGCTTACGTATGGTGCAGAGACGTGGACCTTAACTAAAAGAGACATACAAAGGCTGCAGACAACTCAAAGAAGCATGGAGAGGTGCATACTTGGTGTAACTAGGAGAGATAAGAAGAAGAACTCGTGGATCCGAAAAATGACAAGAGTGGAAGACATCATGATCAGAGTTAAATCCCTGAAATGGCAATGGGCTGGACATACTGCCAGAAGGACAGATCATCGATGGACAGCCGAAATTTTAGATTGGATTCCAAGGGACAGGAAAAGACCCAGAAGAAGACCACATGGGAGATGGGTGGATGAAATTCGAAAGTATGCAGGGGTGACATGGAGGAGACTGGCACAAGACAGACCGTTGTGGAGGAAACTTGGGGAGACCTTCGTCCAGCAGTGGATTGATAATGGTTGACAATGATGATGATGATATATATATAAGTAAAAGAATATTAACATACAAGCAATCTACCCACATAAACAAACAAATAGAGCCAATAACCTTCAGATAAAAAAAAAAAAACTTAAGTGAATAACAAAATCACGAAACAATGTTAAGAAAATATATATAAAAACGTTTACTCAGAACCCCTGGATCACTCTTCAGGGAAAGTCATCCAGAGGCCCTGAGCACAGGTTTCATGAGAATGCAAAAATCTCAAAAAAGCAATAATGGATATCCAATTTGAAGTTTTGTGTTGTAAATTTTGATGCATTCTGTCTTCCCTACCTGAACTATAGAAAATACAAAAGAGTCACTAGAATTAAAATTGAACTAAAAAATGAACTATAAAACACCTTACCAAAACAATAATGTTACATGTACTGTTGTATAAACGAAAAAGGAACATCAAAACGAAAACTGAGTCAAAATTCTCTCCCTATATTTTGCTTTTCACTTAAAAAAAAAAAAAAAAAAAAAAATCTGAAGTGAAGGTTTTTGGCCCTATTTGTTTGTTTATGAGGGTAATTGCTTGTATGTTAATATTCTTTTACTTACACTAACTACATCTAATACTTGCAGCATTGCACAGTTTTGTTGTGGTTTATATTATATTACATGAGCGAAAATTTAACTTTCCTATGCTATATACACTGACGGAAAAAAATCCCAACACCACGAAAAAATAGTTGTAGAGGAATGAAATGGCGGCAATACATTTGTATAGGTAACATATTTAATCGATTAAGGTTTCAAGATCACAGCTTACTGTAAGCGCGAGAAGAGCCATTTTAAATGTGAAATGCTGGTACATTAATAACCGGTGTAACCGCCAGAATGTTGAATGCAAGCACGCAAACGTTCATGCATTGTGTCGTACAGATGCTGGATGTCAGTTTGTGGGATGGAGTTCCATGCCTGTTGCACTTGGTCGGTCAATACAGGGACGGTTAATGCTGGTTGGGGGTGATGCTGGAGTTGTCGTCCAATGATGTCCCATATGTGCTCGATTGGTGAAAGATCTGGTTATCTAGCAGGCCTCGGCAACATGTCGACACTCTGTAGAGCATGTTGGGTTACAACAGCGGTATGCGGACGAGCGTTATCCTGTTGGAAAACACCCCTGGAATGCTGTTCATGAATGGCAGCACAACAGGTTGAATCACCAGACCGACGTACAACTGTGCCGTCAGGGTGCGTGGGATAACCACGAGAGTGCTCCTGCTGTCATAGGAAATTGCTCCCCAGACCATAACTCCAGGTGTAGGTCCAGTGTGTCTTGGCCGCAGACAGGTTGGTTGCAGGCGCTCACCTGGCCTCCTCCTAACCAACACACGGCCATCACTAGCACCCAGGCAGAACCGGCTTTCATCAGAAAACACAACAGATCTCCACACCGTCCTCCAATGAGCTCTAGCTTGACACCACTGACGTTGCAAACGGCAGTGGTTTGGAGTAAGTGGAATGCACGCTACAGGGCGTCTGGCTCGGAGCTGTCCTTTAAGTAACCGATTTCTAACAGTTTGTTATGTCATTGTGGTGGCAACTGCAGCTCGAATTGCTGCCGCAGACGCGGTACGATGCGCCACGGCCATACGCCGTGCACGGCGGTCTTCCTTCTCAGTAGTGCTACGTGGCCGGCCGGAACCCGGTCTTTTGAGGCAGTACCTTCCCTTGACCACCGCTGTCAACAATCATGCACAGCGGCTACATTCCTGCCAAGTCGTTCTGCAATATTGTGGAAAGAAAATCCACCTTCTCGTAGCCCTATTACACGACCTCGTTCAAACTCCGTGAGCTGTTGATAATGGCTTCTTCGTCTTCTTAAAGGCATTCTTGACTAACATCAACACCCTACGTTGAATCTCAATGATAACTAACGCTCACGAACATTACAGCGCGTATTTACGGCAAACCTGGCTTGCATGTTCCGAGGGGCGCTACTAGCGCGACAAGTATGCGCCAAGCGCGAAATTTACGTAGACGTCATCTTACAAATGTACTCTCACCGCCTACCAACTATCGTTTATCTAACACAACCCCTTCTTGGTGTTGGGATTTTTTTCCGTCAGTGTATATATATAGCACACGTAGGTCTATTTAAAATGTATATATATATATATATATCTTTACATAAATGGCTGGTTGTTACCATGGCAGGGTGTCCCCAGAATTATCGCACCTGATTTCCCTGACCAAATATATAAGAAATCCCTGACCTTACACAAATAGATTTATTTGATTCTTCAGGAAGATGAAGCTTTGACGTCTGTAAGTTCTGTTTTACACGTTCTGTAAAGTGGATACAGTTTATGGTGGTGCATTAACTTATTCAATTAAAATATAAATTGGTTAAAAGTCCTAAAAATGTTACTCACAGAAGTACGTGTTCAGTCCGACGTCAGTAGTTATTGAGAGTTTCTTTGTCCAAAGTTGTATCTTGCTTCAATATGGTCAGTTGTTAGCTCGAGAGCCATTTCGTCATAAGTTGTACCCTACTTCGGTTATGTCCAGATGTTAGGGTTAACTCCGTTCTGGCTGTGTCGACATCATATTGAATGGGGAAAGGTTTCCAGATAATAATTAAAGATTATTGAGTTAAGAGTTACTATTTACATACCACTTGAAGTTTCACGTTGTACTTGGCCATTAGGGCTATCTCGTAGAATTGCTGAGGAAGTCTTCAAGTTAGGTCAGGTTCCTAAAAAATTTAAAAGCTTTAAAAGATTCCAGTTAAAATCATTATATACACCACCTCATACCGTCCACAGTCTCAATCGCCGGACGCACATTTCACCTAGGCTCTACCCTGGCGTTTTCAACGGAGACTTCACACCCTGTGTCGAAGTCTGCTATCTGAAAGTCTCGTGTCCACAGTACGCATGTTCTTCATGTAACCCATTGCCAATGCCATCTAGTGTCAGGTCACATCAACTTTATCTTGATCTATGCCATTCTCACCCTTCCTTTTTCTCTTCCTCTCTCTCCTCTCCCTATTCAATTTCTTCTCAGTTTCAATCAGGCTCATCCAAGCATACAAAAGGTCGTATCAACTGTTATTATTGCAGTTAAATGGTTTGGTCTTATTTATTAATACTGCTCCTGCTACTTGTATTGTTCTCATATTATTCTGTTGGTTTAATATTGCAATTCCTTCCCAATAGGGTATACATTGATTATCCAGACAGAGGTCAATAAGTGCTGTTTTATTCTCTCTTCTGCTCCAGTTTACTCTTAACTCAAGAATAATTATTATCTGGAAACCTTTACCCATTCAATATGATGTCGACACAGCCAGAACGGGGTTAACCCTAACATCTGGACATACCCGAAGTAGGGTACAACTTATGACGAAATGGCTCTTGAGCTAACCCTAACAACTGACCATACTGAAGCAAGATACAACTTTGGACAAAGAAACTCTCAATAACTACTGACGTCGGACTGAACATGCACTTCCGTGAGTAACATTTTTTGGACTTTTAACCGATTTATAATTTAATTGAATAAGTTAATGCACCACCACAGACTGTATCCACTTTACAGAACGTGTAAAACAGAACTTACAGACGTCAAAGCGTCTTCCTGAAGAACCTTGTGGTCATGTAATGGTATGTGAACTTTATTCTAGAATCACATGAGATATAAAGGTATTTATTTGAGTTTTTCAACATATGTGCCATGATAATAAATAAAATTGAATTGGATAATTGAGAAACTTATATTATTTAAAAGTGTTTCCGTTTGACGTATAAAGTTTCCCAAATAACCGATTAATTTAATTTTTTTTTTTCTTTTAATCGACCTATACCTTTTCCATAGCCGTCCAACTCACACCTTTTTAATTTTACTCTTTTTTTCATGGTTTTACATTTATTGAAGAAACACTCAAACAAACCCATACACAATATTCAGAACAGTTACTATAAAAATAGTGCAGTAGGAACACAGTCACTGTTTTTATATTACACACCACTTTTCTTCTTTTCCCAATCTGAAATCTTTGCCTGCAATGCTGCTTCTTCCAACTCTAGTTTCTTCCGTACTCTTTGTCTTTTTTCCTTCAATTCCTTTATTTCATGAGTCAACATGAATCTTGACTCATCAGTCCAGGCAACATTTCCCCACATGTCTAGGGTTCAGTGGCGATGTTCCCGCGCCCATGCTAATCTTTGCCCACTGTGATGTGCGGTCAGCAGCGGTATCCTCGTGGGACGATGGCTTTTGTACCCCATAGAGAGGAGATGGTTCTGGATGGTGTGGCTGCTTACACGTTTTTGTGCACCAGCGTTAAATTGCCGAGTGATTTCTTGCACTGTGGCCTGTCTATCCGCTGTTACAATGCGAGCTAGCCGACAATGACCCCGCTCATCCACATGCTGTTGTCCAAGGCAGTTGGCCCTTGCAGGCATGGTTTTACTGGATTCGATGTACTCACGGTGCACCCGTGACACAGTGGCTCCTGAAAATCCCAGTGCCTGCACGACTTCCAAGATGGAGTGGCCCATTCGTCGGGCCCCGACAATTTGCCCAAGATCAAATATGTTTAGTTTCTTCGTCTTACCCATACTGCGTCCGACTCTTACCGATTCCCGTTACATCACTCCTTATTATTCCGGATCGCTGCATATGTCACGACGTTTCCATTTAAAGTGCCGCTGACAGCGCCACATGTCTCTAATTCAATTGCTCTTCAGTGTATATCCAATGTTTAAAATGGTATTCCCCTGACCATGACTGTTCCAGGGATCATAGCATACTTCTGGAAAATTTTAGGTTGGAATTTTAGGAATTTTAGGAATTTTTAGAAAAATTTTAGGAAAATTTTAGGAGTGTATTTCAATAAAAACTAGATGTATATTTGTATACATCTAGTAAAACAACTTTGTATACATTGTAAAGAGTTTGCTTCACACCCTTCAACCATATATACTGATAGACTGCGCATGACATCAAAATTTCTGGCTCCAACATAAAATCACATGACAACAGTCAAAAAGATGGGTTACACCTGCTGTGCTTATGGTTGCTCTGAGCGATATAGTAAAGAAAGTTCTATGATTTTTCATGGGTAAGAAACGAATTAAATACCTAAGTCAATAAAGTTCAATTACTTAACCAGAAACTTGCAGCTATTGATATAAAAATATAGTAACTTAAGAAAAAAATGGAATGCAGGTTCCAAATTCTTCGCAAATGTTCATCACATTATAAATCACAAAATGTAAACAACCTGTTCATGCATGTATATAGCTCATAAGTAAACTTACCTGAAGAGTTTTCATTATATATGAGGCGCATTCACATAATACACCGAAAACACTGAAGTTCTGCAATGTAAATTAGTAATCATAACAGCATTTTTACACGAAATTTGGAGTCTGATGATGACGTGCCCAATGTTTGAGCCATGGCGGCTTTGATGCAGCTATTGCCAATGCGCAGTCCATTAGTATATATGGTCGAAGTTCACACCCAAATTTTTTGCATAACGTCTAATGTCTAAAGTTTAAGTATGATTTACTTCTAATGTTCAGTTCTTATCTTTTCACGTGTTATTATCATATTCAAGTATATTTACCACATTCAAGTTTCACTTTGAACATTAATATGCTGTTTAACCAGAAGCAATTCACGATTTTCACAGAAAGTTTTCAGGTTTCACATTAAATTATAATATCCTAAAAAGGTAATTGAAAACCAAGAACTATGTACAATTGTTCACTGAATTACTTTTTTCATATTATTGTTTTAACCTTTTCCTGATACGCCTATCTTTTTCTGCTTCCACCACAACTAATTTACTTTGTTTTCTTTATTTCAGCTGAACCTTGTATGATCAAGTTAGAGGCAACTGCTATTTCAACAGTATTTTGTTTTTCTACAGCTTTTCGCATTCTTTCTGTTCCCTCTTGAATTACTGCTAGGGAGGCTTCTTTATCTTTTTTAAGCCTATTTATTTCTGCATCATTTTCTTTTATTTTGTCATCAAACTCAGCTTTTCTTTTTTCTCTAGCTGCTTTTCCTTATTTTCCCTCTCTTTCTGCTTCCTTTCTTTTACCTTTTTTGATTGTTCTTCCTTCAGCTTATCAACATACTCTTTATAAAATTTATGTGAATCACGAACACTAATTAAAAATAAAGTTGGAATTAGAACTGCTTCAAGAAAATATAAAAAAGTAAATTGTTTCCCGCAAGGAAAGAAATTACAAGAAGTATAATAATAATATTTAACAAATTTATTGTTATGGGAATTTCTTGTTATGGGAACTTTTTTCTTTATGATGCACTTTTACTTGTGAAAAGCCACTATTAGAAATATTGAAAATTTCTGAACACAATATACACTTAGCAGAAAATATTGTTTCAGTTGCAGAACACCATTCTTTCAACTTCACTCCGTCCAATTCTTTGGCGAGCCACGCATCTTGAAATTTCGTTTTGGATTTAGGCATCTTAAACACTTGTATTACTAACCAGAAAATGAAAGGGAAGTACAAAAACACGTTCCAATATTGCAAAACCAGACAACTTCCCGAAATTTGGCTGCGAGGATGTCAGAAGATATGAAAAAAAAAAAAAAAAAAAAAGCAGGTCACCACTAGAGAACTGAACCTGCACAGAGAACACCATAAAAGACGTAAAACCAGAAACTATCATACGCATCTCACGCAAGTTCAGTCAAAGCGAGTCGGAGCCGAGATATATTGCGCATCGAAGGTCGCTGTCGCCGACGCATGATCGAAGGTCAATGATCACGTGCTCTACTGCCTGCCAAGATAACTCAGCTACCATCCCATCGTCATTACCGGAGGTTACGGAAGAAGACCACATGTTTCCTCTTTGCTTCCACCCACCTGCGGTTTACAATAACAAAACATCAGCAGAAAGAGGAGGTTCCACAAGGCATGTACAAAAATAAAGTACGATCTTCTGCGTGCCACGGAGTTCGTCTGCAAAGCGCAAACCAGGGGTGAAAATGACCCCTCCCCTTTTCCCTTAGATCTCTTGTTACTCTCGAAAACTGTTCGAAGGCAAAAAAATGGAACGCCCGCCCCGAAGCAAGTGCATCTCGATGGCGTCATTTTTCCCTCCCTTCAGCAGCACAGCATATAAGGCTGTGTTTCTACAATAACAGGTCTTTTTACCTTACCGTAATGGTAAATTTATTGGCGTTAATAACGGTTGTTTTTAATAAAAATAAGCTTACGAAAATTTTAGGATGAATAGCAAATTTTAGGTCTAATTTTAGGAATTTAAGGAGGGTCACAAAATATTAGGAATTTTAGGAATTTTAGGACGAATGCGATCCCTGCTGTTCAGACTTCTTTCACTATTATGGTTCTTAGGCTTTTTGACTTCTGTATACTTCTAATTTACCTTATATTATGCTAAATTGTAGGACTTGCTGCATTGTGTTTACCTCGACTCTTAGCTTCATTTGTTTTTTGGTGTTTTTACTGCATTGGAGGATTTTTTTTTTTTGCAACATGTTAGTAGTCTAACACAGAATTACTGTTTCACACGTTATATAGTTCATGAATAGACTGGGTTACCCCTAAACGATGACGGCAAATGGTAGGAAACATTAAAGGTAAATTTTGTTAATAATATAATCCTCTGAGATTCAGAAGGTAAGAAATTTTTATACTACTTACGATGGACTGTTGATATTTCATAATTTTCAGCACTGCTGGATAGTCAGATGTAGTCTTGGGTTGAACAATAAGCGATAGGCCTAATATTTTATGCAAAGTTCGTATTATTTGCTGTTGTATGAATGAAATGCCATGCAAAAAAATCTGAACAAATTCATTGAAGTCAAAAGCACATGCAGAAACACCAGACAAAAAACAACAATTGACCTTACAGTAAAAGACTGAAGACCCGTAATGGATAAAATGGCAAACCGATATTCAACTTGTAAAAGCAGTGACCTACATAGTGAACGAAGATTAAAACGAAGATTACCAGTGTGCGAAGTGCAACCGCCATGTCAACAGCAGGTGGGGATGCACAGAGACCTTCTAAGCCACTGACAAAGGATGAAGAAAAGCATATCGAAACTGGTCTGGTTAAAGAACGACCAGGCTTGCCCCACTGTGTTTGTTTCATCCTTTTGTTTTTCGTTTTTAATCTTTGTTTAAAAATGTTCGTTTCGTCCTGCGTAAATAATACGTAGTCTCAGGGTCATGATTTTCATTCACTTCCTCCATATGCCCTAAGCTCTTATATTCATGCATGAAATCCTAGTAAAGAGACAAAAATTCAGGCTCCCTCGCCAGACGATTCCACATGGAATTTAATCTTTGAACAGCTGCTTGTTCAGATTCACCTATGCAATCAGGATCCTCTTTCAAGGGCATTTGTCCCGTATATCTACCAGTTTCATCTCTAGTGGGTGTTTGCAAAAATGCTCTTCACAAATTATTTCTTCTTCACTCTTGATTGCCCCATTACTCTCCATGTAGGTGCTTTCAATTTCCCCAAATTTTTTCATCTCTGAACTCAAATCTTCCATTCCACAGATTAGCCCACAGTGAACACTACTACTTTCATTATTAAAATTGTCAATACTACCACCTTCAACATAGACAAACCCTGAATTTTGCAAAATTAGCTTTGAGTTTGGCAAACATACTTGGCACTGTCTCAAGAGCTCGTAAAAACATTCTGAACCCAGCAGCACATCAATTTTTCCTGGTCTGTTGAATTCAAGATCCGCCAATTTTATATTTTGGGGGAGCCTTGTACTTGAAAGACTAAAATAAACTCCCGGAACAATTTTCATTATTTCTGGAACCAAGAAGGTGTAATGATCTTGTGTAATCATTCATGTTAGAAATAGTTGCTGTAATTTCAGAATTTATATTCATCGATGACCCACTTAAACAGTTAAGCAAAATATTTACTCTTTCTCTTTTTATGTTTAACAAGCACGCCAAATTAGCTCTGCACGGATGAAAGTTTGGAAACTTTCATCCATTCCATGCAGAGCTTTATTGCCTCCATCCAATAAAGCTCTGCACGGATGAAAAATTCCAAGACAATCTCTGATATAAAGTATTGCCGTTGACAATAATATCAGTTTGGAATTGGATAGCATCCCGCTGACAGATGCTTCAGCAAATACACGCTCTTTATTTCTATCGAAATCAAAACATTTCGTCTCTGTGTTCAACTCTGAACTGTCAACAAAATTCATCTCTCTTTTCGCAACAGGAGGAGAGGAGTTACTTTTAGAACACAGCGACCCACTGGCTGCACTTGACCTTGAACTTTCTCTGGGTCTATGAATCAAGGTATGGTGCCTTTTCAAGCACGTGTGCCTTGAGTTGCACATTCTCGCTGAATGCGAACTATTAGCCAAGCAGTTAAAACATAGCTTATGTTGTTTCACATAGCCAAAGCGATCGCTCACTGATAATAATTGAAACTGTTCACACTTGTACACACATTATGATCACTGTTACACATTATACATTTGGCATGATTAGTGTTTTTAAGGCTAGCAATCATAGATGTCACCCTTTGAGTCGGCTGATAGTTACGTTTCACAATGCCTGTTGTTTTAGAAGCCTGTAAAGAACGAGCATGTTTTTTTAAAAAGGGAATTAATTCGAATAGCTTAGGCATATCCTGTTTTTTGGATTCTCGTTACCAATATAGCTTGGTGAAAGAATCTAATTTTTGCAATAACATATAGGCCAATATTGTCTCTGAAAACAATTCAATTTTCTGCCCTAAAATTTCCAACGATCTGATGCACTCATTTGCCATATCGACCAAATTTAAAATAGTGGCTGACTATTCACTTTGAATAGAAGGGATACACATGAATCGTTTGAAATGAGCAAACACTTGTTCTCGATTATTTGAATATCGCTCTTCCAACAGATCCCAGGCTATTTGACAATTACTATCACAAATGGCAATGGATAGAATAATTCTAGCCGCATCCGCATGGAGCGACAATTTCTGTGATTCTGATAGGTTACTATTATTATACACACTTGCTTTAAAAAGATTTTTGAAGGAAAACCAGTCCTGTATGTTTCCGTTAAAAGACAGAAGATTTAACTTCGGCAGTCGTACACCTTCAAACCCACTGGTTTCTGTTTTTGAAAAACTAGTATGAGAATTAGAGCTACTATTTAATTTTTATTTCTCTCTATTCACTGATACCCACACTTCATCAATGCTATCTTGAATTGATTGTTGTTCTTTGATATATTGGGTATATAAGTAAGTTTTGAGGGATTTGAGGTGAACAAAACACGTTGTTGGAGAACAGAAACAATATTTTAATATTAATCGAAGTATGCTCCCTCTGAAGCTACAACTTTGCCCTATCTTTTGGGCAGTGAACGTATGCCCCAAAGGAAGAATTCCGGTTCCTTGGAAGAGATCCAGTTGTTCAGCCAATTTTTGATGTCTTCATAAGAACTAAACCGTTCTCCATAAAGCGCTGAATGCATCGACCAGAACAAATGGTAATCCGATGGCGCAATATCTGGCGAATATGGCGGGTGGGATAGAACTTCCAGTCGGATCCTTCTAAGTACTTTTTAACAGGTTGAGAAACGTGTGGTCTTGCGTTGCCATGCTGTAAGATGACTTTGTTGTGTCTATTCTACCATTCTGGCCATTTTTGCGTGAGAGTTCATTTTAAACGCATTAATTGGGTTCGATACCGATCACCAGTAATAGTTCCTGACGGTTTCAGCAGTTCATAGTGGATCACACCCTTCCGATCCCACCAGATACACAGCATTACCTTTGAACCATGGATATTGCATTTTGGCATTGAAGGACCTGGTTCACTTGGCTTCACCCATGCTTTCTGCCGTTTAGGGTTATCGTACCATATCCATTTCTTGTCGGCAGTAATATAATACGATGCAAAAAATCCTTTCTTTTTTGCCTTTGAAGCAGCAATTTGCAAATGGTTTTTCGACGTTCAAGGTCTCTTTCCTGCAAAGCATGTGGAACCCAATTCCCTTCTTCTTGCACCATTCCCATGGCAGCTTAATGTTGTGAAATTCATGGTTGACAAACATTTAATGCTGCTGCAAGTTCTTTTTGGGTCTGGCACGGATCCTCGTCGAGTAAAGCTTCCAATTCGGCATCAGCAATTTTTTTGGGTGGTCCAGAACGTTCTTTATCACTGACATCGAAATTGTTCCTTTTGAATCGTCTAAACCAATAATCACATGTTTTTATGGATGGGGAATGTTCAACATAGATTTCTGACATTAAATAGCTGTTGGCAGCACTTTTCTTGACAATAAAGTAATTCACTAACACTTCCCGCAAATGCTGTTTTGTCGGGATGAAAGTTGCCATTTTCCATCGAGTAAAACAAATACGTCTTCGCACCTCAATTAAACATTGTATACTGACTCTGACAGCTGGCGTCTCGTACTGCGATATCGCAGTGTTGCCACCTTAAAATACATGCGAGCAGTAATAAGTACGACACCGAACGGAAATCCCTCAAAACTTATTTATATACCCAATATTTATCCAACTCCTCTTCCCAACAGGGAGCATAAATATTGTCAAATATTTCACCAAGTTCATCCCCAACCTTCCGACACCTTTTCTCAAAAAGCTCTAATCGAATAACATCGTGATCGTTTTCTCAATCTCACTTGACAGTTTAGTGATGGTACTTTTAAGTACATTTTTCTTGGTCAATAACCTATCCATCGTTACTTGTAGAATAAAAATTCATAAACTGAAACAACTCACCAGTTTTTGGGACATAATTATTCCACAACCGATGTATCCGTTAAAAAGCTCAAGTTATTCACAGCGAACGAAGCCATTCTTAAAAACAGAACCGAAACTTAAACACTGTCTTCTATCTTGAACATAGCACGAATCTCTAGGTCGCTGGCTCGATTTTCTGGTTCGCAAGGAACAAAATGCAGAATGATGCAAAGGAACAGTAAGTCACTTAGGTCAACACTCACACTTAAATGGACTGTAGGAATTTATTATAATTACACTGATGAGACACTGATGATGGGCGAACACTCTGTTTGCTATGAGGATGAACACTCTGGTCACCATGAGATACACACAACACACTCCGAACCTTAGATATCTCAACACACACAAGCATAAGCACAGCACTGACTGATAAGTACAAAATTAGTGCATGCAGCGCCCCCTTGAGAGTCATTTCAAAATCTGCTGTAGGGCTTTAACAATCAGCGTGTGTCTTACCCCCTCCCCCGTAAGTAATGCATCTCCTCAGCACACAAACGACTCCTATGTCTTTTCTGTAGAACCCAGGTTTCACTGCCGTACATCAGAGTAGAAAAAATTACACTTCATACACATCCATTCGGGACCTCCTTGAGAACCCACCATTCCTGTGAAATCCTCCTAAGGCAGCTATGACTTTCAATGAAGAATTCACTTGCCTATTAATTTTGCCATCTAATTTATTCTCTCTGTCAAACATACTTCCAAAATAAACAAACTCATTCGCCTGGCCAATCTTTGTGCCATTAAGGCTTATCTTGCATTCAGTATGAACATTTTTCACTAAAAAACCATAACTTTGGTTTTCCCCTTATTTACATTCAGTTTGAATTTGAGAGGTGCCAGCTAGCTCTGTGTGACATTGGCAAAAAGAATCCAACTCACTGGGTTTTGTTCCAGAATCCTTAGGTTGAATGACCAACTAAAACCGTCAGCTGAGGGCTAATCCCCCACAATGACGTACCGTATATACTCGTGTATAGGTCAACCCCCCCCCGATTTTTATCTGAATATTTGCAGTTTTTGTATATCCCGTGTATAAGTTGACCCTTGACCCCCCCACCCGATTTTTATGTGAATATCTGCAGTTTTTGTATACCAACCTATTTCGTGTATAAATTAAAAAAAAAAAAAAAAAAAAAATATTTTCCGAGGATGCGCCCGCATGCAGAAATGTGAACCTACTATTTATTGTTGTAGCTGGCTCTCGCAATGTTGCTTGCAGCAGTTTCCCGCAAAATGTGGGTGGAATTGAGGCACAATTCTGGGAAGATGATAGGGCTCACCACCCTGGTTAGAGAGTTTATAGGGGAAGGTTACACACTTTCAGACGTGCCAACCTTCAAAATCTAAAAATCAGGAGATTTTTTACAGCTCATAAAATCACGAGTGCTATTTTTATCGACATTTTTCAGATGCAGGAGCAATTTTCCAGAAGTAGTATTATTGGTACATAGCATTATTGTTTAAAAAGTTATTCTAAATGCAGACTGTATGTTTATATGCAAAATAAAAAGCATAGTGAAAATAGTTGTCAACCAGATACAATTAATAACATTAATAATTAATACAAGATATGTACTTAATTTTTGACACATTATTTAATCATAATTAATCTTTATCCTTATTTAGTGAATGTACAGTAGCCAATTTAGCTCTCTTTAACAAAGATCTACTAAAGTTTTGTTCAAAGCATTTTTCTTTCATTCTGGACTTAACTGTCAGCAGTTTTTCCAGTGTTGGAATAGAGAGAGACAGAGGTATCTGTCAAAACAAATGTGGAAGTGTCAAGCTTTCTTCTTGGTTGGAGGTTTAACGACCACAGTGAGCACCTTAATGGGCTATAAGCAGTTGCCCATCCCTAATTTAGGGCCACTGGTTTCAGGAAAGGGAGAGAGCCAGTGCCGTAAGACAAATACATCAAACTTGCCAACTTTGGAAAATGTGCATCAGCAAAACTTTTGCGCGAATGACATTTACCACAAAACAAAACATAATTATATTAATAAATATGCAATAAAAATCTCTGCATATGCCATAATAACTAAACTAATATTATCTGTGTTTAAAATATTAATTTAAAAACCATAAAATAAAATCTTAATTTTGTTCAATGTTAGCCTTGCAAACCTGTGGTGTTTCAATACTAAACTAAAATTTTCATTTGCTGATATCTTTGTTTCCCTTCCCATTTCTTTATTATCGTTTTTTTTTAATGCCCTTGGACAATTTTATCCATCATGAATGCATGACAGATTTCACTATTTTAGACAAAACATGAACAGTGTAACTTTGAAAATATAAATACTTTTGAACACCATGCATCACAAATTTTTCAGCTTCATCACTTTCGTTTTCTGACCCCCCCGTTATCAAACTGAAATGCAAAACTTTTGGGGGGGGGGATATTTAAGAATACAGGATACAGTTCTGATTATCGTTGGGGAAAAAAATTACAGTTACGGGGAAATCTTTGCTACGTCCGATTTCCGTTTTCGGACATTTTCCCTACATTTTCAAGTTGAAATACAAATATTTATGAAATAAAATGATATTTAATAACAATACTAGGCAGAGGAAACATCACGTGAAAAATAAAATTACGATTACGGGAGAAATCTTCACTGCATCTAACTTCCGTTTCCGAAAGTTTTGAAAGACGAAATTTCCTCTTTCAAAAGTTTAGAAAGTTTCAGGCGGAAAACATCCTCCACCACTAATTGCTCCAAAATTTCTATTCAGTTATGCATCGATCTCGTGGATAACCGAAATTATGACAGAAAAGGAGAAATTCCTCGAAGCCGTCACACTCTCATGCCTAAAGATTACAGCGAAATTTTTTTGCCCTCGAATTTACGTTTTCGGAAAATTTTCCTCCATTTTCAAACTGAAATACAAATATTTGCGGAATAAAATGATATATAACAACAATGCTGGACAGAGGCATTATCACAGGGAAAAGAAATTACGATTACGGAAAAGATCTTTATTTTGTTTACTTCCGTCTCTGAAATACCGTCCTGATGCGTATTTTACGAATTGGTAAAATTCTTCGATGAGTAGTTTTACGCTCCGAGAAAAACTCACGATGCGTATTTTTACACGTTGAGAAAAATTCTCAATGTATATTTTTACATGCCCAGAAAAATTCCCGATGCGTATTTTACGCGCCGCGAAAAATTCCAGATGCGTATTTTTACGCGTTGGTAAAATTTCGATGCGCACTAGACGCGTAATTAGACTACTCATTTTTTTCAAGGTGGACACCGAGATGAACAACAGTCGGATAGCATTAATGAATTGGGAAACTGAGTATTCGCCAAACTGCCTCGTTGCTGCTGATGCATCTTCCCAATTGAAAACTCTCAACTTCATCAACAGTTGCTGTTCGTTGTTCAAGCCCAAAAACAGCTTGATCACTTCCTTTTTTTACATACTTGCAGATGTACCTGATGGTTTTGACAGTCTGGCAAATTCAACATTTATGTGCTCCTGGAACATTTCGGACAACAGTGGAGAGTGTGGAACCACCAATCTGTTGTCTATGTCCATCTCCTGGTAGGTTTGGCCAATGTGCATTTTGATTTTTGTTGAGAATCCACCATCTCCAGGCTTTCTTCTCCTGTACAAAGGATATCCATCTTGGCCTGTTTGAGTTTCCTGGTGCAGTTCCCGTGGATACTTCGTGGAGCATTTGTCATCCACCATGCAAGGAGCTTTCATGTTGAGTACACTACATGGGCTGTGGAGCATGTTTTTTGTAATAACTTCAAACAGCAAAGGGTCTTGTAGGGGATCTGGAAATTCTGCTGATATTACCGTGCCAATTTCAGTAGGTAGGTCAGATTTTTCTCGTAGCCAGATGAGGATGTGAGCATGCGGAAGGCCTCTATCCCATCCGATGCAGTGTACAGCGAACAGCGCGTGCAGCGATCATTTGAGGGGATCCTTGATTAAGATGTTCTGTAATTTGCTGCACTGTTGCTTTTCTGTTGTATGTTACCAGTCTGGACACTCTCCGTTCCGTCCGAGGAGTCACTAGTCGATGACGACCACACATTGCACGTAGAGACCCAGATTTTTGGCTGACAGTCTAGTCTTTAAACACTTTAACAACAGCTGCTCTGGAACACTTCACGAATGCGGCGGTTTCGGTGATACTCGCTCCATGGTTCCGAGCTCCTACTATCATCCCATGTTGAAAGTCCGTCAAATCGCATTTTTTACCCATCTCGTCACCAAAAATCACTTCTACTACTGTCCCAAGCACTAAGGTTTCCCTTTTATATTAGCCTCTCCTCTGGCGGCAACAGCGTGCATCCATAGCTCATTTGCTTAAAACTGTTAGGTGGTCATAATAAAGTGGCCACTCAGTGTATGTAGATGAACTGGAGGTAATCAGGGGCAAATGCCTGGGCTACATGCAAACATAACTATGGCTGATCCTGTACTTTGGGATAGAATACTAGATTGTTTCCTGGCAGGTGACAGCAAACAATAAATTTATATTACAAATTATAACTATTACTTCCACAAATTAAATGACAATAAACTGACTTTTTTTATCAATATATGGATAATGGAACTTGCCATGGAAACATGATTTTTGTCACATAAAAAGAAATAGCTGGTTCCTAAGATATTGAAATATTTGAGACACAATGCCCTTGAAAATTGTACAGTTTCTTCCATAAGCATCGTTTGGTTGTTATCATTCCCTTCTATCACCCACCCATTTGTGCATCCACTCCAATGTTCCCATCTCTTGGAATAAAAATAATAAAGTTCCATCGTTCAACACTAGGGCAGCACATAAGCATCGACATATCCAACACCTATGCAACCCCCTTCCCACACATCCACTCAGATCTTGCCATCGGTCGGAACAAACATTAATGCAGTTCCATTGTTCACCGCTAGGGGCAGCACATAAGCATCGACATGTCCAACATCTATGCATCGCCCTTCCCACTCATCCACTCCGATGTTGCCATCGCTCGGAATAAAAATATGTTGCCTTCGCTTGGAATAAAACTTCATAAAATCCGTCGTTCACCACTAGGGACAGCACATAAGCACCGGTTGGTTGTTGTCATCCCCTTCTATCACCCACACATTTGTGCATCCACTCCAATGTTGCCATTCTCGGAATAAAAATAAAAAAGTTCCATCGTTCACCTCTAGGGGCAGCACAGAAGAATCGACATGCCCAACACCTATGCATCCCCCTTCCTACCCATGCACTCAGATGTTGCCATCACTTGGAATAACAATTTATAAAGTTCCGTCGTTCACCGCTAGGGGCTGAACATAAGCCTTGTTTGGTTGTTGTCATCCCGTTCTATCACCCACCTATTTGTGCATCCACTCCGATGTTGCCATCTCTCGGAATAAAAATAATAAAGTTCCATCGCTCGGGCCAGCACATAGGCATCGACATGTCCAACACCGCATCCCCCTACCCAATCATCCACTCAGATGTTGCCTTCGCTCGGAATTAAAATATGTTTCCATCGGTCGGAATAAAAATTTATGCAGTTGCATCGTTCACCACTAGGGGCAGCACATAAGCATCATTTCGTTGTTGTTATCACCTTCAATCACCCAGCCATTTGTGCATCCACTCCCATGTTGACATCTCTCGTAATAAAAATAATAAAGTTCCATCGTTCACCGCTAGAGGCAGCACATAAGCATCGACATATCCAACACCTATGCATCCCCCTTCCCACTCATTCACTCCGATGTTGCCATCGCTCAGAATAAAAATATGTTGCCATCGGTCAGAATAAAAATGTATGAAGTTCCGTCGTTTACCGCTAGGGTTAACCACATCCATCGATTGGGTGTTGCCATCCCCTTTCCCACCCACTCTGTTGTTGCATTGTTCGGAATAAAGTTCTTCTACTCGCCGGACAATTATATTAATCCATATAATTGTCGGTGTTCTGAACTGTCGGTGTTTTGAACTGTCGGTGTTTTAAACTGTCGGTGTTTTAAACTGTCGGCGTTTTGAACTGTCGGCGTTTTGAACTGTCGGCGTTTTGAACTGTCGGCGTTTTGAACTGTCGGCGTTTTGAACTGTCGGCGTTTTGAACTGTCGGCGTTTGGAACTGTCGGCGTTTGGAACTGTCGGCGTTTTGAACTGTCGGCGTTTTGAACTGTCGGTGTTTTGATTGTCGGTGTTTTGTACTAGAACCATTAGGGGACAAGGTGTGTGTGTGTTCAATGCTCGAGTAGGCGTGAAGAATGCAATTTCTGACAATGTTCTGGGCAAGTTTAATGATCCTTGTGTAAATGATAATGGTGAAAGGTTAATTGAACTTTGCATTGAGAATGGTTTGTGTGTATCTAATACGTTTTTCAACCACAAGTATAACCACACATATACTTGGGAAAATCGTACTCCTGGTCAAAAGAGTGTGATAGATTTTATTGTTTACGATCAGCATCTGAAACACTCAGTTGTTGACACTCATGTGATGAGAGGTGCAGATGTTAGCTCTGATCATTACTTGGTAGTGTCGTGAGTGAAACTGAATGTTGGTTGGAGGAAAAGGAATAGGAAGAGGCCTAGAGTGGAAAGAATAAAGATTGAAAAGCTTCCTGAAGATCATCAGCATTATTCTAACTTACCCAGAGAATGACTAAAGTAGCTGAAGTCATGTGAGAGGGATGCAGAAAAGAAGTGGAAATGTTTTAAGAACTGTGTTGTTACTGCTGCTGAGGAGGTCTGTGACCGAGTAAATAGGGCACTTCTGAGGAAGGTATTGAATGAATATGGTGTTACTGGGAATCTACTTAATAGTGTAAAAGCCATGTATGCTGGTAGTTGAGCTTGTGTACGAGTGAATGGTGTTTTATCAAAATGGTTTTCTATTGGTGCAGGAGTTAGACAAGGTTGTATAATGTCACCCTGGCTGTTTAATATATTTATGGACGCATGCATGCGTGATGCCAAAATAGATGATAGTGGTTTATGTCTTGGTGATATCCATGTGTGCAGATTGCTGTATGCTGATGACACTGTCCTGTTGGCAGAGAGTAAAAGTGAGTTGCAGAGTATGTTGTCCCGGATGTACGAAGTTTGCATGAAATTCAAACTGAGTATTAATAAGGGAAAAACCAAAGTTATGCTTTTTGAGTGGGGAACTGGTAGTACTGAATATAGCATAAGTCTAAATGGCACCGTGATTGACCAGGTGAATGAGTGTGTGTATTTAGGAAGCATGTTTGACAGAGAGAACAAATTGGATGGTGAAGTTAGTAGGCGAGTGAATTCTTCATTGAAAGTTATAGCTGCCTTGGGAGGTTTTCACAAGAATGATGGGTTCTCAAGGGAGACCCGCATGGCTGTGTAAGAAAGTGTAATTGTTCCTACTCTTATGTATGGCAGTGAAACCTGGGTACTACAGAAAAAACACAGGAGTCATTTGTGTGCTGGAGAAATGTGTTACTTATGGGGGGTTTGCAGCAAGACATGTTTTGATCGTGTGAAGAATGAAGATGTGTTGCAGTTGTGTAATGTGAAGCAAAATGTTGTTAGCAAGGTGGAGACTAATATGCTTTGGTGGTTTGGGCATGCTAAAAGAATGATTGATGAGATGCTTACTAAGAACATTTTTTCAGCCCAAGTGGCAGGAAGGAAAAGCAGAGGAAAGCCAAGGAAGCCATGGGAGGATCAGATTCAGGAGCGTCTGCATGAGAAAAAAATCATGAGTAAGAAGTATAGAAGATCTTGTGTGCGTCGTGTGATAGATGTCAGTGAAGCTCGAATTGTGTGCCAAGATTGCCGTAAGTGGAAGAGTTTGATATGGCAACAGTAAGTAAGTAATCAGATAAAAATTATCTAGTAGTTTGCCTTTTCTTTTGGAGCTAACCTCTGAATCTCAGAGAACAGCTTAGTGATATGTATTTATGTATGTTGAATTTCACACACACTTCATACACCCAGGACAACATACTCTGCAACTCACTTTGCTATCTGCCAACAAGACTGTCATCAGCATAGAGCAATCTGCACACATGCATTTTACCAAGACACAAACCATTATAATCCATTTTGGCATCATGCATGCATGCATGTATCCATAAATATATTAAAAATCCAGGGTGACATTACACAACCTTGCCTGACTCCTGCACCAATAGAAAACCAATTCAATAAAACACCATTCACTGATACACAAGCTCTACTGCCAGTGTACATGGCTTTCACACTATTAAGTAGATTCCCAGTAATTCCATATTTATTCAGTACCTTCCATGGAAGAGTCCTATTTACTTTGTCATAAGCTTTCTCTAAATCTATGAAGGCCGCAAACACTTTTTTACCAACAGGCAGATACTTTTCAATCATCATGCGTAAAGCAAAAAATGTGATTAGTGCAGCCCTTATTAGGCATAAAACCACTCTGTATATCTCACACTTTCTCTGACGCAAGATCGTGTACCTTATCAATAATGACCTTCCCAAACCCTTTTCCTAGCACACTCAGCAAACTGATAACATGATAGTTCTTGCATTCAGTCTGATCACCTTTTCCCTTGTACAAGGGAACAATGATAGCATCTCTCCAATCCTGAGGGACCATTCCTAGCTCCCAACATAACTGGCAAATTTCAGTTATGCAGTCAATCACAGAGTCACCACCATAATTTAGCATCTCAGCAGATATGCCATCTACTCTAGAAGCTTTACCATTCTGAAGAGAGTTTAGAGCTTTACACACCTCTTCTCTTGAGATCCCACCAGTGCTTCCATCTCTCACTATGATATCATCTGCTTCTGCCTCAGAATCATCTTTGCTTTCATGACCTAATAAATCACAGAAATACTCACTCCATCTTTCACTTAGTTCATTGGGCTCCCATATCATTTCTCCAACCCTATTCTTTACACAACCTAGAATTTTATTTCCCCTATTTTCCCTGTCTTATGTACTTCCAGAATGTTTTTCTATCGTTCCAAAAAGCCAAATTGTGCCTTTCCTCCTTTCCCTTCCTATCTTTTGCCTTACTCTGGAGAACCAGCTTTGCTGCCTCATGCTTCTTACAGCGATATTCATCCTCTGAAATTCTGCCTTGCAACATCCCCAAGTATGCTTCCTTCTTTCTCTTTACTGCTTCTTTAATCTCACTGTTCCACCAAGCAACACCTATGAAGTTTCCCACTGTTGCAGTGCCACAGACCTGTTCAGCGGCGGTGACAACACAGATCTTAAAACATGTCCATTTCTAACAAAATGAAATTCATTATTTCAAATACTTTATGTAAACAAAAGTATTTGGACACCTCCATATACACAAATAAACATGCATTTGCAGTACCAGAGGCACACACACACACAGGGGAGGGGGTGTTGGGAGCTGTATGTAAATGGGAGTGTTAGCACATCTGTCAGACTGCACTGAAAGCACCTATGCTGCATGGAGCTTAACTGATGGATTTTGAAAGGGGGCAGGGAGGTTGGTTGCCTTCTGAATAAGAAATCATTGCATAGCATTTTCTCTCTCCTGGAATTCCCAAATTCACTGTCTTTGATGTTCTTCATTAATGGAAAGCAGATGGTGCCACTACACCGAAGCCATACTCTTTACAGGCCACACAAACTGAGTGATCATGCCAAGCGGAACTTCAGAATGTGAAGGCATGCACATCTTTGGCTGCAGGCCTACCCAGCATTGCTGAATAAGCCATGTGGTACATCTGTTTGCACCAGAACAAACCATTGGGATCATATGACGAAGGTTACCATGCTAGGTCAGCTACAAAAAAGACCAACATAACTCCAGGTAATACCAGACTATGACTGCAGTGGTACCTTGCTCACAATTCATGGACAACAGAAAAGTGAAAGAATGTCATATGGATAAATGACTCACACTGCTCACTCTTTTGTTTGGACAGTATTTGGGTGTGGCATTTGCCCAAGGAACGCTGTTAGGTGGACTGCATTGGCACTACACTCAACTTTGGAGGAGGCTCTGTGATGGTGTGGGGAAGTTCTGCCAGCAAGGACTGAAACCTTTGGTTATGATATGTTGTTTTTCTTCAGGCAGATTTTCAGAAGGTTAGGGCCCGACTTTCCTTGAATTTCGCCTGTCGAAACCATCAAATATCTACGCATTCTTATTCCAAGAATGTAATTTCACATACTTTTTTTTTTTTTTTTGGTTCCTTTTAAAATTCCTTCTCGGGTTTTTTTTTTTTTTTTTTTTTTTGTAGGAATACACGGATGAACAAACACCCATGAAAAAAAAAAGAAAAAAAAAAAGGGTCAAGAATAAGTCAAGTTAATTAAAAATGCATGTTCTTCATTCATTCATTCATGTCAAAATTCAAGGCTTGTGATTACCTACGTTTTTCATCATTTAGCTTCATGCCTTTTCTTTTTCTTTTCTCGTGGAAATACAACTTGTGATATGTCATCATGAATTCAAATTTTTTTCCGTGACAGACTGAGTAAATTGTGTGGTTAGTGTACATGCATTTAATGTTTACAGTAATGATAATCGTAGTGAAGCAGAATAATAATAGTGCTTGGATAATTGTAGAAAATGTTTTTTTGTACTAATGCATTAATGTATCGTATTAATCTTTTTTGTAGCATAGTGATTAATTGCATTCATTATTTTAACAAATGAGAAAATTAATATTGCCATAACGTATTTAAATTTTTCATATCCTGTAAGTATCAGAGTGGTAGGGATATCAGTACACTTGGAAACACAACTATTGTTTCTTCTGCATCTTAGTTTCTGGTGTACGTTGTAAAATACAATAAGGGAAAAGAGTTCGTTTTGCAGATCTCTCTCTTGTTTTCTTCAATATTACCCTGCTAGGAAATTAAAGTTATAATATATATGAGTATGATATGTAATACTGTATTTATCTAGTAATTTCAGAGTGTATTTCTTATTTTTAACATTGAGAAAGTCATGAATTCTTTTCCGCCATTTTTTTTTTATTATTGTTCCTTTGGGTCGCCAGGAAATAAGCTTTTTGTGGAAATTCGAGAGCAACCTTGTTTTACCCTTTGCCCTTTCTTGTTCAACTTCAGGGATTCCCAGAATTTGCCAAAAGTCA
Organism: Macrothele yani; assembly: GCA_039090855.1. Taxonomy (NCBI): domain Eukaryota; kingdom Metazoa; phylum Arthropoda; class Arachnida; order Araneae; family Macrothelidae; genus Macrothele; species Macrothele yani. The sequence goes on from CM077029.1 coordinate 2,234,699, forward strand.
GCTTAACCTTGACACATCCTCTGTCAAAACCGGGCGAAGCGCCCCCCTTTATGTGGTTGCTAGGGTGGACCCATCTGGGTGAGTCTGCTGTTTGCGTTGTCCAGAAGAGAAGAATGTTCTGGTGCTTCCTTTCCCCGCATCCTTTGGAGTCTCTTCTGTTAGGCAAGGAAAACTTTTCAGCCAATGAGAGCTCGCCAACGCACAGCTCTGGCTGAAGTTAAGTAGACGACTGTTGGTCTGGGGGCGACCTTCTCTTTACGACTCTACTGCTGGGTGCAGAATCATAAATTTTTTTTCGTAAGAGCAGACGTTTGGTATCAGCGTCCTGTTGTCCGAAAGGGACATTTTTTTTTGCCTGGCCTCTCCCCAAAGCTGAAAATGGGTATCCACCTTCTCAAATCATCGCTCGCTAAGTGAATCTTCAGAAGTTCTTCGTAGTGCAAAAGAAGGCATTGCCGTGCCTCTCAATATCAGTAACAGGGAGGACCCAAGATGGCGTTCACGAAGCCGAGAGTCCAACACCCTTATGCAACCTGCAGCATGAAGACAGCCGAATAAAAGAGGTTAACAACAACAACAAAAAAAAACCCCTTCTCAACTGATGCACGAGGCACCCTCCGGCCACAGCTTGACCCCATGATGACCACCAGCCATAGATTCTCAGCATTCCTGGCCTAAAGTACAGGTGTCTTTCCTCAACAGCAAAAAAAAAAAAAAAAAAAAAAAAATAGATTCTCAGCATTCCTGGCCTAAAGTACAGGTGTCTTTCCTCAACAGCAAAAAAAAAAAAAAAAAAGATGACCTTCACACAGGTGACACATTTTTGGCCATAGTGTAGACACCCCTTCTACTTCCACCAGGACCCTGAAGGCAAGGTAAAGAAAAATTTCTTTTCCATTTTGCCGTTGATAGAAAAATGCAAATAGCATGGAATCTTCCAGGAGTTTTGAAAGAAATACAAATAGCCTAAATTAAACATATTTGAGATGGTATAAAATATATTTTGATAATAGAGTTTATAATTCATGGTGCAGGAGGCTAGGGAAGCAGTCAATTTTTTCTTTATCTCATTTTGGTGAATTTTAATGTCAATATTAAGGCTGAGGCCATAAAAATTTGAAGAAAGAATATCTTTTGAAAAACACAATACCTGCCAAATTGTGTAAAAGAAAAATAAATCTATCCAGGTTGTTTAAAAGTGAAAATTTAGATTTGTCGTGAATACAAGGAATATATATAAATTTTAAAAAAAGGTTAAAAACAAATATGGTAGCAAGCAGGAAAAATAAAAAATAGCAAACAAAACAAAAATTCAATGTGAACAGCTAAAAAGGCTAGCAGTGCACTGTGGTTTTTTTTTTTTTTTTTGAGCCTGAAAACTAATAATAATTAAATAATGAGTGTGTAAACATTGTGATGTGCATATTATATGTGTTAGTAAAGAAAAGAAAATTGTTTGAAAACCGACAGTTTTGATGAAGGTTAGCTGTGTTCAAAATTTATATGAAATGTTTTTTTTTAACGTGAAATAGCAAAATTTACACCATTTTATTTACGTTGTTGAAATATTACTGTGTGCTCATTCTGCTAACACCATATGTCAGAACAAGCTAAATTTGTATCCAAGGCATAAACCTTTGGAATCATTTTTCATTATACCCAAATCAAAATTTATTTTGGACCCTAAATACCTTTTGGAAATTTTTGGGAAACTGTGAGAAAATTACGGCTATGATTAGCCGGTGTTGTTAAAGAAGCAAAATTTAAGCTCTCATCATATTTGCCTGAATGATCTTGTTTTTCAAATAAATGCAGCCGAAGTCGGCTTTTCAAACTTACACACATGAGTCAGTACATGTTTTGTCTTGAATTGCTTATTCTTTGACACTGCCAGGTGAACAAAATCACCCCTGCAACTGGTAGGGCTTTCCATAGGAAAAGCTCACTGGGTAAGTATTTTGTCGGTCATTTTTGCCAGTGTACTTCCACTATTTTGATCACGTGCCAAATTTAAGAGTACCGTATATCATCATCATCATCATTGTCAACCATTATCAATCCACTGCTGGACGAAGGTCTCCCCAAGTTTCCTCCACAACGGTCTGTCTTGTGCCAGTCTCCTCCATGTCACTCCCGCATATTTACGAATTTCATCCACCCATCTCCCATGTGGTCTTTTTCTGGGTCTTTTCCTGTCCCTTGGAATCCAATCTAAAATTTCGGCTGTCCATCTATGGTCTGTCCTTCTGGCAGTATGTCCAGCCCATTGCCATTTCAGGGATTTAACTCTGATCATGATGTCTTCCACTCTTGTCATTTTTCGGATCCACGAGTTCCTCTTCTTATCTCTCCTGGTTATACCAAGCATGCACCTCTCCATGCTTCTTTGAGTTGTCTGCAGCCTTTGTATGTCTCTTTTAGTTAAGGTCCACGTCTCTGCACCATACGTAAGCACTGGAAGGATGCATTGATCAAACACTTTTCTTTTAAGACATAATGGCATATTGCTCTTGAAAATTATGCTGTTTCTTCCAAAAGCTCTCCAGGCAAGTTTTGTACGCCGATTAATTTCTTCATCAATGTGACCCTCACTTGATATCTGCTGTCCAAGATAAACATACGTATCTGTTATCTCCAGTTTTTCTCTATCAATCGATAAATCTTCATTTCTTGTAAAAGCATTGAACATCACTTTTGTCTTCTGAAAGTTCATTTTTAATCCCACTTCTTTACTCTTGTCAGCAAGTTCCTGGATCATACTCTGCAGCTCTGATGGGGTAGTTGCAAAAATGACTACGTCATCAGCAAAACGAAGGTGGGTTAGATAATCTCCATTAATCTTTATCCCTTTGTTTTCCCAGTTCAGTGCTTGAAAGACATTTTCCAATGTGGCATTAAAGAGCTTCGGAGATATGGTGTCACCTTGTCTCACTCCCTTTCCAATTTTTATGTGTGTTGTATTTTCAAACAGCCGAATCTTTGCACTTGCATTTTCATAGATGTTATTAATAATATTAATGTATGCATCTTCAATACCGCAGGATTTCAGAGCCGTGGTAACTGCTGATGGTTTCACCGAATCAAAGGCTTTTTCATAATCGATAAAAGCCATGCACAATGGAAGTTCATATTCCCTCGCTCTTTCAATTAGTTCTCTCAGTACGTGGATATGATCTATTGTGCTGTAGCCACTCCTGAATCCAGCTTGTTCTCTCGGTTGAGCCATGTCCAGTGTTACCTTCAAGCTGAGCCATGTCCTTGAGCCATGTCCAGTGTTACCACTACCGTATATACTAGCGTATAAGTCGACCCCCCACTTTCAGAGGAAAAAAACGTAAGAAATCGGAAACTCGCGTATAAGTCGATCCCGGAATGAGAAAAAAAAATTTAAATGAATTTATTCAAAAACATTTGAAAACGAAAAAAATTATATATATAATACTAAATTTAATTTGCATACCCAAAAACTTCATCGGAACCCTTCAAAATCCGATTCCGAGCCAGACTCGCCAAACAGTTAAAAAAAGTCTTTCTCCGTCATCGGCGCGTCATCATAAACATCAGTATTCCCATCTATGCCTGTGTCATCAGAATCACTGTCATCATCACTCATAAAAATCTCATCATCCTCTGTGTCATCAAGTTTGTTACTAATGCAACATTTCTTGAATGATTTCACGACCATTTCCGCAGGTATCGCATCCCAAGCATCCTTGACCCATCGCACAATCAAAACGATATCCGGCTTCTTTAGATTTCCGCCCTTGGTTTCAGTCGGCAAATCGGAACTTATCCAATCTGCCCAATACCTCCGCACATTGTCCTTGAAGGGCTTATTAAGGCAGACATTTAGTGGTTGAAGAACAGATGTCAACCCACCTGGGATGACAGCAAGAGTTGTTTTTGAATTTTCTGCAGTTTTTTTCACTTCTGCACAACGATGTGCAACAAACATATCCCACACCAAAAGAGAAGGTTTCCTCAAAAGTGCCACTGGCCTTTTGTTCCACACATTCTGTAACCAGTCAATTGTTCCGGATTCGTTCATCCATCCTTTTTCATGGGCACGAACGAGCACACCAGACGGAAAGACAACGCTTTTCGGCAGAGTTTTGCGTTTGAAAATAATTACCGGAGGTAGCTTACTGCCGTCGACCAAACAGGAAAGAACAACCGTGAAACTGGATTTTTCGTGGCCAGTCGTTTTGATCAAGATATTTTTTTCGCCCTTTTGGTTCACCGTCTTATTTCCAGGAAGGTCGAAACACATGGCGGTTTCATCCATGTTCCCTATTTGGGAAAGTTCAAAAGCAGTCTCTTTTCTCTTTTGAATTACGTACTTTTGAAATTCCATTACCTTTGCTTCGAGGTCACGAGGTAACTTTTGTGCAATTTTGGTGCGCTGGCATAGATGCAACCCATAGCGGTTCATGAACCTTGTGCACCAACCTGGTGAAGCACAAAAGTGTTATTTGCGAGTGCAAACTATTAATCTTTTGCTCGCTTCATTGCTCGCAAACGTATACCAGTTCGCGTTATAATGTAAACATTTTGTCTGCATCCCACAATCCAATCATTCAAGACACTTTCCAGCTCTGGAAAAGATGCCGTTTCACGGTGCAGCGCCTTTTACGATTTTGGGATTTTCACCAAGTCCATTTTTTTTACGCCAATCTCGAATCAGTTTTTCGTTAATGCCAAATTGACGTGAAGCAGCACAGTTGTTAGTATTTTCTGCAAAAGAAACCACTTTCAACTTGAATCCTGCGTTATAGGACATCCGTTTCTTTACACAATCCGTGTCACCCATAATAGGAGAAGCAAGACACATGCGATTAAGAACAAGCAACACCTAACACTGGCTGTTGCATGGCTCCGTTACCAAAGAAAACCGCTTTGCGTGATATTCTTTGCCGTTACGTCGAAGATCAGTGCAATCGACTGGTAGTCGGAAGGGCGGAGCTTTCTATGCGCGGCTGTGACTGCGCTGTGGATACGCAAAGCCAGGAGAGAGAAGACCTCAAAGCGCGGAGAAATTCTTAGGTTTGCGATTTCGTAATTCTACCACATCGGCGTTCTTTCTTTCTTTCTTTTTTTTCTTTCGGAGGGTTGCGATTTCGTAATTAATACTGCATTGGCATTGGGGGGGGGATTGCCTTTTGCCTCACGGGAAGAACTTTTGGACACGATTTTTTTAGACCCCGTGTATAAGTCGACCCCATTACTTTGAAGCTCTCATTTTGTCCCAAATTTCTCGACTTATACGCGAGTATATAATACGGTAGTTCGAATATTACTTTTTTTTTTTTTCTCTTAGATTTTTCTTGTGCCTAAAAAGTTTACAAATTTTGGATCAATTTCACAAAATTGTTGTTTTTATCCAAAGAGTTTTTCAACCACTTTAATTATTATATCAAATGAACAACCTTTATATTATATCAGTTATGGCGATGTTCAACCTAACGATCACCAGTTATCAAGATATTCTGATCAATGCTGCACTACCTCTGCTGTGGCAGTACTTTGGTACAGGTCCCCGCCTGTTTTAGGTAATCTGGACATCTTTCCACTCTGCAACACCTGTCCAGACTGGGTTTGAGAAGCAGGGACAGGATGTCCAGGGGTTGGATAGGCCGACCTAAAGTACCTATCTAAATCCCATAGAACATATGTGGGACAATCAGGAAGGCTGAATCCGATCTCAGCAAGTAAGACCTTACTCTGTGGCAAGTTACAGCTAATCAGTTATTGTTATCATAAATTAAAAGTGCAAAAACTAACTATTAAAACTAAAATTATAATTTTTATAATCCCTAATATATAATATATTGGCGACCCTTTAGTGTACTAAATAATGAAAAAAAAATATGTTTCCATAAAATTGCAACAATATTATCAACTCCAAATGCCAATGTTCCCAAATGGGAACAACAAGTTAGTAAAATCATGCAATACATTGATTATGATATGCTTTCCAACGTATTAGAAATCATTACTCAAATTATGAGGATAATGGCTGTGGAATAAATCTCGCTCCTGTGTCCTGACCTTTGACCCCATTTCGATGATATTCAACAGAACCGGTTCAGTGTACCTCCAGGACAACATGATGAAGTTTTGTCACAATCGAAGCATTTTTATGTAAGTTATGATGCATAAAAGCAATAGAATGGATCCCGCTCTTATGTCCTAACCTTTGACCCCATTTCGCCCAATTTCAATAGGGTTCGTTCCCAGGTAGTCCCTTCCCATACTAAAATTTCATCGAAATCGAACCATTTTTATGCAGGTTATGAGGAAGAAGGGCAATGGAATGGATCCTGCTCCTATGTCCTGATCTTTGACCCCATTTCCAATAGAGTTAGTCCTCTACCACATACTAAAATTTCATCGAAATCGAACCATTTTTACTCAAGTTATGAGGAAGAAGAGCAATGGAATTAATTCTGCTCTTAAGTCCTGACTTTTGACCCCATTTCGCCCATTTTCAATAGGGTTCATCCCCAGGTGGTCCCCTACCACATACGAAAATTTCATCAAAATTGAACCATTATTTCCGAGTTATCGTGCGCACGGACAGGTGGACAAAGCTGGAGCATATACGCTTCTTCAACCTATGATTGGAAAGCGTAAATAAATAAATAAAAAAAAACACAAAGAAAACAAATTTTTCCAGAAAATTTCAAAATGTGTATGTTATATATAGGCATAATCAGCTTTTTAAACTGCACAAAAAGTTTGAAACTCACAGTTAACATATTGTGGCATTTAAAAGGTCAAGTGCTATATTTGGAGTATAACTTTATATGGGGCAGAAACGTGAACAATTGGGAAGAAAGAAGCTAAAATGTTGGAGGCATTTGAAATGTGGTTATGGAGAAGAACGGAAAAAATAAAGTGGATTGAAAAAATTACCAATGATGAAGTATTGCAAAGATTTGAAAAAGAAAGAAATATACTAAAGTCCATAAGAAAAAGAAAATATAACTGGATAGGACATGTGTTAAGAGGAGACAGCCTATTGAAAAGTATGATAGAAGAGAAAATTGAAGGAAAGCGACCAAGAGGAAGGAGATGATTAATGATGCTTGATGATATCATGGGCACAGGAAGCTATCAAAAATTGAAGGAGGAAGCAAGGGACACAGGAAACTGGAGGAAGAGAACTTGTTGAGTTACCACTGGACCTATCAAGAGACAGAACACTAATGATGGTGATGAATCTCTCTCAAAGGATTTTCTTGTCTGTTGCTTCTCAGCAAAGGAAGTAATTTGATTCTTAAATTTTTTCTGGGATTTGTGGTCCAAGAAAATGGGTTAAATGTTACTACTACCAACAACAACAACAATAATAATAATAATAATAATAATAATAATAATAATAATAATAAAGCCACTACATGGACAATATCAAAAACATATTGAAGGAAAAAGTGACATCAACTTGACTTGGGCATGGCTGAAATTGGGTTTCATCAAGAAAGAAACAAGTATGATTTCTGCTGCACAAGAACAGGCATTGCAAACAAATGTTATGAAGGCTAAAATCCAGAAAGTCAGTGAAAAGCCAAAGTGTAGACTTTGTCAAGAAACAGATGAAACTGTGTCTCATCTTATACGTGAATGTAGCAAAATTTCATAAACAGATTACAAAGCTTGACACGACAGGGTTGCAAAATTGGTCCACTAGTCATTATGCAGAAAACACAGTTTGCCAGCATCAAAAAACTCATGGGAACATCAAGGCTGAGAAAGTCAGAAAATGATCAGGTCAAGATCTTGTGGGATTTTCAAATTCAAACCAATCGGCACCTAGAACATAATACATCAGACATAAGTCATCGAAAATCAGAAAGTCTGGGTAATTGATATAGAAATTGCTGGAGATGCCAGAGTCGATGAAAAGGAACTGGAAAAAAATTACCAAATATAGAGACCTGGCCTTAGAAGTTATCCGATTATGGGCTAAACAGTCCCCATTGTCATTGGGGCACTTGAAACAATTTCAAAAAATTTTATGGATCATATCAGAAAATTGCAGCTTTCTGATATACCACCGACAGAACTGCAAAAAACAGCTTTACTTCGGATATCATATATATATATTACGTCTATACTTGACAAGTCTCTGGTGGAAACTCGTATCAGCTCAACAACACCAGTCAATGATAATTTTATTTATTTTTGTTTGTCATAGGCTGTGCTTCATATATTTTTAATAAAGGATAATAATAATAATAATAAATCGCAATTATTTGTAGACTGTTTTTAGGTATGTTTACCCTGTATACAGTGCTGCTGACATACCATTTCAGAGCTGCCAACTCTGAATGGCTAAAAATCTGTAGATTTTGACGTGGGAAAAACTTGCGACGTTTTCAATAATCATGAAGTAAGTTTACACCATAATAATAAAAAAAGGCTAATTAAAATTTTACTTTAACACATTTTATCTTACGGACATATTTTAACTCTTTTTTACAAATGTTTGAACAAGATTTTGCTCTTACAAGAAATTTTTCATCAAATACAGTTTCGTAACATCTTGTACTTTGTCTAAATTTTATCAAAAGTTTTTCCAAAGTTTCATTAGACATTGAAGACCTGAAATCAGTCCTTATTTTTCTCACATGACTAAAAACTTGTTCACAGTCTGCATTACTGTGGGGAATGTGAGGACTGACAATATGAACTGTGAAAGTTTCTTAAATTTCAGCTGACCGACTTTATTTCTAATCTGGGCAACTTTGACCTACTGCACATCAATGCGATCTTCCATTATGTTTTCAGGAACTTCATAAATCTGAAATTCACTGAATTCTGCCTGTAATGCATTCATAGCATCATCTACTCTTTCATTATCATTCAGAAATGGGAAAACAGAGAACTTATCATTATCAGCGAATAATTTTAAGCTGGAAAAAAGAAGTGTTTTCAATTTTTGAAATTTGTGCAACCCCAGCACGCAGAAGCACCTCAGAATTATAAGGAAATTTATTACACATGTAATCACAAGCTGTAGCATAATATTTCCTCACATGTGAATAAAATGCACTCATACCATCTGGTTTCAAGTCAGAAACAAATTGGGAAGTTGTATGTCCAATTAGCAAATCTGAACCATCCTTCTGATTTTTAAGTTCATGATAGTTAACTTTAAGATATATTTCAGATGATTTCATGAACTTCATGAGCATTTCTTTAAATAAATGAAGAAGTGACCTTAACACATGAATATGTGGTGGCACAGACTGGAGAATCACATTGTTTTTTTTCAAAAACCAGCACTATGTCTGAAAGAAACATACAAAAAGCCTTGTTAATGTTAGTTGTTAAGAGAAATAAAATAATCTTTCTTTCCAAAAAATTGGGTTGTTGAATCGATTCTGTTCCTTAGCATTTTTAGTGCTGAATAATGCCCAATTTTCTTTTAAGATTCTGCAAAGTCTTTTCACATTTAGGTTTTTCCTAACAAATTTCCTGAGAAGTTACAGGTCCCTCAGATTTCCACTAAGCCCATCTGGCATATCTTGTGACCTTTTTACGGTAGGGATCGAATAAAATGACAATAAAGAAAGTTTTTCATTGCTTCTTCAAAAAACTTAGAGACTAATATTCTTAGGTGGTTTGGCCATGTTGAAAGAATGAGTGATGAGGTGCTGACTAAGAGAATTTTTTTCAGCCTAATTGGCAGGAAAAAAGGTAGAGGAAGGCCAAGGAAATCATGAGAGGACCAGATTCACGAATGTCTGCTTGAGAAAAAGATTATGAGTATGAAATACAAAAGGTTTTGTGTGCAGCGTGTGATGTATGTTAATGAAGCTCGAGCTGTGTGCTGAGATCGTTGTAAATGGAGACATTTGATACACCAACAGTAGTAAGTAATTTCTAGTTCTATCAGTTCAATGTGTACTTGGTGCAGTCTTTCTTTGGGGAGCTAACCTCGGAATCTCAGAGAACAGCTTAATGATATGATGTACTAAAGATTTCCACTGGTCAATACCTCTTTCAACACACTTTCCAACAGAAAGCCAGCATGTACTAACATGCTTAAGCACCTGTTTAATGTCAGTCTCATGAAACTGCAGTAGAACTTTAAGCCTGTTTTTCCTTTTTGAATTCTTCTGCAAATAATAATAAATATTGACCAAAACTCATCAATTTTAAAAGGCAAACACGCTGAACTCTTTTCAGCTGCTAAATGTATTAGATGACAACTACATCTAATCACTTGAATATTTTCACGCACTTTTTTCAAGACAGCAGCTGCACTTGACTTACAACCTATCATAAAAGGTGCATTGCATGGGCGGCTCATCAGATGAGGCAAGTGAGGTGCCGCCTCACCAGATATTTTTCGCCCCTGAAGAAAGTTTTTACATATGTAAGATACAATATGCTTTTAATTGTGCATGCTAAATGAAACTCTGAAATTCTCATAGTGATTCGTAAATTTTGTTAAAAAAGGCTTCAACCAGAGAATTAATCCAGAATTTATAAGCCTTAGATTGAGACGGTGCAGAGATGGGAAAAAAAAAAAAATGTTTCTCCAGACTTCCTCTGACAGCTTTTGAGGCGAAACTCAAACGCCGCTCAAAATCGACTGCTGTCTGTGTTCCTATTGGAGGAAGGCAGGGATTTTGTTCAATGAAAGCAGGCAGACAAGAGCTTGGCAAAGCAGTTACTGAGGTGGAAATACAGTTCGCCTCAGTCAGTGAGAGCACGTCAGTTTTTATACAGGGTGGCTACAAAACCATGAACAAAAAATTCCCTGACTTTTCCAGGTTTTCCAGGTGAAAATGCACTTTTTTCCCTGACCACTGCATACAAACCAGAAAAGTTAATGAATATAAAGGCAAATAATAAAAAAAAACTTTTTTACTTCTATTTTTACAAAGGAAGTAACTCTTGATAACTAACTTTGATAACACTGAATTTCTGATAACTCAAAATAAAAAAAAAAAAAAAGTAAAATTCCTTGCAAGTGGCCTACACACATAATGAAGTTATGGTCTTGATAAGACAAAAATGTTTTAGTGGCCAACGCGATAACTCAAAATATTCTTGTTTAAAAATAAAAAATAGCCCATAAAATGCAAACAACATAAGGATTTGATGCACAACTCATTCATAACAATAGACAACAAAATCAAACATTCAGCGCTGACCACTTTAACCTTGGAAAGTGACCTCCCCCTGAAATAATTCTACCACCACTCAGCCAGGGACAGACTGCAACTACACTCCTTACAGCACATCTTCAATTTTCACCAATAAGTAATCAAACAGTCATCTTTAACTAACATTCAAAAAGAATTTCAGACTGGCATCTTACCATTCGACCTAATAGACAGATGGTGTTCAGTAGCACTTTTTGTTAAGTTTATGTTGCATATTCTTGTTCTGAACAAATTCAAGCTTTGTTTCATAAAACTTATTTTTCTAAACTTGTGGCTTCAAATCACAAGTTGAACACATTGCCCTTTGCTGATAAAATCAGTTATTAAAGATGTTGAAAGCAGCCAAAAAAAAAAAAAAAAAAAAAAAATGTACAGCCTTTTGTAATACTGGAAAGCACAATGTCTACAATTCTAAAGAATAAAAAAGTGATTTATATTTCTTTTTTTTTTAAAGGAAGTCTCCTCAAAGAGGAAAAAAAAAGAATTGTGCAGAGTATTAGAATATTTGAGGGATGCTTATGGAAATGAAATAAGTATTCAGTGTAGAGATAAAAATGTGAATTCGACACGTAGAGATAAAAATCAGAATTCCACAATGCTTGATAGACAGAAAATCCAAGAAAGTGAACGCACAGTGCATGAACCTCTACTAACCATATGATCATACTGCCTCTAAAATTGCAGTTTACGACAAGATGAGACTATAGAGGAGGGAAGGGGGGAGCTGAACATTTTAACTGGTGAAAAATCAAAACAGACAGCAAGAATGCAGACTACTGTTAGCCTGTCTTTTGTTGACTCTGCAACTGCACAGCATCGATTGCTTATTTTTTTCTTTCTGCTGCTATCATTCTCTCCCTACTTCTTCATTGTCACTTTTCTTTCTGCTGCTATCATTCTCTCCCTACTTCTTTATTGTCACTTTTCTTTCTGCTGCTATCATTCTCGCCCTACTTCTTCATTGTCACTTTTCTTGATTTTTGTGCCATCTGATAACAACCATCAGCCTGAGGACCATGAGCGCATGATATCAAAGCTTCAACTATTTCAGATAAATGGTGTAACTTTGGGAATATTAATACTTTTGAACACCATGCATCAATTTTTACAACTTTTCCAACTTCGTCAATTCCGTTTTCGAAAATTTCCTTCTTTCCTTATCAAGGTTAAATGCAAAAACTTATGGGGACGGGGGATATTTAACAATGCTGGAGAGTGGGAACACATCACTGGAGGGAAGGGGGGGGCAATAGCGATTACTGGAATTTCGTACGACTTCCGGTTTTGGAAATTTTTCTCCTATTTTCAAGGCGAAATGCAAAAAATTATGCAGTAAAATATTACTTATAAAAACTGGACACAGGCAACATCGCGAGGAAAAAGAAATTACGATTATGGAAAAATTCTGAACTCAGTCGACTTTCCGTTTTTGAAAGTTTCGTAAAGATGGAATTACATCCTCCGACGAACATCTATCCCCCCCCCCCACACACACACACAATTCTGTTTACTTGTGCATCGATCTCCTGAGTGGCCAACATAACAAAAAAGGCGGAATTTCTCGAATTCGCGGAAGAACATCAAGCCTGAAGATTAGGAGGCAATTTTCGCGGCGTCTTTTTGCACAAATTCTTGCCTACAGTTTCAAGCTGAAATACGAACATATATGCTATAAAATGATATTTAACAAGAATACTAGATACAAACATAATATCCGGAGAAAAAAATTACGATTAAGGCAAATTCTTTTTACTCCGTTTAACTACTGTTTTCGAAAGCTTTGAAACAAGAAATACCGTCCCCAGACGGAAAATAACCCAACCCCCCAAATTCTCTTCAGTTTTGCATCAATTATGATAGCAATCTAAATGAAAACTAAAAAAAACAAAAACAAAAAAAAAACCGGAGAATTCCGCGAATCCGCTTAAGAATCTTATGTATATCATAAAATAATACCAAAATATTTCTTTTTAAACAAAATGAAAATTCGTAAAATCCGTAGTTAGACAACTAAATCGGTAGAAAATACGAACATTCCGTGGTAATTGGCATCACAACAGTCGTATAATCGACACCACGTGATTCGCACCTGTCATGTTAATCGTGAATCGTAATTTCCGACAGAAAACTGCGATTCACAGGACCGGCTCAGAAATCCAAAGATGCACGAAAAAAATGATCGTCTTATTGAAAAAGTAACTGTCATGTTACTTTTAAGTAAAAAAAGAACTAAAATCGTTAGCTGTTGCCGCATTATTGCAGTTCATTAGTTAGACTAAAAAATTCGTTGAAATTGCGGACAGTCCAGCATTGTCTAATTTCTGAATACTGAAAAACCCCTAACTAATACAATCAGCGCACCAAAACTAGGCAATGAGATTCGCAGAATGGGTACACGCTACGGAATAGCTCTGCGCGATTCCCAAGAGTCACGGATTCTCTTACGGCGTAGGCTTCTGCGCACGAGCAAATAGTAACGCCTTCCTTCCGGCATATTTTCTGTCAAAATACTTCTAAGTAAAAGATAAAATATATATCCTTACAATCTCTTTGCAGTCTTCTATCTCACTGTTACGTTATATTTTTTTCTGTTGCCGCATTTCTGGTACTTTCCCAATAACAAAAAAACGACGCACCGTTTTGTTGTTTTTTTTACCGGTGTCCGCAGCACCTGAATTTATAACCTTTTAATAGATAATCTATGGATTACACAACATAAATTACGGTATTTCCTGCAATATATTACGAAATTTCAACTAAGAAGAAAATTAGGCGCCACGGCCCGAATTTTAGCCGCCTGGGCGACCTGGCGCCCAGAATTTGTCGAGCCCTGGACATACCGATAACAGAAGCACAATCTTTTTTTACAAAAGACGTGCTAAAAAGACTAAGCTTGCGAAATTTGCTGAAAACCCAGCTGGTCTTGCGCAAAGGATGTCTCCTCAAGGTCACTCCTAAAGCCGAACCCAAGAAAATGCGAAGCGTACATAACATCGTGATCTCCGATAACAAACTTTTGTACCCAAATAATCAGAAAGAAAAAGAAATAATGCACACAGCGGGCATCCGTCCGATGCCAAAGGTACTTCAAAGCACACAAAGTAAATAAAATAATTAATACTATTACACTTCGTAAATAAAAGAGAAAATAAGGCCTATAAACATGAATTAAAAACAATCTGATTCCGAAATTGTTTTCTTCCTTTCCTTTTAACACATTATTATATCTCTTTTTGATTTTTTTATCGTGTGCGCACACATCATTCAGTCTGAATTATGTATATTTACAACAACATGAAGCCATTCCAGAAACATCATGCTGGCATTAGGGGCAGAGGCGGAATTGTGGATTGATTGAACAAGGGTGCGTTGGAGCCTGAGTCAAAGGAAACATGGCCATTTAGACCATAAAACTACACTGCATCATTTTAATGAAATAGTATGCAGACATAAAGCTCGCAAATATATTTGGCTAAAACAACATCCAATATTTTATTAATTTATCGCAGGCAAGATGAGCTAGGAAGATGGAAATAAAAATTCCAGACTTCCTTAGATTTGCCACAAATTTCCCTGACTTTTCCCAATTTTCCAGGTCTGTCGCCACCCTGTTATAGTATATTATCCACACAGCGTTTTCGTCAAAGTGTGCACTGTGTTCTATATTTAAGTGCTGACTTTTTGGAATGTGCTTCTTCTGTAGTTTCTGGTTAGGTGAGAAATGTGCTGAGTTTTTCTTTCTTAGTATTATTAGTCATAACTTTTGATTTATTAGTAATAATAAAAATAATTATTTTTAGAATTGAACTGATTAATGAAAAGTAAATAGAATGGATTCTGTTGGGAGAAAAACAAATTTTACAGGTAGTCACCTCTTCTGATTTCTGCCATGTTTAAGTTACATGACCTGTTTTGACAAGATATATGGAAATGTGCTTCCAGCTTGATTTCTCCCAGACACTGTTCCCACAGGTCAGGGCCTTAATTTGTGGCCCGCGGGCCTTAAATGTGAACTACATGAAGGATGCACCTTTGCAAACAGACATGTTTCTTTTATTCTGAACTCAAAAACATTTTTTGAGAAAAGGAGTTCTTCTTTTAAAATTATTTTCTTTGAATATTTAGGGAGTGAACGTTTTACTGGTGTTGTGCGTGATGCAATAACAACTCAGTAACTATAGCTAGATAAAGAAATTAAGTGCAAAATGTGCATTTGTGCTCAGGAAAGATGATATAAAGTAAAATGCATTAACCATTCTTCCTCTTTTTTTCTGTTTTTTTTTTTTTTCATGAAATATACAGTTTCCAATATTTTAAGTCTACCTCTCTCCCCTCTGCTGTTTTTGATGTCTTCCTACGATTTTGTTGAACTATCGTCAAATAATATACATAAGTACATATATACTAGGCCAGAGCGTAAAAAAAAAAAAAATTCGAATTTCGATATGCGGAAAAGTTGTGCATTGCTACATAAACCATGTGCAAAAAATTTACCGAAATTCAAAAACTATCTTACGTTTTTACTTTACCTCCAAAATTTCAATATTTGGGTAAAATCGTCACATTTTCATGTCCATTGTGAGATAAGAACAGTGTTCGTTACAGACTTTCCCTAGTGTGCAAAAACCATCTGTTGGTACCTAAAAAGATGTGCACATTTTTTCAGGCAAAGCAACTAATATCTTATGGTTCCAATTGAATGCAACAATACTCCATGTTTAAGGACAATTGCAATACTTTGATACCTACAGGGGTGTTAGTGCCCCCTACTATGTTTCGGAGCAATTCTTGGAGCGGGAAAATATGCAATTTGGAGAAGAAACATTGGGTTTTGGAGCGAGAAAATTTGCATTTTGGAGCAGAAATCAGGTTTTGGAGCAGAAATCAGGTTTTGGAGCAGCTAATGATAGCATTTTTAATTGTTTAAAGTCCATGCTGTGCTTTAAGTTATGTTTATATACTGAATTACCATTATTTTATGAACTATGAAAAAATGTTATATTTCAGGTTTGTTGACATTTTACTGCTTTTCTTATGACTGTTAATTAGCATTTCTGTCGTTCCTACAGTGAGATAAATGGGAAAACAATCATACTACCCACGATTTATTGAAAACTACATGACCTGTAATATTTTAAGTGTAACACATTAATACCAGAAATTTTCTTCTGAATGCATTTGTTTCACTGTAACACGAATAGGATCCTGCCACGTCCAAGAACTGTTACTATTGTTACTGAACGCTTGTGAATATATACTTAGGAAGAATCAATAATATGTAATTACCATTTGTTGTTTCGTTGGTTTTTAGCAGCATATTTTTCGAGATTCATGGCATTCAGATGAAAATACATTATTTCTGAAACCAACCAACTGGCAAGCCACGTGTACGTGGTTTGCACGTGCATCATAAACTCCTAAAGTTTTCTGAAGGAAAGCGTACCTTCAATATAAAAGGAAAACTAATGTAACATTTAATAATCAAATTGCAAATCACCTTTCAGCAGTTGTGCCACGATACTTTTCGTACAATGTTTTTCATCCAGTAATTATCAATGTCAAACCTTTGTTATTGCTGTGAACAATTACAACTGGAACCAAAACTATAAGATAACAGTGAGATTTAGTAAAGTTGGTTAGATAAAAGCTGCTTCCATCGCTTAACGCTTGCGCAGTGACATTTTGGCGTGGGATTGCCCCCCCCCCCTTCTTTAGTAGTAGTTGAATCAGTTTATGACTTTTTTGTTGTTGTTGTCGAAAGAGCCACTGCTCGCTCTTGCATACGTGGGATCCTGTATGTACGGACATGGACTTAGCAGACGATTGCGAGTTAGTAAGTGGTTCAACGCACCTTCCATCTGGAAAAAGAAAAGTGTGAGGGTGAAGATGTCCCCCAAGGTAGGTCAAAGTGAGAAAAAGAAAACCTTTTAAAAATTCTGCTCCCTGAACGTACGAGGCAAAATTCAGACTTAAAGTAAGAACCAAAAGATTGGTATCCCTGATAATTGATTACAAGTTATGCGATATAAACAATCCTTTCATTTATCCATAGCACTTGTGAGTGATTTTAATTAACATACATGAGACTGAGGAAAAAAACAAAAACAAAGCTGTACTTTTTAATTTGGTGAAAAAGTGTGAATATTACACAGCATGAACAAAACTGAATTGTTCACTGTAATTTATTTATGAAAATATTTAACTAGAGCACACCACTGTATTCACAATTATAAAATTACTGAATTCCAAACAAAATAGGGTGGTTTTAAAAGACATAGCTTCAAACAGTTTTTTTTTTTTTTTCTGGTTTTGTTCTTGTACTTGCTAGAAAATTAGCTCTGGTTTCCTCTTGCGAGCAAACCCTACTTTCTTCTCAGCAAGTTCCACGGCCATAGTTGTCTTTTGTCGACTCTGCCACTGCACAGCTTCCACTGTTTACTTTTTTTTTCTGCTGATAGTTTTCCCTTTTTATATATTTCTTTGTCACTTTTCTTTCTTTTTTTTTTTTTTATTCCCTCAAATGACAATTTTATCCATCATGCTTAAAGAACTTTCAGCATGAGAACCATGAATTCTGATATCAGAGCTTTTACTATTTTAGAAAAATGGTGTAATTTTCAGAGAAGGAATACTTTTTTTTTTTTGAACGCCATACATCAATTTTTCCAAATTTCCAAACTTCGTCACTTCTGTTTTTGGAAATTCCCCCACCCTTATTAAGCTAAAATGCACACACATTTATAAGGGTGATGACATTTAACAACTACCATAGGAGTGGGAACATCGCGGGGGGAAAAATACAATTACGGAAGCAATATTCGCTCCGTCCGACTTCCGTTTTCGCTAATGTATCCAACATTTTCAAGCTGAAATACAAATGTTTATGGGAAAAAATGATATCTATCAATACTGGGTAAAAGGAAACATCGCGAAAAAAAATATATGATTACGAGAGAAATCTTTACCTCAGTCTACTTTCCGTTTACGAAGGATGAAATTCCGTCCTCCGACGAAGAAAACGATCCCCCACACCACCACCAATCCTCCCAAAATTTCAGTTCAGTTATGCATCGATCTCGTAAATGGTCCAAATGATAACAAAAAAGACGGAATTCCTCGAATCAGTGCAAGAATCTCATGGTCAAAGATTACGGGGGAATTTTCGGGTGGCCTAACTTCCATTTTCAGAAATTGTTACCTACAATTTTATGCTGAAATTATGTAATGGAATTATATTTAACAACAATACTGAACAGAAGCAACATCGCGCGAGAAAAAAAAATACTATTACGGGGAAAATGTGCACTCCGTTTAACTTCCGTTTCTGAACTTTTAAAAAACAAAACAATGTTGTTCCCCAGACGGAATACGACACCCCCCCCCCCACTAATACCCCCAAAATCACATGCTGGCGTGATCAATGCAAGTTACAGGCAAATTATGTTCGATGAGAAACAAAGTATATAAGCATTATGCATTTATTACAGACAAATCCTTATTTCCGAAAAATGCAGATTTTATGGAAGTATTAGTTTTCACAAGTTTAAAAATATCTGTGTGCTTTGCCGTTTTTGCGTGCAAAACAATGTCATTTTTTCCACCATGTGCGATACTGATTTCGCTTCTACTACACATGCAAAATGCATACTTTTAACCAAGCCTTGTTTCTGGATGAAGCTGAAAATACTTGAATAATTTTCTTTATAGCTTGGATAATACCGCCTTTTTGACGGACTTGAGATTTCAACAGTCAATAACTCTGCCTACAAACGAAACGAAAAAGAGAACAGTGATCGTAACCCGTCATTACACAGAGCAAGGCCAGCTGTATAGCCTGATAGGAATTGAAGTCATCAGTAGGTGTGCAGCTGGGGAAGTGACTTTTCAGCCGTAGTGATCCATCTAAAGTCCATGGTGCAGCAGAAAACCGTGCAGCTCGCACTTTCCCGTCAGAGCTGAAGTAAGAATTTTTATTTTAATTAGTATCTTGTGTTAAGGATTTTCTGAAGTGGAATAAAGATTTTTTTTCGCTCTTGAAATGGCGAGGGAAAATGGGGGGGTTAGGGATTTTTGGTATGTGAACAAAAAATCGGAAGAAAACACTTTCTGATCAGAATACTGGAAAGACACTCCACAATCGGAAGTTTTCCGGGTAAATTGGAAGGATTGCCAGCTATGCCATTTTTTTAGGGATGGAATACCTTGATAATTTTCCCAAAATGAGGGCCACACAAAAAATAGCTTCCAGGGCCATTTCAAATTGCCAGTCCATCACGGATTGAATGTGTGAAAGCTTTGTACACTGGCATTAGAGTGTGTGCACATGTGAATGGTGATTTATTGAAATGATTTTCTAGTGGTGCAGGAGTCAGACAAGGTGGTGCAATGTCACTATAGCTGTTTAATATATTTAGGTATGAACTACATTGGTCCTGTGTACTGGAATGGGTTACCTGTGGAGTTAATTGATATTAATAATATTTAACATCATTTAAAAAAATTCAAAATATACTTTAATGAGAGTAATGAGAAACTTACCTTTACTAGTAGGTCTGTTCTCTTTGAAAAAGATACATTTCATTGCACGTTTTTTCCCATTTTAAGTTCTACGGTTGGTTTGGGCTTCTGGTGCAGCGTTTTATGTTGTCTTAAGCTTGTTCTTTATTTGACTGAGTGAGTAATTTATTAATCCATACTGCTGCAATGATACCTGATCCAAGAAACCTTTTTTTTACTTAAAAACCTATGTATCTTTTTCAAAGAGGACAGACCTACTAGTAAAGGTAAGTTTTTCATTGCTCTCATTAAAGTAATTGTAGGCACGTAAATTTTTGAATGGTTGTAGTAATACTGTGACTTTTCAAACAAGGAATTATGTAAAAATATACTTACTTAATAACTTAAAAAAAAAACAAAAAAAAAAACTAACATCTTTCCCTTACTGTGTTTACACAACAAGTGCTTGACTCATTTGTTGTTTTGGGGATTCAGGGCACCTCAGGTCTCTGTGAGGCTTTTTCCCTGTTTTCCCTTGCTGCTATTAATTTTTAATTGCACATAAATATCTCTGTTTCATGATGTTATAATGTAACAGCTTAAATATTGAAATAAATAAGTAAGTAAATAAATAAATAAATGCATGTGTGATGCAAAAATCAGGAATGGGACACCTGGTTTATGCCTTGGTAATATCCATGTGAGCAGATTGCTGTATGCTAGTAATAAGAGTCCTGTTGGCAGAGAGCAAAAGTGAGTTGCAGAGCATGTTGTTTCCAATGTACAAGTTCGTATGAAATTTAAACTGAGTATAAATAAGAGCAAAACCAAAGTTATGGGTTTTGAACAGGGAACTGTTAGTACAGAATGCAAGTACAGTCTAAATAATACAGTGTTAGACCAGCTGAATGAATTTGTACATTTAGGAATAGCTTTGAAAGACATAGCTGCTTTAGGAGGATTTCACAGGACTTACAACAGGTTCTCAAAAAGGTCCAAATGGTCACAGATGAAAGTGCAATTGTTCCTACTCTGATGTATCGCCATGAAACCTGGGTATTGCAGAAGAGACATAAGAGTTGCTTGTATGCTGGAGAGATGCATTACTTATGGTGGAGGTTTATGGCAAGGCATGTTCTATCATGTGAGGAATGAAGATGAGTTACATACATGTAATATCAAGCAAAATGTTGTTAGTAAGGTGGAGACAAATATTCTGAGGTGGTTTGACCATATTGAAAGAATGAGTGATAATATGCTTACTGAGAGAATTTATTCATCCAAAGAAAGGTAGAGGAAGGCCAAGGAAATTATGGGAGGACCAGATTCAGGAATGTCTCCATGAGAAAGAGATAATGAATCTGAAATGCAAAAGGTCTTGTGTGAAATGTGTGATGGATGTCAGTGAAGCGCAAGTTATGTGCAAACAGAGCTGTAAATTGAGACATCCAATGCTTCAACAGGAAGCAAAATCTAATACCATCAGTAACTTTGAATTCGGAGCTGATCTTTCTTTGAGGAGCAAAACTTGGAATCTCAGATAATCGCTTTGTGATGTGTATGTATGTCCATATTTTATGAATAACTTTTTAAATACTTTTTATGATTTTACAGATTCAACAAGTTTCTGAATGATGCTAAAAAAACTTGACAGATGAAAAGTAACACATGTGTTTTAAAATACTTCAAACTATTTTGTATGTCTATTACCTCTACAACGCTAACAACAAAATATAAAGAATGGGAAGAAAAAATATTACCCTATTAATTTGTCCTGATGGCCTTCTCTGAAGCACTCCTTTCACTTGTATCACAGATTCCAGTGGTAGTGATGCTAAGTACTTTACCATACTTGGATTCTAAATAAATAAAACTCATTTACTCAGTACAAATAGCACTCAGCACCTTGGATTCAAAAATAAATCATTATTCATAATTTCTTAAACAGCAGGAAACCTTTACATACACAATCACATAACACAATTACAGAAGTGAGCAGTTTTTTTTAACAAATGCAGACCTAACAAGCATGCAACAATTGGCATCACATTAATTTTGACACAGAATTTTTAAATATCTTTCATGACTTTGGAAAACAAATTATGTGTATAAGATCCTCAAATAACATGTCAAAAAGTACTTTTCACTTTTGACTTATAGTTATTACAGATATTGAATGGAAAGCAACAACTCTGTCTGTTAAATGTGCAATAAAAATGTTCAGTTGAGATCTTATTCTGATGATCTGTGCAACAAACAATCATGACAGCATTTAACTCTTCTATGACATCCAGGAGAAATAATTTTTTGGAGGTGGCTAAAAGGAAAACAATACAAAAATGCATGTGTAACAATAAAAATTGTTTATAATTAGCAAGTTCAATGTTTGTGACCAAGAGCTTTTGAGAAATCAATTTCATAATTTTTTTCAAATTCACAACACATGAGGAAAATGTTCTTTTACATCAAAAATTGTTATTGCAAGTTACTAAATATTTTAAAATACTGTGAAGTAGTGATGAGTCATTCACAACAAATAACTCACAGTGAATGAATATTCAGAGTAAACAGAATTTGCTGGTACCACTTACTGGTCATCCACGAAACACTTCTCAGAAAACTTGAAAATATCGTGTTGGAGCGGGAATTGAAACCCGTATCTCCCGAATACCGGTCGAGTATGCTAACCATTAAACCACCCAGGACAGTGAAGTTCGAAGCAACTGAGACAAAGGAATCTGAAAGTCCTCTGATTTTTACTAGATGAAGCAACCTTGCAACCTCATAGCACATTGACCCAATTCTCATCCGAATGGATGTAGGTCGGAGGTCACCAGTACCACAGATAAATCAATGAAGGAAGAAACATTCCCACAATACATGGAAAATCGACAGAACACTCAAAGCAAACAGAACCTGCACAATGAATGGTTCGCTTTCACTGCTGAGAATGATCATTCGAGCCACCATTTCAGTGACACACACTGAAGTCGAAGCACATTTCACTTTCTTCCACCCAGTGACTCTGGGAGCCAATTCCAAATGCGGAAAGTGATGTCAAGAATTAATAAGTGTCAACTATTATGTGAGTGTAAAATGAGCAGTCAGCTAGGAAGTATGATGAAACTTAAGACCGGGTGGGTATGAAATGTGAATGTCATTTACATGAATGATGGAAGCAAATTGTTCACAAGGAGCAGAAATTCATTTGTGAAGGAGTGGTGAATAGGTCACCTAAGTTCTTGATCTTTTGAGCGGTTTGCCAAAAAGAGCAGTGAATGTGCTTGTTTGCCATGAGCCAGCTTATAGTGAATGGTGGAGATCTGATATTTCGGACAGTTTATCAATTTACATTTAGCCATGCACTCACAAACAAAAAATGTTTTGCTCAGTGAGATAGCTGGCTAAGAGTGGATGCAAAATGAATGACCATTAACTTAAATGGGCATCCATGATGACTCTTTTGCATGAATGAGCTCCCAAAAGTGAATAACTTATGTCATCACTACTGTCATGACATGATAAAAATCAAAACTAAAATTATTACTTTTGTAAAATAGTAAAAGGGCAATTCACTTGCTAGATAGTCTGAATTACAAGTTATACATCATGTGATAAAATATCAAATGAAACTTGCATAGAAAACACACACCTTGTTACATAGGTTAAGATGACTAGGTTTAGAGCCGCAGCTCAGACCCCCCCTCTTGCATGACAAGCAAGCCCCTACCCAAATACATGCTGTTGTAAATTCTTTGAAGTTTTATTTTTGATGGTTTAAAAACATAACTTTTATACTTCATTATAAGTGTAAAAATACTTTAGCTTACTTTGTCACACATTACACTTTTTACAAAAAAAAAAAAAAAAAAAAAAAAAAAAAAAAGATTCAGGTGATACAGCATGAACAATGAATAACTACAAAGAAATTGCTTTCCAAAGTGAATCAGTAGGAGCAGCTATGCCAACAATTATCTTCCAGATGATGACAGTCTTTTTGGCGTTATGAGCCAGGGAAGAGAGGAACGTTTTTTTCCCATCAAAGAAACATTAAATTTTAAAGAACATTACCAAAAAAAGAAAAAGAAAAAAAGATGAAGGTGCAGTAGTTGTGTAGCAAATACCCTGTTCTTCATTTGGTAAGTGACTATGATACCCTAAAACTGCTGTTCAAAAACTTCCAAGTCGTTCATTGCCTGTAAAGAAGTGCTGTCGAGGGAGCATTTCAGCTAAATATAGCCCTCTACGAGTTGAAAAATAGCACTGAAGTGAAATGCTTGTCGTGCATGCAAGAGGAAGAGCTTTCAACATCTTCCTGCTCATTCTTTTTGTCCAGTAAAAGTGGTTTTACAATGCTTGTGTTAAAAAATAAAAAATAAAAATGGGGTGGGGGGGGGTCTGGTGCTCTTGGATTTTGAGAGGGATATGAATTCAGTAAATCCTCAATGCCTTTGTGTAAATCCACGGAAAAAGACCAGAACAGCAAACTAAGAAAGAAAAAAAAATCACACTACTCAACAATTATTTTGCCTCTAGTGATAAGGAACATGCAACTTAACCACCATTAAGCAAATTCAAAGAATGTGGTTTATTTTTTATATTTCAAAAGAGTTCTGTTTTATTTCTCCTCTTTTTTGTATTACATGTAATTGTTTTTACTTTTTGGCATAAATTTGCTAGCAAAGTAAATTAATAAAAGGTGATGAAAAACAAAGTAAAACTTGCATCTGTATTTGCGGAACAATGCAGTTTGTAGTTGAACACAGATTTTTCAAACACTCAACCACAGCTGTGACTGAGGTGGTCACAGCTGTAGTTGTTTGAAAAATCAAGATAAGAGTTTTTCAAAGAGACCCATACACAAGAGCATCAGTGGGAAAAGTGTGCTGCAGTGACCAGGGACTACTTAAAAAACTAAAAATGGAATCACAATGGTACAGCCTTCCTGTATGAGTTAGAATACAATTGATTGGTTACATGGACAAAAATAAGGGCCTCATGATAATGTACATTTACTGATGTGCACATACTGTGTTTATCGTAAATTAAAATTAAAATCAGTAAGAAAAATTAATCAGAACAATTTTACTTTTTTTGTAAATATAAGTTTAACACTTCCTGGGAATAACAATTTACTATTTATCAGGTGCAGATTTGTTCAATTTATCAGGTGCAGATTTGTTCAATATCATGAATTTATTCAAAACTTCACAATTGAAAAAAGCTCATATTCTTTGAAGATGTACATATGAAGCCCCGACAGCCACTACGAATATTGTAAGTACATTTATAGTTTATTGTTTCTTGATTTCAATTGCCAATACTATACCCCATACATATCTAACATCATTTAACACTCTCCCGATTGCAGAACTTGCATAACGTGTGAAACAGTAATGACGGACATTTAATGTCAATCAAATTACACTATCATGGCTACGTAAAAAGGATGTTCATCGCAAATTGGTGAAATTTGAACAACGATATAAACAATTTACCCTTTTGTAAAGAACTTTTCATACATGAAAGCACAAAAAATTTAGAAATGCTCATGTACTGACACTATCAGTGTGCTTGTTGTCAATTAAAAGCCTTTGTATACCTATTCCTCCTCTTGCATGTATCCAGTAATATGCAAAGCAAGTAAATTTTTGTTACAGGAGGGAGGATTTCAACATGAAATTTAATGTTCTTCTGACTAAAACCACCATTCTCTTAGCAGGAAGCTACTTTGTTTACAAGATGTATGCTAATATATTAATTTTTACTTCTTTTTTTACATCAAAGCACCAGTAAATTCTTCTATCTAGAGGGTTAAATTGGAATAATAAATCATATAACTGAATCAAATCACTTTCAGTGGGGAGGGACAAATGTCATGCCCACCTTCTGCATGCTTATCAAAATATCATCATCATCATCATCATTGTCAACCATTATCAATCCACTGCTGGACGAAGGTCTCCCCAAGTTTCCTCCACAACGGTCTGTCTTGTGCCAGTCTCCTCCATGTCACTCCCGCATACTTTCGAATTTCATCCACCCATCTTCCATGTGGTCTTCTTCTGGGTCTTTTCCTGTCCCTTGGAATCCAACCTAAAATTTCGGCTGTCCATCAATGGTCTGTTCTTCTGGCAGTATGTCCAGCCCATTGCCATTTCAGGGATTTAACTTTGATCATGATGTCTTCCGCTCTTGTCATTTTTCGGATCCACGTGTTCCTCTTCTTATCTCTCCTGGTTACACCAAGCATGCACCTCTCCATGCTGCTTTGAGTTGTCTGCAGCCTTTGTATGTCTCTTTTAGCTAAGGTCCACGTCTCTGCACCATACGTAAGCACTGGAAGGATGCATTGATCAAACACTTTTCTTTTAAGACATAATGGCATATTGCTCTTCAAAATTATGCTGTTTCTTCCAAAAGCTCTCCAGGCAAGTTTTGTACGCCGATTAATTTCTTCACCAATGTGACCCTCACTTGATATCTGCTGTCCAAGATAAACGTACGTGCCTGTTATCTCCAGCTTTTCTCCATCAATCGATAAATCTTCATTTCTTGTAAAAGCATTGTACATCACTTTTGTCTTCTGAAAGTTCATTTTTAATCCCACTTCTTTACTCTTGTCAGCAAGTTCCTGGATCATACTCTGTAGCTCTGATGGGGTAGTTGCAAAAATGACTATGTCATCAGAAAAACGAAGGTGGGTTAGATAATCTCCATTAATCTTTATCCCTTTGTTTTCCCAGTTCAGTGATTGAAAGACATTTTCCAATGTGGCATTAAAGAGCTTCGGAGATATGGTGTCACCTTGTCTCACTCCTTTTCCAATTTTTATGTGTGTTGTATTTTCAAACAGCCGAATCTTTGCACTTGCATTTTCATAGATGTTATTAATAATATTAATGTATGCATCTTCAATACCGCAGGATTTCAGAGCCATTGCAACTGCTGATGGTTTCACCGAATCAAAGGCTTTTTCATAATCGATAAAAGCCATGCACAATGGAAGTTCATATTCCCTCGCTCTTTCAATTAGTTCTCTCAGTACGTGGATATGATCTATTGTGCTGTAGCCACTCCTGAATCCAGCTTGTTCTCTCGGTTGAGCCATGTCCAGTGTCACCTTCAAGCGGTGTGAAAGAACTTTAGTGAAGATTTTATAAACCACTGATAGGAGGCTGATAGGTCTGTAGTTCCTGAGATCCTCAATGTCACCTTTTTTATGTAGCAAGATCATTGTAGCGTTGTTCCAATCCTCAGGAATCTTCCCTTCATTAAGGCATCGAGTGAAAATTTGGGCGAGTACTGTTTCGATTTCTCCACTTGCTTCTTGTATGATGTCTACAGTAATTCCATCTTCTCCTGGAGCTTTTCCCCGCTTCATGTTCTTGATTGCATGTGCAACTTCTGCTGGAAGGACTGGAAGAACTCTGGTACTGGTACCTTTCATGATGTCTGGAGTACATGTATCATCCCTTTCATATAATTTGGAGTAGAAATCTTTCACTCTTGTCAAAATTTCTGCCTCTATTTCTTCTTACAGAACCATCTTTTTTTCTCAGTGCCATAATCTGTTTTTTCCCCTTACTGAGATGTCCCTTTGCTATCTTTAGGCTTTGGTTGTTTTCAATTGCTTTCCTTACTAGTTCACAGTTGAATTTCCTTACGTCTTCAGTGATATTTTTTCGTACAGTCTTGCATAGCTCTATATATTCCACTTTGGAAGTCACATCTTCTTTAGTTGTCCTCATCACTCTTCTTTTTTGCATCAACATTTTGGTTTTTCCTGATAATTTGTTCACATGCAATTTGTTCTTAGACCCAGCTAATTTTGTTGCTGTTTCCATAAGAGCTTTGGTTACTTTTCTGTTAACTTCAGAAATATCCACTTCTTCCGATGTTAGGCCTTCTAAAGCAGAGAATCTGTTCTTCAGTTAAAATTTGAAGGTATTATGGTGTTTTTTAAGGTTGGTTATGTCAATACATTTTGTTTGTCTTATGAGCTTGCTACGTTCGAGTTTAGTGTTGAGGTGCATCTAACATCTCACCAATCTATGGTCACTGCCTGTGTTGAACTTGTTTAGCACACTGCAGTCTTCTATGACGAATTTTTTGTTACACATAATAAAATCAATTTCACTTGTCGTCCCATTTGGATGTCTCCATGTCCATTTCCTGTGTGGCTTTTTCTTGAAAAAGGAGTTCAAGATGAGAAACCCTTCTGCCTCTGCAAACTCTACGAGAGTATTTCCACGCTGGTTTCTGTTGCCGTGACCGAATTTACCTACTGAAGTTTCATTCTGTTGCCGTTGCCCTATTTTTGCATTGAAATCTCCCATAATTATCTTCAAGTGCTGCTTACCTTTATTATTTAGATCACGAATTTCCTCATAAAATTCTTCAATTTCTTCTTCAGCATGACTTGTGGTGGGTGCATAAGTTTGAATAATCTGAGCTTGGTATCTTCTCGAGAGTTGGATAACAAGTCGTGCAGCTCTGTCAGAGGAACTTTCAACTTCTACCACTTTATCCTTCAGTTTCTTGTTTATTATAAAACCAACACCACTAGTTCTGCCAGTATCAGTCCCACGATAGTAGAAGAGATGTCCACTTTTCAGTTCAATGAGATCTTCTCCTTTTCTCCTTACCTCACTTAGCCCGACGATGTCCCACTTGATCCTTTGTAGTTCCTCTTCCAATTCAAGAAGCCTTGAATCAGAAGATAGGGAGCGTCCGTTATACGTAGCCAAGGTCAGCATCAGATGGCAGCCTAGTCCGGTCCTCCGGGGATTCTTAACACCCTCTGCCTTCATGTCGCACTGGCCGCTGCCTTGGCCAGGTACATTCCAGCTGCCGGAGACTGAGGGCCAAGATTTAAGTTGTGGAGTCATTTTGGAGGGGTTTGGCCATAACTCACCACGCTGGCCAAGCGGGTTGGTGAGTGTGGGATAGCATTTCCTCTAATCCCGATGGTATAGTTATACCGCTATTGGCGGTCGTCAGAGCCCCTTTAGTGGGAACAGGATGTACCACGAGAAGGCGGGGTTGACATTTGTCAAGGAGAGGCTGTGATGTTACGCATCACCTGACCTTACATCCCTATCAAAATATATATATATATATACATTCAAAGGACAACTGATTATACACAACCACCTACTAATGTGTCTGTTGACTCTCATTTTGACCTTACAACAGCAACATGTCATTTTGCAGATTCTACCAGGTGCTGGAACTGTTCATGTGGTATTGTGACCCAAGGTTTCATGACAGCCATCCGTAAAGAACCAAGATATGACAGTAGTGGGTTTCGGGCTCGAATGCATTGCTCAGCTTCATGCTACAGATACTCAATTGGGTTCAAATCCAGTGTGTGAAAGGGTCATTCAAGGGTAGAAAAAAACTCACTGAAAATATTCTCCAATCAGTCCCTCACCAAACAGAAGCAATGAGATGGGATGATGCCATGCTGAAAGAAGGCATCCTGATGTGGGAAATGGATAGCCATTAACAGGTGTAGATGGTTCACAAGTGCATCAACACAGCTTTGTACAATAAGTACAAGGGGCCACAAAGAAACATGCACCTCAACATTGCACCACCTCCACCAGCCCGTAACATCTTGACTTGACAGATGGAGTCCACTGCTTTGTGTGGTGTATGCCATATATGCACCCTCCTCAGGAGTCGATCCAGATTTTTAAAAAAGATGCCCATTTTTGTGAAATGTAGCCCTTTTCTGTAAAATTGCCTTATTTTTGTGAATTTTGTCTATTTTTGAGTTTAGAGAAATTTTAATCCCCTATAATCATTATTCTGACAGTAATTATTGTTTTATTATGTTTTCAGTTATTTGCTTATTTATTATTGATGATCATGGTTCATGTTTTCCCAGTTTGCAACAAGTTTTCTGTTCTGATGACTGTTTATGCAGATAGTTTTTTTTTTAAATATAACTCTGTGTGATTATTACTCTAGCTGAGATTTGGGGAAAGGGGGAGGGATAATAATAATACTCCAGGTTGTATTAAACCAGAAACGTCATCAAAGGTCAAAATTTTTAAGTGCTGTAGGAAAAGAAATAACTCACAAGATAAAATATTAAAAAAAATCGATATGTCACAACGTGATTCCCCATAAAATGTATAATCAGCACTTCACCCTCATACTCCTCTCCTCATAACTGTAAATATGTTTTCTGGAATCCTAGCTGATACTGCAAAGATTAATCTTAATAGGAATGAGCACAAAAAATATCAATGTTTTTTAGCATTGTTGTTTTGCAAGTGATAATCATTGTTTAAAACTGCAAAAGAATATTTTCTACGCAAAGTAAATGAATTTTTTTTTGTTTCATTCTTTTAAAGAAGGGAATATAATATTGCAATGTCATGAATTAGCAATTTTTCTGCTGTTTTGTTCGATGTTTCGTCACCTGAAAATTGAGTTCTTATTTTCAATGTTACAGGAGCCCATGCATAGAAGATACACTGAGATTTACACTGATACATCAAGCGTTTCAACACATATTGGTTACTCAATGTTGAATTGCTGAGTAAGCACCGACATATTGAATTCCGATTTTACCCACTGATGTGCCCAGGAATGAGTACTCACCGATGTCCAAAATCGATATTTCTCACCAATGTGCCCATTTCTACTTCTGAGTCAGTCCTGGAAAATGCATGTAAAGTGAGGCTGCCAGAGGGGGACAAAATACTCCCATAATACTTTGGGGTTTCTTTCAGCGAGTATCGCCTTAATTGCCAGGAGTGTAGCCACAGCAAGTAGTGATAAGGCAGTGATTGATAGGCATCCGTCACAGACAGTTTTAGTGAAAGTTGTTCATCATCATCATCACCACTAAGCTGTTCTCTGAGATTCAGAGGTTAGCTCCACAAAGAAATACAAATGTAAATGGAGAAGTTTGATACTGTTGCCATATCAAACTTCTCCATTTACAGCGATCTTGGCATACAACTCGGGCTTCACTGACATCCATCACATGCTGTACACAAGATCTTCTACACTTCAAACTCGTAATCTTTTTCTCATGCAGCTGAATCTGATACCCCCATGACTTCCTTGGTCTTCCTCTGCCTTTATGAAAGTTGTTCATAACGACAAAACAAAACAAAAAGTGCATCAGTTAAACAGAACAAGTTGCCTCTAACACTAAAATATTTTTAAGATAAATCTTTACTAAAAGTAACAATACCATTTGAGCAAAAAAATATTTTTGTGAAGATACCACCCAACGGTGTCAAATGCAGCCTGGATCGACCCTTGCTCCTGTTGAAGTGCTACGGTTAAAATTTGGATTCACTGGACCAAAATACCTGTTTCCAGTCTTTTAAGGTCAAGTGGTGATGTTCCTGCACCCACTTCAACCTCATAACCTGTGATGTGCTGTTATCAATGGTATGCAATGAGGGGTATTGGCTGCCATAACTCAGTCGCACCATTGTACATCGAATGGTCTTTGCTGAAGCCTTCGCAAGTGTCCCGTAGCTGAATGCTGTTATCTTCTCCACTGTGACCCTACATTCTGATGTTACAATATGGGAGAGGCAGCATTCACACTTTGAACATTAATGGCCCATTCACAGACACATTTGCACAGGCATCTGTAAGTTTTGATGAAGTCTCTGAGTACATGTTTTATACCATGGTTACATACAAAAATTCTAGACACTCTGCAGTCACAGAGATGGAGCACCATATCTTCCTCACGCTATCCGCACACAATCGAAATCACTAAGGTTGCTCTGCTTACCCATAATCACAGTTTTGGGCACATCTTTGTGGTGGAGTAAAGAAGGTTTCTGGATGGATGTTGGGTGAATAATAAATTGTGTTTTGAGTGTTGTTGTACCATTGCATTTGAAGTTTTTGTTATCTTACCAGAGTTGTATTTAAAAAAAATTATCTCGTACACAACCATTGGAACAGAAAACTTGCCGCAAACCCCCAAAGTGTGAACTGTGATAACAATAGAATAAGATAACTTAAGGGTCATTCCATGGAAGTTCACCAAGGCGGTGTGCTGCACGATTTAAAAAAAAATTGGAACTTTGCTCATTTTTATTTGTACAGTTGAATGATGGCCAAAAATAATAGTAAAACAATTTGCCCCCCCCACCTTGATAGGTTGCCTCAAAAAAGATGGCGGACATTACAATTTTTATCATTAGGAAGCCTTTCCGATATTTGCAATATCTCCTGAACCAATACAGATATTGGAATGATTCAAAAAGCGCTTTGTTGAGCATAAATAGAGGATTCTGTTATGCTAAGAAAATGTCCAGAAATAAGTCATTCTTTATCTTAAAAGCCCTTTAAACATTGAAGATCGGATGCTGAGTTTGTCTCATTTTACAATTTTTTTATGAAGCACAGAAAACAAACAAAAAGCCGCCATGCATACTGTAGAAACCTTGTCTCTCGAAACACACACACACACACACACAAATAAATCTGGAAATTAGGTACCGCTTCACAAACCCCTCTCAGATTTGAGAAAAAATACATTTTCTCATTTTTTGAGGTCTTCTATCTCTGGTGGGAAAAGATACAAAAATCTGAATTTTTTTGTGTACGTACATAACCACCTACGTGATGGCTATTAACCCACAAAAATTGGTTATTGTTTTCTGCCTAGTTTTTGAGATACAGTGCTTGATATATCAGGGGAAATGTTGTTACTGGTACATTCAAAATACTTGTTTAAATGATATCTCAGTAGCATGTTATATTTTTATTAAATGCACACAAATGAAAAAATTAACATTTAGCCATTAAATACTCTAAGAAAGATGTGTTAGATAGCTTTGGTTCTTGTTTTCAGCCTAGTTATTATTTAGGTATAGCAGCACAAATAAAGGAAAAACTTGGAAAAAAAGTAGAAACTATAATATCACATTACATTTGTTTGTCTTAATTTTTATTAAAAAATTTACCAAACTACTTCTGTTTAATGTTGCATTTCTCTACTTTCAGAAGAGGGAGCATTTTTATGACCCAATATCTAAAGCTGCATGCGATGAAACAAAAGAATTATAAACACTGGTCATGTTTAGACAAAGCGAACAGCAAGGTACAGACAGGCAAAACCTCTTGGCTTTATAGACAGCCAGCAGAAATCATCAGCCTGCTCAGACTTGTTGGAATATGTCTAAACTTGTAAATTCAGAGCTAACCACAGAGCAGCCTCAGTCTACTGTTTGTCTTTGTGGAGTGAACATGCTAGTGGTGTGCTCTGTAAGCTTCACAGTTTTCATATTATTTTAAAGTGTGAAAGTTAAGTTTCTTATTAATTTATTTATATTATTGGTTGATTTTTAGAATGTGATCTTCCTGTTTAGACTTTTAGACTGTGTTCTTCTTAAGGTTAATTTGTAGTGTGCTGTTGGATTGTGATGCAAAGAACCTTGCCATAAGATAAGTTATGGTCAAGTACCTAAGCAGGTACCGCAACTTATAAAGCTCAGTGAAGAGGACCAAAACCTTCTGAAGCTCAGGGGTTGGTCAGAGACCACGTCTATTAAAAATCATTGTCATTATAATTTGCATTGCTCTCTTGTTCAGTTACTTTTTTATTCAGAGCAAAAACACAAGAACAAAGAGTTTTCCCAATATTAAAAACACAAAACTGTTGTTGTGTTCTCTCATTTCAGTTATTGATATTACTCTCAGAAAACCTAATACTCTGGGTTTCCTTTTTTATTTTTAGCTGTATATTTAGCTGAATCTTCGCAAATTTTTAGTGGCTCACAACAACTATTTCTATAAAGGTGCTCAAATTTCAGTAAAAAAACATTCTTATGATACTCACAAAGAGAGGTGATCTCTGACGACATCCTAAGCTTCAGAAGGTTTTGGTACTCTTCACTAAGCTCTGCAAGTGGCAGTACCTGCTTAGGTACATGACTGTAACTTATCTTATGGCAAGGCTCTTTGCATCACAATCTAACAGCACACTACAAATTAACATTAAGAAGAACACAGTCTAAAAGTCTAAACAGGAAGATCACATCCTAAAAGTCAACCAATAATATAAATAAAATAATAAGAAACTTAACTTTCACACTTCAAAATAACATGAAAACTATGAAGCTTACAGAGAACACCACTAGTATGTTCACTCCACAAAGACAAGCAGCAGACTAAGGCTGCTCTGTGGTTAAGCTCTGAATGTACAAGTTAAGACACGTTCCAACAAGTCTGATGATTTCTGCTGGCGGTCTATAAAGAACAGGCATGAGGTTCAGACAAGTTTTGCCTGTCTGTTTGCTGGCTGTCTATAAAGCCAAGAACAGACAGGCAAAACCTGTCTGAACCTTGTTGTTTGCATTGTCTAACCATGTCGAGTGGCTTATAATAATTCCTTTGTTCCATCACGTGTAGGTTTAGATATTGGGTCATAAAGATGCTCAGCCTTCTGTAAATAGAGAAATGCAACATTAAACAGAAGTAATTTGATAAAATTTTAATACAAATAAGACAAACAAATGTAATATAATATCACAGTTTCTACTCATTTTTTTTTTCAAGTTTTTCCTTTATTTGAGCTGTTGTATCTAAATAACTAGGCTGAAAACAAGAACCAAATTTATCTAACACATTTTTTTTGGAATATTTTACGGCAAACTATTCATTTTTTTCATTTGTGTGCATTTAATAAAAATATATCATGCTACTGAGGTATCATTTAAACGAGTATTATGAATGCACTGATAACAATATTTCCCCTGATATATCAAGCACTATATCTCAAAAACTAGGCCGAACACAATAACTGATTTTTGTGGGTTAATTAGCCATCATATAGGTGGTTTTGTACACAAAAATTCAGATTTTTGTATCTTGCCCCAGCAAAGATAAAAGACCTCAAAAATTGAGAAAATGCATTTTTTCTCAGACCTGAGAGGGGGGAAACCATGAAGGGATACCTAATTTCTGGATTTGTAATTATTTTTTGTGTGTTTTTTTTTCTAGAGACAAGGTTTCTACAGTATGAATTGCAGCTTTTTGTATGTTTTCTGTGTTTCATAAAAAAATCCCAAAGTAAGACAAAATCAGCATCCGATGGCCAATATTTAAAGGGCTTTAAGGTAAAGAGTATGACTGATTTCTGAACATTTTTTTAGTGTAACAGAATCCTCATTTTATGCTTAACAAAACGTTTTTGGAATCATTTCAATATATGTATTGGTTCAAGGGATATCACAAATATTGGGAAGGCTTCCATATGGTAAAAATTGTAATGCCCGCCATCTTTAAAGCAACTTATCATTGTGGGGGTGGAGGGGCATTATTATTATTATTATTATTTTTAGCCACCATTAAACCATACAAATAGATGAGCAAAGTTTCAATTTTTTTCAGAACTATGCAGTGCTCAACATGTTTTTCAAAATTGGGTGATTCTGTATGGAATTACCCTTCAAGAAAAATTAATAAAACAAATAATTATTAGGAAATTACAGATTCCAATGAGAACAAAATAAATATGTAATAATTGATTGTGCAGCAATGTGTGTGAAATGAACCTTTATGGCAAAATATTAAAATATTGGACTATGTACCTCGTAAAAACAAGAGACTAATTAAAGAAAGTTTTTACATCTAGAAAAACAGTTCCATCAATGGACCATCAAAAATTATAAATAGAATTTTCAATTCAAAAATAGACTTACAAAATACACAAGGAAAATATTTTAATTTAATAACTGGCAACTGCAAGAGGAACCTAGCAACAAAATTTAAATACTTTCTTTGTAAACAAAACTTTTGATCCTAGTTGTAAATGCATTTATGGCACCTCTATTCATAGTGATTGTGGAATAGCTTTTTTACGGGTCTTATAGAGGTTATTTTTCATCAAAGTTGGTTGTCAAATTTTCGAACTAAAGCCTAGTTCGTCATCAGGACTATGTCACTGGAGTAGTTGCTGCCACTCAATTGGAAGAGTCCATTTGCAATTATCGTTAATTGTGGTACTTCTTCTACTTCTTGCTATTTCGATCCCTTCTTCTAGTTTCCTCTTTACTAAGTTTGACTGGTGGGCGATTATTTTCACTGAGTCCCAATTTATGGAGTGTCCACTTGCTTGTATATGTCTGTCTAGCCCTGTTTTGTTCCCAATGTTCCTAATAGCTGCTTGGTGTTCTTTCATTCGGACCTTAATACTTCTCCCTGTTTCTCCTATATAGCTGAGTCCGCAGTTACAGTCGATGCAGTAAATTACTCCCTCCTGCAATTGGATGTCCAATTCTTTCTGCTTTAAAGCTGGCAGGAATTTCTTAATTTTGTTATTAAGATCTGGAGCTAGTCTGATATTATATTTTGCTCCGATCCTTTTCAGGTTCTCGAAAAGACCCTTGTGGTACGTAATTTTGCTGGTGAATTTGAAGTTGGTTTTCTCCTGCTTCTTTTTTGGCACTTGTTTAAATATTTTCTCAACATATGGGGAGGGGTAATTGTTTTCTGCCAATATTTCCTTCAATTCTTCTTTGTGAAGATCTTTCTGAGCAGCTGAAGAGACCAGGATTTCAATCTTTTCCAAAAATTGTCTTGCCGTATTCGATTTAATATAATCAGGGTGGAATGAGCAGAAGTCTAACATCTTCCCTGTGTTGGTGGGTTTTCTAAAAAGCTGAGTGAATATTTTCCCCTCTCTTGAGGTCAAGGTTAAATCTAGGTAATTGATGCTATGGTCTCTTTCCTGTTCTAGGGTGTACTGCAAGGTATTCTCTAGTAAGTTAAATTCTTCCAGAATCTGAGAGGGTAGAGATTGGTCCACAGTATCTACTATAATTAGGACATCATCCATGTACCTTACATAGAGAGCAAACAAGGAGGGTTGTATAAGGATTTTTGCCTCTAGTTTACTTATATAATAATTTGCTAGCAGAGGTGCTAGTGGAGAACCCATTACAAGTCCTGAAGTTTGCCTGTAATATTTCTTTCCAAACTGGAAGAAATTATTCTTGAAGGAAATAGGAGCAGTTCAATTTTTGGAAAAGATTGAAATCCTGGTCTCTTCAACTGCTCAGAAAGATCTTCACAAAGAAGAATTGAAGGAAATATTGGCGGAAAACAATTACCCCTCCCCATATGTTGAGAAAATATTTAAACAAGTGCCAAAAAAGAAGCAGGAAAAAACCAACTTCAAATTCACCAGCAAAATTACGTACCACAAGGGTCTTTTCGAGAACCTGAAAAGGATCGGAGCAAAATATAATATCAGACTAGCTCCAGATCTTAATAACAAAATTAAGAAATTCCTGCCAGCTTTAAAGCAGAAAGAATTGGACATCCAATTGCAGGAGGGAGTAATTTACTGCTTCGACTGTAACTGCGGACTCAGCTATATAGGAGAAACAGGGCGAAGTATTAAGGTTCGAATGAAAGAACACCAAGCAGCTATTAGGAACATTGGGAACAAAACAGGGCTAGACAGACATATACAAGCAAGTGGACACTCCATAAATTGGGACTCAGTGAAAATAATCGCCCACCAGTCAAACTTAGTAAAGAGGAAACTAGAAGAAGGGATCGAAATAGCAAGAAGAAGAAGTACCACAATTAACGATAATTGCGGATGGACTCTTCCAATTGAGTGGCAGCAACTACTCCAGTGACATAGTCCTGATGACGAACTAGGCTTTAGTTCGAAAATTTGACAACCAACTCTGATGAAAAATAACCTCTATAAGACCCGTAAAAAAGCTATTCCACAATCACTATGAATAGAGGTGCCATAAATGCATTTACAACTAGGATTAAAACCACATACGGGCTGGATATACGGCGAAACATCAGAAAGATAGAAAGGAGTAAGTGCAAAAGCGACAAATGTAAGTCACAACTTTATTTTCTTAAGAAATGTAAGAGAGCTAATTTTGTCCCACCTTCTTTGAGACTCACAAAAAACATCGCGGAAAATCTGTCAAGAAATTTTATTAAAAAAATAGAACTAAAAACGGTGAATGGCGCGATTCGTAATAAATTCAAAACTATTGAGCAATGCGAACGAATAGAAGCTCGTATTTGGACCTCTTCATTAGGTGAAATTCCGGAAGCAGAAAAGAAAAATATTAATAATTGGTTAGCTAAAGCAGTGAGAGATAAAAACAAAAAGTTTAAGGAAAAATTGAAGATTAAAGAGAATAAGTGGTTGAATCCAAAGTCAATGTCTACAGCACCTGGCCCACAGTTAATACCATCCCCCACTAACAAACATGTCATGGATCTGACGGAGGAAGGAGTAGATGAAAACCTGATTAATCTCCTCAATAAGGGATATAATTATAACCTTTCCTCTGCAACACTTGATAAAAAACGTATACTGATTGATTTAGAAAGCATCTGTAGTAAGGTAGAAAGAGAAGATGAAAATACAGCAGTTACTTTAAGGAAAGAATTCTCAGACTGCGTCTCAAAATTTGTAAAAAAGCCAGTAAAAGTTGATTACAATTTTAATAGAAATGCCATTGCTGACCTTAAAAAATTCAAAGCCAATGATAAAGTTGTAGCACTGAGAGCAGATAAGAGCAAAGTTTTGGTATTGGTAGAAAAAGAGAAGTATTACAATAAAATGGAAGCTGAATTGAGCAAGCCTTATTATGAAGAACTCAATGGTAACCCTATAGATCAAACTGTCAAAAATCTTAAGAAATTAATCAGCTCTTTAAGAAATAAAAAACAGCTTAATGAGCTCTTCAAAAACTTCTCCAAAATCCAGTCAAGAATTCCACAGATCTATGGTACGATAAAAGTTCACAAAGAAGGCCATCCAGTAAGACCTATAATAGACACTAGAAATTCGCCACTCTCCAACATTAATTATTATTTACTTGGTCACCTCAGAGATATGTTCCCTTCTCCTCCCTACCTACTAAAAAATTCCATGCAGCTAAAAGGAAAGCTGGACAACTTGCCAGAATTAATTCATCCAGTAATGGCAAGCCTGGATATAGTCTCTATGTATACCAACATTAACCTGGACCTCCTACTGGAATTCATTGCAGATGACCTTGCGGAAAAAATAGTATTCCATAATCACAATAAAGAAATACTACTTGGCATATATGAACTGCTCCTATTTTCCTTCAAGAATAATTTCTTCCAGTTTGGAAAGAAATATTACAGGCAAACTTCAGGACTTGTAATGGGTTCTCCACTAGCACCTCTGCTAGCAAATTATTATATAAGTAAACTAGAGGCAAAAATCCTTATACAACCCTCCTTGTTTGCTCTCTATGTAAGGTACATGGATGATGTCCTAATTATAGTAGATACTGTGGACCAATCTCTACCCTCTCAGATTCTGGAAGAATTTAACTTACTAGAGAATACCTTGCAGTACACCCTAGAACAGGAAAGAGACCATAGCATCAATTACCTAGATTTAACCTTGACCTCAAGAGAGGGGAAAATATTCACTCAGCTTTTTAGAAAACCCACCAACACAGGGAAGATGTTAGACTTCTGCTCATTCCACCCTGATTATATTAAATCGAATACGGCGAGACAATTTTTGGAAAAGATTGAAATCCTGGTCTCTTCAGCTGCTCAGAAAGATCTTCACAAAGAAGAATTGAAGGAAATATTGGCAGAAAACAATTACCCCTCCCCATATGTTGAGAAAATATTTAAACAAGTGCCAAAAAAGAAGCAGGAGAAAACCAACTTCAAATTCACCAGCAAAATTACGTACCACAAGGGTCTTTTCGAGAACCTGAAAAGGATCGGAGCAAAATATAATATCAGACTAGCTCCAGATCTTAATAACAAAATTAAGAAATTCCTGCCAGCTTTAAAGCAGAAAGAATTGGACATCCAATTGCAGGAGGGAGTAATTTACTGCATCGACTGTAACTGCGGACTCAGCTATATAGGAGAAACAGGGAGAAGTATTAAGGTCCGAATGAAAGAACACCAAGCAGCTATTAGGAACATTGGGAACAAAACAGGGCTAGACAGACATATACAAGCAAGTGGACACTCCATAAATTGGGACTCAGTGAAAATAATCGCCCACCAGTCAAACTTAGTAAAGAGGAAACTAGAAGAAGGGATCGAAATAGCAAGAAGAAGAAGTACCACAATTAACGATAATTGCGGATGGACTCTTCCAATTGAGTGGCAGCAACTACTCCAGTGACATAGTCCTTATGACGAACTAGGCTTTAGTTCGAAAATTTGACAACCAACTTTGATGAAAAATAACCTCTATAAGACCCGTAAAAAGCTATTCCACAAAAACTTTTGATACAGTTTCTATACATTGAGAACAAGCCTTTATAAAAATCTAGAGGCCAGAAATGTCTGTAGAAACAGAACTCAGAAGATGTGAAAAATAATTAAAGGTAGTTCTTCAAGTTAAAATATAATTAAGTATATTAATCAGAGTAAAGCCTTGAGTGTTTAAATAATTCCTGTAAATAACATTTTTATTTTTTTTAATCTACAAGAAAAAGCTATCTGCAAAATCTGCTAATAATTTGGAAACTATCCACGTACGTGCATATGCCTACATTCTGCAACTCCGGATCTTACATTTCCAAAAACATTGAAAAGTTCTTACACATTGCTCCAACAAAATCTGCAATCTTCCATATCCATCTTGAAGAACTATAAACTTGTCAAATCTTCTAGTATTGATCCAGCCACACAGAGTAACTTCTTGGCCAATGTGCTTTGCTTGCAGTTCTCCACATGTGTGAGTCCTAAATGGCACATTCAAATTTGTTGTCACTGAAAAAAAAAAACAACAACAGAAGTATATATACATATATAATATTAAGCATATGCATTCTAGTTAATAATTAGCAAAACTAAAAATAAACCCCTATAATGTGAAATACAGAGCATGTTTGCTATTGATGACACCGCATGAACATCCTTTGCCCACCCGCCCGTGTATGTGTGTGTGAAAATGAATATAAGCCCAAAGTATAAGTTCCAACATAAATATTCTGAATAAGCCAGGTTGCATGGATGATCAACTTTTAATCATCTGATCAATGTAACAAAAATTTTCACTAAATATAACGGTGTCTGCAATAATTCTTGAAAACCTATGAGGCTGACAGGAGAACAGAAGCATCTAACAGTGTGACAAACTAGATGTAGAAGTCTCAGAGAACTGCCTAAAAATTAAACCAATAAGTAACATATTGGCATTCGATACTGAGTATGGAGCATCATAATGAAATGTCTGAATGTAAACAACATCCTAATTCTCTGCATTTTTATGTCTACCATTACTTTGAAAAAGCCTCCCAGTAGAGTGCGAAAGCTTGGCGAATCTTTATTCTTGTTACACCACAAAAATAAACGGATTTAATATGCTACATGCCTTTTTTGTCCTCATCTCTCTTCTTTTTTGCATCAACATTTTGGTTTTTCCTGATAATTTGTTTACATGCAACTTGTTCTTAGACCCAGCTAATTTTGTTGCTGTTTCCATAAGAGCTTTGGTTACTTTTCTGTTAACTTCAGAAATATCCACTTCTTCCGATGTTACGCCTTCTAAAGCAGAGAATCTGTTCTTCAGTTCCAACTTGAAGGTAATATGGGGTTTTTTAAGGTTGGTTATGTCAATACATTTTGTTTGTCTTATGAACTTGCTACGTTCGAGTTTAGTGTTGAGGTGCATCTTACATCTCACCAATCTATGGTCACTGCCTGTGTTGAACTTGTTTAGCACACTGCAGTCTTCTATGACGAATTTTTTGTTACACATAATAAAATCAATTTCACTTGTCGTCCCATTTGGATGTCTCCATGTCCATTTCCTGTGTGGCTTTTTCTTGAAGAAGGAGTTCAAGATGAAAAACCCTTCTGCCTCTGCAAACTCTACGAGAGTATTTCCACGCTGGTTTCTGTTGCCGTGACCGAATTTACCTACTAAAGTTTCATTCTGTTGCCGTTGCCCTATTTTTGCATTGAAATCTCCCATAATTATCTTTAAGTGCTGCTTACCTTTATTATTTAGATCACGAATTTCCTCATAAAATTCTTCAATTTCTTCTTCAGGATGACTTGTGGTGGGTGCATAAGTTTGAATAATCTGAGCCTGGTATCTTCTTGAGAGTTGGATAACAAGTCGTGCAGCTCTGTCAGAGGAACTTTCAACTTCTACCACTTTGTCCTTCAGTTTCTTGTTTATTATAAAACCAACACCACTAGTTCTGCCAGTATCTGTCCCACGATAGTAGAAGAGATGTCCACTTTTTAGTTCGATGAGATCTTCTCCTTTTCTCCTTACCTCACTTAGCCCCACGATGTCCCACTTGATCCTTTGTAGTTCCTCTTCCAATTCAAGAAGCCTTGAATCAGAAGATAGGGAGCGTCCATTGTACGTTGCCAAGGTCAGCATCAGATGGCAGCCTAGTCCGGTCCTCCGGGGATTCTTAGCACCCTCTGCCTTCATGTCGCACTGGCCGCTGCCTTGGCCAGGTACATTCCAGCTGCCGGAGACTGAGGGCCAAGATTTAAGTTGTGGAGTCATTTTGGAGGGGTTTGGCCATAACTCACCACGCTGGCCAAGCGGGTTGGTGAGTGTGGGATAGCATTTCCTCTAATCCCGACGGTATAGTTATACCGCTATTGGCGGTCGTCAGAGCCCCTTTAGTGGGAACAGGATGTACCACGAGAAGGTGGGGTTGACATTTGTCAAGGAGAGGCTGTGATGTTACGCATCACCTGACCTTACATCCCAAGAAGACGTGACTTCCAAAGTGGAATATATAGAGCTATGCAAGACAGTACGAAAAAGTATCACTGAAGACGTAAGGAAATTAAACTGTGAACTAGTAAGGAAAGGAATTGAAAACAACCAAAGCCTAAAGATAGCAAAGGGCCATCTCAGTAAGGGAAGAAAACAGATTATGGCACTGAGAAAAGAAGATGGTTCTGTAACAAGAAATAGAGGTGAAATTTTGACAAGAGTGAAAGATTTCTACTCCAAATTATATGAAAGGGATGATACATGTACTCCAGACATCATGAAAGGTACCAGTACCAGAGTTCTCCCAGTCCTCCCAGCAGAAGTTGCACATGCAATCAAGAACATGAAGCGGGGAAAAGCTCCTGGAGAAGATGGAATTACTGTAGACATCATACAAGAAGCAAGTGGAGAAATCGAAACAGTACTCGCCCAAATTTTCACTTGATGCCTTAATGAAGGGAAGATTCCTGAGGACTGGAACAACGCTACAATGATCTTGCTACATAAAAAAGGTGACATTGAGGATCTCAGGAACTACAGATCTATCAGCCTCCTATCAGTGGTTTATAAAATCTTCACTAAAGTTCTTTCACACCGCTTGAAGGTGACACTGGACATGGCTCAACCGAGAGAACAAGCTGGATTCAGGAGTGGCTACAGCACTATAGATCATATCCACGTAC
Source organism: Macrothele yani (assembly GCA_039090855.1). Classification (NCBI taxonomy): domain Eukaryota; kingdom Metazoa; phylum Arthropoda; class Arachnida; order Araneae; family Macrothelidae; genus Macrothele; species Macrothele yani. Next base: position 2,277,799 of record CM077029.1, read on the forward strand.
TGAGAGAACTAATTGAAAGAGCGAGGGAATATGAACTTCCATTGTGCATGACTTTTATCGATTAGGAAAAAGTCTTTGATTCGGTGAAACCATCAGCAGTTACAATGGCTCTGAAATCCTGCGGTATTGAAGATGCATACATCAATATTATTAATAACATCTATGAAAATACAAGTGCAAAGATTCGGCTGTTTGAAAATACAACAAACACAAAAATTGGAAAAGGAGTGAGACAAGGTGACACCATATCTCTGAAGCTCTTTAATGCCACATTGGAAAAATGTCTTTCAATCACTGAACTGGGAAAACAAAGGGATAAAGATTAATGGAGATTATCTAACCCACCTTCGTTTTGCTGATGACATCGTCATTTTTACAAATACCCCATCAGAGCTGCAGGGTATGATCCAGGAACTTGCTGACAAGAGTAAAGAAGTGGGATTAAAAATGAACTTTCAGAAGACAAAAGTGATGTACAATGCTTTTACAAGAAATGAAGATTTATCGATTGATGGAGGAAAGCTGGAGATAACAGACACATACGTTTATCTTGGACAGCAGATATCAAGTGAGGGTCACATTGATGAAGAAATTAATCGGCGTACAAAACTTGTATGGAGAGCTTTCGGAAGAAACAGCACAATTTTCAAGAGCAACATGCCATTATGTCTTAAAAGAAAAGTGTTTGATCAATGCATCCTTCCAGTGCTTACGTATGGTGCAGAGGCGTGGACCTTAGCTAAAAGAGACATACAAAGGCTGCAGACAACTCAAAGTAGCATGGAGAGGTGCATGCTTGGTGTAACCAGGAGAGATAAGAAGAGGAACACGTGGATCCAAAAAATGACAAGAGTGGAAGACATCATGATCAGAGTTAAATCCCTGAAATGGCAATGGGCTGGACATACTGCCAGAAGAACAGACCATCGATGGACAGCCGAAATTTTAGATTGGATTCCAAGGGACAGGAAAAGACCCAGAAGAAGACCACATGGAAGATGGGTGGATGAAATTCGAAGGTATGCGGGAGTGACATGGAGGAGACTGGCACAAGACAGACCGTTGTGGAGGAAACTTGGGGAGACCTTCGTCCAGCAGTGGATTGACAATGGTTGACAATGATGATGCGTTTTTTGAACATCCTTGTAACTTCATAGAAAGGAAAATAATGAGGAAAATTAATTAATATACGGTGATATCTTTTGAAAGACAGATACACTCATTTTTACGAAATTAAGTAACCCAATGTGTTTATTTTGGCATTTTACTTTGTTTTGTTGTGTAAATAAACATACGTTATGGCAAAAATTGCATTTCACACATGCTTTTTTAGTCATATAACACTGTAAAAAACATGTCAAACATGCTCTGCAAGAAAGCAATTTCCGGCCTGTTTACACTGGCTATTGTAGGCTAAATTTATTACTTACAGCTGTACCTTACTCCTAGTGGGAGAACGTAAGTGCAGTGATACCTCTGGTACAGGGGGTGCTTATTCTGTGAAATCAAATTTCCTGAAATTAATGTAAATCAATACCTTTACAGGAAAAAAAAAAGTCAATATATATGTGTTACATTCATAATTTATTTTCCAAGTTCTGATAGTTTTTTTAAAGAACAATGGCCTTTATGAAATTTTATTAATTGAAAAATTCCAGTGTTTGACCTGTCAAAGCTATAATACTTATAAAAAGTAAAATACTGAGAGAAAAAAATAAAAAAGTAACTTACATAACTGATGCCTGCCTGTGTCAATGGTTTATTTTCTTGTGCAGAAAATACTATGAAATGTATATAACAAAGTCTGTTCAGTTTGTACTTCGAATGACTTGTATTATTCATGTAATAAGTCATAGCCTAAATAAATTCACCGTGAAGTTTTTGGTGTGGGTAAAACTATAGAATAAACTAGCAGTTGCAGTTGAATAAAGTGTTTTAATGAATGTAAAGCTGCATTCATGTCTGTTGAGCATATTAATGCTGCTGATGAAGGCAAAACTTCATAGTTCATAATGTTTTAGAAAAAAAATTGGTTATCTTGTTCTTATTTTGCTGCAAATCCTCTAATTTATGTTTATTGCACCCAGATTCCCGCTTTGGTGTAGACAGATTTTGTGTTGGAATTTTAGGACTTGCCACAACTTTGTACATAGTCCACCACACACTAAAAATAAAAAAGACGAAAAAGGAAAATGAATTTTTGACTTCGGTTTTAATTTTTTTTTCAAGAGAATGCAAAAAATTTCTAAAAAATATAGCGAAAACTTCCGGAGCGCAACAGTGGAAATTCCCGGAAAATAAGCACCCCTGTTGGTTAGATGGCAAGGAAACTCACATAATTTGAAGAACAAAATTCACAAACTGTCTGCATTTTCTTCAAAATGCATTATCATGACTTGTTAAGCCTTATGTGATCACGTTGTAATTGCTAAACTAATTTAATCAATAGAATGGAAAGCGACATGGTACACTGAGTAAGGATCTATGCCATACCTCTACATTATGCGGATGGAACAGTAAAGTTTTATGTAGGATTGACCAAACGATCAATAAGGACCCAAATTTAAGAGCATGGAAGAAACATAAAAGATGAAAAACCGACTACTGCTCTTGCTAGAGAGGTCTTATTCAATGCAGCCATACCTCAATGAAGGAAGAAATATTCTTTCATAATACATGGCAAATCGATAGAATATTCATGGCAAACAGATTATAAACTCTGAATTTGCTTGTAGCTCTTAATGGTCATCCATGTAACATCTCTCAGAAAATTTTATCGCCCTGGAGCGGGAATCGAACCTGCATCTCCCAATTTTTGTTCGAGTAAGCTAACCGCTACACCACCCAGGACAGTAAAGTTCCAAGCAGCAGAGACAAAGCAACCTTAGCTTACGAATCTAAAGGATGTTCAGATTCGTAAGCTAAGGTTGCTTGGAACTTGACTGTCCTGGGTGACGTAACGGTTAGCATACTCAAACAGAAATCAGGAGATGCAGGTTTAATTTCCGCTCCAGGGCAATGAAGTTTTCAAGTTTTCTGAGAAATGTTACATGGATACCCAGTAAGAGCTACAAACAAATTCAGAGTTTATAATCTGTTTGCTATGAATATTCTGCAGCCATACCTGTTCGGCATGAGGCAAAATGTATATCCAAGTACACCATCCAAAAAGAAGCTGCTGTGAGAGAATCTATCAAGATCCTGATGAAACCTAATATTTGCAATAAGAATGTTTCGTAAGGTTGCCATATGGATGGCACCTTCAAATAAATTATGTGTAGTTTAATATATCATTATTATAAAAGTAAAATCATGATCCATGACACACAGGAGATACCTAAAACACGATGGCATACACTGAATATTTTCAAAAACTGTAAACACATCAATGAATTTTATTTTGTTAATTCCACATTGTAGGCCTATGTATGCTGTAGTTTAGAATCTTAAGAAAGCTGTCCAGTAGACATGCGAAAGTTCAGTGTTGTATTTATATATATATATATATATATATATATATATTTTTTACATCAATAAAGTTATGGATCGAAGCTTCTAGTTTCATTTTTATGGTCCTGCCCTTGTAAGTTTTCTGAATCTGCTCGTAGGTGCTGTACAGTGCTAAGACTCCGCTACATTAAAAAGTATGTGCATAGAAAATAATATATACAGTAAATCTGCCATTTTTTAGAAAACAAAAATATAGGATTTGTAAAAATTTTCGGAGTTTGTTTAGGGAGTTTCCAGAAGTCTATTTAAAACCTATTTTTCAACCGCCAAAATAAAAACAAAAAAACATAAGAACATTTTAAAATTTAATTTCTCTGAACATCATGACTTTCCAATGTTTAGTCACTTGTTGCTATAGCAACAAAAAGCAAGCATTCTTCCTTTTGTTTACAAAAAAATTAAAGTTTAAACTCAGAACTTTAAAAAAAATCTTAAAAAATATGTAGGTCATTTCAAAAGTTTCGCACACTGTGCAGGCACTGCCAGTGGGATGATGCAATCCCTCCAGTTGTTGCGCCAGTTGTGAGTCAGACTTCAATATACAAAGTTGTGTTTACGTTTGCTGGCTAATTTGTTCCTGTTCCAAAAATTCTGCCAAGAAATGGAGGAAGAAAGTGAGTCTGGTCAGATCTCGCATAGCCACCAGCAATCCTACATTAAAATTGAAACTTTGTGAAGAAAATCGTCTACCCCAATTTTTTTTTTTTTTTTTTTTTTTTTGATTGAGGGTTTAACAAACTACTGTGAGCAACTCAATGGGTTATGAGTTGTCACCTGCCTGTCCCTAATTTAGGGTCACTGATTCCAGGGAAGGGAGAGCGAGTGCTGTAAGACAAACACAACATCCATGCCTCACTGGATTTCGAACCTGGAATAATCTCGGACGAATGGTCAAAAGCCAGCGCTTAGACCACTGCACCACCGGGGCGGCCCTACCCAAATTCATAAAGCTTTGTGTGAAGTTTCAGGGTGTCCACAGAATTATCAAACCTGATTTCCCTAACCAAATATATAAGAAATCCCTGACCTTACACAAATAGGTTTATTTGAGTTTTTCAATATATGTGCCATGATAATCAATAAAATTGAATTGGATAATTGAGAAACTTATATTATTTAAAAGTGTTTCCGTTTGACGTATAAAGTTTCCCAAATAACTGATTCATTTAATTTTTTTTTTTTGATCGACCTCCACCTTTCCCATAGCCGTCCAACTCGCACCTTTTTAATTTTAAGTTTACTCTTTTTTTCATGGTTTTACATTTATTGAAGAAACACTCAAACAAACCCATACAGAATATTCAGAACAAGTTACTATAAAAATAATACAGTAGGAACACAGTCACTGTTTTTATATTACATACCACTTTTCTTCTTTTCCCAATCTGAAATCTTTGCCTGCAATGCTGCTTCTTCCAACGCTAGTTCCTTCCGTACTCTTTGTCTTTTCCCCTTCAATTCCTTTATTTCATGATCAATTTTTCTTTTTCCCTTCAGTTTTCTTTCTTCTTCGTTTTGAAGAACACTTTTTTTCTCAAGATAATCCTGATATCTTCGTATGGAGGCTCTTACAGAAAGAAGAAGCCTTCTATTGATGGCAATGTGTTCTACTCCTCCCACATTTTTAATGGCATCAAAAACTGTTCTCTGACAAATCAGGGATTCTTCCAGGAGATTTTCCACAAGAAGAGACTTATTGACAGAAAATCCACCTTCCACTGAAGCATTTCCATGAGACATAATGAGACAAATTTTTATTACATCCCAAAGTTCACTGAATTGTTTTTGGTTGTCAAGTAGAGCACTGTAAAATTTGTCTAATCCAATGGAATCATCATGACTGTCTAAAAATTCATCAAACTGAGACTTTAAAGCAGATTGAGCTTCTACACACAATAAAGTGTACTGTTTATTAGCTTGACAATGATGGGCAAAACACGTAACAATATTAACAAATAAAGGTAACTTGATCACGCTAGTTACGTTAACTGAAAACTTTTGCAAAAAGTTCGTAAGTTGGAAGCTTTCGACCTTATCTTAGGTCTTCATCACGCCAATCCAATTTGCGACCTGGGTTTAAATTCAAATAAAACATCTTAGGTCTTCATCACGCCAATTGAAATTTGCGACCTGGGTTTAAATTCAAATAAAACACGACGGATATCATACAAAGAGAGTGTGAAAGAATTATATACAATGTAATTAAAACCTATACCATCAACATGTTTTATTTGAATTTAAACCCAGGTCGCAAATTTCAATTGGACCTAGTGGCAATGTGATGATTCAACGTGGCTAATGATACGCTAGACACACGTTTCTTAATTGCATTGTATATAGTCCTTTCACAATCTCTTTGTATGATATCCATAGTCGTGTTTTATTTGAATTTAAACCCTGGTCGCAAATTTCAATTAGGCATATTTTTAATACGATGATTCTACGTGGCTAATGACACACTAGATAAACATATTGTTCAAGATACAAGAGGAAGCTTACTAAGCTGGAATGCCGATTCAAGGTGAGTCCTTGATAATATAATAATTAAAACTTATATTATTCCTATTCATATGATATATAAATGCCAGGATGATTTTGCTGCAAATGTGCACACAACGCACAGAACATATATAACGTGTGAAACAGTAGTGAATATAGTATATAGCTATTATTCTATTAAAGTTAACAGTTTTGAGACACTATCAGCTTCACTTAATTTGTCAGGCTTCAAGCTTTGTGCCATCAAATTTTTCATCAGATCCAGCAAATCAGTGTGTAAGAAAGGAATTAAAGGCTTTGCACTCTGGAACCTTCTCAAAAAAAGATTCACACTCTGAAACTATAGTCCTAAATGCAGCCAATTTGCATTTCAATAGTGGACTTTCCATGAATTCTGCAAGAAGCATGTGCTGTTTGCTGGAAACCGATGATTCTTGAACATATTTCTTGATATGATCATAGACAAGCAATGCCCTAGTCAAACAATTAACATTTTCCAACCACCTTACAGAGTAAAATTTCAAAGGAAAAATCTTTACGTCCAGTAATCATAGTATAATTTGCACGGCGAGCAGGACTATCTTTTAAAAGGTAGTACAAGTTACGCAGAAAGTGATGTATATCCCATTTCACTGCTTTAAGTCCAGTTTTCATAGTTCCATTGACCACGTGAAGACCACATACTTCAATGTCAACTAATAATTTACCATCTGGATTTTCAGTTCTAATTTTATCTTTCAGTTTAACTGCTTTTGAAGAAAGCTGAAATTAATGTTAGGTCCATCCATTGACACTTGTAGCATGTTATCCAAGGGAAGAGGTGCACCTTTAATGAATTTCTCTAAAAGGTCATTAGCTGTTGCCTGTCCTAAAAACACACTACGTAAGTATCTAGTGGAAACTTTTTGCAGATTGACGTCTCAATAACGAACAAACTGATCTATTTGCCCACGCTGAGCAATTTTGTTTAGTGATTCATCAAAACAAATTACAAAGTCAGTGCACTGCTTCAAATCGTCCATTAAACACTCTTTGAAATGTGGTGCCAATCCATGGTTTTATCACATAAGATACTTTGCTTTTTCCTAAAGTAAATTTTGGAGCTATCGCACTGTCAGGAAATATTAATTGAAATGTTTTGTTAATCTGTGTACAAGAGTTCAGAGACATTTGCTTGGACAACACTTCCATGGCCCATATTATTTCTGACTTTGTTACATCATCTTTCACTACATAAGCATTAAGGTCACTGGGCTTCACATCATCTTTCACAACATAAGTATATTGGTCATTAGACTTAATATTTTCTAGAAGTACTGATTCCACATTTCCTGAGCTTGTTGATGGCAAGAGTTCATTGTTACAAAGAGAGTTCTTTTTCACAGAGAAAGTGAAAGAAGCAAGATTGGGCTGAGACATTTTAGCACGGATGTTTTTCAAATGATTAGGGCCATTTCCGTGGCTGGAGACTGCCCGACGGCCCATGTTGCTAAGCTTGAAAGTTTTAGAGCACACTTTACAAAATGCTGATTCATTGTCACCGTTCACAGCAGCTACCCAACCAGAAAACTCGGGATTTAATTGTTCGTCCAACCATTGTTCTCCCTGATGCCGGGTTAAAACTAGTTGTAGTCTAACTGTGATTGAAATTTTCCTGACTTTTTTTTTAAATATCACTGATTTTCCCTGACTTTTACCAACATTTCAGGCATTTCCCTGACTTTCCCTAACCAATTTTCATTTCCCTGACTTTCCCTAACCAATTTTCATTTCCCTGACTTTCCCTGATTTCCCAGAATGTGGACACCCTGAGTTTGTGGGGTTAGTGTAGTGGATTGTAGCACAGTGTCAAGGTGGGCTTCTCATTTCTGCCAAGGTCAGGAAAGCACCCAAGAGGACCCGGCCATCAGACGCAATGGACAACGGTTCTGTGGTTATTCTCAACAGCATTTTGGAAGAAGATCGACAGAAAACATGTGAAGAGAATGAGACTGCATGTGAAGCAAACATGTCAACAGCTTCGGTTTTCAGAATTCTAACTGAAACATTACATAAGTGGAAAGTGGCTGCCAAATGGGTTCTGCATAATCTGCGTGAAGAGCAGCAGGCAGTTCACAAAGGGATTGCAGAAGAATTGCAGAATTGCTTCAGCTGTATGAGACAGAAGGCGAGCTGTTTTTGGACTGAATTGTTGCTATAGATAAAACCTGCATATGAGATTTTGAACCAGAACTGAAATCTCAGCCCACTCAGTGGAAACATCTACAATCACCTCGCCAGAAAAAATTCCACCACCAACAACTGAAGGTTAAATTGATGATAATTATGGCCTATGACAAGGTTGGAGTGATAGCAACAGACAGAGTGCCTGAGGGGACCACTATAACAGCTTAATACTACAGAAGGTTTCTGCAAAATGTTTTGTGCCCAAATAATCGCCAAAGCAGGCCTGACACGCTCAAAGCTGGTGTCATCAATTTGCATGACAACGCGAGGCAGCATGTTGTCCGTACAGTAAGAGACATTCTGGAAAAGTATGGATGGGAATTGTTTCCACGCATGCCAGTCCTGACATTAGCCCAAAAGACTATGACTTGTTCCCAAAACTGAAGAAGTCACTGTGCGAGAAATAATTCAGTATGATTGTGGATGTTTCTAATGAGGTGACCCAAGTAATCCGAAGCCTCAACAATGGAGGTCTCCTGACCAGAATACAAGACTTGCCCAAATGTTGGGCCACTGTCATAAAGAAACATGGAGATTACTTCAAAGGTCTGTAAAGATATGTTGTGAAACAAATTCGTTTTTTAAGAGATAACCCATAGTGTGCAAAACTTTTGAAATGAGCCTCGTATATAATCACTCTTTTTACTATTAACAAAAATATTAAAACCAAGTAATATAGGTGCAGACTCGAATTTTAGCTAAGTGGCCAGTAAGTTCAAAAAAGTCAATGGCCAAAAAGAAGTCTCCAGTTTAAAAAAAAAAAGAGGGAAGGGAATTAATAGGGACTTTAATGTAACTGCTATTATTTGCATGGATGGCTTTATACAGTGATGGAAAGTTGCAAAATCATTTTTGGAGCAGGTAAAATACATTTTTGGAGCAGGAAAATGTGTTTTTGGAGCAGGTGAAATACATTTTTGGTGTAAAAAAACATTTTTTCGGACCAGGTAAAAAATTAGTAGATAGAACAAACTTAAGTCTTAAGCAAAAAATGTTTTGGAACTAGATGCACTCTACTCAACACACCTTGCATTGAAACACTGAAACACACACACACACACACACACACACACACACACACACACACACAAATTTTAGTTTTCAAATAGATCAAACATTTGTAATCATAGCAGAATGCTATTATTAATCCTTTATTTTACAAAAAAATGTTTAATTTTTTGCTGCTTTTCTCAATATTATTATTAATAGCTCACTTCTATTTTTTTCTAATTTTTTAAGATAGTTAGCAATGTTTTGTTTTGCTTCTTTTAATAGTACCTGTCCACTTTCTATTGCACTCATGTACTTTTTTATGCCACATTCAATGTTCATCTCAGCATTGCTTAACATTTTATGAGAGGAATCCAACTGCTGCAAAAGTTCAGCTTCTTTCCATTTCAAATCACCTTGTGAACATTCAATTTCTTCTCTTTTTCGCTTATTTTGTTGCATTTTTCCAGCACTAACCCGCTCTTGATATTTTTTCCAGGATTCTTTATAAACTGTCAGAAGTTTTTTGCTTATATTAATTTTACTCACATCTCCATTTACTCTCTTGACATGATCTTTGTGCTTCTTGCTCTCCACGACACCTACAATCACAGCGGCCGCCATGCGCTAGGTTAAAATTGCAGCCACATGGCTTACAAAGCGTAATTCAGCAAAACTTTAGATGCTTCATAAAAAGGTCATTCTTTACTATATATATTGTGATACAGTTTTATCTGACGTCGTTCTTTCTGTTGTCATAGCTGTTTCACTGCTACGTTCAGGCCTTGATTTCATTGTTTTCTAGCAGTAGCAACACTTGCATGTGACCTTATTTTTTACTAGCAAATTGCATTAATTACTAGCGAAAGTTTATTAGCATTACACAAAAGAAACTTTAACATGTCCCCCTCCATTAGTCAATCACGACAAATTTTGATTTCACCCCTGTAACTGTCACATTGTAATGCTGAGAAGATTCCAATTATTTAGATATAACTCACCTTTTCATGACCTGACAGATAAGTTCTAACAATTTAATTCAAATGCAAAAATTAAAAAAAACATTTATTTTTATTTATTCACAAAATTCAAGAACATTATTCAAAATTTTAAGTCACAATTTGGGTTTCAGGTCTTTTCATCATACCACTTTAAAACAACAGGCCTGGGATCAAAATTGTCTTCTGACAGACCTTCAACCTCAGTACTCATGACAGCATTCAATGTTTGTAAGTTTAAACTGCCCCTCCAATCACCCTGGGTTCTCTTCATGAAACTGAACCCAACTTCACATGCAGAAGTAGATGAGGAAAATACTGGATATTTCTACTAGTGCCAAAATGTTTTTATGATGTTTGTACTTTTTAAGAAACATTCGTTTCCAGAAAGCAATTGTTCCTTTATCTATGTGTCTAAAATATCCCACATGCGCAATGCAGTGGCGCTTTACAGTTCACACTAAAACATTTAAAATTTTTCCAATAGCAACTATTGCTAGACCCACTTTTTATCACTAGCAAAATGCATTTGCTTGCTAGCAATTTGCTACTAACTAACGGTCGAAATCGAGCCCTGGCTACGTTTCATTTTGTTTTAATCTAAATTAACCCTTTCCACTCGAATAACTTTTCACCCATACTCACCCAGCACTTTTTTTCTGAAGTAGAGGCCACAACTTAGCCGAGAAAGCTCAACTTTGGCTCCCAAGCCCCAACATACGAGCTATAGAGGCATGCATAATCGGTGTGGAGGGTGACAACCGAGCTATTTGGCAAAAAAGAAATGTCTCGCAAGCGTCGACATGCGAGCTGTAAGAGGTGGCATCAGCATGGAGGATGACACACGCGATATTCGGTGAAAAAGAAATGTCTTGCAAGCCCCACACACGAGCTATAGAGGCGTCATGGGCGTGGCGGACGACACCCAACCTATTTGGCAAAAAAGAAATGTCTCGCAAGCTATATAGGCGTCACCGGCAAGAAGGGTGACAACCAACTTATTTGGCGAAAGAAATGTCTCGCGAGCTATATAGGCGTCATCGGCATGAAGGGTGACACCCAACCTATTTGGCAAAAAAGAAATTTCTCGCAGGTGTGGAGGACAACATTCGACGCGCGAGCTATTTGGCGAAGAAGAAATGCTTCGCAGGCGTCATAGGCCTGGCGGATAACACTCGACATACGAGCTATTCGGCGAAAAAGAAATTCCTCGCGAGCGCTGCCATGCGAGCTATAGAGGCGTCATCGGCTTGGCAGGTGCCACCCGACCTATTCGGTGAAAGAAAAATGTCTTGCGAGCATCGACATGCGAGCTATAGAGGAGTCATCGGCATGGAGGGTGACACCAGATCTATTCGGCAAAAAATATATTCCTCGCGAGCGCCGATACGCGATCTATTGAGGCGTCATAGGCATGGTTGACAAGACCGGACACGTGAGCTAAGCAGCAAAAAAGAAACTCCTCACGAACGCCGACATGCGAACTATAGAGGCGTCATCGGCTTAGCGGGTGACACCCGACCTATCCGATGAAAAAGAAATGTCTTGCGAGCGCCAACATGCAAGCTATGAAGGCGGCATCAGCGTAGTGGATCGCGAGCTATTCGGCGATTTCGTATTGTCGGGTGTCATTAAACAGTCTAGTGGAAAGGGTTAAAACATTTGCACCGAAATTTTCACAAGCACAAAGCCACATATAATCAATTTAAAGAGTTCGCAAAAGGCACTGAGCTGAGCTCCCTCTAGGCTTTTGCGCACGGCACCCTCAAATGGCTGTACGGGGAATCACGTGACAAAACTCCACCTTCGCTGGTAGGGAAAGTCAGAACATCTAAGGCGTATAAGGGACTATCTGTAAACTGCGTTTTCTCGACCAAAAGACGGTAAAAAATAGAAAATTGCGTTCAGGAATCTTGTGTGGGCTGTTCCGTAGTTTTTTGGGTGACTTCTGTAAAACCGTAAGATGGAGTGAAAATCCGTAAAAGTTGGCATCTTTGAATACCTATGAATCCTTTAGAAACAGGACCATCGTATCCTGCCACGGGAGAACCATTTTCAGTCGTCCTCTATGTCAACAAAATAGCTAACGACCGACCTTACACTGTATTTACGTAATTGCGCACCTCACCCAAAACGAAATAACTGCACCATCCCAAAGAGCAGGGAACGACACATAAACAATCTCAATTGCACAACACTCCGAAAGACCACCAAACCATCTGTAAACAATCTTTATCAGGATTTCATAATGTACAGCATCGTTTCTTTTACATGCCACGTGATTACAACAAAACTCCTCCTCCATAAGCTACACCTACATCGCGAAACCTATTTGTAACTTATGCTGAAAAAAACTAATTAGAAGGTAGGTGAAAAACATTCCGAAATATTGGGATTGGCAGTATGCGTTGATTAAGCGTCGTTATATGTTTAACCAAATCATGCATAGACCTTTAAAAAGCGTCATTCGATTCGTTGCTTAAAACAGCATTTTTTGCCGTGGAAACATTTTTTTCGTTCAACGATTTTTTTTTTTTTTTGTGGATTGCCATTTTGCCACAGTTGGGCACAAATATTAATTTTTTCGTAATTTGTAGCAGTTCGGCCCAAACTTTCCATCACTGCTTCATATGAACATAAAAGAAGCCTCTCACAGTGCAAAATAAAAACCATAATTTTGTAAATCTTTTTTTCCCCCTCTGGGTTTATTTATTCTCAAACATCCACAGTATCAGTGGAAATTTTCTTTGTATCAGTGGAAACCTCGATGTTTTTGCTAATAAGTCAGAATTCATTTTTGCATCTGCAGCATTAAATGGGCACATCAGGGAGTAAAATCTATGCTCAATATAACGATTTACTCACCACTTCAAATTGAATAACCAATAATCGATGTTTTATTGGTGCAAACCTCATTAAGGAAATGAACTCTATTTCGCTAACAAAACATCGATCAAAACAGCCAATTCACAACATAAAAAGACGCTATTCCCTTTCTCTTTACAAGAATACAACAAAAGGATATTCATTTACTTTGTGAAGAAAATATTCTTCGGGTTTAAGCCCTTTTAGTGCTACATGTAATGTGTATATACACTATCTACCAACAAGTAATTGGACACCTGTGATAGCAAAGGAAAACGAAGTTTATTCACCTTCAATAGTGGGTGGAGCCTCCACGAGCGGCGATTACAGCTGCGACCCTCCGGGGCATACTCTCAATTAGGCGTTGAACGACAGCTGGCAGTATTTTCTTCCACTCGGCTTGGAGAAGACAGGTCAGTTCCTTCACCGATTTCGGACGGTGGGAGCACCCCTTAAGTCGACGCTCCAACTCGTCCCAGAGGTGCTCGATAGGGTTAAGGTTCGGGCTCTACACAGGACAGTCTATTCGATTAACCCCATTGTCACCATACCAAGCCATGGTGGACCTCGTAACATGACAGGTGGCATTGTCATCCTGAAAGTAACATGGGTCCACCCCATAAAACTGCCACAACGTAGGAAGCGCATGGTCATCCAAAATGATGCAGTAGGTCTCGGCATCAAGTCTACCAGGAATTGCGACCAAGGGTCCCACGCCATACCAGGAGAAACACCCCCATAGCATAATTCCACCGCCACCGAACTTCACAGTTGGCACAATACAATCCGGCAGGAGCCGTTTTCCAGGCAGACGCCAAACCCAGACCCTGCCATCCGAACGGCAGAGGGGTGAACCTTGATTCATCGCTCCAGAGAACCTTGATTCCATTGTTCAACGGTTCACTGTTGGCGTTCTTTGCACCACATTACCCGAGCAGCGCTATTGGACTTGGTGATCAAAGGCTTGTGGGCGGTAGCACGTCCATGATAACCAAGCAGATGGGCTTCCTTACGGATGGTATTCATCGAAAGAACACTCTCGGATGCCTGTTGAAACTCCTCGCGGATGTGGCCCATCGATTTGGTGCGGTTCTTCTGAATTTCTCTGGCCAGCACCCGTTGGTCTCTAACTCCCAGTTTTGTGGGTCTGGCGGGTCAGGGCACATTCCGACAGTCACCTTTAATCTTCCACTTACCAATCACGTAGGCCACTGTCGATTTTGGGTACTTCAACTCGCTGGATACGTCACGTAGGGATCAGACATTTCTGTGATACCCGACGATTACACCTTTCTTGAAATCAGAGAGCTCCGAACTGCGTGGCATCTTGCATGCGACTAGTTGCGTTGTTGTTTCCCACTCGATATTTAACGGCGGGACTGCAGATATCGCCGTTAAATATCGGACCGCAGATATCGTCGATTGCAGGGGTGTCCAATTACTTGTTGGTAGATAGTGTACATATTCCAGAAATGCTAAGCCATTTTCTTAGAAATTTCATGCTTCAAGAAAACATGTTGACTGTACTTTCCATGAATTTTAATATTTTGAGCCAAAATTTTTTCTTGAACTTTGTAAGATATTTCTTTAAATGTAATATATATATTTTTTAAACATATTACATTTCAGATAACTGATTAAAAAAAATTAGAAATAATCTTTTTAGAAATAGAAATTGCAAATTTGAAATTAATTTTCAAAGACTATTCTTTTTTCTGCAAAGAAAAAAAACAAACAAAAAAAATACAAGAGGAAATATAATGACAACTTTAATTTTTAATGTACCCTCACAGACTGATGCTATTCTAAGGTGATTCTTGACAAACTTTGAATCTCACTACAATTAGCCATTTCAAATAATCTTACGAAAAAATCAGTGCCGTAGCAAAAACTGAGGAACAAGCTGTCAATAAAGTTCGTCCTCAGCTAACACACGAATTTGGAAACAGATGTAAGAGATTCGTAATTCGCTGAGTTTTGCGATTGTGTTGGTTTGTTTGGAGAAAGAAATGAATGTGAAGAGTTTCTAGTAATAAAACACATTTTGTAAGAATAAATATGCCGTTGTCATTGGACCACGAGTTGAGTGTTACTGCACTTTGAATGGAGCTTGAAAAATTATTTCCCACGGCGTAACGCTCTCTCTATAATTCACCCACAATCCCATGCCAACAGCCCTACCTCAACTGTAGTAGGAAACGTTTTGGCTAAAATTAGGCTTTCTCCTGTCACGTGGTGAAAGTGTGTGGGCAGCCTATAGAAGAACTTGCTTGTGACATTACACTAAGTGACGGGCATATCCACGGGTACTGAAGACACTGTAAAAACATTCATTATTTGCTTCAAATTATTAAAAAAAAAAATTTGACTTGATTGTGTGCAGTTACTCCATGTACAAAATATAAAATTTGTGTTAAAAAAATTAGTGGCAAAGAAGGTTGAATGTGGTAAATGGATAATGTTCAAAATGTAATCAAACTAAATTTGAACTGGGACTAAAGTGTGCTTCTGTATTTTTAAATAACTACTCAAAGTTGAATAATGACTGCTTAAATAACAAGTCAGGGAAAAGAAAATATGTTTGCAGCAGCTACTTAATGAATCTGGTCTTCCTGTGTGCCTCACTAACAATGGGAATACCTCCAAATTTTGGCAAAGACATTTGATAATCATCATTACAGGGGAGCTAAATCCTAGCTCCAGTATAACTACCCTAAATCCCATACAAATAAATATATTTCAATCTTCATTTTTGTATATTTTCAATCTTCATTTCATGTGTC
This sequence comes from Macrothele yani, assembly GCA_039090855.1. Classification (NCBI taxonomy): domain Eukaryota; kingdom Metazoa; phylum Arthropoda; class Arachnida; order Araneae; family Macrothelidae; genus Macrothele; species Macrothele yani. Next base: position 2,293,670 of record CM077029.1, read on the forward strand.
GGGAAAATTATCAAGCATGCATGTTCTAACACATGTTCATAACCATTGGAGGCAAAATCAGAACAAGGTAAGCTTATTTTTCATTCATTTATTTCTGTGTGTATATTGTGCTGAGAGTTAGACATTCTCAGTATTAATTTATTTCAGTTGGCAGCCTTAAAACTCTTATTTATACCTGTATGCCGTGCAATATTATGCAGATAAAGAGCGAGAAAAGATTATCTAATTCCTTCAGTTTCAAAATAGACTACAGAAAGGTGGAGGCTACGTTGTTAAAAACTACACATAAAATATACAACTGTAGTAGTATTATTAGCCTTTTTTTTTGTCTTCCTTTCCTGAATACGTTCTCAGTATGAATTAAATATATAGTTGACCTCGCCAATTTTTTTTATTTATTTGTGTGTATTGCAACATTAACCTGGTGCAGCATTATTATAATTTTTCTTTTTTGTGAATTACCTTTTCAAACACATTTTCAGTATATATTGGAATATTCAAGACATACTGCTTACCTTTGTGGTCCACTTCTGGAAAACATGTCACATTTCACACGTTATTTATTTCTTTTTTTTTTATTGGAGGTTTAACGACCACCATGAGCAACTCAATGGGCTATAAGCAGTCGCCCGTCCCTAATTTAGGGTCACTGGTTCCAGGGAAGGGAGAGAGCCAGTGCCGTAAGACAAACACAACATCCATGCCTCACCGGGATTCGAACCCGGACCCCTTACGGACGAATGATCAGTGGCTAGCGCCTTAGACCACTGCGCCACACGTTATTTGGATAGTATACATTAAGCCTAGATATGAGCTTCAAGTCGAGTTAGCATTTTCAGTATATTGATTTTGGAACAGTTTGCTTCTTGAAATTTATTATTTCCTGTATGAAAGCAATGTTATTTCACCAGAAAAAGTTAGGGTCCAAAAACACATATTTGGAGGCTGTTTTATTAATTTTTTGCATTTTTCTGTTACAGATGCAAATTGCAATGTAACAGTACGTCAACATACTAACAGATTGCATTTCAGTTATTTTCTGCATCTGTTTAAAAGTGCATTAACAAAGCTTTATGGTATAACTGTTTATACTCACACAGAACAGAAATAGCAGGAAAGTGTAATTCCTGGAAAAGGTAAAACAGACACAATTTTTTTTTTAAATTTCAATAGAACTGCTATGTCATAAAATACTTTGCAGAAAGCTAAAATATGGACTTTATTTAAGCTCTTCCTTCAATGGAGTCATACGTAAGTAATAAAAAATGGAGTCATACGTGAGTATGACTGAATGCCCAGAAAAGTAGTGCTGTAACCTTCTTGTTGCACAACCATCGCTTTTAGCATGACTTCTCAAAAATTATGGCCAAGCCAGTAAAGAGAGGAGGAGCGAGTCTCGAGAGCCCCGGTTGGGCCCAATGCTTGCTGATAGCCTTTCCTAATGTAAATGAAAAGAGCTAGTTTCTCTCCATAATCATTTAAAATGGATAAGTGAAATTAAATCTAGCACTAATAAAGTAGTTGGAATAGCACACATCAGCTCAAAGCAGGAGAGCTTGAAGGCAATGTCCTACAGGAATTACATACTTTGAGTGCAATTGTGAAACATTTGAAAGAAGTTTGCTTTTGTTCAGCAAGGAATAAAATTTTCATATGATTAACTTTGGTGAAAGAGTCTTACAGTAATTTGTGTTGGATAAAACTAGGGCAATAATTTTAATTACAAATTTATTATGAAGTGCAATAATTCTGGTAATTATTTCTACTCTGATGTATGGCAGTGAAATGTGGGTACTGCAGAAAAGACAGGAGTCGTTTGTGTGCTGGGGAGATGCGTTACCTATGGGGTGGTTTGTGGCAAGACACGCGCTGATCGTGTGAGGAATGAAGATGTGTTACAAATGTGTAATGTGAGGCAAAATGTTGTTAGTAAGGTGGAGACTAATATTTTTAGGTGGTTTGGCCATGTTGAAAGAATGAGTGATGAGGTGCTGACTAAGAGAATTTTTTCAGCCCAAGTGGCAGGAAAGAAAGGTAGAGGAAGGCCAAGGAAATCATGGGAGTACCAGATTCAGGAATATCTGCTTGAGAAAAAGATTATGAGTATGAAGTACAAAAGGTCTTGTGTGTGGCGTGTGATGGATGTTAATGAGGCTCAAGCTGTGTGCCGAGATCATTGTAAATAGAGCCATTTGATACACCAACAGTAAGTAAATTCTAGTTCTATCAGTTAAATGTGTACTTAGCACAGGGTCTTTCTTTGAGGAGCTAACCTCTGAATCCCAGAGAACAGCTTAATGATATGCATGTACAAGGGTGCCCATAGGGGGGGGCTCCCCCAGCTGTTAGTATAGCCAAATTTTTGATTAATTTAAAACACTAAAGTACACGAAACGTTTTATTAAAGCATTTTTAAAAATAATAAGATATTGATTGATTGTATTAATTATTTTTGTTGTATTTTAGTATCTTGCACATTTAGTAAAATGTTTGACAGCCTTGAAGGAGGTAAGGATTTTTCTTAGCCCCCCCCCCTAAAATTACTCATATGGGCACCACTGTGCAAGTATGAAAAAAAATTAGCCTCACACATTACTTAATTGCTGCACTGTTTAAATTGCTTTCTTTTAGTGCATTGTGCACCACATAATATCAGATAGCATATGTGATGGACAAGTGATTTGAGAATGGTATCGGTTCCTAGATTTGAAAGGGTCATCAGTGCTATGAGAAGCATAGAATTGCTTGTTGGTTCAGTTTCTTAAGCTATAATTGCAATTATTGATTTGGGAGTGCGACAGCTTGGCTAATCTTTGTGCTTACTACATCACAAAAATAAACGGATTTGCGTCTCTTCAGTATTCAGAAATTCCCATTTTAAAATTCTTCAGATTATTTTGTACCACTTCACACCAGCTCCGCTGAATCGTAATGTAATACGCAAAATACAACCGGGAAAAGAATTACACAGGTTAAATGTACAAACTTACCAGTGCAGAATCTCTGAAGTTGAAAACGAAATAAATTCAGTGAACAGCGTTTGGTAAAGAAAGATTCACACGCGCGGCCTTTAATAGGAATAAACTGAAGAAAATTTAAAGGGGATACGACAGATTTAATCGGCAAACGTGAACACATAGTCAATAACCTACAAAATTCCCGCTCAAATAACAAACAATCTAAAACATTCACTCCCAAACTAGCAGCAGCACGTATACAAATACCGAACGCATGGATGAGGCTAGCAGAAGCAGAGGCTAATCATTCATAAACATTGAAATTCGCAGCTCCAAGTCCTGCCAATCAATGGCTTTGATTTTCATCCCGAACATGTAAGTGGTCACGTGGGTTATGCTCTGTGATTATCCATTACACAGGTCTGGACATATCGTCTTATGAAGAAAAGCTGCTATTCACCGTGCTGCTAATTGGACCTTGACACTACGATTCTTTCGTATTCGTACACAAATAGTGACGTTTACTGTTTATTTCACTCACATAACAAATTTCTTACAGACCGGAGAACCATCCATCTCTTTTTTCACTCGGAAAAAGACTCGGTTAACTTCTTAACCATACAAATATCGCTTTGTTTTCACCGAAATACTTACCCTACTTCCATATTAATGTCATAATGTTTATTATTCTTTACAGTTTATGCCTATCTTACAGAAAGCTTAGCAGCTTCCTTAGCGCTTGTCTGGATCATTCTTACGTCACAAAAGTTTTCCCACTAGAAAGTATAAAACCAGTGCAATAGGGTCATCTAGTGTCTGCTGGGAATATTACTAAATTTTGACCATGGCTTCAATATGTTTTTAATGGTGTTACTATAGAGTTCGAAGGGATCTCTTTCACCCTTCGCTGGTACAACAGATTACTTTCCCAAACTATCAATAAACATTATTTGAAATTTTTAGAATAACAGCGTGATAACATCTACGTTTTCTTATCTTGTGGTTAGAGGTCTGAGGTTCAAAGTATGATTCCTGATGAAATGTGGTTATTGTGAGTGCTGCTTTTCTTTCTTGTCCATGAGTGACCTTGAAATACAACTCGATAACTCTCCAAGCTTTAAATGCTTTTCAGAAGAAAAATTAATAAAAACAGTCTTGTTTCGACCACTGAGAACAGAGCTCCTGAACGTGCTGATGCAACACTGTGTACGAAAGAAATCATTGGGACAGAATGCTCCTTTCTTCTGGCGAGTAGTTAACCGCATTGCTGAAGTGTAGGCTGCTTATTAATTTCGTAGAGAGGATTGTTTGGTTGATTTGTGTGTTTGTTTCTGTACTGAAGAGTTTCGTTGTGCTCAGTTATGTCTGAAGGTATCATTGATCAACTTTTATTTTTTCATGAAAGAAAGTTTATCCATTTGGTTGGGTTTTTTATAGCTGAATTATAGTAGTAGCTAAAATAATGCCTTCGATAACCTAAACCAAACACGCCTTGTACAAAAATTAAATATGGATATTAAGGAGTACCGCTGCGTTAATGATCTACAGCAGTGCATATGGTTGTCTCTGGGGGCCATATGGTTGCCGGTAGTTTTGTTGGTATCTGTGGGCAAACATAAGGGGGTTCCACTTCACTCTGTGAAAATCGAGATGTGTTGTGAGCTTGTCTAGCGACGCGTTAGCTAAGAACAAGTGCAATATTTTCAGTACATTACCCATATGTGCCATCATTCATCGCCCCCGAAAACAGTACGCCGCAATATTCATGTATATCAACCCACACAGAACTATGCTTACATTTTTAACTCTTATCCTAAAAAATATTGTCAGCATCCGGTTAAAAAATATGCAATATGCGTAAATGATTATTGTCCCAGAGCATTTTTATAACAGTTCTTGCACTTCAGCATTTTATAATACTTGTTAAGAAAAAAAAAAAAAATGACAGCATAGGACACTATCTCATTTCTTTATGGCACAACTGCCAATTAGTTGTTTTTAAGATCCTTTGCTGTGATATTTATGTAAATAAATTCTAAATGATTTGTATGTGTGGGAGCTTGATCAGAATTATAAGAGTTATTGGCAATTTTCATCTGCTGAAACTACTGAATAAATATTGTAGTTAGCTTCAACAGCAAAAAAAAAAAAAAAAAAATGATAACGACAAGTTTAATATCAGTACATTCCATTATGAAGACATTCTGTGCTTTTATCCAGGAAATCCTGACACGTTATGTTTAAAATTCACGTGGCTGCTTAGTTTGCAATGCAGTGGCAAATTCACAAAGTGCAAGCATGAATTCATGGATTGGTAGGTTACAAAACATGAGAATCATAAGTCATTAGAATGTTTAAAAGCTTGTAGAGGTGTCTCCAACAGATCTGGTTAACTGAAAAAACAGGCTCTGACTCCACATATGTAATGGGGAGAAGGGAAATGTCATATTACACAGGTGTACAACAGTTTTATCATTTAAGGTTTGTGTGTCAGTTTTTTATGTAACTTTCATGTGCTTTTTAAAAAAAATGGTACTTAAATGTGTATCACTTGGAGTTTTGGGGTAACCTTTAGATTGTCTCCCGCTTTTGTCTTGCCATATATCGGCAGGCGCAATGCTAAAGCCCATCCAATTTTCTTTCCCCTTAGCCCCCCCCCCCCCCAATATTTGAGTTGTCAAAAATCATGGTGAGTGCAGACCTCTAGGATTTTAGGGTACTTGGATAATCTCATGTGAATTTTTTGAGTACACACAGGTTTTGTTATATAAAATAAACGTTTTGTTAAATTTAGTATTGTATTATTCTGTGAAATGGAAGGAATCCTCTGAGCGAATATCTGAGAGAGTAGTAGAAAGGCACCATTTTCATAATTAGGGGTATAAAAAGATGAAAGAAATTCTTTGTCAGGTTATAAACTAAAATTCATAAATAGCCTTATGACAACAAACATTAAAAAATGTATGATGTAAGTAAACTAAAATTGCAAAGAAATAGTAACTTGTAAAGGTCATGGAGTTGGTATCTATGGTTTGCAGTACTACATACCTTGACCACTTACACCAACTATCTGAATTTCCTCCCCCCCCTTTTTTTAAACTGGGGGTTAACATCAACAGTGTCAGGTGAAATCTACAGAACGGAATTTTTTGGCAAAATTTCTGCCAAGTACTTCAAAATGTGTGCCCCCTATACTATACTTACCCCCTCCCCTCCAAATAGCCCACCCAGTTTTGAGCTGCTTGCATCACCATTGTTTATTGACATCCAAATATCGTACAAGTGTTACTCGAGACTGCTCTTACAGTATCGGTGGCTTTTTGCATAAGCGACTGGTATAGTGTTTTCTGACCTGTCAGTTATATCTTCAGCCGTGTCCACTCTCCTCCTGAGGTGTAGTCACTGTTATGGATAATAACTAGCATGTATGGTTAGTAATCTGTTCATTTTTCTTATGAAGTTTTTCTGCACTTTGTGACATTAGCATTGTGTGATACTGCTGCTCTCCTCCCAAGGCATCATAGGGACATTTTTAGTTGCTCATGGTGGTCATTAAATCCAAAAGTGAAAAAACAAAACAAAATTAATTTAAGTGAAGAAATGTTTCAAAGTGCTGGTCTAGATAGATTTTTTTTTATACTTTGATAATCATCTATGATTCTCTTGTGTACCTGAATTCCACTTCCTATTGCCCTGGATGATCATCTCTCATAGGCTTGAGTATGGTAATCTGTGGTATATAATAAGAATACATCAATGATCTAACCATTTAACATTCTGTTCATCATGTATCATAAGAATCAAAAATTGAATGGACATTATGTGCCGTGCAGATGGTAAAAAAAGCAAAGTATTGAATTAAATTGATAACATAAATTTTTTTAAAATATTGACAAAAAACATTTTACATACCTTGACGATCCTCATGGTCATAAGATAGTTGGCAATGCAGCGAGACAAACATGGGGTGTACCCTATGTTTGTCTTGCCGTGTCACAAATGCATCATGGCAAGGCCAGGCATCAAACAAAAATTAGGCTTAAATCATTGTTCGTTGTCAAATGGCCAAGACATTTTTATTTAATATATGCTAGAGTTCGCATTGAAGATGGTTAAAGCCAAGAAAAACGTCGACCAGGAGAAATATCAGTATGAAGTAAAACAGAATGAAAGGAAAGTTGCATAAATGAAAACGAGTTGTGAATAACTAAGTAACCATTTAAAAAACAAAGAAATCTTGGTTGCCAGGACGATTATCGCAGGGCTAGGAATTTTATGAACTAAAGATTGCTACAAAATGCCTTATAAAAAATGCATTTATGACCCAAATAACTAAAAAAAAAAAAAAAAAAACCTTGTAAGACAAGAAAAAAAATTACCTAACACATGCACATTTATTTTTTATTTTCTTGCAAAACTAATTAAGTATAAAAAAGAAAAAAAGGTTCATGAAACACAAGACAAAAAGAATCTAAAAAATTACAGGTTGTCCATAAAGTTTTTCCCACATTACAAAAATTAATATAAAAAATCTATGTAAGTTAAAATAAAATGATTGGTAACATAATATCATCATCATCATCATTGTCAACCATTATCAATCCACTGCTGGACGAAGGTCTCCCCAAGTTTCCTCCACAACGGTCTGTCTTGTGCCAGTCTCCTCCATGTCACTCCCGCACATTTACGAATTTCATCCACCCATCTCCCATGTGGTCTTTTTCTGGGTCTTTTCCTGTCCCTTGGAATCCAATCTAAAATTTCGGCTGTCCATCTATGGTCTGTCCTTCTGGCAGTATGTCCAGCCCATTGCCATTTCAGGGATTTAACTCTGATCATGATGTCTTCCACTCTCGTTATTTTTCGGATCCACGAGTTCCTCTTCTTATCTCTCCTGGTTATACCAAGCATGCACCTCTCCATGCTTCTTTGAGTTGTCTGCAGCCTTTGTATGTCTCTTTTAGTTAAGGTCCACGTCTCTGCACCATACGTAAGCACTGGAAGGATGCATTGATCAAACACTTTTCTTTTAAGACATAATGGCATATTGCTCTTGAAAATTATGCTGTTTCTTCCAAAAGCTCTCCAGGCAAGTTTTGTACGCCGATTAATTTCTTCATCAATGTGACCCTCACTTGATATCTGCTGTCCAAGATAAACATACGTATCTGTTATCTCCAGTTTTTCTCCATCAATCGATAAATCTTCATTTCTTGTAAAAGCATTGAACATCACTTTTGTCTTCTGAAAGTTCATTTTTAATCCCACTTCTTTACTCTTGTCAGCAAGTTCCTGGATCATACTCTGCAGCTCTGATGGGGTAGTTGCAAAAATGACTACGTCATCAGCAAAACGAAGGTGGGTTAGATAATCTCCATTAATCTTTATCCCTTTGTTTTCCCAGTTCAGTGATTGAAAGACATTTTCCAATGTGGCATTAAAGAGCTTCGGAGATATGGTGTCACCTTGTCTCACTCCCTTTCCAATTTTTATGTGTGTTGTATTTTCAAACAGCCGAATCTTTGCACTTGCATTTTCATAGATGTTATTAATAATATTAATGTATGCATCTTCAATACCGCAGGATTTCAGAGCCGTGGTAACTGCTGATGGTTTCACCGAATCAAAGGCTTTTTCATAATCGATAAAAGCCATGCACAATGGAAGTTCATATTCCCTCGCTCTTTCAATTAGTTCTCTCAGTACATGGATATGATCTATTGTGCTGTAGCCACTCCTGAATCCAGCTTGTTCTCTCGGTTGAGCCATGTCCAGTGTTACCTTCAAGCGGTATGAAAGAACTTTAGTGAAGATCTTATAAACCACTGATAGGAGGCTGATAGGTCTGTAGTTCCTGAGATCCTCAATGTCACCTTTTTTATGTAGCAGGATCATTGTAGCATTGTTCCAATCCTCAGGAATCTTCCCTTCATTAAGGCATCGAGTGAAAATTTGGGCGAGTACTGTTTCAATTTCTCCACTTGCTTCTTGTATGATGTCTATAGTAATTCCATCTTCTCCTGGAGCTTTCCCCCGCTTCATGTTCTTGATTGCATGAGCAACTTCTGCTGGGAGGACTGGAAGAACTCTGGTACCTTTCATGATGTCTGGAGTACATGTATCATCCCTTTCATATAATTTGGAGTAGAAATCCTTCACTCTTGTCAAAATTTCGCCTCTATTTCTTGTTATAGAACCATCTTCTTTTCTCAGAGCCATAATCTGTTTTCTTCCCTTACTGAGATGTCCCTTTGCTATCTTTAGGCTTTGGTTGTTTTCAATTGCTTTCCTCACTAGCTCACAGTTGAATTTCCTTACGTCTTCAGTGATACTTTTTCGTGCTGTCTTGCATAGCTCTATATATTCCACTTTGGAAGTCACATCTTCTTTAGTTGTCCTCATCTCTCTTCTTTTTTGCATCAACATTTTGGTTTTTCCTGATAATTTGTTTACATGCAACTTGTTCTTAGACCCAGCTAATTTTGTTGCTGTTTCCATAAGAGCTTTGGTTACTTTTCTGTTAACTTCCGAAATATCCACTTCTTCCGATGTTAGGCCTTCTAAAGCAGAGAATCTGTTCTTTAGTTCCAACTTGAAAGTATTATGGTGTTTTTTAAGGTTGGTTATGTCAATACATTTTGTTTGTCTTATGAGCTTGCCACGTTCCAGTTTAGTGTTGAGGTGCATCTTACATCTCACCAATCTATAGTCACTACCTGTGTTGAACTTGTTTAGCACACTGCAGTCTTCGATGACAAATTTTTTGTTACACATAATAAAATCAATTTCACTTGTCGTCCCAATTGGATGTCTCCATGTCCATTTCCTGTGTGGCTTTTTCTTGAAAAAGGAATTCAAGATGAAAAATCCTTCTGCCTCTGCAAACTCAACGAGAGTATTTCCACGCTGGTTTCTGTTGCCGTGACCGAATTTACCTACTGAAGTTTCATTCTGTTGCCGGTGCCCTATTTTTGCATTGAAATCTCCCATAATTATCTTCAAGTGCTGCTTACCTTTATTATTTAGATGACGAATTTCCTCATAAAATTCTTCAATTTCTTCTTCAGGATGACTTGTGGTGGGTGCATAAGTTTGAATAATCTGAGCCTGGTATCTTCTCGATAGTTGGATAACGAGTCGTGCAGCTCTGTCAGAGGAACTTTCAACTTCTACCACTTTATCCTTCAGTTTCTTGTTTATTATAAATCCAACACCACTAGTTCTGCCAGTATCTGTCCCACGATAATAGAAGAGATGTCCACTTTTCAGTTCAATGAGATCTTCTCCTTTTCTCCTTACCTCACTCAGCCCGACGATGTCCCACTTGATCCTTTGTAGTTCCTCTTCCAATTCAAGAAGCCTTGAATCAGAAGATAGGGAGCGTCCGTTGTAGGTAGCCAAGGTCAGCATCAAATGGCAGCCTAGTCCGGTCCTCCGGGGATTCTTAGCACCCTCTGCCTTCATGTCGCACTGGCCGCTGCCTTGGCCAGGTACATTCCAGCTGCCGGAGACTGAGGGCCAAGATTTAAGTTGTAGAGTCATTTTGGAGGTGTTTGGCCATAACTCACCACGCTGGCCAAGCGGGTTGGTGAGTGTGGGATAGCATTTCCTCTGATCCCGATGGTATAGTTATACCGCTATTTAAGGTCAGGTGATGCGTAACATCACAGCCTCTCCTTGACAAATGTCAACCCCGCCTTCTCGTGGTGCATCCTGTTCCCACTAAAGGGGCTCTGACGACCGCAAATAGCGGTATAACATAATATAGCAACACTCAAGTTTTTTTTTATGTCCCTTAGTTGAGTGCTATTGCTGAATAAGAGGAGTGTTTCATTGATAATGGCTTTCATGCAGGAAAAAGCGGTGTGCATGTTATGGTTCCATGAGACCAAATTGGCAGTTACTGTCCAGCGTCATTTCAGAAAAGAGTACAGACAATCACCACTGGACCAAAAAAGCATAAAAGCTTGGTACGAAGAGTTTAAAGGAACGGGAAGTGTTGGCGACCTCCCTCGAGCTGACCGACCACCGGTTTCACAAGAGACAACTGCAGCTGTTCAGGAGGCATTTCTTTGAAAGCAGCTGTTCAGGAGTCATATCATTTGAAAGTTGTAAATCATTGCACTTGAGTGCAATGACTTTACAACTTTCCTTTCATTCTGTTTTACTTCGTACTGATATTTCTCCTGGTTGACATTTTTCTTGGCTTTAACCATTTTCATTTCAATGCACAAAGCTACACCGCACTCCACTCACATATATCTAGATTCTCTTTGCTGCCTCTTCCCTGTTGCATCATTCACACTGCTGCACATTCTGCACACTCTTGTTGGGTTTTGCTTCTTCAGAGTGGGCGGAATCACCAAAGGGAAATGGCGACCAACAAGTCGCATTATGGCTGCTTTTGCTGATGGCTGACCAGCTGCTTTTGGAGAAAATTCATCTCTTTGATGTTTTGCAATCAGCTTCTCTACTACAGCCACACAAAAGTCCAGAGCATTTTTCTTTCCTCAGTGTTTTCTGAAGAGGACGGAGGCATTCCACATAGACAGAGGTCCAAGAGGTGAAAAAATATCTTCTTGTATATTTTCTCTCTCTTGCAGGGCAATGGATTGTTCACAGTGTGTTGATCCACCTTATCAACACCCCCCATTGTATCGTTATATGCGAACACAGCCACTGGTTTCACGACCTCTTTGTCTGCATGTTTGCATCCCTGCATTATGGATAGTGGACAAGATGCAGGTGTCTCTTTTATCTTTCCACTTGAGTGCAATGACTTTACCTCATTGGAATGCTGCAACCTCTCCTTTCTTCAATTTCTTGTCACAAAAAGATGGAGGCCATATCCTTTCTTGTGGCATGCACAGTGCCATACATGTCTGTTCTTTTTCTAATCAGAATATCGGCAAGCTGGCGAGAACTGTAGTAGTTGACTTCAGTCAGGCAGTACCCCATATTGAGTAGAGGTTTCAGCAGAGTCATAAAAATTTGTGATGGCATCGGCAGATCATTATAGTCTTAATTGAATTTAGTGCCATTGCCTGTGTATATTATTAGGGACCAAATCCAGTAGCCAACTCACATAGCATGAATGACTTGATGCCAAATCTAGCTTGCTTCAGAGGCAGATATTGGACCCATCTGAATCGTCCTTTGTACAATATCAAATTTTCATCGATAGTCACATCTCTTTCTGCGACAGATATACTTCTAAATTTAGTAGATAGGTGATCCAAAATAAGCCATATTTTATTCAATTTAGGTTTTGGATGATTATCAGCATCATAGGTAGGTACTGTTGTCAGAAAAATGAAGATTCCTTTTCAAAATGAGAAATCTTTTGAATGGCAAAATTTGTTGAAATATTGGTGTGGCTAACATAGGATTCTTGGTCCAGTACATTTGATATATAGGTTTCTTTACAATGCTTTGCAACAATAGCACTGCCATAAAAATATACATCTCATCGATTGTTGTGTCCTTTCCATTCTGATGCATCTGTCTGCCTTGCATATCTGTTAGTTTAAGTCACCAAAATTCCTATAAAATCATCATCAATAAACTGACTAATATAGTGCATAACATCCTCAGTATGTGGCTCGAAATGTACTTCAGGGTTACCTGTGAATGGAAAATGTGGTGGAGCAGGTGGGAGTTATCCAGATGTACCAATTTCACACCATTGTATGGCATGTGCAATGTTACCATCAGATGAATTTGAGGAATCACTTTCTTCTCCTAAACTGTCATCGTAACTTTCATCAAAACTATCTGACCCACTAAATTCAATATCGAACTTGTCATCACTCTATTTTCACAAAACACATGAAATACAATTCCTAAGCAGCAAACAACAGGATGCCGCCATAAGTAACTGCATCAGTGACTCTTCTGATGTGAATGTGAATATCCAACTCAAAGCATAGGCAATACAGTGCCATCTACCAGAAATGTAAAAAAAAAAAAAAGACGAAGAAAGCGAAAACGTGTATTGTTCAAGCTTTGAATGTTTGTTTTGGTCATCATAAGGTAAACCCCAGTATACTCAGGATTTTATGTTTTCGTAAAAATTAACTTCCTGAATATTCTCGGGATTTTATGTTAAGAGGTTAAACTGCCCCTCCAATCACCACGGGTTCTCTTCACGAAACTAAACCCAAACTCGCATGCAGAAGTAGATAAGGAAAATAAAGTTGATATTTCTACTAGTGCCAAAATATTACTATAATGTTTGCACTTTTCAAGAAACATTTGTTTCCAGAAAGCAGTTGTTCCTTTTTGTATGTCAAATTGGCGATTATATTTAGCATTGCTTTTCTGTTCAATGAAATCTCCAAGCACATTTTCCAGTTTGACCTTGGCCCGTATTAAAGGAATTTGAAAAATCTCTATCGAGGATTTGACATCTTGAATCCTGTAATTTTGAAACGTGTCTGCATTAGCGTTGAATGGTCAGTGTATGACTTCAAAAATTGCTGGACATTTTGCAATGGAGTCGTTAATTGGTGTTTGAAAACACAAGTCAATATAAACATATAAAACAAGCGAAACACACAGTCACGTACGGTAAAAGGTTTGTTTAGCGGTAGCTTTCGGTCATCCTACGACCTTGATCACCCACGATTCTACAATTCAAAAATTCCTCCAAAATTTCCACTTGAAAAATTTGTCTGCTTTCTTACCAATAATAATGGAAAAACCACCATTCATTGGTCCCATCCCTTTCCATGGATCCTTCTCTTATAAGATGTGTAAACTTTTCAAAACTATGGGCTACACTCTCACAGTGAAACCAAACCCTTCTGCAATAATGTGCCTGCTTAAAGACAGGGATCCTGTCTCACCCTTGGACCCCCTGGAGTTTATGGTATTCCTATTTCAACTTCCTCTGGTCTCTCATTGTATATTGGAAGCACATACCGAAGCATCAAAATAAGACTTGGTGAACACAAAAAAGATGTTTCCAATGGTCTTCCAAAGACAGATTTATCTGCACTAACCCTTGAAAACACCTCTGCAGTACCCATTTGGAAAGAAACCAAAAAAGTTGCCCCTTTCATCAACAAGGCATCTCTGCGTTTCTAAGAGAGCATTGAAATTTTGTTCACCATAAACTGCAATTCAGAGACCCCTCACCAAATCCCATTTATTTGGATCTTTCTTCTGAAATCTGGCAACAGTTCCAACACCCCAACTTCAAATTGTAGTTCTGGCAACCAGCCCATCCAGTTAATTGCGGGTGATCAATATCGTAGGATGACTGAAAGCTACCACTAAACGAACCTTTTACCGTACGTGACTGTGTGTTTCGCTCGTTTTATATGTTTATATGTTATTGTCGCGTGAAGCCTGAGTTTTAAAACAAGTCAATATTGCTGATAAGTGAATCTATTACGTTTGACTTATATCAAACAAACACACTGCATCTCCTCTAGCTTTTATATTTATATCTTAAAATTTAGATTGCCCAGTTCCACTGTCTAGTTGGACCTTGTTTGTGAAATCCGCAGTGTTTGAGCCGTCATTGCATTTCATGTGTATTAAGGTTTTTTTCACACTACTGATATGATTCATTATAGTTTGCAAGTTAACATTATGTTCCTATAGACATAAAGAAAGCCAAGGCAATTCTCCTAAACCATCGGTGAAAAAACATAAATTCCGAAGAAAGTTGTAGTTTTACTAAACACGTAACTGGTGCCTGGCAACGTCCGCCTCTCCACCTCTCACCTACTCTTTGCCTTAATCCCACGCCTTGAGCTGGCGCATCATGGGCGATCACTAACTCCTAGTAACGGAAGATTGCGGACCTCATCTAATGGGAATTAAAATATGAATACTTATTTTCCCAAAAAGTTAAGCAACTTGTGCAATTTTTTTGCAGATATTGTGATTTGCTGAGAAAAGAAGATACTCCAAATTTCACCAAAATGTGTTGATAACTTAAAATTAAGTCTAAATTTTTTTTGTTAAGGTAGAAGTGTACAGATTCAATAAAAACAATTAGTTGTAACTTTAAAAGTTATTGTTGGATTTTGGTGAAATTTGAGGAATCTGTTTTTTTTTGTTTTTTTTTTAGCAAATCATAGTGTCTTTAAAAAAAATTGCATAGTAATTAATTTTCTTAAATTTTTGAGAAAATAAAATTTTCACATTTTTATTCCTACTGAAACAGTGAACAGCGGATGCGATTCTGGCAGGTCGGGTAGACAGGGTTAGAAGTGAGGAAGAATTAATGCTTTTAGAGTTGAAATGTTTTACTTCTAGAAAAAGGAAGTAAAACATTTGCCACCTTTTTAGATAAAGGAGGCAAATGCGAACATAATGCCTAATTCGTTATGGTTTACCATGGGGTGGGGTTCTAGAGTGAAAAAAAATTCAGTCTTGGCAATGCCTCTCAACTTACACCCAGAAGTGAGTTACAGTTAGTTATTCAACGAGCTTTGGGGAAGGAATGCGCAGCTGCCGATTCCCCCCACACACCACTGCCGCCAAATTTTTTTCCACGGTGCAGACCTTTATTCCACACATGCAATGCAGTTGGCGCTTTACACATCACACTAAAACATTCAAAAAATTTCTGCTTGCAACATTTGCTATCTACTTTTTGTCACTAGCAAAATGCATTTGCTTGCTAGTAATTTCCTACTAACTACCGGTTGAAATTGTGCCCTGATGTAAATATATATATATGTATTTTTTCTTTGGATCCTTTGAGCCATTTCTTTGGACTGTACTGTGATAATAAATGAATTCCAATCACTCAGTGGAAAGGTATTTAGCATTAGTATATATGTTTCATAAATGATAAAGGTTTTTACAACTTTCCTCGAAAAATATTAGATCAGCTTCAATATTGCAATTAAGAGAAACTCACAGATGCAGTGGCTTTTTTGTTTATATTTTTTTTAATGAGTTGACTATAGATTATAATACATCTTTTTGCATCCACTTGTTTTTACAGGTTTATGTGTTTTCATATATATTTACCTATACTGGTGCTCAAAATTGAAGGATAATCAACAAAACACACTTTTGGTGCAGGTAAGTCAGAATATGGAAATTAGGATTGTGTTAAACAGATGCCTGAGTCTACTCACATCTTGTAGCTGTTCTGGGCAGCTCTTGTCTTGCTTTTACTTCAGTGGCATATTGAGCTGATTATGTCACAAATACATTGAATGGATAATTTTCAGTGGTGGAGAGTGATGATTGGTAGGATGGAAGCAGGTCAGTCCCTGACAGAAGTGTCCTCAGCATTGAATGTCCCACAAAACATCCTGTCAAGATGAGACAGTTTCAACAGACAGTTCACCATTGACCAAGAGAAGGTCATCCTCAGCATTGAATGTCCCACAAAACATCCTGTCAAGGCTCTGGAGACAGTTTCAGCAGAGAGGAGATGTTCACCATTGACAAAGACAAGGTTATCCTCAGCATTGAATATCCCACAAAATGTCCCATCAAGACTCTGGAGACAGGTTCAACAGAGAGATGTTCACCATTGACCAAGACAAGGTCATCCACAGCATTGAATGTCCCACAAAACGTCCTGTCAAGATTCTGGAGACAGTTTCAACATACAGGAGGTGTTCACCATTGACCAAGACAAGGTTGTCCACAGTATTGAATGTCCCACAAAACATCCTGTCAAGACTCTGGAGATAGTTTCAACTGACAGGATATGTTCACCATTGACCAAGGCAAGGTCATCCCAGAGCCACAACTACTGCAGACAATCGCTGTATAAGTCTGACTGCCAGATGGAACATAGAGATGCCTGCTAAGCAACTACAGGAATGGGGGTATCAAGGCATACTGTTTTGATTTTGTGAGCAATGCTTTTATGCAAGGATACCAGTTACTTGTGTCGCTCTGACTTAATGCTTCCCAGTGAGCTTGTTTAACATGAAGTCCCCAACACAGTGACGTTCCGTGAACTTTCTAGGCAGGCATGAAAAAAAAAAAAAAAAAAACTGCCTCATTTGTAGCGAAATTCCATCCTGCGATCCTTTTTTATGAATCCTTCCGTTACTTCGTCATAAAACGTAGGCTTTGACATCAAAGTCTTCAGGCGAACCTTTTCAATTGTCATTAAAGACAGTCCAGATAATCTGTCTTGTCCCTGTGTACTGTGGGAATATGTTTTTATTCTTCTAAGAGGGGAAAACGATCTATCTGCGGAAGCCGTGGAATAAGGGATTGTCACAATTAAATGGCACAACTTATTTAGTTCCGTCAAGCATTTATCCAAACCAAGCTTGTGCAAAGATTTGAACAATTTGCAGACCGTTTTACTGCTTAATTTGGGGGAAGAGTAAAGAACAATTCACTTTTTAACCTTGTGAAATCAAAGCATGTGGGATACGTTTCTTTGAGTGAATTCAAGCTCTCTTCGGGAAACTTAAGCTGGAAGATCTTAGACTTTTCTGGATTAATGGGCTCCACGAACTTTATTTTATCGTAACTTGAACAAAAAACTAGCGGATAATGCTTACCTTGGCATTCCTTTCAAGCGACGGGAACATTTCACGCACGTGTTTTCCGGTCCTTGGTTGATGTTATTGTCCTAAAGTCCGTTGTATGCGATGACTGGCTTTACTTCTCACACTTTTCGCTGGGTATACTCATTGGATCTTTGCCTTAGGATTCAAACATCAATTTTTACCGTTCTTTATACTCGAAATTTTCGCCCATACTCTGGGCATCTTCAGGAGCGTGGCGACTTTACCACCGATGTTCGTGGTTAACTTCGCGCTAATGGAGTCCGATACTCCTTGTTGCCATTCGTCGGAAAAACTTTCCTGGATATATTTCGTTATCAAGCCCGGCTGGCGCCATCTATGTTTCATTAAGAACACTTTTTTTTTCGGTATTTTTTTTTTTAATTTTTTTTTTTTTTTTTTTAAATTTTCTTCTCCTATCCTGGTTTTCTTGTCTTTTTTTGCCTGTTTTTCTTTTGTTGTTGTTTTTCTTGTCTTATTAGTTCTTTCCACAGGCCCGATAATGTGCTAGGGTCGTTCTGGTTACATACCCTTGCTTTATTTTTGTAGATTAATATTGCTTCTTCCCTCCTCATTTGCCTTTCCGATTTTTTATTCTTTTTTAGCATTTTAATTTCATCGAACTTTGGGAATGTCCGGTTTTCCAAGCAGAATTGCACTAAAGCAGTTTTGGCTTCTTTTTTTTGCCAGTTAGATATGTGTTGTTTAAGTCTTATTTTTAATCTGTTTTTCGTACTTCCAATGTACGATATTGGGGGTATGTGTGCTATTGGAATTTCGTAGGTTCCTGATTCTTCTAGCTTTTTTTCCTCTGTTTTTTTGTTGACAGTCATATTTTTCACAGTGTGCACTGAGCTTCCTAGTTGTAAGTCATATTTAGCACAGTGCCTATTGATTTCTTTACTCACTCCTTCCAAGTATGGGAAAGCTCCAATTGTATTTCAATTTTTTATTTCTTATCTTTCTTTGGTTGTGCACTTCTTGGCCTTCTTTCCTGTGAGTCATATGCTTTTTACTCTCATGTATCCATTTATTAATTAGCTTGCTCGGGTACCCATACTCTTGTGATATTTTCGAGATAAACTCTAGCTCTTGATTTTTTAGCCTGTTGTTAGATGTGTGTGTGTACGCTCGCCGTATCAAGTTTACTATGCTGTTTTTTTTATGTATCACTGGATGGTGCGACGAGTATGGTATCAGTACAGGTATGTAAGTTGCTTTTCTGAACACAGAGTATTCAAAACTATTTTTGTTTTTCTTTAGTTGAATGTCCAGGAAGGATAGGCAATTATCCTCTTCAAACTCAATAGTTAGCTCTATGGTGTTACAGATTTTGCTAAACTGCTGTGCCAGATCTTGTAGGTCGGCTTTGTTAAGTTTAGACATTATAATAATGTCGTCTACATATCGAGCATAAAGTATTGGTTTTTCAGGTAAATTTTGAATAATTTCTTTTTCGAGGTATGCCATAATCACTTCTGCGTATAATGCCGATAATGGGGATCCCATAGGGCCACCTTGCGTTTGTTTAAATATATTTCCTTCAAAATGGAAGATGTTGTTTTCCTTGATGAAATATAAGGTATTCTTTAGCTCTTTCAGTTGTGACAAGTTTAGTTCTTTGTTGATGCTTAGTTGTTGCATAATCAATTCGATGGCTAGCTCAACAGGAGTGTTTGGGTATAACGCCTTAACATCCATGGAGGCCATAGTTATTTGCTCTAGGTCTTGATTAATTAATTTGATTTTTTCTATAAACTCATAGCTATTCTTTAATGTATATTGATTCCTCATGAATATTGGGGATAGATAGTTGTATATCTTTTTTTCTAGGTTGATGAGTGGTGAGGTTTTTTTGATAGAATCAGTCTTAAAGGTGTGTTTTCTTTATGAGTTTTAATTTTCAAGAATATTTTTGGCATCCCTGCTCCCATTGGAGGGTTTGCATTTTTTATTTCTGTTGGTAACGTGCTGTGGTTCCTTATATTAGCCAGGAAGGTAAGTTGTTTGTCGGTGGGATCTTTGTTGATGCTATCGCACTGTAGCTCTAAATGCGGACGGCCATCTAAAGAACAGTTCTTCCGCAGTTTTTCCACTGCTTACATCGGAAAAGCCGAGAAATCGTTCGACCACTTCGGCATCTTCGGTTGTATATCTCAGTACTGTAGATAACTGAGATTTCTTAGAAATGTCAAAAGTTTCATCCATCATGATAGCTGTAAAGTAAGAATTATCAATTTCTTTGTAGATGTGGGTTAGCATTCTTTGCTGAACAGCATCGTTAAGTCGTTTTGAATTCTGTTGGATTGGCCTGAAAATACCGTAGAGGAATCCAGGTGCTGCTTCAGTAAGGGATCAAATTCACTAATCAGATTCAAAGTTTCTACATAATTGCCTCGATTTAATGATGTTTCCGATTCGTCATGTCCACGAAAAGCCAGTTCTTGAATAGCTAAATGACACACGACACGAATAAGCCTTTGCAAAACATTGCGATTTTGTTGCACCTTTTCATTATGTTTTGTGACAGACATATTCTTCTGTTGATCCAATAAGCAATCGATTCTCACGGAGCCAAATGTCTTCAATTTTATGCAAGACCGCAAGTGCTGCTCAGAACCTTCGTGGCGTTTCATGGCATTATGCAAATTATTTAAGTCCGCATAACCAGTTTTGTTCCAAACGATTTTCTCATGGCAAAATAACAAACAAGGCCAACAGTTCAGCTTTTGGTGTTTTGAACTACCACAAATCCATTCTATTTCGTAAATGGAAGCGTTGAAATGTCGTTCATATGTTTTATCTCCTTTCTTAAACAACGATGTTAAGCGACTCAATTTTGGTGTTGGCCTTCTGTTGCTAACACACTCCGATTTTTCTTCCAAACTCAGGGAATCGAAAGACGTATTCATTAATTTTGCAACATTATCCTCCACTTCATTTGCCATTGCTTTCCCTTTGTTCACTTAAACCAACGAATATGGAAAAAACAGCCTGAGAATGTTGCAAACATTACTACATGAAACACCTCTCGAAGCGATACACACAGTGAACAGTGAGTCACATGCAAAAGAAATAATGCTTCTCATTGGTGGATGCTACAGCGGCATTCACATTTTGACCAGTCGTATGACCGGTTTCCCACAGCAGTTGACATTACGCCGAAGCCTCTACTGAAGTGGGAATTTTCAAGGTGAACAACGCGAAACCACCTTGAAAGCCGGTTTCTTTAATGAAAGAGCTGGCTGTCATTCGCGGTGTGAGGTCACAGGCAGATGCAACTCCGATTTTGCATTTGACAATACTGTTCCGAACTTCCGAATGAAAAAAAAATTACATTTTGTTTTTGAATTAAACTCTTTCAAAACCATTGGCATACAGTTTACATTTTCGCACACAATTTTTTTTCGTATAATTATTAGGGCATGCAATGCATGTGTTGCATACAACGACCGCACGCCACTGCCCCAACATCATGCTTCGAGTCCAGACCAGTAGATGAATGTTCTTTTCATAGGTGAATCATGATTTAACTTAGTACTGATTTGTAAAGTTTTTTCATCTGGAAAGAACCAGGGACACACAACAATATCTCTGACAGGACTGTTGCATGTCCCAGTCAACTCTAACATAAAAAAATGGTACTACTCTGGTGGAGCGATGGTCTGGGTAAAAATTATGACAAATGGGCACACAGACCTGCTCATCTTTCAGAGTCACTCTGTGGTGTTCGCCCTGAGGTATAGAGACGAGATCCTGGGCATTCAGGGGAGCAGTTGGTCCAGATTCTATTCTGATATTCCTAAGCTCATTGAGCTCATTTGGTTGACAATTTTCTTAAGAGGAAGATATTTATTTAATGGTGTGGTCACTCAGATTTCATGATCTCAGTCCCATTGAGCATGTATTGGGTGCTCTAGGGAGACGCATTGGAGCTTGCCACCCCTCTGCAAGAACACTTGAAAAACTCAGAATAACTGTTGTTGAAGAGTGGTCATTAATCCCTCAAGATGTCATCAATACCCCAGACCTGCCAACTGTTACAATTTTATCGTATTTAGTACGATAAATCATGCTGCAGTACTCTAATACGATTTTGCAGCCAAAAATACGATCTTTTTTTAAATAGTCATGTTTCCCCTCATGTTTTCCCTTTTCAGACAAAAGCCTTGTAGCAGAATCGCGGCGACGGATGTTGCAGATTTATTTTGGTCCTGCAGACAAAAACGACATCCCCAGAACTCTATTAAACCATCTTGTAGACACCCTATCATAGACGCAAGTTTTCTGCCTCTCAAAATTTCCGAAAACGGAAGTTAGGCGTAGTGAGGATTTCTTCCATAATTGTAATTTTTTTCTCCCGAAGGACGATGTACGTCGCAGAATTATTTTGTACTTATCCCCATAGCATAATCGCGGCGACGCCCGCCGTACATTGTAGATTTGTTTTGTACTCGTCCCCATAGAAGAATCGCGGCGACGGCCGACGTACATCGTAGATTTGTTTTGTACTCATCCCCGTAGATGAATTGCGGCAATGTACATCCCCGTTGAAGAATTGCGGTGACGGCTGACGTACATTGCAGATTTATTTTGTGCTCATCCCCGTTGAAGAATCGTGGTGACGGCCGACGTACATCGCAGATTTATTTTGTACTCGTCCCTGTAGCAGAACTGCGGTGATGGCCGACGTGCATCACAGGTTTATTTTGTCCCCGCCCCTGGTAGAAGAATTGCGGCGACGCCCGACGTGCATCGCAGATTCATTTTCCACTAAACCTCGTAGCAGAACCACGGCGATAGCCGATGCACATCACAGATTTATTTTGGTCCTGCAGACAAAAATGACATCCCCGGAACCCGATTAAACCATCTTGCAGACTCACTAAGATGCAAGTTTTCCGCCTCTCAAAATTTCCGAAAATGGAAGTTAAGCGGTGAGGATTTCTCCCGTAATCATAATTTTTTTTCTAATAATTAACAACATAAAAGTGTTTGCTGATTAGATTTAATTAGTTTCTCAATAAAATTTTGATGTAGGGAAAAAATTCCTACATTCTCATTAAGAATTTATATAGCTGAAATAGGCGTCAAAAATTAGCAGCATGCGTTGTGTTGTAAACAATTTCTCTATCTGAGTGTTGCGTTTTTTGGTTCTGAGAAGTTGGCAGGTCTGATACCTTCATAAACAGTATGAGAGGTCATGTCTTGAGCTTCATAGTTGTCAAGGAGTCATAGTTGTCATATTAAAATACTGCATCTGAAGCAGAAGACTATTATTCTGTGGACTGCACTTTCATGTAAATTACAAGATTGTGATATTAACACATGCAAATTATAGAATAATGATTTTCTTCTACTTGAGTTATATAGGTAACCCAATAATAAACCTCTTTAAACCTTTACAAATTTAATTTAATTTCCTCATAGATACTTAGAGATATGTATAAATTTATAAATTATTCTTTAATTTTGAGCACCAGTGTAGTTGTACATATGCATGCATTTCTAAGAAGTAAACATATTTCTTTTTACAGCAAGAAATGAGAAACGTACTCAACCATCATGGCAGTGCACTGGAGATGGTACTCGGTTGAAGTTATTTAATAGCTTAACTCGTAAAAAGGTAAGATACTTGAGAATGGAATTTCCATCATTACATTGTCTCTTGAAAATTTTGGAGTTTGATTTCTTAGGTTTCACATTTTTTTCTTATGTTCACACACAACTCACTCTCTCCTTTTCCCTTACCAAACCCATCAATAGCAATTTTAAATCCTTTTATTTCTACTTAAATATAAAGTTAAAAAAAAATAAAATGTAGGAACCAAGAATGATAAGAAAAAATGCTTAGATGATGAAATGTTAATAAAATATAGTTGACATAATGAATACATGGGAACATTTGACTGTTCTTTTTACTTTTTGATTCCTTCTATTGTCATGTTGTAGCATCTAAAAATAAGAAAGAAATGATTCCATAAAATATCCAATTTTTCAAGATATATCTATGTATCTAAGCTATGTTATATATAATTAGAGAGAGATGGATGGATGGGATGGGATGGAAGGGATCCATCCATCCATGCGTCCGTCCATCCGATACGTACATTTACCTTGGGCAGCAGATATCGAGCAAGGGTTACATTAATGAAGAAATTAATTAACATATAAAACCTGGATGGAAAGCTTTTGGACGAAACAGTACAATCTTTAAGAGCAATATGCTATTATGTCTTAAAAGAAAAGTGTTTGATCTATGCATCCTTCCAATGCTTACGTAATACGTACAGAGCAGAGACGTGGACCTTAACTAAATAAGACATACAAAGACTCCAGACAACTAAAAGAAGCGTGGAGAGATGCTTGCTTGGTCTAACCAGGTGAGATAAGAAGAGGAACTCATGAATAAGGACAATGACAAGAGTGATCATGATCAGAGTAAAATCCCTGAAATGGTAATGGGCTGGACATGTTCCCAAAAGAACAGACCACCAATGGACAACTGAAATTCTAGACTGGATTCCAAGGGACAGGAAAAGACGTAGAAGAAGACCACATGGGAGATGAGTGGATGAAATTCGAAAGCATTCGGGAGTGACATGGAGGAGACTGGCACAAAATAAGGAGACCTTCATCCAGCAGTGGATTGATAATGGTTGATGATGATGATATATATAGGATTCACCTGTTTAATTTTTAATGTTCTTGCACATTAAAATTTCTCTTAAAGTTTTCATTAATATTTTGAAACAACAAGGAAGTTGGAAGTTAACAAGGTGCTAACTCAACAAAATGGAAGAAATCAAAGCAATTCTGTTGTATATCAATAACAAGGTTCCCACGGTCCTTGAAAGTTCTTGAAGACTCCTTGAATTTAATTTCCCTTTTCAAGTGCTCTTGAAAGTCCTTGAATTTTGTAAGAGTCCTTAATTTTTTTTGTGGGAAAAGAGTGGGAACTATGAATAATAGCAATTACTCCTCATATGACTAAGATAAACACAGGCAGAATCAAAAAGAAAGTGTCATCCCACAAGTTGCTCTTTTATTCTTCATTTGCAGATGCTATAATGTGAGATCCAAAATAAAAAATTTAATAATTTGTTGAGCAATTTCATTATAATTTATTTCTTTAGCTGCACCTTATAAAACCAGAAGCTTAAAAAATAACAAGATCTGTTTTCCATTTTTTATGTTGTTAGTTAACAAAAGCAGTTAGGAGCATTACCTTTGTAGACTAAAAATTAATAAGAGAATGAAAGTGTGTAATGTAAAATATCACATGTACAGAAAACTGCTCATGTTCTTTAAGATTCACATTACAATATTTAACCAAATCATGAAGTTATATGTGGAACATAGATATAATATGTGAAATAATCGTCCGATATTTCTTAATGTTTCTGTTTCGCATGTTAAGTTGCTATAAAAGTTCGACTGGCCAATATATAACGTTCAACGGTAAAAATTTGTCAGTTAACCTCTATAGATAGAAATTACGAACTGAGCATATTTATGCTCACCTCTTCAAATCTACCTCGCTTTCCATCGTCATGTCAGTAGAATTTTCAGTTCTTCTGGTTCTTTGTCTTTCACAAAAAGATTAGGCTTATGTGGTTAGGCCCAGCATTTTTTAAAGTCCATTGTGCCATCTGTCTATACTTGTGGAGTCCTTTGTACATGAATATCGGTACGTGTAAAGTTCCGTTATTCACAAAATCATATTGATGAACAATAAGTGAAAGATATACAATGGCGATGAAAGATATATGAATAATATACAATGGCGATAGGACTATAACGAAATGGAATGATTCGAACACACTTCAAATTTGACATTAAAACACTTACCAAAGTTAAAACCATAATTGAAAGATGATGGAATAAAACCTAACGAAGACATTACCTTAAAACATGTGCAAAAAAACAAAGAATTGACACAAGACCGTCGCCGCCTTATCGCCTCGTCGACATTCCCGACTCTTTTCGGCTCGCATACTTTGCGGCCATTCTCAAGGTTGCAGGCGATGTTAACTCTGTGCTGAACACTAAGGCCTATCTCATCGTTTTGCTAATGTGAACCTTACTTTGTCAGTTATCTTGTATGTTACGTATGTTGGAGGTGCCTCCATCTGGTGTTCGTCTGGCTCCTAATCTATGTTGGTAAACAGTCTTTGATTGTTTAGCATGCATGGGTCGATGTTTTTCGTGCTCAATCATATTCTTCCATGCGCTGGACAATTCAACTGGTGTATTTGAATTACAATTGTTCCCTTTAGTCTTTTCAATCAATACAGCCTTGGCAGTAAGAATCTTTCTGTGGGTGTTATGAGAAGTTAACAGTTTTACGTTGTCCCCATCGGGGATAGCATTATTATCTTGACAGTACTGAATTAGAGATGTTCGTGTTTCATTCTTTATCCAATTACTAACATGTTCCCTCAATCGAGAATTTATATTTCATTTTGTGCTGCCAATATACATGTATAATGATTTATTATGTAAAGAATCCTTATTGTTAAATATTGGAATTTGATACACACCGGCTTAATTTAACATACTGATATTGTCAGGGTTTCTCTGAAGTATTCTACTATTATCAGTAACAGTATCGGCAATGAAGTAGATTAGCTTTACTACACCCTTTTTTAATAATTCTGGAAATTGGTGGGCAATAAGGAAGTTTTCCACAAAACTTTTTTCTTCAGAAATCGGCTGGTTTGGTTTACTTCTGTCTTTGATTAACTGACGATATAAGTGGTCGATTAAATTGTTATTATATCCAAAATTAATGGTGAGATCCCTAATCCATTTGATTTCTTTATTTACTGCCTGATGGTTAGATGACATTGTGACAGCTCTTCTAATGAAATATCTAAAAGCTGCTATGTTGTATTTCCAAGGATGATGGGATTGAAATGGTATTATATTTGCCACATATGTAGGCTTACGATAGACTTGGTGTTCTATCTGTTTATTGTTAATTAGCAAAACATCTGGGAATGATAATTGGTTGTTATTTTCCCATTCAGTTGTTAATTTAATAGCTGGATAAATACTTGAGTATGAAGTTGTAAAATCTTCTAGTTCTTGCTTCGTATGATTCCAAAAGATAATGATGTTGTCTACGTATCGGATGAATAAGTCGAGGTTTTTTATATCATAGTAGTTCTCAATAAGTAGTTTATGCTCAATGTCCTGTAAGATTATTTCTGCAAAAAGGCCAGAGAGGGGTGACCCCATAGGGGCTCCTGGCAGTTGCTTGTAGATGGATTTATTGAAGGAAAAGAAGTTATCATTAATAAAATTAAGTGCAGAAATGATACTGTTATTTCAGACTGTGGCAAGTTATTCAGTAGCAATTTTTCTTCAATCAGCTGAATAGCTATTTTTGTGGGTGTATTGGGAAAGAGGGATACAATATCTAGACTAACCATTTTGAATTCAGCATATCCTCTATATTCTTTGATAGCTTTGATGTCCTCAGTTGAGTTTTTAACTGCAAATGTGTGCTCTGTATTGTATTTATTAATGAAGTGAAATTGTGCCCTTTCAATATGAATAGTTGCTGACAGTTGTTTTGACACTATAGGTCTTATAGGGGCATTATATTTATGTATTTTTAATTTGCCAAATATGCACTGTCTACCAACAAGTAATTGGACACCTATGATAGCAAAGGAAAATGAAGTTTATTCACCTTCAATAGTTGGTAGAGTCTCCACAAGCGGCAATTACAGCTGCGACCCTCCGGGGCATACTCTCAACCAGGCGTTGTACGACGGCTAGCAGTATTTTCTTCCACTCGGCTTGGAGAAGACAGGTCAGTTCCTTCACCGATTTCGGACGGTGGGGGCACCCCTTAAGTCGACGCTCCAACTCGTCCCAGAGGTGCTCGATAGGGTTAAGGTCTGGGCTCTGCACAGGCCAGTCCATTCGATTAACCCCATTGTCACCATACCAAGCCATGGTGGACCTCACAACATAACAGGTGGCATTGTCATCCTGAAAGTAACATGGGTCCACCCCGTAAAACCGCCACAACGTAGGAAGCGCATGGTCATCCAAAATGGTGCAGTAGGTCTCAGCGTTGAGTTTACCAGGAATTGCGACCAAGGGTCCCATGCCATACCAGGAGAAACACCCCCATAGCATAATTCCACAGCCGCCGAACTTCACAGTTGGCACAATACATTCCGGCAGGAGGCGTTCTCCAGGCAGACGCCAAACCCAGACCCTGCCATCCGAACAGTAAAGGATAAACCTTGATTCGTCACTCCAGAGAACCTGTTTCCACTGTTCAACGGTCCACTGTCAATGTTCTTTGCACCACGTTAGCTGAGCAGCGCTATTGGACTTGGTGATCAAAGGCCTGTGGGCGGCAGCACGTCCATGATAACCGAGCAGATGGACTTCCTTACGGATGGTATTCATCGAAAGAACACTCCCGGATGGATGCCTGTTGAAACTCCTCATGGATGTGGCCCATCGATTTGGTGCGGTTCTTCCGAATTTCTTTGGCCAGCACCCGTCGATCTCTAACTCCCAGTTTTGTGGGTCTGCCGGGTCGGGGCACATTCCGACAGTCACCTCTCATCTTCCACTTGCCAATCACGTAGGCCACTGTCGATTTTGGGTACTTCAACTCGCTGGATATGTCACGTATGGATCGGCCATTTCTGTGATACCCGACGATTACACCTTTCTCAAAATCAGAGAGCTCCGAACTGCGTGGCATCTTGCATGCGACTGGTGGCGTTGTTTCCCACATGATATTTAACGGCGGCTGTGACGTGTATCAGGACCGCAGATATCGTCGATTGCAGGGGTGTCCAATTACTTGTTGGTAGATAGTGTAGTAGGAATAGTAGCACCGACAGGTGGATGAGCGTTCTGTTTCACCTCGTCAGGAAGCTTGCTGTGATTTCTCAACTGTGCTAATTTCCTGATAATCTACTCTGTGGGATCTTGTTTGATAGTCCCAATATCTATGTCATTAATTGCTAAAAGCATTTTGTCTTGATAAATTTCACAGTTAATGACCATGACCTGCTTGCATTTGTCAGCCATTATACATTATATTTAGGGGTTGTTACGTAAATCAAGAAAAGCTTGTTCATACTTTATTACATCATTTTTTTTTTTTGTTGTTTCCCGACGTTGCTAATAGCTCTTGCTATTTTATGTCTGGTCTGCTCCTGCCTATTTTTTGGTAGCTGTAGTATAACTTATTCGATTTGTGGGATCAAAACTTTGGTAGATGGAACTTTATACGGGTAAGAATATTTTAGTCCTTGTTTTAAAGCAGCTTGTTGTAATTAGGTAAGCTCAGTATCAGATTGGTTAATATAATTAGGTTGTTTATTTGCTACTTTATTGATTTTTTCAGATAGCATAGCTTGTTTTTCTGCTGTTTAAGTATTCAGTTTTGTTCCAGTGCTTTCTTCGATATTTGTTTTGTTCACGCTCAACAATAGCAAAAGTTCTAATGATTTCCACATTTATTATTGTTGAATTCTGTATAAACCCGGTATACGTCTTTACTAATTTTGTCAATCAAATATCTTTTAGAGTGCATCTCTGCTCGCAATCTTTTAATCTCAGCTGTATTAATCAGTTTAAGGTCATAGTTATTAATTGTGTGATTGTGTATGCGTAAATGTTTTGAAAGAGCTCGCTATTTTTGCATGAAGTTTGGTCAACAATTTCTGGACTAGTTTGGTTGGCATGTTCATATTCCATGATGCACTACTTTGGTTCATCATGTAATAAGGTTGGATAAAACCCTTAGTATTAATAATCTCTAGATAAGAGACTTCAAGATTAACATTATGGTATTTAACTAAATCATAAAATTATACATGGAATATATAGTATATGAAATAATCGGCTGATATTTCTTAATGCTTCTGTTTCACACATTAAGTTGCTATGAAAGTTTGACGGGCCAATATATAACGTTCGACGGTGAAAATTTATGTGTCAGTTAACCTCTGTAAATAAAAATTACAAACTCGGCATATTTATGCTCATTTCTTCAAATCTACCTCACCTTCCATTGTCATGTCAGTAGAATTTTCAGTTCCTCTGGTTCTTTGTCTTTCACAAAAAGATTAGGCTTATGTGGTTAGGCCCAGCATTTCAAGTCCATTGTACCATCTGTCTATACTTGTGGAGTCCTTTGTACATGAAAATATTGGTATGTGCAAAGTTCTGTCGTCATTCACAAAATCATACAGATGAACAATAAGTGAAAGATATATGATGGCGATGAAAGATATATGAATAATATACAATGGCGATAGGACTATAACGAAATGGAATGACCTTTTTGTGGAAGTAATCTTACAGGACATTGAGCATAAACTACTTATTGAAAACCAGTATGATCAGGGCTCGACAAATATGTTCTAGATCTAGGAGCCAGCTCCAAAATTTAGGCACCAGGTGAAACGAAGTCAATAACGCATGAACAAAAACATGTTGGGTTATGACGCTGGAACAAAAAGTGGTAAACCATATTTGTTGTCATTTTTTATTTCTTTTTACCCAAACCACTTATTGCAAACTAATGTTCCAATTTGCTTCATAATTTTCTTTTTCCATTCTTTCAGTAGGTGATTTCAAAAAAATTAAAATTTCAGATTTCGATTTTATTAAAATACTACTTGTGGGTGTCATATTTTGTGCATAATAATTTAAAGTACCACTTTTTTTCCTTCATGAGTTCCGCAATGGCATGCAATCCAAAGGCTGTGAAACAAAAAAAATCCCACACACATATAATGCGCAGCGGCTTGTGATTCGTAGATCGGGAAATTCAGAGAAAAACAATGTTTTCCTTCGCATAATCAGCGGCATATTCTCAGACCATGATATTAAAGAAAAAAGAGACAGTCCATACCTGCCAACTAGTATTGCGTGGCATACATACTCTATTTTACGAAATGATCCATCTCTTTGTAAAAAACAAATATGTGCCCCAACAAAACGTTACAACAAACAAGAACTCTAATGAAACAAACTTAGCACGTGAGAAACACAAAATTAATTCCCCAGCGAGGGCATGATTGCAAGATTTAAGTTCAAAACTTGCACCAGTAAAAATCAGTAAGATGTGTTCAGAATTCCACAATGCCTGACAGACAGGAAAGGCTAACCTTCCGAAAGTGGCCCGCTCCGATAGATGGCGCCATGGTTGCACTTCTCCTCTCCTTCTCTCTTCTCGCGTAAAATGCGTTATAGCTACTTATGTCACTTTGTTCGCCGTCTCTGCTCCTGTGTTATGTAAGTTCGGTTTTTCGATCTCTACTACTCCTGTGATATATGGAACTGGAGAAAGTTCTTTAATGAAGTTGGGAAGAATGAGGATACCGCTATTTCATGGTGTGAACAACAGGATTTGTTTCCCACCTCCAAAATATGTTCTGAGGGCCATCTCATGACTCTACGTGTCAATGCGTCTCGTTGTTTAGGACAATTCAGGTGTTGGAAGAAGCACGCTTCAGGGAATAACGAGTACTTTTCCCGTACACTTGGTATGTGGTTTTTATGCTCACATTCCAATGGATATAGTGATGATTCTGACGTATTGTTTCGCCGAAGGATTGTCTTACGATGAGGCGATTGAGGAAGCCTCACATGGTAATGTTACCACATCCACTGAGACAGTTAGCGACTGGTATTCATATTGCAGACAACTAGTCTCACAGTTTATGGTAGCCTTGCAATGTGACAAAGGAAGGCTTGGTGGTGCTGGAATCATCGTCGAGTGGATGAAGCCAAAGTGGGGAAAAGGAAGTACAACTGCGGTCATCTTGTCGACGGCATATGGATTCTTGGAATCTTTGAACGAGATACCAAGCATTTCAGGGTCGAAATCTGCCCTGATAACAACCGATCGGCAGACACATTGCTGCCCCTTATCATGAAACACGTAGAGCCAGGAACAACAATTATGACGGACCAGTGGGCTGCATATCACAATCTCCAAACCTCTGGCTACGCACATTTCACAGTCAACCACTCCCTCAACTTCATTGATCCCATCACAGGGGCGCATACACAAGGAGTAGAGAGCAATTGGCGTCCCCTTAAGCATAAGTTAACTCAGGGCAACCACAAAATATACTTGGCAGACCATATTATGGAATATTTATTCCGACAGAATTGCTGAATTTCCTCAGAACATTGCTTTAAAGTCCTGATTCATGCAATCAGGCAGTTCTTCCCTGGCAGATAAAGCTTTTCTGGCTTTTATTCTGCTAGGTACACAGTTTAAGATTCATGAGGAAAACTCACTCTTCTGTCGTAATAAATATTTCCCACATATGCCAGAATGTACATTCATAAAGGCCCTTTTAAGGGCCACCTAAAATCGTTATTATTAACTTCCTTTGCACATTTCACAATGTTACACTACGCTTCACGATTAAGCGCTAACGTGTCGCCATCTATCGTCGCTTCAGAAACTACTTTTGGGCCACTTTCGGAAGGTTTACCACAGGAAATCCAAGCAAGTGAATGCGCAGTGCATGAACCTTCACTTACCATGTGATCACTGCCTCTAAAATTGCAGTTTAAGACAAGATGAGACCAAAGGAGGGGTGGGGGGAGCTAAACATTTTAACTGGTGAAAAATCAAAACAAACAGCAAGAATGCAGACTACTGTTAGTCTGTCTTTTGTTGACTCTGCAACTGCACAGCATCGATTGCTTAATTTTTCTTTCTGCTGCTATCATTCTCTCCCTACTTCTTCGCTTTTCTTCCTTTTCTCGATTTTTGTGCCCTCTGATAACCATCATCCTGAGGACCATGAGCGCATGATATCAAAGCTTCAACTATTTCAGATAAATGGTGTAACTTTGGGAATATTAATACTTCTGAACACCATGCATCAATTTTTACAAATTTTCCAACTTCGTCACTAGTGTTTTCCGGTATTTCCTTCTTCCTTTATCAAGATTAAATGAAAAAACTTATGGGGCGGGGGATATTTAACAACGCTGCAGAGTGGGAACATAATGGGGGGGGCAATAGCGATTACTGGAATTTCGTCCGACTTCCGGTTTTGGAAAATTTTCTCCTATTTTCAAGGTGAAATGCCAAAAAATTATGCAGTAAAATATTACTTAAAAATACTGGACACAGGCAACATCGCGAGAAAAAAAATTACGATTACGGAAAAAACCTGAACTCCGTCGACTTTCCATTTTCAAAAGTTTTGTAAAAATGGAATTCCGTCCTCCAACGAACATCCCCCCCCCTCCACACACACACACACACACACACACACAATTCTGTTTACTTGTGCATCAATCTCCTGAGTGACCAACATAACGAAAAAGGCGGAATTTCTCGAATTCGCGGAAGAACCTCAAGCCTGAAGATTAGGGGGCAATTTTCGCGGCATCTAACTTCCGTTCCCACAAATTCTTGCCTACAGTTTCAAGCTGAAATACGAATATATATGCCATAAAATGATATTTAAGAAGAATACTTGACACAAACGCAACATTGGGAGAAAAAAAATGACCATTAGGACAAATTCTTTTTACTCCATTTAACTACTGTTTTCGAAAGCTTTGAAACACGAAATACCGTCCCCAGACGGAAAATTTCCCAACTCCCAAATTCTCTTCAGTTTTGCATCAATCTTGAATACAATCTAAATTATAAAAAAAAAAAAAACGGGCGAATCCACTTAGAATCTTAATGTATATCATAAAATAATAGCAAAATATTTTGTTTTAAACAAAATGAAAATTCGTAGATTCCATAGTTAGACAACTAAATCCGTAGAAAATACAGACATTCCGTAGTAATTGGCATGCATAATAGTCGTATAATCGGCACCATGTGATCCGCACCTATCATGTTAATCGTGAATCGTAATTTCCGACAGAAAACTACGATTCACAGGACCGACTCAGAAATCCAAAGATACAAGAAAAAAATGGTCTTGTTGAAAAAGTAACTGTCATTTTGAAGTACTTTTGTGTTACTTTTAAGTAAAAAAAGAACTAAAATTGCGAGCTGTTCCCGCATTATCGCAGTTCATTAGTTAGACTAAAAAATCCGTGGAAATTGCGGACAGCCCATAGCATTGTCTTATTTATGAATTCGTTTCAACTGAATACCGAAAAAAAAATCCCTAATACAGTCAGCGCACCAAAACTAGGCAATGCGTTTCGCAGAAGGGCTACACGCTACTGAATGCTCTGCCGGATTCCCGAGAGTCACAGGTTCTCACACCGTGTAGGCTTCCGCACGCGCATATAGCAACGCCTTCCTTGCATCATATTTTCTGTCAAAATACTTCTAAGTAAAAGAAAAAATATATATTCTTACAATCTCTTTGTAGTCTTCTATCTCGCCATTATGTTATTTTTTTCTGTTACCGCATTTTCGGTACTTTCCCAATAACACCACATCTCTGTCAATTACCTCATGGACTTTTTAAAACGAAGCACCGGTTTTTTTTACCGGTGTTCGCAGCACCTAAATTTGTAACCTTTTAATAGATAATCTATGAAATACACAACAGAAATTACGGCATTTACTGCAATATTTTACGAAATCTTAACTAAGACGAAAATTAGGCACCGCAGCCCAAATTTTAGGCGCCTGGGCGACCTGGCGCCCGGGATTTATCGAGCCCTGACTATGATATAAAAAACCCGACTTATTCGTCCGATACATAGATGACATCCCTATCTTTTGGAACCATACCAAGCAAGAACTAGAAGATTTTACAACTTCATGCTCAAGTATTTATCCAACTATTAAATTAACAACTGAATGGGAAAATAACAACCAATTACCATTCCCAGATGTTTTGCTAATTAACAACAATAAACAGATAGAATACCAAGTCTATCGTAAGCCTACATATGTGGCAAATATAATACCATTTCAATCCCATCATCCTTGGAAATACAAAATAGCAGCTTTTTGGATATTTCATTAGAAGAGCTGTCACAATGTCATCTAACCATCAGGCAGTAAATAAAGAAATCAAATGGATTAGGGATCTCACCATTAATTTTGGATATAACAACAATTTAATCGACCACTTATATCGTCAGTTAATCAAAGACAGAAGTAAACCAAACCAGCCGATTTCTGAAGAAAAAAAGTTTTGTGGAAAACTTCCTTATTGCCCACCAATTTCCAGAATTATTAAAAAAGGGTGTAGTAAAGCTAATCTACTCATTGCCGATACTGTTACTGATAATAGTAGAATACTTCAGAGAAACCCTGACAATATCAGTATGTTAAATTAAGCCGGTGTGTATCAAATTCCAATATTTAACAATAAGGATTCTTTACATAATAAATCATTATACATGTATATTGGCAGCACAAAATGAAATATAAATTCTCGATTGAGGGAACATGTTAGTAATTGGATAAAGAATGAAACGCGAACATCTCTAATGCAGTACTGTCAAGATAATAATGCTATCCCCGATTGGGACAACATAAAACTGTTAACATCTCATAACACCCACAGAAAGATTCTTACTGCCGAGACTGTATTGTTCGAAAAGACTAAAGGGAACAATTATAATTCAAATACACCAGTTGAATTGTCCAGCGCATGGAAGAATATGATTGAGCACGAAAAACATCGACCCATGCATGCTAAACAATCAAAGACTGTTTACCAACATAGATTAGGAGCCAGACGAACACCAGATGGAGGCACCTCCAACATACGTAACATACAAGATAACTGACAAAGTAAGGTTCACATTAGCAAAACGATGAGATAGGCCTTAGTGTTCAGCACAGAGTTAACATCGCCTGCAACCTTGAGAATGGCCGCAAAGTATGCGAGCCGAAAAGAGTCGGGAATGTCGACGAGGCGATAAGGCGGCGACGGTCTTGTGTCAATTCTTTGTTTTTTTGCACATGTTTCAGGTAATGCCTTCGTTAGGTTTTATTCCATCATCTTTCAATTATGGTTTTAACTTTAGTAAGTGTTTTAATGTCAAATTTGAAGTGTGTTCGAATCATTCCATTTCGTTATAGTCCTATCGCCATTGTATATTATTCATATATCTTTCATCGCCATTGTATATCTTTCACATAATTATTGTTCGTCTATATGATTTTGTGAATAACGGAACTTTACACGTACCGATATTCATGTACAAAGGACTCCACAAGTATAGACAGATGGCACAATGGACTTTAAAAATGCTGGGCCTAACCACATAAGCCTAGTCTTTTTGTGGAAGACAAAGAACCAGAAGAACTGAAAATTCTACTGACATGACGATGGAAAGCGAGGTAGATTTGAAGAGGTGAGCATAAATATGCTCAGTTCGTAATTTCTATCTATAGAGGTTAACTGACAAATTTTTACCGTTGAACGTTATATATTGGCCAGTCGAACTTTTATAGCAACTTAACATGTGAAACAGAAACATTAAGAAATATCAGACAATTATTTCATATACTTATATATGCTCATGTTCTAGTTTTCATTTCATCAACTTCAAAGTACTTTTCAGCAGCCGGGGTACTCTATCTTAAGAGTTACCCTAATTTCCAGCACATAATCCATGAATTATGTGTTCCTAAAAATTTTAATTCTAGCCACTGCGGATTATACGGCAGTGCAGGTAATCAGGAGCCTTTTTTCCCACATTAAACTTAAAAAATGAAGCTTTGCCCTTCTTACCATGCTGTACAATGAGGGAAATCTGTATCACATCAAAGCTTTAAGAAGGACACATATTCAACGATAATGCTCATTGTCGCTGCATCAACATATCCCCCTCCCTCTTGGCTTTGACAGAAACATCTGTGTGTATGTGTGTGTTGACATTTCCTCTCTGCAAAGGGAATGCTGTTTTGTAAAAGTTTGGGGAGAAAACATTGCCTGTGGCAAAGTGCGTTGACCTTGAGTAAGGGAGTGCCATTTCCATTCCATAGAACATTGGCTTGCTGCATGAGTAACCTCCGTAACATCACTCTCCCCCATTCTTCCCAAGGTTCAACCCCACTCCCACTTGTTTGTTTTGCTCTACTTCAAAGAGAATGCCTCTAGCTCTTCTGCTACAGCTCCAAGACTGAAGGGGAGAACTTTGACACCATCACAAATTACTTACAGTCTGAAATCCAGTATTTCAGTTGATGTAATTTAATCATTACTCAAGAGTTACAGCACGATTGCCACAGAAATAAAAAATATATATCACAACCGTTTGAAAATTGCAGGGTATTGTAATAGCAACTTTTTTAAATTTCCAAAAAATTCAGCAATTTTATATTTTTTTATACTCATGTTCCAAGCTTTCAACAAAGCTTCAATTTTGTCCATTTGTGAAACAAACTGACCATTTTGTACTCATCACCTGACAATGAAATGTACAAGAAAACAATCCATGAAATAGTGTTTCACTTTGCTGAGATACAATTAGCTATGGCAATAATTTCTGAGGTGTATAAGCTGGTTGTGCTTATACTGACCATCGACAACAGTCACAGTGGAATGTTCATTTTCTACGCTGAGGAGAATGAAAATGTACTGCAGATCAACTCAGTGCCAAGAATGACTTAGTGGTTAAGCTTTGCTTACTGTAGACTAGGCCTTACTGGAATAGCTGAGAAATTACCCTAAGTTCAATTTCCATAACGCTGTAGTAGAAATATTTTTGGCCCGAACGAGACCTCTAGAATTCATGTTTAAGTGAACTGAGTATAATTAGTAAAGTAGTGTATAAATTATTTTAATGAGAGTAATGAGAAACTTACCTTTACTAGAAGGTCTGTTCTCTTGAAAAAGATACATTTCATTTCATGTTTTTTCCCATTTTAATTTCTACGGTTGGTTTGGGCTTCTGGTGCGGCGGTTTTATGTTGTCTTCAACTTGTTCATTTATTTGACTGAGTGAGTAATTTATTAATTCTTACTAAGCAGTAAGGATTAATAAATTACTCACTCAGTCAAATAAATTTATTAATCCTTACTAAGCAGTAAGGATTAATAAATTACTCACTCAGTCAAATAAATGAACAAGTTGAAGACAACATAAAACCGCCGCACCAGAAGCCCAAACCAACCGTAGAAATTAAAATGGGAAAAAACGTGCAATGAAATGTATCTTTTTCAAGAGAACAGACCTTCTAGTAAAGGTAAGTTTCTCATTGCTCTCATTAAAGTAATTGTAGGCACATAAACTTTTGAATGGTTATAGTAATACTGTGACTTTTCAAACAAGGAATTAAAAGTGTATAAATTAGTTGTTATATATAATCATTGTGATGTACATTGTCTAAAATGCTCTTAAATCTGCAATTGCAATGCAAATTTTAATACTGTGGTAAAACAATTTTTTAATGTGCGTTTGTATTTGTATTCCTTTGATTTACAACTAAGTATAGATTACCCACTTCTAAGAATCAGCATGGGCCACTGCCAGTCACCTCAGAGCAAGTTTTTCATTGTGTTAAAAAACTGTAGTGCAATTCTGTAAATGAAGGTCATTTCAAAATAGTGGCTTCGTAATTCATTAAACACTAAATTATGGGTATTATTAGATAATATTTTAAAATCTAAGGATTAATCTATGAAGTGTAATGTTGTTGTAATCTATCTTGCATAGGAGATACAGGTCACAGACTTGAAACTTGAATTGCAGAACAAAAAGTAGCTATAAAAAATAGCTCCAACAAAAATGTTTAGACAAGCATGTTTAAAGAAACTGGTAGCAACATGGACTGGGATTCTTTAACAGTCATCAGCTTTCGAAACAACTTCCTAAAAAGAAAATTAAAAGAAAGATTTGAAATTGAGAAGAATCAAAATTCCATCATCAATGGATGCAGAGATTTGTCACTGCCTAACATCTATCAAGATATTGTGAAAAATAACCATAACCATCTAAGTTAACAGCTACTGCAGTAGTAATAAATAGTGAGGAAAAAGAGTGACAAGTAACAACCTGAGGAAGGAAAAGTTTTCTCAGAAGATCTGCAATTGAAATTCAGAAAAATTTCCTGGTAATACCCATAAAGAATTATAATTTAGTGTTTAATTTAATGAACTAGAAAGCCATTATTTTGAAATGAGTTTAATTACAGCATCGAAGGAGAATATGGGTTTGATACGTGGCATGCAATAAAGAAATTTATGAATGTTAGAATGAAGATGGACAAATTGGTAGCTCAAATCAAGTTCCTAAAAATAGCAAGGTAATAACTAGGCCAAATTCATTTAGACTTAGAAAACTCTTTAGTGAACACTTGAACAACTTTTTAAAACAACAGAGCAAAAAATGCTAAAATGAAATATGAAGCAAAGTATAAAAGCTTAGCTTATTATCAGAAAGCAAAAGTGGAAAACGAAGTGAAATTTTCTGAAATATTGAGGGATTCAGTAGAATTAGAGGAGTTGCTAAAAATTGGAATAAGGAACAAAAAGCATTTAAAACAAATCTTAATCATGAAGAACAAAAAATTTTAGCACAAAACAATTCTTACAATAATGCAGCAGTTCTTAGTCAAGTAAAGGATAATACTGCTACAGGAGTTGATGTAGAATTATTACAAATGATAAATAAAGGGAGTAATTTCAATCTGCCAATGGAGAAAATAAATACTATACAGAAAAGCTGGCAATTGAATTGGAAAGCATTTGCAGCACTTTAAAAAAGAAGACCAAATTAAAGCTGACATCATCAGAAATGGTTACCACAATAGCCTTACTAAATTCTAACAACAAGAAAAGAAACCTCAAAAGTTTTTGATAGCATCCAACTAAGAGCACTTAAACATTTTAAAAAAAATGAAAATATAGTTGCTTTGAAGACAAACAAATGTAAATTGATAAAAATTATGAATAAAGAAGAATATCTGAAAAAATGGCAGAACTAGAGAAGCCAATATATGATGAAGTAAAAGAAAACAAATTTATTTGCATTAATTAAAAAGTCACAAAACTTATTACAGTTCGAAAAAAGAGAAATCACCTCCCATAGAGTAATAAACAGTTTTTAAAATTACAATTCAATATACCTCAGATCTTTGGAAAAGTCAAGTTACATAAAAAACAACAACTAATTTGACCAATAATAGACTCAAAATGCTCAGTTCTTTTTTAATGTAAACAATTTTCTAAAATTACACCTTCAGTAATTGTTGAAAGAACTTCCTTCCATAATTAAAAATTCATAGGAACTAAAAGAAAAATGAGATCTTCCTACATTAGATTCTCCTATTATGGGTAGCTTAGATATTGTTTCTATGTATACCCACATCAATTTAGATCAGCTTTTAGAATTATAGCAGACAACCTGGTAGACCTAATAGTTTTTCACAACAAAGATAGAAACTTATTACTTAGAAGTTTTGAAATGCTTATCTTCTCTTTACAAAACAACTACTTTCAGTTTGAGACAATTGCTTCAATTTTACAGACAACTACTGCAAGAGTCTAGACTAGTTATGGGGTCCCCACTATCTCCCCTTTTAGCGAATTATTATGTGGGAAAACTTCAAGAGAATATCCTTATACAACCCACATATTTTTGCTTATATAATAGATATATGGATGACATTTTATGATGGATATAACAGTAAATGATTTTCCAGAAAACATTCTTGACACTTTCAATGAATTAGTTGTTAAGAATGAATTAGTTGTTAAGTTGTTAAGATATCGAAAAACATTCGTGCTGAGCAAGACAATGAATTGAAGTTCTCAAAACTGTTTTTGCACGATAAAAAATGTAGTTAAAAGCTGATGATAAATTAAAAGACTTTACTAAGCACAATTAAAACATCACAGTTAAAAAACATAAGACCTTTCGGAACCGCATCGGTCCCATCCTCAGATGTAACACAATCACACACAATACAGGACGGAACAATGATATAAGTACATCAGGAAATTAGTCACGTGATGAGGTGGCGTAGTTTATATGCGCAGATGAACCGAGAAAAAAAAAAAAAAGGGCTTAATTGATGTTATTTACAAATGTTAAATTTCAGAATGGAGTTGTTTCTGGCTGTCAATGCGAGTTTCCATGCGTTAGGAATAATAGTAGGGTAATCATCATTAAAGCACGCAGACCCAAATTCGTAAATAATTAAGCTTTCAGCAAACAGAGTATTAGGCTTCGAAGTTAGGGTGGTTAGAATGCGTGTTTCGTCCCAGTAAGGCTGGTGAGACCCTTTCGAAGTAAGTCGAGATAGTGCAGTATTTTGGGAACCCATTTTGACTGTGTATTTGTGTTCTTTCAATCTGGTGTGTAATGAGCGCATGGTAGATCCCACATAGACAGTGTTAGCAGGAGGTGAGCTCGTTGAAACTAGTGGAACACAGTAAACACCGTACCTTTGGTCCTTATCTTTAGGTGGTCTTTCGTTTCTGATCAATGAAAAAATGCTTTTTGTCCGAATGCCGAAGTCAATATTAAGAGGTCGGCAACAGTTTTTCCAAACATTAACCAAATCAGGTACATAATCCAAGGCTCCAACATATCTAGTATTATTATGTTCCCTCCTAAGAGAGGACATAAATTGTCTCTTAACTTTGTTTAAAACAGAGTTAATAATGGTACCGGGGAATCCGTGGGCTGAGGCAATATCAAGAATCCTAGAAATTTCAAGGTTTCTGAATTTTAATGTAGAAGAGTGCGTAAATGCTCGTCGAAAAAGGAAATAAAACGCTGAAAGCTTGTAGTTGAGGGGGTGGGTGGATTCCATAGGGATAATAGTGGAAGTTGAAGTAGGTTTACAATAAACTGAAAAAGAAATGGACTGTGAGAGCGGGTTACGAACTAATAAGAAATCCAAAAATGGGAGGCTGAAATTAGATTCTAGATCGATAGTGAATTTGATAGTGGGGAATTCGGAAGATAATCGATCAGCAAAGTGAGAAAGTTCGTCTTGGGTCGAGTCCCAAAAGACTAGAACATCATCAACATAACGAAGATAAAGGATAGGGTCAACTGGAGAATTATGTAGAACTTTATCTTCAAGGTACTGCAGAAGCACCTCTGCAAGGATAGGGGACAGAGGGGAGCCCATAGGTGCACCCTCCAGTTGACGATAGATTTGATTATTGAAGGTAAAAAAAGAACGATTGAAAACTAGTCGAAGAGCACTCATGACAGCATGAACTTCTTGAACGGATATATGGCCAAGGGAAAGGAGTTTGGTCTCGATAAGGTTGTGAACTGTAGCTACCGGAATATTGGGGAAAAGAGCAACAACATCTAGAGACGCCATAAAAAAGGGGGCGCCACGAGAGTTGAAACGTTTAATCTTGGAAAGGGCTTGAACAGAGCTAGATATGGAAAAAACAGAGTCCAAAATAAGAGGTTTAAGGAATTTGGAAAGAGCTTTCTCAAGAGAACGAATAGGGTTACAGTGGCCTGAGACCAGAAGTCGAATAGGTTGGCCAGGTTTATGTAATTTTAATTTACCAAAGAGATTAGGGACACTAGGTCCAAAAGGGGGTGGATACAAGAAGAAATACAAAGCGGAAGTGAACCAGATAGTCGAAGCCTACTTAGGGGTGAAATAATAGCTGCAACAGGGTTATTTTTGACTTCCAGATGAGGGATATCGACATGTGCATCATACATTTTAGAAAGATAATCAGTTTTATTTAAAATGACTATTTGCGAAGATTTATCAGCGGAGACTATGGATACAATAGGGTTACAACGAAGGAGATTTAATTGTATTTTTTCCTCCTTGAAAAGGGCAAAATGTTGTTGATTGGTTTTAACGCTGTGATTTTAAGGCATGAACAGAGTTAAATCTAGCATGGTCCCGAATGGGAGAAGGAAGAGATTCGTCGCTGGCGCCTTAAACTGGTTCGTGAGAAAACTCATCTATCGTTTTTGTTGAACTGTAGAAGTTTAGAGGTCATCCCTAAGTTCCTTAGAATCAAGTGCACCCCCACCTCTTTACGGGATTCCAACATTCTGCATACAGCAGAACGAAAAAGACTTATCAATGAAATCCGGACAAAAAGAGGCCTCATTGATTTTCTACAAAGTAAGTCGTATCTTGCTTACTCACACCTGGCTGCACGTGTACCTTATCTTATTTTGGACCGACTTCTTATTTCTATATCAGCTACCTCTTACTCAACTTCTGAACACTTACAGTCAACCCATATTAAAAAACTTAGATATCTAGTTTCAGACGAACTCTTGACAAGACTGCCTTCTGCAAAACTTCGTTCAAAACCTAAGCAGACGTCCAACCCTTCGGCATTTCTTAATCTCAGTAATGTCTCACTTAATCCACTTCAAACTTCTGCTTTAAACCGAGGTGCTAAATTTTGTTATCCAGTCACTCGCATCAATAAGTTCCAATTAATTCCACAATCTGAAAATATTATTAAATCTCTTCCTTCTCCCATTCGGGACCATGCTAGATTTAACTCTGTTCATGCCTTAAAATCCTACAGTGTTAAAACCAATCAACAACATTTTGTCCTTTTCAAGGAGGAAAAAATACAATTAAATCTCCTTCGTTGTAACCCTATTGTATCCATAGTCTCCGCTGATAAATCTTCGCAAATAGTCATTTTAAATAAAACTGATTATCTTTCTAAAATGTATGATGCACATGTCGATATCCCTCATCTGGAAGTCAAAAATAACCCTGTTGCAGCTATTATTTCACCCCTAAGTAGGCTTCAACTATCTGGTTCACTTCCGCTTTGTATTTCTTCTTGTATCCACCCCCTTTTGGACCTAGTGTCCCTAATCTCTTTGGTAAATTAAAATTACATAAACCTGGCCAACCTATTCGACTTCTGGTCTCAGGCCACTGTAACCCTATTCGTTCTCTTGAGAAAGCTCTTTCCAAATTCCTTAAACCTCTTATTTCGGACTCTGTTTTTTCCATATCTAGCTCTGTTCAAGCCCTTTCCAAGATTAAACGTTT
Organism: Macrothele yani; assembly: GCA_039090855.1. Lineage (NCBI taxonomy): Eukaryota > Metazoa > Arthropoda > Arachnida > Araneae > Macrothelidae > Macrothele > Macrothele yani. The sequence goes on from CM077029.1 coordinate 2,337,058, forward strand.
CAACTCTCGTGGCGCCCCCTTTTTTATGGCGTCTCTAGATGTTGTTGCTCTTTTCCCCAATATTCCGGTAGCTACAGTTCACAACCTTATCGAGACCAAACTCCTTTCCCTTGGCCATATATCCGTTCAAGAAGTTCATGCTGTCATGAGTGCTCTTCGACTAGTTTTCAATCGTTCTTTTTTTACCTTCAATAATCAAATCTATCGTCAACTGGAGGGTGCACCTATGGGCTCCCCTCTGTCCCCTATCCTTGCAGAGGTGCTTCTGCAGTACCTTGAAGATAAAGTTCTACATAATTCTCCAGTTCACCCTATCCTTTATCTTCGTTATGTTGATGATGTTCTAGTCTTTTGGGACTCGACCCAAGACGAACTTTCTCACTTTGCTGATCGATTATCTTCCGAATTCCCCACTATCAAATTCACTATCGATCTAGAATCTAATTTCAGCCTCCCATTTTTGGATTTCTTATTAGTTCGTAACCCGCTCTCACAGTCCATTTCTTTTTCAGTTTATTGTAAACCTACTTCAACTTCCACTATTATCCCTATGGAATCCACCCACCCCCTCAACTACAAGCTTTCAGCGTTTTATTTCCTTTTTCGACGAGCATTTACGCACTCTTCTACATTAAAATTCAGAAACCTTGAAATTTCTAGGATTCTTGATATTGCCTCAGCCCACGGATTCCCCGGTACCATTATTAACTCTGTTTTAAACAAAGTTAAGAGACAATTTATGTCCTCTCTTAGGAGGGAACATAATAATACTAGATATGTTGGAGCCTTGGATTATGTACCTGATTTGGTTAATGTTTGGAAAAACTGTTGCCGACCTCTTAATATTGACTTCGGCATTCGGACAAAAAGCATTTTTTCATTGATCAGAAACGAAAGACCACCTAAAGATAAGGACCAAAGGTACGGTGTTTACTGTGTTCCACTAGTTTCAACGAGCTCACCTCCTGCTAACACTGTCTATGTGGGATCTACCATGCGCTCATTACACACCAGATTGAAAGAACACAAATACACAGTCAAAATGGGTTCCCAAAATACTGCACTATCTCGACTTACTTCGAAAGGGTCTCACCAGCCTTACTGGGACGAAACACGCATTCTAACCACCCTAACTTCGAAGCCTAATACTCTGTTTGCTGAAAGCTTAATTATTTACGAATTTGGGTCTGCGTGCTTTAATGATGATTACCCTACTATTATTCCTAACGCATGGAAACTCGCATTGACAGCCAGAAACAACTCCATTCTGAAATTTAACATTTGTAAATAACATCAATTAAGCCCTTTTTTTCTTTTTTTTTCTCGGTTCATCTGCGCATATAAACTACGCCACCTCATCACGTGACTAATTTCCTGATGTACTTATATCATTGTTCCGTCATGTATTGTGTGTGATTGTGTTACATCTGAGGATGGGACCGATGCGGTTCCGAAAGGTCTTATGTTTTTTAACTGTGATGTTTTAATTGTGCTTAGTAAAGTCTTTTAATTTATCATCAGCTTTTAACTACATTTTTTATCGTGCAAAAACAGTTTTGAGAACTTCAATTCATTGAATTAGTTGTTTCTCACAAGTTCACTTTAGAAATTCAAAAAGAAAGAAAAAGTAACCATAGATATGTCAGTCTATTATGAAGGTGGAAAATTCCTCACGAAATTGTTCAAGAAAACTTTAAATAGAAATAAATTACTAGATTTTAATTCCTACCATCCATATTCTATTAAGAAAATTGTTGCTAGTCAAACTGAAAATATTCTAAATAATTCAGCAAAGAACTCTCAAAAACAAGAAATCAAATTCACTAGGAAAGTTACTTATCACAAAGTTTATTTGAGATGAAAAAGGATTAGTAAGAAGTATAATGTAAGACTAGCTCCAAATTTAGAAAACAAAGTAAAGACTTTTTTCCTGAGAATATTTCAAAGAAAAGATATTATTTTAAAAATGCAAGAAGTAATCTATGAAATGTAATGTTGTTGACTTTCTTATATAGGAGAGACAGGTCACAGACTTGAAACTTAAATTGCAGAACATAAAGCAGCTGTAAAAAATTGCTCCAACAAAACAGGTTTAGGTATGCATGCTAGAGAAACTATCACATCATATACTGGAATTCCATAAAAGTCATCAGCTTTCAAAACAACTTCCTAAAAAGAAAATTGAAAGAAAGATTTGAAACTAAGAAATATCAGAATTCCATCATTTGTGAATGCAGAGGTTTATCAATGCTTAACATCTAGCAAGATATTGTGAAAAGTAACCATAACCGTCAAGGTTAACCGCGACTGCGATAGTAACGGTGAGGAAAAAGAGTGACAACAAGTAACAACAGTCTGAAGAAGAGTTTTTTTTTTTTTTTCAAAAATTCATAATTAAAATTAAAAAAAAAATTCCTAGTAATACTCAGCCATAATTATAATTGAGTGTTTAATTGAACTGCAAAGTATGTTATTAGAGTTAGTACCAAGCCTTTCTGCCAAAAGTCTTGCAACAATCAGGATGGAAGTAAATATTTGTAAATGGTTTGATTTTCTGGAGGAAGATAGGGATGTAGGTTGTTCTCATTTCTGTTTGTGATGTATTTAAATAAACTGCTGAAGGAATGTTACTTAATCTCTGATGTCAGCAGTGTTCTATATGCTGATAATGTAATGCTTATTTCTAACATTGTAAATAAGTTGCAGTTCAACATCAGTCAGCTGAGCAGGATATGTGAGAAATGTGGAATGAAGATTAATGTTGGGAAATCAAAATAGTGGTTTGATTCAACCCCCCCCCCCAATTTTAGGAGTGTTACAGGGAAACTAATTAGCTGGGTGTGAATGAGTATGTTGTAGTAGTATGTTATGACCAACCTCCAATTCTCACAATTACCGTATATTGAGTGTTGTGTAATGTTGTTTGAGAGTATCGCTATTATTTTTATGGCATCTGTTGTCATTTGTTCTTATTTATAATTAATTCCATGATGCATATATGACTTTCTTTATAGGAAGAATTTATTCCTCGTTTAGGAAATGAGGTTCGTTGGTACTGCTGTGGACCTACAGTGTATGATGCATCACATATGGGGCATGCAAGGTGAAGTATTTATTTCAACCTTTTATATCAATCACTTTTACAAACTGAGTGCTGTGCAGCAGATAAAATCTGAATGTATGTATGATTAGTTTGTTTAGATTATATATATACCAGAAACCTTTAAACACAGTGGCTTTCAGGTTTATAAGAAATTCTTGAATTTAAGGTCTTTTAATTTAATTTTATTGTAATTAAATATGATAGTTATGCTGCTAGTGAGTTTACTTAATTCCTTTGATCAAGATTGTGTGAACCTTCAACTTCTAATTGGCTGAGGGTGAAAAAATGAAAGTTCCGTGTAAGGGCAGTAAACCCTCTCATGGTATCACTTTCCCCATTATCTTGAAATTGTCTGTAAAGCATTGACTAAACTGTTTAAGATGACCATTTGAGGAATGTGATATTATAAATTGGTGCTATGACATTGAATTTAGGAAGCCATTTTATTAAAAATTGATAAGGATTTTATTCATCAGCTCTAAAAAAAAAAAATTAGAGTGTTGGAACACTGGTATGTCCAAGAAAATCTAGTTCAAAAACACTGCATTGTGATCAGATAAAGATATATGTGTGTGTGTGTGTGTGTGTGAGAGAGAGAGAGAGAGCAATAGATGCAGATTTTTATTGTTAAATCTAGTATTGTTTTATTATTGTTCTTTAATAAGGACAATAATAAAACAGTAGTACATTTTTATGAGGAACTTGGCACTACTGAAGAATTATTACATTGTTCAGTGGTAGATTCAATGTCTGATGTGACACGTATGCTTGTTGGTTAGACAGGCCCTTTATGAGCATAAAATGTACATGAACAGGTGCTGCCAGAGTCCACATTTTCAGTGCATGGTCATGTTATTAGTGTATTTTCTTAGGACACTACAATTTTCTGAAGTCTAGGAGAGAAATTTCAACATTTGATTGGTATTATGTTAAACAGTTTTTATTTTCTCTCTCTCTCTCTCTATTTGCAAAGAGATAAGCACTGACTCATTCTAAACATTGAAGCAATGAAAAAATTCCAAATGATTGTTCAAATTTTGTGCATTTTGAAATAAATTATTGAAATAATTAGTTATCTTGAAATAAATTATTGAAATAATTATAATTATAATAGGTTGCTTACCTTTTTACACATTTCCCTGCACGTTTTATTCCTTTGGTTTTCTTGCTTGGTTCAAGCCTCTGGTGCGGCGTTCCATTTTCATCTTCAGGTTCATTCAAATGCCCGGCAAATGCTCAAGTCCACGAAGTGCACTGCATTAATGATTCTAGGTCCCAACAGCATCTTCCTCCCCTCCTACCCTTCCCACCAGCGTGTAAAACCCAACCTTCGTTGGTTGATTGACATTTATAAAAACCCCAATTCTTGAACTCTAAACCTTTTGATATAACCAACAAACATAAACTGCCTATTTATATACATACAAAATGCCGAACGAAAATATTAAAAACGTATAACAACTATTTACACACAACACATCCTATTCCTTCAACTCCCCTTCCCAACACCTCATGACAACTAGAACATTCAGTCACCACACCCCTAAAAGAAAAAAACAATTACAATATGTTGAAGCAATACCTTACCTTCCAGGAATATCTACAGAGTTCAATAAATTGTGCCATAAATATGGAATTCAGATGGGAAACAAAGTAATAACAATTAGAGATATGATAATTAATAACACTGAAAATTGTAGTATCTTAGAAAAAGCGGGTGTATACGAAATACCTATAAGTGGAATCCCACCAATATCATATATTGGAAGTACCAAAAATCAATTAAAACATCGCATATTAAGAAAAAAGCCTTACTTCGTTTTTGAAACCTTCAATTTCTCATTCTCACTTTTCTATTCATAGTTCGAACCAAGCACTTGCCAACATTAAGTCCTTTGACTATTGGGATCACCCTTTCTTCCTAGCGTCGTCGGATGCGGTATCCCTTTTTCCTAGTATCCCTCTTGCTTCTGCCCATTCTATTATTGAAGATTTGCTCCCGACTTTAGGTGTAACCCCTACCGAGAGTATGGCGATCATTGAAGCTTTAAAATTAGTTGCTCGGCGAACATTTTTTCGATTCAATAACACTATGTTTTGTCAGACTGACGGTACTCTCATGGGTTCCCCCTCTCACCACTATTAGCCGAGATAGTTTTACAGCACCTTGAGAATAATGTCCTTCAACAGTGCCCTCTTAAACCTTTATTTTATATGAGATATGTTGATGACATTTTGGTGTCATATTCACACTCTGTTGATGATTTACATGTGTCCGCCGACCTTTTATCTGCCCCCTTTCCAGCCATCAATTTTACTGTTGAATTGGAGGATCGGGGTGCTTTACCTTTCTTGGATCTGTTATTAACCCGGTTTCCCTCCACTTGATTGTTCTCTTTCCGAGTTTTTCATAAACCTTCAGCCCCCCCATTTTTGATACCATTTTCTTCATTCAGTCCTCCACAACACAGGAATGAAGCTTTTGCATTCCTGTTTAACCGAGCTTATACTCACTCATCTTCTGCCACCCTAAGAACTTGTGAAATTCAATATATTTTTGATTTGGCTAACCAGTTTGGCTATCCTCACCATTACGTGCTAAAACAACTTCATAAATGCCAACGTTCTAAACTCTTTATGTTACAAAGAAGTGGTGAAGCTAATACCTATGTAGGTTCCATTGATTACATCCCCGATGTTGTACAGATCCTGAAAAAAGCGTGTGCCAAGCAAAATATGGATATTGGAATTCAGACTAAAAAATTACTTTCTTTGGTCAAAAGAGATCGTGACAAAGTCAACCCTTTACATAGACACGGAGTGTACTCTATACCTCTAAAGGCTACTCTCCCTAATGTGCATGATTCCAGATATATAGGATCCACACTTAAAAATATTTCAACTAGGATTTCTGAACATGCCTACAATGTGAGAAAAGGCTAGTGTGCTACTACATTATCTAGACTGGTTTATCGGGGCTGCCATATACTGGATTCAGGGTGCGCATGCGTGCTTGAAAACCTGGAAAGTCCTGGGAAATCGTGATTGTGTTTCCAAGGCCTGGAATATCCTGGAAAAACTGTCTTTTTTTACTGCTGTCTTGAAAAGCCTTGAAATTTGAAATTAGTGCTTAAAAAAATGCCCTTTTAGGAAATCGTGTTACTGTTACCCCTTCATTTTTTAAAGTTCCTCTCCTCTGTTCTCAAAGAAACCGCCGGCAACGGTGGCGTTTCGGACGTGTACCAAATCCTATTTGGCTGGGGAAAAAAAGAAAAAAAAAGCACTACTTCCATTGCAATAAAATTGGATGATTACTATTAGGTCTGTTAAGAAGGGGAGCTTGATGTCCGTCCGACAACTGTTGAGAACGGAAGGGGAAAGAAGAGACATTTAGCATTTGCAGGGGTGTCGCGTATGTACGAAGTCAGCTGGCATCCACCAGTAGTGAGGAGTATGCCTGAACAACACATTCATCTTCTTCTTGTTATGTGCATGCCAACCCTCCCCTCAAGAGACTTCGGCTACTTATGATAAAAAATAAGAAAACTATCTTTGCGAATTTTTCACGAAAGTGGCTGAAATTTTTACATTCCCTATAATGGATTACAGAAGCTCACTTCCAAAATTCCAATTGAATCAGTTTAAAACTTAAAAAGTTAGCATTGAAAATTTTTATTATGGATAAGTATGGGTGCCTCTTTGGACAGAGTGAGCCTGGAGCAGAAAGGGTGTTACCATAGCAACGGTTGATTGGCAGCTGGGAGCGCTGATCCGAAGCCCTTGGTTGGGAAGAAAGCAAACACCTGTTTATCACTTCCACAGCTCAAAAGGACTAGAAGAAAATTTTCAGAAATCCATTTTTCCGAATTTTGAAAATAACACAGTAAAATTTTTACAGTGGTTAAGATACATCACAATAAAGTTCTAGTCCAAATTTCACCAAATTCCGTTAGGAACTTTAGCAGATAGAAAAAAAAAAACTTTCGTTGCATAATCGGATTGAAAAAAAGAAACAGTATTTATAAATTACGGGAAAAGCAAGTTAATTATTATTATTTTTTTTTCAGATGCCATGGTTTATTTAAACAGAGTGATCCTTAATTTTTTTCTGTGATGATATGGACTCTATTTGAATTACAAACATACATTTTTATTCTGACGTCTGAGTTACTGTTTTAATAAAAAAAATCATCTATAATTAAAAAGTTTTCAATGGATTTAGGCGAAATTCAGCAGATAAACATATTTTAGTAAATTGCAACATCATGACGTAAAGTTGGTAATTTTGTCGAAAATTGGGGAGCATTTTTTTTTCTTCTTTTTACATTTTCTACTATATTTAGGGTGAAGGAGGAAGGGTGCAACTTGACAGTTCAGTGAGCTGCAGGTGGTGATTTATGGCGATGTGCGAAATCAAAAGAAGCCGTTCCATCAGGACATTCCAAAGGTTGTGCGTGGACGCGTTCTCCTGCTGTTTGATCTTAATCGGAATGTTTTTGTGCGGGGGAGGGGGGGAGAAATATTTTTCCACATCCTTTTTTTTTTTTCAATTACACAATACATTGTTACAGGATACCTGTGTGTTGTATGTATCACTTAGTGATATGACAGATTTTCGGTTGTCGATATCCGCGATCGTAAGCGGTAGTTGCATTGTGATTGTTGATGATGACAAGATAAATACTGGAGTGATATAAAATGTTGCATAAACTAAAAAAAAAATGCTCCCCCCCCGAACTTTTATGCGGTCATCATAGCTGATCAACCATTTCATTCCATGAACATCAGCACGTTTCAATCATTTGAACATTGGGGGTAGGTGGGGTCTGAAGGAATTCAGCCGTGCTTAAGCGCCTAGCGCAACAAAAACATGCTAATTTTGGACAGTTCTATTCCATTCCCCTCTACCATCCCTAATAATTGAGAGTGCATACTGTAGTTTCAAATATTCTATGTATGAGCTAGTTTTCGCGCTGTTCGTTATGTTTTTATTTTCGAAATTACTAACCCTTTCGAACTATAGGTTGCAGAAACGTTTATGCTTTGGGTTTGTCCGTACGATAATTCACACGAAAGCGGTTGGATTATGGCGAAATTTTTGTATGCCGTTGGGTACAACCTGGGAATGTACCCTATTGAAAATAGTCGAAATTAAATTAAAAGGCCAAGACATAAGAGCAGTATTCATTCTCCAAGCTTAGGAATGTTAACTCACATAAAATCTGTTTGATTGCAACAAAGTTTTGGTATGTTATCAGGGAGGAGAAACCTACCCTTGTAGAAAATGGTCCAACTTGAATTCAAAGGTCAGGGCATAAGAACAGAATCTGTTCTTTTTACGATCTTGTGCTTGATAAACTTGATCTATTTGCATAAAGCACATTCATCCATTTGCATCTTTCATCATTTTTATTACTTTAAACTGAAATTACTTTTAAAAAATAATTTGAACATGATACTGTAAAGCATAGTAATCATCCTGGAATTTTTTGTATATGTCCTGGAAAAGGCCTGGAAAGTCCTTGAATTTTTTTCCCCCAAAAGTGTACGAACCCTGCGAATTGGAGCAATGTTAAATATTTAGCAACAGCATCCAACAAAACTAATTTACTTTTTATGGGGAGCATTTTTATCAACTTGTTCTCCAACCAATGCTGTAACGATGACTCACCATGTATATTACCATCGTCATGTTTTTAAAGAAATTGACTATTTTAAACGTATCTAGATTTTAGCCCTATCATCATTCTCATTTCTCAGTTTTACTGAATCAGCTAGATTTTAATCATTGTACCATGTTTTTAATACTGTTTGTTTCATTGTTTTTTTATCCCTTCCACCATTCTTATTTTTCAGTTTTACTTGCTCAGCCAGATTTTAAGCTTTATACCACGTTTTTAATACTGTTTGTTTGTCTTGTGTCTGGCGCTTTTGGCCAAACATGGCCCTTGCGCCATAAAAATCAACCAACCAACCATCGTCATGTAGACATTTCATTTTTAATCATTGTACAGTTTATCACAATTCATAATTTATACCATCATATTAACCTGTAGTGATTTTCATTTGTGTATGTGTATATCATGCTGAAGTGTGCTTGCGTTAACCGAAACTACGTCATCCAACTATTTACTTTGGTGACGAACCATCTCCTTATAAACAGGAGTTTGGCCCAATATGTTGCCCGATGATGGACCCAGTGTGTGTCCGAAAGTACTAGCATGTTTCCTGTGATGGTTTTAGATGTAAATAAAGTTTCATTTTTTAATTGCAACTGAGACCTCCCCTTTTTTAAATCGTGTAACGACAGCATTGTGAAGATTAGGGCTGCTAGACCTGCGCCAATTGCGCCAGCCCGTGCCAAAACGTTGTTCTTGCGCCATTCTGCTAAAAAAATCGCGATTTTTGACGAAATCTGCGCCAAAAGTTAAAATTTACCGGTCATCGATATTTTAGCGTAATCTTACGACATTCAAACTCGATTCAGCGGTTAATTCGTACGTGAGATTCTTCCGCGGATTTGCGGAGTTTCCTCTCTCTCTCTTTTTTTTTTTTTTTTTGTCATTTTCGAGATTGATGCAAAAGTGAAGAAATTTTCAGGGTATTAGTTCGGGGGTCGTATTCTGTCTTTGGACGTTGTTTTGCCTTTTTAAACGTTCGGAAGCTGAAGTTAAACGGAGTGCAGATTTTTCCCGTAATCGTAGTTTTTCTCTCGCGATGTTGCTTCTGTTCAGTATTGTTGTTAAATATCGTTTCATTACATGATTTCAGCTTGAAATTGTGGGCAACGATTTCCAAAAACGGAAGTTAGGCCACCCGAAAATTTCCCGTTATCTTCGGCCACGAAATTCTTGCGCTGATTCGAGGAATTCCGTCTTTTTTGTTATCATTTGGACCATTTACGAAATCGATGCATTAACTAGACTGAAATTTTGGAAGGACTGGTGGTGGTGGTGTGGGGGATAGTTTTCTTCGTCGGAGGACGGAATTTCATCCTTCGAAAACAGAAAGTAGATGGAGGTAAGATTTCTCTCGTAATCGTAATTTTTTTTTTTTCGCGATGTTTCCTTTACCTAGTATTGTTAGATATCGTTTTATTCCATAAATATTTGTATTTCAGCTTGAAAATGTTGGATAAATTTTCGAAAACGGAAGTCGGATGGAGCAAAGATTTCTTCCGTAATTGTATTTTTTTCCCCCGCGATGTTCCCACTCCAACGCAGTTGTTAAATGTCTTCATTCTCATAAATGTGTGTGCCCTTTAGCTTGATAAGGGTGGAAGAAATTTCCAAAAACGGAAGTGATGAAGTTTGGAAATTTGTAAGAATTGATGCATGGTGTTGAAAAAAAAATGTATTCATTCTCTGAAAATTATACCATTTATCTAAAATAATGGAAGCTCTGATATCAGAATTCATGGTTCTCAGGCTGAAAGTTCTTTAGCATAATGGATAAAATTGTCATCTGCGGGAATAAAAAAAAAACTAAAAAAGAAAGAAAAGTAAAGAAAAATGGTAAGGGAAAACTATCAGCAGAAAAAAAGTAAAGAGTGGATGCTGTACAGTGGCAGAGTCAACAAAAGAGAAATATGGCCATGGAACTTGCTGAGAAGAAAGTAGGGTTTGCTCGCAAGAGGAAACCAGAGCTAATTTTCTAGCAAGTACAAGAACAAAACCAGGAAAAAAAAAACTGGTTGAAGCTACGTCTTTTAAAACCACCCTCTTTTGTTTGGAATTCAGTAATTTTATAATTGTGAATTCAGTGGTGTGATCTAGTTAAATATTTTCATAAATAAATTACAGTGAACGATTCAGTTTTGTTCATGCTGTGTAATATTCACACTTTCTCACCGCACAGTCTGATTTTTCACCAAAATAAAAAGTACAGCTTTGGTTTTTTTTCTTCGTCAGTCTCATGTATGTTAATTAAAATCGCTCACAAGCACTACGGATAAATGAAAGGATTGTTTATATCACATAACTTGTAATCAATTATCAGGAATACCGATCTATTGGTTTTTACTTAAAGTCTGAATTTTGCCCCGTACGTTCAGGGAGCAGAATTTTTAGGAGGTTTTCTTTTTCTCATTTTGACCTTCCTTGGGGAACATCTTCACCCTCACACTTTTCTTTTTCCAGATGGAAGGTACGTTGAACCACTTACTAACTCGCAATCGTCTGCTTAATGTCCAGTTCCATACATACAGGATCCCACGTATGCAACCGCAGTGGCTCTTGCAGGCAGCAACAACAAAACAAGTCATAAACTGATTCTACTAGTACTGAAGAAGAGGGGGAGGGGGCAATCCCGCACCAAAATGTCACTGCAGAAGCGTTAAGCGATGGAAGTAGCTTTTATCTAACCAACTTTACTAAATCTCACTGTTTTCTTATAGCTATGGTTCCAGTTGTAATTGTTCACAGCAATAACGAAAGTTTGACATTGATAATTACTGGATGAAAAACATTGTATGAAGAGTATCATGGCGCAACTGCTAAAAGGTGATTTTAGAATTTTATTATTAAATGCTACATTAGTTTTCCTTTTATATCGAAGGTACACTTTCCTTCAGAAAACCTTAGGAGTTTGTGATGCACACACAAACCACATACGCGTGGCTTGCCAGTTGGTTGGTTTCAGAAATAATGTATTTTCATCTGAATTCCATGAATCTCGAAAAATATGCTGCTAAAAACCAACCAAAGAACAAACAGTAATTACATATTTTTTATTCTTCCTAAGTGTATATTCACAAGCATTTAGTAACAATAGCAACATTCCTTGGATGCAGCAGCATTCTATTTGTGTTACAGCAAAACAAATGCATGCAGAAGAAAATCCCTGATATTAATGTGTTACACTTAAAATCATGTTGCAGGTCATGTAGTTTTCAATGAATCGTGGGTAGTATAATTGTTTTCCCATTTATCTCACTGTAGGGATGACAGAAATGCTAATTATAACAGTCATCTTGAAAAGCAGTAAAATGTCAACAAACCTGAAATATAACATTTTTTCATAATTTATAAAATAATGGTAATTCAGTAATAAACACAACTTAAAACATAGCATGGACTTTAAACAATTAAAAATGCTATCATTAGCTGCTCCAAAACCTGAGTTCTGCTTCGAAACACAAATTTTCTCGTTCCAAAACCCAACGTTTCTGCTCCAAATTGCATATTTTCCTGCTCCAAGAATTGCTCCGAAACATAGTAGGAGCACTAACACCCCTGGAAGATGATTTTTATAACATATTAAAAATTGTCAAAAAAAGAAGCAAAAACAGCACTGATACAATACTGTCTGGATAACCACACATACCCGAATTTTGAAGAGATTAAAATAATAAAATCATGTCACAACGAGAGACACCTACACACTGCAGTCTGTATTGATTGAAAAAAATAGTTTTTTTTTGTAATAATAATGACTCAAGTATCCTTAATGAAAAATGGAAAGAACTAATAAAAATTGAACAAAAAAACCAAAAACACAGAAGAAGAAAATGAAGAGTTTACTAAAGTTAATGAAAGATGGAGCCACGGTGGAAGTTTTCGTAAGTGATTTTGGAGCGGGGGCGAGGAAGACGAACGTTTTGCTCACTCTCACTGCGACAGCAGGAGAGAAAACATCTAGAACGCCTCCTGAAGATGACCCTGGAGGGGATAGAAAGTACTAGGGGCAGTCTGCATGGGAATGGCTTTGGGTGTGGTGACTGAATGTTCTAGTTGTCATGAGGTGTTGGGAAGGGGAGTTGAAGGAATAGGATGTGTTGTGTGTAAATAGTTGTATATATGTTTTTAATATTTTTGTTCGGCATTTTGTATGTATGTAAATAGGCAGTTTATGTTCGTTGGTTATATCAAAAGGTTTTGAGTTCAAGAATTGGGGTTTTAATAAATGTCAATCAACCAACAAAGGTTGGGTTTTACACCCTGGTGGAAAGGGTAGGAGGGGAAGAAGATGCTGTTGGGACCTAGAATCATGAATGCAGTGCACTTTGTGGACTTGAGCATTCACCGGGCATTTGAATGAACCTTAAGACAAAAATGGAACACCGCACCAGAGGCTTTTGCCAAGCAAGGCAACCAAAGGAATAAAACGTGCAGGGAAATGTGTAAAAAGGTAAGCAACCTATTATAATTATAATTGTATGCACATAAATTACTCATGCTGACCAAAAATTCTACCAAACTGCACATCCATCCTTTGGAATTCTTCCACTGGATAATCATGATTCTATACAAAAACAGTTTGATATCCTCATTGAAGATTGCATACCTTTATGAAGAAATTTTACTTATACTAAGCAAACAAACTTGTATGATGATTATTACACCATCACATTCAGAATATAAATAGCCAAAATTCTTTGAACTGCCATTGAGCAAGCCCTCCTCTTGCATATAGAAGTTTGCCTATTTGAGGGTAATTGTCATGGCATATTCCATTTTAATTTATTTTACACAAAGATTTCCCAAGTATAGAATGAGTACATTCAATTAGGTCATTTCTAAGCACTTTGCACTCTGTGGTTAGAAATGCAAAGACTTGTTGTTTCCAGTTTATAGCTGGTGGTTCATTAGTTAATACATCACACAGCTTTTCAGTGCTCAATTGAAGTTTTTTGGAAGTTTGTATTGGCTTCTGGATAAGTACCTGACTTTTTCATAGTGTCTTCCGTGGAAGCTGAAGCCAGCTTTTTTCAGTTATGTTGAAATTACCAATGACATTGTACATAAGCATCTGTGCTTTCATTAAGGGTGCTAGCAAACCACTTAAATTTTAAAGTTTTCTGTAAAGTGTCTTTTGTGGCAACATTTCTTTTACCTTTCATAGTTTTGTGATTAAAAGCTGATTTTAAAAATCATAGATTTTTTTGATTGGGGATTTTTCACTTACTACTACTACTTCCAAACATCTTTTATGTGCACCATCTTTGAGTGACTAGTTTGTTTTATGTAAGTTTTTCCAAAAGAGAACAACTTTCTACCACAACCATTTCTGTAGCAGTTTTGTTGAAATGCAAATTTTCAGTGAAATTGATGTATGCCTGTAAAGCTGAAGTATTATCCACCAAAAAGTCAGTGAATAAATCCAATGAAGTACTTGTGCATATCAAAACCATATCCAAATTTTCAGTAGCAGACAATTCCATCTTTGGAAGTTGATTTAATTTTTTAGTTTTGAACTGCAGTAGAAGGTAACTAGCATATGTAATAGCTGTAAGTATAACCCTGTATATGAAGCAACTTCAAAGATACCAAAAGATATGCATGAATGAATTATGTGTATTTATATATGGGGAAAAGATAAATAGATTCACTCTGAAATCACCAAAACAGACATGATTTCCATTTCTGTGAAGTAAGGGAAAAATTAAACCATTGAGTTTCTGATGGCACTTAATAATTGCACAGTCTCTCCTAGTTTCAGGTTTTTATATAAAATTTAAAAGTAACCAGTTTTTAATTACTATTTTAGAACATTTTTAGCAAAATTTTTGCTACACAATAAGTCTAAATTTTTAATTATGGAGCTGACTTCAAATTATTAATGCAAAAATCATGTGAATTTATGTCAAAATTCTTAGTTTAACCACTAAAGTTTAAAATTTCAGATGACTGAGTAAACTTACAGCAGAAGTTCAACCTATATAGACCAAAAAATAAGTATTGTGAAAAACAAATGTAGGTAATGCCATTTTCATAAGTCATAATGGAGTGATATTTTTTAGTGCTCATGTTTTGACATTTTTTGTTTCCTTGCTGTGAAGTGAAGAGCAGGAAGAATATCCATTCACTGGTATTTTTTATTCTGTGGTCTCTTGTCATACCATATAAAAAATTACCTTTTCATGTATTTTTCTGGAATTCACATGAATCTTTGGCTAACAATTTGAAGTCAGTTAAATTCCTCAGTATGTTCTATAGTATCAACATCTAGAAAGATGATAAAACATAGCATTCATGGTAGATTTTGTATTGTATAAATAAAAAAAAATATTGTAATAAAATAGAAAAAAGTTTAGCATGATTACAACACTTTGTCACATTTCTAGATAAGAAAAATTAAATAACAATCGATTAGTTGTCTTGGTCAACTTAGTTATTGTTAATTCTAGTTTTATAAGACAATGCTGGTCGTACTTGAAGGTGTGTGTTCAATTATGTATTTTTCACTTGTTAAGAACTGAATATTTGAGACATTGTGTTTAACAGTTTGATTGTCAGTTCATAAACTCTTGGTACTAGTTTTTTTTTTTTTTTTTTTTTTTTACATTGGGATATGAAAATGTTTCTTGGAATACAGTGTGGCCATTGAGAAGATGGACTACTTTATCACAATGCAGCTAGTAGAGGGCATTAGTGTCAATTTACTCTATTAACTCATGGTAACTAATTTTTGTGTCAGTCATGTACTGGAGGTGGTTGAGTGAAGGGATATGTAAATTATCTGTTGCAGTGTTGAAATTGAGCAAAGAGCAATCATTAAATGCATGTGCAAGCTAGAGAAAGTGCCTTAGAAATGTTATAAACCTTGAACACTGTTTACAATGATAATACCCTGAAGAAATCAGCAGTTTTAGACTCATACAGCCAGTTTAAGAGCAGATAGGAATCACTTGAAGATGAATCCAACAGCATGAGACCTTCCATGTGTCAAAGTGACAAAATGATTTGAAAAGTAAAGAAGTTGATTTGTGCCAGCCATTGCATAACTGTTCATCAAGCAGCAAGTAATTTGGTATCTCCTGTGGGTAAATCATCCTAGACCATGATTTGAAAAGTAAAGAAGTTGATTTGTGCCAGTCATTGCATAACTGTTCATCAGGCAGCAAGTGATTTGGTATCTCCTATGGGTAAATCACCCTAGACCACTGTCACACACATATTGGGATGTGATGAACCTGCAACATTTTTGCTGTGTGAACATTGACAAATAATGTAAGACTCTAGCCATTGAACTATTTATAAAATCAAGAGGTGATATTAGCACTCCAGGTAGGGCTGTTACGGGGAATGAAAGCTGAGTATTTGTGTGTGATCTCAACACCAAAGCACTGTCATCAGAATTGCACACCTCATCTTCTCCAAGATCAAAGAAATCATGGAACACGAAGTCAAGGATCAGAGCAGTACTGATTTTTTTTCAATGATGGGGATATCGTGCATCAGGAATTTGTCCTCATAGAGTGAACAGTGATTTCTGCATATTGTTTTCAGACTCTCATTCACTTGTACATCCAATGCAAGTTGGAATCAGGCACCATGCCATAGCCAAAGAGGCTTTAGTGAGTGCTTCTAAAAATTGCAGAACCCCTGGACCAAATGTGTGTGTGTGTGTGTGTGTGTGTGTGTGTGTGTGTGTGCACGCACGCCAGTGGACATTCTTTGAAGGTGATTGCAATGTTATTCACTGCACTCAAGTATATATGATTCATTGCTTAGTTATGGGAACTTTCAGATATCTCTTCATATGCTAATGACATTTAATTTGTTTCATTTATTTGCTTCAGTTTTTTTAACATTTCTTTTTTTTTACAGGTCTTATATTTCCTTTGATATATTACGTCAGGTTTTAACACACTATTTTAATTATGATGTTTATTATGTGATGAACATTACTGACATTGATGACAAGGTAATTATTTTTAGTTAAAGATGTAGTAAAGTTTTTTCATATTTATATTGATAAGCAAAATTTTTGAGACCCATGTTTTGAGATATTACATATGATTCATAAACTCTGTACTTTATTTACAATGTATTCTTAAAAGAAATATTAATTTGCAGTGAACAGTAACAAACATTTTATAGAAGTTTTCCTTTCTTTCTCCAAGTGTTTAAGGTTGCTAATAAAGTAATTTCAGATGCTGATTTAATTTGTTTTCAATTTTTTTTTTTGTGATCTATTTACATTTTTTGGGAGATAATTATGAAAGGCAGAACCTATATTGCACTGCACCATGATTGATTTTTTTTCCTTTATTGAAACACAGATGTATTCAAAAGTGGCATGATCACCCTAGATG
Organism: Macrothele yani; assembly: GCA_039090855.1. Taxonomy (NCBI): domain Eukaryota; kingdom Metazoa; phylum Arthropoda; class Arachnida; order Araneae; family Macrothelidae; genus Macrothele; species Macrothele yani. The sequence goes on from CM077029.1 coordinate 2,354,199, forward strand.
TAAAATGCTAAATGTTATGTGTAGGGAAAATGTAACAATAAGGAATTATGAAGTTTTTATGTAACAGGAATGAATGGTCTGCAAAGCATTGGGTTTGAAGCATTTACTCAGCTGGACACATAAGTAGTGGGTGATCACACTTTTCATATACAGTAAAACCTCAAAAATCCAGCATCCAGAAAACTGGCAACTTAAAAAAATCAGCACTTTTATGGTTTTGTTTTCGTGAGAACATCCGATGTTTCACCAAACACCATGGAAATCTCCCGATGTACCGCCTCAACAACACATCACGAGATCATTCGACCTCAGCATGGGAATTGCCAATAGCTGCCTAAGTGTAAAATTGGGAGGTTTCTCAAATTCGTCATTTCATTGGGTTGTGCTGAAGTGATGCGGACCAATGAGGCAACAAATTGGTGTGTACGTTTGAAATGCATGTCGAACGTGTGATGATGATCTGTGCTTGGTGGTGGCAGTATATGGATTCGATCGTGTATGACATCTACATCGGCATTCAGAATGCATCGCTGTAATTACCTTTGCGATGTATCGCAGTTTTGTCAATCATAAAACCATAACATCGATGTAAAATTCACATAGGGTTTTTGCGATATATCGATACAAGGCCCAGCCGTAGCGGTTGCCCTGGCTTTTTTCAAGTTTTTTCGTAACCATTCGCCAAATAAAATTTTTTTCGAAAGTTTTATAATAAATAATACAAAAAGGTAATCGCCAATATTTTCGCCAAAACTTCTTTCCCATCGCCAAAACAATTTTTTTTTTCACAAATTGCGAAAAGAAAGCGGCATGACCCCTGCATATTTGTTAGGTGCAGACATGCAAATCTTCGTTAAAGTGACCTGTTACGTGTAAGTATATGCTTTACGTAACGCCTGTTGCGCAATTTTTTGGTAGCTTCATAAATCCGGCACTCGTCCGGTCCCGTCGATGCTGGATTTTTGAGGTTTTACTGTACTTGGACAGGAAGCTTTAGGAGGCACAAGGCAGACTAACAGTTCATGGAAGTAGTGACAGTAGTATACACATGCAGGTTTGCCACTACGGGACTGTAGGGAAGTGTTTAAAAAGAATGAAGAGTGCTGATTTGATAATCAAGTAAATTGCTCTTTTTTGCATAACATCAGGAAATTTTAAGGTTGGGCTCAGTACCTCAGTTATGAGAACTTTATCTCAAGTTTGGGGAACTTGTAATTTTCATAGTGTCACAAGTTGCTCAGGGAAAAATATGGTCAGGCTAAAATGAGATGGTGCTGCAAATTAAGCAGCAAGGTCTGATCATGCCAAGACAAGTTAGAGGAAATATTCTGGCCAAGAGGAGACAAGTTTTTTTTGTCAAAGGATCACCTGAAATGAAAATTGGAGAAGATTGTTATCTATCTTGCTTGTTGCAACTTTCAAGATTTTCCCTCATCCTGCAGACTAGTCACTTTAGTTTTATCTCTCAAGGAAGGGGCGGCCATATGACACAACTGCCAATGTTTATTACAATTTTGTTAATAATATAGATTAGTGATGAGCAGCTTCTGATTGTTCTGGCTCTGTGATACAGCTTGCAAAATTTGAAAGTGAAGAAGCTAAAAATTTAAGGTCAACAAGTAATATTCACATAAAATATTAAACTCATTTTGCATTGTACTTACATACATACATACATACATACATACATACATACATACATACATATCATTAAGCTGTTCTCTGATATTCAGAGGTTAGCTCCTCAAAGAAAGAACTTATTGTTGCCATATCAAATGTCTACATTTACAGCGATCTTAGCACACAGCTCGAACTTCTCTAACATCCATCACACGACACACACAAGACCTTTCGTACTTCGTACTCATCTTTTTCTCATGCAGACATTCCTGAATCTCGTCCTCCCATGATTTCCTCGGCCTTCCTCTACCTTTCTTTCCCGCCACTTTGGCACTGCATTTTAATATACACTGAAGAGCAATTGAATTAGAGATTCCTGTCTAGTAACGTGTAGCACCACCTTTCGCCCTGATGACGGTGACGATTCATCTCGGCATGGACTCGATAACACACCGGACGCATTGGGAAGCCATACGGATCCATGACCCCTGAACAAGCTCCCACAGTTCACGAAGATTTGATGGAGGGGTTCAGAGCCTTGAACATCTCCTCGATGTCGTCCCAGATGTACTCGATGGGATTGAGGTCAGGTGACCTAGCTGGCCAAGGAAGCGAAGTCACGTTGGTGGAGTGTTCATCCAACCATTCAGATACAATTCGGGAGCGATGGCCCGGTGCATTGTCTTGTTGCAGGATGAGGTCCCCAGTGGGATGTTGGGAGCAAATGGTCGTCCAGTATATCTTGGTAACGTTGACCTGTGAGGGACGATGCCACATGTACCAGGGGTCCTATTCCATTCCACATAAACAGTCCCCAGATGAGAATGCCACCTCCACCAGCTTGAAGAGTACCCTGCTGTCAAGAAGAATCCATCGCTTCATGTGGTTTGCGCCGTACTCGTATCCTGCCATCCGCATGTACCAACGTGAATTTCGACTCATCAGTCAAGGCAACATTTTTCCACATGTCTAGGGTCCAGTGGCGATGTTCCCGCGCCCATGCTAATCTTTGCACCCTGTGATGTGCGGTCAGCAGCGGTACCCTCGTGGGATGATGGCTTCTGTACCCCATAACGAGGAGATGGTTCTGGATGGTGTGGCTGCTTACACGTTTTTGTGCTTCAGCGTTAAATTGCCAAGTGATTTCTTGTACTGTGGCCCGTCTATCCGCTGTTACAATGCGAGCTAGCCGACGATGACCCCGCGCATCCACGGCAGTTGGCCCTTGCAGGGATGGTTTTACCAGATTCGATGTACTCACGGTGCACCTGTGACACAGTGGCTCGTGAAAATCCTAGTGTCTGCACGACTTCCGAGATGGAGTGACCCATTCGTCGGGCCCCAACAATTTGCCCACGATCAAATGCGCTTAGATCCTTCGTCTTACCCATACTGTGTCTGACTTACTGATTCCTGTCACAATACTCCTTATATTGTCGGATCGCTGCATACGTCATGTCGGTAACAGTGAGTAAAAATTATCTGGTAGTTTGCATTTATTTGTGGAGCTAATTTCTGAATCTCGGAGAACGACTTAGTGATATGATGATAGGGGACCAGCATAAAAATGGTACAATGCGAGAAAATGTAAAACCGAGGTCGAGGTAAAATGAACTTTACAGGCATACATAATGTATACAAAAATTAAAACCAATGTACACTAGTAGTACAGTACTATACTAGTATATAGTATGTATTGTAGGCACATATATGTAAGAACCAAAAAAGGCAATACAACTGTGTACGTACTTACATTATGGGACATTGGTTCAGAAAAAATCAGTAATTTTGCTTTCTATTTGTAGTGTTTAGTTCATGCAAACTTTCTAAATAATTGAAAGGCTTTGCAAGAAGTGTTTTTTCTTGAGAATCGTGAACAAGAAAAATTTTTTTTACAAGTTTTAATCCATTTAATACCGCTTTGAAAGAAGGCATAGGCTCCAAAACTTCAGCTACATTGTCGTCGTCATTATCTTCTTCTCACGAACAATCCATTACATTGGAGATTATTTGAACCTCTGACATTAGCACATTTTCATCATCACATGCAGCATGCCCTTCAAAATTGATTGCAAGTTCGTTGATGTAATCATCGTTTGGCTCAATCGGAACATCAAGTCCATTTGAATCATTCTCTGCTTCCATGGGAATTTTATGTGATGTTGGAAATCCACCCTCCCCAAAAGAATGAGAAATGCAAGTACTTGTCACGCTATTCCACGAAGTAGATATGAAATGTATCACTTCCAATACATTGATTTTCTGCTTCCACTCATCTTCAAGGTTTTCGGAATCAAGTTCAGCCAGTGCTTTTTTTCACCAACTGTTTCCAGTAAAACCCTTTGAAGGAGCAGATAATCCCCAAATTGCATGGCTGAAGTTTGCTTGTGTAGTTTGGAAGAGAAAACTATGTGTGCAAATTTTGACATTTTGAAGTTTCAAATCAACATGGGTCACACACTGATCAATAAATAAGATAATGTTTCACTTTTGCAATCTCATTTTCTTATCTAGATTGTGCAAAAAATCTTGAAATGTAGTTTGTGTCATCCAAGCCTTTTTGTTTGCTTCATAATTCATAGGGAAACTTCACATTTTTGAAACAATATGGTTTCTTAGAATTGCAGATCACCAGAGGTGTCAATTTTTCACTCTCATAGGCATTGCAGCATAATAAGACAATCAATCCCATTTTTGACATGTTTTCATCGTGGCATCATTATCCCTTTCACAACATATGTTTTATCATGCAGAAGATTAAAAAAAGGCCAGTCTTCTCGGCATTGAAAATGTTCTTCAGAACATAATTTGCGACTAAAGCAGGTAAGGTCTTCGTCTTTCACTCAGCAATTGTAATTGGATCAACACTTGAAGATTCACCACAAAGTGATCGGTACGCAAGATTGTGGCATTTCTTTAGTCGATCCATCCATCCATTTGAAGCTGTGAAGTTGTTTAAACCAAGCCAAGCAGAAATTTCTAAGGCCTTTTCCTTCAATATTGATCCATTTAGAGGTACGTTTGCGGCTTGAGCTTGCCTGAACCACATTAAGTGGTAAGAATGCATACAATTTTCTCCACAGAAATTATTGTATGCATGTATTTCTCGATGTATCGAGATTTAAAAAAAAACATGTTTTCTACGCATTATTTTTTCACATACCATGTGTATAGAAAACCCACCTACGTGCCAATACTTATACCTGCAAACTCATACTATCCATAGGCATATAAAATATTGGCAATAAGAAGTTTAGTGCATAGAGCCTTCACACATTCCAGAAATAACTTTTTCAAGGAAAAATAACTTCAATGGATAATAACAACAGCCAAAAAATTTGGATATACCACCTCAGATGTCAAAAAAGTAATTTACATCTATAAACATCCTAAAAATAAAACCAAGCAAAATATAAAATATTGTGGTAAATTTCAATACATAAAACAGGTTACAAATGTAATAAAAAAGGAATGCAAAAAACATCTAGATCTTGGAATTTCAGTAAAAGACTACAAGAATATAATAATCAATAACAGAGAAAAAACAAAACTATTGGACAGTGCAGGAGTATATAGCATTTCAATTAAGCCAACCAACAACAACAATATAGGTAAATACATAGGAAGCACAAGAAACAAATTAAAAACAAGATTGACACAACATATGAAGAACTTGGAAAAAAAGGAGGAAAAAAACAGCACTTGTACAATATTGCATAAAAAATAACGCAATGCCAGAATTTGAAAATATCGAAGTTATCTGCAAACAACCAACCGAAAAGACCACCCGTTTCGCCGAAACAATCGTAATTGAAGAAACCAAAAAAAAAAAAAAAAAAAAAACTGCAACATTAAGTAGTGGAGTAGAAATGCCAATTCCATGGAAGATACTGATAGAAGAAGAGAACAAAAAATGTGAAGGCAAACAAAACAGAAACAATGCAAACACGCAGAAATAAAAAAATATCCCCGAGTCTTCAAATCACAGGAGTGGCAACGCAACACATCCGATGACGTATAACACACAAAGATTCCCAAACTGAGCATGTCACATATAAATACAATGTAAACTGCAGAGAGAACGGACGACCAGAGGTCCCAAAAATGGCAGACAGATCTGCCGAAATGCATCGGACAATACATCCAAGAAGTCTGATGAAGTTTTTTGGTGATTGCAATTCCTCATGCGAATATTTTTACAAGTGATCCATTTTTCCGTTTTTCCAACGTAATTTTCACATCTCCTTTGTCTCCATGTGCCTCCCGTAGTTCTACTAAAAAGTATATCCTACTCAAGAAAACGTGCGGACTAACTTCAAAAAAAGCCTACACCCAAGAACCTGATGAGAACAACAGTGCAAAGATTTGAACATCGACCACCTACAACCGAGAGGTACATGAAAGATTTTTCCTTTAATCACATTCAATTACCACAATATGTATTCGCAGTGAATATTAATAACTTCCAACTGAGAAATTGCTTTTCACTCAAAGGAAATATAGCATGCAAAAAAAGTTACAGCAGTTAAAACCACCATTAAATGTTTCTACCTGAAAAAATAAAGGAATTATTGGATTATTACTAAAGTAAAGTAGAAAGGGAAGAGTTATTATCACTAAAAATGGGGCACATAAACTTTTTTTTTTTTTTTTTACCTGTTTGGTTCTCATGCAGCAAAAGTTTGCTCGCTGCTGACTTAGGGCCCAAGAATCATGAAGGGCACTAGTGTTAGCTGAACTGTGAACTGGATTGATGTTAATGGAAAGAATGTTATTGAAGTACATGTACACAATAGGAAGAGAGTAGATGACAGAATAGGCCCTATGTGCTATGCCTGTATTAAGAAAATGAATCATCAAACATACATCCTTATCATCCTTACATTCCCTATGATTGGAAATGAAGCTAGAGGGCCCATGACATATAGTAATAATATCAAGTCTGTATGAATAGAGATAATATCAGAAGTTTTCAACAGGGTGCCAGGTCCTGTTAAAAGCTTTTAAAATATCATGTTTAATTCTAGTTTTTAGGTAATTCTATTTTTTTAATTTTGTTATAAAAAATGGCCTAGTTGTAAAGATCAAATTCCCACAGTTTTCTCATTCATTTCAAATACACTTCTTATATATTTGAAGGGGTCTGTCTGGGGTGAAGAAATTTTGTAAAGAAGTACCACTATACCCATAGAAGTAGTGAAAAAGGGGGTTATTTCACCATTATTATCATGAAAAAAGATATCATAAAAGCAATGTTCACAACATACCCATTTTCAATATTGAACCTTTGTCTGCATTGCCATTGTAGTTGTCAATGTGCCTGAAGATTTGTGGCATTTGTGTGATGACTCTTGGATGGTAGATTAAAAGTTGAGCATTCTAAAAAAACATTGGAATTGAAATAAAACTTGACATAGTTAAAATGTCGATATTATTAAACCAGATAATGATCATGAAGAACTGAACAGAGAAGAGCAGAGACCTGAACCAAAGCCAAGGGTGTGTTCTTTTGTCTGGGAGAGATAAGGCCAGTCATTTTAGGCTAATTTACAACAGCGCCATGAAAAGAGGGATAACAGGCAATAGAACCTATGAGGTGTTGCTCTCTGTGCAGTTAGAATACCGAATGATGTCTTAACAGACACACAAACAAACAAACAAAACCAAATCCCCTCTCTACACAAAATATGGTAATTATATTTTCTCTTCAACTGAAGCTGTTTTATTATAGGACACGCAGATCTGTTTTCCAGCTCTCAAATTTTTTAGATGCTCCCAGGATATACAGGACAAGAGATAGTAAAGTACAGGCTAGTTAATTCCACACCACTGACAAAATGTCACTATACTTGATGTACACGTATTGAAAAAAATTTTGGCCAGCAGAAACGTACTGTAGATTGCATACATAATTTGTTGATCAAAATAAATATTTTAATAGCTTACAAGTACAAAATTACTCAATGTTGAAAACAGTGGTGCATTTCATAAACAATCCTGGGTTGCTGCTCTTATATTTAGCAACATTTTTGGTTTGTTTATGTAACAGAATACAGACAGAAAGAACAATGAGACTTACACAGATCAAAATTACATTTTCCTGCATTTTTCTTTTTTTAATCAAATCATTATTATCACATGACTACAAATAAATATGATTCTTTAAATTTTAATAAAAGTGAAACAGAACATTTCAGACATCTCACAGTTGTTTAAACATGCCTTGGTATTTATGTGGAATCTCCTTCATTTGTGCTGTAGTTTTTCAAAATGCCACCATGCCTCTGTTTTGGCCTCTGTGATTGATAAGATGTGTCCTGCATGATTTTTGTCCTCCCCCCCCCCCCATTTTTCTTTTTACTTTCACTGTTTATGGATGAAATGCCTGCTGTAAGCAAAGCAAAAATGTAGTCTAGCAAGGACAGTTGAAGAGAAGCTGAGCTAGTTGTTTAAATTCTTAGTACCTTTTCCTGGTTGTCTGTTTTATGTGTACATATATCTGTACAACCTCTGAAATAGTCAGCTGGAGGGAACAGTTCAGACCAAACTTTGTAACTAAATAAATATTACATTCACTGTATGCCAGAAAAGCATTCAACTTCTCTTTTCAGTCTGGTGTTGGGGTGACTTTTTTTTTTTTTTTTTTTGCTTAGAACAGTTGTTTTGACAAATTAAAAACATAAAAATGACAGGATGTCTGGGTTTCTCCTCTGAATGCGCACCTGTGCACTACTGTAGTGTAAATGGGTGTTAGAACTATCAGCTCTCTGAGAGATTCATATGGCTTAAATACACCAAAAACACGCCTTTTCACCTAGCCTTATTGTTTTGCTGTTATGGATGTACACATGCCTTCAGAATAGCCACAGAACATAGTGAACTCCTGTTTCCCAAAAGAAAACTTGTATGTTACATTTACTTTATGTAAGAAATAGGATTTGTCCGCATGCCATATTTAATTGCTCTGTTCACTATAATACCAAGCTTTTCAGGCATAATCTGTTTCCTTTCTTTATTGGTTCCTGTATTGCTGAGCTTTCCTTCTTGTGTCTCCAAGGCATATACATTTATGTAAGACATTTTGGTTTGTCTTTCCACTTGCACATATGCTTCAGCATCCTTTATGAAGTGGTTTGTTAGGTTGTTCCTTTCATGTTAAAATAATTTTCAGTTGGTAAAATTGGTAAAAAAATAGTTTGTGAAACACCTTTTTTTTTTTTCATGCTTTTTTAAATGCACAAATTAAAAAGTCTGTTTTCCCTTTCCATTTGTACATAAACTTTAGCATCCTTTAATAAATGCATTGTTCTTTTCATTTTACAATAACTTTCAGTTGGTCAAATTGTTGAAAAATAATTTGTGAAACACCTTAGTTCTTTGTTTCTCAGTGCATTTTTTTAAAAATGCCCAAATTTGAAAGGCTGAGTAACAGTTATTTCACTTAACATTTCAATAGATTATTAAAAGAGCCAGACAGAATCACTTGATGCAGATTTATGCTGCCAAGGATCTGCCCCTTCCTAAAATCATAGAAGATACTCAGAATGCCTTTGTGGTAAGTACGCTTATTGTTTTCTGCTGCAACATGATACTTGCTGCTTGTTGTTTATGTGTATATGTATGTTTTTGCTAAATGCTGAGATCCATACTTGAATAGGCAGGTCTACTACAGAAATGACTGGGCTATAATAAATGGTGAATGTGGAAGTGATCTCCACATAGTGAGTGTAAGATTGACATATGGAATACTAGAGGAATGAATGAAATAATGAATGAACTTATTGAGGATATGAATAAGTGTGGATTCAATGTAGTGTGTGTGTAAGTGAAACTAAAGAGAAAGGACTTGGTATGGAGGAAGTGAATGGACTGGTGCTGGTGTTTTGGGGTAATTAAATGAATTTAGAATGAGCCCCAAATATATTCCATATCTCTTTAATAATAAAAATCAAAATCGATATATACATCTCACATCACTGCGTCTACAGTAACGAACTTCTTCGAATAGCTAATAGATCATGGACTCAACAACACAAAGTGCAAGTCTCTTCTCTCTGCTGCTGAGCGCGAGAGCTGTTTCTTTACACCTACCTTGCAGGTGAAGTAGGTGGACGGATCCAAGAGCCATCTGCCAGCGGCAGCCACAGGACTCCCCCACCAGTGACAACGATATATAAAAAAAAATTCCAGGTGTTTATACATGTTTGGTAAATCGTACCTGGCGACCAGATCGAGTTCGATATGGTATAATGTGTTGTGAGGGGGAGCCTGCAGAGCTAGGTACAGGAGAAAGTCTGGAGTCCAGAGAATGTTGTGGTAGCACTGAATTTGCAGAAGTCCGTTCTTGATGGGCAGAGTTCAAAGGAACTGCTGGAGAATACACAAAAGGTGAAGACACTTCTGTAGTTGGAGATTGTTGTGAAGTGGTGGTAGACTGTCGAGGAACAGTTGAGGCGTGTTCATCAAAGAACATAAATGCTGGTTTAAGCCGATCAATATTGATCACCCTTGGTTTGTTGTTAATAAGGAGACGAAAGGTTTTCTCGTTGTGGGAAAGCACTGAAAATGGACCATCGTACAGTGACTGAAGTGGTTTCTTGACGGCGTCACGGCGTACGAACACATGTGAACAATTGTGCAGGTCCCGATGAACAAAAATTCGTGGTTTGCAGTGATGCTTAACAGGCACTGGGGTGACACTGGCCATAGACTGCCGAAGCTGCCCGACGAATGTTGCAGGATCCAAAGACTCCGTGGTTTCTTGCAGGAACTGTCCTGGCAAGCGAAGGGTAGAGTCATATAAAAGTTCAGCACAGGTAGCTTGCAGGTCTGGCTTCAAGGTAGTGCGTAAGCCCAGAAGCACGGTCGGAAGAATATCGACCCACTGGGGCGTAGCATGACATTTAATGGCAGCTTTTAGAACACGATTAAAACATTCTACCATGCCATTTGCCGAGGGATTATACGGTGTTGTGCGAATTCTTTGTGCTCCTAGCAAGTTGAAAAATGAGCAAAAAAGTTGAGATTTGAATTGTCGTCCTTGATCTGTAGTAATTTTAAGCGGAGCGCCAAAGCGAGAAATCCAACCACTGTAGAAAGCTTTAGCGACCGTGTCTGCTGTGATGTCAGGAATGGGAATGGTTTCAGGCCATCTGGAAAATCTGTCGATCATGGTGAGACAGTAAGAAAAATCTTGTGATACAGGTAGTGGACCAACAATGTCAAGGTGAACATGTTCAAAGCGTGCTGACGGTGTAACGAAATACCAGGTGGAGAAAAGGTATGTCGTGTCACCTTAGATTTCTGACATGCCAGGCATGATCTACCCCAGGAGGAAATTTCTGATTTCATGGACGGTCATACAAAACATTGCTGGATAGCTTTGATAGTTGATCGTATGCTGGGATGTGCTAGGTTATGCACGCTGTCAAAGATAGATCGACGAAAACTCTTCGGCACAAAAGGGCGAACTACAGCTGTCGAGACATCACAATAAAGCTGAGTGGATGAGTCAGCGACCTGCATGTGCTTAAGGACTAAGCTTGATGTGATTTTGCCTGAAAGTATGGACTGTAGTTCAGGATCACTGTTTTGCGCTATCATCATGTCGATGAAGTTAACTGGAGATGGTAAATTAATCGTGTTGATCCTGGAGAAAGAATCGGCAATCAGGTTTGCAGAACCAGGAATATACTGAATATCTGTGGTGAATTGTGCAATGTAATCCAGATGACGCATCTGTCTAGGTGAAGCTTTATCTGATTTCTGCTGAAAAGCATAAATTAGTGGCTTGTGATCGGTGAAAATGGTGAAGTGTGCGCCTTCCAGCATGTGACGAAAATGCTTCACTGCCGAGTATGCGCCCAAGAGTTCACGATCATAGGCACTGTAGTTTTGCTGTGCTGTATTTAACTTTTTGGAGAAGAATGCAAGTGGTTGCCAACCTTCTTGAGTGTGTTGTTGTAAAACAGCATCAAGTGCAGTATCCGAGGCGTCAACCATTAGACCTAGCTTAGCATCAGGCATCGGATGTGCTAGAAGAGCGACCTGGGCCAGAGCTTGCTTACATTTTGTAAAGGAATCGCGTGCGTCATCAGAAAAGGTGATTGATCTGTTGGTTTTTTTATTTGAACCTTTAAGATACTCATGCAGTGGTTCCTGCACCTGAGCTGCGTGCGGAACAAATCTGCGATAAAAGTTCATGATACCAAGAAACCGACGAAGGTCATGAACGGTGGTGGGTTCAGGGTAAGCTAATAGAGTGTCCACTCGCTCTTGAAGGGGCACGATACCTTCAGGTGTGATAGTATGACCAAGGAATACTATAGTGGACTGACCCAACACGCATTTGGAGGGATTGAGTTGAATACCGTAGTCAGCAAGTCTTTGGAAAACTAAGCTCAAATGATGTTGATGTTCTTCTGCATTAGTCGAAGCGATAAGAATATCGTCGAGATATGCGGTACAAAAATCCAGATCCTGTAGGACAGTGTTGATGAAACGTTGAAAGGTTTGGCCTGCATTTCTGAGTCCGAACGGCATGTAAAGGAACTCGAACAAGCCAAATGGCGTAATGACAGCCGTCTTCGGAACATCCTCTGTCTTTACAGGGATCTGATGATATGCCCTAATTAAATCAAGTTTGGAGAATATTGTCTTATATGCTAGAAATTGAGTAACATCTTGTATATGTGGCACAGGGTACCTGTCTGGTACAGTAAATGCATTCAGGCGCCTGTAGTCTCCACAGGGTCTCCAGTCTCCAGAATTTTTAGGAACCATGTGTAAGGGACTGGCCCAACAGCTTTCAGAGGGACGACAAATACCTTGCGAGAGCAAGAATTGAAATTCCTTCTTGGCGCATGCAAGTTTTCCAGGAGGTAACCGCCTAGGCTTAGAAAAGACTGGGGTTCTAGTAGTCTCGATGTGGTGAAAAACGCCGTGATCTTTATGTTTAGGCATACCATCTGTACTTACGAGCTGTGGAAACGTTTTTAATAATTCGTGGAAATCTGAAGTGCCAGAGACAGCGGTAATTCCAGTAGTGAATTGCGAAGTAGCGTGGCCTGAAGATTTTAGCTTTGTTAACGTATCTATCAGACAATGATGTTTCATATCCACCAACAAACCAAAGTGCTGAAGAAAATCAGCTCCAATAATAGGAAGAGAAACTGACGCAATAACAAATGGCCAGGAAAATTTTCGAAGCAAATTGAGATCTAAGGACAGTAGACGTGAGCCGTACGTGTTAATAACAGAACGATTTGCAGAAAATAATTTCAACTTCTCCAGCTGTTTCGGTTTGGGTGAAGAGACTGGAATAACAGAGACATCTGCCCCAGTATCGATCAAAAATTTTAGACCAGTAGATCTATCGGCCAACATGAGTCTGTGCTGTTTTAGGCCTTTGCCACTTGTGGCCATAAGGGGCGGCCCTTCTAGTTTCCTGACTGAAAAGAACAAGGTGATTTACACTTGGTAGCAGCGTCCTTAAAGGTTCTGTGATACCAGCAAACTTGAGATGTTGGCTTGTCATGGTTTTGTCTGCGAACTGCGGGAGAATATCTACGACTCTCACGCGATGTCGAACGTGTTCGAGTGGAAGATTCTAACTGTGCAGAAAGTTTTGCTACTTGTGATGTGAGGTGTTCGATTTGTTTCTGAAGCATAGGAGCTTGACAAATATGCTGTGAGGTATCAACAACGTTCACTTCAGAAGATACATCAGCAATTTCATGAATTTTGTCAGCTATTACTGCTAATTGCAGGGATCGCATTCCTCCTAAAATTCCTAAAATTACTAATATTTTGTGACCCTCCTTAAATTCCTAAAATTATACCTAAAATTTGCTATTCATCCTAAAATTTTCGTAAGCTTATTTAATAAAAACACAACCGTTATTAACGCCAATAAATTTACCATTACGGTAAGGTAAAAAGACCTGTTATTGTAGAAACACAGCCTATATGCTGTGCTGCTGAAGGGAGGGGAAAATGACGCCATCGAGATGCACTTGCTTCGGGGCGGGCGCTCCACTTTTTTGCCTTCGGACAGTTTTCGAGAGTAACAAGAGATCTACGGGAAAAGGGGAGGGGTCATTTTCACCCCTGGTTTGCGCTTTGCAGACAAACTCCGTGGCACGCAGAAGATCGTACTTTATTTTTGTACATGCCTTGTGGAACCTCCTCTTTCTGCTGATGTTTTGTTATTGTAAACCGCAGGTGGGTGGAAGCAAAGAGGAAACATGTGGTCTCCTTCCGTAACCTCTGGTAATGACGATGGGATGGTAGCTGAGTGTTATCGTGGCAGGCAGTAGAGCATGTGATCATTGACCTTCGATCGTGCGTCGGCGAAAGCGACCTTCGATGCGCAATATATCTCGGCTCCGACTCGCTTTGACTGAACTTGCGTGAGATGCGTATGATAGTTTCTGGTTTTGCGTCTTTTATGGTGTTCTCTGTGCTGTGTGGAGGTTCAGTTCTCTAGTGGTGACCTGCTTTTTTTTTTTTTTTTTTTCCCCATCTTCTGACATCCTCGCAGCCAAATTTCGGGAAGTTGTCTGGTTTTGCAATATTGGAACGTGTTTTTGTACTTCCCTTTTATTTTCTGGTTAGTAATACAAGTGTTTAAGATGCCTGAATCCAAAGCGAAATTTCAAGATGCGTGGCTCGCCAAAGAATTGGACGGAGTGAAGTTGAAAGAATGGTGTTCTGCAACTGAAACAATATTTTCTGCTAAGTGTATATTGTGTTCAGAAATTTTCAACATTTCTAATAGTGGCTTTTCACAAGTAAAAGCGCATCATAAAGGAAAAACACATTTGCAGAAATTTCAAAGTAAATTTCAAAATAAGTCCATCCTGAAAGCCTTTGGAGGGCGGGATCTTCAGCCCAAAACAAATATTAGTGAAGTACTGAGTCATGATTTCTAGTTGGCTAAAGCTGAAGCATTATGGGCCATGAAAGTTGCTAAGGACAATATGTCTTTTGTTTCATGCACTGAAACAGTTGAACTTTTCAAAGAAATGTTTCCTGATTCTGCTATTGCAGCCAAAATGCAACTTAAAGAAAAAAAGTTGCTTATGTGATATCACATGGATTGTCAAAATATTTTGAAAAGGATTTGAAAAAAGACATTGCATCTAGTAGCCCAGGAAAGGTTTGATGAAATAGCATTTGATGAAACTACAAATACACAAGTGAAACGGCAGTTGGATGTGTATCTCAGGTACTGGTCTTCAGAAATAAATTCAGTTTCTTGCCGATACCTAACAAGCGTTTTTCTGGGTCATATAACAGCAGATATTTTGCTAAAAGAAATTTTTGATGTGTTATCATCCTTCAATATTTCATTGAACAGAATTATTTGTGTATCCATGGACAGCCCAAATGTAAATAAGTGCCTTTTACGCAAATTCAATGAAGTTGTAAAACAAGAAACAGGCCAGAAATCTTTGGAACTAGGTTTTTGCAACCTGCATGTTGTTAGTAATGCATTTAAAATTTTTTTGACAAGCTTAAATATAGATTTTGACAAATTTGCTACTGATATGCATTACTTTTTAAAGAGTAGTGCTGCAAGACGAGAGGATTATAAATCTGTCCAGGATATAACATTGGTCACAGCCAAATTTCTTTTGCGTCATGTCAGCAACAGATGGTTAACCGTTGGTTCTGTAGCCCAGAGGCTCTTGGATCAATGGCTAAATATTACAGAATATTTTTTAAACTTCTTGCCATCTCAAAAAATTTTTGAAAAACAACTATGCAATTCGGCAAGGTATAAAAGAATTCACTGTTTCCTGAAAAATGAGCTAACTCCTTGCTATTTAGCATTAATTTCATTTTCACACCAAAATTTTGAAAAGTTTTCATTATGTTATCAAAGTGAAGAACCAAAAATACACCAGTTATATTCTGATTTAAATACTTTAATGAGGAATGTTATGGCTCAGTTTATCCAAGATGACGTTATTGCAGGGAAATTTGGAGAAGACCTAAAGAATGTAGATTTTGAAAACAAAAATTCATGGAAAAAACTAGGGGAGTTAGAAGTTGGTATGAAGACAAAAAATCTCCTCAGGAATGTTCAGGAGACCAGGCAGAAATTATTTCTCTTAGATGTAAGATCATCACTAATTGCAACCACAAAATATTTAAAGTCAAATTTGCCATTCTGCAATCAAAAGCTAAGAGACATAGAAGTTTTAAAGGTAAAAGAACCAAAGAAAGAGTCAACTCAACTTTCAGTCACTGAAGGACTTTCAGAAATAACCAGAATTTCAAGTGTTTTGCATCTTTCTGAGGAACAAATTGATAGAGTAAGAGAAGAGTGGAAACTTTTAAATTGCGATAAGCCAACTCTAGATGAACTAGTGAAATTTTCAGAGGAAGGGCATATTCCAGTGCGGATTGATCATTACTGGCGTAATATATTTAGTATTAAAGACTCTAGCGGAAAAGAAAAATACTCAAATCTTGCTAAACTCATCGTCAATATTAGTTTTACCTCATGGTAATGCTGATGCAGAAAGGGGATTTTTGGTTAACACTACTCTGTTAAGGAAGGACAAGGCTAACTTAAAAGACTCAACTATAACATCATTAAGAATAGTTAAAGGGGCCATTAAACACTATGGATGTGTAAGTAAAGTTCCCATAACAAAAAATTTGTTAAATAGTGTTCGTGATTCACATAAATTTTATAAAGAGTATGTTGATAAGCTGAAGGAAGAAGAATCAAAAAAGGTAAAAGAAAGGAAGGAAAAGCAGATTGAGAAAAAAAGAAAAGCTGAGTTTGATGACAAAATAAAAGAAAATGATGCAGAAATAAATAGGCTTAAAAAAGATAAAGAAGCCTCCCTAGCAGTAATTCAAGAGGGAACAGAAAGAATGAGAAAAGCTGTAGAAAAACAAAATACTGTTGAAATAGCAGTTGCCTCTAACTTGATCATACAAGGTTCAGCTGAAATAAAGAAAACTGAAAGTAAATTAGTTGTGGTGGAAGCAGAAAAAGATAGCCTAATCAGGAAAAGGTTAAAACAATAATATGAAAAAAGTAATTCAGTGAACAATTGTACATAGTTCTTGGTTTTCAATTACCTTTTTAGGATATTATAATTTAATGTGAAACCTGAAAACTTTACTGTGAAAATCGTGAATTGCTTCTGGTTCAACAGCATATTAATGTTCAAAGTGAAACTTGAATGTGGTAAATATACTTGAATATGATAATAACACGTGAAAAGATAAGAACTGAACATTAGAAGTAAATCATACTTAAACTTTAGACATTAGACGTTATGCAAAAAATTTGGGTGTGAACTTCGACCATATATACTAATGGACTGCGCATTGGCAATAGCTGCATCAAAGCCGCCATGGCTCAAACATTGGGCACGTCATCATCAGACTCCAAATTTCGTGTAAAAATGCTGTTATGATTACTAATTTACGCTGCAGAACTTCAGTGTTTTCGGTGTATTATGTGAATGCGCCTCATATATAATGAAAACTCTTCAGGTAAGTTTACTTATGAGCTATATACATGCATGATCGGGTTGTTTACATTTTGTGATTTATAATGTGATGAACATTTGCGAAGAATTTGGAACATGCATTCCATTTTTTTTTTATTAAGTTACTATATTTTTATATCAATAGCTGCAAGTTTCTGGTTAAGTAATTGAACTTTATTGACTTAGGTATTTAATTCGTTTCTTACCCATGAAAAATCATAGAACTTTCTTTACTATATCGCTCAGAGCAACCATAAGCACAGCAGGTGTAACCCATCTTTTTGACTGTTGTCATGTGATTTTATGTTGGAGCCAGAAATTTTGATGTCATGCGCAGTCTATCAGTATATATGGTTGAAGGGTGTGAAGCAAACTCTTTACAATGTATACAAAGTTGTTTTACTAGATGTATACAAATATACATCTAGTTTTTATTGAAATACACTCCTAAAATTTTTCTAAAAAGTCCTAAAATTCCTACCTAAAATTTTCCAGAAGTATGCTATGATCCCTGTAATTGTTTGCATTTTTGAACTTCACTTTTAGTTGGTAAAGTTCGATGAACACTTACTGCATGTGGGGCTTGGCTTTCAATTCATATTTCCGTTATGTGGATGCGGCACGGGGGTTTTTCATTTGGCCACGGGTCCGCTTCTTTTTTTTTTTTTTCCGTTGGAATTTATTTTGTCTCATCACCAAATGAGTTTTTTTCCTTTGCTGCATCCTCATTTACTTCAATATTTATTCATACCCGAGTACTTTCGGTAAAACTCCTTTACCATCTTCGAGGGGACGTTTTGCTCCGACTAGCACGGACCGTGTCAGCTGGGCATTTCGGTGGTTCTCGCGGGCTGCTTCTGTCATCGGCTATCGCTTCTTCCTGGGCGTTGTGGCGCCATCTCTTGTTGGTCAGTGATCTCATTTTTCGAACTTTTTCATTTTTTTGCTCAATTTTAATTAAATTTTTCCAGCTGTTTCTCAAATTATTAGGGTCATTATGGTTGCAAACTTTTGTCCTATTTTTTTCAATCATTACCAACTCTGCTATTCTGAGGTGTTTTTCGGATTTACAGCTTTTAATGATTTTTATAATTGTGTTAAATCGTCACCGCTGACGGTTAAGGTCTGTTGCATTCGCTTCGGCAAACGCTGAAGCCATAGGGACTTAAGTATTGCTGCATCTAATCGCTTATGAGCAAGATCTTTCATTCTATGTAATAACTGCGATGGTTTAGAATCACCCAATTCTAATTCTTGCAATAAAAGTCTGAGTGTCCGATCCTCAGAGTCAGCAAACTGAGCAATAAGACGCTTTTTCAAAGTAATATATTTATCTGCAGGTGGGGGTTGCAATATAATGTCACTAATTTGCTCAAGAATATAACTTTCGATTGATGCTACTACATGATGAAACTTAGTATCATCGTTGGAAATTCCTGCCGCGGAAAACTGTGACTCAATCTGAGCGAACCACAGAGCAGGGTTATTCTTCCAAAATGGAGGACATTTCAACGTCACATGCGCCACTGAGGCCTCGGCATTTCCAGAATCCGGCATTATGAAACGATTCAAAAACCGTTGAATCAGGCATGCAACGCTTTAGAAATAATTGATTTCCTACCTTCACCAGAAAAATAGCAGAATCCACAGTGTGTATCGCTGCGCTGTGTGCAGTTCAGAAACAGGCGGGAGCCATTACGCCAGAACGAAAGATGAAGCGAAATAGTGCAAAGCAGCCATGTTGGAAAAAAAACTGAACCACTAAACAACTTGCAGGTCAAAGTAGAAAAGCAAACGTACTCTGAGCAACGTTCGGCGTTCGAGATCACTTCCTGTTGACTTCCGTGCTTCGTACGCAGTCCGGGTCACCACTTTGGGGTAATTAAATGAATGAACCTTCGTTTTGCTGATGACGTAGTCATTTTTGCAACTACCCCATCAGAGCTGTAGAGTATGATCCAGGAACTTGCTGACGAGAGTAAAGAAGTGGGATTAAAAATGAACTTTCAGAAGACAAAAGTGATGTTCAATGCTTTTACAAGAAATGAAGATTTATCGATTGATGGAGAAAAACTGGAGATAACAGACACATACGTTTATCTTGGACAGCAGATATCAAGTGAGGGTCACATTGATGAAGAAATTAATCGGCGTACAAAACTTGCCTGGAGAGCTTTTGGAAGAAACAGCATAATTTTCAAGAGCAATATGCCATTATGTCTTAAAAGAAAAGTGTTTGATCAATGCATCCTTCCAGTGCTTACGTATGGTGCAGAGACGTGGACCTTAACTAAAAGAGACATACAAAGACTGCAGACAACTCAAAGTAGCATGGAGAGGTGCATGCTTAGTATAACCAGGAGAGATAAGAAGAGGAACTCGTGGATCCGAAAAATGACGAGAGTGGAAGACATCATGATCAGAGTTAAATCCCTGAAATGGCAATGGGCTGGACATACTGCCAGAAGGACAGACCATCGATGGACAGCCGAAATTTAAGATTGGATTCCAAGGGACAGGAAAAGACCCAGAAGAAGACCACATGAGAGATGGGTGGATGAAATTCGAAAATATGTGGGAGTGACATGGAGGAGACTGGCACAAGACAGACCGTTGTGGAGGAAACTTGGGGAGACCTTCGTCCAGCAGTGGATTGATAATGGTTGACAATGATGATGATGAAATGAATTTAGAATGAGCCCCAAATATATTCCATATCTCTTTAATAATAAAAATCAAAATCGATATATACATCTCACATCAGTGCGTCTACAGTAACGAACTTCTTCGAATAGCTAACAGATCACGGACTCATCATCACAAAGTGCAAGTCTCTTCTCTCTGCTGCTGAGTGCGAGAGCTGTTTCTTTACACCTACCTTGCAGGTGACGTAGGTGGACGGATCCAAGCGCCATCTGCCGGCGGCGGCCACAGTGTGTTAGATGAGGGAGATCAGGCTGGTGTATGTGTGATTTTAAGTGAAAAGATTAAGACATGATCCAGTATGAAGGAATCATAAGCAAGGAGTCTGTAAACCTTTGAAGGCCAACAACATTACGATAATTGACGTGCTTGAAGTGTATTACGGATGGAAATTACCATGATCTTTAGGGTAAGTGATTGGTATTTTTTTAATAGTATATCAGTAATGAATTGCACGTAAATTTGCGCACTTTGCTGGGGTTTAATACCTTAAAAGTGCAAATATAATAAATGATCCAGTATAATTGTGCAAGTGAGAGAATCGTGTGGCTGCATTTGAAAATGAAGCTTCAGAGAATAATAATTGTAATAGTGTATGCTTCTTGTGACTCTGGACCTTCTGATAAGAAGGATAGTTTCAGGGATGAGTTAAGTATCATTTTGAGCCAGTTTGTTTCCAAAGAAAATATTTATTCTAGCAAGATATTTCAGTTCTAGAATAGGTGTTCAGAATGTTCTCTGTAAATTTCGTGTCATGATCTTAATGTGAATGATTATTGTGAAAGATTAATAGAAGTTTGCAATGAGAATGTGGTGTGTATATCTCATAAATTTTTCAACTATAAGTACATCTACACATATATCTGGGAGGGTCATACTTTGGACCAGAAAAGTGTAATAGATCTGATCATTGATGGCTGGTGCCTGTGATATTTAGTTGTTGATGTTTGTGTGATGAGAGGTGCTGATTTTGGGTCTGACCATTACCTTTTAGTGTCATTAGTGAAGCTGAATGTAGGTTGGAAAAAGACTTGTATTTCAAGAGGTTTTTTTGTGTGTGTGTGTGTGTGTGTGTGTGTGTGTGTGTGTGTGTGTGTGTGTGTGTGTGTGTGTGTGTGTTGGGAGTTTAGTCAGTCAACATCAGAATTCCTCCCGTTGATTTCTGACACCATAAACGCCACTTCATATATAGAACCAAGCTCCCTTGACAAAGGCGGCTCAGTGTGCCTTGTTACATAGCATGGTTGTTTGGTTTGCTGCTCTGTGAACCCACATGTCCAGCTCTTCAGTTTACTTTTTGCATTTTATTGATTTGTTTGTTTCATTTTGTTTCCTTAATATTATGTACTGGGTACGTCAGCTATTTGAGAACAAAATTTAACCTTGAAGAAAACATAAATATTCGGTAGAAAAGCCAATATACTTTATTTGTATAACATTTGGTACACATGTTCTTACATACACATAGCAAAAGGTTATTTAATAAAACCGCCTTCAGCCTTGATAACCGCCTTGATGCTGCTTCTGAAACGACTACATATTTTGATCAGATGACCCTTATTTAAGTTGGCCATAGTGTCCCTGATAGCAGCCTTCAATGAGTCCTTGGTATTGTGGCCATGCTTTTTGGACTCCCTCTCAATGATGCCCCTGACATAGTAGTCCAGAGGGTTCAAATAAGGTGAGCTAGGAGGCAAAATGTTAGGGGTAACATGATCCTGGAAATTTTCGGCCAGCCATTCCTGGGTCATGCGGGCTGTGTGAGCGGGAGCAGAGTCTTGCTGGAACACGTACATCCTCCTCCCAGCCACTCCCTCAATCCAGGGCTTGACAACCGTGCCCAGAATCTTAATGTAATGTAGGTATGATATGGTCCTCATTGCTCATGACCCCCAAGACCATGCCCAGCATCTCATCTGGGGAGGTATGATATGGCCCTCATTGCTCACGACCCCCAAGACCATCACAGACGACGGGAACTTGCTGTACATACCAGTGGAGACCTCAGTGTGGCTGGAGCAAAGCCATCTGTTATTCCTCTCTTTCACTTTCTGATCTTGGTCAAAGTTCTTCTCATACGAGAAAAACCAGAGCATGTTGGGCTCCTCGGAGTGCTTGAGTTTGTTCAGCAAGCACTTCGACCGGATCACACGGTTCTCCCAGTTTCTATCGGACATGAACTGCCCTCTTCTCATAACATAGGATTTGTACCTGATGTCTTCGTGCACCACACGTCTGATTGCTCTGTCACATGGAGCTGATTGACAATTGCCCTGATCGACTTGCTGAGATTACCGTTGATGATGCCCTGGACTTGCTGGACAAACTCGCCTTTCCTGACAGCATCCGACCATTGAGAATGTGTTTTCCTTTCGGCCACTGAAGACACATTCCTGCCAGAGGCCAGGAACCCTTTTTCTGATCTTCAACACGATGAATCGGTCGACATTTAAGAAGGTTGCAATCTCCAAATCTCCGTGGTTGGCGGCTAAGGCGACGAGAACGGCATGCCTTTTCATTTCCTGTGTTATATTTGAAGCTTCCATGTTGGGACTGCAAAAAAAAAGAAAATATTTAGTTACAGTGTGGCCCACTTATGGCCTCTACAAAGTGTGTTCTCAAATAGCTGACGCACTCGGTATATATATCATCATCATCAACCATTATCAATCCACTGCTGGATGAAGGTCTCCCCAAGTTTCCTCCACAACTATCTGCCTTGAGACACTCTTCTCCATGTTACTTCAGCATGCTTTCAAATTTCATCCATCCATCTACCTTATGGTCTTCATTTGTTTTGTTTTTTTGTGTCCCTTGGTATCCAGTCTAAAATTTCGGTTGTCCTCGATGGTCCGTTCTTCTGGCCACATGTCTAGCCCATTATATATATAGGCCTATGTACAGTCCAGTCAAAAATTATGACCACCTCGTGCTGCCAATACCTCAGATATGTGGTGTGGCATTGATTCAGTAAAGGCCTCTGAACATTTCTGTAGGAATGCTATACCATGCAGTCACAGATTATCAAGAGTCATGGGTTGTGGATCCATATGTTGAACATGTTGGTCAAGATAGTCTCACAGATGTTCAGTGGGATTGAATTGATGTCCTGCGGGTATGGTGGCCAGGATAGTAAGCTAAAGTCACTGGAATGCTCCTCAAACTATTCTTGCATGTGCATGACAAGGGTCTTTATCTTGCTTGAAGCAACCCATGCTCTTGGGGTAGATAGTCATCATGAATGGGAGCACCTGATCCGCCACAATGGATAGGTAGCCTGAAGCATTCATCGTGTGATCGAGGGGGACGATTGCTCCCAATGATTTGCAGAAAAGCATGCCCTACACGAACATGCTGCCACCTCCGTCCTGTTTCTTCTTGAGCATCCTGTTGGGATGATTTCTGTCAGGAGTGCTTCACTGTACTCTCCATTGACCATCCACATGATAAAGCAGAAAATATGATTCATCTGAAAAGGTGACTTTCTTCCACTGGTCAATAGTCTAATGCCTCCTCTCAGATACAAATTCACATTGTAATCATCAATCTCTGGCTGTCTACATGGGTACTTCGAGTGGATGTTATCTCCAGAAACGCATAGAGAGCAGAGCTTGTTGGACTGTGGTCTGCAATGGGCTCTTTGATGTGCCTGCATTAAATGCTCTGGTCAATTGTTCCGCTGTGGCTCATCTGTTGAATCGTACTAGTTGGGATAGCTGTCGCTGCCCACGGTCGTGAATGATCCGTGAGCATCTTCATTACCCCAATTACTGCAGGTTTTGCCGGTTGCCTTCCATTCGTGGAACATTTTAACAACTGCATTGCATGAGCATCCACAATATCTGCCGTTTCTGTAATGCTACCACCCTTTAGTCAGTAACCAACAATCAATCCTTTTTCAAACTTTGTTAGGTCATGCCCTTTTCCCATTTTCACGCAAAACTGCATACCATCCATGAGTTTGTGTCCTTTTAAATGCCTTACATGATTTGCATATGCTGCTATTATGAATGCCATCTGTCTGCTGGTTACCATCACTTCTTTCATCAGGGGTGGTCATAATTTTTTGATTTTTTGACAGGACTGTGTATGTATATATATATACATATCTTTCAAAAGGCTGTGTAATGAAGTGAATTATTAGTAAAGTGTTATTGTTCCTACTCTGATGTATTGCAGTGAAACCTGGGTGCTACAGGAAAACAGAAGAGCTGTTTTTGTGCTAGCATGAGGTTTTGTGGCAATACTCATTCTGATCATCTGCAGAATGGAAATATACATGTATAGCAGATGTGTAACATGAAGCAAAATTTTGTTAGTGGACAGGAGAAAAATATTTTGTGGTGGTTTGGCCATGTTGAAAGAATGAATGATGGGCTGCTAACTGAAAGAAATTATTTAGCCCAGGTGGCAGGAAAGAGAAGTATAGGAAAGCTGAGAAAATCTTGGGAGGATCAGAATCAGGAATACCTGAAAAAGGTGAGTATTATGAAATGCAAAAGGAGGTCATGTGTGATGGATTGATGTGTGTGAAGCTCCAGTTGTGTGCCGAGATCACTGTAAATGGAGGCACTTTATATTTCAACAATGAACAAAATTTAACATCATTAGAAGTTTTAATTTCTCAGATGTTCTTTTTCCGAGGAATGAGACTCTGAATCTTGGAAAACAGATAGTTTTGGCAAAATCTTCAGAACTGGCTAATGTTACAAAGACTGTCCAGTTAGCACTTCATTAAACCTATTTGTTTTTCTGTTGTTTTTTTGTTAGCTTTTGTGGTTGATACTTGCATCATGAAGGGTTTAGGTCATTTTTTATTTCAAAGATGGAACAGCTTCAAATATTGTCTTTTTATCATTTGATTTGTCATGCCATGATAACAAGTACCCAGCGACTGAAATAAGAGGTCCATGGCTTAATATGCAAATGTATGGAGCGTACATCTTTCTTGATTGTGATGCATCTGAGGTGTAATGAAATAAATGTGGCTTACAAAACGGTACTAGCAGGCCATCATATCCTTTGACAATGCTGTATGTTTGCATGTTTTAAGGCAAGGCAGAAACTCAATCGTACTGTTTGATGAGACCAATGAACCAAGTTATTATGTTCATGATAAGCTTGTGTATAGAATAACATCCTGAAGAGCTCAGTGAGCATATAAACATGGTATAATTGTTCACCTTATGTAATTGTTCTGCTGCTTTAATGCTGAAGCACAGCTAAGAGTTCATTGAATGGAAAAAAAAAGGAGATGTAGTTTTGAGGAAGTTTGGTGTTGGAACTAATGGCAGGGTGCCCACGCGTCCTTGAAAACCTGGAAAGTCCTTGAATTTAAAAAAAAAAAAAGTTCAAGGCCTGGAATGTCCTTCAAATTTCTTTAATTAGCCTGGAGTGTTCTTCAAATTTCTTTAATTAGCCTGGAGTGTCCTTCAAATTTCTTTAATTATAGCCTGGAGTGTCCTTCAAATTTCTTTAATTAGCCTGGAGTGTCTTTCAAATTTCTTTAATTAGCCTGGAATGTCCTTGAATTTTAAAATCCCACAGCTGAAAAAATTAAGTAGGTCAAGATTGGATCCGTGAAAAGCAGATAATGGAATTTCATATAAAATGCAGATCAATTTTGCAAAACCTTGTCAAAAAATTGCTCACTAAATGCCCGCTGCAGTATGCTCTTGTGCGGCACATGAAGTGTTTAGATCCTAAATAAGTGTTTAGATCCTAAATTAATGAGTGCTGAGAAGGAATCTTGCTTAAAAAGTTTCAAGCTTATTCTAGAAATTCTCGTGGATGCAAATCATTTGAAAGCTGGTGTTGTTGACACTATTATGTTGCAGTTAAAGGATTTTATAAGTAGAGTTTCAGCAGTAACTTCAGATTTTAAACTTTTTGATAACAATTATGAGGAATTGAGAATAGATGTGTTATTTTATTAACATTTATCCTCAAGTAAAAACTATGATCTGTTGTGGGAAGTAACTGAAAAGCTGCTGTTGCTCTCGCTTGGACAGGCATCAGTGGAAAGAGGAATCTCCATTAATAAGGAACTAACAATTGACAATATGAAAGAAAACTATTGTTTCACAAAGAATAATATATGACCATCTAAGTTACATTGGTGGCATAGAAAAGGTCGAGTTTTCAAAATTGCTTCTGAGTAATGTCGGATGTGCTAGGCAAAGATATGTAATAAATTTAGAAGAAAAGGCTCAGGACAAGGCTAATTGTGCTGTAGCCCAAAAGAGAAACCAAATACTGGATTAAATAGAAAGTATGAAAAAAAGAAAAACGTGTAGAAAATGAAGTATTGGATTTATTAAAATCAGCTGATGACTTGGCAACAAAAGCAGAAGATACTCGTAATTTTAACTGCATTGTTAAATCAAATAGTTTTAGAAAGACAGCTCGAGACAAACAATCATTGATAAAAGAAATAGATTCTGAACTCAAGAAAAAATGGATTTAGTGAATAATTGTAAATAAATTATTCACCCATTTGCTTAATATTTTTTTAATATACTTGGTAATTATATTTTAACAATGATAAATTTAATGTTGTGTTAAAAGTACTGACATTTGAGTAGAAAAAAATTCTAATTATTTAAAAATTGGTTACACAGTATTTTCATTTGTTAAATATTTTTTTTCACCTGAAGGAAGTTTTCATTCAGTAAATAACTTTTTGCAAAATTTGGAGATGCATTGTTACTTAGATTTTTTTTATATAATTGGCTACCAATTACAAATACTGATGTTAATTTCTTGGTTCAGTTTTCTTACAATAACAAAAAATACACCAGGGTCTTGCTTTCGTACTGTGTCGTATGTAAGGTGTTTAAAACCATCTTAATGATAAACCCATAGGATCTTTTTAATTTGTCTGCGGTGAAAACTTAATTCAATGGATTTCAAATCCATAATTTGTTTTCTAGTGCGTGCCTAACTACTAATAACGAAAACTGTCTCGTAAAAACTTGAAGATAAACCGAAAGTAAAAGAAAAATTTAAATGCTGGTATTGTGAGTCGTTTCTCACATTTAGTGATAAAATACGACTACTTCATATTGTCCAAAAATATTACCCACTAAAGAAAAGATCATTCAGTCTCCTCACCCCATGCCTGTGTTTCCAAAATGTTTAAAGTATCTGTTATCATTCTTGGTATTTAATTCAATGTGTACAAAACTGGTTATCCCACAGAAGTATTTGAAAAATGACATGCATCCAAAATCCATCAATTATGTTGAGACTTGTGAATATGGAGGCTTCTTAATGTGAAAGTGAAGAAAGGATTTTATTTCTGAATAACATGAAAGTTTTCTAATTTTGCTGTGTTGAAATTTCAATATGAAAGTGAGCTAATGTGTTATTAAAATCTTTTGTATTTTTTTTTTCAATTCATTAAATTTAAATATTTCCTTTATTAATGGTAAAAAGGTAAATGTTATATTATAAAGTATGATATGAATAATTAGATGAAAATTTGGTATTAGCATAAATCAAAAAATCGTACAAAAGTGACTTAATGTGTTATACATACCTGTACATAATTCTAAAATAGATATTAAGTGTTTTATTGTTATGATAATTTTGTGTTTGAGAAATTGGGAGTTTTGAACATACAGAAAGAATTAATGTGATGCATATAGATGTTTTATGAAGATAATGAGTATCATAATACAACACACATAATTCTTGATATATATATATATATATATTCATTCATTGCGGTTTAGGAAATTGAAAAATTCATCCTTGAATTTTTTCCTGAAGGTCCTTGAAAGTCCTTGAATGTCTTTGAATTTTTTCCCTGAAAAAGAGTGGGCACCCTGTAATGGTCGACTTACCCAGTCAGGGTGCATTCATGTTCGAAATAAAAGAATTAGAGTGGCATGGCTGCCATTCTTCTGTCCTGGGGATGGATTTCTGTCTTTCAAAATTTTTGAAAGGCTGCCAAAACTTTGTTCCTCCTTTTACTTTTAATTTCCCTCTGAAAATTATACAGGATCATATTTCTATAATCATTGATATTGTGGAGTTTCACTAATACTTTAGAAGTTTTCAAAATGTTCTGAAAAATTTGGCGAAATTGCATACCTGCCAAGTTTTCTGGAATTGGCTGTTGTCTTACAGTCAGAAAAATATTTCTACCGGATTTCATTACATTTGTGGATGTCCATCCACTGGCTGAATTTTTTGAAATCAGTGGAAATGCCTGTTTTAGCGGAGATGAAAATATTCTGAGGTTTTCCATGTTTTGAATTTTTCTGATGAAGTTCTGTTGTTGTTTTTTTTCATCCAGAGTATATTCTTCATTTTAAATTATTGTTCTCTGACAGTGATCATTTCTTATTTTTTCATTATGTTGCAAAAGAGCAACTTGGTAATTTAAAAAAAAAAAAATTCTTAAGGAAATGTGTGTTTCCATATTTTGACACTGTCCTTCAAGATCTATCAAGGGAGCTCACATTTTTTTTTTACCTTGCCAAAATTTTTAACCAAAATTTTATTTCAAACTGAGTTCTTAACCTGTCTGTGTTAGAATTGGCACCATTTCTATGACCCATAAAATTATTTTCAAGGCAGATATAATGATTTTTGTAATTTATTTCACTTAAAATGCATGTTTTGCCATTCTTTGGTCACCTCTTGTTATAATATATCAAGGAACAGAGCAGGCATTTCCTTAACAAAATTAAAGTTTGGAAATATCAGTTCCTACTTATTGTACAGAGAAAATGACTTTACGTGTCATGATAGATGGCAACGGACAGCTGAAATTAAGATTTTTAATTTTAATTTCCTTTCAAACAAAAGGAAAAGCTTTGCTTCTTGGTGTAGCAAACAGTGACTAATAAATGGGAAAACATTCATTTTCAGCAAAATTAAAGTTTAAAATGTGGTTTCTCACTGTCTTTCTAGCATGTATAGAGTAAGTAACAATTTTCAATTTTAATTAGGTTCTGAAAAAGAAGCGGTAAAATAGTACTCAGCAGTAAAATATGAAGTCATGTTTGTCATATTTCCAGTGGTATTTAAATCAGTAGAATAACCTGAAGGGAAAAGTTTCATCTTCAAGAAAGTATTTATAACTAGATATGTTTTTTAATATTTTTGCAAATCATATTTAATACCTTTCCAATCCCCCACATCTAATGAAAGTTTTAATTCTGAATAAGTGCCAATGGCCCAAGAATTGGAAGTTTTGAGAACTTCAAATTCATATCAGCGTTTAAGTAATCATTAGAATATATATCAATCAAAATGCATATAATTGGTGCTGTCTATTTTCTTTTCTGCTGGTGTGTGTGTGTGTGTGTGTGTGTGTGTGTGTGTGTGTGCACCCTAATTGTCAGTGTTTTGTCTATAAAGCTGCAAAGTTTTTTTTGGGGGGGAAGGCAATTGTATGTATATATATTCCTTGTTTTGTTGCCCAATAGGCCCAACTCCTCATACTGAGTGTGGCTCAATTTTCAGTGTTGAATTGAGCGCCTTAGTAGTGGAGTAGATACACAATGTGAAACCTTGCATGTGCAAGCTTTTCCCTTCCTTGTTTTTTTTTAAGTAATAAAAACATGTTTTGTTTCAGTTTTACCCCCATCAATATTTTTTTTTGTTGTGCATGTTTTGGTTGAGTAGTCTGATGTGTCAAAAGGCTTTCGTTATTTATACATGCATTTTGCTAAGTTTTGTGAATTGAAAAAGTTGTTTGTATTATGAACATAATAAAAATTGTGTTCATGATACAAACCTCTTTTATTTGTGCTGTTTTCAATGGCAAAAAACAGTAAAGAATGAAGTTTACCTTGAAAAAAATGCACATCCATATAGGTACTGAGGGTATCTTCAGAGATGAAAATACTTTTGCTAGTAGACAATGGAACTGTATAATGTATGGTGTGAATATGATACCTCACTTGCTGTGATAGTATCTTGAGCATTACATCACAAAAACTTCTTGACCATACAATATGTATCCTCTTGTGACTGTGTTACCATGAAAAATAAGTCTTACCAAATCATTATATGGTAAGTTCTTTAACTCTTGTGATTGCTGTGGACAGTAATACTCGTACAAACCTTTTAGCACTATCTCATGTACAAATAGGGATATTAAGGAAAAACATTTTCCCAATGCTGCTTTCATCTTTTCTGGGGTTCAATTAGTAGACCATCTGGACACAGTGTGCATAGTGTTGTAAGGATTCTGCCATATTTTGAGATTGGTTAGCTTACTATCTTGGTTGGAAAGAAATAATCATGGATTGCACTTGCACAAGGCCTCACTGTGGAATGAAAGATGCCATCTGTTTACATCAACGTCATGATGATGAGAACAAAAGTTTACAGTGTATGATATCAATGGATTTTTGATGCACAATACCTGTGATAACTCCCAGTTTAAATTCTTATCTCTGAAAGTCACATGTTCTGACAGTAGTTCTACTATTCCATCTGGCAAGCATTGCCAAGCTAAAATGACCACCTAGCATCTTACATGAAATCTGTCATTTGTCTTCAGGGAGGGAGACTGTCTTTATTGATTGTTCTATTGACAATTGAATCAAGATGCAATGTTCTCAAGGCCAGAAAACAGGCAAGATCTTGACTGTTTCTTACTAAGCCAATGATCTTGCAAGTGGTCCCTCTTGGTTGTTGTGCTCCTTTGATATTCCGGTTTATGTCTTCAGCTTACAGTGTGAGTAATGGTTCAGATGAGGTAATGATTTTCAAATGCATATTCTGTTAAACATTAAAGTCACGGTGCCATTACCTCACTAGCTCTTTTTATAGTTTTTCTTACACCCTTTTTTTTTTATTTTATGTGCAACTAACATTACCTTTCATGTCATGCTAGATCTTATTTCTTTCTGTGATTATTTCATGTGTTTTATACTGAAGAAAGAAATCACATTTCATTTCTTTAAATTTTCAGCATTTTGAACAGAGATTGTCTGGCACTACTGATGAAGATAAAAAACAAATGTTAGAAAGAACTAAGGTGAAAATTAATGATGCTTTGTCCAACGCAGAAAATATTATGCAATCTGAAACTGCAGAAAAAGTCACCGAAGCCAAGAAAGTAAGCTGTGGAATCTTCTTCTGCATCTGATAGATAAATTCTCTGATCTTTTATTTCTTTTTATTGAATAGTTTAGAAAGCAAAATTTAATGCAGATTTTACATTATGTACTCTTAGCATGTGTATCTATTTGACAACTATATCCAAACTGTATTGTGTTTATGGGATTATACTCTTGCCTTTGATTATTATTCACATTGCCATTACTGACTGCTCCTGAGGCACAAACATTTCTTTTGTCATTTTGTAACTAAATTCTTCTTTGAGATGTCTTTACCTGTAATCACTTATCCATTTAATTGGGCTGCTGACTGTAGTTGATAAAGTTCACAGCAGTTTATTTGAAGTGCTGCAGGTTCTCATGCTTGTTACTATCCTGCCAGCTGCTGGATCAACATTTATAGCTTTTTTTTTTTTTTTTTTTTTTTCTGTTTGTAAATGGAAAGGAGATGTAGAATTTACACTTAGTGAATTAAAAATGTCATCCTAAGTGTTTCTGATATCATTGCAAGTTTATCATCTGTTTTTGTCATTGGAGTAATCCTTTGAACTGAACTGATATGTATTGTAAGTGCCTGCTTTGGTCTACATATTTACATTAATTTGCAGGCATTTTAGTATTGTGATTTATATATATCTTAGCCGTAGATGTACAGCTAATAATTCAATCAAGTAGTCAAAGCAGGCTACTGACAATTAAGTATGTGCATCATGTTGCATCCTATGAAACACATTTACTTTTAAAGGATATTAAGAAGTGGGCGATCTTAGTGAGAGATGGGTTTGCCACCTCAGCGTGCTCCATGGTAACAAGGGCCTCTGTGAATCTTGGAGAGGTGCCAGCTAGTCCTGTGTGACATTGGGGAAATGTCCCCAACTCACTGGGGTTTTTTTTCCAGAATCCTTAGGTGAATAACCAACTCGAACCATCAGCTGTGCTGTGGGCTATTCCCCCACACTGGTGTACTTTCCTGATTAAAAAGACTCAAAGAATAACTATTCTGGGCTCTCGTGTGGGATATGGTGGACCTACCACACTTGAGGAAGATGGTCCAGCACGGAAACGATATGGAACTGGAAAACGGAGAATGAGAAAGAGATTCTGGCTGAGTGAGTGTAAGATTGGTGTATGGAATACTAGAGGAATAAATGGAAAGATGAATGAGGTGATTGAAAAAATGAATTAGTATAAATTGGATGTGCTGTGTGTGACTGAAACTAAAAAGGAGGAAATTGGGATAGAAGAAGTGAATGATACGGTGAGTGTGTGGTCTGGAGTGCTGAATAACATGAGAGGACAGGCTGGTGTAGGTGTGATTTTAAGTGAAAAGATGAAGAACAACTTGATTCGTTTTAGCTGCATTAGTGAGAGAATTCTTTGGATATGTCTGAAAGTGAAACTTCAGAGAATAGTAATTGTTGTAGTGTATGCTCCTTGGGACTCAGAACCCTCCGACAGGAAGGAAGATTTCTGGAATGAGCTAAAAGCTGTTTTGAGCCAGTTTGGTGCTAAAGAGAAAGTTATAATAGCAGGGGATTTCAATGCTAGAGTAGGTGTGTAGAATGCCATTTCTGATAATGTTCTGGGTAAATTTAATGATCCTTGTGTGAGTAATAATGGTGAAAGATTAATTAAATTCTGCATTGAGAATGGTTTGTGTGTATCTAATACGTTTTTCAACCACAAGTATATCCACACATATACTTGGGGAAATCATACTTTTGGTCAAAGGAGTTTAATAGATTTTGTTGTTTACGATCAGCGTCTGAAACACTTAGTTGTTGACACCCGTGTGATGAGAGGTGCAGATGTTGGCTCTGATCCTTACTTGGTGGTGCCACGAGTGAAGCTGAATGTTGGTTGTAGGAAAAGAAATAGGAAGAGGCCTAGGATGGAAAGAATAAAGGTTGAGAGGCTCCTTGAAGTCCATCAGAGTTACTCTAATTTACTCAGAGAACGACTGAAGGAGGATGTAGTCATGTAAGAGGGATGTAGAAAAGAAGTGGGCTTGTTTTAAGAACTGTGTTGTCACTGCCACTGAAGAGGTCTATGGCACCAAAATAGTGGGTAGCACTAGAGGTGATGCTTGCTTGAATAGTGAGATTAAAGAGGCAGTAAAGAGGAATGCAAGGTAGAGTTTGTGAGGATGAATATCGCTGTAAGAAGCATAAGGCCGCGAAGCTGGTTCGCCAGAGTAAGGCAAAAGATAGGAAGGAAAAGATGGAAAGGCATGAATTGACTTTTTGGAAAGATAGAAAAGCTTTCTGGAAGTATATGAGACACTGGAGAAATAGGGGAAACAAAGCTGCAAGTTGTGTGAAGAATAGGGTCAGAGAAATTATATGGGAGCCCGATGAGTTAACTGAAAGATGGGGTGAATACTTCTGTGAGTTATTACGTCAAGAAAGCAAAGGTGATTCTGATGCAGAAGCAGATGATGTCATAGTGAGAAGCGGATGCACAGGAGGGATCTCGAGAGAAGACGTGTGTAAAGCTCTAAAATCTCTGGTAAACTAACTTTCTATTATAATAAAGGAATTTTGACCAAAGGTTAGCAATTGTCTTTTGATGTGAACCTTATTAATACTGTGCCTATATAGTTTCAGACACAATCTAAGATATACAACTGGTGTAGGATGTCTATCCTTGATCAGCTCCCTAGCATATAATAATAAGACACGTAATGAACAGAATCTTTATCAGCAGATCTATGTACAACCTAATTGCATGCAAACTTCAGTTAATCTTCCACCATTATCAATCACAGTAGGATCATTTAAATAAGTCCAAAGCAATAGTTAGAAATCTCATTCTCAAGTACTCTAGTATTAAAATCCCCTGCAGAATAATTTTCTCTTTTGATCCAAACTGAGTCAAAACAGTTATCAGCTCATTCATAAATCGTCCTTCCTGTTAAAAAGTTTAAAATCACAAGCACACATTACAACAGTTTGTCATCTCTGAAGTTTCACTTTCAAACATACCCATAGGATTCTCTCACTTATGTAACTATACTATAGTGAATCAAGTTGTTCATAATTTTTCTTAAAATCACACCCACGCCAGCTTGTCCTCTGACATTAATCAACACTCCAGACTACACACTCACCATTCAGTTGTTCTCTCCCAAATGTTTTCTGTTTAGTTTCACTTACACACAGCTCATCCAATCCATACTTATTCATTTGTTCAATCGTCAAATTCATCTTTACATTTATTCTTCTAATAATCCAGTAATACCAATCTTACACTCACTCTCTGCAGAGATCTTTTTCTCATTCACAGTTTATTACTTTTGTTAGATCTCAAGTGTGATAGGCCTTCTGTATTCCACCCCTGAATCCTTCAGTATATATACAGTATCTTTATATATAATATGTATATGTAGCATTAAAGTTATTATAAAAAATTGGGAACAATTAATTCAAAATAAGGATAACATGATCAAATATTTAATTTGTTGGAATTGCATTACTTGTGCAGTTTAAAATGTGGTTAAAAAGCAGAAAGAGTTTATTCTGCTAACAAGACGACTTGACACATAGATCATGCCCAATAACCATGCTTTCAGTTTTCTGTAACACTAATGAATTTTTTTAATTGCATTTTTTGTAGAAATTGTTGGATGATGCTAAAGATGTGTTGGGTGAATGGTTAGATGCTTTCCATGGTGCTGAAGTCACTGACAACTCAATCTTTTCTTCTTTACCTGCATACTGGGAAAATAAATTCTTTGAAGATATGAAAACCCTAAATGTGAGTATTATTTCAACTTATATCATAGAGCTTATAGTCATGTGAAGCTGTATTGATTTATCAGGTAATCCCCAAAATACTGTTGTTTTTTCAATGTGTGAAGAAAAGAAAGAAAAACGTACCTGTAACAGATGTTTTAATCCATAAGTGCTCCCGGTAGTAACAACCTTCTCCCATCGATCGACAAGGTTTTGAATCCCAGACTTGTAGAATTCCATGGGTTTCGATGCAAAAAAGGCAGAAAGGGTTTGCCGGACCTCCTCCACATTTCGAAGTGTAGTCCCAGCAAGATGGTTTTGCAGGCTGCAAAAGAGGTAGTAGGGCGATGTCAGGGGACTATGCTGGATGCAGAAGTTTTTCCCATCTGAAGTCCTGCAACGTGGCACTGGTAATTTTTGCTGGTGTGGTTTTGTGTTGTCCTGCTGCAGCAACACGCCTTCACGATTCACAAGTGCTGGACGTTTATCCTGCAACACAGTACGTAGACGCTGCAGTTGCTGACAGTAGACTTCCCCTGTAATGGTTTTGTTGGATGGCAGCAGCTCAATGGATTATGTCTTGCGTATCCCACCATACAGACATCAAACCTTCTGTGGGAAACATCCTGGTTTCGCCACTGCTGCAGGCACATTCCCTTTGGGAAGCCACTGCCGTTTAAGCTTAATGTTGTGATAAACAATCCATTTTACATCGCCTGTGACAATTCTGTGCAAAAACGGCTCCCATTTTTCATGGGAGAGCAAAGAAGTGCAAATGTCCACATGCTGTTGCAGCTGTTGTGGGGTGAGATCATGGGGTACCCACTTATCCAGTTTTGACACATAACCGAGGTCCTGCAGATGCCAGTTAACAGTGGAATGGGTTGAATGAATAAGTGTGGCCAATTCTTCGACTGTTGCCTGTGGATTTCCTCAACAGCAGCTTTCAGCACGTCATTATCCATCTCAACAGGCCATCTGGGTTGTTGCATATCCTTGAGGCTGGTGTCCCCCTTCGAAATTTCTGGAACCAGCGTTGACATTTCCTGACCTCCAGGGTACCCAGCCCATATACGGCATTGATGTTTTATATGTTTTATATTGCTACCATTGCTGAATGTCAATGGTGGAACTCATACAGCATAATGTGCCTAATGTAGTCTTCTGACATTGGCATTTCCTATGCAGTTTAAGTACACAACAACTGCACCTAGAACTCCCGTTTGCGGTCTCAAGTGACTTGAAGGTCTGCTCATGTGATCCCTCTTATACTCACTGTGGTTGACGTCATAGTGTGGGCACCAGTGGAATCACTACTGTTGGGCTTGTGCAAAACGACATTACTTCTGGGATGACCTGATAATTAGAGATTGTGGGTGTGATAAAAAAAAATTGTTGTTTAATCAAATGTATTTAATATGTGTCAATAAAGTTTAGTGAATGCTGTTGTAATAAGTAAAAGAAAAGATAATAAAAGTTGTAGTAACTTGCATGACACAATCAAACATAAGTAAACATGTCTGTAATTGTCATGCAGCTGTGAAAAAGGGTATGGGACAAAGAGCATGTCATGACAACTGGTGTAAGTGCACACAGTCAGTGGGCAAAAAATGGAGCAAAGAACCAATATCAAATTCTGCTTCAAATTAGCTGTTGCTGCATTGATTCAACCACTGTATTCACCTGATCTGGCACCATCTGAATACTTTTTGTTTTCTGGACTGATATTAGCACTGAAAGGAAAGACATTTGTGGACATTTTGGACATTCAAGAGAATGTGATGGCCCAGCTGCAGATGACAATGAAGGAGGATTTTTCCCATAGCTTTCAGCAGTTATACAAACAATGCCAAAATTGTATTATATTGGGGAAGGGAATTGTTTTGTAGGCCAATAAAGTAGGTTTTTTTAAATATGTTTTGTTTATTTTTACCATGCATTCACCAAACTTTGACACACCTTGTATCTTGACTGCCTGGTCATGTTATTGTAGACAGCTGCTTGTTTATTTTGGTCTCTCCTATTATTTCAATTCTAGTATAGTACTTATTGACTGAATTAATTGCAGTGTGTGCAATAAGTACCAGTTGGCCATAATTAAACTTCCCCAATTCAGAGCCTTGTGTAGCTCAATCTAACAACTGGAATGGAATGAAATTTGGTAGGGAGACTATTCATGACATGGAAAAAAGGATTCCATGAAAAAAAGTTTAGTTCAGAAAGATGCTAATACAAGAAATATGGTGCTGTTGTAGCCCAAGAAGCAGAAACTTTGCTTAAAATGTAGGTGAACACCTGTTTTGCTGGCTGTGTAGAGCTGTAAAATTAAAAGGACAAGTTAGTAAAATAATGCAATGCATTGATTATAATACGCTTTCCAACATACCATAAATCATTACTCAAGTTATTACTCAAGTTATGAGGATAATGGCTGTAGAATAAATCTCGCTCCTGTGCCCTGACCTTTGACCCCATTTCGATTATATTCAACAGAATCGGTTCAGTATACCTCCAAAATAACATGATAAAGTTTTGTCGCAATAGAAGCATTTTTATGTAAGTTATGATGCATAAGTGCTATGGAATAGATCCTGCTCCTGTGTCCGAACCTTTGATCCCGTTTCGCCCATTTTCAATAGGATTCGATTCCAGGCAGGCCCCTACAACATACTAACATTTCATCCAAATCAACGCATTTTTACATAAGTTATGACGCATAATGGCGATGGAAGTGATTCCGCTCCTATGTCCTAACCTTTGATCCCATTTCGCCCATTTTCAATAGGGTTTGTTCCCAGGTGGTCCCCTACCACATACTAAAATTTCATCGAAATTGAACCGTTTTCAAATTGTTAAGCGTTCTATTTTTCAGTTTGCAGTTTCTGTCTAACTTCCTTGAAAAAGCCATCTGGTTGATGTGCGAAAGCTTGGAAACGGTTATGTGTTTATTTTCTACGCCAATAAATCGGATCACTAGTACAGCGTTACTATTTAATAGTAATAATAATAATAATAATAATAATAATTGCTATTTAAATCCTTTGCTGAAACTCAAAGATATTTTTGATGTTGTACCCAGATGTACTTGATTTTTAATTATAAGCACTTGTATCTGTTTGCCATTCTTTGAGGTTTATAAATTGCTTGCACCATATTTCTCTGCATTTGCAACTAGCAGTTGACCTAGGTTTCTAGTTGCTGTGTTTTTCCTAATTACATGTGTGCACCTTTTATGCAGATGGTTATTAAATGTATGTTTATCTCTTTAGCTTGGTGGGTTGATTTCATGCTTTAGCACAGAAACTCTCAGGGGAGGAATTTTATTTTTCTTATGTACAAGCTCCAGTTATGAGTAACCTCTTGAGTCTGTTTTGTTGACGATTTTTTTTTCTTTAAGGGTTATGCTTTCAGTTTCACTAATTGCTACCTAAATAGCTTTCTGGGTTGGTGGAACATATTTTAGTTTCACTGTATGCCCAGTGATATAGCTGATGTTTTAACACCACTTGGATATACAGGTGTGAGATGATGATGGTTAATTAACAGGAAATTTTGTGATGGGGGTATTTTACATGTTTTATGTTCATTCTTCTCAATTATAAATTTTGCCCATCGCAATCATCATTCATCTTTCACCAAATTTTTTTTCAAAATCAGCCGACAGCATTCGTTCAACAAACCGTCCGTCGTACCAGTTGTTTTCTTTTCTTCCACACTTCATATGATAATGGTTTGTTTTATGTTCTCACACTTTCATCGATGGTTCTTAGTACATGTATGTGAATTCATTTATGTCTTATAAACAGTGTACTTCCTGCCATGTTTATTTAATTTTCATTTACCTCCTTTTCTAAATATATACATACCACTTTTGCTCCTGTATCAAATACATCATTTTGTTCACCTGGAAGATCACCATTTCTTAGTTTCTTCTTCACTCATTTTAAAACAGTCTCTAACTGTTATTCCACAAACTGACTTGCACTCTACTTTTCAGCGTGTCTCTCTCATTCATCAGTCTCACATTCACTGTTCATTCATCATCCCTCACTCCATGCATATAATTCTCAGTTTGTCATTAATAGTATTGCTGTTGGAGTTTCATTAATATATGTTTAGAACTCATGTAGTACTCTGTTACCTGGACCATATGTTG
The DNA here is from genome assembly GCA_039090855.1 of Macrothele yani. Classification (NCBI taxonomy): domain Eukaryota; kingdom Metazoa; phylum Arthropoda; class Arachnida; order Araneae; family Macrothelidae; genus Macrothele; species Macrothele yani. Next base: position 2,393,014 of record CM077029.1, read on the forward strand.
TATCACTTACGCCTTCTCTCTAGCTTTCTTATGTTACCATCATATTACACCAATTAGTGTTAATTCCTCTGAAAGGGATCCATTCATTTTAGCCAATTTTATTTCACATTAATTGTAAAAAATTTTTACATATTCTGGTGTACATAACTTTTATATAGTGTTACCATTGTTCTGTAACATGCTTTTCAGAACAATAAAGTTCCATTGATCTAACTCATCTCTACAAAGACCTATTTGAACACGGGCTTCTGCTATGTCATATGTGCATTTCAAGAACTAAAAAACTCCCACAAAATTAAAATAAACTTCCTTAGACAAGAGAACACAAGAAGGGGGGTCTTACATTTTTTTAAACAAGCTTTTTAAAAAAAAAAGAAAACCCCATCTCGAAAGCAAATAAGAAAAAAATAAAAATAAATAAATAATACATATATGACATACATGGCCCAGCCCACAATGACCCAAATCTGTGAAAACTTCAAACAGAGCACTTTATGAAAATTATTTGAGAATATTGAACAGTGCCAGGAGACACATTGAGACCTCATGCAAGTGAAATGTAATGTAAATTCTAGGATAAAATACTTAAAAAAAAGAAAAATTGTATATATATATAATATTACTATGCTGTTCTCTGAAATTCAGATATTAGGTCCTCGGGAAAAGCTAATCTCCTGAAGTCAAGGAAGTCATGAGAGGATCTGATTCAGGAGTGTCTGCATGAGAAAAAGATTATGAGTATGAAGTATAGAAGATCTTGTGTACGGAGTGGGATGGATGTCAGTGAAGCTCGAGTTGTATGTCAAGATCGCTGTAAATGGAGAAGTTTGATACGACAACTGTAAGTAAAAATTATCTGGTAGTTTGTATTTCCAGACCTCGGCGCAAGTCACTTTTCTCACTATTTGTCACCTTTTTTTTATTTCACTTTTTGTTACCTTTTTAAAAATTTTGTCACTATTCTCACCTTTTTCTTAAGTGTGCCTGTATTTTTTTCAAATTAGATGTAGTTTTGCTTTGTTGTTTTTTATATCTAGGGGATTTTTTGTCAGATGAAAAAGAAATACTGAAACAAAAATAAATTGTTTTGTTAAGCACCCATCCCTGTGAACACGTGGGTGGGGTCACGAGTTGTAAATGCAACTCCCCACTCACTGCAGCAGCAAGAGCTTCGTAACGAAGCAAGAAGCAGTGACCCCGCCCACAGCAGCCAGCGGGTTCTTTCAAGGATTTTTTAAAGTGGAATAAATATCACAAAAGTTTATCTCCGTGGATTTTTCATGAAAATCTCTGAAATTTTTATCAACGCCATAAATCACTAATAGGAATGAGCCCTCCAAATTTCGCGTAAATCAATTAAAAGCTTTTTAAACGGGCTGTAATTTTTTTTATTTGCTCTTTATCATGTGGCTGGCATGCCCAGAATTTGTAATCGGCATTTTACGGCTAATTTAGAAACGTTTTTGCCGATTCACTTGAAATTTTTAAGGTCGTCATCTCCTAGCCAATTATAGTATATGTACAAATTTCAGCCAGTTACGTGAAGAATTCGGAAAAATAGTTTTCTTAAATTTTTAGCATGTCTTTTGTAAAAAAAGATAGTGCTTCGTGCTTATGTTATCGGTTTGTCCGTCCATCTGTAGACACGATATCTCTGCAACTATTAGTCCGATTTGGAAAATTCTTTTTGCATTGGGAAGCTTGAAATATACAAATGATGATCCTTCATTTCGTTTCGTTTTTCTTTTTTACGAAGTACAATTTCACCGCTAGAGGGCGTAAATGCAGATGATGTCGAATTCAAAAATACATTTTATTCCACATATTTGCTTCTAAACATCCGATTGAAAAAAGTCTTTTATCTTTCGATTCCATTTGTGTCGAAGAGTATTTTAGGAATAGTTTTTTTTTCAAATTACGCATAGATTTTCCGCTAGGGCGTAAAAGTAAATTACGTTTTCCCCGATATCTCTTCTTCTACAACTCCGATTTGAAAAACGTTTTCTTTAGCAGATACAGCTCCTGATGAAAAATCTTTTGCATATAATTTCTAATTTTTGGTAAAGAATACTTTATCCACCAGGGGCGTAAGTGTTAATTTTTGCTTCTGATGCATTTGCCATAAAATCTCGGTTGAAAAAATTCTTTCGTGGACCGATGCCACTTACGTCGATAAACCCTTTCGGAGTATTTTCTTCTTAAAATATTCAATGGTTTCTCCGCCAGGGGGCGTAGACGTATGTCTTATTTTTGTCAATATCTTAGCTTCTAATGGTCCGATTTGAAAAATTCTTTCTTTATTAGATAGTTTCCGGTGTGACATGTTTTTCATATAATTTCAAAATTTTCAAGTAATTCATAGACTTTTTACCAGGGGGTGTAAAGGTAAATTGTGTTTCCCCTATATCTCTGCTTCTAAATCTTCGATTTGAAAATTTCTTTCTGCAGCGGATACAGCTCCTGATGGGAAATCCTTTGCACATAATTTCTAATTTTTGTAAAAAATGGTTTGGCCACCAGGGGGCATAAGTCTTAATTTCTGCTTCTGATGTATTTCCAGCAAAATATGAGCTTCTAAAACCTCGATTGAAAAAAAAAAAGGCGTTTGTAGACCAATACTACTCATGTCGACAAACCTTTTAGGAACATTTTCTTCTTAAAATAATGCATGGTTTCTACGCCAGGGTGCGCAGATGTATGTCTTATTTTTGTCGATATCTCTACTTCTAGGAGTCTGATTTGAAAATTTTCTTCTTTGTTGGATAGTGTTTCCGATGTGAAATGTTTTTCATATAAATTCAAAACTTTCAAGTAAATCATAGACTTTCCACTAGGGGGCGCAAAAGTAAATAGCTTTTTTGCGTTATTTCTGCTTCTAAAACTATGATTTGAAAAATTCTTTCTGTATCGCATACAACACCCGATGGAAAATATTTTTCATGTAATTTCTAATGTTTGGTAAAGAATGGTTTGGCCACCAGACGGCATAAGTGTTAATTTCTGCTTCTGATGTATTTGCAGCAAAATCTAGGCTCCAGAAAACTCGATTCAATTTTTTTTTCTTGGTCTGATACCGCTTAAATGGAAAAACCTTTTGCGAATTCTTTCTTCCTAAAATAATGCATGGTTTTCCCACCAGGGGGCATAAAGTCACATCTTATTTTTATCGATATCTCTTTTTCTAAGAGTCCGATTTGAAAATTTTTTTCTGTGTTGGAGAGCATTTCCGGTGCAAAATGTTTCCCATATAAATTCATATTTTTCTTAACGCACAAGTCTGCAACCAGAAGGCGTAGCTTACGATTCCATTTACAGCAATATCTGAGGGATTAAAAACGCGATTGAAAAACTTCTTTCTTCCGTCAAATACCATTGTTTTCCATTTCTGTTCCATTGACTTTGAATAGCTTTGATAAATTTAATTTGTGTCAAAATGGATTAAAAAGGCGTGCTAATTACACCTGAAAATTCGGTGTCATCTTTCTTGTTTTATCTAGTCCTGCCATGGGGAAAACTAAAGCGAGGAGACGCTGTTGCTGGGAACCAAGAAGGAAGAAAGCCGGCAGTCCTTTCATGCTCTAGTTTTGAGTGGTAGCTAGGCATTTTGTGTGTGCCTTTATTAGCACGTCTTTTATAAAAAAAGATCGTCGTGCTTATGTTATTGGTTTGTCCGTCTGTCTGTGGACACCATATATCTGCAACCAATTGCCTGATTTCAGAAATTCTTTTTGCATTGGGAAGCTTGAAATGTGCAAATGATGATCCTTTATTTCGTGTTTTTTTTTTTTTTCACCAATCACAATTTTGCCTCCAGAGGGCATAAATGCAGATAAAGCCAAATTCAAAATACATTTTATTCCATATATTTGCTTCTTAACGGCCAATTTAAAAAATTATTTTACCTTTTGATTCTATTTATGTCGAAGACTATTTTAGGTATGGTCACTTCTTTAAGTTACGCATAGATTCTCCGCTAGGGGGCGTAAAGGTAAATTTTGTTTCCCCGATATCTCTGCTTCTAAAACTCCAATTTGAAAAATTCTTCCTGCAGCAGATGCAGCTCCTGGTGGAAAATATTTTGCCTGTAATTTGTAATTTTTCCTCCAGACTTCACACACGCTAACTTCCGTGACTCACTTATAAACGTGGAAAGAGCGAAGACCTTTGTTTGATGTTCCTGGTCCACCTCAAATGTATGTATTAATTATTCATTTGCCTTCTAATTATTTCTTCAGTTGCTGCTTACCATCTTTGGTGAATCCCCAGCATTGTGCGGGGCTCCAAGAAGCAACCTGCCAAATTGGCTGGGCAGTTAGCGTGTGTGAGTCTGTAGGAATTTGAGGCCACTGTGGTGTAGTGGAAGCATATTCGGCGCGTAACTGGAAGACCTAGGGTTCAATTCTCGGTGGCGGCCAATGAGAATTTTTCCGTGACTCACTTGTAAACGTGGAAAGAGCGAAGATCTTTGTTTGATATTCCTGGTCCACGTTAAATGTCTGTATTAGTGAAGAATAATTTTAAACTTTTCCGTTACGCAAAATTTTTCCACTAGCAGACATAGACTTATATCATGTTTCCTTCTATATTTCTCATTTTAAGTACCTTCTTTGTGTTATGATAAACTTTTTGTTCACCATTTGTTAATTTTTGTAACATATTTTTTAGCCACTGGTAGAACTAAGTAGATGTTTCTATTTCTGGATATTTTATTGATTGTTGGAACCGATTGATTGCTTTCCAAACCGGTTTCATCTATTTTGAATAGCTTTGATAAATTTAATTTGCATCAGAATGCGTTCAAAAGACATGCTTATTACATCCGAAAATTCAGTGTCATCCTTCTTGTTATTCATAATAAGTAATTTACCCTCTACACATTTGATTTTCAAAGTAAATTGCTGAAATTTATTTGAAAAATAAATATTTGAAGGGTGAAACTATTTCAGATACACCCTTTATTTTATATCACCTTGTTTTGTTATTCTTCTCAGATTTCTGTTTAAAATAAATGATATCTATCATCATCATCATTGTCAACCATTATCAATCCACTGCTGGACGAAGGTCTCCCCAAGTTTCCTCCACAACGGTCTGTCTTGTGCCAGTCTCCTCCATGTCACCCCTGCATACTTTCGAATTTCATCCACCCATCTCCCATGTGGTCTTCTTCTGGGTCTTTTCCTGTCCCTTGGAATCCAATCTAAAATTTCAGCTGTCCATCGATGATCTGTCCTTCTGGCAGTATGTCCAGCCCATTGCCATTTCAGGGATTTAACTCTGATCATGATGTCTTCCACTCTTGTCATTTTTCGGATCCACGAGTTCCTCTTCTTATCTCTCCTGGTTACACCAAGCATGCACCTCTCCATGCTTCTTTGAGTTGTCTGCAGCCTTTGTATGTCTCTTTTAGTTAAGGTCCACGTCTCCGCACCATACGTAAGCACTGGAAGGATGCATTGATCAAACACTTTTCTTTTAAGACATAATGGCATATTGCTCTTGAAAATTATGCTGTTTCTTCCAAAAGCTCTCCAGGCAAGTTTTGTACGCCGATTAATTTCTTCATCAATGTGACCCTCACTTGATATCTGCTGTCCAAGATAAACGTACGTGTCTGTTATCTCCAGCTTATCTTCATTTCTTGTAAAAGCATTGAACATCACTTTTGTCTTCTGAAAGTTCATTTTTAATCCCACTTCTTTACTCTTGTCAGCAAGTTCCTGGATCATACTCTGCAGCTCTGATGGGGTAGTTGCAAAAATGACTACGTCATCAGCAAAACGAAGGTGGGTTAGATAATCTCCATTAATCTTTATCCCCTTGTTTTCCCAGCTCAGTGACTGAAAAACACCCTCCAATGTGGCATTAAAGAGCTTCGGAGATATGGTGTCACCTTGTCTCACTCCCTTTCCAATTTTTACGTGTGTTGTATTTTCAAACAGCCTAATCTTTGCACTTGCATTTTCATAGATGTTATTAATAATATTAATGTATGCATCTTCAATACCGCAGGTTTTCAGAGCCATTGTAACTGCTGATGGTTTCACCGAATCAAAGGCTTTTTCATAATCGATAAAAGCCATGCACAATGGAAGTTCATATTCCCTCGCTCTTTCAATTAGTTCTCTCAGCACGTGGATATGATCTATTGTGCTGTAGCCACTCCTGAATCCAGCTTGTTCTCTCGGTTGAGCCATGTCCAGTGTTACCTTCAAGCGGTGTGAAAGAACTTTAGTGAAGATATTATAAACTACTGATAGGAGGCTGATAGGTCTGTAGTTTCCGAGATCCTCAATGTCACCTTTCTTATGTAGCAGGATCATTGTAGCGGTGTTCCAATCCTCAGGAATCTTTCCTTCATTAAGGCATCGAGTGAAAATTTGGGCGAGTACTGTTTCGATTTCTCCACTTGCTTCTTGTATGATGTCTACAGTAATTCCATCTTCTCCTGGAGCTTTTCCTCGCTTCATGTTCTTGATTGCATGTGCAACTTCTGCTGGAAGGACTGGAGGAACTCTGGTACTGGTATCTTTCATGATGTCTGGAGTGCATATATCATCCCTTTCATATAATTTGGAGTAGAAATCTTTCACTCTTGTCAAAATTTCGCCTCTATTTCTTGTTACAGAACCATCTTCTTTTCTCAGTGCCATAATCTGTTTTATTCCCTTACTGAGATGTCCCTTTGCTATCTTTAGGCTTTGGTTGTTTTCAATTGCTTTCCTCACTAGTTCACAGTTGAATTTCCTTACGTCTTCAGTGATACTTTTTCTTACTGTCTTGCATAGCTCTATATATTCCACTTTGGAAGTCACATCTTCTTTAGTTGTCCTCATCTCTCTTCTTTTTTGCATCAACATTTTGGTTTTTCCTGATAATTTGTTCACATGCAACTTGTTCTTAGACCCAGCTAATTTTGTTGCTGTTTCCATAAGAGCTTTGTTTACTTTTCTGTTAACTTCAGAGATGTCCACTTCTTCCGATGTTAGGCCTTCTAAAGCAGAGAACCTGTTCTTCAGTTCTAACTTGAAGGTATTATGGTGTTTTTTAAGGTTGGTTATGTCAATAGATTTTGTTTGTCCTATGAGCTTGCCACGTTCAAGTTTAGTGTTGAGGTGCATCTTACATCTCACCAATCTATGGTCACTACCTGTGTTGAACTTGTTTAGCACACTGCAGTCTTCTATGACGAATTTTTTGTTACACATAATAAAATCAATTTCACTTGTCGTCCCATTTGGATGTCTCCATGTCCATTTCCTGTGTGGCTTTTTCTTGAAGAAGGAGTTCAAGATGAAAAACCCTTCTGCCTCTGCAAACTCAACGAGAGTATTTCCACGCTGGTTTCTGTTGCCATGACCGAATTTACCTACCGAAGTTTCATTCTGTTGCCGTTGCCCTATTTTTGCATTGAAATCTCCCATAATTAAATTCAAGTGCTGCTTACCTTTATTATTTAGATGACAAATTTCCTCATAAAATTCTTCAATTTCTTCTTCAGGATGACTTGTGGTGGGTGCATAAGTTTGAATAATCTGAGCCTGGTATCTTTTCGAGAGTTGGATAACAAGTCGTGCAGCTCTGTCAGAGGAACTTTCAACTTCTACAACTTTATCCTTCAGTTTCTTGTTTATTATAAATCCAACACCACTAGTTCTGCCAGTATCTGTCCCACGATAGTAGAAGAGATGTCCACTTTTCAGTTTGATGAGATCTTCTCCTTTTCTCCTTACCTCACTTAGCCCCACGATGTCCCACTTGATCCTTTGTAGTTCCTCTTCCAATTCAAGAAGCCTTGAATCAGAAGATAGGGAGCGTCCATTGTAAGTAGCCAAGGTCAGCATCAGATGGCAGCCTAGTCCGATCCTCCGGGGATTCTTAGCACCCTCTGCCTTCATGTCGCACTGGCCGCTGCCTTGGCCAGGTACATTCCAGCTGCCGGAGACTGAGGGCCAAGATTTAAGTTGTGGAATCATTTTGGAGGGGTTTGGCCATAACTCACCACGCTGGCCAAGCGGGTTGGTGAGTGTGGGATAGCATTTCCTCTGATCCCGATGGTATAGTTATACCGCTATGGGCGGTCGTCAGAGCCCCTTTAGTGGGAACAGGATGCACCACGAGAAGGCGGGGTTGACATTTGTCAAGGAGAGGCTGTGATGTTACGCATCACCTGACCTTACATCCCATATATATATATATATATATTGTAATATCTATATTACAATATATATATATATATATATTTTAAAGCTAATGGCATAGTATAATAGTAAACTTTAACACTATACTATGGTTCACTTCAGTATACAGTAGTACACATCAAAAAAGAACCTTTTTATCTTTCTTTTTCTTTTTTTTTCAAATTAAAAAAAAAAATTATTTTCAAATTTTAAACATTACATTCATTCTTTATTAATAGTCTTTCATTATATAAACTTTACGAAAATTGCAATTCATGAGGCAACCTTATGGGTTGTCTTATTAGGAGAATTCAAATTCGTGCAGAAATAGTCCAAAGTAATCGAAGTAGTTGCCTTCAATGCACGATCTTAAAAAACATGAGTAACTCACAATACAAATTTAAATTCGTTGGCTGAATTTAAAGATTTTATTGTATATAAGAACTTTCGGGTTTCCCTAGAACCCATCATCAGATACAGGAGAAGGAATAAATTTAAATAAAGTGTTACGTGAACATAATATAGATATCAGATATGAATATGACATAATGTCACGTGGCATCAAATTGTCAAACGACGTGGCATGTATCATGAAATAAAGAAAATAAAGGAAATAGAATGCAGGTATACATAGAATACTGCATTGTAAAAATAAAGGAAGGTTAGTAGGTATAAATTGTGTTGTTCTCATCAGGAACCACAACAAAGAGCACTACAGCAGAAATCGAGATTAAGTGATTTCGTCCTCAGTTTGCCTCGTATTCGGTACTGTAAATAGTTTCCAGGTTGTAGGTACAGATACTGGAACATTGTCATTACAGCATAAATGTCTCGGAGTAGCAATTACAAGGCTCTCAGTGAACAGCAATGTAGAGACAGCACTAGGTGTTACGATGATGGAAGCATCATTCCAAATTGGATAGTGCAGGCCATCGCAAACGAGTCGAGACAATGCAGAATTTTTAAGTCCATTCTTTACGACGTATTTATGTTCATTCAGTCTTGTTGCTAGTGTACGTTTTGTAGATCCTATATATATACTATCTGGAGTGTCATCATCAATACTTTTTAAGGGGATGCTGTAAACGCCAAATTTGTTTAGCTTTGCTACCTGGTCTCGATCTTTTTTAATTAACTGGAAAATGTTTCTAGTACGTATTCCAAAATCCAGGTGAAAGCTTCTGCAAATGGCTTTGAGAACAGGTGTTATGGTTGGATAATAATCTATGGAACCTATATATCTACGAGGTTGTTGGTCCCTTTGGAGAGTGGTTGAGTTTTCTTGGTGGAGCTTCTTAAAAGAGCTTTTTTTATGATAAAGGTGGGAAATCCATGGTTTAGGGTGATGTTGAAAATTTTGTTAATTTCACATTTTCGTCTGCTGAAACTAGATGAATGCGTGATGGCTCTGCGTAGAAGGAAAGAGATTGAGGAGAGTTTATAGCTTTTTGGATGTGCTGAAGAAGCCGGGATCAACGTAGGTACCGAAGTGGGTTTCCTATATACAGAGTGTTGCAAAGTGCAAGTGACAGCATCTCGTTCAAGCATAAAATCCAGGAATGGCAATTTACCTTCACTTTCCAGTTCAATGGAGAATTTTATGGTCGGGATTTGGGATGATAAGTGTTCAGCAAAAGTTCGTAGGTCAGCTGGTTCGTGATCCCAGAAGAGAAGTACATCATCAACATATCTTATGTAAAAGCACGGAGGTTGTTGATATTCTTGTAGCACTTTATTTTCTATGTGCTGTAGTAGAATTTCCACTAGAATCGGAGATAGTGGTGATCCCATTGGGGCGCCCTCAGTTTGGCGATAAATAATGTTGTCGAATTGAAAATATGATCTGTTTTGAACTAGTTTTAAGGCTGTAATGATGGATTGGATCGTTTCTGGTTCGTATTTTAGTTCAAGTAGTTTTATCTGAATGATGTCATGAACAGTTTTAATCGGAACATTAAGGAACAAAGAAATAACATCGAGAGAAGCCATAATAATTTGCAGCACCAACCAGACCTATGGAGAGGGCACTAACTAATTTCCTTCAACCATTAGTTACTAATTCACTCTACTCTGTTAAAGGCACAGTACAAGCTATTAACAAGATCAAATCCTTTAATGCAAATAACTCAACCTTTATAGCCAGACTCAACCTCTACTAGATAATTATTTAGAAGAGTGTGGGAAACATTCCTGATCCCCAAATTATATAATTTAGTTAATAGGAAATCATGATTTACAGTACCAAAGGCTTTAGATAAGTCCAAAAAAATAGCAAAAGTTATTCTTCGAGTTCTAAATTTTTTGAATAAGAGTTTGCAAATATAAGAAAGCAGATTCAGTAGATTTATTAGGTTGGAATCCAAACTTATTTATATTTATAATATTATATTTTGGAAAGTATGAAATCAATCTCCTGTATAACAAACCTTCCAAGACTTCTGGCAAATATTGAAATCTTGGCAATTGGTCGGTAATTATTAGGATCATTTTGGGAGCCAGATTTTAAAGTAGGAGTTAATTTTGTGATTTTTAAAGAACTGGGATATGTACCTGAGGAAAAAATAAGTTATAGGTTATTAGTAAAGGGTCTATGATTAAATCAGCCACATCCTTTAAAACCGATGGATGAACTTCATCATAACTTGGACTGCAGTTTGTCTTAATGTGATATAATTCTGTCAACAATTCAGATTTTGAAATTGGCAGTAAATGAAAACTGTTAGTTATATGTAAGTTATTGAAATATTGTAAATAGGTTTTATTAGAAGGCCACTGGTTTAATTTTAAATTGAGGTACTGAACTAAAATAGTTATTTAAATAATTAGTTATGTGTTGAATATTTGTAATTTTGCTACCATCAGAATTTACTAAATGTTCGGGAAAGATACTTTTATGCCGATTACCTAATAAGTTATTTAGGTGCTTCCAAGTCAACTGCGTGTTATTCTGGCTAAAAATATTACCATGATAATCTTTTTTAATTTTACGAATTTTTGAATTTAAGGAATTTCTGTGCAATTTAAAAGAATCATAATCAGTTGGTTGTTTACTTTTTAAGAATTTAGAAAACAGTCTATTTTTCTTATTTATTTTATTTATGAGGTGTAATGTAATCCATGGTTTACAATTATTATTATTATTATTTTTTTTTTTTTTTTGTGAGTGAGCTCTCGAAATAATCAGAAAAGCACGGTCATAGATTTCCTTAAAGACTTAGAAGAATTTATCAAATGGTGTATTTGGAGAGTCATCCAGTTGTAAGTCATCCCATCTTATTTGAATTAATAATTGTTTAATTTTTTCAATATTTTTTTATTTATTTTACATGATAATATTATTGTGGGTTTCTCGTTATAATTTACAGCAGTCTCCATAAAAACAAAAGTTGGTAAATGATCACTTATATCAAATTCAAGAATCCCTGATATTATAATTTCATATTGAACATTTGTAACAGCCAGATCTAATGTAGTTTGTGTTAGTGGGGTAATTCTAGCTGGAGACGTAATTGCATTCCAAAACCCAGATGATGATAACAACTGATGAAACTGTTCTAGTTGTTCTGTTATCTTGAGCAGTATCAATGTTAAAGTCACCAACAAGGAGTGGTTTTTTTTTTTTTTTTTGTTTTTTTTTTTTGTAAAATTAATCATATTGAGATAATCTAGAATGATAAAAAAATTATCTATATCTGAAGATGGAGGTATATAACATACTGAAATAATGTGAGATTGATTTTGAATAGTAAGTAGCTCAAAATCTGTGCTCATAATTGTAAATTCAGTTATTAAGGGAAAATATGGATGTAAATTACACTGCTGGACAATTGCTAAGGACGGATCATAAATGGCTATATAGCGCATAAAAAAGTAAGTGTGGTTGGATGCCAAGTGAAATAAAATAATGTCAGAATGCCAGGACATTACGAGAAAGACAATTTATTGTGATCTGAAATCCAGAAGGCTTTAGAACGTGTTCAAGGGACAAACAGGCCATTTTGTGCAGAATACGTAAACGTGAAAAAATGCAATTACCGTCTGCAGGCGTTCCAGCGTAAGATGTCAATATGGGATATGGCCACCATGGAGGGCGATGCAAGATTCCACACGTCGTGTCATGCTTTGCACAACATTATCAAGCAGCTGTTGGGTTAATTTATCCCATTCCTCTGTCAGTGCACGGATGAGGGTGTCCTTGTTTATTGGAGGGCATTGGCGACCAGCAAGACTCCTCCCCAAAGCATCCCACACATTTTCAATGGGATTCAGATCTGGAGAACGTGCTGGCCATACGAGGTGTTGAATATCCTCGCTCTCAAGACACTCCTGGACAGCGACTGTTCGATGACATGTTGCGTTGTCGTCCATTAAAATGAATCTATCACCGACAGCACCACGGAACATGCGAACATGAGGTAGCAGAACATCATTAATGTATCGTTGGCCAGTCATAGTCCCAGTTGGAAGCACATAGAGGGACATATGGCCATTGATCATGATGCCAGCCCATACCATGACACTACATGTCGGATATCGGTCCCTTTCCTGTATGTTTGCTGGACAATATGCAGTACCACTATCACGCCAGACCAGTTGCCGTCGACAATCAGACGATAGACTGTATCTACTCTCATCTGAGAAAAGGACAGCAGACCAGTCGTTATCAGTCCAATTGCGATGTTGATGGCACCATTGCAAACGGGCGGTACGGTGACGTCTGGACAATGGGATGCACACAACAGGACGGCGGGCGTATAGTCCTCCTTCATGCAAACGTCTGGCAACAGTTTTTTTGGGAGATCCGCTTGCCAGTAGCAGCCATAAACTGATTTGCTACCTCACTAGCTGTGCTGCGCCGGTGTCTTTTTGTTGATAGCACTATGTACCTATCTTCTGCAGGTGTCGTACTGCGAACACGACCTCTCCCGCGAGTTTGCTACACTCTCCATTTGTTTGAAATGATTTCCAAAGCCTTGAAACAACACTGTGGCTGACGTCGAACTTCCTGGCAACATCTGTTATTTTTCGCCCTTCTTCAATCTTGCCAATAATACGGCCATGCGTAAAATCATCTAGGTAATGTCGGGAAGACATACTGAAAATTGCAAGTTCGTCAATTGATTCTTTCCCTTTCAACTTTGCGTTTGAACAACAACGGTCAATACGCGTCAAATCCTTTATATCTCTTATCAGCGCTATGACGTCACGAACAAGTTCGGCAATCCAAAATTTGCATACGCACAACACGTCTTACTGTATCCCGCACTTATGCTAATTTCCACAATTTCCTGCCTTCCATTTTATGGTTGCTATCGTTGCTATTGTCATCCGTCCTTAGCAATTGTCCGCCAGTGTATTAATATAAATAGCTACACCCCCACCCCTAGAATTTAATCTATTAAAATTGAAGACCTGGTAATTATCTATTGATATTGTGAAATCCTCTGGAAATCATGTTTTCGTAATACATATTATATCTAATGTGGAGTTAATTATCTGCATTAGTGTCTCTAATTGAATAATTTTGTTTAAGATCTAGCATTAAGATGTATCAATTTAAGAGTAAAGTTAGTGTTAGTTGGTAGTAAATGGTTAAGATTATGAATAGTATAATATTGACTCTGCAATATAAAGGTTCAAAGTACAAAAAAAAAAAAAAAAAAAAAATAGTAACATAAGTTAAATATTCAGTCCAAAGTACTGCAGATCCTCAATGCAAACGATTTCTTTTCTTTGATCACCAGCTCTCTGTTTTATATATAAGTTGCCATTATTAATCCATGCATATTTGATCATACCCTGATTGACTAACTGTCTGGCATGCCAGTGCATCTTTTTAGTATGGTGAAAGTCAAGATCGCTGTAAATGGAGAAGTTTGATACAACAACAGTAAGTGAAAATATCTGGTAGTTGTATTTCTTTTCGGAGCTAATCTCTGAATCTCGGAGAACAGCTTAGTGATATGTATGTGATAAATTTTCATTAATGTAGATTCTAGTTTTTTGTGTGTCAAGGTCCAAATCCGAGTTTAAAATAGAATGTTTTTTTTTTTTCTCCAACCATCTATTTTTGCCTGATCTGGTAGTAAATCGGATAATGATAGGTACAGTCGAAATTTTACTTTGAGTAGAAGGTAGAGCATGAATTACATCAATATCTTCTAGTTTGTAGTTTTCTATTTGTTATTTAGTTGCCATAAGATCAACTATGTTTCTCAAAGCAGCTGTATCTGTTACATCATCAACCTGAAGACCATGTATTTCCAAATTTTTTCTTCTGTGATACTGATTCAAATCTGATAATTCTGACCTTAAAACACTTAATTTTGCAGCACTGTCAAGCTCAACCCTCTTATATTTGGCAATTCTTTGTGTGAGTGTGTCTTTAGACTGTACTAGCTTAGTACATTTCTGAATTAAGTCATCATATTTATCACTGAAGAACTGCAAGGATAATTTAATGTCCTGAATCTCTTTTTTAAGTCCGATATGCAATCGAGTTTCTCCTCTATCCAAAGCATTGACTGTCTAAGAAAGTTCAAATCTAGTTGATTATGTTCAAACTAGACTGGAAAGGCAATTTTTAAATTATCTGAATCTGCAGTATCCGAATTCATCGGTAAAGTAGTAGATAACTGCTCAGCATTCAAAACACAACCCTGTCATTGTAATTTATTTTTCAAGTCTGCTAATAATGACTTAAATTTTTTTTCAGTCATGCCAATACAAACAGAATGAAAATATGAAGCACATGTTCTACATCTACGTGCCCTGGGTACATCCAACTGTCCCTGGTTACACAATTTACATTTAATTTTTTGCAGCTATTATTCAGTCCAAAATATTCAATCTCTTAGTCAGTAGTTTGTGCACACCACAACAGAAGATTATTACAAAGTATGTGAGCAATAAGCTGACACAGCAGCCCCTCAACTGTGGCTGAATATCAGAGCTAATAATTACCAGTTGACACCGCAATGTATCCTATGACGAATTATTTCACAAAATATAACAATGATATATCTGCATAACTGTAGCACCAAAAAAACTCATTTCAAGAAACACGAACCATATATATCTTGCATACATATACATTACATATCACTAAGCTGTTCTCTGAAATTCAGAGGTTAGCTCCAAAAAGAAATACAAACTTCCAGATATTTTTACTTATTGTTGTCGTATCAAACTTCGCCATTTACAGCGATCTTGACATACAACCCGTGCTTCACTGATATCCATTACATGCTGTACACAAGATCTTTTATACTTCATACTCATAATCTGTTTCTGATGCAGACACTTCTGAATCTGATCCACCCATGTCTTCCTAGGCCTTCCTCTGCCTTTCGTTCCTGCCACTTGGGCTGAAAAGATTTTCTTAGTAAGCATTTCATCACTCATTCTTTCAACATGGGCAGAAACATGTATCAGCAATAGGTGGCAGCATTAGCTCATTATAATTTGTGATAATAGCAAAATATATTGTTTCTTCAATGCAAACAACAAGTAAAAAAATATTATAACTGACCATGTAAACCACAATTCCATATGCACTGGAAAATCCATAGAGTCCATCCACCAGTTCCAATGACAATCTTGAAGTACCCAAGTTCACATATGTGAAGCAATGACGGTGTAAAGCAAAAAGCAAAGCCAACGATACCTCAGTCGGCATTTATAGTAATACGGCATAAATTCATAATTCCTAACCATTGTAATCCAATTTTTCTCCCCCTGCATATGTACATTTCTAAATGAAGTCATGCTGTTGAATTTTTCATGTTTGTAAAATGTAATTTTTCTTACTTTTTTATTAGGTTTCACCCCAGATAAACTCATTAGAGTGAGCGAATTTGTCCCAGAGATAGTAGAATACATAAAAAAAATAATAGATAATGGCATGGCGTAAGTATTCTTATTTGGTTCATAAATGTGCATCATTGCGTGCTCTCTTAATTAGGAAAGGTGTTTTCATATTTCAGTGTAGTGGTTATGGAGATTTGTGTTACAGTGTATTTCTTCATCATGAAATAGCCACTCTTAATGATCCATGGGTATAATGTGCATACTTTGCCATAGTTAGACAATAGTTGTGAAGCACGTAACACTGGCTACCACTAAACAAGAACATTCACGGTTCGCGTTTATATTGGCTACCACTAAAACGAGAACCTTGAAATCACTAAAGCATCTAGATTCATTTTGGGAGCTTGATGTAATTTTAAAATGTAAGTTTGTTTAGTATGAATCCGAAAAGTGGCATTTACAACAGCAAGAGCACTGTACTTTCTGCTGAGATTGAATTCACATCATGAAGACTTGGAGCTGGAATTATGTGAGATGCAGTGACTACCACTCAACAACCTTGAAGCCAGATGACAGCTGCTAATGAGTTTTATATGGCTTGTCAGGAAGTCCTGTGAAATTACTCTGTAAAGCATTCATATGAACTGAAGTCATCAAACACATGAGTGTGCATGCATATACTCTGTGGGTTTCAGTTCCAGTGTTAATCCCACAAATCAGATATCTACCAACTTGTCTACTTCTATTTGAAATCTAATTTCTATGAAATCATGTTAACTATTGCACTTTAGTTCTGCTTTATATCTTATCATATTGTGATGTCTAAAGCCCTGATGTGTCAGAAATAAATGAGAGAAATGGCAAAGTGGTTGGTGTGGTAGTTTTTTACATGGCTTGGTCTTAGCATATGCTGTACAGAGTTTTCTGTTACATGTGTTAAATGTTCAAGCACTTTTACAAACCTCCTAGTTAGTTTAGTGGCTTATAAAAGAACTTTCGAATTCCGCATAAGTTTTCTTAAATTTTTTTCTTCAACAACTTTTTCATCTCTGTTGTCCAGAAAAAGGGTTCCAACTGCTATTGTATCTTTAAATTCTGTCCCTAGGCATGCCTCCTTTCATCTTAAG
Source organism: Macrothele yani (assembly GCA_039090855.1). Lineage (NCBI taxonomy): Eukaryota > Metazoa > Arthropoda > Arachnida > Araneae > Macrothelidae > Macrothele > Macrothele yani. The sequence goes on from CM077029.1 coordinate 2,410,130, forward strand.
TTATAGTCCATCCAACTAAAGAAGAACTGCTAGGGATCCCATTGATGTCAATAAGATCTGTGGTTCTTCTTCAGTTGGATGGACTAACATAAAATCTGTGTACTTTTCCCCATCAACATCAGTACTTTCACAGGATGATGCTTCATTTGTGTTATATGCTTCTGTTGTTCTCAGTGGTAAACTACTAATTTTTATCAGTGGGTTCACTTGTTTTGGGGAGCAAGAAAAACACAGCATATTGGTGTGTTGAATTGTTATTTTTCAGACAGTAATTTCTATATAAATTCTTGTTTTCAATTATGACTTTTTCACAGAATTGTAGGATCAGCTTTCCATGACTGTTTCCATGTTTGGTTCTGAATCCCTGGGGTCACTTGATTGGCCAAGTAAATTTGCTGTCATGTGATCACTAGCATTGACATGTTTTTTTAATAGCCATATGTTCAAAGTGCAGTTAGTAAAAGTTAATGTGGTAGATTTCCTAGCATTTAAAGATAATCATTTTAAGTATCAATCATGTATGAAAAACATGACCTTTTAAGTAGATGAAAATTTATTACCCTTTGAGTTAGGTTAATGCAAAGCTATTGTGAAGTCACAGTGTTTGTAGAATTGTTCACAACCTATTAGAAATCTGAGTAACATATCTCATTTTTGTAGCAAATTTATTGTATCATTTGATAGAACTCACATCAAATTCTCAACAAATATTTAAAATGACCTCCTTTTTCTTATTTGCACATGCAAATGTGATGACACATATTCACAGAAATACACTGTAACAGATCCTCTGAAATGCCATTTATTTCTATGATAATGTTTTCTAGCTTCACTTCTAAATAACCTTTTAAAAGGTAATCAGTAAGGTTAGGTCTGGTGACCATGGTGGTCATTTCCACTTGTATATCACCTTGTCCTCAAACTCAGATTTGACTCATAATCTGGAGACCACTGATCTGGTGTTGTAGTAGAGGTCTGCACTGGCCTGGGCAAGTCTGAAGGCTGGGCCAGGCTTTCTTTTAGCAGTTCAGTGAAATATTCTGGGCTCAGTCCAGGCCTGTTCTGGAAGATTTAGCATTTTCATCCTGAATTAAAGAAAAACGTTTGACTCACAAAATGAAGACTGACTTGTTTAATTATCAGATGGTGAAGTTCACTAAATGAAATGAAAACCGCATCCACCACTGGATGCATTGATTAGTTGCAGCTGAAACTGACAAGCCTGGCTATAAAATGAGAGCCTGAAATGGGGTTTTATTTCTTTAAAAGTTGAAATTAAATTTCATTCTCATTTTGTTGGCTGTTTGTGTATCCACTTAAAAGAAATCATTCATATCCATAAAAAGAATGTCCCATTCAAATTGTCTTTTCTCCCATGTTACAGAAACCAGTTTCAGTAAGCAACCCTTTTGATGTGGTCCATTACTTTCTGTTGCTGCACAACCTTTATTTTATTCATATAAAACTTTTTTGCTTTTTGTTGTTTTCTGAAGTTCTACACAAAACCCCAGCTGCACAGAAAATTGTTACAGCAGATTGCCCAAAGAAAGTCTTTGTGTCCTCCACTGTAACAACTAGAAGTTTAAGTCTAGTGCCGTGAGGTATGGCCTTTATACTTCTGCACTAGATTTCATGTGGTGTTTTTTTTTATGAGCTTTTATGTAGTATTAATCTGTTTTCAAAGCTGATATGCTTTTACCTATGAAATCTTTAAGTAACCATCAACACTAAAGCTTCGGTCCTGTATAATCAGTAGCATGTCGCATTAACATTCTACATATATGGAACTGTCCTGAAATAATGTGTGAACCTGTTGTGTGACACTTTCTATCCATCAGTAATAGCAGTAAATTAATCATAAAAATTGTGCATGTAGTATAATTTATCACAAGTTATACAATATAATTCTGCAGATATCATAACTTTATCAACACTCTGCACATACTGTAGTGGTGTATTCACACCATTATAATTAAATTAATTTGGAAACCATGTTTTATTCTATTTAATTGTGAATATTAGATACAAACCATGTTTTATTGTATTTAATTGTAAATATGGGATTCAAGGTCAGGTGATGCGCAACATATCGCCTCTCCTTGACAAATTTCAACCCCACCTTCTCGTGGTACGTCCTGCTCCCACTAAAGGGGCTCTGACGACCACCAATAGCGGTATAACTATACCATCGGGATCAGAGGAAATGCTATCCCACACTCACCAACTCGCTTGGCCAGCGTAGTGAGTTATGGCCAAACCCCTCCAAAATGACTGCACAACTTAAATCTTGGCCCTCAGTCTCCGGCAGCTGGAATGTACCTGGCCAAGGCAGCGGCCAGTGCGACATGAAAGCAGAGGGCGCTAAGAATCCCCGGAGGACCGGACTAAGCTGCCCGCTGACCTGGGCTACGTATAATGGACACTCGCTATCTTCTGATTCAAGGCTTCTTGAATTGGAAGAGGAACTACAAAGGATCAAGTGGCACATCGTCGGGCTAAGTGAGGTAAGGAGAAAAGGAGAAGATCTCATTGAACTGAAAAGTGGACATCTTTTCTACTATCGTGACACAGATACTGACAGAATTAGTGGTGTTGGATTTATAATAAACAAGAAACTAAAGGATAAAGTTGTAGAAGTTGAAAGTTCCTCTGTCAGAGCTGCACGACTCGTTATCCAACTCTCGAGAAGAACCAGGCCCAGATTATTCAAGCTTATGCACCCACCACAAGTCACCCTGAAGAAGAAATTGAAGAATTTTACGAGGAAATTCGGAATCTAAATAACAAAGGCAAAGAGCACTTAAAGATCATTATGGGTGATTTCAATGCAAAAGTAGGGCAACAGCAACAGAATGAAACTTCAGTTGGTAAATTCGGTTACAGGAACAGAAATGAACGTGGAAATACTCTCATAGAATTTGTAGAAGCAGAAAGGTTTTTCATCATGAACTCATTTTTCAAGAAAAAGCCACACAGGAAATGGACGTGGAGACATCCAAATGGGACGACAAGTGAAATTGATTTTATTATGTGTAACAAAAAGTTCGTCATCGAAGACTGCAGTGTGCTAAACAAGTTCAACACAGTAGTGACCATAGATTGGTGTGATGTAAGATGCACCTCAAGACTAAACTCGAACATGGCAAGCTCATAAGACAAACAAAATGTACTGACATAACCAACCTTAAAAAACACCATAATACCTTCAAGTTGGAACTGAGGAACAGATTTTCTGCTTTAGAAGGCCTAACATTGGAAGAAGTAAATATTTCTGAAGTTAACAAAGAACTCACCAAGGCTCTTATGGAAACATCAACAAAAATAGGTGGTACTAAGAACAAGTTACATATGAAGAAAATTTCAGGAAAAACAAAAATGTTGATGCAAAAGAGAAGGGAGATGAGGACAAATAAAGATGTAACTTCCAACGTGGAATATATAGAGCTATGCAAGGCAGTACAAAAAGGTATCACTGAAGACATAAGGAAATTTAATTGTGAACTAGTGAGGAAAGCAGTTAAAAACAACCAGAGCCTGAAGATAGCAAAAGGACGTCTCAGTAAGGGAAGAAAACAGATTATAGCTCTGAGAAAAGAAGATGGTACTGTAACAAGAAATAGAAGCAAAATTTTGACAAGGGTGAAAGATTTCTATTCAAAACTATATGAAAGGGATGATACATCTATTCCAGATATTACAACAGGTACCAGTGACAAAATCCCTCCAATCCTTCCTGCAGAAGTTACATATGCAATTAAGAACATGAAGCGGGGAAGAGCTCCAGGAGAAGATAGAATAACCGTGGACATTATACAAGAAGCAAGTGGAGAAATTGAAACTACACTTGCCCAAGTTTTCACCAGATGTCTTAATGAAGGGAAGATTTCTGAGGATTGGAACAATGCTACAATGATCTTGCTCCATAAAAAGGTGACGTTAAGGATCTCAGGAACTACAGGCCCATCAGCCTCCTTTCAGTGGTTTATAAAATCTTCACTACTTTCTTTCACATCACTTGAAGGTAACACTAGACATAGCCTAACCAAGAGAACAAGCTGGGTTCAGGAGTGGCTACAGCACTATAGATCATATCCATGTACTGTGAGAATTAATTGAAAGAACAAGAGAATATGAACTCTCATTATGCATGGCTTTTATTGACTGTAAAAAGGCCTTCGATTCCGCGAAACCATGAGCAGTGACAATGGCTTTGAAATCCTTCGGTATTGAAGATGCATACATTAGCATTATTAATAACATCTATAAAAATGCAAGTGCAAAGGTTTGGATATATGAGGATACAGCACAAATAAGAATTGGAAAGTGAGTGAGACAAGGTGACACCATATCTCCCAAGCTCTTTAATGCCACATTGCAAAATGTCTTTCAATCATTGAACTGGGAAAACAAAGGGATAAAGATTAATGGAGATTACTTAACTCACCTTCATTTTGCTGATGACGTAGTAATCTTTGCAACTACTCCTTCAGAGCTGCAGAGTATGATCCAAGAACTTGCTGGCAATAGTAAAGAAGTTGGATTAAAAATGAACTTTCAGAAGACAAAAGTGATGTACAATGCTTTTACAAGAAACGAAGATTTATCAATTGATGGAGAAAAGCTTGAGACAACTGATTCCTACATTTATCTTGGGAAGCAGATAACGAATGAGGGTCACATTGATGAAGAAATTAATCGGCGTATAAAACTTGGATGGAGAGCTTTTGGAAGAAACAGTACAATTTTTAAGAGCAGTATGCCATTATGTCTCAAAAGAAAAGTGTTTAATCAATGCATCCTGCCAGTGCGTACATATGGAGCAGAGACATGGACCTTAACTAAAAAAGACATACAAAGACTGCAGACAACTCAAAGAAGCATGGAGAGATGCATGCTTTGTGTAACCAGGAAAGATAAGAAAAAGAACTTGTGGATAAGGAAAATCACAGGAGTGGACAACATCATGACCAGAGTGAAATGACTGAAATGGCAATGGGCTGGACATGTTGCCAGAAGAACGGACGACCGATGGACAACCGAAATTTTGGACTGGATTCTGAGGGACAGGAAAAAACCCAGAAGAAGACCCCATGGGAGATGGAAGGATGAAATTCGAAAGTATGCTGGAGTGACATGGAGGAGACAGGCCCAAGACAGACAATTGTGGAAGAAATTTGGGGAGACCTTCATCCAGCAGTGGATTGATAATGGTTGATGATGATGATGATTAGATACAAGGGTACAGTTATTTTCAAACAACTGTGTGAGAGTAAGATCTTTATTACTTCTATTACTTTAAGTTGTGTTTTTTCTTTTGCATAACTCAACATTGTTTCTCTAAGTAAAACCAAAATAAATCTTTTTAATATTAGTTACCAGGGCGAGTCAAAAGTTCATCCCGTTTTGAGCTACACATAATGTTGGGCCTTCATGCCTGTGTGAAACTCATGCCAGCATTGACTGGGGATAGTGATCATGTGGTGTACACGATGATGATGACATATATTTGGCATGGAGCCACATCGCATTATCAGGCAATCAGAGGATGGAAGTCGAGAAATGTGCTGTTTGGATGCTTATACACCATTATTGAAAAAAATGTTAAATGTGGAAGCAGCAGTGAAAGAAATTTATGCATTTGAAGGAGAGGAAACAGTGGATTTCAGCACAAAACTAAAATGGTTCTGGCATTTCAATGCTGGGAACACTAATTTCGAAGATAAGCCCAGGTCAGGATGTTCAATAACTACCAACACTGCCACCCTGGTTGAAGCTGCGACAGTGAACCTTAGTACAAATACGCTGCAATTGGCAGCCAAGGTAGGGTCTTGCCAATTCACCATTGTTTGTCACCTGCATCAGCTTGGTTTCTTCTCTAGGTTAAATCAAGTCCCATACGAATTAGCACCCCAGAAGCCAGAACATGTCAATCTCTTATGCAGATTGCTGTCAAATCCATAGGATGATAGGTTTTGGTGTTGTATTGTCACAGTGATGAAAAGTGAATATTTCTGCATTATCCTACCACTGGTAGCCAGTGGCTGAAGCCATGCCAAGAAGCACGGTCAGTGGTGCAAAGATGTCAGTTCAAGAGGAAAGTCATGCTGTGCATTTGGTGAAATTGTGAGGGTTCTGTGCGCTTGGAACTTTAGCAGGAAGATCAGGCTGTAGATAAGAACATTTATGCCAAAAAACTGCAGAGGGTTCATGACGCTCTGCACCAATGCTACTCAACACTCATTAGTAGGAAGTGGGTGTTGTTGCAAGTGCATTCCTTGAGTCACAATTCCACATGCCACACACACTACAAGAATTGGAAAGGGTTGAGATCCTACCTGATCCTCCATACAGTCCGCAATTTGCCACATTCGACTCTCATCCATTTCATTCCATGGCCCATTTCTTACAAGAACGGCATTTCACTTCAGTGGCCGATTTGGAATCTGGCATCAGAGAGTGCCTTTTCTCGAAACCTGCCAAGTGATGCTGCCGTGGGATCATGGCTGTAGTGGAACGTTAGCAAAGGACTATAGAAAACAACTTTGCAGAAATAGGTGTGTGTGTGTATGGCTTTCTTGCATCATGTAACTTTTTAGCTGCAAACAAAACAGACTTTTGACTTATCCTGGTGTAGTTATTATTAGACATAAGAGTATTATTTGCTAGTTATTATTAGATGCATACATATACATGGTGGCGCATCCACTATTACCCCCAGCTGACAGCGGAAAATTATTACGTAGAAATTTGAAACAAAAATCACGAATAGCTATCGCTTGGCTCGTGACGCACTGCTGTTGCGACGAGATCGGAGATACTGGAGCTTTCCTTGTGATTGAGACATGCATATGTAGAGATAGCACTACCAGAGATGGTGTGTGACTTGCCGAGAACACCATCTGTTAGCGCAGAGCAAGGAAAATCTACGTCTGCATTCCAAGGCTTGGGAAGTAAGTTTTTAGTGCTCCACCCCCTGTGACACGCAGCCGAGGTTGGTAATGTAGCTGCTCTGGCTCTTCGGATTTCAGAGCCATCGGGAACTGTGCTCTGATGGAGCACCATATGAAAAAAACGCACTTTCACACAAGGTTATTACCATATTTAACATATTGCAATGTGTCGTCTAATGCAATGCACACTCAAATATTGGAAATTTACTTTTTTGAAAACAAAGGTTAACGATTTTGGGTTGTAAAATAAGAAAATTTTGATGTAATAGCATAAATGCGATAATTTTAAATGAACAATTTCTATTGTGCATGCTTTTTACATTAAAAAATATTTAGCTTGATATACTAACTATATTTTTCTGATGTCAAAAACTCATTGTAGCTTTCCTTTCTTTTTTATTTTTTTTTCCCTCAATAATTTTCTAAAAGTGTTTATTGGTTTAAAACCGTTTTCTCTCTCATAAATATTAGTCGAATCAATATGCATCTCGTCAAAACTTAGAACACAGATTTTTTCCTCACTGGATAAATTCACTCCAACATTTTTTCATTAGCATAAGGACATTATTTTAAAGACCAGGATTGCATATGAATTTTGTGCACCATTTTTTCAAAGTTGTAGCCTAGGCAATGGAATGCAAATTTTGTCTTTTCGGAAATCATAGAATTTGACAGAAAGTACTCGAATTACAATGCATCTTGAAATATCTTCTGGTGCCCACTTTATATATAGCCTCTGTTCAGAGCCCATTTAAGAAGACAAAGGGCCCAGGGGCTGGACAGTATTTTGAGGGCCCCAGCATTGATGCAGTTCTAAAAAAAAGTAGTGGCCTGGTGCTCCGAACATTGGCCTAGGCGTATCAACTCCAGCAGGTATGCGCGGGTGGGGGAAGGGGTCAGGCGAGAGAGAGAGAGAGAGAGAGAGAGAGTGTGTGTGTGTGTGTGTGTGTGTGTGTGTGTGTGAAGAAAAAGAAAGAGAAAAAATTAGGTTAAGATTATTTGTGTTAAAAAATGTCGATTTCGATGGGCGATGATTAAATAAATTAAATTTAAGAAAATCCAATTCTGTGAGGTAGAAAGTAACCTGTTGTTACCAGGCCTTGAAAAAATAAAGTGACATGGTGGTACTGGGCCTCGACTGCACCCCTGAGTCCCAGTATTAGAGTCACATTCAAGATTTCACTGTGTGTGGCAGAATAAAAAATACCTCGGGAAAACATCCCCGAAACATGATTGAAGAAGCCATAAAAATAGCCCTGCCATATTGAAGTGTGTAGCCCATGATTCATGGATGAATCGGTTAGCAAGAAAATGCAAAGTGCATGGTTGAAAAATGGATACCAGTTCAGTTCTGCTTTAATCCCCCCACCCCCGGGGATCAGTTTGTTGGAATTACATATATCAAAGTAGTGGACAAAATAATATTATCGAAATATCATGATTAAAATGATTTCTTAATGTATGAAAGTTTTCAGATGTGTACAAAAAAACAAATGTAATGCTTTCGAAAAATTCGAGGATGGATACGAGGCGACTATACTTTTTGCGGACTCCTCCTAAAAAGAAGTGGAAAAAAATAGAAATTTTTTTTCACAACACAGTTTCGTATAGTTTTCACTGTGCTATCTGCAAAAAAAAAAAACTGAAACTGCGGGGCCCGGAGCTGCAGCCCCCTCCCCCTCTTAAATGGGCTTTGCCTCTGTTTCTTCTCACTAAGAGCATCAATTTGGGTTTTAGTAAAAATGTTGTAAAGACATTTCTTCAATTTCTCTGAAAAGTTTTTTTTTTTTTTCAACTTATCTGGTTGGGTTTTTTTTTTTTTCCCCCTCCTTAGCTGTCTGATTTCAAATAAAAGAGATCTTCAAATTACACATCTTTTGGATCCCTGAACGTAAGTCCTAAAATTTCCATTTTTTAGGAGTAAATTTTTTTAAACAAAACGCCATTACGGATTTCGATTTTTGAACAGTTTTCACATTATATTATCTCAACATCTCAGTTGTTGTTATCAGAACAATAAGGTCATTATCCCCTTGGATTTGAGTGTGCAAGCAAATCATTCTAGGTCTCGCCTCTCGCAATCATTCTTAAATGCAGCTTGAAGAACTTTCCTTTTTGCCTGTCAACAGCTTTGCGAATTTTTTTTTCTGCTGAAGGCCTGAAGTTATAGTAGGAGGCATAGTAATAGTGGATGAAGCTAAAAGTTTTAATATTTTCCTCAAAGGCAACCCCACTAATTGATTCTTCATGTCATCTTTGTTATCCTCTGACCCCGTGGGACCGACGCCGGTGTCCTTAGAAGAATGTCGGACAAAAGAAAATCGAGGAGCAGGCCAGCGTGATGTCACAGAAACAACAAACAAGTGCCCTACCCATTTTCCACCCACCCTTTCTGACACAGGTCGATGTTTAGTTACTCAAAGGGACGGACTTCTTTCCTCAGTGAAGCCCTGCAGCTGCAGCAGCTCACTGTTGGCTTTTAACTTGCTCTGTGAAAAAAGTGTGTGTATTAGTTATGAGTGGCGGAAGTAAATAGGTCGTGAAAGTCAGCATCCCGACTGGAATTGTTACTGTGTGGTGAAGTGCGACGTTATGAAGACAGTGAATCAGTAGTGTCGAGCTAGGACCTGCATTGTGAATTTAATAGTTGTCCTGAACTTTGAATTGATCTAATACTGAACAGCATCATTAACGGGTGGCACGTTCTCTGTGCTGGTGTGTGTTCTGCCATCTAATAAATTTTGTGTGTGGATAAAACTAAGGTGCAAGGATAAAAGACGATGTGAGTGCAAACAAAAGGGTTAGAACAAAAGACATGGCAAATTTTTTTTATAAGAAAAGTAAGATTGAAAGTAGTAATGTTACCAAAGATATTCCCCTGAGCTCTGATGATATTCAAAAGACTGCAGTTGAGGCAAGCAACAGCAGTGGTCCTGGTTTGTCTCTCAATGCTTGTGAGGGCGAGGGCGTAAAGATAGGCAAAGACATGCTATCAGATGCGGTAGAAATGGAAATTTTATCTGCAGACATTTCTAACTATGTCAAAAAATCTAACCTCACTGATGAAGACAGGATAACAGTGCTAAAAAATCTTTGGGAACCATCTGCTAATTATAATTTTCCTGTTACTGTCACCAGTTCTAAATCAAATCAAGAAAAACTCACCACAGTCGAAAGTTCTGCCCAATTTGGCTGAGTAAGCATAAATAGCTAGCTTATTCAAAAGCAGAGGACAGTGCCTATTACAAAGTTTGGGTTCTCTTTTCACCCCAATGAAGTCCGGTTCAGATTGACTCAAGCCACAGGTCAACTTGTTACCAAGGGATTTTGTAAATGGAAGAATGCCTTGGAGAAGTTTAACCAACACGAGACTTCTCTTTATCATAAAGATTCAGTTCTCAAAGCCAATGAGTTCCTAAGGGTTGTGGAAGGAATAAAGGATCCTATAGATCAGGTAATTGACAGAGGCAAGCAAAAGCAAGTTTCGCAGAATAGGGCTGTTCTAAAATCTATTATCAAAACAGTGATTTTTTGTGGAAGACAAGGGATCGCCATAAGAGGGCATAGAGACTATGGGGATTTGGATGTATTGTCAGAAGCACAACCATGCCAAAACGAAGGAAATTTCAGAGCTCTTTTGCGACTCCGAGTTGATGCAGGAGACGAAATATTGAAGACTCACCTACAAAGTTCGGCAAAAAATGCAACTTACATAAGTTGGAATATTCAAAATAAGATTATTTCAGCATGCAATGATTATATTGTGAAGCACATAGCAGCAGAGGTGAATGAGGCCAAATGTTTTGCAGTTTTAGCAGAGGTGAATGAGGCCAAATGTTAAAACACAAATATTGCAATGTACAGCAAATGACACTTTGCGTAGGTTATTTGAAAATGTTTCACACCAATGATGGGCATAAAACTGAATTTAAGGTCATTGAAAATTTCTTTAAGTTTGTGCCCCTGATTGAAACTACGGGTCGAGCAATTGCCTCTGCTATTTTCAAAGGACTTGCAGGCTGCAACATTGATATGTCTTTCCTCCGAGGACAAGGATATAATGGAGCCTCTGTAATGAGTGTGGAGTAAAATGGCGCCCAAGCAATTATATATGAGCAACACCCCAAAGCCCCCTACGTCCACTGTGAATCACACTGTTTGAACTTAGCCATAACTTATTCATCCACAGTTCCAGCCATCCGAAACACCTTTGGGATAATAGGGGAAATCTCTAGTTTTTTCAATACCCCAGAATGAAACCTTGTTCTCATGAGCAAGATTAATGCGGCTAATCAGGAAGGGAGAGAAATCAGTGCCAGAAAACTGAATAAATTATGCCCTACTCGTTGGGTGGAGAGACATGATGCTGTAACAGTTATGGTTTCATTGTTTGATCAAGTAATTGAGGCTCTAGATGAGATAACCACCTGGAATGACAGACAAACAGCAACAGAGGCTCATACCTTGCTGTGTTCAATGTTGACATCAGAGTCTGTCATATCACTCTTTTCATCTGACAGATTACTCAGCTGTAGTGTTCGTCTGAGTGAACATCTTCAGGAAGTGAACCTTGATCTGGCAACTGCTGTGAGCGATGCAGAAGACGTTGTAAATGCTGTATCTGTAATTAGGGAGAATGCTGAGAATGATTTTCATCATATCTTTGAGCAGGCTGTTAAAAAGCTGGAACAGCATGGAGCGAACATTACTATGCCACGACGTGCCGCCAGATAAATTCACAGACCAAATTTCAACGTACAGACTCCTGAAGAATATTTCAGACTTTCAGTTTTCATCCCATGGATTGATAATTTCATCACACATCTCAGTGACAAATTTCTGAAACATAAGAATTTTCTACGAAGTTTTGCATCTGTCACCCCCCCCTCCCTTCCCGCAAGGCAGCCCACTCAAGAAGACAGCGAGGGATTTTTCGCCTTATCAAGGCAATTTGCTGATGACTTAGGACGGTGGTGGCCAACCTTTTTCATACCATGCGCCAATTTTTTCATGTATGAGTTCAGATGCACCATACAACTCAAGTTTGGGGTTGAAAAATAGGGATAGGGGTAGGACATTCTTCGCTTAGGAGAGGAAAAGGAATAACTCAATCACGCAATTAAATTAATTAATTAATTTACACCAGTTCAAAAGACACGTTTATGGGAGCACCAATCTACAATAGTCAGAAATGATCTCTTTTGTTTACAGACATAATCGACATTTTTAAATGATTTAATTATTGTATGTAAAACAATATCTATTATAGCTGCCATTACTTACCATTAATGAAACTTTTGAGCGTGTTTGGATTTCGCTAGTCTTTCAGTGTTTGATGTTAAATTTGTTACTGAGAGCAGCAGAGAATTCTTCAAATTTGAATCAGTTATTCGCGACCTTGTTTTGCTTTTAATCAAGTTCATGGACGAAAATGCTTGTTCACATCTGTATGTCGTTCCAAAGTGACATATATAACTTTTTGCAAATTTTCTTAGCTCTGGGAAATGTTCACAGGGTAATGAACGCCAGAAATTAATTATGTCAGAATCATTTTGATCTGGAAAAAGCTCATCAAATTTCATTTTTAATAATGAATTTGTTTTTTAAATACGATCACTTCCATTTGTATGTTACTAGGCATCTGCATTACGTTTTGTTCACTAAGTGAAAATGGGTTTATAAATGTGAGCATGCAGTTTTCTTCTTTAGCAAAATCATGAAAACGACTTTCAAATGACCATTGCAATATCTTGATTTTTTCAATATATTTGGTCAAATTGCTATTATCCGCAGCACATTCACTCTGCTCTTTCAAGTAGTGTGGAAATTGAGTCAAATCCTCATTTTCTAACTGAGAGATGAACAGTTTTAATTTCATTTTAAATGAACTGATGCTGTTGACTAAGCTAGGAAATAATTTATTCTTGCCTTGTAGTCTTAAATTTAGATCACTGAGATGGCTAGTAACGTCAACTAAAAATGCCAAATCAAATAGCCAGTTGTTGTCCAATAATAGGGTTCTTTCATCAGGTAGTTCATTTTCCTGTTCTAAAAAATTAGAAACAGCATTTTTCAATTTGCAAAATCTACTCAGAACCTGTCCTTTAGAAAGCCAGCGTACCTCACAATGAAGGACAAGTTCACCATATTCCAAATCTAACAATTGACAGTATTCTCTGAATTCTCGTCTGTGTAATGCTCTTGCTCTAATTTTATTCACACATTTCACAACCGGTAGCATAACATGCTGCATATTTAAAGTTTTCCCACACAGTTGCTCTTGGTGTATAATGCAGTGATATTTAAATACAGGACGGTTTAAAAAAATTTCAAGCAAAGTTGTAGTGCCATTGACTTGACCTATCATTGACGGCGCTCCTTTCGTTCACACACTGATGAGTTTTCTATAATCTAATTTTAGATTTTCTAGGCATGATTTTACTTTTTCAAATATGTCTGATCCTCTTGTTTTACCATGCAATGACTCCAGACTGGCATGTTCTTCAAAGACATGAAAATTATCATCAATTCCTCTTATAAAAATGGTTAACTGGACAACATCACATGTGTCCGTTGATTCATCCAAAGCTAGAGAACAGAAAGTACAAGAATGGACAAGGTCTTCCAGTTGCTGAGATACATCCTGAGAGAGTTCCTCGATACGTCTCGTAACTGTCTGCCTTGATATAGCAATTTCGTCTGCTTTCCTTTCAATACCTTTATTACCAAGATGGCGTGCAAATATCACAATTTCTTCCCCGTCAGAAAAAGGTTTCTTTTTTCCGCCAATGCTAAAGCAATTTCATATGACTCTTCTGTCATCGCCAAGTTTTCACAACATACTTTAGCAAATATATTTTGTCTTCTTCGGATTTCTTCCTTTTTCTTAGTCACATATTATTTCGTAACTCAGACCCAAAAACAAGCTTCATTTTTTCTTCTATGTTAGTCTGATGCTGTGTTTTATAGTGTCTATTAACATCATGTTTTCTATTATGTGAAAGAGTACTTTCACAAACAATGCAAAACGGTTTTCCTGATGGACTTGCTATAAATAACAACTCATTTTCCCACTGTTCGTTAAATTTACGCTTACTATCACTTTCTGCGCTTCTTTTGCTCATTTTCTTTCGCTCTGTGATGGATAAAAGGAATTAAAAAAAATAGAAAAGTACAAAACTCTAAAAATCTAAATGTTGAAAAAGAACAAATAGATCACAAGTACGTACGTCATATCACACAGTCACAGAATATCAATTATGTGGGATTTGAATTCTATGTTCGCGTTAGGAAATAGTAGTGGCGCCCTTCTTTGACAAACGTCATATATATTTATTCTTGAATCTGTCTTTCAATCACTCAATACAAAAACCATGCTAGTACACTCAATAAAACACTCTCGCAACAACCCTGCTTCAAACTCCATGACACGGTGGCTCACTCAGTTTCTTCTGCCAGAGGGCGCAGCACTCGTGGGAAAAAGTGCTCTGAAGTAATGTTTCCTAGCGATGTTTACTGGCGACTTGCCAAAGTCAGCCACTCACGGCACGTCGTGGAGTTTGAAGCAGAGTTTTTGCGAGAGCATTTTATTGGGTGAATCGCACCATTTTCAATCGTACCACATCTCACTCACGCAGTTTCTCTCTCTCTCTCTCTCTCTTATTCACACACACACACACACACACACACACACACACACACACTGTTCACATCCTTCAATTGTAAACTGTCAAAAAAAAAATCAGCTGAACTGATGAGTAAGAAAGCTGTATGAATTGAACTGAGAGCACTCAGGAGTTGAAAATATGAAGATGGATAAATTCAGTTATGGCGCCTACTTCAAAAGAATAAGTAGGCGCAAGGATGCAATGCACCACTTATAATCATCCAATGCGGCACATTTGGCACATGCACCATGGTTTGGCCACCCCTGACTTAGGACTTCGATCAGAAAATACTCTGAAAGCTGAACTCCACCTGTGGTACATGAAGGTCTCTTCATTAAACTAGAAAACTAAGAGCCCAATTGAACTGCTTAATTTTTGCAACCAAAGGACTTTTCTACTGTGTTTGAACTATTAAAAGTGTATGCCACCCTCCCAGTGTCAACAAGCAGTGCTGAGAGGTCATTCTCCATAACGAAGAAGTTGAAAAATTGCCTTAGAAATACTATGAATGAAGCCAGACTGAATGCACTTGTGACACTGGACATTCACCGTGAAGTGAACATTGATCCAGACGAGGTCATTAATGTTCTGGCTACAAAGACGAACAGGAGGCTGGACTTAAACGTATGAGTATGTATAGATACTAATAAATAATAAGGGATTGATTTCAAACAAGTGCATAAGGTAAGCACACCAGAACAAATAACTTTACCTTCATCTGCTTCTTAGCGTGCTTTGAACTGTATAAAATATGGTATAATAGTGGGGGTGCCTGGTATTTCCTGGGTAAATATTACTATTCGTGAAAAGCACTTGTCACAAAAAAATCAATTCTACAACAAAAACACTTGACTTCGGGTTCCATCCAACCCCTTTCAAAAACAGTCTTCGGTTTAAGTTAGAGTACCATGACACAGTATACCAAATTTGGTGGTTCTAAATCGAAAACTGTAGATATGCACAGTGGACAAACAAACAAATATTCAACTTTTTATGTATTAGATGAAAATGAGGGAATTGTTAAAAAAATAACAAACCTGAAAAAAATCTTCGTATACTTGCTAATCATACATATAAATCTTACAATAATTATAAGGAAATAAACCTGTTAAATAAATTTAGTAAAATCTAACCAGAAAAAAATTTCATCTACTGCTTCCTCTAATCATTTAACTTTCTTGTACTGTAACATTAGAAGTAACTGGGTAAGAATAAATGTACAAAAGTCAGCCTTGTTAAGGAACCTGATTATTTTTCCCAGTAAATTTAGAGGTCACTCATACTACGGAAAAATCCTTTGAGCCATGCCCCCTCCCCCGGAAATTTCTGGGTGCACCACTGCATATACACATTAAATAACTTGCTCAAGGCTTTACCCAGATATATTTATTTGGTTCTAGTTCTAGTTGAAGAAATTTTCATTTAATCTTCCTTCTCTCTGAGTTTCTTAGGTTTTTTACAGGTGTTTCTGGCCTGTTGATTTTAGTCAAGGCTTATTCTCAATGTGTAGAAGGATTATCAAAAGTTTTGTTTACTTCTGAAGAATTTAAATACTGTTTCTAGGTTTCTCATATTGTTTCCAAGTTCCTCATACTGTTGCCAGTTACTAAACTGAAATGTTTTCATTGTGTATTTTGTAATTCTGTTGATGTTGTAATTAAGTTGTTTAAAACACCACTGATAAGTTTTGAAGGCTCATTGACGGCACTGAGGACCAGCTTTCGGTTAATAGTGTTACTCAGAGGGAAGGAAGATTAAATGAAAATTTCTTCAACTGGAACTAGACCCCCCATACACACACGCCATTCCATTATGACCACCCCCAACCTAGATAAATGAGCGTGCCTGGAGACCAAACAGTGGCGCAGGTGAGGTTCACAGAGCAGTATATATACAACCTAAGAACCGGCTTTCAGTTAGTAGAGTGTTCGGAGTCAGTATGGGAAAAGCTACCGATTTATCGGAGTTTGATAAAAGACAAATTGTAATGGCACAATCTCAAAAACTGTGCGGCTTATGGGTTGTTCACATGCCATTGTAGTGAATACATATCAAAAGTGGTGCACAGATGGCCAAATGACTAACTGTCATCCGGCCGTGTGTCGTCTGCAACTCATTGATGGGAGAGGGGAGTTGAGACTGTCGCACATTGTTCACAGCGACCGCAGGGCTACAGTGTGACAAATCACCCACACCTAATACAGTGGTGATCAGGGCAATGTGTCACAGCACACAGTTCACCGCAAACTTCTGCGCATGGGCCTGTGTAGCCGAAGACCCAGACGGGTCCCCATGCTCACTGCATGTCATTGCCAACAACACATGAAATGGGCCCAAGATAATTGAGATTGGACCGTGGATGATTGGAAGAAAGAGGCCTGGTCTGACAAATCCAGATTCTGGAGGACCTTCTGTTGACATTATGGTACCAGATACCCCAGGATACCTATTGCCACCTCATTGAATTGATGCCTGACCGAGTGGCCGCTGTTTTGCAGGCTAAAGGGGGTTTTACAGCTTACTGGGTAAGTGGTCATAATGTAATTGCTCATCGGTGTACATACATACATGCAAACATACATAAATAAGTTAAGTTGATGCACATTTGTGGTGGTGATGATAATGATTTAGCATGAACCCGCTTTTCCAAGTCGAACCAGAAATGCTCGATTGGGTTCATATGGTTCAAGAGAATTTGGAGGCCAGGGCATTAACAGAGAGTTACCAGCGTGTTCTTCGAACCACTCCTTGACGATTCTGGCAGTGTGGCATGGTGCATTATGCTGTTGGTAATGGCCATCACCAGCAGGGAACACAGTTGCTATAAATGGGTGAATTTGATCCTCAACAATGTTCAGATACCTGACAGCTGTCAGGGATTGGGATAATGGGGCCTAAAGTGTTCCAAAAAACCATCGCCCACAGTATAACACAGCTGCTGCTGGCCTGTTTCCACCCAACAGTGCATCCAGGTGACATAGCCTCCATTGGTAATCTTTTTGTTAGTTACATTCATTGCCTACCACTCATTTATGATACATACATACGTACGTATGTACGTACATACATACATACATACATACATACATACATACATACATACATACATACATACATACATACATACATACATACATACATACATACATACATACATACATACATACATACTCACTCACTCACTCACTCACTCACTCACTCTAATCATTCATTCACTAAACTGTTCTCTGAGATTCAGGGGTTAGTTGCTCAAAGAAAGTCTGTCTGTGACCATCTACCATGTAAACGATTAACTGATGGAACTAGAGTTTACTTACTGTTGTCAAATGGCTCCATTTATTACAATCTTGAGACACTGCTTGAGCTTCGCTGACATCCATCACGCGTCGCATGCAAGACCTTTTGTACTTCAAACCAACACGTTATTTCTCAAGCAGACATTCCTGAATCTGGTCCTCCCATGATTTCTTTCCTGCTACTTGGGCTGAGAAAATGTTCTTAGTCAGCATCTCATCACTCATTCTTTCTTAGTGGGAGAGGAGTTTGCCTTCTCGAAGCACTCCGCCAGGCAACAATGGCACACACAACAGAAGCAGCAAGGGCCTTCATGAATTTTGGAAGCTGACACAAATTTAAGCTACAGTTTAAATATTGCTGAGGTACCAGCTAATTCTGTGTGACATTGGCAAAAGGACTCCAACTCACTAGATTTTTTCCCAGAATCCTTAGGTGTACTGGCCAACTGGAACCGTTAGCTGTGAACTGATCACCCAAACAATGTATTTTTATGATTTTTACGACCCGAAGAAAGTTATTATTAGACGTAAGTATAAAATTGTATTCAAAACTTTTTTGTAAATACAAAAACGTTTTTCACGCAAAGTTGTTTTGTGTGGTGTAGAAGTTTTTCTTTAGATGTATCTCCTGCATCAGAGAAATAGTCGGAAGAATTTGTTTCTTCACAAACATTGGAACAAAATATTACTTACATGGCAGCTATCAACATTGATTTATGTGCTATTTGATTGCTTTGAAATTTACCACAGATTTTTTCATCAAGTAACATTCATCTTAAATTCAGTTTTTGACAATTTCAAGAAATTAAATGTTTTGTAAAAATATGAACTTGAAATGATAGTGTGTCACTCTTTTTGAAAAAAAATTGAAGTGTATGATTAAGGCACTCAATTTTATGTAATTTTTAATTTTATTTTTTTTAATTTTAAGGTATTCAAGCAATGGATCCGTATATTTTGACACCATTAAGTTCGATCAGTCTCCAGGGCATTTTTATTGTAAGCTTGTTCCTGAAGCATTTGGAGATATCAAAATGTTGCAAGAAGGAGAAGGTAAAAACTCATTTGTTGAAATGAATTTTAAGAACCCTACATAAAATAATATTTAGTTTAATTAGTATCATAATTTACTGAATTTTTGTTGGTGAGTGGAGTTTTTAAGAGCTAATAATTTTTAAATCATAAGTAACATACACTTGTCCCATTGTGATGCTTATTTGGGTGGTATTTTGTATTGTAAATAAAAAATTATAAGCTACAATGCCAGGTATACAACATAAATACATATCACTAAGCTGTTTTCTGAGATTCAGAGGTTGGCTGTTTGAAAGAAAGATCATCTGCCAAATCAAAGTTACTGGTGTTAAATTTTACATACTGTGGATGTATCAAGCATCATTTACAGGAATCTTGATAAACAACTTGAGCTTTAGTTTGTTGATGTCGAGACTTTTTGTACATCATGCTCATTATCTTTTTCTCATGCAGACATTCCAAAATCTTGTCCTCCCATGATTTTTCTGACTTTTCTCTATCTTTCTTTCTTAGTGAGAGAGGCAAACTCCTCTCTCACTAAGAAAGTTGTTATTGGGCTGATTAAATTCTTTTAGTTAGTGCCTCATTATTTCACCATGACCCAGCCACCTCAAAATATTTCCTCCACCCTACTAACAGCATTTTTTTTTCACACTACACATCTGCAATGCATCTTCGTTAATCACACAATAAGAGCACATTTTGGCACAAGTCCCCACCATAAGTAACGCATCTCTCCAGCACACAGACAACTCTTAGGTCTCTTCTGCAGTACCCAGATTTCACTGTTGTTGAGTAGGATCAATTCTACTTTCATACACAGGCTTTCCTGTGAAATCCTTCTTAAAGTAGCTATTGCTTTTAAATCTGAATTAAATTGCGTATATATTTCACCGTCTAATCTGTTTTCTCTGTAAAGCATGCTTCCTAAACGCAAACTCATTCACTTGGTCTAACCTTATACCATTTGGACTGATTTTGAATTCAGTGCTAACAATTTCTTGCTGAAAAACTAATTTTGGTGCATGGATAGAATTGCATTTTCTGATTTGAATTGTGATTTTTGTACTAGCTGCCAGTGAATGAACTGAAACTTAAAGAATTGAAAACATGCCTAGTGAAATTTTGGTAAATGGTTGTAAGAGTTTTTAAGTTTCTAATTATTTTCAGCCATGGTGAACGTACATTTTGCCTGGTTGCCAGATTCATAACATCATACTTAATTGTCGAATTCTAAGATGAATTTCCAGATCATTGTAAAATAGAGAGAAGAATCACAGTTGCAGTTTTGATGTGTTAAAAAAGATTCTAAGCTTTTTCAGTGTGAAGTGGAGACTGGTTAAAAAATAGAGCAGACACTACAAGACACCACAAATTCAGACACCATTAGCCTGTGTGTTCAGCTTCAACTAAACTGCTTTCAGTGTTACTGTCAATACAGAATATTTTACTAAAGAAGGTAAAAGATTAACATTAAATACAATCTTGCATCTTGGGAGTATGTGCTATGTCTTTCATCCAGTATAGTATGATTTTTCTTCAACAATTTTTCTTCAGAATGAGACTGATTGACCAGAGCATTATGATGTAATTAAAGTGTTTACTCAATGTTTTCAATATTGTGATGTTTCTTCAATGTTTTCAATATTGTTGATCAAACATTTTTGCTCCCTTCTACTTTTTTTAAAGCAGAATTGAATTTAAAAATGGGTACTTCATGCATCTGTTCTAGAATATGATCCGTATCTGTGACGATGATGTGCAAAACACGTAACAATATTAACAAATAAAGGTAACTTGATCACGCTAGTTACGTTAAATGAAAACTTTTACAAAAAGTTCGTAAGTTGGAAGCTTTCGACCTTATCTTAGGTCTTCATCACGCCAATGGAGGACTAAGATTGTTGCCAGATTCTACATTTGAATTTTTCTATTTTTGTTGCCAAAACTTAGAATTGATCTCCAGATCATCGGAATGTAGAGAGGAGATTCGAAATTGCAAGTCACTGAGTTGAAAATAATTTCCAGGCTTTCACGGTAACGGAGGGCAAAACGATTGTCAAAAGAAGCAATTCGTTTTGCTTCGTTCCCAGTGGGGAACTGCAGATGTGTCTTCCATTATCAAAATAGACAAGGCTGTATTAGGATTGGCTTTCAAAACATCTTTTTGTGTTCTAAAATTCTATGGTTAATGCTCCTGTATGTGCTTCCATGTATAAGTTATCCCCAGTAAAAGAAGAGATGGGAATGCAGTAAACTCCTGGGAGGTCCAGGCTTTTAACTTTGTCCCTATCCCTTTGTAGAAGTTTCAAGATGTTTGGGGTGGATTTAATGGCAAGATGGTAACCAAAACTTCTAAAAAGAATCTGTAACTTATAAGCATAGGAAGGATGGTAAGGATCAGATTTGTGTTGATGAATAGTGTGGAAACACGGTACTTTATCAAAGATTCATCTACACAAATCTGTTGATGAACTATTCATCAGACTGTGTTGATGAATAGTGTAGAAACAATCATAAAGATCTTTGATTAAAGTACCGGGTGGTTCAAATGAAGAATCAAAAAATTATTCTTCATTTTGAACCACCCGGTACTTTAATCAAAGATCTTTATGATTGCTTCCACGCTATTCATCAACACAGTTGTTTTGTTTCCAACAAAATTGTGTACAAGCAACAATCTGGTCTCCCCATGGGCTCACCTCTTTCCCCTCTGCTTGCAGAAATCTACATGCAACATATTGAAGTTTCCATCATTCCTCAACACCCTTTTCAGCCTTCCCTGTGGTTAAGATATGTAGATGACATTTTCATTAGCTGGCCACATACCGAGTCTGAACTACAGACACTGATCAACTCCATTACAGAAAATTTTCCTTCCATTAATCTCACTATATCTAAGGAAGTAAACCACAAAATTGATTTCCTGGAATAATTGATTTTGGTTAGTAAAATAACCAAAAATAAAATACGTGGTATTATATAATAGAATAATAGCTATATACTATATTCACTACTGTTTCACACGTTATATACGTTCTGTGCGTTGTGTGCACATTTTCAGCAAAATCATCCTGGCATTTATATATCATATGAATAGGAATCAAGATACAAGAGGAAGCTTACTAAGCTGGAATGCCGATACAAGGTGAGTCCTTAATAATATAATTATTAAAACTTATAATATTATTCCTATTCATATGATATATAAATGCCACGATGATTTTGCTGCAAATGTGCACACAATGCACAGAACGTATATAACGTGTGAAACAGTAGTGAATATAGTATATAGCTATTATTCTATGATTTCCTGGATGTTTCTATCTGCAGAAATGCTGATCTCTCTATTACTCGTTCCGTCTATCATAAACCCTCTGCAGCCACTAACATCATTCCCTACAAATCTTTCACTCTGCATCTCTACAAGCTTGCGGCTTTGAAGTCCTACATCCACACGGCTCATATAATTTGCAACAACCAACTTTCTCTTCAAGAAGAATTCTCCAAAATTTCTACAGTAGCCCTCTCTCATGGTTTCCCTGCTCTTACAGTCAACTCCCTCATAAAGAAATATGAAAACAATTCGAAAATTGAATGCCTCCTTCCTCAAAAGAGAGAAAACCTGAAATTCTCTGGTTCTGTTCCTTACCATCCTTCCTATGCTTATAAGTTACAGATTCTTTTTAGAAGTTTTGGTTACCATCTTGCCATTAAATTCATTCCAAACATCTTGAAACTTCTACAAAGGGATAGGGACAAAGTTAAAAGCCTGGACCTCCCAGGAGTTTACTGCATTCCCATCTCTTCTTCTACTGGGGATAACTTATACATGGAAGCACATACAGGAGCATTAACCATAGAATTTTAGAACACAAAAAAGATGTTTTGAAAGCCAATCCTAATACAGCCTTGTCTATTTTGATAATGGAAGACACATCTGCAGTTCCCCACTGGAACGAAGCAAAACGAATTGCTTCTTTTGACAATCGTTTTGCCCTCTGTTACCGTGAAAGCCTGGAAATTATTTTCAACTCAGTGACTTGCAATTTCGAATCTCCTCTCTACATTCCGATGATCTGGAGATCAATTCTAAGTTTTGGCAACAAAAATAGAAAAAATTCAAATGTAGAATCTGGCAACAATCTTAGTCCTCCATTGGCGTGATGAAGACCTAAGATAAGGTCGAAAGCTTCCAACTTACGAACTTTTTTGTAAAAGTTTTCATTTAATGTAACTAGCGTGATCAAGTTACTTTTATTTGTCCATATCTGTGGCCCGTAAAATTGTTTTCACTTCAGAGGGAAAAATGCAATACCGATTTTCAATATTTAATTCTACTTAAAATGTGAGTTTTTTCATTCCTTAGTCACTTTGTCCTGTATCAAGAGGCAGATCAAGCATTTTATTCTTCTGCTTAAAGCAAAATTAATGCTCAAAAATTCTACTGTGTTGACACAGTGCAGAGAAAATCACACTATGGGAAATGAAAGACGGCAATGAAGAATTGAAGTTCTGATTTTGAGCTTTTAATTTTTTTGTAAACAAAAAGAAAAAGTGGTTGGTCACTTTTTCTGTTTATTTAGCAAGAAGTGACAAAGCAAATGGGACACCATGAATTTTCAGAGAAATTAAAAATACAGTGATAACTTTGTAAGAAATGACAAATCTTAAAATACATTAGTTTTGAACAAGATCATAAAGAATATCAGTGTTTGTAAATACATTCAGAAGATCAGTGTTTAGAAATATATTAGGAAGAACAATATTTCTCATAGGTAATCAGAAAGCTATTAATTATAATTAAAAATCAGAAAGATGTGCCATTTTTTAACAATGCAGCTTTCATATGATAAAACGTTGACATGAAATGTAATTAGATTCCATGATATGTTTTTAAATAGTTTTGAACTGATTTCAAATCTCTGTTTGTATGACTTTCATTGTTATTATAAGCTAATATTCTTTTTCACATTGGGTGATGCCAAATTTTAATTCAGTTGTTCATTCACATGTCAGTGTCCTGGTGCTTGAGTTTGAAAGGCTGGCTGCTATGCACTTGGAAGAACAGAATTTGGATAAAGTTTCAAGCATGCCGTGTTACTTAAACGCTTGGTCATTTTATTGTTTTGATTAAAAAAATATATTGTCTGAAAGAACTGTTTATGTGTAGCCCTCAATGTAGTCCTTAAGCACACAAAATTTAAAAGTACAGAAAGATAAGATGGTTGCAACATAATGACTGTCTTGCATGGCTGCTTTTATAATGGTCTGCATATGTATTTTTCTGGAAATCCTCACAAAGTAAGTAACAAAAGAAATAAAAAGATGCATCTCCACTAGAAAAGATGACTTTAGGTATAAATCACAGTGATGGAAAATGTTCAGTAAAATCAGTAAAAGTCAGTATTTTTCAGATTGGTTAGTTTTAGTCTGTATTTTTCAATTTTGGTCTGTAAAGTCAGTTTTATACCATGGCTTTTTTAAAAAGATTTAAGTGATATGAAAAAAAAGTTTGTGGTCAGTAGAGTAATGTTTTATGTGGCAGATGGATTGAAAAATTAGAAAATGCCTTTGAGAAGGCTCTGAGTTATAACTTTGTTAACAACCCTGTGCACTAGAGAGTGATTTTTGATCTCTATATTGGGAATGTTATCTAAGTGCAAAAAAGTAAATTTCGGTTAACTTTCCTCGCCATATGTATTATTTTGGTTTGGGTAAGAGTTGTGTGTGCGCATATACGCAAACAATGCTCCTACCCATCTTATATTTCCTATATTTTGAGCCTTTGTACTGTATTTCCTATAATTTTTCTTATTACTTTTTCATACATTAGTATGAGGAAGTATTGTAATCGTGCAAAAATTCGAATTCGAGATTTCAACGGAAATACATGTTTTGGGGTCCCCGAATAAAATTTCACTATTTTTGAAGTGGTTTCTGTGTGTCTGTCTGTCTGTAGTTTGTGTCCACCATAACTACATAATTATCTGGTTAATTGTGAAGTTTTTTTAACTAATCAGTGCTGATTTTTTTTTTAATTTCTCTGAAAATAATAATACGGAGGTGAAATTTGGGCATTGTAGTGTCCTGGTAAGTCACCACTGTGTAGGGCGGGGTTGCACCCTATACCGGCACGAAAATCTTAACCTGGGAATACTCAGTAAATTTTACTGTAGGAATTTAATCAACACCCTGCTTAAAAATTTCTCAATTTCTCTGGATCTCTCTCTCTCTCTCTCTCTCTCTCTCTCTCTCTCTATATATATATATATATATATATATATATATATATATATATATATCATCATCATCATTGTCAAACCATTATCAATCCACTGCTGGACGAAGGTCTCCCCAAGTTTCCTCCACCCATCTTCCATGTGGTCTTCTTCTGGGTCTTTTCCTGTCCCTTGGAATCCAATCTAAAATTTCGGCTGTCCATCGATGGTCTGTCCTTCTGGCAGTATTTCCAGCCCATTGCCATTTCAGGGATTTAACTCTGATCATGATGTCTTCCACTCTTGTCATTTTCGGATCCACGTGTTCCTCTTCTTATCTCTCCTGGTTACACCAAGCATGCACCTCTGCATGCTGCTTTGAGTTGTCTGCAGCCTTTGTATGTCTCTTTTAGCTAAGGTCCACATCTCTGCACCATACGTAAGCACTGGAAGGATGCATTGATCAAACACTTTTAGTTTAAGACATAATGGCATATTGCTCTTGAAAATTATGCTGTTTCTTCCAAAAGCTCTCCAGGCAAGTTTTGTACGCCGATTAATTTCTTCATCAATGTGACCCTCACTTGATATCTGCTGTCCAAGATAAACGTACGTGTCTGTTATCTCCAGCTTTTCTCCATCAATCGATAAATTTTCATTTCTTGTAAAAGCATTGTACATCACTTTTGTCTTCTGAAAGTTCATTTTTAATCCCACTTCTTTACTCTTGTCAGCAAGTTCCTGCATCATACTCTGTAGCTCTGATGGGGTAGTTGCAAAAATGACTATGTCATCAGCAAAACGAAGGTGGGTTAGATAATCTCCATTAATCTTTATCCCTTTGTTTTCCCAGTTCAGTGATTGAAAGACATTTTCCAATGTGGCATTAAAGAGCTTCGGAGATATGGTGTCACCTTGTCTCACTCCTTTTCCAATTTTTATGTGTGTTGTATTTTCAAACAGCCGAATCTTTGCACTTGCATTTTCATAGATGTTATTAATAATATTAATGTATGCATCTTCAATACCTCAGGATTTCAGAGCCATTGCAACTGCTGATGGTTTCACCGAATCAAAGGCTTTTTCATAATCGATAAAAGCCATGCACAATGGAAGTTCACATTCCCTCGCTCTTTCAATTAGTTCTCTCAGTACGTGGATATGATCTATTGTGCTGTAGCCACTCCTGAATCCAGCTTGTTCTCTCGGTTGGCCATGTCCAGTGTCACCTTCAAGCGGTGTGAAAGAACTTTAGTGAAGATTTTATAAACCACTGATAGGAGGCTGATAGGTCTGTAGCTCCTGAGATCCTCAATGTCACCTTTTTTATGTAGCAAGATCATTGTAGCGTTGTTCCAATCCTCAGGAATTTTTCCTTCATTAAGGCATCGAGTGAAAATTTGGGCGAGTACTGTTTCGATTTCTCCACTTGCTTCTTGTATGATGTCTACAGTAATTCCATCTTCTCCTGGAGCTTTTCCCCGCTTCATGTTCTTGATTGCATGTGCAACTTCTGCTGGAAAGACTGGAAGAACTCTGGTACTGGTACCTTTCATGATGTCTGGAGTACATGTATCATCCCTTTCATATAATTTGGAGTAGAAATCTTTCACTCTTGTCAAAATTTCGCCTCTATTTCTTGTTACAGAACCATCTTCTTTTCTCAGTGCCATAATCTGTTTTTTTCCCTTACTTAGATGTCCCTTTGCTATCTTTAGGTTTTGGTTGTTTTCAATTGCTTTCCTTACTAGTTCACAGTTGAATGTTCTTACGTCTTCAGTGATACTTTTTCTTACTGTCTTGCATAGCTCTATATATTCCACTTTGGAAGTCACATCTTCTTTAGTTGTCCTCATCACTCTTCTTTTTTGCATCAACATTTTGGTTTTCCTGATAATTTGTTCGCATGCAATTTGTTCTTAGACCCAGCTAATTTTGTTGCTGTTTCCATAAAAGCTTTGGTTACTTTTCTGTTAACTTCAGAAATATCCACTTCTTCCGATGTTAGGCCTTCTAAAGCAGAGAACCTGTTCTTCAGTTCCAATTTGAAGGTATTATGGTGTTTTTTAAGGTTGGTTATGTCAATACATTTTGTTTGTCTTATCAGCTTGCTACGTTCGAGTTTAGTGTTGAGGTGCATCTTACATCTCACCAATCTATATATATATATATATATATATATATATATATATACTTAAGAGCAAAACTGAAGACTAAGGAAAAACTTTAGAATTTAAAACGAAGGTTGCAAAATAACCTGAAAATCAAAACGCGCAACGCAGCAGTTTTGAAAATTCAGAATTCACATTCTATAAAGAAGATACCTAAGCAAAAAAATGCAAATATAATTTTGACTCACACCTAGTACAACATAGAAAAGGTTATGTATCTACCTGTGTGAGTAAAAGGAGAAAAGACAAAAAAATAAAATAAAACAACTGAATGTAGAAGGTGTCGAGAATACTGAGCCTTGGCTTTATCAAGGACCAGCAAAAACTCTGCATTTTCTCACTTCCACAAAGACCTAGTTGGAAATGGGTTTCTGCAAGGCCATAGATGCAAGTAACATTCCCACCTAAAATAGTTTAAAAAATATATATATAAGTCATGTCCTCCGTAGAGTTGCATGACCTAGCACTAGTTAACAATTTCGCTTGCATCCATTAACCTTCATGGCCCGACCCATGCTCTTCATCTGTTACTATTAAACAGAGAGAAGAAGATTAAAGAGAACTCAAGCTGTGAGAGTGACATAATAATTAGAAATGATTTTCAGCCATAACGAAATTCCAAGTTCGTTTGAGAGAGAATTTAAACCTGTAAATCAATGCAAAAGAAATCCAAATTTACATTGCAATTAAAAAAGGAAATGTTAATTTTTAACGAACAGATTTTTGAAAGAAAACTTGAGTCTAAAACCCCCTACTCTACAACTTATGACAGCACGAAAACGAGAATAAGTTAAAGATAATAATTAACTAAAGAAAACTTTGTGAAAGTTATATACCTTAAACAGTTAGTTGCAATATGTACAAAGTATTTCAGCAGTGCTTTAAGTGCATAATTAATTAGTTATTAAGAACTTAACTACTTTGAAAAAACAGCGCAGAGACAGCGCATAGAAAAGGAACAAGCTTAGCCATCTTCTGTTCCTAGGTACCCCAAAAGACGCTCAAAGTTACAAAGAAAAGAAAGAGTTAAAACCCGCAAAAATGTTAACAGACAAACCAATGCCTAAAAGCTGAAAAGCTAAAAAACGACAGAGAATAAGTACAAACATTGAACTTATAAAACCTAGAACCCAAAAACAAGGAAGAGAGCTTACCTCTTGTGTAACAAAAACTTTTCTCCTCACAAGAGAAGAACATGGCTGACCTCTTCCGCCACTCCCTAGACAGCTGGGGGGCAGTGAGGGTGGGGCTGATGGCCTCCTCATACAGCAAGAAACCAACGCGCGGAGATTTTAACCAGAGAAAAAAATATATAAACTTAAGACTGTGGATCTGTATGATCAGAAAGAGCAGAATTAACTCTCCAGAATACATGAGAAATATTATAAAATACACGAGCAGTTTATTTAATAATCTTTGCATGTATTAAATCACCTTAGTGAGCTTCTATAGATTAATCAGAATCTTATTAATTTTAATGTTGGTTTTACTATTTTTAGTATAGCTATCCTAGTGATGAATAACTAGTTTTCTTTTTTATTTGTTTTTATTTTCTTTTATAAACAGATTTTTTAAACTTTTTTTGTGATTTTGTTTATATTATTTAATTTTTTGTTTTAATAGGACCGTCATATCCATAGCACTAAGGTTCCTTTAGGTAGTTAATAGGCATCCTCTAGCCAACTTCCTTACGGCTTTGATTGGTCAGAATCATATTATTAACTGTGTAGAAAATTAAAGCAGATCTGCCAACCTTACTCTATTATTCAGAATAATTTTTCTTAAAGTTCTTTTGATGAAAGAAGAAGGAATTTCGTTCTCTAGAAAACTTTCTAATAGTATATTAATGTGGTAATTGAAGTACAAATTGTTGCTGCAAATTCTTGAAATTCTTAGGACCTGAGAAATTAGTACATTCTCAATTACTTTGGTTGAAATGTTATTATTCCAGTGTAGATATTTAATTACTTTGAAAGGAAAATTAACTCTTTTATCAAAGAGGCTAATAGATGGGTTACCTCTGTTGAGCTTAATGCTTAAGTCTAGGAACTCAAGTTCCTGATTACTGTGGTTGGTTTTACATAAGTTAAGAGAGCTAGGATAGATATTATCAAAATCACTCTCTATAACTTCTGAATTATTGATACACAGCAGATCATCAATATATCTAAAAGTGTAAAGGTTTTAGATATATCTATGGCCTTGCAGAAACCCATTTCCAACTAGGTCTTTGTGGAAGTGAGAAAATGCAGAGTTTTTGCTGGTCCTTGATAAAGCCAAGGCTCAGTATTCTCGACACCTTCTACATTCAGTTGTTTTATTTTATTTTTTTGTCTTTTCTCCTTTTACTCACACAGGTAGATACATAACCTTTTCTATGTTGTACTAGGTGTGAGTCAAAATTATATTTGCATTTTTTTGCTTAGGTATCTTCTTTATAGAATATATATATATATATATATATATATAATAAATAGTACATAAAAAAAATTACTTTATAAATAAATTATTTTAACACAAAACAAATTAGACAAAAAAGGCTAATACCATGAAAAGCGCCGAAGGCAGCTAAACCCCATGTAGTAGCTTATATAGAATAATGAAAATATTACAGAACAATAATACAAAAATTTCAAAACAAGTTAAAACTGGAACAGGTTGCCACCATCAGGAGAGCATCAAGCTGTGGGAGTGGCCTTTCTAGTACCAACAAAACAACAAGGCAAGCCAAAATTGGCGGTTGGTCATGCTCCCTAGGCCACAAAACCAATTCTAATAAGCACAAAAATTCCAAGAATCAAATTTATAAAACTAAAAAAAGAATTAAAAGCTTACCGGCAGAACAAAACCCGCCATGACCAAAAGTCAAACAAGACTGAACAGAGCACCCACAAGAACCCAAATATATACACTGATAAAAAAAGGTGGTCACGGTTAAACAACTACCTGGTAAACCAAAAAATGTGTGAATTGACAAGATCCAAAACTGTGTATGTAGATAAGATCTTCAGCTATTAGGGACCCACCAAATAGCACTTTATGTTACCTATATATTTAAAATTGTTAGGTCGTAGGTTAATAAAGCATGTCAATGTGTAATTTGAAACTCTTGGACACTGAATTATAGTTCAAAATTAAATGATTAAAATGATGTCTTAAGAAATTTTTAGGAAAAATGTTAGAGTGCAATTTAGAAAGAAGTGCTTTCAGATTTTTTACAAGTAAGAGCTGTGTAGAGCAAATTTTAGCTATTCTATGAAACTGAGAGATGAGTAGATTGCGATGTATAACTTTTGCAATATTGGATGACCAGTGAGTTTAGTGAATGATATAAACTCAAAAGAGTTTCTTTTACCAAATAAATTCACCACACCTCTTCCCTCCTCGTCCACCTAAACCTCTAAATTGAGGTAACAAACATAAGTAGACGATCTGTTATTTTTTTCTAGGGTAAGGTCGTCAGGATACAAGTCAGTGGTGCAACGCAAAAGTCCGAAATGTTAATGACAATGATGACATCAACATATCTTAGAGCAATCCCAGGTAAAGGATGATTGGCAACATATCTATCCTCAAAAAAATGTAGATAGAGATTAGCCAAACTGCTAGAAAAGCGACTGCCCTTCGGGATACCACGAGTTTGGAGGTAAAAGCCCATCGCCCACGGTAACAAAATTGTTATTAATACAGAAATCCAGTAGGAAATGCCAATACTGTTCTGTATAATGCCTGGACCTGAGGCAGAGGGGACTAGTGTTACTTCTAAGCTACGGTCTCCATTTCAAGTTAATTTTGTTGAAGGTTATGCATTTTCAGTTCTCCAATTTATTCCTCAGTTAAAATTTTCTAAATGCAATGATGGCAGATGCAAGACTTGTTGTTGTGCTCACTCTTCCAATCTTGGTGAAGGTCATTCACCCAATTTTTGTAAAGCTGTCAATTGTGTGTATTTGATTACTTGTGAAACCTGCCGATGTGGTTATGTTTGTCAGAGCAGTAATCCATTGCACATTCGCATTAACGGTCATAGGTCTGACATAAGAACCTTCAAAAGGAAATCTGATCGTGAGATTCAACATTTTCAGTCGCACGATTTCAGCAATGTTTCCATTAGAATTATGTTCTTTGAGTCCGTGCTGGAAAACAGGTTAATACTTGAGAACCTGTGCATGCTGCAATTCGAAACTCTCTTTCCGTATGGGCTTAACGAACTATTCAATGGTAAGCAGCTGAATCAAGATACTTGTGTCTATCTCAAATTTAAATTAAAACCTTTTGCCGTTTCTCAAAGAAAAACAAGGGGTAGTAGAGGTAGCAGAAGGAACTCATCGGTTCAAGTGAGCTTCGGTGATTTGGTTCATGAGCTTGACTGCTTTGAGGGCTATTTCGTTAAGCATTGTCGTTCTAAAATCTTTGCGCTAAGTAACAAAAAAATCAGGGTTTTTGACCAACTGCTTCGAAATTATGCCTTCGGCTCTGAACACATTGAAATTTTGATCGGTGACCTTCTTGCGTACCGACTTTCCACTTTTCGTAGTAAATTCACAGGAGCTCACCTTGTCAGGAAGTACTGCGTTATTGATTACTGTCATGAGGCCATTGATTTTATTGGTTTAAAGTCAATTATGCATAAACGTTTGGATCTTTTCCCTTTCGGAAATGAGGTGAAATTGGTGACCTGTTTCCACTATGAAAAACCGCTTGGTCGCCGTATTTTTAACTACAGGCAAACTGCTGCTGATTTAAAGTCGTTAAGCGGCAATGAGGATGCCAGCTGTTACTGTCATCTTGACAGATTCAGTAAATTTGTCAACACTGGTGACCTGGACATAGTGCCTTCTCGAGAACTACGCACACTTATGTCTCTGGGCACTAAATACAGGTTGACACCTCGATTCAAAACTAAGAAATGTGTCTCTATTCTACACAGTAATTTTTTACAATGCGCACTAAAGCTTTCTTATGAGTTTGGTTTGCCCCTCGAAGCCTTTAACGAATGGCTGGATTCTGTATTATGTGACATTCCTCATGAGCTCGACAAGTTAAAGAGCTTTGGTGTTTGTACCCGGCAGCCACATGATTTTGTTTTGATTAATTCACAAATTCATAAACTTCAAAACTTATTCACTATTTCTCCAGTGGATAAGGCTGGTAATAATTTTGCCTTCTTTTGTAAACAGTTCTATCAGGATCTCCTAATACAGGAGATGAATACCGCGGATACTTACACTCCGGTTTCTCAAAACCATAAAGACATTGTTAAAAAAAATAATCGCTCTGCATAAAAGGATAAGGCTTAATGTGTCCAACTTAAACTTTCCTTTTATTTATGCTATCCCAAAGTTTGATAAGGAACCTGTTTCCTTCCGTTTCATTACTAGTGGACGCAACTGTTATAATAGTAAAGCGGGTGGGTTGCTTTAGAGATACTTGTCCGTGGCTCTTCGCAGGTTGGGTTCGACTTGGATTATTGGGAGCAATAACAGAGTCTTGGAGACACTTGGCTCGGTGACTGTCACATCTGTGGATACTTACGATTTTAAAAACCTCTTCACATCAATTTCATTGAAGGGTCTGTGGCAGGTAGCCCTAAACATACATACGAAGTTCGAGCCCGGGACTCCAGAACAGTATTGGCATTCCCTACTGGATTTCTGTATTAATAACAATTTTGTTACCGTGGGTGATGGGCTTTTACCTCCAAACTCTTAGTATCCCGATGGGCAGTCGCTTTTCTAGCAATTTGGGTAATCTCTATCTACATTTTTTTGAGGATAGATATGTTGCCAATCATCCTTTACCTGGGATTGCTCTAAGATATGTTGATGACATCATTGTCATTAACATTCCGGACTTTTTGCGTTGCACCACTGACTTGTATCCTGACGACCTTACCCTAGAAAAAACCAACAGATCGTCTACTTATGTTTGTTACCTCAATTTAGAGGTTCAGATGGACGAGGAGGAAGAGGTGTGGTGAATTTATTTGATAAAAGAAACTCTTTTGAGTTTGATATCATTCACTACACTCACTGGTCATCCAATATTGCAAAAGTTATACATCGCAATCTACTCATCTCTCAGTTTCATAGAATAGCTAAAATTTGCTCTACACAGCTCTTACTTGTAAAAAATCTGAAAGCTCTTCTTTTTAAATTGCAATCTAACAATTTTCCTAAAAATTTCTTAAGACCTCATTTTAACCATTTAATTTTGAACTATAATTCGGTGTCCAAGAGTTTCAAATTACACATTGACATGCTTTATTAACCTAGGACCTTAACAATTTTAAATATATAGTTAACATAAAGTGCTATTTGGTGGGTCCCTAATAGCTGAAGATCTTATCTACATACACAGTTTTGCATCTTGTCAATTCACACATTTTTTGGCTTACCAGGTAGTTGTTTAACCGTGACCACCTTTTTTTATCAGTGTATATATTTGGGTTCTTGTAGGTGCTCTGATCAGTCTTGTTTGACTTTTTGTCATATGCGGGTTTTGTTCTGCCGGTAAGCTTAATTCTTTTTTTAGTTTTATAAATTTGATTCTTGGAATTTTTGTGCTTATTAGAATTTGGTTTTGTGGCCTAGGGAGCATGACCAACTGCCAATTTTGGCTTGCCTTGTCATTTTGTTGGTACTAGAAAGGCCACTCCCACAGGTTGATGCTCTCCTGATGACGGCAGCCTGTTCCAGTTTTCACTCGTTTTGAAATTTTTGTTCTGTAATATTTTCATTATTTTATATATATAGGGGAATAGTTGTGTGTGCATATGTGTTTTTTCTTCACTTCATACTGTAATGAATAGTAATCCCAATTTTGTTTTATTTGTTGTTTCAGGTAATGCAGCTGTCTTTATAAAATCATACGTTTTTTGATTAACTGGATTACTTAGACAAAAGTATGGGAAAATGTACTGTAAAATCAGAATGGTTCCAAAAAAAGGACAGCAACGGTTTCATGGTTTCTGAATGGGGACAGAAAAAAGTGACAGTGAAGTTTTTTGTATGTTGTGCGCACAAACATTTTCAGTTTTTGGGGCTTTAGTGCTATAGAGCAGCATGCTTCTACTCGGAAGCACATAGAACAATGTAAAGTGAAACTGAGTTCTTTACAACTACATTTGTCTTCAGCCCGTCCTGGATGTAGCAGTGATGGTGTAATTTCATCTCCCGGAGCTACACTATCAATTCAGCTTTATTCTGTTAGACAAGCTGCTTCAAGGGCAGAGTTAATCTGGTGTTTGAAAATGATTGGAGGGAACTTTGCTGTTCAGCCAGCTTGTGAAGATGTCAAAGAAACCTTTGAGGCAATGTTTCCTGGAAGTGTTCCTTCTGAGTTCACCCTTTCAAGGACAAAGGCAAGATATTTAGTATGTGATGCTTTTTAGCTCCATATTTTAAAAAGCAGTTGGTGGATGATATTGGAGGAGCACATTTGATGAAACTGCGAATGCAGCTTCAAAGAAAGAATTTCAAACTGTAGTTAAATACTGGTCTGATTCCAAACAAATGATTATGACACGACATCTACAGACTTTCTTCATTGGTAAAGCCACTGCTAGTGATATTTACTCCAAGTTAAATAAAGCATTGGATAATACCCAGCTTTCTCGTTCAAAGCTATTGATGCTAGGTTGTGATGGACCCAATATTAACAAAACTGTGAATCGTCTTATGAATGATTCTCTGATCCTGTTAGGAAGAAAACAGTTGATTGATGTTGGCACATGTAACATACACATCATCCATAATGCATTCCAAAAAGGATTACAAGACTTTGGTGAAAATGCTTCGGACATGATCTTATTTCTCTATAATTTTTTTGATGGCCAAACATCTCATTGGGAAAATTTTGAAAAAATACAATCAGATATGAAACTTCCGGGTCATCGGTTTATGAAACATGTTTCCTCTAGATGGCTGACATTAGAACCAGCTGGAGAGAGACTTTTAGAACAATGGTCAGCTGTTGAAAAATACTTTCTTCAGTTCATACCCCGGCACAAAAGCAAGTTGATGAGTTCTTTGAAATACAAGAATATTGTTAAACTATTAAAAGACAAAACTACCAAAGCAGAAATTATGTTTGTTTGTGCAAGTGCTCATTCATGTTCAAGATTCACTTTTTCCTTCAGAAGAGAGATCCTTTAATGCATCTAATCTATAATGAGCTCACAAACCTCGTCAGAACACTCATGAATCGATTTTGTGTTAGTGCTGCTCCATTGAGTCTGGAAGCATTTTGTGATAAGTATTACTTGCCATTGAAAAACACAGTGTTCGACACTAGAAAAAGTGAATATCTCAAGAAGCTAAGTGCACAAGAAAGATGCTATATTTCCATGAAAGCAACGAGAGGGTGAGAACGCACCCAAAAAAACTTAAGTAATTCTTCTAAAAGTCAGACCTGTGCTGCGTTGATAGTTGTCGGGTCTGATAAGTGCACCAGAGAGTTACCATGCAATAGGAACAAAATGTACTTACAGGTTGAGCATCATTTCTGCTGTACAATGATCCACCTGTATTCACACATTTAGAAGGGCAGGCTGGAAATAACCAGCCTTTAAATGACACATGCAAAGTGTCAGTCAACACGCATACACATCCTTGCCAACAAGGCGGTCAGCTTCTGAGACAAAAAGCAAGTCTGGTCACAGGGCGGGGGAGAGGGTGGGAACTAAAGGTTACTTTATAAAGGGCTTCCCAGACACCTTTCAGTAGCCAAACAAGGAGATGTTCCTGCCCCATTGTAGCTGTTGTTGCTTGTGCACTTCAAGCTTCCTTTTCTCTTTCTGAAAATGGCTGTTTGTCTTCCAAAGAATAAACTAGGCATCAATATCCTGATTCCGGCAGTGTAGAAAAAACAGTCAGTGTAAATATTCCATGCTCCTTGCCATCAAACAGGCAGGTGCTCTTCTCCACGGCTGACCTCAGTATCTGTTAAAGTTTAATATTTGTAGTTTATGGAGGTTTTTGTTTAATTTGAAAAAACAATGGTATCTGTTGAAGTCTCATTTATTGCATTAAGTACAATGATGTTAGAAAATCAGAAACTTCTAAGAACCTTTGCTGTGAGAATGAAAATATTTCTATCGCACTTGATGCAGAAATGCATCACAGTTTGTGATGCATTTCTGCGTCAAGTGCAATAGGAACGTGATTTTGCATCGCAAAATGCGATACATTTTTTGATAGAATATTTCTTGCAGCTAAAATACGAACTGACATGAGAAATGATTATCACACACACAACAAATAAATAAAATAAATAATAAAGGATTAAGGAGCAAAAAAAGCATTTGTGCAACAAATGCTTTTTTTTTGCAAATGAATTTTTTTCATGCTTTTTTTTTTTTTTGCATAGATGCCAACTAGTCTGGATTTTCCATGTTTTTACAGTTTCTTGCTCAGAGTTACAGAGTGCGGACATGCCACTTGAAATTACGGAAAATTGCCATTTGATTTTTCATTAACAGTGCCATGGTGGAAAATGAAGAATAGTTATCCTGGGTAATTAATATTTAAATTTATGCAAATCAAAATTATGGTAAAAGTTGGATTTAGGTGAAAACTAAAATTTGGGAGATGGGTGTATGCATTTTGAAACAAAAATAAATTCAATTATCTTTAGGCCATGACAAATGAAAATATAAATAAAATGCAACACTGATGTTTGAAAATTCCCAAAAGTTATTATTGACGGTTTGCGTTGTTTGAATATATGATGAGTTGAGGCACCTGCAAGTGTAAAATAAGTAATTATTGTTTACATGTGTACCTGATTTGTAAGCACTAAAAATTAGATGGTATACAATGTACACGTGTAATAACTTTGGTAGGCTGTGATGATCAAATTAGTGGTTAGGACAAAATGCATTAATTAAATAAAGAAACTTCCCGGGGTCGTTTCCGGCCTTAGGCAAGCTAAGGTGGATTAGCATGTGACCCTGCGATGAACTTCAACTGTGTCAACTAATTCTTCACTGCACAAGGTTTGGGTTTTTTGAAATGCCACTTGGCCTGCATTTTTATTTAAAACTTAACCAAAAACAACAACAAACAAAATAACAAAGTGTTTCAAGAAGTCGGAGAATAATCAAGACAACCATGTGTTTTTGTTTTCGAACACAATCAGCTTTCAACATTTCTTTGACAATTCCACTTTTGGCAACTAGGCCTTATAAAAGCAAACAAAATCAGATGACACCCACTTGTTGTATTTATATAAACCATAAAAGGAAGAACACATAAATACTCTTGACTTAGGGAACATAACATAAACACTGTGGGTAAGTTTGGACAGCTGAAGTGCAATCTCTCCCTCTCTTCATGAATTTTATAGCTTATTGTATACGCAATACAGATTTCATTTCCTTTCGAACACACCCCTCAAACCAGTTTCCTTAACCAACATTAATTTTAAAATTACAATAACTGAGCAAAAATTTATAAATAACCAAAAGTTACTTCAGTAAACAATCCTACTCTACCAGGAAAATTAGCATTAAAATTTAATATACTCAACATCCTAGCATTACTTGATACAAAATCGCTCTCAACACTCTCCTAAACATACTGCACTAAATACCTTACTCAATTACCTCAAAAGTTATCATTACACAATAATGCTGACAAATATACTTAAAATTCGCCCTATCATCTGGAAAAATTCAAAATACTTCACTATACAAACTTGCTCTGAGTACACAATATCCCACCATGTAAATAAAAGGCAAACACTAACTCTCAACACTCCTGGACACAAATTCATATTTATCTGCACTTCGACTGTTCATAACAATTTAAAATTAAACCACTAATTCTGAACAGCAATTTATAAGCAAATTAATCTAAAAATCCAAACTAGTACCATGTAAGCTTTTAGTAATTTTACCAACTCATGTAGTAAGCCACTGAGGTAATGGGTAGGCAAAACATTTCAGTCAAATCACTCAATTTCACTAAAAACAAAATTCTCACTGTGAGGAAGTATTATTTAGGCTAAAGGTGAGATTGGGTCGTGAATCCAATCAGACCTATGCACCAAAATGGAAGAATAAGTGTGACATATCACCCTGTATTGTTTTCTCTTACTGTTTTGGGACAACACTCCTGCACTCGCCTTGCTCGGGATAGCTTCCTATGGGTCTTCGGCTTACCGGGGGTGGAAGAACAATCCCCCAATTGTTTCCATCTATACCCTTTCAGTCGTGAAGCATTTTTCCACATAAGGAAAGCACCCTGCAAGAACTTTCTTGCCCCCAAATTATTTTTCTCTGGTACACACATTCCAGATAAAACACCATACAAAGACTCACATTATATCCAGAAATGCTCTTATCTTTTCATTCCCTAGGCACACAGCTTCTAGAAGAATTAACACTACTTTCCAGAAAAATGCACTAACCTCGTTATTTCCCCCCAAAAAAATACATTATTCCACTTATTTCCATGAAAAATACACTATATCACTCATTTCCTAGAAAAATACACTATATCACTCATTTCCCAGAAAAATACACTAT
This sequence comes from Macrothele yani, assembly GCA_039090855.1. NCBI lineage: Eukaryota > Metazoa > Arthropoda > Arachnida > Araneae > Macrothelidae > Macrothele > Macrothele yani. The sequence continues at coordinate 2,449,000 of CM077029.1, forward strand.
ACCGCAGAACCATTTATTTCCCGAAAATTACACCTATCGAAGAACTATCTATTTCCAGAAATCATCACCTCCTGAAGAATTCCAACATTATACAAGGGTAGTTAATATACAGGCCAACACTTTATTAACCTAGTCTGCATGCATGCCTTTTTTAATGTCTCCCACTCATGAAAATTAATTTTCCAGACCCATCAACTGATATTGGAAACTAGTCCACACTACTACAAAATGGTACAGACAATTTTTACACCCATTACTTGCCAAACTAGAAAATCACCATAACCTGCCTCCAAGACACAAATTTTTAACTACATGGCCCTGTAGGTGTATAAATACAAATTCAATTTAAATATGATTAAAACTACCAAGCACAAAAAAATTTAAATTTCCTGCATAAAAATTTTACTGGTTTGAGAGGTTGTTCTTCAAAATAGCTTATATCAAAATTCTGAAGTCATATGTCAATGCCTTAACACATGTAAAACTAATTTTTTTTTTTTATAGAAGATGACATGAAGTTTTCTTTTCCAAGCTAACACTTAAACAGCAAAAAATAAGACTTGAACAAATTATCTACACGCATCCTGAATTTTAACACCACAAAAAAAAAAAAAAAACATTTTTCACTTGAGCTAGGTGTTTAACGTAGATCAATACTTTTCAACTGTAATTCGAATAACTGTTTTCTTTCCTGCCACCTTCCAAAGACATCAGATTAACTTTTGAAGTATTTGAAAATCATTTCCCATATGTCACGGGAGAAAAAAAATTTCAATACAGCTTACCTCGGCATCATGACGAGGAAAAAAAGAATATCTTCATGTGCACTACTATCACCAGTTTCGAGGCTGTGCAGCACCAAAATGCCACGGTGGTTTTCAACAGACACTAAAGGTCTCTAGGGACCCGTGGAGAATCGGCAGAGTGGTCTCCCGGCTCCTGGAGGAACTTGCCTGAGTCCCGGGTGAATGTAGGCCTACAGGTCGAACATCCTCTCTCTCTCCCTTGGACCTGATTGAGAGATTAGGGCTTGGCAACTGGATAGTGGCACCTTCCCTATGGCATGGGTTTTCTTTTTTTTTTTCATCCACTGAAACCCAGGGGTGCAACTTTAACTTATGAAGGTGGCGGCGAAAATTTGGAATTGCAGGTCCTTATCTTGCAAGTGGATGCTTGGAACTGGGCGTTGCATCCAGGGCATCATCATCCATCTTCAAGATGATTTCAAACAGCCCAATTTTTTCAACGGAAAAAAAGAAAAAGAAAAAAATAGCCTGGCGTCGGACACAGGGTCTACTCCAGCAACAAAAAGAGCCATTAGCATTTTGCCTAGCACAGGGCCAAAAACCTCATGTGTGCATTTCTTTCAGATGGTCCCCTCCCTGCCAAAAAAAAAAGGTGAGGAGAAAAACTCGACCTTCCACTGCAGGCCAGCAAGAGAAGAGACAAGAGAGTAGAGTGACGCTTTCTCCAAAAAAAACTGGGATGCTTGAAGAACAGCTGACCCCTCATTGGCTAAACTTTCCCCCTAGTAACCAACGACTTCGCTGCCCATTGGCTAACAGGTTCCCGCCAAAACTCTGATGCCGGACACCACATGGCTTTCCTCCCGTGCCAGCCTGGGTGACCTCTGACTTCCACTCAGGGGAAATGCTATAACCTCCTCTGCATGCTGTTGTGACCTTGTTCTAAAAATAGCCTATCTCTGGTTTTAGAGAACTTTTGGTGACACTCTTAGGGGCTTCTTAAACTACCCAAACATGGTGGACTGTAAAAGAAAGATTTTGGCTTTCGCACAAATTTACAGAAACGCTTTTCCTTCATTCCGTGATTACTAGCGAATAATTTTGTTTTCTAAAAAGTTGATGGTAACTTCTTGCTTGCCTTTTCTTTTTAACTTACCAAAGTAAAAAGTAAATTAAGCCAAAAAGGAAAAAGAAGCTTAATTCTTATTATCCCCCCCTTTTTTTTAAGAAATTTTGCTTGTCTGCTCAGGGCTGAGAAATTAAGGAACATGGCCATTATTCCCTCACTTTACCGCCTCCTCCAAATAAAATTTTGAAACATGCGACTGTAGAGAATTTTTAATCTATGTATTTTATTTATTTATTTATTTATTTATTTATTTTTTTATTTATTTCATAAATCTCAGCGAAGTGATCAGTTTCCCAGAGATTCACGAACATGAAAATTCTTGACAGGACATCAGATAACAGCAATAATGATTTCTTGCTGAAATAAATAAGCCCACAGTAATAAGTTACTGAATTCAAAATGTTTTGCTAGTTCAAGTTTTTCGGAGGGAGAAAAAAAAAAAAAAAAGATTTAAAAGCTTCATTCTGTGTTCCTCGATTTTAAGCAATTCCCCTCAAAAAGTTGAGCATAGCTGCATCCCAAAGAGTTTGCCTCCTAATAACGCCATGCTGAGCATGTGCCATACGTTCAAAGAGAAGGGTGAGCTATATCGCATGTGCATGCGGCGTTCACTCTCTATGAAAGATCCACATATTAGAAGTTCTTGTCCCGCCACAGATAACAGTACCCATGCCAAAAAATTCAACTGTGCGGTTTATACTTTCAAAAAGTGGAAAGGAGAAATTGATTCCTGCAATATATGGCTGAAATGCAAGTGTAAGGTTGTCAATGCTGTTACGTGGTGCAAAATTTCCGGTCCCCAGCACCCAGCACGCCATTGCCGAGTAAAACTTTTCTCATTAAATTAATGAATACTTCGGTAAAACCTTTAAAAATATAATCTCACAAAATTTGAGCGTTCAGAATGTATCCTTCATAAAATTACTTGAGTTAGAAACAGACCTTTCACAGAGTTCCAAACATTGCAGTTAAATAATACATCTCATATTTCGGGCATGAGATCAGGTTATGGGCTCATCAGTTGGCTTCCATACGTTGCAGCGTGAGCAGTTTGCATATTGCCAAATATTACATATCAGACATGAGATTATTCCGCAGATTTGCGGAATTCCCCTTTTTCACGATCATTTGGGTTACACTGGAGACGATGGAAAATTTTATTTTATTATTTCGGGAAGATTAATGTGTGTATGGCGGCAAGTGCCTTTTTTTTGTCTGGGGACAGTGTTTCATTTTTTTTAATTTTCAGAAACTGAACTTAAATGGAGAGCAAAATTTTTCTAATAATCATAGTTCCGTTTTTTTCCCGCGAAGTTGCCTCTGTCCAGTGCTGTTGTTAAATATCATTTATTGCATAAATCTTTGTATTTCAGCTTAAAACTGTAGGCAAAAATTTCTGAAAACAGTTATTCGACAGAGCGAAAAATTTCCCTGTAATCTTTAGGCATGACTTTCTTCCACGAATTTGAGGAATTCTGCCTTTGTTGTCATCGTTTGTTGCATTCTAGAGAGCAATGCAAAACTGAAGAGAGGGTGTGAGCGTGTGTGTGTGTACGCACACGTGCGCTTTTGTATGTGCTTGCGCGCGTGTTTGTATGTATGGTGATGTTGGTGGTGAAGGGTGATGTTTTCCTCCTAGGGATGTAATTCCGTTTTTCAAAACTTTTGAAAACGGAAGTTAGACAGAGTGAAGGTTCGTTACGTAATCGTCTTTTTTTCTTCTTCTTGTGAGGATCCCTTCTGTCCTGCATTGTTGTAAATGCTACTGGAATATTCATTTCCAAAATGTCCAGCCATCCAGAAACTTTGACATATGATTCATGTCCATTAAAGAAACAGAAAACTACTGAAAATGTGCATGCCCAGCCACTTTATGATTTTGATTAAGGTACTGTTTTAAATAGTTCAAATGTATTTCCATTGTAATTTGATTATCGTTATTCACTGATTGGAATTGAATATATTTATTTATTTTAAGGTTTGGTTCATTTAAAAAAAATACATGTATTTTAGATCTAATTCTACAATTGAAAGTTGTGAGACACCTAAAATTATGATTTTTAAATATAGCTTGTATATTAACTCGTGAAACCTTATTTCTTAGAAAGTGCTACACAAAAATAGTAAACTGTTATGCAAGTGGCAAAATGCAAAAAATAGGCTGATTCCAACTACACGAGAAAGCACAAATTCTATGTTTCAAAAAGAGCAAGCTGCACATTCTTCTAAATGTGAAGTATAAGAAATTGACATTTAATTTCCCAGGTACATAGTAATCCAGAGAGTGTTACTTTTAGGTGCAGAAATATACTGTCAGTAACTGCAGTCCTTGAGAACTCAAAACTTCGAAAACTTTGGCCCTTGAGCCATTAAAATCAACTAACTAAATATATAAACTAATATTGAATATTCTTCAAAGTGCATGATATTCCGTTAAAATTATCTTTTTGTTGCTCAGTTGTTTGAATTAATGTTCCTTTAACTACAAGACTACTGAGAACCTCATTAGATATGATTCCACTTCAATATTATATGAGGTAAAATTATGATAGATTGTATTATCACAGTTCATAAAACTTGAACTAAAGATAGTTTTTGGGGTTTTGTCAATTATTGGCACTTTGAGTTTTTCTGTCACTCTTTACAGCACTTACCAATTTATTTGTGGTTTGCATTGACCTATCTCACTGTTTGTCACTGCCAGTCATTGTATTTAAGTGCACTATAATCAACTAGCTTTTGATGTTCCTCCTATTAAATATTATTCTTTGTAAGAGTGTTTTGGTAAGTGATACCTTTGATTATACAAATACTGTTTGCCAGTTATATCTTTGATTATGCAATCATTTTAAGTGCCAACATATTGTTATTTGTTTCCACTTTGTGTTCTCATAATTGATTTTGAACAGAGACTTATTCACAGATTAAAGATTAAAAAGTTTATTTTATGCAGTCAGGTTTAGACGAGGTTTGTTGATCATTTTGTGTTGTCACTTCTTTAAAGGTGATCTCAGTATATCTGAAGACAGACTGAGTGAAAAGAAGAATACAAGTGATTTTGCCCTTTGGAAAGCTTCAAAACCAGGGGAGCCCTCTTGGGATTCCCCATGGGGAAAGGTATGATGCTAACAATATGAATAAAAAAAATTCTCCCTCATTTTTAATCTGGCAGCTTTTTGTATTAAATGTAACATTTTGCACTTTTGAGGCAAGAATGCACCTTATAATTTTTAATTTTAGTAATTATCAGATTAAGTTTATGTTAATTCACTTAGTTTGCTATTCTTCATTGTTTTTGTGCTATCACTTTTCTAACCTGACTGTGCACTCTTGCTTAGAGACACTAACTATCTGTTTTGCACCTATTACTTTTTCTTGTAAAGTAATTTGGTAGCTTTTTAACTTTCATGTATGGTCTTTGAAATTTTATAATAGTAAAGCATGTAGACCAAGAATCTCAATTTAAAGATATATCATCATCATTGTCAACCATTATCAGTCCACTGCTGGACGAAGGTCTCCCCAAGTTTCCTTCACAACGGTCTGTCTTGTGCCAGTCTCCTCCATGTCACTCCCGCATACTTTCGAATTTCATCCACCCATCCTCCATGTGGTCTTCTTCTGGGTCTTTTCCTGTCCCTTGGAATCCAATCTAAAATTTCGGCTGTCCATCGATGGTCTGTTCTTCTGGCAGTATGTCCAGCCCATTGCCATTTCAGGGATTTAACTCTGATCATGATGTCTTCCACTCTTGTCATTTTTCGGATCCACGTGTTCCTCTTCTTATCTCTCCTGGTTACACCAAGCATGCACCTCTTCATGCTTTTTTGAGTTGTCTGCAGCCTTTGTATGTCTCTTTTAGCTAAGGTCCACGTCTCTGCACCATACGTAAGCACTGGAAGGATGCATTGATCAAACACTTTTCTTTTAAGGCATAATGGCATATTGCTCTTGAAAATTATGCTGTTTCTTCCAAAAGCTCTCCAGGCAAGTTTTGTACGCCGATTAATTTCGTCACCAATGTGACCCTCACTTGATATCTGCTGTCCAAGATAAACGTACGTGTCTGTTATCTCCAGCTTTTCTCCATCAATCGATAAATCTTCATTTCTTGTAAAAGCATTGAACATCACTTTTGTCTTCTGAAAGTTCATTTTTAATCCCACTTCTTTACTCTTGTCAGCAAGTTCCTGCATCATACTCTGTAGCTCTGATGGGGTAGTTGCAAAAATGACTATCTCATCAGCAAAATGAAGGTGGGTTAGATAATCTCCATTAATCTTTATGCTTTTGTTTTCCCAGTTCAGTGATTAAAAGACATTTTCCAATGTGGCATTAAAGAGCTTCGGAGATATGGTTTCACCTTGTCTCACTCCTTTTCTAATTTTTATGTGTGTTGTATTTTCAAATAGCAGAATCTTTGCACTTGCATTTTCATAGATGTTATTAATAATATTAATGTATGCATCTTCAATACCGCAGGATTTCAAAGCCATTGCAACTGCTGATGGTTTCACCGAATCAAAGGCTTTTTCATAATCGATAAAAGCCATGCACAATGGAAGCTCATATTCCCTCGCTCTTTCAATTAGTTCTCTCAGTACGTGGATATGATCTATTGTGCTGTAGCCACTCCTGAATCCAGCTTGTTCTCTCGGTTGAGCCATGTCCAGTGTGACCTTCAAGCGGTGTGAAAGAACTTTAGTGAAGATTTTATAAACCACTGATAGGAGGCTGATAGGTCTGTAGTTCCTGAGATCCTCAATGTCACCTTTTTTATGTAGCAAGATCATTGTAGCGTTGTTCCAATCCTCAGGAATTTTCCCTTCATTAAGACATCGAGTGAAAATTTGGGCGAGTACTGTTTCGATTTCTCCACTTGCTTCTTGTATGATGTCTACAGTAATTCCATCTTCTCCTGGAGCTTTTCCCCGCTTCATGTTCTTGATTGCATGTGCAACTTCTGCTGGAAGGACTGGAAGAACTCTGGTACCTTTTATGATGCCTGGAGTACATGTACCATCCCTTTCATATAATTTGGAGTAGAAATCTTTCACTCTTGTCAAAATTTCGCCTCTATTTCTTGTTACAGAACCATCTTCTTTTCTCAGTGCCATAATCTGTTTTTTTCCCTTACTGAGATGTCCCTTTGCTATCTTTAGGCTTTGGTTGTTTTCAATTGCTTTCCTTACTAGTTCACAGTTGAATTTCCTTACGTCTTCAGTGATACTTTTTCGTACTGTCTTGCATAGCTCTATATATTCCACTTTGGAAGTCACATCTTCTTTAGTTGTCCTCATCACTCTTCTTTTTTGCATCAACATTTTGGTTTTTCCTGATAATTTGTTCTCATGCAATTTGTTCTTAGACCCAGCTAATTTTGTTGCTGTTTCCATAAGAGCTTTGGTTACTTTTCTGTTAACTTCAGAAATATCCACTTCTTCCGATGTTAGGCCTTCTAAAGCAGAGAATCTGTTCTTCAGTTCCAATTTGAAGGTATTATGGTGTTTTTTAAGGTTGGTTATGTCAATACATTTTGTTTGTCTTATGAGCTTGCTGCGTTCGAGTTTAGTGTTGAGATTCTTGGAATACATATATATTCCAAGAATCTCAAATTGGATTCAAAAAAACTTCAACATAGGCATCAGACAAAATCCTTTAATTGCACAGCAACTGAAAAGCAATAAGGACCCATCAAAACCTGAGATCAAAAGTGGAGTTTATTTTGGACCACTTTATTCACCAGGTGGTTGCACTAAGAAAAAATACATAGGAATGACAAAAAGAGCATGATCAACCCGTCTTAAAGAACATAAACAAAATGTTTAAATATTCACACGCACACACACACACACACAAAAATACAGATCTGGTTAAAATAGTTATTAATGATCTGTTTACACCCATTTGTGATGAAGTGAAAGTAATTTCAAATTACATAGGATGGAAGCGTTCTCTTTTTCGTGAATCTGTCGAAATTTCAGCCAATTATTAAAATTGCAACAAGGACCTCTCCATCAAAATGAACAATATGTGGGATAATTTCCTTACATTTTCCCAAAATATAAGTGACCAATCAAAATTTTCCAAAAATTCAACAGGATCTGGCCAAAAGATGGCAACACAAGATCATGGTCCTGAGATGAGAGTTTCAAAAACAGATCAGGAATAGAACAACATATGCAATTTGATGGTTGATGAAAGCCCAAGTGGCTGAAGCCGTGGTTCCAGTTTGTACCTTTCCTGGCTTTTAGAAATATAATCTTTTTGATACAAAAGCGATCTAGGAATAAACTAATACATTTTATCTGAAATAGGCACACATTTTACACATAATTCAACATTTTGCATGTTGCTACAGTTTGCTAATACTAATATCAGTTCAAATTGTTATGTCTAACCACTTGAACATCACTATGTGGCTTATTATAATGAATTTTGGCAAGATATCGCAGAAATCCTGTCATTCTTCTGTTCCTCACATTTTTTAAAAAGTTCTTTAAAAATTCCGATGTCCAGACTCCACAGCTCCTTATTTAACCAATGGGTGTCATACTGAGAGTGAACGATATAAATATTAAAATATGAACCAAAAAACAATTAATGATTTAAAATGAGAATAAAATAATAGCCTTGTTACCTTTTATCGGTCAGTAGCTTCTTTCCGGCTAGTTGCTGTTGGTAGAATTTTGTCATTCCTCTTAACCTACGATTGACCTATATTCTTCAAGAAGAAATTGAGTAGTCGAGAGATTTCACAAACCAAAATCTCATTTGAGCAATATGTAGGCAAAAGAAGGGTTTGTGGGTGGCAGACACTTTGCAACGAAAACACAACAACTGACGTTCAAAATATTTATGATAGCTAAAAACCGCAATGAAACTCAAATTGAAAAAACTTGCCTTCCGACAGAGATTTAAAGGAATTAATCTCCTGAAATAATAAAATGAAATTAAAATCCATTTGTACAACTTCAACTGAAAACAATATTCAAAACGCCAACTTTACCAAGGAATCCAGACATCGAACCTCCGACGCGTTTTGGCTCACATTTTTGTGGCCATTCTTAAGGGCATTTTGTGCTGTACTGTTCCATGCAAGTTAACTGCTAGCTAAGAAAGTCGATGTTGCTGCCATCTCAATCGTCCGTGTCATCTTCGTGCTCATCACGTAAAACATCGTTGGCGCCATCTAGTGTCGTCCTGTTTTTTAATCTTCTTTGCACTTTTCAACTTGATCTTCTTGTTTGAGTAATTCGTTGTTTTTCTTGTTTTAAAAAACGTGAGGAACAGAAGAATGACAGGATTTCTGTGATATCTTATATATATAATAAGCCATGTAGTGATGTTCAAGTGGTTAGACATAACGATTTGAACCGATATTAGCATTATATAATCTGGAGATTAAAACAGGCAAATGAACTAGAGCTTGAGTCGACGAAATATCGCTGCAAAAGAACCGATTTTGTTACTAAAAAAATGCTCTCACGTGGAACTCGAGATATACTGACTCATTTTAAGAAGTTAAGACTAAAGCTCTAGTACATGAAGTAGAACACCTAAATTTTCTCACTACATGCAAAAATAATGATATCATCCCAAAGTATCTACGTACATATAACTGAGCTATTAATCGTAGAGACAACGAAATTATGTGCACGGCTGAAACAAAAAGATTACGAACCCAGATACGATCAAAACGATCATGGATTGATAAAATCAGTGTTGATACATACCGTGCGTATAACGAAGTTATTAAACTTGAAAATGATTACAATATGAGAGAGGGAATTACCAAAATTTATGCTGTTACAGACAGAGAGCAAATTAAATATCAGAGAAGACATTGGAATAAAATAGAAAATTTAATAGATAATAAATAGAGATCTCAAGGAACCAGCTACCATGCAAAGATTAACAAATATCCCACCTACATTAATCAATCAGATGTAGAATTGAATGGTCTTCAAAGAACTGCATTGGAAAGGGAATTGAAATATGCATATAAATATAAAATTCCATCTACCGAAGTTATGATACCACAGCTGGAAGATATAATCCAGCAACTACCAAGGGAGAGACAAGAACCTACAAGGATTAAAATGGCAAATGCTATTAATGACATCAATAAGACAGAAAAAGAGTTAACCCAAAAAAGGATTAGATATGTACGGCAAGCAATAATTGACTTACGTGACACCCCTGGGATAGCAGGTATGATGGCCGATAAATCAAAACAAATAATTTTGATTAATCAAGATTGCCTACGAGAAAAAAATTATAACAGCAATTGAAACACTTGATACCTTAATCATTCAACAAGATCCCACAGAAAATATTATTAGAAAAAGGGCCAAATTAAAGAACCACAGCGACTTACCTGAAGAGATTAAAAGTAAAACATACCCACCAGTGGGTGCCACTATCCTAGGAATCTTTGGAAAAATAAACGTACACAAGGACGAACATCCAATGCGACCTATTGTTTTAAAGAAAATTGCTCCAACCATTAACCTAGAACCAGCATTTTTTCACTTTATTAAAAGATATTATGAAGACCACACATACACAGTTAAAATTCAACGGAGATTGTTAGAGCTATTGAGGACTATTGTGGGCCCAGAGAGATAAAAATGGTAAGCCTCGACATTGATTCACTCTACCCAAGTACTCCTACTAATCAAGCTATTAATTTAATAGAAGAAAAGTTAATTGCAAACAAAACACCAACCACCCAAACAGCTAGCATTGTGTCAGCATTAAACCTAATTAACGACAATAACTTTTTTACATGTAACAATACGATTTATAAACAGCTATTGGATGCACCTATAGGATCACCTTTGTCTGGAATGGTTGCTGAAGTTACACTCCAGGACATCGAGAAAAAGATACTGACAAAAAATTTACAAATAAACATCCCGAGCTATTTGTTCGATATGTTGATGATATTTTGATATTTTTTAAGCATACTGAAGAAGATCTGGAAGAATTTGTTAATACATACAGCAAGATATATACAACTATCAATCTTACAACCGAATGGGGGGAAAAATAAGCAATTACCATTTTTAGATATTAATATTATAAAAAATAACTCAAGAATTAATTGACTGTGAAGTATACAGAAAGGCAACATTTGTCCCAAATATAATACCTAGTAACTCAAATCATCCATGGAAATTTAAAACAGCAGCATTCAGGTATTACTTAAAAAGAGCAATCGTACTTTCGTCTAATAATACTGCAAGGCAAAAAGAGTTTAAATGGATCAAAACTTTGGCTGGGGACTTTGGCTGGGGACTTCGGCTACAAGGAGAGATTGATTTATGATCTTTACAAACAAATTCAGAATAACCAAAATAGACCAAGGCAGAATCTGACTGATACATACAGATTCTGTGGAATTGTCCACTTATATCTGCTCCTTTAAAAAAGGAATGCCACAGAGCAAGATTACTTATGGCAGACACTGTACTTGACAACAGCAGACTTTTGCAATCTAACAATGAAAAAAGTTCCATATTACGTAAAGCAGGTGTATATCTTATACCAATTATTAATGTAAATGAGAACCCTATCATATATATCGTATACCAATTATTAATGTAAAACAGTTTACATAGGTAGCACGAAAAGAAATGTTGATATCAGATTACGTGAACACTTAAATAACTGGAATAAGGGTGAAATTCAAACTTCACTTATACAATATTGTCATAATAATGAGGCCACGCCCGACTGGGAGAATATTAGTTTGGTTACTTCTCACAACACACATAAAAAGATCCTGACAGCTGAGGCCATTATGATTGAGAAGACCAAAGCATATAATTGCAATTTAAATGTCCCAGTCGAATTACACCAGCTTGGTTGAACACGATAAAATAAGAAAAACAACGAATTATTCAAGCAAGAAGATCAAGTCGACAAGTGCAAAGAAGATTAAAAAACAGGATGACACTAGATGGCGCCAACGATGTTTTACGTGATGAGCACAAAGATGACACGGACGATCGAGATGGCAGCAACGTCGACTTAGCTATCAGTTAACGTGCATGGAACAGTACAGCACGAAATGCCCTTGAGAATGGCCACAAGAAATGTGAGCCGAAATGCGTCGGAGGTTCGATGTCTGGATTCCTTGGTAAAGTTGGCGTTTTGAATATTGTTTTTATTTGAAGTTGAAGTTGTACAAATGGATTTTAATTTCATTTTATTATTTCAGGAGATTAATTCTTTCAAATCCCTGTTGGAAGGCAAGTTTTTCAATTTGAGTTTTATTGCGGTTTTTAGCTATCAAAAATATTTTGAACGTCAGTTGTGTTTTCGTTGCAAAGTGTCTGCCACCCACAAACCCTTCTTTTGCCTACATATTGCTCGAATGAGACTTTGGTTTGTGAAATCTCTTGACTACTCAATTTCTTCTTGAAGAATATAGATCAATCGAAGGTCAAGAGTAATGACGAAATTCTACCAAAAGCAGCTAGCCGGATCAATCGAAGGCCAAGAGTAATGACGAATTCTACCAAAAGCAACGAGGTCAAGAGTAATGATGAAATTCTACCAAAAGCAAGTGCAAAGAAGATTTTTGTAATCTTCTTTGCACTTGTAAGACGCTACTGACCGATTAAAGGTAACAAGGCTATTATTTTATCCTCATTTTTAAGAATTAATTGTTTTTTTGTTCATATTTTAATATTTATATTATTCACTCTCAGTATGACACCCACTGGTTAAATAAGGAGCTGTGGAGTCCGGACATCGGGATTTTTAGCGAACTTTTTAAAAAACGTGAGGAACAGAAGAATGACAGGATTTCTGTGATATCTTGCCAAAATTCGCTACAGTTTGCTTTTGTATACAGCTTCCAAGGACAGTAATGGATAGAGAGTTCATCTTCAGTGCAATTTGCAGCTATATCCCATGAAGTCTGATTGTTATTGAAGAATTTGTAACTTGAAAACAACTTAGTATCAGGCTTTGAATTAGGTGCTTCTAGTAGTACCAGCAGTTTGCTGTATGCTCATGACATAGTGCTAATTTGTAAGATTGTGACCTTAACCAAGTGAGCTGTACTTTTGAAATGTTTGGGACGAAAGCTAATACATCATAGCTTAAATAAGTGGTTCTAATTTCTTTTGTTAGCAGATAGAATTAATAAGGATACATTATAGTGGTTTGGATATGTATGTTGCATGGGAGGTCAGAAGTTATGTAGGCAGATGTTACATTCTGTGATACCAAGCCACAGACAAAGGACAAGGTGGGTTGAAGGTGTAAAATCATCTGTTGTTGATTAAAGAAACCGTATGCTACAGGCAGAAAATCTTGCAGTGGACAATGAAATGGACTAAGTTTCTGGCTAATTTACATTAATGAAGTTTATTATACTCATTTACACTGATGAGCAATTACATTATGACCACCTACCTAATAAGCTGTAGGACCCCTTTAGCCCGCGAAACAGCGGACACTCAGCAAGGCATCGATTCGATGAGGTGACGATAGGGATAGGGTTCCCGGCTTTTCCAATTCGAACCACAAATGTTCAATTGGGATCATGTCTGGTGAATTTGAAAGCCAGGTCATTAACAGAAAGTCACCAGTATGTTCCTCAAACAACTCTTTGATTATTCTGGCAGTGTGGCATGGTGCGTTATCTTGTCGGTAATGGCCATCATCAGCAGGGAGCACAGTTGCCATGAATGGGTGAACTTGGTCCGCAACGATGTTCAGATACCTGACAGCTGTCAGGGATTGTGCTATTAGGATAATGGGGCCTAAAGCGTCCCAAGAAAACATCGTCCACAGCATAACACAGCCACCGCTGGCCTGTTTCCACCCAACAGTGCATCCTGGTGCCATAGCCTGTGTTGGTAATCGGCGTATCCAGGCTCTGCCATCTACGTGATGCATCAAGAATCTTGATTCGTCAAACCAGGCCTCTTTCTTCCAAGCATCCATGGTCCAATCTCAATTATCTTAGGCCCATTTCATTCATTATTTGGCAATGACATGCAGTGAGCATGGGGACTCGTCTGGGTCTTCGGCTACACAGGCCCATGTGCAGAGAGCTGCGATGAACTGTGTGCTGTGACACATTGCCCTGATCACCACAGTTGTAGCTGCGGGTGATTTTTTGCACTGTGGCCCTGCGGTCGCTGTGAACAAAGCACAAGTCTCCTCTCCCCTCTGGCACGATTGAGCTGTGGATGATGGTTCGTTCATTGGCCATCTGTGCACCACTTTTGATACATGCTCACTACAGCGGCACGTGAAAAATACACAAGCCTCGCCTTGCCATACAATATGTGTTTTTATCAAACTCCAATAAATCAGCAGCTTTTCTCATTCTGACTCTGAACACTACTAACCAAAAGCTGGTCCTCGGGTTGTATATATACTGCTGTGTGAACTTCACCTGCTCCACCGTTTCGGTCTCCAGATGTGGTCATAATGTAATGGCTCATCAGTGTATATAGTCTATGTCAGTAACATGCTGAATATTATTATGGTATTCCGGCATGAGATAATGATGAATTTCGATGTATTTACAGGGTCGCCCAGGATGGCATATAGAATGTTCTGTGATGGCAAGCCACCTCTTAGGCGATTCTCTAGATATACATTCTGGTGGTTGTGACCTGAAGTTTCCTCATCATGACAATGAGCTAGCCCAAGCTGAGGTAGGAATTTTTCACTTCATTACGTTATTAAAGGAACAGTAAACTCGTTTCGGGCATTTTTTTTTACTCATGAAAATGTAGTGTCGAAAGAGATGAAAACTGATGCAATCAGAAATACTTTATCGTTAGTAGTTCTCCCGCTAGAGCATTTTTTAAAACCAGCAGTGACATCACACTAGACAAGAGATCGGATGCTCAGCATGCGGAGGGCTCCAGTCAGTGCTGTTTACCGTTCTGTGCAGCGCAGTCGATCCCATCAATCTATAAAATGGCTGGTGTAAATTCTTGTTCCTTAAAACCACGATATTCTGCCAGTACAGTATGAATGTTTAACAAAGAATGTGAAAACAAATTCAAGGGTAGAAAAGGTAATCTTGACTGGTGCCAATGTGATAACTGCGAGAGAATTTCAATAGACACTGAGTGTTTGTGTTGCAAGGAGAGTGATCAGATGATGAAAATAAAAGGTAGTGCCCAATGTATAATAAGCCACAAATCATTCGACAGTGTTGTTTTAAACATCCACACCTTACAGGCAGGTCATTATCAAATGATTCTTCGGGCAGAAAAAATGAGAAGAAAAAATATGAACTTGTATGTAACAAACTATGGAGACACGTTGCATACAAACAATTCATATATTGGGTGAATGCCTGGATACCTGTAGAGCGAAAATTCAAAAAAGTAATCCCTTCCTGTGTTGTGAGTAAAATTAGAGAATGCTTTCCTGAATCTAATGAACAGTATTCGGGTTTTGTTTGTTGCCCTGGAAATGACCCAGACTATTTCGATTAACTTTCACTGTCACTAAAGATTTGTCAGCTATCTACACTGGCATGCAAAAATTAAGGACGAGACGGTTTTTCGAATGTAACGTGGTGCAGAAGTGCTCCACATCGACTCAAATCATACCGTAAGATCCCCAAGATGTAAGAATATGGGACAAGTGAGCAAAACCGTCCAAACAAGGAATCCAAATGATGCAAAGGCACTTTATTGAAAAGGTAGCTTCGCGCACAACTGGACAGAAGACAGAAACGTCCATGTGACAGGCGGCTGCCAAGAAAAAACCAGTCTTTAATAGGGTATATGATCACCCCTGACTGTGTTGCAGGATTTACAATGTCTGTCCATGCTGAGAACGAGGTTGTCAAGGAGCTGTTGAGGCATTGCGGCCCATTCCTCTTGTAGCGCCAATCGCAGCTGCGGAATCATTGCTGGCGGCTGGTGACGTGCTGCCAAGCATCTCCCGAGAAGGTCCCACACGTGTTCGATTGGATTTAGGTGCGGGGACCTTGCGGGCCAATCCATGCCAATCCTGGGAATATCTTCACTCTCCAACTGCTCTGCGACAGCCACTGTACGATGAGGTGTAGCGTTGTCGTCCATGAAGAGGAAGTCAGGACCCACAGCACCTCTGAACAGACGCACGTGAGGCAGGAGAACCTCGGTACAATAGTGGACACCAGTGGCTGAACCTCCTTGGAAGATGTGGAGGTCAGTACGGCTACAAAGTATGATACCGCCCCAAATGAGAACTCCGCCACCTCCAAACCGGTCCCTTTCGATGATGTTGGAGGTGTGATTGCGTGTTCCCTGCTCTCTCCAGATCTGTATACGTCCAGAATCGCTCGGCAGACTAAATCGGCTCTCATCTGTAAAGAGAACTCGACCCCATTGCTGATGTGTCCAGTTCTTGTGTTCCTGGCACCACAGAAACTGCCGTCTCTGATGAGCAGGCGTTAATGGCACACACCGTACTGGTCGTCGTGCAAATAGACCACCTTTGTGCAGCCTCCTGGCCACGGTAAAATGTGATAACGGATGTCCAGTTGTCTGTTGCATGTGCCTTGCAATTTCTCCCGCTGTCTGCCGTCTGTCTCTTCTCGCCTGTAGGACAATATACCAGTCGTCTGCCGCCGTGGTTGCTCGTGGACGACTGCTAAATCTCGGACAGCTGTTCCTGTCGTTTGAAATGCTCTCCAAACTCGTAAAACGATGCTGTGAGCGATCCCGAACTCCTCGGCCACACTAGTCACACTTTGACCTTTTTCCAACTTCCCAATGACGCGACCTCGGGTAAAGTCATCCAGATGTCATCTACTGGATTGCCTGTTGGCCATATCACAAGGTGGCAGCAACTCGACGTCGTTCAAACCGATGTACACCGTGCAATAGCTTTCATTGAATTGCTGAGCGTACACCGCCCGTGTGCTTTATACCGTCCCCCCCCATGTCATGCTGTATAAACGCGCATGCCCTACCGTACCCTAGTCTATCTCCTGAGTGGTCTTTCGGTCCGTTCTGCTTGCTCATTCCGCTGTTATGCTAATTTCTCCTCTTCTTCCTTAATTTTTGCACACCAGTGTATATATATGAGTATTTAAAGGTATTTTTCATTGAACTAAGTGCATATTTTATTGTTGTTTTTTTTTGTTTATCCTATTGTCTGAGAGAAACAACCTTGAATATTTCTCGTAGCCCAAGTGCAAAGCCATTAATGATCGTCTCACCCCCACAGAAAATAAAAATACTGCGATAGTTGAACATGATATATAGCTTTAGAAATAACAGTTAGATAAAAAGGCAGGACGGAAGCAAAAATGTATGCAGCACAGATGGGTATATCTAAAAATCTGGAAACATTTTTAAAATGAATGAAACTGATATAACGTCGACAAGGTGGGAATACGTTTCTAAGAAAGGAGGAAATCCCCCGCCCCTTCGTTGATTAGACTCCTGCTAAAGTACAAAATTACATTACAGCCTAGATTTAGTCTGCGGAGGACGTCACTGTACAGGTACAAAAGTAACTATTTGATAAAAATGAACACCAGCAAAAACATTTAATCGAAATTCTTTATGATATTACTAGAATACTGTAGCTCAAAGTTATGCGTTCAAAAGCAATGAGGTAGTGCTAGAATGTTTCCCTGTGAAATTCACATGTGACCTAGGGTGGTTCTGCAACACCAAAACTGAATAGGGAAATATTATTTCTACTTAATCATTAGAATCTGCAGAAATAATGGTAATGAGTTTCTTCCATAGATGGCCTAGGCTAGGTAGCTATGGACTTTAGTGTGTCCATATAGTGAAATGTATCTTCATACTGTGGAATCTGAAAACTTCCACTAGCATATTCAGAAATAGTTTTTATCAATTTGAGGCACCATTCATTACATTTTTCATCATACTTGGACGTATACACCCATTTTTGGGGGGGGATTTTGAAAATCTTTGAGATTCACCAACTTTTCAGGCCAACGTTAGAGTTGTGGTCCAATGCTGGTAACATACCCCGCAGCACCATTCCATTTTATGAAAAGTGATTTCATTTTGGTAGGTATTTTAGCCTTTCGCTATGATAGCTTTCCAAAGCACCGGTATGGCAGTATTTATTTAGTTTTGCTACATCTTTCAGAAAGGATTTATTTGCAACTACTGACTTCAAAACAGAAACATCGTTAGAACACGGAGGCAACCACACTATGTCTTTAGAGTCGTCTTCGTTCAAGGGTCCGTGCGCACATTCATGGAAGTGCTTGTTGCCTGCCAGTCCATGTGTGTTGATTAGTAATATGGTTAGTCACTAATAGAAAATTTTTCTTCTAGCAGTTTAGCATCTCCATTACATGTTTGAGCTGACCACCATAAATGGTTGGTTATACTGGACTGCCATACTTCTAGTAAAGGAACTTTCTTTTCAGCAGCTTTTAGATTTTTAGTCAAACTTTTAACCATATGCCACACATCAAGCTGATGATCAATTTGGGGATAATTTTTCTTCATGAGGGCACAAATGCTTCTATGTCTATCTGATAAAAAAAAAACTGATATCTTTATTTCTTCCTAGAGGCCTGAGAGTAACAAATAGCACACATTCTTTTCTAAGTATCTGTCAAAAACACCTTTTTGGACGACAATAAAATCTACAATATATATCTTGTGAATAACCATAATGGAATATGTACAGTATTTGGTGCAAAAACCAGGCTAATCAAACTGTCCATCTCTGCTCACCCAAATTTCGGAATCACATAATTTTAAATCATCATTAATTTGTTTTTTCATACTTCTAAAGTTTACTGGTAAAAAGAACCAAACCCCCAAAAGCAACAAGTAAAATTCACTAAAAAAATTTCTTATCACAAAGGTTTATTTGAGTCCTTAAAGAGAATTAGTAAGAAGTACAATATTAGGCTAGCTCCAAGTTTAGAGAACAAAGTTAAAAAAAAAAAATTCCCTAAAATA
Source organism: Macrothele yani (assembly GCA_039090855.1). Lineage (NCBI taxonomy): Eukaryota > Metazoa > Arthropoda > Arachnida > Araneae > Macrothelidae > Macrothele > Macrothele yani. The sequence continues at coordinate 2,467,818 of CM077029.1, forward strand.
GTTCAAAAAGAAGAAGATATTTTAAAAATGCAAGGTGTAGTCTATGAAGTAAAATGTAGTTGTGGACCATCTTACATGGGTGAAACAGGTCGCAGACTAGAAACTCGTATAGCAGAGCATAAAGCTGCTATAAAAAATTGCTCCAACAAGGCTGGTTTAGATAGGCATGTTAGAGAAACTAGTCACAGCATGGATTGGAATTCCCTTAAAGTCATCAGTTTCCAAAATAATTTTCAAAAAAGAAAGCTAAAAGAAGGAATAGAGATTGCGAAAAATCAAAATTCCATCATCAATGACTGCAAAGGAATTTCCCTGCCTAAGATCTGGCAAGATTTGATGAAAAATAAACGTAACCTTCAAGGTTAACCGTAACCGCGGTGGTGACGGGAATAAGTGACAACAAAAAGACAGCCTGAAGAAAGAGAAGAGTTTTCTCCGAAAATTTGCAATTTAAATAAAAAAAAAATTCCTAGTAAAATTTCCATAATAGTTGTTTTTGATTCACCTACATTAGCAATTCTTTTCAATTTCAGGAAACTGAACAGTTGCTTTCTAGCTACTAACCTACTACAACTTATTTTACATTGTCAGTGAAACCTTGACTGTGTTTCATGTTGAGCAGTTTTCAGACAGTATCATCTTGAAACAAGCTGTGAGGCTCGCATTTATTTATATACAGTGAGGACAGTGCATTTCCATGCATTTGATGTGGAAATCTAATCTATCTGGTAGCATGTACTAATGATGAGTCTTCAGTATCAGCAGCTTGCCTCTGCCATGTTGGTTGGTTGGCATGGTTTGAAATTACCTAGAATTGGTGAAAAATAATATCAGCTAATTACTGTACTTACTCGTGCATAAATTGACTCCCCAGTATTAACAGCTGAAAATTCATAAAAATGTGAGCTCTTGCATAGAATTTCAAACACATGATATTTGTTGAAATAGCATTGTTAAAATATGAAGCTACTTGTTTCAAAACCATCAAGTCCAATTCACCGTTGGAATTTTCAGTTACAAAAGCTATTTTTCTTAACCTATGTTATAAATGTACACATGTTGAGTATCTTTCTTAAAGCTACCAGTGTTTTATCTATGTTATCAATCCAGGACGGCTCAAATTTTTTTTTTTTTTCTGAAGTACAGTAATGTGCTTTTGTAAATATTAAATTAGGAGGTGTATTTTCAACACAGCATCTTTTGATGAGTGTAAATTTTGAAATTTTTTGGTTTATATACCTGTGAATTAATTATGTTGTGATTCCAGCCCCACCCCATCATTTAAGCATTTTTTTTTTTTCATTTTTCCCATTTAGAACAAAAAGCAGATCCTTGTTCTTGTATTTACCATATTTTCCTTTGCATAACTTGCCAGTGCATAGAATCTGTAGATAATGGAATTTGGGGGAAATAAAAAAAAAAGATCCTTCATATTATCTGTAGACAGTGAAATTCAGAGAAAAAAATCCCAGTATAATCAGCACTTATAGATTATATGGTGATTCACTGGATAATCCAGCAGTCCAAAGAAATAGGAAAAACAATATTCTTATTTTGGAAAACAATAACTGTCAATTTTTAAGTGCATTTCTGTTACTTTCAAGTGACTAAAGAACAAAAATCACAAGCTTTTTCACCATTACCACAGTTAAACATGACAGTTCCATAGTTAGACTTATGAAACCCATGAACGTGGGTGATGCTGAGCTTCCCACATCTCATGATTGTCGACCAAAGCCAAAGTTTACATCGTATTTTCTGTCAAAAGTTTCAAAGTAGAAAAAATAAATAATTTCATGTCAACTGTTTGTGGACCTGTATCTTCTTATTGCATTACGTTTTTATGTTGTTAATGCATTTTTGGTAATTTTCCAAGTATATGATCTATCCTGACAATTACAGTGCAGATTTTTTAATAAGCAAAGTGCCACAAAAGCATGCCTTTTGAAGCAGCATTTTATTCAGTTTAAATTTATAACTTTTTAAATGGATAATCCATGAATTGTGTGACAAAAATTACAGTGTATATATGTCCTGTAATGCTGATTTATTTTTCTCAGTTTCTGAACTTGTTCTTTTTTGATGCAGAAGTTATGAACACCAGCACAGTTATTACATTACTCTTCACAACTTTTAATTTAATTCACTAAAACATCTGCACCTGCAGTGTTAATAGACTTCTTCATTTTTTAATTATCCCACTTACTTTGAGGATAAACTGCAACACATCAAGATATCTAGTAAGTGAAACTTAATCAGGAAAGTGTGTTGATGCACTTCTAAAGAATTGCAATGATCCTGCAAGAAAAACCATGACAAAAGATGCACCTTCCTGCTCTCTCAAAGAACTACAGGTAACTCAAATTCACTGCACCCCACTGCATCAGTGAAATTGTTTAAGAAATTCCTTGGAACTGAATGAAGATAACCATTTGTGGATATCAGTGCTGGTGATTTCAATCTTTCATTTTAGATGGGTGAGCCTGTTTCTTTCTACAGTAAATGAATGGTATGAGGCTCTTTGGGCCTAATTTGTCTTTGACTCTTTTCTTTGAGAAAGATTTAGCCTTTTAAAAAATCATTCTTAAAGGTTCAGTCAGTTGAGGATGTTAGGTTTAACTCAAAACAGATGTATGATGTTTTGGAATTATTGTACTGTGGTCACACAAACTGTGAAGAGAACGGTTAATTTCTTTTAATTGTTTGTTGGGCATGAAAATGTTATGTTATTTATTTATTTTACTTTTTTATTTTGGCTAACTCGTGCATAAGCAGAACATTCCTTTTGAAAATTCTTTTTGTTTTACTTGAATGCAAGCATGTGTAATACTGTAATACATAAACATTTCACATGGAAGATGGGTGGATGAAATTCGAAAGTATGCGGGAGTGACATGGAGGAGACTGGCACAAGACAGACCGTTGTGGAGGAAACTTGGGGAGACCTTCGTCCAGCAGTGGATTGATAATGGTTGACAATGATGATGATGATGATATATTCATAGTCATTTTGCAACTACCCCATCAGAGCTGCAGAGTATGATCCAGGAACTTGCTGACAAGAGTAAAGAAGTGGGATTAAAAATGAACTTTCAGAAGACAAAAGTGATGTTCAATGCTTTTACAAGAAATGAAGATTTATCGATTGATGGAGAAAAGCTGGAGATAACAGACACGTACGTTTATCTTGGACAGCAGATATCAAGTGAGGGTCACATTGGTGAAGAAATTAATCGGCCTACAAAACTTGCCTGGAGAGTTTTTGGAAGAAACAGCATAATTTTCAAGAGCAATATGCCATTATGTCTTAAAAGAAAAGTGTTTGATCAGTGCATCCTTCCAGTGCTTACGTATGGTGCAGAGACGTGGACCTTAGCTAAAAGAGACATACAAAGGCTGCAGACAACTCAAAGAAGCATGGAGAGGTGCATGCTTCATGTAACCAGGAGAGATAAGAAGAAGAACTCGTGGATCCGAAAAATGACAAGAGTGGAAGACATCATGATCAGATATAATCCCTGAAATGGCAATGGACTGGACATACTGCCAGTAGAACAGACCATCGATGGACAGCTGAAATTTTAGATTGGATTCCAAGGGACAGGAAAAGACCCAGAAGAAGACCACATGGAAGATGGGTGGATGAAATTCGAAAGTATGCGGTAGTGACATGGAGGAGACTGGCACAAGACAGACCGTTGTGGAGGAAACTTGGGGAGACCTTCGTCCAGCAGTGGATTTATAATGGTTGACAATGATGATGATGATGATATCTGGCCACTATTGAAAAAACTTCTTTCCGAAAGTAAAGAGTAGGCAACTAAAGCTACAGGTACAACACAACAAGAATGATGCCTCTGAAGTAATTTGTAAAAAAAAAAAAAAAAAAAAAAAAGGAATATCGCACAGTTTTATGCAATTACATGGTACCTTAGTAATGCAGTTGCTATGCCCACTCATAAATAGTTTGATGCCCTTTATTTCCAAATGTGCCATACAGTATAATGTATAGCAATCATTGCCACCAAGAGGGAATATTATGTAATAGGAAACCTGGAAACATAGTCATGCTTGTCTATCTATGTTCAGTTAAAGAAACTTTTCAGTACAACTTTCACAAGTAGAAATATCATGTCAATATGCAAATGTGCATTATGTGACTTAGTGGGGAAAATGAAAAAGCCTCATTAAAACATAAGTATAAATGTCCCTTATTTCTAACTATAAATCTGGAAATTGCTCCAGCATAATTTGGAACTATTACCAAAATTTAAGAATCACCTTATTAGCTTGACTTTCTGGAACATGAAAAAAAAAAAAGTTACAGTGGTGTGCAAAAGTATTTGCATCACCTGCAAAAAATGTGAATTTTTAAGTTTAACTCTTTTTTAACTAACTAATTTTCATAGTTATTTCATCATTTATATGTCATTAGATGTGAAATTTAATGGAAATTTCAAAAAGGTCTTAGTTTTTCCTGTAGCTACTTCTTTTCTTAAGATATGTTACAAAAATCGTGACCAAGTCGAAATTATTATGAAAAGGATCATTTATCCAATACTTCGGTTTACAGCAATAAATCGGTTTTGTAATTCATAAGGAATGAATAATGTTTAAATACAGAGATATAATGAAGCAAAATTATAAAATGTACCTAATATTTTGTTGCCCAGCCTTTAGCTTTAATCACAGCTTTGCATCTTGATGGCATACTGTGAACAAGGTTTTGTAAAAGATTGGGTTGAACAATACAATTCCAAATTTGAATTACATTTTCAATGAGTTGAATTGTGGTTGTTGGCATCTCTTTTGATAGTTCATACAGCACTTTGAACCACAAATTTTCGATCGGGTTTAAGTCCGGTGACTGTGGTGGCTAATCAAGATGCTGAACATTTTGTTTCCTGAAACCACTTTTTCACTGCTTTAGCATGATGATAGCATCTTGTTTTCTAATATCCAGATGTATTTCTGAGCATTTACCATACTATCAACAATATGGAGATTCCCAATGCCATGTGCACACATGCAGCTCTAAACCATGACCTTCACTGGATGTTTAACTGTAGTCACTAAGCAACTTGAATGGAATTCTTCATGCTTGAATCTCCTTACATAGGCACTACTCTGATTCCTGATGATTCATCACTGAAAAGAACATTATCCCATTACTTGGTTGTCCATGAGACATGCTGTTTTGCCAACTGAAGTCTATGCTGTCTTTGATTTGCAGTTCACAGAGATTTATGCCTGCCTTTGAAGCCGCAGAAAAAGCCTCCTCCTAACAGTAGATGTATTAACTGTAACATCAGTCACTTCAGACCATCCTTGAAGCAATTCAGGTGAACTGAGTTTTCTGTCTGCCAAGCTTAGCTTTCTGAGCACGCTGTCCTGCCTGGTTGTAGTGGATCTGGGCCCTCCACTGTGATGCATATTTTTAATATCAGCAGTGTCTTTTACTTTCTTCAGTAGCCTACTAACTGTAGATTGATTACAGCCCACTCTTTCAGCGATTTGCCTTGAAAAATATCCCTCTTCATGCAGAACAACTGTTTTTACTTAGTCCGCTGTGCGCAGTTCCACAGTTTTAACTATTATTGAGAATGTACACAAATTGTACCCTAATAACAACAAAAAGGGGCCACTACAATGCTCTAGTAGCTCTGTGTCAACGCTTATAAAGACTTTAGCAGGATTACGATAGCATTAGAAAGCAGCCAATCAGGTAAAATAATGTCTATGATTGGCTGCAGCTAATGTGAATTTTAATGTTTGTCAAACCCCGTATTTTATATCATATCTTAAGAACAGAAGTAGCTACAGGAAAAGCTAAGACATTTTTAAAATCTCCATTAAATTTCGCATTTAATGACATGCAAACGATGAAGTAACTATGAACATTAGTTAGTTCAAAAAAGGAGTTGAACTTAAAAATTCATGGGTTTCCTTTTTTTAGACTTTTTGTAAAGAGAGCCAAATCTTTTTTTTTCTTTTTTTTTTAATTTGTTACTTTAATGTCTTCCGCAAAATAATTTTTATACTTTTATAGCCTTCAGATTTCTTTGTCGTAAATTAAGAGAGTTAGTTGTTTCATGACATTTTATTATATTTATCGTTTTAGTGTACATATTACCTCCATTCGTTTAGAGTTTGTAGAAATATATTTTATCACTTATGCCCATGTTGAATGTAGTTTAACTGTACTTAAGTTTGCCAGTTTCCTTCCAACGCAACAATACATTCCATATCAAAAATTCTTTTGACTGATAGTAAGTTGTTTGTAGTTGTGACACAGTGAAAAAAAAATTTTTGTTAGTTACTTTTGTCAGTTTTATACAGCAGATATTCCTGGTGTATTGTCAGCAACTCCATGATAGCTGTGGTGACTTTGTTAATATTCTCTACTTTGTAAATATTCTTTACTTTTGCATTTTTGAACTTCCCTTTTTGTTGGTAAAGTTTGATTAACACTTACCGCACGTGGGGCTTGGCTTTCAATTCTTATTTCTGTTATGTGGATGCGGCATGGGGGTTTTTCATTTAGTTGCGGGTCCACTTCATTTTTTTTTTTTTCCCCGTTGGTATTTATCTGGCCTCGTCACTAAATGAGTTTTTTTCCTTTGCTGCCTCCTCATTTACTTCAATAATTTTTCATAACCCGAGTACTTTCGGTAATAATCCATTACCGTCATCTAGGGGACGTTTTGCTCCGACTAGCACGGACCGTGTCAGCTGGGCATTTTGGTGGTTCTCGCGGGCTGCTTCTGTTATCGGCTATCGCTTCTTCTTGGGCGTTGTGGCGCCATCTCTTATTGGTCACTGATCTCATTTTTCGAACTTTTTCATTTTTTTGCTCAATTTTAATTAAATTTATCCAGCTGTTTCTCAAAATATTAGGGTCATTATGGTTGCAAACTTTTGCCCTATTTTTTTCAATCATTACCGACTCTGCTATTCTGAGGTGTTTTTCAGATTTACAGCTTTTAATGATTTTTATATTTTCGAATTTAGGATATTTTTAGTTAGCCAGACAGCATTGAATAAGTGCTGTTTTTTCTTCTTTTTTCTACAAATTTTTTACGTGGTTTTAATCAGTGTTTAAGCTTATTTTTGGTACTTCCTATATAAGCCATTAGAGGATTTTCAGTAATAGGAATTGAGTAAATACCTGCTTTTTCTAACATTTTTATTTTTTCATTATTTTTTATTACCATATTTTTGATGGTATTTACTTTTCCTCCAATTTGAATGTTATGCTTTTTACAAATATTATTAATTTCATTGGTAGTACCTTTAATGTAAGGAAAACCATTTAAATATTTGACTTCTTTTTATTTACTACAGCATTATTTTTTATTTTCTTTATTACTTCTGTGTTCCATTTTTTTATTAAATGGTTAGGATAACCAAAGCTACCTGCAATTTTTTTTAAAGAAAAAACAGCACTTATTCAATACTGTCTGGCTAACCAAAAATATCCTAAATTCGAAAATATAAAAATCATTAAAAGCTGTAAATCCAAAAAACACCTCAGAATAGCAGAGTCGGTAATGATTGAAAAAAATAAGGCAAAAGTTTGCAACCATAATGACCCTAATATTTTGAGAAACAGCTGGAGAAATTTAATTAAAATTGAGCAAAAAAATGAAGAAGTTCGAAAAATGAGATCAGTGACCAACATGAGATGGCGCCACAACGCCCAAGAAGAAGCAATAGCCGATGACAGAAGCAGCCAGCGACAACCACCGAAATGCCCAGCTGACACGGTCCGTGCCAGTCTGAGCAAAACGTCCCCTCGATGACGGTAATGGAGTATTACTGAAAGTACTAGGGTTATGAAAAATTATCGAAGTAAATAAGGAGGCAGCAAGGGAAAACTCTCATTTAATGACGAGGCCAGATAAATACCAACGGGGAAAAAAATGAAGTGGACCCGCAACTAAATGAAAAATCCCTATGCCGCATCCACATAACGGAAATAAGAATTGAAAGCCAAGCCCCACGTGCGGTAAGTGTTAATCGAACTTTACCAACAAAAAGGGAAGTTCAAAAATGCAAATGCATTAATGCACGTTAAAAAATAACCTCCAATATCGGAAGTAAATTGAAATATTCTCTACTTTGTAAATATTCTCTACTTTGTAAGAACCGATTCTGGTGCAAGTGATCACAACAAACTGACTGTTTGTTGTGATCACTTGCACCAGAATTAGTTCTGGTCTTGTTGCAGTTTTTGAGTTTTAGCCATTTCACATCCAGCAAAAATGCTGACATTAGTAATTATGATGAAAACCTGCTTGAATAATGCATATTCATATAGGTACTCCATTTGTAATTTTTGAGACTCTGTAAAGAAGCAGTTTCCTAAGCGTGAAATAAATTTTTCGTTATTTTCATATATCATTTCACAGAAGCATTTAAATTTAGAAAATAAAAGCGTCAGTATTAGTCACTCCATTTGAATTATGTAAAATAAAAATATTTGCACCATTTACCATGTTTATTTTTAATTAAATGGGAAATTTATAGTTAATTTGCAATATGTTATTTGTGCAATCTCCAGGTTGTGTTTCTTCTTGTTTATTTACATTGGCATGTAGGCTTATTTCGGCAATGATGAGTGGGTGCGCTACTTCTTGCATTCTGGTCATCTGACAATCTCTGGCTGCAAAATGTCAAAATCGTTGAAGAATTTCATCACCATTAAAGATGCATTGCAGTCTTACTCTGCCCAACAGTTAAGGTTTGCATTCCTGCTTCATTCCTGGAAAGACACTTTGGATTACAGCCCAAAAACTATGGAAATGGCTCTTCAGTATGAACGAATGCTCACAGTGAGTTTTTTTTATTTAATAAATTGTTATCGTAAATTAAAATTTAAAATATGTCAAAATTTATTGCCAGTGTTGTTATCATTATTACTTGAAGTTTTGAAATAAATAGCAATATAATTTTTTTCATTACATCCACTCTGTGGAGTCAGTTCTCAAGCAGTTTAGAAAACTAGCAAAGGTATTAAGATGTATCAGGGGTGATTGACTGATTGCTGAAAATTAATAGCAAACTGCAAACCTCGCACAATATAAGCATGGTGGTTGAGTGGAACAGGTATAAAAAATGGCTATTGAGAATGCAAAGAGCACATGTGGCAGTGTAATATGTAAGGTTTGTAAAGTCTAGACATTTTGGTCGGCTGTAAAAGTGAATAGAGCTGTTGAGGAAAATTAAACTTCTTATACACTATCTACCAACAAGTAATTGGACACCCCTGCAATCGACAATATCTGCAGTCTTGACACACGTCACGGCCGCCGCCGTTAAATATCGTGTGGGAAACAACAACGCAACCAGTCGCATGCAAGATGCCACGCAGTTCGGAGCTCTCTGATTTCGAGAAAGGTGTAATCGTCGGGTATCACTGAAATAGCCAATCCATACCTGACATATCCAGCGAGTTGAAGTACCCAAAATCGACAGTGGCCTACGTGATTGGCAAGTGGAAGATGAGAGGTGACTGTCGGAATGTGCCCCGACCCAGCAGACCCACAAAACTAGGAGTTAGAGACAGATGGGTGCTGGCCAGAGAAATTCAGAAGAACCGCACCAAATCGATGGGCCACATCTGCGAGGAGTTTCAACAGGCATCTGGGAGTGTTCTTTCGATGAATACCATCTGTAAGGAAGCCCATCTGCTCGGTCATCATGGACGTGCTGCCGCCCACAAGCCTTTGATTACCAAGTCCAATAGCGCTGCTCGGCAAACGTGGTGCAAAGAATGTCGACATTGGACCGTTGCACAATGGAAACAGGTTCACTGGAGCGACGAATCAAGGTTCACCCTCTACCGTTCGGATGGCAGGGTCTGGATTTGGCGTCTGCCTGGAGAACGCCTCCTGCCGGAATGTATTGTGCCAGCTGTGAAGTTTGGTGGCGGTGGAATTATGCTATGGGGGTGTTTCTCCTGGTATGGCATGGGACCCTTGGCCGCAATTCCTGGTAGACTCAACGCCAAGACCTACTGCACCATTTTGGATGACTATGCGCTTCCTATGTTGTGGCAGTTTTACGGGGTGGACCCATGTTGACAATGCCACCTGTCATGTTGCGAGGTCCACCATGGCTTGGTATGGTGACAATGGGGTTAATCGAATGGGCTGACCTGCGCAGAGCCCGGACCTTAACCCTATCGAGCACCTCTGGGACGAGTTGGAGCGTCGACTTAAGGGGTGCCTCCACCATCCAAAATCGGTGAAGGAACTGACCTGTCTTCTCTAAGCCGAGTGGAAGAAAATACTGCTAGCCATCGTACAATGCCTGGTTGAGAGTATGCCCCGGAGGGTCGCAGCTGTAATCGCCGCTTGTGGAGGCTCCCCCAATTATTGAAGGTTAATAAACTTTCTTTTCCTTTGCTATCACAGGTGTCCAATTACTTGTTGGTAGATAGTGTAGTATGTATTTAAGCTGTCTGTCATAAGCTATCAAGCTGAGTTGTAAAAGATCTTGTCAGAAAGTAAAATGATGTGCTCAGGAAGCAAAATGGTAGGTATCTGTAGATTTCTTGATTTACCAGGAAAAACTCTCCAAAGCTGATCTTAAAATTATTAACTATATGTCAACAAAATAGTTTCAATATCATCTACTGTTTCGCACGTTACTAGAAATTCGAGCACGGGAAAAACGTCCATATAATAAAAAAATTTATTTCAACTTGTCACTAATATTCCTTTTTTGATGTTCCTTATAATAGTTTAGAATTTTATTATGAAGATTACAAATTTATATGAAAAAATGTTTTTATATGGGCAGTCATATGCATCATAAGTTGTCAAAGTCCTCCAATACGTAGAGACAATATGTATTAAATGATTAACATTATTCCAGTTTTTTAACTCATGATTCACGAAATTAATACAATAGAAAAGAACTTTTGAACCTTTTGATTATGATGCGTTGAATCAGTAATAAGCCATCTTGTTATCGAAGAAGGCACGATTTTTCTTTCCCGTGGTATCAGCTTCCAAGTTGAACTTCGATCTTATAATTCCTTATTATAGATTATGGTTGCATGTTTCATTTTCCGTGGCTCGATATCCCAAACTAGTTTCAATTCTTTCTTTTTGGAATCATCTTCAGTGGGTATTATGATCTACTTCTCATACACGTTGTATTTCGGCCACTTACATTGATTTTACTGGCGGCGTCCGACATTTCACGGCAGTTTTACTCTTGCGCATGCTATTTTTGGTATTAATGCTCATTCTTAGTCGTGTTTTGATATAATTGGATGATATGAATTCCGATTCTAAATTAATTGGTGTTGCCATTCGTTTGTTGAAAATAATTAATAAGGTCTTTTATTATATTTTTTATCGTTATTTTCTTTTTCGATAAAATATTTCCAAGCGTACGGTAGACTCATTGGATCATTATTATTACAATTTATTTCTTTAGTTTTTTCAATCATTACCTTTTTCTGAGGTTAATATTTGATTTTTAGTTTTATGTGAGGTTATTAACTTTGCTTCATACCAATCAGGATAAGCTTCATAATAAGCTTCATATCAACGCATCATAATCAAAAGGTTCGAAAGTTCTTTTCTATTGTATTAATTTCGTGAATCATGAGTTAAAAAACTGGAATAATGTTAATCATTTAATACATATTGTCTCTACGTATTGGAGGACTTTGACAACTTATGATGCATATGACTGCCCATATAAAAACATTTTTTCATATAAATTTGTAATCTTCATAATAAAATTCTGAACTATTATAAGGAACATCAAAAAAGGAATATTAGTGACAAGTTGAAATAAAATTTTTTTATTATATGGACGTTTTTCCCGTGCTCGAATTTCTAGTAACATGCGAAACAGTAGATGATATGGAAACTATTTTGTTGACATATTGTTAATAATTTCTGAAACCATGTAATGTTTTCGACAAATGTTGAATTAATATGATCTTAAAATTGTTTTGGTATCTTGTTAAACATATGAGCAAGGTTAGAAATCTATATGCACAGGTTTACTTGACAAAGACATACAGCTTCTTTTATCAGTAGAGGATATATTAAGTAGATGTAGTATTTTGAAGATCTGTTGAATGAAAATCCATGCATTAATGTGCAGATAGTTATTGAAGACAGTGGGATATAACCAGGAGGATTGGGGAACCTTAGGTGCATGCAAATGAAAGATGCAATTTTTGTACCAGTAATATACTTGATATATATTTTTGTACTAGTAATATACTTTTGTACCAGTAATATACTTGAATTTTTGTACCAGTAATATACTTGCATTGTATCAATCCATAATTGTTTAAACCTAGTGGAAAGACAGGTGCCTTTTGGTTACACAGAAATATCAAGGTTACATGATAAACTGGTTTGTTCCTGAGGAATAACAGAAGTCAGTCCTCATTGAACAAATATTAAAGAAAGGAAACAGGAAAGATTTTAATGAATATCAGAACAATCCTTTAACGAGTGTTTCTTGCAAAGGTTACTCAAGTTCATTTCTCAAAAAAAGTTATGGGTTGTCGGGGTGGCGACCCTTACAGACAAAAAAACAATCCCCCGATTGCCGAACTTGCATAACGTGTGAAACAGCAATGACGGACATTTAATGTCAATTCAAGTTATATGATAATTTTCTTGTTTTCTTTTTTCGGCCAGCAAGGGAGGTGTTACAAACATCTCAGTGGGGCTCAGTGTTTTTTTGTTTTTTTTTGTAGTGAGAGATTGGTTTGTCTTCTCAGGGCACTCCATGGGCAACAATGGCACACAGAACAGCAACAAGGGCCTCTGTGAATTTTGGAGAGGTGCCAGCTAGTTCTGTGTAACATTGGCAAAAAGACCCCAACTCACTAGGTTTTGTTCCAGAATCCTTAGGTTGAATAACCAACAGGAACCATCAGCTGTGTGCTAATTCCCCACACTGGTGTACTTACCTAATTAAAAAGACACAAAGAATGTTGAAAATGGACTCAAGTGTGGAATATGGTGGACCTACCACACTTGAGAAAAACGGTCCACCACGGAAACAATTTGGAAACAGAGAATAAGAAAGAGATCTCAGCTGAGTGAGTGTAAGATTGGTGTATGGAATACTAAACTCTAAAAAAAATTGCCAATCATGTTTATAGGCCAGCCAAAGAAAACTGCTTCAGCTCTGAAAAGTACAGATTCCTCCATAACAAGTGAAGAGGGCATGGTCCAGCAACAAGAGCTGCCAAAACCACCAAAAGTTGCTGACACAGAAAATGGAGGTGCTTACATCTGTGTCTTGGCAGAGACAGACTGTAAACTTTTGCAATTTATCCAATTGAACACATTGACCACACCCAAATTCCGCAACTCGATTGGTGAATTACCACATTCCTTCAAGAAAAATCATAAGGCTAGGTACTTAAAAATAAAAGAAATAAAAAAAAGTATATCCATTAGCAGAAAACCTAAATTTTGAACTTCACCCATTTCACTAAAATGAAACTCCTGTCTCAAGTCAAACATTGATCAAATATTTTGAATTTTCACACACATTATTATGTGTTTTACTAATAAATTTGTTTTATACCGTACCCTTCCCACCTTTGATGGTGCAATTTGGAATTATCATGATTCACATATTTTTTGTTTGTAAAAGCAAGAAATGGTGTAGTATGATATAAGAAAATCCACAGGAGCTAGCACAATGTTTCTTGGGCATATTAACTTAGCATTTCCCATTGCTTGTGTTTTTCAAAAATCTTTACAATTGGTGGTCTTGTTTTGGGCATATTCTGGAATTTGTATTTGTCGCATTAATGTTGGACACCTGTGTAGTATGGCTACTACATTTTGAAAGTTGTGGATTATGTAAATAATTTTTTTTACATATATGTCGAATTTTATTTTCTGCAGATTATATGCCGAAAATACAGTACTTTACATACAAGATGAAACTAAAAACAAGAAAATTAAGTTACATGATTATGATTGAAATGTAATAACTACAGCACATACAAAGTGTGCTTCTGAAATGAAGAAATTTTGATAGTAAGAAAATCATGTAGCTTCAAAGCATTTAAACATGAAGACAAAAAGAGGATGTGAAAGGTAATTGCAGTAGCTAAGTATCACTTTTATGCTCATAGTATTTTCCAGTTATCTTTGCTGTCTTACTCATTATTCAATTTAGGTTAAAGAAGGGATGACAAAGTTTATTTTTCCAATTCTTTTTTTATTTTATTTTTTGACAAATGAAGTAATTTATAATTTTGTCTGTCTAATTATGCATGGTATTAACATATTTTTGTTAAAACACTTTAAAGAAATACAGCTTGATTCAATCGGGACTGAACCCTTATTATGTAGAATATATGAGATGGGGAATATACGATGAGCATGAAATCCAAACAGAGCGATTCTGTATTCCCTGATGAAGCAGTCAACATGCATTACCTGTGAATAAAATGTCTCCCCGGCAGCTGGGTGGCTCCGCACTGACGTGCCATCTGTCTAGTAGTGGTGGGGGAATAGTGTGTCTCCGCAGACAGTTTAACCAGGAGTTCAAATGAAGATCGTATATTCAATTGAAGAGTGTGTGTTCATTGTGCGTCAGTACTGGGTAACCAGTTCCTTCAAACAATGTCAGAAGGAGTTTCTGAAGAAATTTGGTGGGCGTAAACCAACCATCAAAGCCACCATTTTGAAATTAGCGAAGAAGCTGGACAGAACGAGAAGCTTGGATCCGCATACGGGTGGACGACCCCAGATGGCGGATGACACAATGGAGAATGTGAAGCAGCTGTTATTGGCATCCCCAAGAAAATCTATTCGGTGACTATCCTAAGAGACTGGATAATTGTATTTGGCATGTCAAAGATCAGCCAAACAGGCAAAGATTAAGCTGTACCGTATCATGGCTGTGAGTGAGTTACAGCCACCAGATTTTGCAAAATGATTGGCATATTGTCAATGGTTTGCCAAATTTTTTGCTGAAAACTTCGCCCTGTTGGACATAACATGGATTACTGACGAAGCAGGTTCCATTTATCTGGCTACGTAAACTCGCAAAATACATGGGTATGGGTCAGTGATATTGCATCCAGTGAAAATAGGTGTCTGGTGTGCAGTGTCCCTGCGCCGTATCATTGGGCCAATCTTTCATAACACGTTCGCTGCGTTGCGACCCACCCGTGGGTCGTAATGCGTTAACTTCTGCATTTTTCAGAGGAGGAAAAAAAAAGTTTATATACATAAATCTGTAGTGGATATCAGTCACTTTATGTATATATCTTTAAACAACCCACCAGTATGTCGTACGGCACTGTACTGAAACAGTTACGACCCTACCGGTAGGTCATAACGCGTTAACTTCTACATTTTTCAGAAGAGGAAAAAAAGTTTATATACATAAATCTGTAGTGGATATCAGTCACTTTATGTACATATCTTTAAACGACCCACTGGTGTATCGTCAGCACTGTATTCAAACAGTTACGACCCCACCTGTGGGTCGTAACGCACTACGGAAAAATCGCCGAAAAACGTCGCTGTAGCGAACGTGTTAAAGACATGGTGAATACCAACCAATACTTGGAAATCTTTAATGAGTTTGTGAACCAGCTGGATGATCAGGAACTTGCAGATGGTAGCTTAAAACAGGACAGTGCAACGTGCCACATCTCCAATAAGAGCATGGCAGAAATTTGCAGCTTTTTCCAGGACAGGATTATTTCTAAAGACCTGCCGTCACCTACGTCTCCTGACCTGACACCCACAGATTTGTTTATCTGGGGACTTTTTAGCGAGGCTTATGCCAACAAGCCAAGGTCGATTGAGGAACTGAAAGACAACATCACATGTGAAATTTCTGCCATCGACTTCGCTACACTACATCACGCATTCGCCAATGTGAAACGTCAGGTCAATATGTGCTTGGACACAGGCGGTGGGCACTTCCAGCATCTTCTATGAAGCATTCCTTTTTGTCATGGATCAAGGTATATTTCACATTAATTTCATTCAACCTTTGCAATCATGAATTAATTAAAAATATAAATGTTCAATCCCGTGTGAATCACTCTGTATTATTGAACATTACTTCTCTGTCTACATGATGAATCCTCTTGTAACAGGCATAAAGATGCAGGATTTTGAAAGTTATGTAAAAATTTTACATTGTAAATATGCAGTAAATATTACTTTCTGGTGGAAACAAAACAAATTTCATAATAGCCTGTTGTACTTTTTTTTTTTCATGCTGTACTAGCACTTTTACGTGATATAGAGTTCTACAAGTGTGAATGTCTGTGTGCACTTTTTATACATGCATAAGTACATTCTTTTACAAATTCGTAATAATTTATTCCATAGGAATTTTTCTTAAATGTGAAAGACTGTATCAGATCTTCGAAAGGTGAACCTCATGGGAATGAAGAAAATCAATTAGATCTGAAGTAAGATTTTTATGCATTTCTGCAGTTTCTTTTCACTGTTCCACCTCATATTTGTGCATGTGTAGAGAAAGCTGCTCATTTAAAGAAAGTATTCAGAAAATGCTGTAAAATATTCGTGCTGTAAATCAAATGAAGTACAGGAATTCTGCCTTAGATGCACGATTAAAATTTGCAGGAGAAAATAAAGTATTTATTAAAAATTAAAAAGTTAAAAACACCATGAGATCTTTCATGGCTGCTACAGCCACATCTTCAGATGGAAAGACCCGAGTGCTCGGAATCCGACAGTTAAATACAGGAGCAAAAAACAGGTCGTTGCCACTTAATCCGAAGAAATACCCGATAACAGAGGGAAAACACCATCATATTAAGGCTACATATATACAGAACTTAAAGTTCAATGACTTCTATTGCTAAACAGTAATCTCCACGGTTGATGTGAGATGGCAGAAAGTTCATTACAACAAATATTAAAGTTATGTAAAATATACATATTTTCAGTAAATAGCAATGAAGTTCTGGAGGGTGGAACTGCAAGGATGGTAGTCTTGCTCCAAATGGGAGAGTGTGAGCCTTTATTGACCAAGTGAGAGAGGGCTGTAGATTGTGAACAAATTTTCACACTGTACTTATGTTCAGATAGTCTAGTTTTTAATCTTCTTGAGGTCGTACCAATATAAATACAGTCGTTGTCATCGTTCTCTCTCGGTTTAAGGGAAATGTAGTACACTCCATACTTATCTAACATATCAACATCATCTCGATCTTTTTTAACCCTAGCTAGGATGTTCTGAGTTCGAGTACCAAACGACAAATTATAGCGGCGGCACACATTTTTCAGGATATGAGCACATTGTGGTATGTAATCCATGGCTCCAACGAATTTGTTGGGGTGACTCGCACTTGTTAGTGTTGTGAATGCCCATCTTTGAACCTTCCCCAAAATGCGATCAACATGCGTTTTAGCATAGCCACGTGCAAGAGCAAGATTATAAATCCTCTGCAGCTCAGTCCTGCGTTGATGAAAAGTAGAAGAATGGGAAATGGCTCAGCAGACAAGGAAGTTGATGGAAGCTAATTTGTGGTTGATGGGATGAGCTGAAGAGTACAAAATCAAATTAGGGGTAAAAGATGTTTTTTTGTAAACTGAATACTGTAAAGTGTTGGAGGAGGTGTCCCTCTCCAGAAGAAAATCTAAGAAAGGAAGAGAAAAACAGTTTCCTGTCTGTACATAACACCATTATATCTGAAGAAGTTATTTTTATAAATATACATAAGAATATTTTTTAATTCTTCAATTTGAGTTAGTAGCAGTTACCTCCTTTCTTTCAATTGAAATTAAGTTAAAATATTGAAAAGCTTTAGCCAGGAGTAAGATTAATTCAAAGGAGTTGTTCAACTAATTTATTACATAAATAGTATAGGTATTGTATAGGTTTTTAATTTGTAAATATTTTAACTTAATTTTAATTTAATGGAGTTGTATGTTGAATTGCATGTGTGGGCCCAAGTATGGTAATTTATTTGTAATTTAAAAATAGCTTGGTGGTTTTTGTATTGTAACTGGTTTGGGTACAATAGCTGGATTACGTTGTGTAAGTTGAACATCTTTTCCATGACAATCACGCTGACCAGAGAGTGTATTATTTGGTCAACAGAGTGATGAGAATGAGGTATCTAAACAGTTTAAGTTACTGTTTATATTGTGCTCTCACTTTATCATATATTCCTTAATGATCATCATCATCATCATCATTGTCAACCATTATCAATCCACTGCTGGACGAAGGTCTCCCCAAGTTTCCTCCACAACGGTCTGTCTTGTGCCAGTCTCCTCCATGTCACCCCTGCATACTTTCGAATTTCATCCACCCATCTCCCATGTGGTCTTCTTCTGGGTCTTTTCCTGTCCCTTGGAATCCAATCTAAAATTTCGGCTGTCCATCGATGATCTGTCCTTCTGGCAGTATGTCCAGCCCATTGCCATTTCAGGGATTTAACTCTGATCATGATGTCTTCCACTCTTGTCATTTTTCGGATCCACGAGTTCCTCTTCTTATCTCTCCTGGTTACACCAAGTATGCACCTCTCCATGCTTCTTTGAGTTGTCTGCAGCCTTTGTATGTCTCTTTTAGTTAAGGTCCACGTCTCTGCACCATACGTAAGCACTGGAAGGATGCATTGATCAAACACTTTTCTTTTAAGACATAATGGCATATTGCTCTTGAAAATTATGCTGTTTCTTCCAAAAGCTCTCCAGGCAAGTTTTGTACGCCGATTAATTTCTTCATCAATGTGATCCTCACTTGATATCTGCTGTCCAAGATAAACGTACGTGTCTGTTATCTCCAGCTTTTCTCCATCAATCAATAAATCTTCATTTCTTGTAAAAGCATTGAACATCACTTTTGTCTTCTGAAAGTTCATTTTTAATCCCACTTCTTTACTCTTGTCAGCAAGTTCCTGGATCATACTCTGCAGCTCTGATGGGCTAGTTGCCTTAATGATATAGGGTGTTATATCACTATACTTAGTCTAATGGCTTAATGTAGTAAAATTTAATTGAAGAAAATTTGCAAAATCTGATAGTAAGTATATATAAAGTTCCTAAGAAAAATTAGAAACTTGTGTGATTTTGAATAACAGCAGTTGACCAACTTCTTCCTGCATTTGCTCCCATGAAGTTTGTAAATGCAGTGAAAACATATTTGCTAACAGAAAAACACATGTATGAACATGTACATTTATTCATTCATTTTAATTCTCGGGCTTTGGGTTTTTATGCCATTGCATCAGGCTGTGGAAAGTATAACATGTTCTCTGTAATAAAAGGGTGCCCTGTGACTGAAAGGCAAAGTTTTCTTGATAGTAGTAAGGCCAGCAATTTGGTACATTGCTGAGATTTGCCCAGTGGCAAGGTGCATGAAAAATAATCTAGGCATTACTGAATAAACATATAAGTTGTGTGAATCTGTAGCCAAGGGTAAAAATTAAATTTGTAACAGTCAAGATACATTTTATCTACTTTAACCAGGGAAAACTTTAATTCAAGAAGAATGTCTTTTTAAACAAAAAATGTAAACTAGAATAATATGCACAGAAAAATGAGTCAGTTTCTGTCGTTTGTTGATAGAGGACACCTCAACAAAATGTTTCACTGATTGGAATGAATGACTATGGTGCACCTGTTGTTTTTTATATTATGCCTGGCTCAAAGTGTGTAACCACCTTTTTAATTTCTTTTCACATGTGGTATGCCTGGAAGAGAGCATTCATAACAATAACAACAGTGTTTTTTGTCACCATGTGCAGGACTTAATGTTGTGGGGTAAAATTTCACAAAACACTTGTCATGGATGATGGTAAAGATGCTGGACATCATCTTTTACTCTTATATTTTTTTAAAAGAAAGAATGTAAAATGCTATTTTAGTTTTCAGTTTTTGAATGTAAAGTTTTTAAGACTTTTGAAACATAACATGAGAGAATATAATAAGCTTGTATCCACCTTGTGCCTACATGAGTGTACCAGAGATCATTAATGTACAGTATTAATACACTGGTGGAAAGTGAAAAAAGAACACCAAGAAGGAGACGTCTGATACCAATGAAATTTATACAGCATAATAACGGAATACAGAGAATAACGTAATCAAAGCGTTATGGCAAAATACAGCTGTATTTGCTGGTAAACTGAAAAAAATAATTTCCATGTAACATGGTTAGTACGAGGTTGAACCGCCATGAACTGCGTCACACTGTGCAATTCTGGCATGGAGTCTGTCGCACAGATGTTGGATGTAAGTTTGGGGTATTGAGTTCCAAGCATCCTCAACCTGGACGCGTAAATCGGGGATGGTCGTGGCTGGCCGTAGAGACCGGATAAGTCGTTGTCCCATAAAATCCCACACATGCTCAATGGGGGATAAATCCGGTGAACGTGCAGGCCATGGAAGTTGTCTCACACCCTGAAGTGCATGTTGCGTTGCACGTGCCATGTGTGGGCGTGCGTTATCTTGCTGGAAAACACCATGATGGACCGACCTTACAAATGGCACAACAACGAGCTGAATGATGTTGTTGATGTAGGAGGTGCTGTTTAACGTACTCGGTACAAACACTAGTTGTGTACGGGAGTGATAACTGATCGCTCCCCACACTAGGAGACCACGTGTAGGCCCTGTGTGTCGCTGGCGGATGCAAGAAGGGTGGAGACGCTCCCCTGTGCATCTGCAAACACGCATACGGCCATCGGAGGCTCCCAAGCAGAATCTGCTTTCATCGCTGAACACGACAGATCACCATTGCGTTCTCCAGTGCAGCCGTTCCTGACTGTGGGCTGGAGTCGGAGGTACACGTGCACGTAGTCCTGCATCCAGTAGACGGTTGCAGATTGTTCGCACAGTCATCTCAGGTGCAACGGCAGCTCGGATTTGTGTCACAGTGGATGTTCTGCTTGACAACGCCGCTCTTCTTATGCGTCGATCGGTCCGCTCATCAGTCCGTTTGTGACTCCCGGTTCCACGTCTTCTCCTGTGGGAATGTTCCTCAGACCATCTACGCCATCATCGTACCACCACCGATACTTCCCATCCAATTCGTTCCGCAATACGACGATGCGACCACCCGGCCTCGCAGAGTCCGACTAGACGACCTCGCTCAAAGTCCGATAACTGCTGAAACCGTACACGTCTTCCATGTCCAGGCATTGCAGCTTCTTCAGGGTCTTCGCACGTGTCCGTATGCCGACGACTGATTACATTCACTTTGCCGTACTCCTTAAATACCACCGGTGATAATTTGCATATTATGCCGTGCTGTGGCGCAAGTGCTCACCGGTTGGTCCCGAAATTAACATCACACCTACGTAAACTCGACCCCATTAACATATGTAAATTTCATGATTGTCTGCCAATTCCTTCTTGGTGTTCTTTTTTCACTTTCCGCCAGTGTAGTATTATGGGTATAATTAAAAAAGGAAATAAGAATTATCAGTAAAAAATTCTTAATTTATATAATAATGATGATGATAATACATTTTGCATGGTTTGTAACATACAATATAGGAATGAAGTTTGGAGAGAATACATGCCCAAATAATATATATGATACAGGAACTGATCATTTAATAAATGTAGATTTTGCTTAGTATTTTCATGATTGTCTAGGTCTATAGCTTGTCTTCTTATTTTGTATTTTTTTTTTTATAAGGACAGCATATGTAGTGTCACCAAAAAAGATTTTATCAGGAATGACAGAATAAGAGCAATCTTTAAAAATAACAAACACTTTTGTGTGTGTGAACTTCAAAATGCAAGATTGCATTTCTGATATTAAAGTGAAACAAATTTGAGATGTAAAGTCACAATTATGGAGCTACCCTGAGAGAAGAACAAAGAAAACTTAAGATGGTGGTACTATGTAAGTAATGGCATGAAGGAGGGAAAATAATATCTTTTCTACCAATTCTACTCAACCTCAATGTTTTCAGTTGGTGAGGCTTAGATTTTTCTATAAACTTCAGTAATTCAATTCTAGTAATTCAGCTTCAGTTCTACATTATTTAGGCCTCCAGCCTTGTTAAGTCTTAATATCTTTGTTTGTTTCTTAACTACTGCACAGCTGACTTTGAAAGTGAATGATATAAAAAATTATTACTAGTTATTTCAAAATCCCTGAAAACTCTACTGTCCTTGATCTCATTTCTAGAGACCTTTCCACTATGATATAATCATTTGCACTTTTCTTGTCATTTCCAACTATTCCATTGCAATAATCAAGAACAACCTTTTCCCCTTTGTCTGGTTTTAACAGCCAGTTTTAAAGTTTTTAAAAGGATTCTACTTCTTTAAAAGCTGAACTTCAGCTAGTCTGTAAACTGCCACATATTTTAAGTCCATGCTGTTCATTTAGTAAATAGCCCACACAATGCATTCCTTTACAGGTTCCCATCTAACCAACCTGGATGCCAGCCTATGTGCCATGAAGAGGCAGTGCTACACCAGCTTGTGCTTCACTTGACTTCCTTAGACTATCATATATCATGCTAAACTTGCCACTGAGAACAAACACCACCCGACACATGCTTCATGGTCTCACTTATGCCTACCTCGTTTAGATTGTATTTTTCAAATTCCTTGGGTGCTTTCCCATTTATTCCACTTACTATTATGCAACCCATCCTGATCCCTTTTGAGTTTCCCAGTCACTTTGTGGCAGCTTTATCTGTATTTGTGGGAGGGTGGCGTTGAATGGAAGAGGTTTTTGATATTGTCCTGGGAATAGCTTGCCAGGCTGCTTCTATGTGAGACCAAAGTTCATTTGTGATGACTGGTGGAGGCACTTGACTGGCCAGTCACTTAGCTGACATGTCCAAGACATGTTTGGTCGGGGACACATCCAGTGAATGTACAGGCCACAGAATAAATGCTATCTGCCATTCGTGGAAGAGGTCTTGGACATTACGGGCCACATGTGGCCAAGCATTGTCATGCTGGAATATATAGCACCAGGGCAACTCTAAAGGAAGAGTATCACCTCTTCTTCTAAAATATCCCTCATGTATCAAGAAAGATTGTGAATTGAACCCAATGGCACCCCAAAGCATGACACTTGGCGTCAGGCTGATATGACACTGCGAGGTGCCATTCACCACGATGTCTTCGAACATTTATGCAGCCAACATGGTGCATCAAGTTAAATCATGATTCATCAGAAAACATGACCTGTTGCCAATCAGCATGCCAATGTCTTTGTTCAAGACCCCATTGCAGCCTGAAGTGTGTGTGATTGAGGGTCAAAGGAATACGCAGCAATGGGCTGATAGCAAATGTGACTGGCTCTCAAGGGCAAAGCAATAAAATTTACACACCTTAGGAAATCACAACACAGACAATTCAGAGTGATTTTCTTAAAGTGACTTAATGCATTTATAAATGCCAACCCTCGTTGTTGTTTTTTTGTTTTTTTTTTCTTCTTTCTCCTGTTTTTCAATTGAATGCAACTGAAACATCAATTTGACACCAGCAGGGGACTTTTGTCATATCCAACAAAATTAATTTCTAGAAGCTTACAACATAATGTTCTGTTACTGTATTATTAAGTCATGACAAAGTGCATCACATTTAATTCTAACTCAAGATACCAATGACAGTCTCCTCCCACCAGAACAACAGCATTCTGACCCAGAAAGCAGCTGTCAAGGTTGCAATAATTTTTATGACAAAAATCTTTAAGAAATACATCATTAATCTAATTTTTCTTTATTTTTCATAAATTCATACTTGAAACTATCGGAATAATTTAATACAATGACTTTCAGCTCCTTAATTTAGGGCTTAAAAATCAAAGATTATAATCCATGGTATTACTTGACACTAATTTTAAGTTTATATGTTTTGTAACATTGCTGGTTTTTGGATCATTCTGGATACTGGAAAGCCAGGTAGAAGATTCAGTGTTGTATTATGTTGTGTGATTTTTGCTCCTTGTGTTCCACTTGTTTTACTTACTTATTCCTGGAGGTAAACCTTTCCATGCATTTAAATTATGTATATTCACTTGGTTTAATAATTGAATTTTTTTATCAATGTTTAATATTTGCAACCATTTGTAACTTTTTAATGTTATTCTATTTTACATTGTTTGCAACAGTTGTGATAGTCAACTAAAAAGTTTTTTTGCATAATTAAGAATAATAATTAATTTTACCTTTTGAAAAATGTGTACCTAAATGTGTACCTTTAAAATGTGTAAAAATGTGTACCTTATGTGTACCTAAATGTGTACCTAAAGTCCTAAAGCTTGTTGAATATATCAGTGTTTACATTGTATTACTTCCTTTGCTGTGCTTGCATGTAAACTACATAGTGTATAATTGCTCTACTGTGTTTGCAGGTTTAGAGAAAAGAAAAATGAGGTTCATGCTTCAATATGTGGTAATATTACTATTATTCCACCTGTACCCTTTTTAATATAATGATTTTTAATGTGAATTTCACTGAAGATGTGGTTTGTAGTAGGCAACTTATAATACTTGACAAAGTGGATAGTAGACAACTTACAATACTTGGCAAATTGGATAGTGTGAAGCTTCTTTTCAGTGAAGTTCAGAACATTAACATTAATATCTGATATTAAAGAAAAAAATTTGTGCCGTTTAAATTTTGTGAAATGCACAGTGAGGCAATTGAGAAATGAGGCTGATGCCAGAAAAAAAATAAAGCTCTTTCATGTGAGTAAACTAACCTTGGTTTATTCGAAGTAGGTTACTTTCGCAATCAGACTCTACATGCAACCACCACAAAGCAACTGGAAGAACAACTGATGAAAGGCATGTCTTGGAATACCCTTTAACGTTCTTGTCACAATTGCTTTGATGTTATACCATTAGTTTCATTCTTTTGAAGTGAAAAAGTTGAGATTTTGATCTCTATGCATTGTTTAAATGTAATGTATTAATCAACTAAGGGGCAATGGTCACCAAACTTTTGGAGAGAAGTGGCCAACGGAAAATTGGCTAAAGCTCGGGGAGGTGGATTGAAAAAAAAAAAAAAAAAAAAAATAGGAAACCGAAGATCAGTCAATGCAGATATTGTTAATTTTCAATGGATTAATATTTTTCAAGGTCTGACTAATTTTATATGGTCTGTAATTTAACGTGAAAGTTTTCAAATCTAAAATAAATACAAAACTAAACTAACGAGATAAACAAATTGACTTTATGACATCTAAAACTGGAAAAAATAAAAATCAATGAGAAGAATGGTATTGTTTCTTGTATGATTTAGCTATATTTTCGATATTTGATTTCAGGTTGGACATCCCAATTTTTAAGAAGTTTGACTAGTGGTTGTCAACTGTGAATGAAGCTTTAATTTCACGTATTTAATTTTAGAGAAAGCTTGTTCACATAACATATGTGCTACTAAACACTGAAAGCATTTTCTTGGCAAGATTTTTCAGATTTGTAAAACTATTTCTAGGCAAAAGAGAATAAAAGGTTATCACATTAGAAGAATTCTTGATATCGTCATATCACGCATAAGTTTCATTGAAAATTATTAGTAGCGACTTCTACCTTCATGAGCCATGGAATGAAACACATGGTAAAAGCATCAGTTGTTACCAGATTTCAAAATCGCTTTCCAAATGATAGGGATGTTAAAAGGTGCATCTGTATTGCAGGTGTTAGGGATAAGGTAGATTTCAATGCTTTCACGGTACCTGAGGGCTTTCCAATTGCTGAACGGAGTGATCCGCTTAACATTTTGCCAATCAGGAATCGCGGATGTATTGCTGATGGTTAGAATTGAAAGGGAGGTGGAAGGGCTGCCTTTCTTAACATCAGCAAAATGCTCCATCAATTGGCAGTTTATGCTGCGGTAAGTACTACCAATATAGTGGGTAACTCCTGTGGAAGTGTTGATAAGGATAGATAGAGTAGACACCTTGTAACTCTAGGGGTTTATTGGGATCTTTGTCTTTAATGATAAGATTGAGAAGATGTGGAGATGGTTTAACTGCAATTCTGTAGCCAAAAGACTTGAAAATAGAGCAAACTTTATGAGTCAAGGACAGGCTAAAGGGCAAAGTGCCAACAAACTGATGGGTGGTGGAAGGTTCAGGCAGTAAACTAGTAGATCTATTCTGTGATTCAAATCTCTTAATTAGTCTGTGTACTAAGAAGGGTGGAAAGCCATGCAATTTGCCAATGTTGATGATCATAATATTTGCACCTTTAAGGTATTGAACTCCAGCAAAGTGTGCACATTTACATGCAATTCATTAATGACATATCATTAAATGGCCAATCTCTTACCGAAAAGTTCTTGGTCACTTTTTTCCCTTACACTTCAAGCATGTCAATTATCATCATGTAATGTAGTATCTGTTTGTTGTAATGCTAATTGAGTGTTGCTCCATGGGAATCACTCTACCAAATTAAAACCTTAATGTCAAATAAAACTATTAGTATGGCTTTGAACTTGGACTTGGTTCTCCATGCTGTCTTCATCCTTTGTGACATTGGTGATTTTCTAATGCATCGAGTGTTTCTTCATTTCAGGGTCATATTGGAAGATGCAATTTTCATCATAAGTGATAACATTTTCTAAAAGGTTGGGGTTCACTTGAATTCGCCCCAGAATGTCAAAACAAATTTGCTTGCGATTTTTGTTTTGTTCAGGTGTTAAAAGCTTTGAAACCATCTTGGCACAAGCCTTTGTCATGTTTAGGTTTTCATGTAAACTCTGCCTAACAGTCTCTCTATCAAATGTTCACCATTATTACTACCATTCTAATACTCGGTTGTTGATCATTTCAAACAACTGTGTAGATTTTGTTCTCATTGTCTTGTGTTTTTTTTAATGCTTAGCCATCTTGGATGTTTGTTGCCTTCATTGAACCTTTCATGCCATACAAAAACACAAACATCTGGCATCCTTTTCTCCCCCATATTCCTCACTTAACATGCAAAACAGTTCAATTAGTGTTTTTTTTTTAATTTCACCAGAAATTTCACATGTATCTGTTGCTCAGTTCTTGAACTCAGCATTTTCCTGACATACATCAAACAGCATATTAATGCTGAGAGTGAGGTGCACTTTGCATTAACAGTTATGCATAGTTCAAGGTCAATGTCTTTCTACTCCTCTCTGATCTGTATCATATGTTTCACAGACCACAAAAGTAGTATGGTTTCATTATATCGTAGCCCTCTCTCTCTCTCTCTCTCTCTCTCTCTCTCTCTCTCTCTCTCTCTCTCTCTCTCTCTCTCTCTCTCTCTCTCTCTCTCTCTCTCTCTCTCTCTCTCTCTCTCTCTCTCTCTCTCTCTCTCTCTCTCTCTCTCTCTCTCTCTCTCTCTCTCTCTCTCTCTCTCTCTCTCTCTCTCTCTCTCTCTCTCTCTCTCTCTCTCTCTCTCTCTCTCTCTCTCTCTCTCTCTCTCTCTCTCTCTCTCTCTCTCTCTCTCTCTCTCTCTCTCTCTCTCTCTCTCTCTCTCTCTCTCTCTCTCTCTCTCTCTCTCTCTCTCTCTCTCTCTCTCTCTCTCTCTCTCTCTCTCACTCACTCACTCACTCACTCACTCACTCACTCACTCACTCACTCACTCACTCACTCACACACACACACACACACACACACACACACACACACACACACACACACACACACACACACACACACATTCATTCATTCATTCATTCAGAGAGACTGTATCCTCATTGTACAATGTGTTATAACATATCATGAATTTCATGCTTTTTTCTTTTCTTTTGTAGATAATATTGACACAAAAGCAGCTCTTGACCACATTAGAGATCTTGTAAGTGCTTGCAATGTGTACGTTAGAGACAAAATATCTTCAGCAAATGATTGCAATTCTGCACTTCTTGAGAAGATTTGTTTGTATATTACCAAAATCCTTAGGGTGAGTCCCCTCTTTATGTTGTTTTAAAAAGAATAATTCAGAGCTGTTATTTGTGTGTACTTTCTTTTGAATGACAAATTGAGTATTCCTGTTCACTGCAATTACTTTTGTGTATCCACAGAATTTTTGCTCAGTTTCAGTTGTTAAGTTGTTTTGCTAGATATATCCTTTATCTAGATGCCATATATTTATTTTATATCTAGATGCTGTCATAAAATGATTAGCATAACTATTATAAATGGAAAGTAGATGAATGATTTGCAAACCATAATCCTATGAATTTGTCATCTTATGTTTGATATCCAAGGCTGAGTATCTTGTCGTCTTTGTCTTGTTGATATTTTCTTTATAGGATTTTCTATTTTACTTGTTACATGTACTTTTCAAAATATAATCTGAGACTTAGGTCTAGGTATTTGCAATTTCTCTATGAAACTTCTGTTTAACATGGTTCACCCACTTTTCAAAATATGATAATGTAAGACTTCAGTGGAGGTATTTACTCTTGTTTGCCTTCATAGATATCTCCATTTAACTTAGTGTATCCAATTTTTAGAACTTTCATTTTAGAACTTTTTTGTTTATCTTGACACACCCTATTTTCGATATAAGATCTTTTGAGGCTTCAGTCCAAGTGTTTGTTTTCCTTCTATTGAACTTCATGCATCAACTTTTCAAAATATGAACTGCTGTGACTTTTCTCTAGGTTAGTAGTTCACTTTTGGCAACTCAAACAGAAGAGCTCAGCTGCAGAACATTGCGATGTTAAATAATTTGGTGTGAGTTAAACCCATGTGTTCTCTGTTGTGGGTAGAGTGTCAAACGCTGCTTGCAACTACCCTGTTTGTAGTTTTGGGAATGCAAACATCATGCAAAAATTACAAAAACTATCATACATATAACCCTTGTTCCTTCATTCTTTTGGGACATTCTGTTGTTTTAATAAGGTAATGAAAAAAATGTCACTCATGTATATGCATGAAATGATACTAGCTCCACATGACAAAAGGAGAAAAACTGTTCTTTGGCCAGTACAGCTTTGTGTCTGAGAGGGACCCTCTGGATTATCACTCTTTTGGATCCTTTCAAGGTTCAAAGTTTATCCGTATGTGTTTTTATGAAGGGACTATGTAGAAGACATAGCATAGATCTCATTCTCGAAATTGGAAACTTACAAGTTATTACTTGCAAAAATGGGGGTAGTAACGAAATAGGAACACGTATGATATTGATGAAACTTGTTGACAGAAACAAAGTACAAAAAAATTGAGGATAATGCTACATGTAAAAGTAGGAAGAGACTGATTAGCTAGCTGTTCTTAAATATATGAAGCACATAAACAGAAAAACAAAACAAAAAAGCAGGATTGATATCTAAGCAGAAGGAACATCACAAGAGAAAAAAAAATGAATTTGTGCACTCTTAGACTACAGGTTAAGCATGGCAAAATTAAAAGACCAATGAAACATGTAAATCATTTTTTTATCGTCGAACCACATAAACAGTATTCTCAAGTACATTGAAAACATACACCATCTTTGCATGATAATTTAATTTTAAAAGATGATAGATATTTACATAGTTAAAAAGATTAAAAACCCATAAGCACTTTTGGACCGATAGTCGCACCTGTCTTCAGATGGAGGAGAGCAATTGCTGCCAGTGTGCTCCCATATATATGTTTGGGTGTGATGGCATGCCAAGTGTGGAGCAGCGTTGCAAGGGTATCGTAGTGTTGCCATCACATCATGGCTAAATCAGAACAGGTCCATGTGGGAATATGGTAAACAGGGTGCAAAAATATACAGAATATATGTATTTGTCATAGTTCACATGGATAACAAGAAATATTATTATGCAAGTTCGTAGCTGTAATAAGTCATTTCCAAATCCTGGGTAAGTCAACTGGGGAGTTGTCGTTACAGCAGCCGTCCCCGAAGGCTTCGATGTATAAGCTTTCAGTTATATGCAACGAGAATATTGATGTGGGGGTATCTAACAACTTAATGTTGTTCCAGTCTGGTTGAACAGTTCCTTGTGCTACATTTCTGGTGAGTGCTGTACTACTGTGGTTAGCACGGATGTCGTATTTATATTCCTGCACTCGAGTCTCAAGGCTACGTCTTGTAGAGCCCACGTAGTTACTTGTGTGCGTGTTCACCATTGGAAACATCTATTAAAGGTCTATTATACCCACCCCCACCCCATTTATACAAAATATCAGGTTGTTCTCAGTCTTTTTTAACAAGTGAGAATAGATTTCTGGATCTAATGCCAAAATGAATATCATACTTCATACAAGTGCGTGTCAATATTACGTCTTGTAGAGCCCATGTAGTACACAATGGAACAGTACCTAGAGTAATGTCTGGGTACTGTTCCATTGTACCAACAAAATGTTCTACTGATTTTTGATCTTTGATCAAACATGTAGATCTATCATTTGAAATTCTTCGATAGACTCGGTTAATCATGTATTTAGGATATCCATGTTTGGCAGCTAAATCAAAAATGAAATCTATTTCAGATTTAAGCAAAATGTCAACAGACGAATGCGTAAAAGCTCTTCTGATTAAAAAGTTGATGGCTGATAACTTATGTGGTAATGGGTGTGACGAGTTAATTGGGATTAGAATATTGCTAGCAGTAGGTTTTTGATAAACTGAGTAAGATAGATTACATGTTTTTGGATTAAGGGAAATTTGGAAGTCCAAGAATAGCAGAGAGTAGTTTGATTCAGTTTATATCGTGAGCCTGATAGAGGGGAAGACAGATGAAAGCATGTTGGCAAACTTAGCTAAATCATCTTGTGTATGAGGCCAAAATGCAAGGGTGTTGTCGACGTACCTGATATACAAACTGAGGGGAAAAGAAAACTCATTGAAAACTTTGTTCTCAATGTGTTGAAACAGAATTTCTGCGAGTACGGCGGAAAGTGGAGAACCCATGGGTGAGCCCACCACTTGCTTGTAGATTCGATTATCAAATTTGAAGTATGAATGCTGTTTAACTAAACGAAGAGCGTTCATAACAGCTGAAATTTCAGATGTAGGGACTTGGGACTCAGCAAGTTTGGCCTCAATGGTACATTAGGGTACAATGAAACAACATCCGAGGAGGCATGGATGAAAAGTTTAGAATGTGACTGAAACATTCTAACTCTTTCAATTGCAACAGTGGAACTTTTTACAGAATAAGGGAGTTCACAGCAAAATTTGCTAAGTACTGTGCTAGAGCTTTTTCAAGGGGTCGAGTCGGGTTGACATAACTCGCGACCAATGGCCTAATAGGATGCCCCTCCTTATGTAGTTTTAGACGCCCAAAGATATTGGGCACACGAACAACAGCCAAGTGTGTGTGTGGAAGAGGGGGAAGCTTTAGAGAAACTATACGGGAATAATACTGTTGGTGTGATTTATAATCAGCCAAGTTAATTCAAAATAATGATGAAATTTCCATTTTGGCAGCTGATAAATCACATCAAACAGTATTATTGAATAGATCAACATAACAGGATAATATGCTTGAAGCCATTTCTTCTATTCCACACACAGTGATAGAACGGGATTCCACAAAAGCAACTTGTTCAGCACTTTCCAGATTAAAAAAAGCTCATTCATTCCCGGATAGTTTCTCTAAAGCCTTCACCCCACCCCCACCCCCCGCCCCACCCCACACACACACTTGGCTGTTGTTCGTGTGCCCAATATCTTTGGGCGTCTAAAACTACATAAGGAGGGGCATCCTATTAGGCCATTGGGCGCGAGTTATGTCAACCCAACTCGACCCCTTGAAAAATCTCCTGCACAGTACTTAGCAAATTTTGCTGTGAACTCCTCTTATTCTGCAAAAAGTTCCACTGTTGCAATTGAAAGAGTTGGAATGTTTCAGCCACATTCTAAACCTTTCTCCCTTGCCTCCCTGAATGTTGTTTCATTGTACCTTAATGTAGCAGTGGATGCCACCCATCTCATTATTGAGGCCAAACTTGCTGAGTCCCAAGTCCCTACATCTGAAATTTCAGCTGTTATGAACGCTCTTCGTTTAGTTAAACAGCGTTCATACTTCAAATTCGATAATCGAATCTACAAGCAAGTGGAGGGCTCACCCCTGGGTTCTCCACTTTCAGCTGTACTCGCAGAAATTCTGCTTCAACACATTGAGAATAAAGTTCTCAACGAGTTTCCCCTTCCCCACAGTTTGTATATCAGGTACGTCGATGACATCCTTGTATTTTAGCCTCATACACAGGATGATTTAGCTAAGTTCTCCGACGCACTTTCATCTGTCTTTCCATCTATCAGGCTCACGATATAAACTGAATCAAACTACTCTCTGCCATTCGTGGACTTCCGAATTTCTCGTAATCCAAAAACATGTAATCTATCTTACTCAGTTTATCAAAAACCTACTGCTAGCAATAGTCTAATCCCATTTAACTCGTCACACCCATTACCACATAAGTTATCAGCCATCAACTTTTTAATCAGAAGAGCTTTTTACGCATTCGTCTGCTGACACTTTGCTTAAATCTAAAATAGATTTCATTTTTTATTTAGCTACCAAACATGGATATCCTAAATATCGAAGAATTTCAAATGAATAGATCTACATGTTTGATCAAAGACCAAAAATCTGTAAAATGTTTTGTTGGTGCAATGGAACAGTATCCAGACATTACTAATGTATTGACAAGCACTTGTATGAAGTATGATATTCATTTTGGCATTAGATCCAGAAATCTATTCTCACTTGTTAAAAAAGACCGTGAACAACCTGATATTTTGTATAAATGGGTAGTGTATAATATACCTTTAATAGATGTTTCCCATGGGAAACACGCAAGTAACTATGTGGGCTCTACAAAACGTAGCCTTGATATTTGAGTGCAGGAACATAAATACGACATCCGTGCTAACCACAGTAGTACAGCACTTGCCAGAAATGTAGCACAAGGAACTGTTCAACCAGACTGGAACAATATTTAGTTGTTACATACCCCCACATCAATATTCTCGTTGCATATAACTGAAAGCTTATACATCGAAGCCTTCGGGGACGGCTGCTGTAGCGACAACTTCCCAGTTGACTTACCCAGGATTTGGAAACTACTTATTACAGCTATGAACTTGCATAATAATATTTCTTGTTAACCATGTGAACTATGACAAATACATATATTCTGTATATTTTTGCACCCTGTTTACCATATTCCCACATGGACCTGTTCTGATTTGTGATTTAGCCATGACGTGATGGCAATACTACGATACCCTTACGACGCTGCTTCTCACTTGGCACATCATCACACCCAGACGTATATATGGGAGCACACTGGCAGCAATTGCTCTCCTCCTTCTGAAGACGGGTGCGACTGTCTGCCCAAACGTA
Source organism: Macrothele yani (assembly GCA_039090855.1). Taxonomy (NCBI): domain Eukaryota; kingdom Metazoa; phylum Arthropoda; class Arachnida; order Araneae; family Macrothelidae; genus Macrothele; species Macrothele yani. Next base: position 2,501,081 of record CM077029.1, read on the forward strand.
CTTATGGGTTTTTAATCTTTTTAACTATGTAAATATCTATCATCTTTTAAAATTAAATTATCATGCAAAGACGGTGTGTGTTTTCAATGTATTGCATATAGCATGGAAATTCATACCTGCCAGGTTTTACGGTTTACCCGTAAAATTTGCGGAAATGTGACTTGTTTTACTGGCAAAATGTTAATTTTATGGATTTGGTATTTCTCCAAGATTTTTTTCTTTTTCTGATGATTTTGCACCCACTATTAAAACTTTTTTTTTAACTTAATCCATTCAAAGTAAAGTGCTGATGTGAGTTACGAAGAAGTTTTCAGTTAGATGTGTTTATTTGGGAACATTTTGCTGTAGTCTTCCCTCGTTTTAGGTTATTGTTTTGCCTTTTTTCAAACACTAGAACACCAACCAGCTGGGCTTGTTTAACCTTGGGCTCGGTTCTCTCCCCCTCTCTCACGCGCGCTGTTTCCCACCTTCTTTTCAGATAATGCATTGTCTGTCTCCCGAGTAGCAACTTCTCAGCAGGCCAGCATGGGGTGTGTCTTGCATTGGAACAGGTGTCTTTATTCTTCCTAGTTCGAAATGCTATCTCAGAACGTAGTTATTGTAGAAAAAAAAATTGAATGGATTTTAAATCTGCGGAATTTTTAAGCGCAGATCGATGCCCAACATGATGAAATTAAGCAAAAACTGCCAGTTTTGTGAAATAAAAAATGCATTGGGGCATGGTTTCGTGACTTCTTCTCTGGCAATAAATTTCACCTAACGAAAGAATGCTACTGTAAGAGGAAGTTAAAAAAAAAAAAAAAAAGCAAGTCCAATGTCCATTCGAGCCAGTGCTGCTGATAGCAATGATTTATTTTGCTAGTCCGTTAGTAAGTTTTCTACGCTTTCCAACCGTGCTTTGTTCATCGCTCGATAACGTTCATAAAAATGTCTTGGCTTGATTCAACGAAATTAATATGTTGGGGTCCATATTAATTCATCAAATTCCTATTGAAAATGGTCAAAGGTAAGGTCAAGACATTATTTTCAGTTGCTCTCTGCTTTCTATTTCTTTCAGTTGCTCTCTGCTTTCCTATTCATTCTTCCGTCCTTTTTTTTTTTTTTTTTTGGCGATGACTTGCGTAAAATCAAAGCATGATTGTGATGAAGTTTGGGTATGCTGTTCAGCCCCCATAGTGGACCTATCCTATTGAAAATGGTTGCTATCAGCATTCACGGGGACAGTGCAGTAGTACATGCACGAGATTTGTTCGCTCGCATTTTAGAATTTCAGCACAATATCTTCTGTGGAAATTGACCGATTTGGATATAATTTTTAATTATAAAACAACGCGTTTGTGGTAGCAATATAGAAATTAACGGGCACAAAAAATGTTCTATAATAAAGCAAAAACATGCAAAATATACAGTATCAATTAATTCATACTAAGATTCGTAAAGAAAACAGTAAAGTATCGTGAAGAACACTGTTGCTTTTGCAAACCCTCACTTTTTTTGTAGGTATGAAATTTTGGGCTTTTAGAAAACAACTCGGAATTTTAAAATATCTGGATTTTGACAGCACGAGTTTAATCTAGGGAGGAAGTAGACTTTTCTTCTTTTTTAACTGTTTGAAAAAAAAACTCCATTGGCTTTGTAACTTCTTTCAAACCGAATTGTGTGATATTTAGAGATTTTCATTTCTTAAAACAGAATATGTGTATTCCGCATTATGTCATGTTAAGCCAGATTTTTTTTTTTTTTTTTTTTTTTTCAGAGATATAAGGTTGTAATTAAAATCCTGGTTCAAACGTTTTGTGCCGTGGCTATGCGCAAAGGGAGATGGGGAGGATGTCACCGACGAAGGGGCTGTGTCATTTCTCGCAACACCTGATGTAAAAGACTGTTGGTTTTGTTCCGGCAAAACACATTGTGTTAGCTTTTTACTGCAGGAGAGGGGGTAGTTCAGACGTTGATGGGCCCAGATTGTTTTTGTAAAGGAAGAACTAGACTAGAGAAGCTCTATTCAGTAAGATGAGGGGGGGGGGCAGGAAGAGAAGACAGAACTATAAAATCAGTGCCATTTGGAAGTATAAAGGATGCCGCTAAAGGGGTCGGATTTGGTAAAAGACAACGCATCGATCTGCCTGTTAGGAATAATGGGGAGAGAGGGGAAGACCGCAGAGGATGACATTCGTAACTAAAACCTAAACTTTTGTTTCTAGATGAAAGAACCTTTCAGTTGCTCTCTGCTTTCCTAGCTGACCAGCTCGAATCAGATAACTCTGCAATCGGATTTTTTTCTTCTTCAAATTGCAGCTCTTTAAGCTGCTACTATTTTACTATAGCAGTTTTTACTTGCATTTTTTTTTCCAAGTAGTAATAAATGTTGTATTAGTGATTCGCTATGAGCAGCCATATAAAAGGGGAAAAAAAGTACTATCAAATATTCCGCGATGCGTGTTCTGCAGAATTCCTGTGTATTGCGAAATCTTCAAAAATGGAAAATATGCTTTACGTGTCGATGTTTTGAATATACGTGTCGATGCAATTTCAACATTTCGCACGGTGGAACGAATGATATTATAAATCATATTTCTAGTGACAAGCATAAATATAACATGGACTGCGTGGGGAAAAAAAAACGAAATTGACTTCCTGTGTTAAAAGTTATAATGAACTCGATGCAATTCGTACAAAATGTTTGTTCACTTCATTTTTAGTTGAACATAATTTACCAGTTAGTGTCTCTTAGTCAGTTTTACTTATTTAATTTTTTTTTATTTGATTGTCTCATCGTCCGTGTCTCCGTAAGATAAAAACCTAACATGAAAATGGTTCGTTTTTGAAAACATTTTGTTATGTTTCATGACTGTGTGGTACACGATCCCATTGAAAGGGTAGAACATCCTTCTCCTTAGATGCAAACTTCTGTAAAAGTAAATATTTATCACTTTATAGATCATAATGATAGCATAGTAATGAGAAGTTACATATAGAATCTATTTTAATGGATATAAATGTTCAGATAAACTCCAACATCTGTAGTCACTTCAATTAAAAGTTTGTACTTGATTTGGGTAACATAGTTTTTAAATCGATATGTTCGGCACTTTTAATCAATATGCGCAACAAGTAATCTAATTGAATATATTCAATTAAAATTTCCATGGAATGTATTGATTAATTTTTTTTTACGGATTTCTGTTTCTGAAAGTTGGCAGTTATGGAAATTTCACTAGTACTAGTATTCTCGAGATCACTGAAAAACCAAATAGAAATTAGGGGGAAATAGTGTGGGGGGTAGTATTTCCATCTGGGGATGTTATTTAATCTACCAAAACTTTTGAAAACGGAAGGTAAATGAAGTAAAGATTTCTCCTGTAGCTGTAATGTTTTTTTCTCACGATGTTCCTTTCCGTCAGTATTGTTGTTAGATGTCATGTCTCAAACAATAGGTGCAGCAGTACCACCAGCAACTCTTGATGAACTTTGGACACGGACCAATACAGTCCGAATGGCTATTCCACAGGACACCATTCACACATTATTTGATTGAATGCCTCGGCATGTACAGCAAGTGATACACACCAGAGGTGGCCAAACCAATTATTAGCTACATGGACACACCTAGTATGTATGACACCAAGCTGCTAATCATAGGCTCTGTATTACCTAATGAACATATCCTGTAAAACTCAGTCATATCTTGTCTTTTTTCAGATGAACATGAGTGTATGTATTGCTTCAGGAAATTCGTCAAAAAATTATAGTATCTGGAATTATTTTATTGTCCAATGACTTTTTTTATCACTGTTATGCTGTTTTTCTGTTGTCAGTGATATTTATGTTTCACTTTTAGGCATTTGGAATTATTGAAAGCGAACAACAGTTTGGATTTGCAACTAAAACTTCTACTACAAGTACAGGAAATGTAAGTGAAACTGTTAGTGATCCTTAAAAAGAATATTGTGCGTAATTGTTCTGTTAGCTTTCTATAACGTAACGTGAAGTTTTCTTGTCTGCCTGCTTGATTGAGTTTTAAATACTTTTATTGGAGATGTGAATGAGAAGCATCTCACATGGTTTATAGAATCTGCGTGATGCACATATCCAGAATTTGAAATTCAACAATACAACAAAGAATTCTGATCCTGTTATGCAAAAAGTTGCTCTGTAATGTACATATTAAAAATTTCTAATTTTCTATTTTCCTTCATTTTAAGTTTTACAGTTTTTGTTTCAGTGGTGGCTTTAAAACTTAGATCTACTGTAAATCAATTATATCTCAGAAAATATAATTTGTAAAAATAAGCAGTGTATCACGTCACCTTGGGATATGGCAGTTCAACCTTAATGGAGTTAAGTGGCAAGTCGGCTGCTCGCATATTATTGTCTTGCACAATCTAAATTACACTTCTTTTTGCGATCCAGCAGTAGAAGTGCTTTGAACTTCTTGCACTTCATGACTTTGTTCAGAGTTTGGGTAAATAATGGGCATCTTGTTTGCTTCCTTGAATTTTTATTTCTTCTATTTATAGATCCAGTTACCCTGAATTAGGAATGGACGTTTTGATCCTCCTAACGATTACTAAACTACAAATAAAGATGATGATATCATTATCTTTTTTTTGCTTCTGTACCGGCATGGCATTTAGGCATGCATTTAGCAGACCTGCCAGGCACCACACTTTTAGCGTAGTTTCTCCGCTTTAGTAAAGGTTGCTATGCATTACGCTCTATGTCTGAAAATCTACACCTTTTGCGCATTTGATACTTTTTTTTTATTGAAACAAAGTTGTTGTTTTTTTTTTCTTTTGGCATGTCTTTTGTTTTATCTAAAAAATAAAGATATGGTGCACCTGTTTTTTTAGTCTTCAATCAGTGCAGTTCTTTTCTTACTTTTTTTCATTGTGAAATGTTATTGTATTTTGTGAAAATATTCTGGAGAAAAGCTGGACATAACAGACACGTACGTTTATCTTGGACAGCAGATATCAAGTGAGGGTCACATTGATGAAGAAATTAATCGGCGTATAAAACTTGCCTGGAGAGCTTTTGGAAGAGACAGCATAATTTTCAAGAGCAATGTGCCATTATGTCTTAAAAGAAAAGTGTTTGATCAATGCATCCTTCCAGTACTTACGTATGGGGCAGAGACGTGGACCTTAACTAAAAGAGACATACAAAGGCTGCAGAGAACTCAAAAAAGCATGGAGAGGTGCATGCTTGGTGTAACCAGGAGAGATAAGAAGAGGAACTCGTGGATCAGAAAAATGACAAGAGTGGAAGACATCATGATCAGAGTTAAATCCCTGAAATGGCAATGGGCTGGACATACTGCCAGAAGAACAGACCATCGATGGACAGCCGAAATTTTAGATTGGATTCCAAGGGACAGGAAAAGACCCAGAAGAAGACCACATGGGAGATGGGTGGATGAAATTTGAAACTATGCGGGAGTGACATGGAGGAGACTGGCACAAGACAGACCATTGTGGCGGAAATTTGGGGAGACCTTCGTCCAGCAGTGGATTGATAATGGTTGACGATGATGATGATGATTCTAGCAGAAACACGATTAAAGCTCAATGCTTTACACCTGTTCCTACTCTTCAGAAAAGAAATTACCTTCAAGCAGGAAATTTGTTCATCTTGTTGCGGGAGCTCTGTGTAGTGCCGTGAGTGGGATGGTGGGGGTGGGTAGGGAGGAAGGGGGAGTGAGTTAGTTCGAAAGATAAATTCAAGGACAAGGTCACATCAGTTGGTTGGGATAGTTAAGTAACTATTAATTTGTCAGTGCAGTTTGACGGCATTGAAGAAGGCAAAAATCGCCTGCTTCATCTGGACTCTTAAGGGAGTGTTTAGGTGGAAGATTCCGGAGATATTTTCATCCCCGTTAAACAGTAATTTGCAAACAGTCACAGTCAAACGGCGATTGTTCAACGGGATGTGTCAGTGAATTGCTTTCAGTCTTTGGAAATAATGTGAATTCTGTTTCTTGTTCTCATGCACAACCTAGAAAAGAAACTAAAAACAGTTGGTGGTTGTTTTATCCGTAAAAAAAACAACATGCAGGCCGTTTTAATTCTCTTACAGAATCGATGTACCAGAAACGAATTTCAGTAGGAAGGGGGGTTATGCTATTGTCTCCAGTACTGCCCAAATGCTAATTTTGTTTTTGAAATCATAATTCTATAGTACGACTCATAGGCCGAAAATTACGGTACTCTTGTTTTCAGCATGCTTCATCTGCTTTAAGAAGGGGGTGGTATCACCACTGGTTTGCACTTTTCACACTAACAGCTGGGGTCCAAGCCTCTGAGCCTGCGGTGACATGCAGATCTCCTCGATTTTCTTTTTAGGCATGCACAATACAAACCTTCCTCTCCTGTCTCCTGTTGCATTTTGGTTTATTGTAAACAGTAGGTAGGTTGCTTTTTCTCTTCTTTTTTTTTTTTTTTTTTTTTTTTCTGTAAACGGCAGGTGGGTAGAAGTGAGGCCATCACTGAAACCCTCTTGCCTTTTCACTCTCATCCCAGGGGGACACGCCATATCTTTTGAAACCAGCGAGTCATTGTCATTGGTGAAGTCCAACCGAAATGACAAAAGGGGGTGACCAATGAAAGGTGGGCTCACGTTACGATCATTGTCACATGGATGGTATTACTGCAGCAGCCAGCAGGGTGCCTTTAGCTTATTTTGGCACCTTTCGAAGTATTTCAGATGTTTTTCAGTTCCTCAGTCAAGACTTTCCCTGTCTTTTGACAGAGTGGACTGTGTGTGTAGTTTGCAACATACGTACTGCTTATATTGGTGGCATATAATTTTTCGTGTATAACTTTTTTAATGAATTAGGATATCTCCACCTGAAAAATTAGATCGACCGCGACCGAAGAAGAAAATAGCTTCCCAGCAGTTCAGAGCAGAGTATTCTAAAAAGTGGCCATGCTTGCATGCCTCCCAACTTTTAGAGCATCACTCGTTTTGTGCGATATGTAATTCCGATTTCTCAATTAAACGTGGCGGGATGTTCGACTGTTCTCATCACATAACATCCGTGAAACACAAAGGAGAAGGTCAGAAGTGAGGCCATTGGGTGAATATTTTGCTAAAACGAAGGATTTATTAATATTACATGCTGAAATCTTGTTCAGCTCTTTCCTGGCAGAACATAATTTACCTATCGCGGATGGTGATCATGCTGGGAATTTGTTCAGGAAAATGTCCCCGGATTCCACCAATGCCAAGAAATACAGCTGTACATGAAAAAAAAAAAAAAAGCACTTCACTAGAGAAATCCAGGGCTAGCTTTGCACAGTCCACTGTAGTTTCTGCACTCTGTAATTCGTTATTTTCGATGGCAACTGATGGAAGCACCGATCAGAATTTTGTAAAGCTGTGTCCAGTTATTGTCAGATATTTTGACTCTGCTAAGAATGAAATAGTGTCTGTTTTGTTAAAGTATACTTCAATCAGGTAACAATACAGGGCAAGGTATTTTTACAATTCTGTATAATGAAATGAAAACAAAAGGCATTCCATGGAGTAACTGTGTCTCATTTGGCTGTGACAATGCCAGTACAATGTTGTGGAACCTAAGTGGTATTGCAGCAAATTTAAGAAAGGTTAATCCTGCAATTGTAGTACAAGGCTGCATTTGTCATTTACTCCATGTATGTGCCCAAAAAACTGCAAAGCAATTGGGTACTGATATGGAAGCTGTTCTAATAGATATTTACTTTTTCCTAGACAAGAGCTCAAAAAGAAAGAAAAACCTACTTGCTTGCCAAAAGCTATGTGGTGTGAAGCCACACAAGATTTTGAAATATGTATCTACATGCTGGCTGTCCTTACTAGATGCAGTCAATAGGCTTCTGACACAGTGGGATGCAGTGACAGAGTTGTTTTGTGTAAATGAAGATGATTCTAAAGTATTGGAAAGAAATTCTTGGTGTAAAAGCGAGATCCTATTTGACAGAAATTAAAAAAAGAATTTCCAGAATCACAACTGAAACTTTTTTATTCTTTTGACAGACGTTTCTACAAAAAGGGATGTGAATATATAATTCAGAAATTTCCATTGGCCGATGATTTTTTGAAGCATACTGAGGTGGCAGATATATCAGTGAGGCAGAAATCCTCCTATGCATCAGTACAGTTCATAGTAACAAGTTTTCCAGGAATTGTTAGTAACAGTGATATGGATGCCCTTGAAATGGAGTTTTTGAGGTACCAGGTAGAGAATCTTTAACAAGAAATTTTGACGCACGTATTTTAAAAAACATGTTTTTGTATGTTATTTTTTCAGGTAGAACCATTTAATGGTAGTTTTAACTGCTGTAACTTTTTACATGTTATGTTTCCTTTGAGTGGAAAGCAATTTCTCGGTTGGAAGTTATTAATACTCGCTGCGAATATAAATCGCTGTAATCGAATGTAATTCAAGGAAAAATCTTTCACGTACCTCTCGGTTGTAGGTGGTCAATGTTCAAATCCTTGCACTGTTGTTCTCATCAGGTTCTTGGGTGTAGGCTTTTTTGACTAACTTCAAAAAGTCTGTACGTTTCTTTAGTAGGATATACTTTTTTAGTTGAACTACGGGAGGCACATGGAGACAAAGGAGATGTGAAAATTACGTTGGAACACTTAAAAAACGGAAAAATGAATCACTCGTAAAAATATTCGCATGAGGAAATTGCCATCACCAAAAACTTCGTCAGACTTCTTGGATGTATTGTCCGATGCATTTCGGCAGATCTGTCTGCCATCTTCTGGGACCTCTGGTTGTCCGTTCTCTTTGCAGTTTACGTTGTCTTCTCTGTTATCTGCTTTATGAGATTGTTTATTATTCTGGATAACAGAGAAGACAAGAAATAATCATTTCAGAACACCAACTGATAAAAAAGAAATGAAATATTGTGGATCAGTATCTTACAATCATGAAATTAATAGCATATTGAAAGAAGCATGCAAGAAATTTGGCTTGGGCTTTGGTATAAAGACCAGAATTATCAAGGACACATTAACTTCTGGTCACGGAAACACACCGATATTGCAGAAAGCGGATGTTTACTCAATTCCAATAGGGGACAGCCAAAACAAAATTATCAGCCAATATATAGAAAGCACCAAAAGAAATATCAGGATAAGATTATCGGAACACATCAGCAATTGGTTCAGGAAAGAAAATAAGACTGCACTTATCGATTTCTGTATAAATAATCAATGCACACCACTATGGGAAGAAATAAAATTGATAAATCAGCAAAAAAACTGGAAGACCATCCAGATTGCTGAATCCATCTTAATAGAGAAGACAAAAACATCAAATTACAATAACAATTCACCATATGACCTTTCATATGCCTGGAGGAATTTAGTGGACACCGAAAAAAGATTAAAAGAGGAACATAAAAATAAAATCACAAGACAACAACAAATACAGGAAAATCAAACTATGGCACCACCATATAGGAGGAAAACTGACCCATGCACAATGTACATCATGACTTCTGGAGGTACGAAATGTAGTCACTTACCAACAGACGTTTCATTTCCCATTGAAAACGCCTAGGAAGAGACTAGGGGCGAAACACGTCTGGGGACGCTGGTGGACGTGAGGAGGTGGTACACGCATTATGTAAATAGTTCATTCGTCGTTTCTTCTGACCATCCACATTTCATTCTGTCCTTTTAAATTCGTTCACCATCAGCCTTTTAGATTTTTTCGCTATAGTTCTTTCGGATTGTTCGTTGTTAGCCTTTTAAATTGCCTGTGACATAGGCCATTACAGGGTTTTCATTCGCAGTTGTATTATTTTTTTGAGCTTACGATACAATATATAACAAGATTCTTTGGGTCGACTACTACTTTGACATTGCTAAACACCATATTATAGTCACCATCGGACTTTTTGCAATGCATAGCCGCTGAGCACCTGAGACCAAGCAACTTGCGGAACTACAGTGGTATGTGAACAAAAACGATCTCTGGACGAATATATGTGAGTAATTGCTCTTGCTTTCTTTTAGTCTTTATTTTTTCAATAATAAACGTCATAAATAACTGCCCCACCATAATCACATGTCCGTATTTAACGTGCGTAATAGCAATTCTAAAAGAGATACTGAATCTCTATGTATTACAACATGCAATGACTGTCTTTTTTCTTGTAGTAGGAAATTCTATTCCAGAGTTTATTTTTAAATTTAGTTACCCAGTCTGGGCAACTAGATTTTTTATTTACCTGCCCAGGCCAAGAATTTACATGCCCTGTGCATCTCGGGTGTGGCATTTTTCAAGCCATGTATTCACATAAATTGCTGAAATCTGTTCTGATGCTCTGTATTTCATATTTTACTTCTTGTGTTGTTCACATATACCTTCCTGTTTGCAGAAATGCAATAGAATTCATATAACTTTTTGTGGGTTGGTTAATAGTGAATTATGCTTTGATACTATGTCTAATTGGTTTCCTATGGTTAGGCTTTGTAGATTTTTGAAAATTTCTTGGAATTGGTGCTCAATTGGTGGATACCTGTTCCATAGCTGGCAGATTGTATGAATCATCCGTGCAATGTATGAATTTTGACCTCACTGTACAATTGTATGGATTACTTGATAAACGTACAAATTTTCAGGAAAATGCTAAGAGACAGAACTTGTAATTTTTTGTGAGTACATGAAAAAGAGAAATAATGCATAAATGCATGTTTTACAGATTTCCACCAAAACTCAGTGATTTTTTGTGAGTACATGAAAAAGAGAAATCATGCATAAATGCATGTTTTACAGATTTCCACCAAAACTCAGAAATTCGTCTTTTTGTAAGTCATCTTTGGTATTCCTGATATTAGGGCAGAAATTCATTTTTTATTGGGGGAGGGGGAGGTCGGATCAGTACTTATTCCAATAGCAGACTGGGAAGATGATCCCTACAACCCCAAAAGTGACAGGAGGCCAAATTATCAGCTTGCACAAAGAAAAAGAAAAGGTAAAAAGGTGCCCAGTTAGGCATCTAAATGAATTATTTTAAAAGGGGAGAGGGGGGCATTGTGATTTTTTTTTATTATTATTATTTTTATTTTGTAAATATGCTTTCAAGCTATAACAATATGTAGCTTACCTTTTGTTGTAAGGCCAGCTCCTTTGGTATACATTTCACTGCATGTTTGGTTCTTTTTGTAGTCTATAGTTGGTTCCAGCCCTCGGCGCAGTGGTCCCATTCAGTCTTCATTTGATTCAATGCCAGACGAATGATTCAGCCCCTGAAGTGCTTTGCAGTAATGACATTTGACCCTAAGAACTATCTATTTCCCTTAAAACCGCTTTTACTGACATGTAAACTCAAAAACAAGGTGGCAAAATGACTTTTCAAAATTCATTAACCCAGCACGAACATACATTGTTGACCAACGTACATTAAAAATCAACGATCTATTTACATACACACAAAAATTGCAACCAAAACACTAAAAACATATATACAACTATTTACACTTAACCTGTCCTATTGCCTTCTATGCCATTCTGTCATTCTTGTTCCCTACACTTCACCACAATATTTATAGCATGCAGCCACCACACCTCTGCCTTTCTAACGTAGACTGCCTCAAGTACTTCCTACCCCCCGCCGGGGTCATCATCAGGAGGCGTTCCAGATGTTAGCTCTTCTGCTACTGCAGAGTGAGTGAGCCGAACGATCTTCCTCCTCGCCCCCGTCCCGACATCACCTACGAACCCTCCACCGTGGCTCCATCTATTATACACTTTAGTAAAATTTGTCTTTACTGCAAAATACTGAATGAGATGAAGACGGAACAGGGCCACCGTGCCGAGGGCTGGAACCAACTATAAACTATAAAAACAACCAAACGTGTAGTGAAATGTATATATACCAAAGGAGCTGGCCTTACAACAAAAGGTAAGCTGCCCATTATTACTGTAATGTATGCATGTAAATTATGAATAGTTATGACATAAGCTATAATTATTCTAACACTGAATTGCTTTCAAGCTGATAAAATATGTGAAGAGAGATATGAAGTGTTGGAACATTAATAAAAACAGTTAAGAACTTCAATATCTTCATGATGGAATCTCCACTTAAGACTTTTCATCATATGTTCCTAATGAATAGTAGGAATATTCTGTGATGCAAAGTAAATTCCATTTGAACAAGAGAAAGAAAAAGGTAAAGAGTATTTTTAATTATGCTTTCATACTTCAACTACTGTATGTTCACGATTATTTCATTTGCCTAGAAAACAGGATATATTTTAGTATCTGAAACAATCATTTGATGTTTCTGAATATTTCTGTTTCACACGTTCTGTTCTGTGAAAGTTCGACCGGCTGATACGTAACGTCCGACGGGGAAAATTATTTGTGTCAGTTGACCATTATAGTTTAAAAATATATATAAGGGTATTAATGCTTACCACTTGAGAACTGCCCCACTATCCTTCGTTGTCAGTAGTAGCCATGGTTCTTTCGGTTCATCGTCCTTATCAAAATAAGGTTAAGCTTATCGTGGCTAGGTCTGTTGCACAAGAATACCGGTACATGCTTTGTTCTGTCGTCTTTCGTAAAAACGTTGAGATGAACATTAGGGTGATAGGTATTTGAAGGTGGTGAAAGATATATGGAATTTGTACACTGTTGAATGGGCGCAAATGAAATGGAATGACTTGAACACAAAGGATAGCGAACGGGCTTCGAATTTAACATTAAAAGAATGCTTACAGAAGTTAAAAAACACGGAAGTTAAAAACCTGTATTGAAAGATGATGAAATAAATTAGAATGAAGTCATCACAATAAAATTCATGCGAAAGAATAAAAGATTGGTACCACACCGTCGTCATCCTAGCGCAGTGTCAACATTCCTGACGCGTTTCGGCACACATATATTGTGGCCATTCTCAAGGTTGTTGACTCTCCAATGAACTCCAAGGGCTGTCCCATCGTTCCACTATAGCCAACCTTACTTCGTCAGTTATAATTTGTGTCACATATATTGGAGGTCCCGCCATCTGGTGTTCATCTAGTTCTTAATCTATGTTGGTAAATTTTTGATTGCTTAGCACGGGTGGATTAATGTTTTTCGTGATCGATTACATTCTTCCATGCACTGGATAATTCGACGGAAGTATTTGAATTGCAATTATTCTTCTTGGTCTTTTCAATTAATACAGCCTCGGCTGTGACGATCTTTCTATGGGTGTTATGAGATGTTAACAGTTTTATGTTGTTCCAATCGGGGACAGCATTATTATCTTGGCAATATTGAATGAGCGATGTCAGTGTTTCGTTCTTTGCCCAGTTACCAAGATGTTCCCTCAATTGCTATTTTATACTTCGTTTTGTGCTACCAATGTATATTGATTTGTTGTGTGAGGAATCATTGTTGTTGAATATTGGAATTTGATACACACCAGCTTTATTTAGTATACTGATATTGTCAGTATTTCTCTGAAGTGTTCTGCTATTATCAGTGACTGTATCAGCAATAAGTAGATTAGCCTTACTACATTCCTTTTTAATAATTCCAGATATTGGTGGACAATAAGGAAGTTTTCCACAAAACGTTTTTTGGTCACTAATTGGCTGGTTTGGTTTCTTTCTGTCATTAATATACTGATGGTATATGTGGTCGATTATATTGCTATTATATCCGAAATTTATGGCGATTAATATTTTCGTTTTAAAAAGGTGTAAAGGAGCAATCTTCAATGAAAAACAAAAATTTGGAAAATATTTTGGGAGTGCAAGATGTGTAACTCAGTGTTATGACTCTTATGTTCACTGCCTAATATTTTCCACAAAAAGGATTGTCATGATTAGTTTGCACTGTTGCCTTTAGTAGGTTCATCTTTAGTTAATAACCAGTACATCAACTATTTTAAACATTTTTTTTTCTGTAATTAATTACTCTTGGGATGTAAGGTCAGGTGATGCGTAACATCACAGCCTCTCCTTGACAAATGTCAACCCCGCCTTCTCGTGGTACATCCTGTTCCCACTAAAAGAGCTCTGACGACCGCCAATAGCAGTATAACTATACCATCGGGATTAGAGGAAATGCTATCACATACTCACCAACCCGCTTGGCCAATCGTGGTGAGTTATGACCAAACCCCTCCAAAATGACTCCACAACTTAAATCTTGGCCCTCAGTCTCCGACAGCTGGAATGTACCTGGCCAAGGCAGCGGCCAGTGCAACATGATGGCAGAGGGTGCTAAGAATCCCCGGAGGACCGGACTAGGCTGCCATCTGATGCTGACCTTGGCTACGTACAATGGAGGCTCCCTATCTTCTGATTCAAGGCTTCTTGAATTGGAAGAGGAACTACAAAGGATCAAGTGGGACATCGTCAGGCTAAGTGAGGTAAGGAGAAAAGGAGATGATCTCATTGAACTGAAAAGTGGACATCTCTTCTACTATCGTGGGACTGATACTGGCAGAACTAGTGGTGTTGGATTTATAATAAACAAGAAACTGAAGGATAAAGTTGAAGAAGTTGAAAGTTCCTCTGACAGAGCTGCACGACTCGTTATCCAACTCTCGAGAAGATACCAGGCTCAGATTATTCAAACTTACGCACCCACCACAAGTCATCCTGAAGAAGAAATTGAAGAATTTTATGAGGAAATTCATCATCTAAATAATAAAGGTAAGCAGCACTTAAAGATAATTATGGGAGATTTCAATGCAAAAATAGGGCAACGGCAACAGAATGAAACAAACTTTAGTAGGTAAATTCGGTCACAGCAACAGAAACCAGCGTGGAAATACTCTCGTAGAGTTTGCAGAGGCAGAAGGGTTTTTCATCTTAAACTCCTTTTTCAAGAAAAAGCCACACAGGAAATGGACATGGAGACATCCAAATGGGACGACAAGTGAAATTGATTTTATTATGTGTAGCAAAAATTCGTCATAGAAGACTGCAGTGTGCTAAACAAGTTCTACACAGGTAGTGACCATAGATTGGTGAGATGTAAGATGCACCTCAACACTAAACTCGAACGTGGCAAGCTCATAAGACAAACAAAATGTATTGACATAACCAACCTTAAAAAACACCATAATGCCTTAAAGTTGGAACTGAAGAACAGATTCTCTGCTTTAGAAGGCCTAACATCGGAAGAAGTGGATATTTCTGAAGTTAACAGAAAAGTAACCAAAGCTCTTATGGAAACAGCAACAAAATTAGCTGGGTCTAAGAACAAGTTGCATGTGAACAAATTATCAGGAAAAACCAAAATGTTGATGCAAAAAAGAAGAGAGATGAGGACAACTAAAGAAGATGTGACTTCCAAAGTGGAATATATATAGCTACGCAAGACAGTACGAAAAAGTATCACTGAAGACGTAAGGAAATTAAACTGTGAACTAGTAAGGAAAGCAATTGAAAACAACCAAAGCCTAAAGATAGCAAAGGGACATCTCAGTAAGGGAAGAAAACAGATTATGGCACTGAGAAAAGAAGATGGTTCTGTAGCAAGAAATAGAGGCAGAAATTTTGACAAGAGTGAAAGATTTCTACTCCAAATTATATGAAAGGGATGATACATATACTCCAGACATCATGAAAGGTACCAGTACCAGAGTTCTTTCAGTCCTCCCAGCAGAAGTTGCACATGCAATCAAGAACATGAAGCGAGGGAAAGCTCCAGGAGAAGATGAAATTACTGTAGATATCATACAAGAAGCAAGTGGAGAAATCGAAACAGTACTCGCCCAAATTTTCACTCGATGCTTTAATGAAGGGAAGATTCCTGAGGATTGGAACAACGCTACAATGATCTTGCTACATAAAAAAGGTGACATTGAGGATCTCAGGAACTACAGACCTATCAGCCTCCTATCAGTGGTTTATAACATCTTCACTAAAGTTCTTTCACACCGTTTGAAGGTAACACTGGACATGGCTCAACCAAGAAAACAAGCTGGATTCAGGAGTGGCTACAGCACAATAGATCATATCCACGTACTGAGAGAACTAATTGAAAGAGTGAGGGAATATGAACTTCCATTGTGCATGGCTTTTATCGATTATGAAAAAGCCTTTGATTCGGTGAAACCATCAGCAGTTACAATGGCCCTGAAATCCTGCGGTATTGAAGATGCGTACATTAATATTATTAATAACATCTATGAAAATGCAAGTGCAAAGATTCGGCTGTTTGAAAATACAACACACACATAAAAATTGGAAAAGAGTGAGACAAGGTGACACCATATCTCCGAAGCCCTTTAATGCCACATTGGAAAATGTCTTTCAATCACTGAACAGGGAAAACAAATTGATAAAGATTAATGGAGATTATCTATCCCACCTTCGTTTTGCTGATGACATAGTAATTTTTGCAACTACCCCATCAGAGCTGCAGAGTATGATCCAGGAACTTGCTGACAGGAGTAAAGAAGTGAGATTAAAAATGAACTTTCAGAAGACAAAAGTGATGTTCAATGCTTTTACAAGAAATGAAGATTTATCGATTGATGGAGAAAAGCTAGAGATAACAGACACGTACGTTTATTTTGGACAGCAGATATCAAGTGAGGGTCACATTGATGAAGACATTAATCGGCATACAAAACTTGCCTGGAGAGCTTTTGGAAGAAACAGCATAATTTTCAAGAGCAATATGCCATTATGTCTTAAAAGAAAAGTGTTTGATCAATGCATCCTTCCAGTGCTTACGTATGGGGCAGAGACGTGGACCTTAACTAAAAGAGACATACAAAGGCTGCAGACAACTCAAAGAAGTATGTAGAGGTGCATGCTTGGTGTAACCAGGAGAGATAAGAAGAGGAACTCGTGGATCAGAAAAATGACAAGAGTGGAAGACATCATGATCAGAGTTAAATCCCTGAAATGGCAATCGGCTGGACATACTGCCAGAAGGACAGACCATCGATGGACAGCCGAAATTTTAGGTTGAATTCCAAGGGACAGGAAAAGACCCAGAAAAAGACCACATGGAAGATGGGTGGATGAAATTCGAAAGTATGCGGGAGTGACATGGAGGAGACTGGCACAAGACAGACCGTTGTGGAGGAAACTTGGGGAGACCTTCGTCCAGAAGTAGATTGATAATGGTTGACAATGATGATGATGATGACATCAACTATACTCAAAATAGTATAACTATACTAGTAATCCGAATTTATTGGTGTAGAATAGGAATTAAAGTTTCTAAGCTTTTGTACATCATGAAGTGTTCTATTATTCAGTTTGCAGTTAGCTGTCTACCTTCTTTGAAAAAGCCATCTGGTTGATGTGCGAAAGCTTGGAAATGTTGAGTTTTATTCTATGCCAATAAATTCGGATTACTAGTATTGTTATACTATTTTGATTTTCATCTTTATTTGTTTTGTTTTTGTCTTCCCTTCATAGCTCTATAATTTTATATTATAGAGCTATGTAGGGAAGACAAAAACAAAACAAATGAAGCCCCCATTTTTTTAGCATTTGCCATGCCAGGTGGAAAAGGTTAAATTACCAAGATTCTGCTGTATTACGTTTTAAATATTTCCCTGTGATTACAAAAGTAAATATTAAACCAGTCTATGGTGTTTTTGCATGTATTTTAAACATTTTTTTTTTTTCTGTAATCAATTACTCTTACAATCTTATTTCTATTTCATGTGCATACCTGAACTTTGTTGAAGAGATGTCACACTGAACTATAAATTTTATGTTCTACACTCTTTTCATCCCTTGTGTAGGTGGAAGAAATAGCAATGCCTTATGTCGAAGCCTTTTCTAAGTTTAGAGAAGATGTGAGAGAAATTGCAATGAAATTAAAAGGTACTAGATTTTCTTTAAATTTTGTGATTGTGTGCTTTCTGAAAATCAGCAGTTTTTGAATTACATATGTAACGTACCAGGAGATGTGACGTACCTGCCAGAAGGACGCACACGACATAAAGGCAGATAGGAATCAGAATAAAATGTCCGCGTAGCTCAAATGGTAGAGCAACTTGTTCCGGAATAAGCGTACTCGGGTTTGAATCCCGGCGTAGACCGAAAATGACGGAGAAATTTACTTCGTTATAATGGCGCCCGAACTATCCGGATGACCCGACCGTTCACAATCTCGCAATGGTGTGATGTTATTTCCACACCGCGAGATAGGAAAAATAAGAGCAGCACTTAAAAAAAAAAAAAAAAAAAAGTGGGAGATGATGTAACGTACCAGGAGATGTGACGTACCTGCCAGAAGGACGCACACGACATAAAGGCAGATAGGAATCAGAATAAAATGTCCGCGTAGCTCAAATGGTAGAGCAACTTGTTCCGGAATAAGCGTACTCGGGTTCGAATCCCGGCGTAGACCGAAAATGATGGAGAAATTCACTTCGTTATACATATGTTATTATTATTTATGCATTATGTGCATTTGTTGCCTTTATTCTTTTTAAGTCATTTTATTTATTTGTTTTTCTCAGTAAAAACATTTCTTTTAGATGTGAAGCTAGTTAAAATAAAACAAAATTAGAGAATATTTAAATTGCCTATATCTTGCAACTGCAAAAATTCCCATATGTTCCTGTTTTTTGTTCATTTTTTCTGTGTCCTTTGGGATTCTGATGATCTTATTTTATGTGCTATCTATCACATCACTTGGGCTTCTTTCATTTTTCTAACAAAGTTTTATAATGGTTCCACATACCCTCAAAGCCTTCATAAAGGAATGGTTTCAATTTTGACTTAAATCAAAAATGGTGTAAGTACATTTTTCATTGATCATTATCACACACTTGCAATCAAAGTGGTTGTCAGTTATGGCGAATATTGCTCCCTTGATCATTAATGACTGATTGTGTATCATTATTCTTGGTGTACTAGGTTTGTCATTGTTCTGGGTATACTGTTATCACTTTTTTCTAGGTCAGCCGCTTAGTTTATGATATGAACACCAAAGAACATAACATACTTCATCACTAGCAAACCTATCCAACCCAGATCAAATATATTCTACTTAACTTTATCTTATGTAGAAGTTCCCAGCTCAGTTTCAGTGTCTGCATTACTAATTGTGTTCTGTCACTGAATCCTTGTAACTCCCAAAGTTCATCTTGCCTTTCTTATGTAGAAGCTTCTAATCATTGTGAGTTGCTATTTTTGTTCTGTGGCCAACTTCCTTCTCAGTGAAAATATGAGGCATATTCGGAAAGTAAGTACTGTTAGGCTATTAAAATTAGAGAATTTATTTGCAAAATAAAAAAGAATGAAGAATGTTATTTTTAACAGATTCGCTATACCTTAAACTACTTTTCTACATAGTTTCTGCCATTATGAGACATTTATCATAACAGGAGATCATGTTTTGTATCCCCTCATTGTAGGAGGAGGTCACCTGTGAAGACAGCCACTTCTGCACTGCTCCTTTGACTTCATAATTATCAAAGGAAAGCCAACCAGCAAGGAACTTCTTCCGACGCAAGAACAGGGGATTGTCACTTGCTGCTAGGTCTAGGCTGTAAGTGGGAGAGGAGGAGGGTCCATTTATTTCCCGCCAAATGACATGATGAGTGCTCGAGTTGTGCAGAAATGTGAGGCTGAGCATTGCCATGAAGCAAGACAGTGCCATGCCTTTTGTTCTGGATCACGCACTGCAGTTTTTCCGGGATCTCACAATAGGCTGATGTGTTTAATGTTCTTCCTATAGGCTAGTAGAATTCAACAAACAAAACTCCTTGCCTGTCCCAGAAAACTGTGCACATAATCTTGCGACTTGAAATTGTCTGCTTGAATGTTTTCCTTTTCGTCATTGAGATGTGCCACCACTCAATGGACTGCTTCTTTGGTTCCAGAGTCACATGGGACTCAAGAGCCTATCACCATTCTCACTGTATTACATGAGAAAGGGCAATGCACTGCCAGCCTGCTTGCTTTTGTGTTCCTCGGAGAGCATCTTTGGCACCCAGCATGAGCACAGTTTCCAAAGCCCCAAATGATCTGTCACAATTTCATAGAGAACAGTCCTTGAAATTTGTGGCAAAGAAAACACCGAAATTGTGAAACATCTGGTCTCACACACTTTTGCATCGACCGCACACACCAAATCATTGTTGACCACAGATGGCCGTCTGTTCTACTCTTCACTGTGCATGTTTTCTCAACCTTCGTTGAACTGACTGGCCCATTTTCTCACCATTCCATCATTCATGGTAGTTCTACCATAGACCTCACAAACCTGTCACTGAATGTCAGCCAGTTTCACATTTCTTGCATTCAAAAATTGCATTACGGACCTTATCCCACAGTCGGTGGGCCGCTCGATCTTCTTAAACATGTTGAATGCACAGAACAACATGAAAACACAATCTGATGTTCTCATAATGACATCTGTTGCTTGCACACAAATGAGGGAAGTTAGCATGCAAGTATGATATCACGATAGCTGCACTGCAGCAAAAAATTTCGCAAACAGTACTTACTTTCCGAATATGCTTTGTAGCTTCATTTAGCTATCCCCTCTTTGATGATTTTGTTTTGTAAGTCTTTATCAGACTTTCCTGTCTTCCCAGTAGTCATGCCCAAGTAATTAAAATCTGCTACTTGATTTGTCCTTGGCTCTTGTGTCATATAATTAACAACTTTTGACATTCAACTTCAAACCAGTTTAGGATTTCCAATATTTATCTTCCTTGCAAATTTTTTCCAAGTACTGCTCCATAGATTAAGGTTCTATATACTATTTACACTCCTAGGAATCATTAGTATGTCATCAGTTTACAGCAAAGTGCTGATCTGAAATCTCCTCTTTTTAAACATCCATTACTAAATTGCCTTCTTTAGCCAGTTCAGTTGTGTAATTCATAAACAAAGGTGAGACAGCTTTATCCCCATATCTTATTCCATAGTTAATCCCAAACCATTTATCAGCAGTCCTGATTGTTGCAAGGCTCTTGATTAAAGGTTTGTGAATTCAACAGCTTGCCTTTCAATTCATAACTTTTTTACAATTTGTTTATTGGTATCTCTTCAAAACCTACTGAGAATTCATGAACAACATTTACAGATCCTAATGGACTTAGCAGAATCTTTGTAACCAAAGAACACTTTCTCATTATTTCAACATGGCCAAACCACCTCAAAATATTTCCTCCACCCTACTAACATTTCTTTTTTCACATCACACATCTTCAATGCATCTTCGTTAATGACATGATTAGAATACATCTTGGCACAAGCTCCCACTATAAGTAATGCTTCTAAACCACTCCTGTGTCTCTTTTTCAGTACACAGAGTTCACTACCATAGGTCAGAATAAGAACAATTACACTTTCCTACACAGTCATTCGAGAACCTTTTGAGAACATTGACAGTGCTATGAGATCTTTCTGAAGCTGCTGTAACTTTCAAAGCTAAATTCATTCACTTACTGGTTGTACCATCTAATCTGTATTCAACATGCTTCTTGAATACACAAGCTCATTCCCTGGTCAATCTCTGTGCCATTTAGACTGATCTTGCATTCAGTACTAACAGTTCGTTGTTCAAAAACATAACTTTGTTGTTGTTTTTTCTTTATTTGTACACAGCTTGAATTTCTTTTTCTTTTTTTTTAAAGAAAACAAAGAAAAATAGGGTAAATAATGTTAAAAGTTGTGTGAAGAATAGGATCAGAGAAATTTTATGAGAGCCTAATGAGTAAAGCGGAAATGGAGTAAATACTTCTGTGAGTTATTAGAACGTGAAAGCACAGGTGATTTCAAGGCAGAAGCAGATGATGTCACAGTGAGAAAAGGATGCACCACAAGGATCTCAAGGGAAGAGGTTTGTGAAGCTCTAAAACCTCTTCAGGCTGGTAGGGGCTTGGGGAGTAGATGGCATAACTGCTCAGATGTTGAAATATGGTGGTGACTCTGTAATTGACTGGCTAACTGAAATTTGCCAGTTGTGCTGAGAAGAGGGTCTCTCAGGATTGCCTTAAAAGATTTAGGGAATGCTTATCACCAATTAAACAGGATACTTCTGTGGAAAGTCTTGAATAAATATGGTATAACTGTGAATCTGCTTAATAGTGTGAAAGCTATTTATGCTGACAGTAGAGTGTGTGTATGAGTGAGTGGTGTTTTATCGAAATGGTTTTGTATTGGTGCAGCAGTCAGACAAGGTTGTGTAATATCACCATGGCTGTTTAATATATTTATGGCTGCGTTCATGCATAATGCCAAAATGGATAATTTCTGTGTGTACAGATTTTTGTATGCTGATGACACAGTCTTGTTGGTAGAGAGTAAAAGTGAGTTACAGAGTATGTTGTCCATGATGTACCAAGTTTGTATGAATTTCAAACTGAGTATAAAAAAAATGAAACCAGTGATAGATCAGGTGAATGAATTTGTATATTTAGGAAGCATATTTGGTGGTCTTAGTGAGGGATGGGTTTGCCTCCTCGAGGCACTCTGTGGGCAATGGCACACAACAGCAACAAGGGCCTCTGTGAATCTTGTACTTCAGTATCTGTGAATCTTGGAGAGGTGCCAGCTAATTCTGTGTGACATTGGCAAAAAGATCCCAATTCACTGTGTTTTGTTCCAGAATCCTTAGGTTGAATGACCAACTGGAATCGTTAGCTGTGGGCTAATCCCTCACACTGATGTACCTACCTGATTAAAAAGACAAAGAAATAAATATCCGGACTCTGGTGTGGGATATGGTGAATCTACCACACTTGAGAAGGACGGTCCACCATGGAATAGACCTGGAATTTCTAAAAGGCGCATGAGAAAGAGATCACGGCTGAGTGGATGTAAGATTGGTGTATGGAATACTTGAGGTATAAATGGCAAGATGAATGAGGTGATTGAAGAAATGAACAAGTATAAATTGGATGTGTTGTGTGTAAGTGAAACCAAAAAGAAGGAAATCTGGATAAAAGAAGTGAATGGAACCTTGAGTGTGTGGTCTGGAGTGTTGGATAATGTGAGAGGACAGGCTGGTGTAGGTGTGATTTTAAGTGAAAAGATGAAGAACAACTTGATGCACTATAGTTGCATTGGTGAGAGAATTCTTTGGATTCGTTTGAAAGTGAAACTTCAGAGAGTAGTAATTGTTGTAGTGTATGCTCCTTGTGACTCGGAACCTTCTGATAAGAAGGAAGATTTCTGGAATGAGCTAAAATCTGTTTTGAGCCAGTTTGGTGCTAAAGAGAAAGTCATAACAGCAGGGGATTGCAATGCTAGAGTAGGTGTGCAGAATGCAATTTCTGGCACTGTTCTGGGTAAGTTTAATGATCTTTGTGTGAATAATAATGGTGAAAGATTAATTGAACTCTGTATTGAGAATGGTTTGTGTGTATCTAATACATTTTTCAACCACAAGTATATCCACACATGTACTTGGGAAAATCATATTCTTGATCAAAAGAATGTGATAGATTTTGCTGTTTACTATCAGCGTCTGAAACACTTAGTTGTTGATACTCATGTGTTGAAAGGTGCTGATGTTGGTTCTGATCATTACTTGGTAGTGTCACGAGTGAAAATGAATGTTGGTTGGAGGAAAAGGAATAGAAAGAGGCCTAAAATGGAAAGAATAAAGGTTGAAAGGCTCCCTGAAGATTGTCAGCATTATTCTGACTTAATCAGAGAATGACTGAAGGAGCTGAAGTCGTGTGAAAGAGATGTAGAAACGAAGTGGGAATGTTTTAAGAACTGTGTTGTCACTGCTGCTGAAGAGGTCTGTGGCACCACAATAGTGGGTACTAATAGAGGTGATGCTTGGTGGAATGGTGAGATTGAAGAGGCAGTAAAGAGAAAGAAGGAAGTCTATTTGGGGATGTTGCAAGGTAGAGTTTCTGTGAATGAATATCGCTGTAAGAAGTGTGAAGCAGCTAAGCTGGTGTTCGTCAGAGTAAGACAAAAGATACGAAGGAGAAGGTGGAAAGGCATGAATTGGCTTTTTGGAAAGATAGAAAGACTTTCTGGAAGAACATGAGACTCAGCAAAAATGGGGGAAACAAAGTTGTAAGTTGTGTGAAGAATAGGATCGAGGAAATGATATGGGAGCCCAATGAGTTAAGTGAAAAATGGGGTGAATACTTCTGTGAGTTATTAGAACAAGAAAGCAAAGGTGATTTTGAGGCAGAAGCAGATGATGTCACAGTGAAGGATGGAAACACAGGAGGGATCTCAAGAGAAGAAGTGTGTAAAGCTCTAAAATCTCTTCAGAATGGTAAGGCTCAGGGAGTTGATGGCTTAACTACTGAGTGTTCCAGGGAAAGTGTTTGGTAAGGTCATTATTGGAAAAGTACGGGGTCTTACATCAATGAAAGTGTGGGATGTTCAGAGTGGTTTCATGCCGGGTAAAAGCTGCATTAACCAAATTTTTGCATTGTGCATAATGATTGAAAAGTATCTGGCTGTTGGTAAGAAAGTTTTTGCTGCCTTCATAGATTTAGAGAAAGCTTATGACCGAGTAAATAGGACACTTCTGTGGAAGGTATTGAATGAATATGGTGTTACTGGGAATCTACTTAATAGCGTAAAATCCGTGTACGCTGACATTAGAGCTTGTGTAAGAGTGAATGGTGTTTTATCCAAATGGTTTTCTGTTGATGCAGGAGTCAGGCAAGGTTGTGTAATGTCACCATGGCTGTTTGATATATTTATGGATGCATGCATGAGTGATACCAAAATAGTTAATACTGGTTTATGTCTTGGTAATATCCATGTGTGCAGATTGCTGTATGCTGATGACACTGTCCTGTTGGCAGAGAGTAAAAGTGAGTTGCAGAGTATGTTGTCCCGGATGTGCGAAGTTTGCATGAAATTCAAACAGTATAAATAAGGAAAAAACCAAAGTTATGGTTTTTGAGCGAGAAACTGGTAGTACTGAATGTAATATAAGTCTAAATGGCACATTTATTGACCAGGTGAGTGAGTTTGTGTATTTAGGAAGTATGTTTGACAGAGAGAACAAATTGGATGGTGAAGTTAGTAGGTAAGTAAATTCTTCATTGAAAGTCATAGCTGCCTTGGGAGGTTTTCACAGGAATGATGGGTTTTCAAGAGAGTCCCGCATGGCTGTGTATGAAAGTGTAATTGTTCCTTCTCTGTTGTATGGCCATGAAACTTGGGTATTACAGAAGAAACATGGGAGTCGTTGTGTGCTGGAGAAATGTATTACTTACGGGGGGGGGGGGAGAGACACGTTCTGATTGTGTGAGGAATGAAGATGTGTTGCAGTTGTATAATGTGAAGCAAAATGTTTTTAGCAAGGTGGAGACTAATAATAAATATGCTTCGGTGGTTTGGGCATGTTGAAAGAATGAGTGAGAAGATGCTTACTAAGAAAAATTTTTTAGCCCAAATGGCAGGAAGGAAAGGCAGAGGAGGGCCAAGGAAGTCATGGGAGGATCAGATTCACGAGTGTCTGCATGAGAAAAAGATCATGAGTATGAAGTATAGAAGATCTTGCATGCATCGTGTGATGGATGTCAGTGAAGCCCGAGTTGTTTGTCAAGATCGCTGTAAATGGAAAAGTTTGATATGGCAACAGTAAGTAGATAATCAGTTAAAAATTATCTGGTAGTTTGTTTTTTTCTTTGTTGAGCTAACCTCTGAATCCCGGAGAACAGCTTCGTGATATGTATGTATGTATATTTGACAGGGAAAACAGATTAGACAGTGAAATTAGTAGGTGAGTAAATTCATCTTTGGAAGTCATACCTGCTTTTGAAGGATTCTCTGGAATGATAGGTTCTCCAAAAAGTTCCAAATGGCTATGTATAAAACTGTAATTGTTCGTACTTTGATGTAGGGCAGTGAAACCTGGGTACTGTAGAAGAGGCATATGAGTCATTTGTTTCATGGAGAGATGCGTTACTTATGGGGAGTTGTGGCAAGACACTTTCTAATTGTATGAAGAATGAAAAAGTGTAAAGTGGAGACAAATATTTTTTGGTTGTTTGGCCATGTTGGAAGAATGAGTAGTCAGATGCTTACTGAGAGAAATTATTCAACCCAAGGGACAGGAAAGAAAGGTAGAGAATGGCCAAGGAAATCATGGGAAGACCAGATTCAGGAATGTCAAAATGAGGAAATGATAATGAAGTAAAAAAAATCTTGTGTGAGACGTGTGATGGCTGTCAGTGAAGCTCGAGTTGTGTTCCAAGATCGTTGTAAATGGAGACATGTCATACATTAGCAATAAATAAAATCTAGTTCCATCAGAGAGAGAGAGAGAGAGAGTTTTAAACTTTAATCTGGCAGATGAGCTTTCTTGGAAAAGCTAACCTGTGAATGTCGGAGAACAGCTTAATGATATGTGTGCATTTCATTCCATACAAACTTTGTGCATCCAGGACAAAAGTTTCAGGGAAGGGAGAGAGCCAGTGCCTTAAGACAAACACAACACCCATGCCTCACCGGGATTCGAACCTGGACCCCTTTCGGACGAATGATCAGAGGCCATCACTTAGACCACTGACAACACACCCTTTGCTGTCAGAGAACAGGATTATGATTTCAGCATATTATAACTTGCATAAACAATAATTCACAAGAAATAAGCTAGGAAAACAAGGTAGCAGAAACATGTAACAAGAAATAAGTGAAAAGTAAGATGAATTCTTAGTAACTTATTAGAATTGAGTAGATAAAAGTTTTGTGTCAAACATATAATGTTTTGGTAGTAATTTCTACCTTTATCAGCCTAATAGTGAATGAAGACAACACAAGGTTGTAAACATGTGTTAATTAAATTGTTGCCAGATTTGAGGAGGTATTTCCAAGTAATGGGGATATGATACAGCGTGTCTGAATTGCAAGGATTAATGCAAAGGTAAGTTTCTAAACTAGCAACACCCAAGTGATACAAAACTTTCACACACACTCTAATAAATTATGAATTACACCATAATTTTTCAAGAGCTCCACAGAAGCATTCTGTTTACTCTGTCAAAAGCCTTCTCCAATGTACAAGTGAAACAACTCTCTCCAGTAGAAATTCTATAACCTTTACTTTTCAAGTCATTCCAACAAAAGTGCCTTTTACTGTTTTATCATCTAGTTTGCTTCTCCCGTATTTGTATACATGGGGGGAAAAAGAAAGAAAGAAATACTTTTAAATTACTTAGATTTGGTTTTGACCAATTTCATAGCTCATATGGACTAAGTAATTTAATTAGCAATCTGTTCTATAAATAAGCTTCAGTATTGATTGC
Source organism: Macrothele yani (assembly GCA_039090855.1). Taxonomy (NCBI): domain Eukaryota; kingdom Metazoa; phylum Arthropoda; class Arachnida; order Araneae; family Macrothelidae; genus Macrothele; species Macrothele yani. Next base: position 2,528,257 of record CM077029.1, read on the forward strand.
TTCACCCCAGAAGGATTTAGGAAGCTTGCCATTCACCAACATTACTTGTGACATTTAGACTTAAGTTGTGTTTTCTTTTCTGCAACTCCATTTTGAGCTGGAGAGTAAGGAACTGTGGTTGGATGAACAACATTTTGAACAACCTTTGTACAGCATGATTACAATATTCACTACCATTATCTGTAGGAATGGTTTTGATGAAATTTCCTTATGATCTTTGTCACAAAGATAAGCAATAACCCCCTTCCCATATGGAAGCTTAACTGTAGCTATAATAACATATGAAGAACAGTAACTTCATGAGTAGGACTTTCTGTTCTAGAGAATATTATGTATTATACCACATAAAAAGTCTTCCTGTTAATTGTAGTATCTATTATAGTAAAAAGTGAATAATATGGTGTCCAGTCAAACCTTTATACACTGGTGTGCAAAACTTAAGGACAAACCAGGTTTTGACATGTAGCATTGCACAGGAGTGGCCTGGATATATGAAATTCAAACCATAGGAACTCCATTGCTTACTGAAATAATGGCAGAAACAACACCGATACAACTGCAGATACTAAAGGATATAGTGGAACTTTATGCAGAATTGGCTACATAGCATTAGGTGCCATGATAAAGGTGCATCACTGCCCAAGATGGTATGAAAGGAAGATGAGGTCCTCAGTAGGGAATATGATCAGTTGATCACCCCTGACACTGATGCATGATTTGCACCATCTGTCTATACTTCGCACTAGATTGTTGAGTTCTTGTGGTAAAATCGCCCCTTCTTCCATCAGCACCGTTTTCAGCTGATGTACAGTTTCTGGTGTATGTTGATGTGCGGCAATGCATCTATCCAAAGCATCTCACACATCTTCTATGGGATTTAGGTCAGGAGAACGTGATGACCAATTCATCCACTGAATGTCTTCACTTTCCAACAGCTCATCAACAGCCACTGTACAATGGGGCATGGTGTTATCTTCCATTAACATGCACTGTTGGCCAACGGCACCTTTGAACAGACAAACATGGAGAAGGATTACTTCACTACAGTAGAGTGCACCAGTTACAGAACCTGCTTCCAGTATCTGGAGCTTTGTATGATGTCTATCAATCAGAATGCCTCCCTATATGAGAACACTGCGCCCGCCCTATCTATTTTTTTCATTGATGTTTTTGGGATGATACCGAGTGCCTACCCCATGCCAGATTAACTGATATCTAGAATCGCAAGAGACTAAATTTACCCTTATCGGTAAAAAGCACCATACCCTACTGTTCTGCTGTCCAGTTCTTATGTTCTCTGGACCATTGTAAACAGTGTCTCTGGTGAGCAGTTGTTTATAGAACACAGCGTACTGCTTGTTGGGCAAAAAGTCCACATTTGTGTAGTTGCCTGACCTCTGTAAACTGTGATATTGTGCATCCTGTGTTCCTGTTCAGTTATTTTGCAAGGTTACTGCTGTCTGATGTTGATCCCTGTTGGCCTGTAGCAGCAAATAGCAGTCCTCACTGGGGGTGGCTTTTAGTGGACGACCACTATCGGTCTTTCACATAGCCGTCCATAACTGTAATCCTGAAGGCCAACCATGCACACTATACGATGCTATTCGTGATACCGAACTCTTAGGCCACACTGATCACAGTTCATCCCTCCCAGAGCCTCCAATTATTTGACCATGGGTAAAATCATCAAGCTGTTCTCAGTGGGCCATTTCATCATCTCTAACACACAATCCAACATCTGTAACACTTATGCACACCATCCAGTGACTTCTGTTCAACTGATGCTTTTGGACTGCGTGGGCACATTTTGTTCTCACTTCACGTAAACTACACATAATGCTCCATTATTACGCATGTGCTATTGCTCCTGTTCCCTGACACGGTTTTCAGTTAATTTGTGTTTGTGTTCTGCTGCTATTTACAATGTTATTTTACTTTTGCACTTCATCCATAAGTTTTGCATAGCAGTGTACTTAAATATCTTTTTGCACCTCAAACATTGAATGTACATGTGCTCCACTTTTCCATTAGTTCCTAATTTAATTATTTTCCAAAAATATTTTGAAGTATCTGATTTTCCACATTTGTTTGGTGCAACTGAATATTTTCTTGCATCATTTTTCTGTTTTATTCATTCTGATTCACAATGACTCGTTATTGTGACTTTGAAAGCTGAAGGGATCAGATCAGAATAGCCTATGGATTTCTACTTTTGTACTTTGTAGTGAATTGAAACCTAAAGCAGAAACCACTGCTCACCTGCCAGCATTCACTCTACTGATTCACAATGTGGGTAGGGAGCAAAGCAAAGGGGAGATATGTTTGTTGCATTTTTTTTTTTATTTTTTTTAAAGTCTTTCAGCTCTTATTTGCCATTCTCATTCCTTTTGCAGCCCAGTGTTGTTGACTGGCCCACAGCTGATGTTAAAAATTCACCAAAACTCTCTATGGTTCAGATTGTAATTTGTAAAACTGTTAATTTCAGCAACTAGGAAACTTTTCCTAACAGAATGGAACTTTAAACTTTCATTAGGGTAGGAAAACACACCTGTTAAATAAAACATTCACATACTTCTCTGGGTGGTGAAATACACATGAGCACACAATCAATAATAATTAAAAAGTAGAGGCAAAAAAAGGGGGGAATAAAGAAACTACAGCCTAGTAATCCATTTTCTGTTGTATAAGTTGATTTGATTTGTATAGTTAAATCAAATTAGTTGAAAAAAGGAGAAGAGTAAATTTAACTTGAGTTCAGGCCTTGATATAATAAAACAGTTTCGTATGAGAGGTTGCTGCCCTAGTGGCGCAGTGGTCTATGCGATGGCTTCTGATCGTTCGTCCGAGCTGGGTCTGTGTTAAAATCCCAGTGAGGCATGGATGTTGTGCTTGTCTTAAGGCACTGAATCTCACCCTTCCCTGGAATCAGTGGCCCTAAATCAGGGACGGGCAACTGTTTATAGTCCACTGAGCTGCTCACAGTGATCGTTAAACCCTCAATCAAAAAAAAAATATATATATATATATATATGTGAAGTCATCTGGGTTTTATGTGTATCTCTACTTCTCTTCCTTCTGATTAAAGGCCAGATTTTGAAATGCATTCATATTGACAAATGTTAACAGATGCTTTGACTCAATTATTTTTCAGAGCACAGAGGAGACAATGAATAGAACAGAAAAATTATTGTTAATGTTTTTATTTTTGTAACCATTTATTTGAAAACATTCTCCAGTAGACCATATTATTTATTTCCCATGATGGGAAACAAATTTAAATTAACAACGTGTGCTTATAAATATATTGAGTATCTTCAATTATTTGAAAAATTCTTAGCAGTTCCCTTTTGCCACGTTATATTCTGGACGTCGGAAAGTTCAAATGTTTTTACTTTTTTCTTGTATTTGAGACTTATTACTGTAAAAAGAAAAGAATAAAAAAGGCTCTACTCACAATGTTTTTTTCTTGGTGGTCCTCTTCATTTCATTGTCTTCAATTTTTGACATTAAAATATCTTAGTTCATGCCTAAAAGGTGATTATGATTTACAAAACGAAGTCTTGGCTAAAAATCAATGGAACTGACGACATTTTTTGTTAACCCTAATTATCAAACGAAAAATTACTTAGGTGAGCATTCAAGCCTTAAGAAACAAAGAAAAATTTAGGTTAGAAAACCCAAAGAAACAGATAAAAAGTTAAAAATCTTAAAACCTTGGGACCGCTGTCTTTCAACCTTTCAAACATTTCCGGTCGTCCTCCTTGCTCCTCGTGCTATGTCGCAAAGGACACTCCCACTAGAGTGGAACTTACACATGTTTCGGGCACACACACCCATCTTCAGAGCCAGCAAAGATTGCAAATGGCTGTCACCTGCAATTCTTTGGAGTTTTCTTCACTCGGTCCCACCTCCCCTCTCGCCATTGATTCGTTGGTGACGTTACTTATTTTTTCGTTCGTATATATTTGGTGGTGTCTTCTGGTGTCATTATTGGGAAATACATTATATTCTATTTTTTTCTTTTTTTCTCGTCGGTAATAAATTTTCTCCATTGCACATGTAATTCATTGGGTTGATTAATGTTGCAATTAGTACTTTCAGTTTTTTCAATAATTACCGATTCTGCGATTCTAATCTCTTTCTCGGTTCTGTGGGATTTCAGGTGTTTGATGTTTTCAAATTCTGGTTCTGTATTATTTTCTATACAATATTGCACCAATGCGTTTTTTTTTTATCCCTTTTATTCCAGTTCGTTATGTGGTTGTTCAGCCTGGTTTTTAATTGGTTTTTAGTACTACCTGTACAGTTTATTTTTATCAGTATTGTTAGTCATTTTTACTGGTATACAATATACGCCTGATTTTTCCAATATTTGTACTTGATCTTTATTTTTTATCACCATATCTCTTTGTGTCTTTACAGATATTCCAATGTTTTTTTGGTGATTTTTACAAATTCGTTCTATGGTATGAGATAGTCCTTTAATATATGGAAAACTTCCACAATATTTATTTTCTTCCTTTTTTGGTCTTTGTACTTTATGCTTGATGTTATATATAATTTTCTGGGATAATTTTCTATTATATCCAAAGTTTTTTATCATTCTGTTAATCCATATTAGCTCTTCCTCTTTGTATTTATTGCTGCTGGAATGAGTGAATGCTCTTTTTATTAAGTTTCTGATTGCAGCTGTTTTATGTGCCCATGGGTGGTTGGAGTTCTTCGGGATTATTGATGGCACGTATGTTGGTTTTCTATAGACTTGATAATCGATTCTGTTCTTGTTTTTGATTGGGTTAATATCTAAGAACGGTAGTTGGTTATTTCTTTCCAATTCAATTGTTAGTTTAATTGATGGTAGTATAGATGCCATTCTTTCCTTGAAGCAAATTAGGTCTGTTTGTTCATTTTCCCAAAATATCAATATATCGTCTACTTATCTGCAATATACTAGTGGTTTTTGAGCATGTTCTTCAATCGCTGTTTCCTCCACATGTTGCATTATGACCTCTGCAAAAATTGTTGATAGAGGTGAACCCATTGGTGATCCGGACTTCTGCCTGTAAGTTTTTTCATTGAATTGGAAATAGTTGTTGTTGTATATAAAATTTAGTATATCATTTAGTTCATTTAGCTCCATCTGGTATAACAAATTTTTTGTTCTCAACTTTTTAATTATTAGCTCAATGGCATAGGGTATTGGTGTGTTTGGGTATAATGAGGTAACATCTAAACTTGCCATTGTAACTATATTTCCCTTGAGGTTTACTTGTTTAATTTTTTGTATAACTTCTTCTGTATTCTTAACATTGCATTTTCCTCCCATAAATATGGGTGCTAAGTACTGAAATAGGTTCTTCTCAAAGTTAATCAATGGAGAACATTGTTCTGATACAATAACTCTCATTGGTGCCTAATCTTTGTGAGTTTTTATTTTCCCAAAGGCTCTTGGCATTCTGGCACCAATGGATAGATGTGCATTAATAATGTTTCGTGGTAGACAGCCGTGATTTCTTATTTCTTCTAACTTTCTTATGAGTTTGTCAGTTGGGTCTTTTTTACATATTTCTGTATCCAGATTAAATATTGCCTGTTCCATTTTACTTAGTAATTGCTGGTATTTAATATTATAAGTTGTTTAGTTTTGTCTGCTTCTATTATGTTGATGTCTGGGTTTCTTCTCAGGTCTAGTAGTTCTTGTCTTTCATATTTTAATTTATCAAACTTTTTTCTCTCTCCCTTCTACTCTATAGCATTGGCAATTGAGTTGGTTATTTTTGTCCTAACTTTACTTTGGTCCTTAAAATCAAATTTTGTTACCAGATTTTCAATTTTTGGGATATATTCTTCTGTCTTTCCAATTTCTTGGGAATAACTATATTTTGTACCTTTTTCTAGGGCCAATGGGTTCACCTCTATCAACAATTTTTGCAGAGGTCATAATGCAACATGTGTAGGAAACAGCGATTGAAGAACATGCTCAAAAACCACTAGTATATTGCAGATATGTAGACGATATATTGATATTTTGGGAAAATGAACAAACAGACCTAATTTGCTTCAAGGAAAGAATGGCATCTATACTACCATCAATTAAACTAACAATTGAATTGGAAAGAAATAACCAACTACCGTTCTTAGATATTAACCGAATCAAAAACAAGATCAGAATCGATTATCAAGTCTATAGAAAACCAACATACGTGCCATCAATAATCCTGAAGAACTCCAACCACCCATGGGCACATAAAACAGCTGCAATCAGAAACTTAATAAAAAGAGCATTTACTCATTCCAGCAGCAATAAATACAAAGAGGAAGAGTTAATATGGATTAACAGAATGATAAAAAACTTTGGATATAATAGAAAATTATCCCAGAAAATTATATATAACATCAAACATAAAGTACAAAGACCAAAAAAGGAAGAAAATAAATATTGTAGAAGTTTCCTATATATTAAAGGACCATCTCATACTATAGAACGAATTTGTAAAAATCACCAAAAAAACATTGGAATATCTGTAAGGACACAAAGAGATATGGTGATAAAAAATAAAGATCAAGTACAAATATTGGAAAACTCAGGCGTATATTGTATACCAGTAAAAATGACTAACAATACTGATAAAAAAATAAACTATATAGGTAGTACTAAAAACCAATTAAAAACCAGGCTGAACCAACACATAACGAACTGGAATAAAAGGGATAAAAAAAACGCATTGGTGCAATATTGTATAGAAAATAATACAGAACCAGAATTTGAAAACATCAAACACCTGAAATCCCACAAAACCGAAAAAGAGATTAGAATCGCAGAATCGGTAATTATTGAAAAACTGAAAGTACTAATTGCAACATTAATCAACCCAATGAATTACATGTGCAATGGAGAAAATTTATTACCGACGAGAAAAAAAGAAAAAAATAGAATATAATGTATTTCCCAATAATGACACCAGAGGACACCACCGAATATATACGAACGAAAAATAAGTAACGTCACCAACGAATCAACGGCGAGAGGGGAGGAGGGACCGAGTGAAGAAAACTCCAAAGAATTGCAGGTGACAGCCATTTGCAATCTTTGCTGGCTCTGAAGATGGGCGAGTGTGCCCGAAACAAGTGTAAGTACCACCCTAGTGGGAGTGTCCTTTGCGACACAGCACCAGGAGCAAGGAGGATGGCCGGAAATGTTTGAAAGGTTGAAAGACAGCGGTCTCAAGGTTTTAAGATTTTTAACTTTTTATCTGTTTCTTTGGGTTTTCTAACCTAAATTTTTCTTTATTTCTGAAGGCTTGAATGCTCACCTAAGTAATTTTTCGTTTGATAATTAGGGTTAACAAAAAATTTCGTCAGTTCCATTGATTTTTAGCCAAGACTTCGTTTTGTAAATCATAATCACCTTTTAGGCATGAACCAAGATATTTTAATGTCAAAAATTTAAGACAATGAAATGAAGAGGACCACCAAGAAAAAAACATTGTGAGTAGAGCCTTTTTTATTCTTTTCTTTTTACAGTAATATGTCTCAAATACAAGAAAAAAGTAAAAAAAATTTTAACTTTCCAACGTCCAGAATATAACGTGGCAAAAGGGAACTGCTAAGAATTTTTCAAATAATTGAAGATACTCAATATTCTCCAGTAGATTTTACCTTTTGTGGGGTGAACTCCAGTTTGAAACCAACCTGTCTGCGTTTGATAATGAGCCTACAAACTATAAATTTATGGCTTTTAATAAGGTAGACAAAAGTTTTTTTTTTTTTTTTTTTTTTTTAGTGTTGATGTTACGAGACACATTGTTATGTGGGTTTCAATGACCCAATTTATTAATGTTTTTGTGGTTATCTTTTACTACAGCAATGGAGAATGTGCAAAATGTTAAGAGCTTTTACTCTCAACTTTTGACATGATTACACATAGTGAGTGTTCAACTAAAAAAATTGTGTGTACATTATTTAAAACTGTAAGTTTAACAATTATATAAAAGTATTTCAGTTTTTTAGTTTATATCTCGCAAATATCAGAAACTTTTGGTAGTTTTTGTTGTTTTGTTTTTTTCTAATTTATATCTTCTACTCACTGTTTTACATTTATTCTGAAATTCAACAATGAAAAAAATAATAATTAAAGTACCAGAACAACAACAAAAAAATGTGTGCGTAATTACTGTTATTTTGCCTAATCAAATGCCATTAAATGTAAGCAAGATGTACTTTCCTGAAAAATTATCGTGTAACTTGCAATTTACTTGAATGTGTGAAAGCTATGTATGCTGGAAGTAGGGTGTGTGTACATGTAAATGGTGTTTTATCAGATTGGTTTCTTGTTTGTGCAGGAGTCAAACAAGGTTGTGTAATGTCAGTATGGATGTTCAATATAAAAATGTATGCTTGCATATATGATGCCAAAATAGACAGTACAGGTTTTATGTCTTGGGAATTTCCATGTCTACAGTTTGCTGCACGTTGATGACACAGTGTTGTTATCTGAGAGAAAAAGTGACACCTAAAAACCTGACCTAACTTGGAGATTAAAACTACATAATATCTAAGGTATTGTTTACCTGATATTGTCAAAGTATTTTGCACATTGTTGCTCTGTGAGGCATGTGCTCCCGGAACCTAAAAATTTGTATTTCTTTTTTGGGATGTTTTGACTAGACTCTTTTAATTTCTTTTTGTATTCAAAAATCAGCTTTTTAACTGTTTTTAGTTTTTAGGTTCTTTCCCTTTTATTAGAGGACTAAGTGGAAATTTTTTAAGATTAATGAAGAAACACAACATTATTTTTGGTCATTCTGTTCAGAATATTGGTGACTTAATTATAAGGAAAAAATATAACAATAGTATACTACAATCAGCAGGCATATATGAAATTCCTATTGTTTCACAGAGTTCTGGGGACCACATTTCTTACATTGGCAGCACAAAAAACAGATTAATAAAAATATTACATCAACATATAAAGAACTGGAACAAAAAGAAGAAAAAACTGCACTTATCCAACACTGCATTAAACATAAACAATATCCTGATTTTGAAAATATTAAATTACTAACCACCCACACAAACGAAAAAGAACTAAGGATTTCCGAAAGCGTTATAATTGAACAAAAAAAAGATAAAATATGCAACTTACAAGACCCCACCACACTAGACACAGCCTGGAAATCACTTAAAAAAAAATCCATAAAAAAAAGACAAAAAAAAGAACATTACAAAAAATCCCACCATTAAATAAAGGACTAAAAATAATACACCTGTTTCTACCAACAAATAATAATAGCCCAAAAATATCTACACAAAAATGAAAAATTAATTATACTTCACCTCATCCAATAGATGGCGACACATGAGAAACAAATCACCTAACACATACATTGCCGAAAACCTTCCTTTCGATTCCCGACATGCAACTCCAGGACTAGACACACGCGAGGAACCTTCGTGTAGAAGTAGAGGCCCTACGATGGTAGTATGATACCATCGAAAGCGCTTGCCGTGACGTGGTGACGACGAACCCCCTGTGAGACGTCTCCTGACCCGATAAGTATAACTCTTTCTACTAAAATCTTTTAATTAATAGTAAATTTAAGACATTTGATTGTGAGAATGAATGAATGTAGAACTGAAAATATATAACCTAATTTTTTTATTTCTAAAAATAAATTTTTATAACTAACCAAAAGCCCGTAACATAAAAGATCTCTCAAGCCCGGGAGCACGTGCCTCACAGAGCAACAACGTGCAAAATACTTTGACAATATCAGGTAAACAATACCTTAGATATTATGTATTTTTAATCAAAAGCACGTTTATAGCATAAGACAACCCTTTAAGGTTGCCTCATGAATTGAATATTTCGTAACTTGGAGATTTCTTTGGCAACTCTATGAAAATTCAACATTGACAAAATAGCCCTAATGGCCAAGTACGACATAGAGCTCCAAGTGGAGTGAAACTTAACCACCAACCAAGAAAGGGATATAATAGTGCACAAGATATGTAAATAGTGTATATAGTGACTCTTAATTCAAGATTTTTTTAATTGTTATCTGGAAAACCTTTCCCTACTCTATATGAAGTCAGCACAACCTGGTTAGCCAGAACTGAGTTAGCCCTAATGGCTGGACATCACATACAACCATATAGAAGTATGATACAACTTTTGACCAAAAGGCTCTCAATAAACTACTGACGTGGGACCGAAGACACACTTCAGTAAGTAACATTTTTAGGACTTTTAACTGAATTATATCTGAATTGAATAACTTAATGCACTATCACAGACTGTACCCACTTATAACATGTATTACAGCTAACTTAGACGTTAAAGCGCCTTTGTGAAGAACCTTGTAGTCACGTAATGATATATGTGAACGTTACGATAGAATCACATAAGATATAGTGAGTTTCAGAACATATTGTCCAGGATGAATGAAGTGTGTATGAAATTCAAACTGAGTATAAATAAGGGAAAAACCAAAGTTAGGATTTTTGAGCAAGAAATGGTTAGTAATAAATGTGAGGGTTAGCCTAATGACACAGAGGTAGAACAGGTGACCAAGTTTGTGTATTTTTGAAGCATGTATGAGTAAGTAAACAGATTTAATGGTAAAATTTGAAGGCCAGTGAATCAGCTTTTGAAAATCATGGCAGCTTTAGGAGGATTTTGCAGGACAGATGGATTATCGAAAAGGTTCCAAATGGCTATGCATTTCCAACTGTGATGCATGGTAATGCAGGGGAAAAACAATCAAGAAAGCTTTGAATTTTGGACACCCTAGAGCATGAGGTCCCCCCCCTCTTCGTTTTAACTCTGTCTTTAAAATCAGAATTTTCCTGTTGACTAATCCTAAAATAACATGATAAATCCTGTATTCTTAACCCATTTCTGTCAACTATAAAGTTGGGATTAATTCTGAGGATTGTGCAAAATGCAACAAACTTGCTGATGTGTAATGAGAATTTGGTTTAGTTAACTTTACAGGGATTAAATTTTTTTGTGATTTTAAAAAAGAATGAAGCATCAGTGATTACTAAAGCCAGAACAGAGTGGCACAGACAAAACGCTATTAAGGTGGCACAAGCAAAATGGAACTGGCAATATGCCAGTGAGCAATCATGCACTCTCATTAACAAGGCTGAAGAAGTGGCCAAACTCATAAATCATGAAGACAGTATGCTCAGGTGGATCAACAGATTTAAGTTGCTTCACATTTCTTGTGGAAAAGTGAGTGGTGAAGCAAATGCTGTAAACTGTGAGACAACAGCCAAATGGATTGGACCAAAGTGCATGAAGGCTACATTGATATTTTGAATGCTGATGAAACCAGTATTTTCTTCAGTTTTAACTCCAGGCAAAATATTGAAAATGTGCTGGTGGAAAGCTATCTAAAAACCAACTTACCATTTTGTAAGTGCTAATTCCAATGAAACAGAAACGAGAAAATTGTTTGTTATTGGGAAACCAGAAAAAATCCTCGATATTGGGAGAATGTAAATGCCTACCAATGTGGTACAACACCCATAAAAATTCAGGGATGATATCCAATCTCTTTTAAAGCTAGCTGCATTTTTAGGACTTACAATTACTGCTACAAAATTAAAAAAAAAATGGTTTTCGTTGGCAGCTGTCAGGCACATTCCAAGCTTGATAAAGTACTTGTACATAGCATTAAATTGCTGTTTCTTCCAGCAAACATCATGAGTGTGTTACAACCTGTGGACCAAGGAGTGATAAGAAACTTGAAATGTCATTTCCAAAAATTTATATTGTTTCAAATGATTCAGAGCATTGACAAGAAGTAAATCATAAAAGTAAAGCACATTATTGACAAGAAGTGTAACCTTGATATGTACAGTTCGGTGTCTCAACAAAGCTTAGAGGCACGTCACATAGGAATAACAACTGAACAAGAAGTCATCAAAGCCTCAAAGAATGTGTGCAATGAAGAAGCTATTGTTGCTTTTGCTGCTCCTACTGACAATGACAGCGACCTGCCTCTGTCAGTGAATGTGCACATACAAAGATTGGAAAATTCCCTATTGTATGTATTTGTCAGTATGGACGATGACATTGTTACTGCCAAAATACATGGAAACAAAAACAAATGTACCAGAAGAGGAACATTATAAGATTAGAGAAAGCAGAAATCATTTCTGAAACTGAGGATGATGTAGAGAAACAGTACTGAGCAAAATGAAAGCAGAAGAAAATAACATATTTCTTCATTTAAATCTCTTTTAGTTTGTGTTTTAGTCATAAGCAAGTATTCTTCAAAAGCTGTGATTTATAAAAAATAATTTTCAAAAAATATATAAAGTTATCATTAAAAATAAGATTTAGTGTACACTAAAAGTTTATTTTAGTGCTTTACAAAACGATCCTATGTACATTACTTCTTAAAATGTGATTTAATTGCTCCATTGGTTAGTACAACACTATTTTATAGTGACAATTTTTTTCTTCCCTGCAATTGCATAGCTGAGTATTACTGTATGTTATTATATTGTTGCTTAATCCCTGTTCATGCTCAGAAATAATTATCTACTTCTGTTCTGTCTTTTATAGCCTCAGAGTTGCTACAGCTGTGTGATAAATTAAGAGATGACGTTCTTCCACACTTAGGAGTAAGGCTGGAAGATCTTTCAGGTAACAGTTTTGTGCCAACCATTTTAATCTTATTTTAAAATGACTAAATTTGTGTAGTGTCAGTTCAAGTTAAAATTGCATAGGGTAGTCAGCCTTATTGCACAATTAATGGGCAATTATCCTCTTTTTATCAAAAGCATTATACCCTAGATCATGAAATGATACTAGGGCATATCTAATAATGTAAAAGGGAGATTTATTTTAATGTCTCTATGATCCAAAACATGCTTTGTTAGTAAGAGACAAACCATTTAGTTTTTGCTGCCAAAAATTATTGGAGAACCCAGTAGATGAATACACAATGCAAAGAAGATGCAAATAGTGATGATACAGATTATTTGGATGACACTTGCATACATACATACATACATACATACATACATACATACATACATACATACATACATACATACATACATACATACATACATACATATACTAAGCTGTTCTCTGAGATTCAGAGGTTAGCTTCACAAAGAAATATTTTTACTTACTGTTGCCATATCAAACTTCTCCATTTACAGCAATCTTGACATACAACTCGGGCTTCACTGACACCCATCACTTGCTGTACACAAGATCTTCTATACTTCATACTCATAATCTTTTTCTCATGCAGACACTAGTGAATCTGATCCTACGATGACTTCCTTGGCCTTCCTTTGCCTCTCCTTCCTTCCACTTGGGCCAAAAAGATTTTCTTGGTAAGCATCTCATCACTCATTCTTTCAACATGTACAAACCACCTAAGAATATTAGTCTCCACCTTGCTAACAACATTTTGCTTCACATTACACAACTGCAACACATCTTCATTCCTCACATGATCAGAATATGTCTTGCCACAGACTTAAATAACACATTTTTCCAGCACACAAACAACTTCCATGTTTCTTCTGTAGTACCCAGGTTTCATTGCGATACATCAGAGTAGGAACAATCACAGTTTCATACACAGCCATGCGGGACTCTCTAGAGAACCCATCATTCCTGTGAAAACCTCCCAGAGCAGTCATGACTTTCAAAGAAGAATTCACTTGCCTACTAATTTCACCATCCAATTTGTTCTCTCTGTCAAACATGCTTCCTAAATACACAAACTCACTCACCTGGTCAATCACAGTGCCATTTATACTTATATTACATTCAGTGCTACCAGTTCCTCTTTCGAACACCATAACTTTGGTTTTTCCCTTATTTATACTGTTTGAATTTCATGCAAACTTCGCACATCCGGGACAACATACTCTGCAACTCACTTTTGCTCTCTGCCAACAGGACAGTGTCATCAGCATACAGCAATCTGCACACACGGATATCACCAAGACATAAACCACTATTATCAATTTTGGCATCACGCATGCATGCATCCATAAATATATTAAACAGCCATGGTGACATTACACAACCTTGTCTAACTCCTGCACCAATGGAAAACCATTTTGATAAAACACCATTCACTCGTACACAAGCTCTACTACCAGCATACATGGCTTTTACACTATTAAGTAGATTCCCAGTAACACCATATTCATTCAATACCTTCCACAAAAGTGTCCTATTGACTCGGTCGTAAGCTTTCTCTAAATCTATGAAGGCAGTAAAAACTTTCTTCCCAACAGCCAGATACTTTTCAATCATTATGCGTAATGCAAAAATCTGGTTAGTGCAGCCTTTACCAGGCATAAACCCACTCTGAACATCCCACACTTTCCCTGGAACACTCAGTAGGCTAATACCATGTTAGTTCTTACAGTCAGTCTGATCATCTTTTTCCTTATACAAGGGTACAATGATAGCATCCTTCCAATCCTGAGGGATACCATTCCTAACTCCCAGCACAACTTGCAAATTTCAGTTAACCAGTCAATTACAGAGTCACCACCATATTTCAACATCTCTGCAGTTGTGCCATCAACTCCCGGAGCCATACCATTCTGGAGAGATTTTAGAGCTTTACACACCTCTTCTCTTGATATCCCTCCTGTGCTTCCATCCTTCACTGGGACATTATCTGCTTCTGCCTCAAAATCACCTTTGCTTTCCTGATATAATAACTCACAGAAGTATTCACCCCATCTTTCACTTAACTCATTGGGCCCCCATGTCATTTTCCCGATCCTGTTCTTCACACAACTTGCAGCTTTGTTTTCCTTATATTTTTTTAGTCTTATGTACTTCCAGAAAGTCTTCCTATCTTTCCAAAAAGCCAATTCATGCCTTTCCACCTTCTCCTTTCTACCTTTTACCTTACTCCGGCGAACCAGCTTAGCGGCTTCACGCTTCTTGCAGCGATATTCATCCACAGAAACTTTACCTTGCAACATCCCCAAAAAGGCTTCCTTCTTTCTCTTTACTGCATTTTTAATCTCACTATTCCACTAAGCATCACCTCTATTTTTACCCAATATTGTGGTGCCACAGACCTCTTCAACAGCAGTGACAACACAGTTCTTAAAACATTCCCACTTCTTTTCTACATCCCTCTCACAAAGCAGGTACAAATGCAAGGTGTAAGCACCATGTTTAGTTTCAACTGAAATAACAGCAATTAAGTGACTTCAGGTATGGAGAGTTTGTCATCATCAGTCCTGTTGGAAGGCTAAAATATAGATTTTGGGAGCATTCAACTTGTTCAGCACAATGGAGTGAAGTGCACACAAAAAAAGTGGATACTAGGAAAATGCTAGATAGGAGCTACACCCCAAGAGACTATGTATGTTTTATCAATGAATGCACTAATAGTTAAACTGCAAGAAGTGGACCTGTGGACAATTACAAATAGGTATCTCTTGGGTGATGAACTACAATCCAAGTTTATCACATTAGATGAGATGACTTGAATCTCGTGAATGCTTTGTGCAGGACTGCATTGACCCAGCTGAAAAGCATGAACTGCCCAAGTGGTCTGAGGCACTGGCTTCTGATCATTCATCTAAGATGGGCCTGTGTTCAAGTCCCAGATAAGGCTTGGATGGTGTACTTGTTTGATGGCCCTAGCTCTCTTTTCCCTGGAATCAGTGGATCTAAGTTGGAGACAGATGACTGTTTATAGCACTAAACATTGCTTGTGCTGGACAGCAAACCCCAAAACAAAACAAGCAGAAAAAAGTAGTGTGATGTTGGGGAGAGTTTTGTATGGTATGGAATTGGTTTACAAGTTTTTATTGGTGCTACATAAATTGGGAGGTGTACCCGGGCAGTGCTGCATTAATGTAATTCTACTTTTTCCAGGTAAACAAAGACCTTGTTTCAAAGCAGTATCTTATATGATGTGGTTTGAGAATGAAGCATGTATCTAAAGGAACAGCCAAAACTGACTGTTCCTTTAGACACATGCTCATTGGCCTACTTTTGTAAAGAAATCAGTTTTTGCAGATGATAGCAGAATTTCCTTGCTTTACTGATTCTGTTGTATAATTCCTTATCAATCCTTCCTTGCTCATCAGTACTATGCTGAAATAATTATAATTTGTTACCTGTTTTAGCCTCTTCCCATGTACCACACAATTTAAATAATTTTTGGGTTTTAGCTTTGAATGAAGAAATTCATCATTTATAGAAAAGTGTAAGAATGTTTTAACATATTAACTTTATTAGTATAATCAGGCAGTTAGCAAAAAATATTGAATAACATGCGGAACTTATAAAATCATTATAGTTCATATTAATGTTATCATTAATTATTGTTAGCATTAAAATAGTTCTAAACTGTTAAAATTAGGGTGAGAGCACTTTCATACCAACTAATGTTATCATTATCCACTATGTTGAATTATTTGGCTAATTTCATCTCATCTTCAACTGCTGCCAAACAGATTTTTTCTGAGGAGAAAGTGCATATTATTAGTTCACCCTGCTAAATATTGCCTTAAAGTATTGACTCTGAGTTATTGATCTTTTCTGCTATTATATTGTCCTTTTAAGGTTGTATTATCAAATTCCAGTAGATGTGTGTTGAACATTGTGCTGCCCTTTTAAGGTCAGTGGTGTTAGGAATTTGTATTGGCTCCATTTTTGTAGAATTGAATTCAGTCAGTTTTGTCATGAAAAATGGTTAATCAATATAAATTTGCTTCAACTGGAAAAATATTGTTTAACACATTTAATTTTTGAGTATGATAAAGACAGAAAACCTTTGTAATGGACATTTAAAAAATTTATTGCAAACAAGAATTGCCTCCCTCCTTCCCCTCCAAGTGTTCTGTGCCAGAAACATGCTTAGGCTTTGCACTAGCACATGAATATGAGATAATGATTAAAAAAAAAAATCTGATGTACATGAGTAAGATATTTGTACCAAAATTCATTCAGTAATCTGTAAAGCATAAAAGTTTGCCACCATTCTCAACATCTGCATGATAGGCAGGGATAGGGAATGAGGGAAACTTCATACTGGTTTTGTTCTCGTACCACCACACATGCAGTCATAGTCTGTATGGCTGTAGCTTTATTAAATTTTTTCAGAGTCCTTAATGGATTTATCTGCTATGATCTAGGTTTCTGGTTCATCAACACTTATCAGTTGAATCTCCCACCTCACACAAAAAGGTCTCATATCAGTTTGGTTTGGACAAGTGTTCATGTACACAGTGGTATCAGAATAATATGATCA
Source organism: Macrothele yani (assembly GCA_039090855.1). NCBI lineage: Eukaryota > Metazoa > Arthropoda > Arachnida > Araneae > Macrothelidae > Macrothele > Macrothele yani. The sequence continues at coordinate 2,545,533 of CM077029.1, forward strand.
CCTACCTAAAAATGAGAATAACCACCCTTGGCCCGGATGACAGCGGCAAAACGGCTTGGCATGGACGCAGTGAGGCCCTGAAATGTTGCCCGAGGCACACATGCCAATTCTAACTGCAGCAGAGCACAGAGGAGATTCCGGAGATGACATGGTTGTGGGTCGACACTCCGAACCTGTTGATCCAAATAGTCCCACAAGTGCTCTATGGGATTGAGGTCAGGCCAAGGAAGAATGGAGACACCACTATCGTGTTCCTGGGACCAGTCATGCACCCCGTTAGCGACATGGCAGGGCGCATTGTCCTGTTGGTAGACTTCATCACTACCAGGGTAAATGTCCATCATGAAGGGATGCATGTGATCAGCGAGGATGGACAGGTAGCCATTGGCATTCAGGGACCCATCCAGTGTTACCAGGTCATACCAGGAAAACATCCGCCAAACATGCACACTGGCCACCACCAGCCTGTCTTTGACCAACAAGCATGTCCGGGTGTTGGTTCTTGTGTGTCTGACACTGTATCTGACACTGCCCGTCACTTCTGTGGAGAAGAAACCTCGATTTGTCAGAGAAGGCAACCTTTTTCCACTCTTCCACTGTCCAATGATGGTAGTCCTGTGTGAACTGCAGATGTCGTTGCCGATGGACCACGATTAACATGGGTGCCTTGATGCATTATCGACTCCGAAGACCTACTCGTAACCGGGTTCGCTCTACTGTTATTGGGGACACATACCTGAGTGCCCCAACGTTCATTTGTGTGTTCAATTGCTGCACTGTTGCTCATCAATTGTCCTTTATGAGTCGATGTTCTTCTTTGGGATCAATGGCCTTTGGAGCTCTACAGTTATGATGTCAGGAGGTACTCGGTGTGCCAGCGGTCCACTCTTGGTACACCCTTACTACAGCCCATGTGAGCTGTTTCTAAGATGCTTCCACCCTTGGCACAGTAGCCAATGATCATTCATTTTTTAATATCCATCAAATCACTGCCTCTGCCCATTGTGCTCACATAATGCACTATGGCTCATCTGTCCTGGCTGGCCAGCCACTTAAATCTCCATGTGGTCGACCTTGTCGCGTACACTCCTTGATGCACCTGGGCAGGTACACTGTGATTCCAGGGTGGTCATATTATTCTGATACGACTGTGTATATACAATACATGTGCCTATAACTGATATTGTGCATTTTTTTTTTCATTTTAAATGAATCCGTGTAAGGATGTGCCAGGAAAATAACAAAATGGATATAAAGAACAGACAATTCAAGAATTGTGTGTACATGGGTCTGTTACGGTTCATAAATGTAAGTATTAACCATCTTTTATACAGTTACACAGCTTCTATGCTGAAATTGTTTAATATAGAAAGCATTGGAAAATGAAACATCCTGCTTCTGCCAAGATGGTAGGTGTAGAATTTATAAAAATAAAGTGGAAGCATTGCAAAACTATTCAGAAATGCAAAGCTTTTCTTTTCTTTTATAGAATGTACTCCTGAAGTTACCACATTATTCAGATGAGTAGTATATTGGTATCATTGACTGCTCAAATAAGTAGGCTGTGTTTACTGTTGAGAAAATTAGCCAAAAAATATAATCAGGAAAATAGGTCCAAAGTAAAGAAAAAGAAGTTTAATGTCAATTTGTGCAGAATGGCAATACAACTCTATATAATGAAATTCATCAATTAACATACAAAAATAGAAAAATGAAAAATCAAGATATTTCATATATTCTCTGTAACTATGTACAGTACAATTCCGAAAATCCGCAATTGCCTAAAATCTGTGTGGATTTGAACACAGGTCACAGTTACAGTTAACACACGGGTAAAAAAAGGTTTCAGAGATTGGAATTTTTTTTTCCAACTGACATAAAAAAGATGTTTTAGATCTTTTTAAAGGGTTTTAAAATCTTTTTTTATGTGTTTTCTCTATTTGAAAAAATATTATTAATGATATATGTAATAGTTTTCTTCCTAGAGACTTTTTGGTGGGTGGCTAAGTCACCATTAAGGAATTTGCTCATTTTTATTTTTATGTGGATAAAAATCAGACGTTTAATCTTACGTCTCCCGCGCAGTCTCTGTACTGAGGATCCATGACTTAGTTCTGTTAACTGCTAGGAGTTCAATATGGGGGGGTAATATGAGGGGGGACAGCACAATGCAACAAGAGCAAGAGGGGAAAACTTCCTCTTCAGCTCACATGATTGCTGACCTTAAATGAAAAATGTAAAAACTCATTTTCATGAATTTTTCAGACAGCTGTCTGAAATTTTTATAAGCACCATATAAATCCTTGTTACAAGTGGATCTGCAAAATTTCACCTGAATTGTTTAATAACTTTTTAAACTAGCCATAAAAAATTTTATTAAACATTTCTGTGAGACTGTCCCTCGTAAATCCCTTAATAAAAATTTTCATGGTTAATTAAAAAGTTTTTAACCAATTCATACAAAATTTTGGTGGTTGGCTACTCTTAGATGATTATGGAGTGTGTAAAAATTTCAGCCAGTTTCGTAAAGAATTGACAAAGATGAGTTTTCTTATTTTTTTATCCATTCTACTTGCAAAACCTTTGTAGCAAGCAGGGAACCCTGCTCTTACAATGCAGTTACGGGAGATGGGAACCCTCCTGTTTTTCCACTTGTTGAATTTAGTGGGACAATGACAAGTTTTGTGTAAAAGCCGATAAGGGGCCGTTCATAAAGTACTTCCGATATTTTTGTTCTATTTTTAGACCCCTCCCCATATCACATTTTTAATTATTGTTGTCACACACACACCCAAAAAAAAGTATGTCCTAATTCCCGCTACCCCCTTTATTTTTGACGACTGCTTTTAGAAGTCCATTGTGAAACAGAAAGAAAACATGTAATTATTTAAAAGAATCTTCAATATATTTACACGTTTGCTTCAGAAAATATTTATTATTTAGGCATTAATTTATTCCCAAATGCTACCCGAACTTTATCATTCTGAAATAACGATCTGCAAATGAACGCACGCATTCAAGGTTGCAAAACTCCCGATTATACTATCTACAAAACATAATAGATTTGATAGTACAAATACGAGAACTTAATATTAATATTCTGATTTAGCTAAATATCATCATAAATCTGAAGTTCATACCTTTTTTAACTATTAAAAGAAGAAGAAAAGAGAAAACAAAACGAAGAACCATGAAGTAAATTTTCTCATTACACACAAATTCCAATAAAAATCAGCCCCATTTTACATAAAATATGATCGTCATTGTTTGGTTATTACGAGTTGATTTGCAAGAATTACTGAAGTGTTACTTACATGCTGCAATAACTACTTTAAAATTTTCAGTAATTATTTAAATGTTTATTTTTTATGTCATGTGTTTAAAGTATTCTCGGCAAATATTTTAGCAAATTTCATAGAACGATACAAAACACAAATTTTCACATTCAACAAATACTTCTTTTTTATTGCACTGGATGCATTTTTGCCATAAATGAGGTTAATTTAAAACTGTTTTTATTGCATTATAATTTTCAGTGTGGTTGACTTATGCCCCTGTTTCCAGTTCTCATTTTATTCAAATAAACTTCCAAAGGTGTTAAAAAGCTGAAAATGAAATCCACCTACTGTTTATTATGTTTACATAGAATTTTCACGTTGCAAATTAGCTCAACAGTGCGTTACAATAAACTACAATTTATATTTATACAGCTTTTCTTTTAAAATATAATGTTTTATATTAATAGAGTAATACTTTAAAATATTTAGTAAACAAATGCCTTTTTGAGGAATTGCGAATTTGTTTTTGCTTGCCACTTTTCTAATTTAGATATACGAGATTGGTTTTTTTCAGTTGAATAGATTGCCTTCCACCTGTCCTGTGTTCTTTTCTCTTCCATGACTATGACTGTTGTATAAACAGTGATGCATTTGTGTTCTTGGAATTTGAAAAGCAACCTAACAATCTGAATTATATTTAAACTGTCTATTTAATGTCCTCTCAAATGGGATCTAGATGCTGGCCAACGTCCGTTATGGGCAATCCACAGGAAATCAAACCCTACTTTAGGAACGTTAACATCAGTTAGATCCAGGTCATCTTCATCGATCCATTCAGCAGCAGTCATATTCATGTTGTATGGCAAAATAGCCATAAGCTCACTCTGTCGGCTTGACCACCCTGAGCGGTATGCAATTTTGCATGAGCCTTTATGTTGCTGATTGAAGCAAAATACTTTCCATAAAACCTTACTAATATAGGAGGAAAGTTTGAATTGCACTGATGGACAATGGAGGTCGTATGGTATTGGCCTGGAAGCTCGGCAGGAGTGTGGTAGCATTTCATATCCACAGAAAGATTTACGAAGAGTGAGTGATCCATACTGATGTCGCCCTATTTCTCCTAGGTCTGCAATCTTTAGGTCATCCGGTGTTTGAGCCAGAGGAACAGGTGTTGGCAAAATGTGATTTTGAAGGATGAGGAAGAGTGAACTTCGAGATGGCAGACAACATTTTGTGTCCTGATATTTTACTATTTGCAAAAGATACTGGCTTTCGGCAACGTGTTTGTTTCTCCATGAAGTATCTTTCTCAGGAAGGGGGTTCAACTAGCTCAGAGTCCGTGTGATCTACATACTCCGTAATTGTTGGATACTCATCAATTACAGTGTAAGACCAAACTTCTGCAAGTGTTTTTCCAGTGAACGCGAAGTTCATTTTCTCTTTTTCGATATCAACTGTTCAACCATGCACATCAAAGTGGATTTCATAATGATCATGCGATAAAATCAAACCTGCGAGTTCTCTGCTTAAAGGAGTCATTCTTCGTTCAACTCTGTTAAAGGAACTTCTACCAGGAGCATTGCAGGCAACGAATACATCATCCAAATTTCTTGTTAAAAATGATGTGTACTTGATAACTTTTTCGTAGCGTGGATTTTTGACAGGGCCATGATCAACAGTGATTAATACACACAATTGACATGGATTAGGAACATCAAACAGAAGTCATCGCTCTTTCTGCGTTTATAGTGATTATGAGCACTGGTTTTGGTAAATGTCCTGGTACAGTTCTCATGATGTTCCTAAACTCTGGAAGATCGTATACCCTGTTGAGATCAGTGCGTGAGATGATGTGGTGGATGATGAATGTTTTCCTTACCTTATTGCTATGAATGTTGGACCAGAGTAGCTAACAGCTTCACATTCTCCAAACAGACCATCTCTAATAAGAATACCTGCATACACTGATGGAATTAGTTTATGGCTATTTGCAATTACCCAGTCATGATCAGACAAAGTAACTCGGCATTCCATGAGCATCAGTATCGGCGCTTGTTCACTGGATGCTATTAACCCTAGAGGTGTGTGTGCTTTATCATCTTGGCTCAGAAAAGACACTTCCTGTGACCCCAATGAAGAAGCAAACTGCTCAAGAAACGACATTGTTGCCATTGCAAAACCGTATCTATATGTTTTGCATGTGATTCAGCTGTTGCTCGAATTAATTTTACAGGTACAGTACGAAAATTACGTTTTCCTTCTGACGATAAGCTTCTTCGTGGAAGGAGCCACAAATAAACAGAGCTTCTACTAACATCATGTCCATCCACCTTCAGCTTTTCTATTAACTCAGATAACATCTTTATCGAACAATATGATTCTTGATAATTACTTAGAGGCGTGCTGTCTCCGTACGATATCATCAAACCAACATCTCTGACTGTACAATAAAAAAACTTTATTTACAATAAAAGACATGATTTTAAAATATTTAAAAAATGGCATGATCTTTCGGGGCTACAATAGCACCCGTCCTCAGGCCACCCAACAGTGCCACAAAGCATAGGGAAGTGCTGCAATATATAACCAGTCTCCCCGCGAGACCCACAATACATTTGTTCAAAACCGCAGGTGATGCCAATTGAAAAAAACAGCAGAACAAAAGTAATATGTACAAATGATATAATCGATTAAGTAAGGTCCTCTTCTTCAGTTTTTTGAATGGGAGAAGTAATTATTTTTCTCCATTGTCTAGGAACAAAAACAGGTAAGTCCAAGTTACAACAGGTATTACCATAAGAGATTATATACAGACTCTCGGTAAAAAAGGCGGTTTGTTTGCTTACATTGGAGGAGAGTACTATTGTATTAGGCCAATCGGGAGAGTAACCTCCCTGGCGAACAGCTGTAGTAAATGAAGTAGAAATGCAGTCAGTTCGAAGTGCATATTTATGTTCAGACAATCTAATGTTCAGACTTCTAAGGGTAGAACCTATGTAGTATTTGATATCTTCGTTAGGAGCCGAGGGAAGCAATGGGATACGATATATTCCTGCTTTATTCAAAGTGGCAACTTGATCTCTGTCGTTACGTATGGTAGAAAAAATGTTTTTGGTGCAAATTCCAAATTTAATATTATATTTATTACATACCTTCCGCAATATAGAAACTACGGGAGGGATGAAATCAACTTTACCAACGTATATAGGGGGAACGACTTCCCTTGACAACGTCGTAAATCTCATATATATCCCTAGCTCATATAAAATGGCGGAATGCCGCCATTTTATATGAGCTAGGGGATACGGACTTAGGCGGGATGAAATTTGTCACTGTTGTTGGTTTGTAATATACGGTGGAGCATAAGCGGCCATCTTGGGATCTGCTTAACTCAGCATCAAGAAACTGAAGCTTCCCGTCTTTTTCCTTTTCATAAGTGAATTTAATGGAGGGGTGGATGGTGTTGATTCGCTGTTGGAATTCCTTGAGGTCTCTGTCATCATGTTGCCAAATTAAGAACACATCGTCCACATATCTAAGCCACAATTTCGGTTTCTTGCCACTGCTTGAGAAGATATTTTCCTCTAGCGGGCGTAGGACAGCTTCCGCGAGCACTCCTGATATTGGAGACCTCATGGGGGCACCTTTTGTCTGCTTGTAGTTTGTTCCTAGGAATTGAAAGTAGTTATTGTTTACAACCAGGTCCAACACCCTTCGTATGTCTTGCACTGCATCCGGGGTTTGTTCACCATCTCTGGTAAGAAAGTTCTCTAAGTTGTCACAAGCTTCTTTGACCGGGATTGACGGGTACAATGATGTCACGTCGAAACTCACCATAATCTCTTTTTTATCTAAACTTATGTCTTTTATTCTGCTTATAAAGTCCGCAGTCGGGCGTAGGGCGTGTTGGGAGGCATATAGGTAGGTTTTTAGGAAGCTAGCTAGCTCTTTCTCGACGTAATACGTTGGCGCTCTTATTTTGCTAACAATGGGCTCCAAGACTTTAAATTATCGTTGTTCTCGAAAATATTCTTGTGTTCACTGGCCTTGATAAAGCCTCCTGTTCGGAGTGTGAAAGCTCGGCACTTAGTCGTTGTATGTTTATAAATTGTTACACCATACGGAATAAATATTTCAAGTTGTATAATACTAAGGTGTAAGTTCCATTATTGTAAAAATATTAATATTAATATTTTTAATATTACGATTCCACTGTATTTTTGCTGCTGGATGTCCAAATTACTGAACCTCTCCCTCCTCCATTTCACATTTGGTGCGGTTGTCATGACCCCCCCCGCAGTCTCGGACATACTTTATGGACGGCCCCTAAGCTGCTCTTTGCTTTGTATGTTACACTATGGACATTTGTTGAATACTGTAAAAATAAAAATATGCTTTTTTAATGTGTAACATTTGAGTATGAAACAGTATTTTGTCATTTACAGTAGTATAGGAATTGCGATAGATCAAAAGAAAAATGCATGGCATGTGAACAATGGATAGAATGTCTTACGCGGGGACGGGGTGCCGGGTGATGCGTGTCAAACAACTCCTACACTTCAAACTCCAGTGCCGCATGCTGGTGAAATTAAAAAGGGTGGAGTTCATATATGTACGTATGATGCTTACCACAATGCAATTACTTTACTGTAATGCCAAAACAATCATAAAATTAATTCTCAACTACAAAGAAATGTGCAGTCTGCTAGATTTAACAAGTGATCTGCACTTTTAATGTGCAATTGTGTTCATCACTTCAAGCTTACTTAGCATTCGTTTTTTTTTTTTTGGGGGGGGGGGGAAGCATTACCCAGATAAAATTTCTAGCTGCCAAAAAAATTGTGGGGTGGGGGAGAACACTAAATACGTATAATTATTTTTATTTTTTATTTTTATTTTGGTCAAAAACAATGGTACAGTATTGAGAGATTGAAGTTCAAATAAAGCACATATCAAACAGACAATCTGATAACTCAGCATTGCGTGTTTACATTTTTTCCCAGTACATGTGCTGTAAGAATGTGTCTTTTTTTTTTTTTTTTTTTTTTCACGTTTTAAGGTGAAAGGTTTTGAATAATTGTTTGAAAATTTGAGAAAATGGCAGGAGTGAAGAGAAAGCACAACTCTTTAACAATTCAGCAGAAAGTGGACTTGTTGCAAAAACTTGATAATGGTGGTGCACCAAAGCATGTTGCAGAGATTTTTGGTATTGCTGTTCGAACTGTGTACGATTTTAAGAAAAACTGAGACAAGATATTGCAATTCTATGCAATGAGTGATAGCAATTCTGGAATTGCTGAACGCAAAACTATGCATGAAGCCAGGAACTCCACCCTCGATACTGTTGTTTACACGTGGTTTCAGCAAAGGCGTAACGATGGTATGCCTATTACAGGTCCACTTTTATGCAAAAAAGCCAAGCTATTTCATCAGCAACTGAAGATTGATGAGCCTTATAATTTTTCAGTTGGATGGCTATCCCGCTTCAAACAAAGGCATGGAATTCATTACTTGAAATCCTGCGGGGAGCAAGAATCCTTCTCTACCTGGATTTATTGTTTCTTTTTGATATTTTTGAAAAATGGCTACTGGTTAAAATTTTTAGGTAATTTAATACATGAAAATGTTTGACCAACTTATTTATGGAATGAAATGATATATATTTAGGGAATAAAATGATATCTAACAATACTCGGTAGAGGAAACACCGCGAGAAAAAAGGAGCATGGCGACTTTTCCACCGATGTTCGTGGTTAACTTCACGCTAATGGAGTCCGATACTCCTTGTTGCCATTCGTCGGATATACTTTCTTGGATATATTTCATTATCAAGCCCGGCTGGCGCCATCTATGTTTCATGCCCAGAGACTGGGAGAAAATTTCGAGTATAAAGAACGGTAAAAGTTGGTGTGTTTGAATCCTAAAGCGAAGATCCACAAAGTATACCCAGCGAAAAGTGAGTGAAGTAAAGCTATTTCATCTCATACAACGGACTTTAGGACAATAACAGCAACAAAGACCAGAAAACACATGTGTGAAGTGTTTCTCATCGCTAGCAAGGAATGCCAAGGTAAGCGTTATCCTCTAGAATATAGTACATGGTAAATTTCAGTTAACAAGTCAATTACAGAGTCACCACCCTATTTTAGCATCTCAGTAGTTATGCCATCCACTCCCAGAGCCTTACCATTCTGGAGAGATTTTAAAGCTTTACACACCTCTTCTCTTGAGATCCCTCCTGTGCTTCCATTCTTCTGTGATATCATCTGCTTCTGCCTCAGAATCATCTTTGCTTTCATGAACTCAGAAGTATTCACTCATTAGGCTCCCATATCATTTCCCCAATCTTATTCTTGACACAACTTACAACTTTGTTTCCCATATTTTTCCCAAGTCTCATGTGCATCCAGAAAATCTTTCTTTCCAAAAAGCCAATTCATGCCTTTCCACCGTCTCCTTCCTATCTTTTGCCTTACTCTGGTGAACCAGTTTAACAGCTTCACGCTTCTTACAGCGATATTCATCCACAGAAACTCTACCTTGCAACATCCCCAAATAGGCTTCCTTCTTTCTCTTTACTGCCTCTTCAATTTCACTATTCCACCAAGCATCACCTCTATTATTACTCACTATTGTGGTGCCACAGACCTCTTCAGCAACAGTGACAACACAGTTCTTAAAACATTCCCACTTCATATATAATTTATGACTACAAACTTGTGGTGTTGAATAAAGTAAAAATATCTATGCTTACCACAATCAATGATTTATTATATATCGACTATAGTTTCGCAGAGCTTCTGGCTCGGCTTCATCAGGACGACCATTCGTCCTCATGAAGCCGAGCCAGAAGCTCTGCGAAACTATAGTCGATATATAATAAATCATTGATTGTGGTAAACGTTGATATTTTTACTTCATTCCCACTTCTTTTCTACATCCCTCTCACATGACTTCAGCTCTTTCAGTCATTCTCGGAGTAAGTTAGAATAATGCTAATGATCTTCAGGGAGCCTTTCAACCTTTATTCTTTCCATCCTAGACCTCTTCCTATTCCTTTTCCTCCAACCAACATTCATTTTCACTCGTGACACTACCAAGTAATGATCAGAACCAACATCCGCACCTCTCATCACACGAGTATCAACAACTAAGTGTTTCAGACGCTGATAGTAAACAGCAAAAATCTATCGCACTCTTTTGATCAAGAATACGATTTTCCCAAATATATGTGTGGATATACTTGTGGTTGAAAAATGTATTAGATACACACAAACCATTCTCAATACAGAGTTCAATTAATCTTTCACCATTATCATTCGCACAAAGATCATTAAACTTATCCAGAACAGTGTCAGAAATTACATTCTGCACACCTATTCTAGCATTGAAATCCCGTGCTGTTATGACTCTCTCTTTAGCACCAAACTGGCTCAAAACAGATTTTAGCTCATTCCAGAAATCTTCCTTCTTATCAGAAGGTTCTGAGTCACAAGGAGCATACACTACAACAATTACTGTTCTCTGAAGTTTCACTTTTAAACGAATCCAAAGAATTCTCTCACTTATGCAGCTATAGTGAATCAAGTTGTTCTTCATATTTTCACTTAAAATCACATCTACACCAGCCTGTCCTCTCACATTGTCCAATACTCCAGACCACACACTCACAGTTCCATTCACTTCTTCTATCCCGATTTCCTTCTTTTTGGTTTCACTTACACACAGCACATCCAATTTATACTTATTCATATTTGTGCATCCCTTTTATAATTTAAGTCTTTCTTTGTACTAATGATTACAATTTTACTAAAAGTCAGAAATAGGATTGCATTGCAACAAATTGTCATACTACTGTAAAAGATGTACCTTATAGTTTTTGTGCGTATAAAATTTTACTTATATGATTAATGCAATTACATTTTTGAACTTACCTTTTATGTTGGTGAAGTTCGATTAACACTTACCGCACATGGTTCATGGCATTATTTCGTATTTCCGTTATGTAGATGTGGCATGGGGGTTTTTCATTCAGTTTCGGGTCCTCTTTAGTTTTTTTCCCGTTGGTTTTAATTGGTCTCGTTACTAAATGAGTTTTTTCCTTTGCTGCCTCTACCATTCTTTTAAAACGTTTTTTTCCCGAGTACTTTCGGTAACATTCCGTTACCGTCATCTAGGGGACGTTTGCTCCTACCATCACGGACCATGTCAGTAAGGCATTTTGGTGGTTCTCGCGGGCTGCATCTGTTATCGGCTATCGCTTCCTCTTGGGCGTTGTGGCGCCATATCTTGTTGGTCACCGATCTCATTTTTTGAAATTTTCCATTTTTTTGCTCAATTTTAATTAAATTCCTCCAACTGTTTCTTAAAATATTAGGGTCATTATGGTTGCAAACTTTTGCTCTATTTTTTTCTATCATTACTGACTCTGCTACTCTGAGGTGTTTTTCGGATTTACAGCTTTTTATTATTTTTATATTTTCAAATTTAGGATATTTTTGGTTAGCCAGACAATATTGAATAAGTGCTGTTTTTTCTTCTTTTTTTTTTTTGCCAATTTTTTGGTTTTAAGCTTATTTCTAGTACTTCCTATATATGCCATTGGAGGATTTTCTGTAATAGGAATTTAGTAAATACCTGCTTTTTCTAACATTTTTATTTTTTCATTATTTTTGATGGTATTTACTTTTCCTCCAATTTGAATGTTATGCTTTTTACAAATATTATTAATTTCATTAGTAGTACCTTTAATGTAAGGAAAACCATTCAGATATTTGATTTCTTTTTTATTTACTACAGCATTATTTTTTATTTTCTTTATTACTTCTGTGTTCCATTTTTTTATTAAATGGTTTGAATAACCAAAGCTACCTGCAATTTTTTTTATGAATTTGATTTCTTCATTAGCAAACTGACTATTTTCAGAGTGTGTATATGCTCTTTTAATTAAGGTTTTCAGACTATTGCATTTTTGAGGATAAGGATGTGCCGAATTGTACGGGATTAGAACAGGAACAAATGAACTTTTTCGATAAACCCTGTATTGCAACTTATTTGTGGATTTAAACCTGTATTGCAACTTATTTGTAGATTTTATAACTTGTGCGTCCAAAAAGGCTATTGCATTATTTTTTTCTATTTCAACTGTGAGTTTTATTTTTGGGTATAAAGATCTGTAACATTTGGTTAATTTTCTTAATTCTTCTTCGTTCAGTTTTGATAGAATGAAAATATCATCCACGTATCGACAGTACACTTCTGGTTTTTCTTCCATACGATGCAGGACAAACGTATTAAAAAATGTAGAGGCAGCTAAGGAAAAAACTCATTTAGTAACGAGATCAATTAAAACCAACGGGGAAAAAAACTAAAGAGGACCCGAAACTGAATGAAAACCCCCATGCCACATCTACATAACGGAAATACGAAATAATGCCATGAACCACGTGCTGTGTAAGTGTTAATCGAACTTCACCAACATAAAAGGCAAGTTCAAAAAATGCAAAAACATATTATATTATGACCATTGCTATGAGCAGCATTCAGGGTAAGGCACAAATGTCCTCTTGCTTAGGTTGTATCACTCAGTCTAAATGCAGCTACTGGGTGATATGCTTGCTGTAGATATTTTTAGTCAGAATGAATATGACATGATTCAACTTCAAAGTATTATGCTTAGTGAGGTTCAAGTGGATTGGGCAAATTGTGTGCTAAGTTGTGTTCAGTCTACCGAATTTCTAATTTTCAAATTTTTAAGGCTAATTTTAAAAAAAGTACCAGCCTGTTTATCTGTAGATGAACATCCCTATTCATATGGAGTTGTCTTAATGTCACGACATTCTTCAAGTACTAGAAAAAATGTGGGTTACAGCCTTTTTCTTGTGTTTTCATTGTGACTAATTCCTGTCTTTTCTTTATTTACCATGCTTCTTTGTGGAAGTTGTATGGATTAAAAATGCCCATAATTATATATAAACTTACTGTGTGTGTGTTTCTTATCCCATCTTGTTGCAGCTCCATAAAAAAAGCTATCGTAAATGTAGAACACTCTCTCTCTCTCTCTCGCATGCACGCACGCCGCACGCACACACACACAAGAGAAGAATAAATGAGTGAATGTATTTTTCATGTATTATTATTATTATTATTACTTTATTTTCACCACAGATCTAGTGGTGATTAGCATTTGTATGTAACTCCTGTGCCATGTTGTGAAATTTTAAATTACCAAGTTTATTTTTCAATGCCAGTTTAGTTTCCTTCAAAACTCTTGGGTATGTTAAGTGATTTATTTTAACAATATTCATTCCTTAGCACATTTATCACCATATTTGTTTTTCATAGGTCGTACTTCTATCAAGTTTGTAGATCCTGATATTCTTCAAAAGAGAAAGAAATGAAATTAAAGGTATTTATAACAAAATTTACTTTAATTTACAAAGTAAGTCTAGTGCCTGAATATCATGATTCTCCATAAAATTTATTTTAAAAAATCGAATGCAATGGAACTCATTCCAGATGATTGTAAAGAGCAGTGTTGTAATTGTAGTGAGCAAGTACTAATCAAATTTTGATTGCTGTATGTTAAAAAAGCACATCATTTCATTATTTACTTAACCCTCTGAGAGCCAAAATAGTGTTACTCTTTCGCTTTAACTTCGGCACGGTATTTTTTGAACCATCGCTTCATCAGCAGCCAACTCTTTCGACTAAAGCTACCTCCCTAGCGGCTGCCTATCTCTTACCCAGGGCTCGGCACAGGTAACTTTTTTCACTAAAAGTCACCTTTTTTTTTATTGGTCACTTTTATTCCGTATTTCTTCCCATAGGTCACTTTTGTCACTTTTTTTTTAGAAGAAAACTGTGTGCACTTGTGTCCAAACGTATTTATTGACGCTGCCTAAAGTGCGCAGATCCCACCGAAGCAGATAAACAAGGTTAGTAGATTATCTCCTGTTATAATAAACAACATCTAGGTACGAGAGTAGTGGAGAATGATAATACGACCCCCAAAAAGATCGTCAGAGACGAGACCTTCGTTCGGAGATCCGTGAGCATGCGCAGTAGAACTTCCATCGCGATGTTTCATGTCTTCTGTTTCCTGGATGCTGTGGAATGGAATGTCTGCAACGAATTGAAAATCAGGTATGTTATATTTATTTCCATAAATTTAGGACATTTTTTTGTTAACTTAATGAATCAATTATCAGAGCATTGTTTTTAGATAATAGTTGTTTTTTGTATTTTATAAATGCTTTATTTCAACTTCTCGACGATCACGCTGTGACTACCGGCAGAGAATCTGCCACAAATTCGATAAAAGACTTGATCTGCCCGTGGTTGCAGCGGAAGTATTCCCACAAAACATATTAGGCCTAGCCGTGCTACACATGCAGCAGTACAGGCTGGCCTCGCTTTCACAAGCAGTGGGAGGGCCTCCCTCTTTTGCTTTATATTTCTGATTCTTCAGTGTTTTATTTTAGGAATTTGTAAATCGATGAGAAACATCGATGTTTGTATAATATTGGTGGAAACATTGATGCTCTGTGTATTTTCTATTTTTGGCAATGGTGTCTCCTGGCTCAGGCGATGCCGTGGCTGCCCGAAAACATGTCTTGTGGCGTCGTTCCGCATCGGTCACCGGCACTCGTGCCCGTCCCGAAGGACACAGCTGAAGCTGGGCAGATCCCACGTCCCGCTTCATAGATAAATTTTACATAAATTTTTTTCAAAAATGACTATCATTGAATTTTTATTTTATTTTAGATCATTTTTGATTTCCAAAAGGATGTACGTCACAGTTTTTTGAAATTTTTTGTCCCTGAATTTTGCATCATAAACTACACGTTAACCCTGAAACTTTCGAAATTCCAATATTAATAAAAAGCATCGTCTAATTCAGAATACTGAACGTGTTTTTTTTTTTTGTTTTCTTATTTTTTATTTAATTTGTCAAATGTCCTTTTTGAAAAGCAGTAGTATCGGTAATGAATGGAACAAAATGAAAAGTTTAGGGGCACAGCCTTCCGTTTCTTAAAAAACATGAAAATCGTATTGTTTAGAGTTACTGTCAGGATACACTGTATGCCTAGGCAAATATCATTTATTCGTTAAATAATTTCAGAAAAAATTTTTAATACCTTGGAACTACTTTCTTTGTTGACCCCAGCAGTCCCGTGCATCGACCACATTAATGCATTGCCGCGAGGGAGTAATTGTTTAGAATAACAGAAGTGGAATCCTCTGGGTTTTTTTATTTTTTTTTTTTTATGATACATCGTTTTCAATGTTCAGGCATGTGATTCTTTCGCTAATTAGCAGAATCCTGTGAATTCAAAAAAAAAAAAAAAAAAACTGAAATCTTCCGAACCTGTCATGTATTTGAGATCTCAGACTTTTGACAAAAGTTTGTGATTGTTGATATGTTGGGAAAAAAATCGGGGGCGAGAAATATTCGTTAGGTAGGTGGCGATATTTCAGTTGTAAAGCGAACTCTTTCTGTTGCTGCATGGCTGAAAATTAGTTTGGAGGTTGCCCTTCACTGGCCTCCACTCAGGGTACAAATGACTTGGCAGTTTATCTACTCTCGCTAACCTTACATTGGGGTAGAAATCTACTTGCCATCAAGCCGCCACCTCAACAACTTCTAATAATAATTTTAACGCTTTCCAACCATAGGTTGGGTAAGGCAAGTTGGTAGTGAGAAAGTGTTATGTGAATTTCTTGTTGGTAGTGTGAATTTTTTAATGTAGTAGGAATTTGAGTGCAGTAGTGTTCGGTGTGTTATATAGTAGTTGTTTTGATTAAGTAAATTCTGGTGTTCAGTACATAGAGATTTAATAGCTAATTTTCTTACAAGTATGGAATTACACTGCTGGCCACCCAAAATGCAACAACGAGAAGGAAGCATCCGATTGGCCTGAAATTCACAGCATGCATCGCCCGCGAGAGGACATGCAAACGATTAGCATTGCAGGGCATATGCAAATCATGTGCGCGCTGCACACCACCGAGAAGCACTATGAGAAGGGTGCACAGAAGGCGGGGTGGTTGTAAGTAGTGGAAGTGTGTTGTGCTGCCGGACCTGTGCGTGGGAAGCTTTCTATTGCCTCGTCGCAGAATATGGCAGTCATTCCAGCCCGTTTCGTAGTTCGACAGAGGACGAATAGTGGCTTATCGCGACAGCGGTTTATCGTACTGAGACATCGGCACCCGTGTGGGACGACATCCAGCCACAGTGATGAGGCGAGTATGGATTTGGTGGGTTCAGGAGGGATGTCTATCGCTTTTATATATGCACTGGCGGACACAACTAAGTAAGCGCATAGGTGATGTTGCTATGTATTTTGCATAAGCTCGTCTGTACCAGTTTTTCTGGCACTTCAGTGTACATCTCAAAATGAAAATTAATTTGTACCTGCAAACAAGGGCACGTTAGGCGAAAAATATGGAGATTGTCATATTTGATGAACAGTTGTTGTGTATTCTGTGACTGGGCCATAAACAAAAAACCTAAATTGTGTGTGTATCCAGATACTAAATTTCTACTTTATGACTTTAATTTTTTTTTTTTTTATTATTCTGGATATTTTCCCTAGTGGAAAATTTTTGATGATTACATGTTCACATTGCCCTTGTGTAGATTCCGTTAAATTTATTTAAATAAATACAGGCCAAGTGGTCTTTTAAAAACATTCACTTAAGTGCTGGGAAGTTATTTAGGGTTAAAGTTTATCTCTGAGGTCCATATTATTCCCTTCAGCTAGACTGAAGCATGGTAAGATATGGTTTTCAAATTACGACAATTTCCTTTTGTATCAAGTATCTGATCATTGCCTAAAATTTTTGTTTACATGTGTACAATGTATACTATTGATTCTTTAGTGTCACACATTGCTTACACATGTAAGAAGAATACCTTTGTTTTTCCACTTTCAGGATTCAACTCTACAAACACAAACATCAACAAATAACGTTTTTGGGATTTTTGGAATGTTTAAATGCTTCTTCATGTTTAGCATTAATAATAATATTCATGGCCTTAGGTGAAATTTTGTGGATGTTCCTAATTTCATCTACCCATCTCCCAAATTTTAAATTTGACTTTTATGCAAAGTTTTACCCCCTGTTTGCCAATATATCACATCACTAAATTTCCTAATCACCATTACAACCAACAATTTTTCTATCCTATGAAGTTTAGAAACAATATGACAACAAATCTATGTCAATGCATTTTTTTCAAACATTTTATGTTTTTCAATAACACAAACATGTATACGATTCTCATTCACAAACTGATTAATAAACATGTATACGATTCTCATTCACAAACTGATTAATAAACATCTAATAATTTTTCATATTCAACAGTTATAATTTTTCACAATGTCCAGCCTTTTTCATTACGATTGTTAATGTTTAACAGCCAATGCAAATTTGAAAGCCGCCCCGGTAGTGCAGTGGTCTGAGCGATGGCCTCTGATCATTCATCTGAAAGGGGTCCATATTCGAATCCCGGTGAGGCATGGATGTTGTGTTTGTCTTACGGCACTGGCTCTCTCCCTTCCCTGAAACCAGTGATCTTAAATTAGGGATGAGCAACTGCTTATATATAGCCAGTTGAGTTGCTGACGGTGGTCGTTAAACTTCCAATCAAAAAAAAAAAAAAAAAAAAACAATTGAAAGAAGGCTTTAAAGGAAATCCAGGTAATTCCTGTTTCTTTTTTTCCCCCATGCTGTTTGATTTGAAACTGAATTCAAAACATTACTTCCTTCAATCTGATTTAAAAAGTGTTACAAATAGTTCCATAGTAGCTTTGATTCTTTAGGCTGTCCTAACACGATAGAACTAAAAATCACAAATTATTCTGAAGTAATCTTCCTTTTTAATCATATTTGAAAAAAAAATAACTGTTCAAAGTGCTAAAAATGTGCTATAGTCATTAAACTCTTGTTATATAGTATTCAGTTGCTATAAAAATTTTATATTTTTTTAACTTAAAAAAGTAATTTTTATTTTTAAATTGATTTTTTTTTTTTTTTTCATTTTCAGATGAAAATTTTAACTAAAGATGGGAAAATGCCGTTTTAATGCCACCTGGCTGTTGAAGAATGATGGTACAGGAACAGGAAATAAAGTGTCACGGTGGGCGAGAAAGCAAGATGAGAATTCCATATTTTGCATGGCTTGTGAGTGTATAGTAAACATTAACAAAGGATTTCAGGCCATAATTCAGCATGGTGCTACCAAAAAGCATAAACAACAGCGTGACTTTAAGCTCAATCCTTTACAACTTTGTCTATTAAATGGATGTGAACAAAAGGAAGAAAACCCTTCACATTGCAGTAAGAAAGAAGTTCCTGGATCCATTCATCTGTATAGCATAAAAGATGCAGCTACCACAGCTGAATTGATATGGACACTAAAGACAGTGGCTTCTAATTACTTTGCTTCTTCTTCTTCGGGTTTAAATGAAATATTTAAAGCTATGTTTCCTAACAGCATTTCAGAAGGTTTTTGTTTAAATCCCAAAAAATACATTATTTAATTTCAGATGGATTGGCACCATATTTCTGAGAGAAGATAACAGAGGATATCAGAGGTGCATATTTCACTTTGATGTACGATGAAACAACTAATGCAAGCAGTAAAAAATAATTACAATTTGTTGCAAGATATTGGTCTAAAACTCAAAATAAAGTTGTTTCTCATCATCTTGAAACCTTTTTTATTGGCAGTGCTACAGCTGAAGTTATTTTAAGTAAAATTACAGAAGCTATGGATAAGATGCAACTCTCTCATTTTAATTTGTTGATGTTGGGAAGTGATGGTCCAAATGTTAACAAAAAGGTTTATAAACTTATGAATGAAGAACTTAAGGTGGTTTGTGAACGAAAGGTTATAGACATAGGAACATGTAATATACATATTGTACATAACGCATATTTAAAAGGCTTATCTGAACTTGGTGAAGATGCCTGTGAACTGATTTCTTCAATATATTATTTTTTTGATGGATGGCCATCAAGGTGGGAAGCATTTACAAATATTCAAATATTCAAAATAAAGAGAGACTGCCAAATAACAGATTCATAAAAAATTGTTCTTCAAGGTAGTTAACTGTAGAACCAGCTGCTAAGTGACTTCTTGAACAATGGCCTGCTATTAAATATTATTTTTTAAAGCATGTCCCAAATAAGAACACAGCAGCTGGCTTAAAATATAAAAGTATCATAAATTTGTTGAAGAAGAGAGCAATTAAGGCTGAACTGCATTTCTTAATATCTAGTGCTAATATTTTTACAAAATTTACAAAAACCTTCCAGAAGGATGAATCATTAGTACATGTTTTGCATACTGAACTCACTGCTTTGGTTCAGACTTTAATAGGAAGGTTCTGTAAAAATTCAAATTTGGATAGAAATAATATAGATGTAGAAAGCATCCTCCAAGAAGCAAATCAACTTCAACTTAAACAAATTAATTGTGGCTAAGCAGTGATGAATGAGTTGTTAAATGTAAGTGAACAAGATAAAATATATTTTTTAAAAGCTGTTCAGAAACATTATATAAGAGCCTGTAAATTTGTTATTGATAAAACATCTATCTCATCAGGTTTACTTAAAAAGCTTTGTTTCCTTCATCCTGCTGAAAGAAAAACTGTACACAGCTGTCTGAATATAGTAGCAGTTGCAAAGTCATTACAGATTGATGTTCCACATGACAGACTTTTAGATGAATAGAAGTTTCTGCAACTAAAAAAAGAATGTATGTCAACCGATGAAAAAATTGACATCTATTGGAATAGCCTCCTTTCCATAAAAAATTGTGTTGGAGAATTTAAATATATTACTGTGGCAAAAGTGGTAAAAGCTGCTTTAATCTTGTCACATGGCAATTCTGAAGTAGAGAGAGGATTTTCATCTTCTGGCAGAGTCCTCACAGAAGATAGAGCTTCAATATCACAGAGGACTTTAAACTCCATTATGACTGTAAAAAGTGTATTAAAAGTATATAACAACAAGCCTGAACTTTTGCCTATTACCAAAGAACTATTAGTTTTTGCATGTAATGCTCATAAACAATATGAGAATTATTTATATGAACAGAAATGCAATAACAAGTAGGAAGAACTGAAGAAAAAGGAGGATAAAGAGAGTAAAGCAAGAGAAAAGGCAAATGAAGAAAAGATGCTGAAACAAAAAGAAGTCATTAAAAAATGTGAACAAACATTAAAAGAAAAGAGGCAAGAAAAAACTATATGCAAAACAGCAGATACTTTATTTTTTGAAGCGACACAAAGGTTAAAGAAAGGAGTACAAAATCAAAATATTGAAGAAATCCGTTTGGCTAAAGCTATGTTGGATGGTGTGGCAAATATGCGAAAAGAAAAAGAAGAAGAAAGAAACAAGAGAAATAAAATTCTAACCGTAGTGGAAAAAAGGAAATCCACATTAATAGAAAACTATCTGTGTAAAAAACCTAAAATTGATTGAAATACTTTGATGTGAAGAAAGAGATAAGTGACTGACGGCAATGTGGTAGCATTTTTAGTGTCACGTCAGACTTATCTGCTTAATGCCCCACTTCGGATATAACATCAGAATGTACTGGTCCCACAGGGTAACGTTAAACCAAGGGTTGACTGTATATCAAAATATCATGATGATGATGATACTTTGATATACAGTCAACCCTCGGTATAATGTCACCCTGTGGGGCCAGCACATTCTGATGTTATATCTGAAGTGACACATTAAACGGATGTCTCACTTGACACTAAAAATTCTACCATGTCGCTGTCAGTCATTTATCTGCTGTAGAAATAAGGAAAAACAGGATAATACATATTAGTATGGATCTTAGAAACAACAAAGATGTGGAAAACGAAAATTTGTAGAAATTTTGAAACATCAAAGTACGTAAAGCATTTGAAAGTATACCACAGTACATTCATACCACTACTGGAAAAACTGAGCAATTCTTGTTTGAATTTGCTGAATGTTTTTTGATGCTACAATATTTTCCAGTTCAGTTACTTCCCTGAAAATACTTTCATCTATTCCTACTGTGGACGTTAAAAATCTTCTTACTCGATCCAAAGCAGCCATAGCATCCTCTTTCGTAACACATGGTGGCAAATTTTCTTTACTTCATCATTGGACACTTTGATCATGTAGAACCTCTGTTAACTTGAGACACAATGTCACTTATACACAGTGTACAGTTTGTTTCCACCTGATCATCAACAGAAACATAAGTGTTCCTATCAGGCACCACACAGCCACAGTTATGGATCAGTTCCACCAGTTCTGCTAATGGAATGTCATTCTCTTTGTCTGTATTTAAATCATCATTACTTTCATCCTGATTTCTCTGAATCCAGCATGTTTGAAAGAGTTCTCTAATAGTTTTTGCTGACACATCCAACCAATTTTTATCAATACAAAGAACTGCAACTGTAAACCCTTGCTTGCTATCAGTAGCTGCAATGAGATCCTTCAGGAGTAGTTTGTGGTACTGAACTTTAAAACTGTAGATAACACCCTGATTCATTGGCTACAAAACTGAGGTGCAGTTTGGTGGGATGAAAACAAGCTCAATTGCTTTCAAGTTCCTTACCTCGCAGTGAGCTGTGCAGTTATCAACTATAAATGTGACTTTTCTGTTGTTGCAACAGAAATTTTCATCAAAACATTTCAGTGTTCTTTCCCATATTTCTGAAGTCATCCGTGATTTAGAATTCATTGGCATCGTAAACAATGGAAGGGGATGTTTTATCCGGATTAGTGGTATGTTAAATTAAATTTTTAAAAATATGTAAGATTTTAATTTTGATTTTTGTCTGCATTGTTCAGTTGGCCACTATTTGGTCACTTTTTTTAAATTTCAGTCACTATTTTCACTAGTTTTGAAGCTGTGAATCGTGCTGAGCCCTGCTTACCTCCCCCATTGGAGAGGTGGAACTAGATGCCAGTGATTTACAACCATGACAATGGAATTAGGCTGATGGTTCCTTCTCTATCTCTGGTAATAGCAGGTAGAGGTGCCAGCTTTGCTTTTTCACGCACGCACACAGACACCCTAAGTCAATCGCACAATAAGTATTTATTTCCATGTTTTTGAAGTTTTATGTACAATGTTAGTTTCATACATATCACTAAGCTGTTCTCTGAGATTCAGAGGTTAGCTCCAAAAAGAAATATAATTTTTACTTACTGTTGCCGTATCAGACTTCTCCATTTACAGCGATCTTGACATACAAATCAGGCTTCACTGACATCCATCACATGCTGTACACAAGATCTTCTATACTTCATACTCATAATCTTTTTCTCATGCAGACACTCCTAAATCTGATCCTCCCATGACTTCCTTGGCCTTCCTCTACCTTTCCTTCCTGCCACCTGGGCTAAAAAGATTTTCTTAGTAAGCATCTCATCACCCATTCTTTCAACATGGCCAAACCACCGAAGCATATTAGTCTCCACCTTGTTAACAACATTTTGCTTCACATTACACAACTGCAACACATCTTCATTCCTCACACAATCAGAACGTGTCTTGCCACACACACACACACACCCTCCATAAGTAACGCATTTCTCCAGCACACAAACAACTTCTATGGGTTTTTTTTTTAGTACCCAGGTTTCACTGCCATACATCAGAGTAGGAACAATTACACTTTCATATACAGTCATGCGGGACTCTCTTGAAAACCCATCATTCCTGTGAAACCTTCCCAAAGCAGCCATGACTTTCAATGAAGAATTCACTCACTTACTAATTTCACTATCCAATTTGTTCTCTCTGTCAAACATGCTTTCTAAATACACAAACTCATTCACCTGGTCAATCACTGTGCCATTTAGACATATATTATATTCAGTACTACCAGTTCCTCTCTCAAAAACCATAACATTAGGTTTTCCCTAATTTATACTCAGTTTGAATTTCGTGCAAACTTCGTACATCTGAGACAACATACTCTGCAACTCACTTTTGCTCTCTGCCAATAGGACAGTGTCATCAGCATACAGCAATTTGCACACATGGATATCACCAAGTCATAAACCAGTATTATCTATTTTGGCATTACGCATGCACACATCTATAAATATATTAAACAGCCATGGTGACATTACACAACCTTGTCTGACTCCTGCACCAATGTTCGTTTTGTAGCGATTATAATTGCTTCCTTCAGAGTATAAACAAATGCAACACGAACTCCAGCTATGAATGAAAAACTGAGCTTTTATTTACTAAGAATTATTGTAACCTTTATTTCTTGTTAAAATGTATTTTTGTGGTTTTATTGACTTTAGTTATGTAATCCCCTTTGTATAAATTAAAAAAGAAATGTACATATAATTTGCTGTGTTTCAGACGGCAATACTCTTGATGAACATGAATATATTGTCACCCTTGAAAAATGAAAATATATATATATATATATTTTTTCATTTGCTGATGACGTAGTCATTTTTGCAACTACCCCATCGGAGCTGCAGAGTATGATCCAGGAACTTGCTGACAAGAGTAAAGAAGTGGGATTAAAAATGAACTTTCAGAAGACAAAAGTGATGTTCAATGCTTTTACAAGAAATGAAGATTTATCGATTGATGGAGAAAAGCTGGAGATAACAGACACGTACATTTATCTTGGACAGCAGATATCAAGTGAGGGTCACATTGATGAAGAAATTAATTCGGCGTACAAAACTTGCCTGGAGAGCTTTTGGAAGAAACAGCATAATTTTCAAGAGCAATATGCCATTATATCTTAAAAGAAAAGTGTTTGATCAATGCATCCTTCCAGTGCTTACATATGTGCAGAGACGTGGACCTTAACTAAAAGAGGCAGACAACTCAAAGCAGCTTGGAAAGGTGCATGCTTGGTGTAACCAGGAGAGATAAGAAGAGGAACTCGTGGATCAGAAAAATGACAAGAGTGGAAGACATGATCAGAGTTAAATCCCTGAAATGGCAATGGGCTGGACATACTGCCAGAAGGACAGACCATCGATGGACAGCCGAAATTTTAGATTGGATTCCAAGGGACAGGAAAAGACCCAGAAGAAGACCACATGGGAGATGGGTGGATGAAATTCGAAAGTATGCGGGAGTGACATGGAGGAGACTGGCACAAGACAGACCGTTGTGGATGAAACTTGGGGAGACCTTCGTCCAGCAGTGAATTGATAATGGTTGACAATGATGATGATGATGATATATATATACTCACTGCCCTCAGACAAAAACGGTACATTTTTAGCAATCCTATAAAAAACATTGTGGTGCTTTAGGCTTGAAATTTCAAAATTCTTTGTACTTAATAGTTTCAGTGCCATTTATTGCTACTTATTAGGATCAGTGTGATCTTCTCACATTTATAATGTACTTATAACTCACATTATAAATGTGAGAACATAATTAACGATTGAAATAAATTGTGAGTATTCTGAATCTCTGCACTGTAAAAAATTAGAAATTTATATGCACTCAATATAAACAAAAAAAATATGTATAGATCTGGGAAACACGAACTAAATGGAATCAAAGGATCGAAATATGATCAACATAAACAAGACAAATTGTTGTTTGAATTAAATTATTGAAACATATTTCACCTCTCACACAGCTGAGTAAATGTTGTTGTTATTTGCAGTGTGAGGTGTAATTTGTGTGAAACAGTGCACACCTATCGAATGATGGTATTTTCCTGGAAATGCTGAAAATTACCACTTCCCTGAAAAAAGGGGAACCAATCATTGGCCTGTCGCTTTTTGAAAAAATAAATCCACATTCGGGCACACACACACACACCCTCTTTTCCCATCCTCTTTCATGCGATTTGTAAATTTTAAAGCATTGAAGAAAGTTTTTGTGCTAAGTAACTTTTGCATATAGCCCTATTTATACCTGTCGCAGCAAAATATGTGCTATATTTGAGGTTTGAAGTGCTTGGATACTTTTCTTATTCTGTTATTCACACTTTTTTTTCTCCTGTTATGGACAATAAAAGGTTTTGGTACTATTTGAAGAGCTGTATTTTTGTATTGTTAACTCACCCCGAGAAATGAAATTCTGATCACACCACTGTTTATCAGTTATCAGCGATAATTCATTATAGTGACCCAGAATCGCTAAAACTGGGCTCTTGTAGAATTAAAAATTTTGCATATTTTAATAGAAACGTTTCACTATTTTGATATATTAGTATGATGCACATATTTCAAGCTGATTGGTAGTGTGCTTTAGTTTGCTGTGCACGGACTCAGTAATACAAGTTTTTGACTTTTTGCAGTAACTTCAAAATTTTCAAGCAAGCTATAAGAACAATGGGTACGTGTCACCCATTGTAACCTCCCTTCTTCCACAAAAGTGATCAAATCAGTGGGTACAGCATGTAAAATGTGAAATCCTCTAGTGCAGGGATGGTAAAGTGGCACGCGAACCCGATTTGGGTGGCACACCAATATGAAAACAATAACATTAAATAAAAATTATAGATTTTTTTTAGAGATAATTTTTCAACAGCATGTCTGCAGTGTTTTCTTGCAAATAACTGAGCTTTGACAAGGAAATTTATCTAGCCAAGAAGTGTGCTCCAAACAGGTAGTAAATAAATCAACCTCACCTCCTTTAATTGCCTTATGCATTAATTCCCAAAAGTTAAGCATCACATGCACACAATTATTTTATCATTCTGCTCCTATAGACTTCCACCACAAGACGTCCACGTCTGCTACAGCTCAAGCCCCATCTCTCCTGCTTCTCCCTTACCTTTGCTGGAGGGAGAGAAAACCAATATGATAGGTAGATGTGCATCAGACAGCAAGTTCCTGTGAAAACTGGAAGTAACCTTGAACATTGAATGGAGAGATTTCAAATTTATAACTTGGCAACACTACAATGCCAGTCCAGAGCTTCAGTTTTCCAAAGAAGGTTTATTTGTTTGTAGCTGCTACTTATTTCTCTTGTGTACTGTAATTGTTCCTTTGCTGGTGTTTTTGTATTCGGACCGTGCAAACATGTTTTCAGTGCCAAAAAAACAGACATTTAACAGAGATAGTGGCAGAATTTTTCAAGAACAGCAGACATCGGAGTTCGGAATCATCGAGAAAAACAATTAAGCTTTTTGTTGCCTGTGTGTGGAAACACTAGTGTTCTGCAAATTCAATGTATAGCGTCATTTTGAGAGGAATCATAAAAATGTTTGTTCCATGTCAAATGAAGAAAGAAGGGAGTACATTTCACAAAAAGTGAAACAATATGAAAAACAATCAAATTGTTCCGTTTTTCTTCCAGGCCAAGGAATAACATCACTGCAGCTAGTTTTCATCTATTTCGCTGTATTGCACGGCGTGGGAAGCCACTGTGTGATGGTGATATTTTGAAGGCGACTTTCTTAGCCAGGTCTGACACATTATTGAAAGATTGGAAGATTTTCCCAACAAGTAACAAATTGTGAATAGAATTAAGGAATTGCGAGCCGGAAGGAACTCTCTTAAAGATAGAATAACAAGGATGAGTGAAGATATTACAAATCATATTAAATCTTATTTGGTCAATGCTGGTAAATTTTCAATATGTTTTGATTAAAGCACTGATGTGACTTCACAAACAAGGTTAGATACTTTGTAAGATTTCTTTGTGGAAATGTGATGGGGGGGGGGGGAGATTGATTGCTGAGTTTGCCAACTACAATCACAGGGAAAGATATAATGTGTGAAGTGAAGCAGGAATTTGTAGTAAAAATTGGGATTGACTTAAATAAAATAGCATTTATGACTACTGGTGGTGCCCATAACCTTGAAGCCAATAGGTTAAGAACTGAACATAAATGCCTTGACTAGCACCATTCAGCAACAAGTTTTACACTAATGTTAATTTTAAAAAACACACAAACAAGAGGTGGCACACTCAACACTTGAAAGCACTAAAGCAAACTGTAAGTGGCACACTGGTCGGAAAAGGTTCGCCATCTCGGCTGTAGTGCAAAATAGCAAGAGGTTTCTGATACTTGTGAGCGCATAAAAGTGTGTAAAGTTGAATTAGCGACAACTTATTCATTACTGAACCGTTAATTTAATTTTTTTTTTTTTGTTACATACTGAGAGCCAAATGACTCCAGCGTGGGTTTCTGAAAGCGGGGAGAAAGTGTTCCGTCTTCTTCATCCCCGATGAGTATCCCACTGTCCTTGGGGAAAGGGAATGATCTTTAGAAACATATCTTTAGGAAAACTGAATTCATGGAAACTGTAAGTGATGCCACTGAGAACCCATAATGGAGAACTTGGCTCTCAGAATGGTAAAAACACAAACAAACAAAAAAAAAAACAGTTAACCGATAAGTAAGCAGGGCCAGATGAAACTTTTGCAGGACCCGAGGAGAAATTTCACTGCCGGCTCTAGATAATGAATCTCCTATTTAAATAAATTTGTTACCTGGAAAATGTACATACATACATACATATCACTAAGCTGTTCTCTGAGATTCAGAGGTTAGCTCCAAAAAGAAATACAAACTTCCAGATATTTTTACTTATTGTTGTCGTATCAAACTTCGCCATTTACAGCGATCTTGACATACAACTCGTGCTTCACTGATATCCATTACACGCCGTACACAAGATCTTTTATACTTCATACTCATAATCTTTTTCTCATGCAGACACTCCTAAATCTGATTCACCCATGTCTTCCTTGGCCTTCCTCTGCCTTTCCTTCCTGCCACTTGGGCTGAAAATATTTTCTTAGTAAGCATTTCATCACTCATTCTTTCAACATGGCCAAACCACCGAAGCATATTGGTCTCCACCTTGCTAACAACATTTTGCTTTACATCACACAACTGCAATACATCTTCATTCCTCACACAATCAGATCGTGTCTTGCCACAAACCCCACGTAAGTAGCGCATTTCTCCAGCACACAAACGACTCCTATGTTTCTTCTGCAGTACCCAGGTTTCACTGCCATACATCAGAGTAGGAACAATTACTGTTTCATACACAGCCATGCGGGACTCTCTAGAGAACCCATCATTCCTGTGAAAACCTCCCAGAGCAGCTGTGACTTTCAAAAAAGAATTCACTCGCCTACTGATTTCACCATCCAACTTGTTCTCTCTGTCAAACATGCTTCCTAAATACACAAACTCACTCACCTGGTCAATCACAGTGCCATTTATACTTACATTACATTTAGTGCTACCCATTCCTCTCTCAAACACCATAACTTTGGTTTTTCCCTTTTTTATACTCAGTTTGAATTTCATGCAAACTTCGTGCATCCGAGTCAACATACTCTGCAACTCACTTTTGCTCTCTGCCAACAGGACAGTGTCATCAGCATACGGCAATCTGCACACACGGATATCACCAAGACATAAACCACTATTATCTATTTAGGCCTCAACCATGCATGCATCCATAAATATAAATATATTAAACAGCCATGGTGACATTACACAACCTTGTCTAACTCCTGCACCAATGGAAAACCATTTTGATAAAACACCATTCACTCGTACACAAGCTCTACTACCAGCATACATGGCTTTTACACTATTAAGTAGATTCCCAGTAACACCATATTCATTCAATACCTTCCACAAAAGTGTCCTATTGACTCGGTCGTAAGCTTTCTCTAAATCTATGAAGGCAGTAAAAACGTTCTTCCCAACAGCCAGATACTTTTCAATCATCATGCGTAATGCAAAAATCTGGTTAGTGCAGCCTTTACCAGGCATAAAACCACTCTGAACATCCCACACTTTCAATGATGTAAGACCCCGTACTTTTTCAATAACAACCTTACCAAACACTTTCCCTGGCACACTCAGTAGGCTAATACCACGATAGTTCTTGCATTCAGTCTGATCACCTTTTCCCTTATACAAAGGAACAATGATAGCATCCTTCCAATCCCGAGGGACCATTCCTAACTCCCAGCACAACTGGCTAATTTCAGTTAACCAGTCAATTATAGAGCCACCACCATACTTCAACATCTCTGCAGTTATGCCATCAACTCCTGGAGCGCCGCCCGGTGGCGCAGTGGTCTAAGCGATGGCCTCTGATCATTCGTCCGAACGGGGTCCGGGTTCGAATCCCGGTGAGGCATGGATGTTGTGTTTGTCTTGCGGCACTGGCTCTCTCCCTTCCCTGGAACCAGTGACCCTAAATTAGGGACGGGCGACTGCTTATAGCCCATTGAGTTGCTCACGGTGGTCGTTAAACCTCCAATAAAAAAAAAAAAAAACTACTGGAGCCTTATCATTCTGAAGAGATTTTAGAGCTTTACGCACTTCTTCTCTTGAGATCACTCCTGTGCTTTCATCCCTCATTCTGACATCATCTGCATCTGTCTCAGAATCATTTTTGCTCTCCTGATCTAATAACTCACAGAAGTATTTGCCCCATCTGCCACTTAACTCATTGGGCTCCCATATCATTTCCCCAATCTCATTCTTCACACAACTTACAACTTTGTTTCCCCTATTTTTCCTGAGTCTCGTGTACTTCCAGAAGGACTTTCTATCTTTCCAAAAGCCAGTTCATGCCTTTCCACTTTCTCTTTCCTATCTTTTGCCTTACTGTGGCGAACCAGCTTAGCAGCTTCACGCTTCTTACAGCGATATTCATCCACAGAGACTCTACCTTGCAACATCCCCAAATAGGCTTCCTTCTTTTTCTTTACTTCCTCATCAATCTCACTATTCCACCAAGCATCACCTCTATGGTTACTCACTATTGTGGTGCCACAGACCTCTTTAGCAGCAGTGACAACACAGTTCTTAAAACATTCCCACTTCTTTTCTACATCCCTCTCACAAGATTTCAGATCCTTCAGTCGTTCTCTGAGTAAGTCAGAATACCGCTGATGATCTTCAAGGAGCCTATCAACCTTTATTCTTTCTATCCTGGGTCTGTTCCTATTCCTTTTCCTCCAACCAACATTAAGTTTCACTCGTGACACTACCAAGTAATGATCAGAACCAACATCCGCACCTCTCATCACACGGGTGTCAGCAACTAAGTGTTTCAAACGCTGATCGTAAACAACAAAATCTATCACACTCTTTTGACCAAGAGTACGATTTTTCCAAGTATATGTGTGTATATACTTGTGGTTGAAAAATGTATTAGATACACACAAATCATTCTGAATGCAGAGTTCAATTAATCTTTCACCATTATCATTCACACAAGGATAAAGTATCATAAAAGAAACTATTATCTCAAAAGGTATCATAAAAGAAACTATTATCTCAAACAAGTATTTGCTTTAAGCTGAACAAAAGGAGGAGTAGCTCACTCAGTTGGGGTGGCCCAGAGGCTTCAGGGCTCGGATGAGGTATCACTTAGTCCTTAACTCTTTGTTATTGGCTGTTTCTTTTGAAACATATTTGTATAGCTTTTAAATATATATTTTAAAAATCATTGAAAATGCACTTTAATATGGCGAAAATATGTTTATCGCACCCCAATATTTTGGAAAGTGTTTTCTCCAGGATATTTTTATTTTCATCTTAAATATTTTGGGCCACCCCGTAAAGATGGCCTGGGTGCACCAGTAAAGAGGGCATAATATGACTTGAGATCTGTGTGTGTGTGTGTGTGTGTGTGAGAGAGAGAGAGAGAGAGAGAGAGATAGATGTTAAAATCAAAATCAACAATTTCGTTTCTGGCTAGAAGGGGTGAGGCTGTATTATGATTCTTATAAAAAGTTCCTGATAAGATGATAAAAAGGTAGCTTCCATCTATTAGCATAGCGAATATTTTTGCATACAGAATATCTTCCGTAGCGAATAATAAGGATCCCCCTAAAATACGTTTACATAAATAGTTTTTTCCTGGTACGTGTTTCATTGATTGATTGATTTTAGATGCAAAGTGGAATAATTGACAAATTATAAGTGCGCATAAAAGTTAATATTTTATACGCACTCATATATGAACATTTCTATTTCTTTATTTTATTTCCAGTACTATTTTTTAACATCGCTTAATAACTGGCCCCCATATATGATCCCCAAAGAACTTTGATATTATTCTTTTCATTTATTTTTTAAATTTAAGTATAAGGTTTGCACACCAGTTATTGAACAAAGTAGAAAGCCCCAAAATGATGAAATTTAATTTGCTATCTCATGAACGTGGAAAAAATTAAAGTGACTCTAATATTTGTAAGAAATCTGCATATCTCTCATTAAACTGAAGGATGAAGGGTGAAAACCTATTTGAAAAGGATTGGAATAGAAAAAATCACAAAATAATAAAACCATCTTTTTAAAAGCTTTACGCCTCAAAGCTTAAATAATAAATATAAAAATTCCACCAAAAAGGATTTTGTTTCTATTTTCTAAACTTGTGGGGCTTCGTGAATGTGTGAGCCCTGGGGCTACAGCCTCAATTGGCTCGATGGCCCAGCTGGACGTGTCAGTAAAGGCTTTTGTCATTGTTAATTCAACTTTAAAAAAATTTATATGATCACAGGTATCAGTCATTATTATATTGCCAGTTTATCTTAGAGGTTTTCAATTTTTCTATGGTGTGGAAAATCCCCCGTCCGCAAAGTCAGGCCTTTGAAAAAGGAAACTACAAAGTTACAAATTCATGTGTGAAACACCATTTTGTGTGCAAACAAGAGGCGAAGCACTTACCCAGTGATTCAACAACTTTTTTTTTTTTTCGAATGGAAGGGCACTTGTCTGTCTCTTCCATCCAACCTTGACTACATTCAGTGGCATATCTTGGGTCCGAGACCTGGGCTATACCCCCACTGTTTTTTTTTTTATTATTGTGAAGTTTAATTTTTAATTGTTAAGTAATAGAAGTCACTTTTTTTTCTAAATTTTAGGTACATGCTATTGCCAACATGATACCAAATAATTATGAGAATTAGCATTTGAACACTTATTTGTACATTAATGCCATTCTTCTTCTGAATACTTTATTTGTACATGAACTCCATTCTTCTTTCTTTTTGTGTGAACTTGAGTGTTACGTTTTCACAAAAATGTTTCTTCCAAATACTTTTTCATGTTTGAAAATAATGTTTTTCTCTATTGACAAACCAACCAAGTTGTTCGAATGTACATCTCTTTCTGTGGCTCTAAGATATACCTTGATTCTTTTATTCAACTTAATGTAACAAGTAATGTCTCTTACTGATTTTTTTATTATTCAATATTCAAGAGAATAAAACACCTTTAGTTCATTTTTTAGTCGAGCTGTATCAAAATTTGAAGCATAGAGTACTTTATGTTCTGACTGTAGATGTCCAGAGAAGCTTCACAAAATTATCAAAACAGTTCGAATCCAACAAAGCCACAAATTTAAGATATAATATCACTGAATTAAGATTTCTACTCCAAATTATATGGAAGGGATGATACATGTACTCCATACATCATGAAAGGTACCAGAGTTCTTCCAGTCCTCCCAGCAGAAGTTGCACATGCAATCAAGAACATGAAGCAGGGAAAAGCTCCAGGAGAAGATGGAATTACTGTAGACATCATACAAGAAGCAAGTGGAGAAATCGAAACAGTACTCGCCCAAGTTTTCACTCAATGCCTTAATGAAGGGAAGATTCCTGAGGAATGGAACAATGTTACAATAATCCTGCTACATAAATAAGGTGACATTGAGGATCTCAGGAACTACAGACCTATCAGCCTCCTATCAGTGGTTTATAAAATCTTCACTAAAGTTCTTTCACACCGCTTGAAGGCAACAACACTGGACATGGCTCAACCGAGAGAACAAGCTGGATTCAGGAGTGGCTACAGCACAATAGATCATACCCACGCACTGAGAGAACTAATTGAAAGAGCGAGGGAATATGAACTTCCATTGTGCGTGACTTTTATCGATTATGAAAAAGCCTTTGATTCAGTGAAACCATCAGCAGTTACAATGGCTCTGAAATCCTGCGGTATTGATGATGCATACATTAATATTATTAATAACATCTATGAAAATACAAGTGCAAAGATTCGGCTGTTTGAAAATACAACAAACGCAAAAATTGGAAAAGGAGTGAGACAAGGTGACACTATATCTCTGAAGCTCTTTAATGCCACATTGGAAAAATGTCTTTAAATCACTGAACTGGGAAAACAAAGGGATAAAGATTAATGGAGATTATCTAACCCACCTTTGTTTTGCTGATGACGTAGTCATTTTTGCAACTACCCCATCAGAGCTGCAGAGAATGATCCAGGAACTTGCTGACAAGAGTAAAGAAGTGGGATTAAAAATGAACTTTCAGAAGACAAAAGTGGTGTTCAGTGTTTTTACAAGAAATGAAGATTTATCGATTGATGGAGAAAAGCTGGAGATAACAGACACGTACGTTTATGTTGGACAGCAGATATCAAGTGAGGGCCACATTGATGAAGAAATTAATCGGCATAAAAACTTACCTGGAGAGCTTTTGGAAGAAACAGCATAATTTTCAAGAGCAATATGCCATTATGTCTTAAAAGAAAAGTGTTTGATCAATGCATCCTTCCAGTGCTTACGTATGGTGCAGAGACGTGGACCTTAACTAAAAGAGACATACAAAGGCTGCAGACAACTCAAAGCAGCTTGGAGAGGTGCATGCTTGGTGTAACCAGGAGAGATAAGAAGAGGAACACGTGGATCCGAAAAATGACAAGAGTGGAAGACATCATGATCAGAGTTAAATCCCTGAAATAGCAATGGGCTGGACATACTGCCAGAAGGACAGACCATCAATGGACAGCCCAAATTTTAGATTGGATTTAAAGGGACAGGAAAAGATCCAGAAGACTACATGGAGATGGGTGGATGAAATTCGAAAGTATGCGGGGGTGAGAAGGAGGAGACTGGCACAAGACAGATCTTTGTGGAGGAAACTTGGGGAGACCTTCGTCTAGCAGTGGATTGATAATGGTTGACAATGATGATGATGATGATCACTGAATTTAATTCATTGACACTTCACACAAACTGAAACCACTCTCACGAAACACATGCTGTTGCAGGCGAAAGCATGCGAGTGACTCAGCTAGTCGAAGTCTTCTCTTTTCTGAGCAAACTGTTGCGCAAAGCAATGGTCCATTCCCCTCCATACGCTCATTCATGTTGTCATGGAAACGCTAGCAGGTGATCGTATTGAAGTTCTTCGAATCAGAATAGCAGTGACTATGGAAGACCTGCTTGCGTTATGCCATTGGTCATCGCTCGCCAGACTGATTCTCTTAATCAAAAGAAGCGAATACGCTCGTGTTTTTTCGCACCGAAAGCATCAACATATCTTAATGCCACTGATAATTGGCTTTTATGTGTGAATATTTAATTGACTTTTATTTGTGCATTGTCTGGGCTTCGCAGCTGGCCTAGCTAGCCTCGAATATTCGAGGCCAGCTGCGAAAGCCCAGACAATGCACAAATGGCTACGTCTTGCTGTGGAAAACCACTGGCTACATCTTGCTGTGGAAAACAAAGTGAATATCAAAGTTCAGCAACAGTAAGTAATCTACGAATGTTGTGGGCATTCTTTCCTACTTTTAAGGTTTCCACAATCTTTACATGGGCATTCTTTCCTATTTTTAGGGTTGTCACATTCTTTACATGGGCATTCTTCCCTATTTTTAAGATTTCAACAATCTTTACGTGGCCATTTTGTGTGTGTGTGTTGTTGTTGTTGTTGTTTTTTTTTCACTGAGCATTTTACCAGTGATTCGTGCGACACAAAGATTTAGAAACGTCGTACAGGCTCCCTTCAAAAAAATTGTAAATAAAATTTTAATAGAACTTCCATTATCCAAAGGAAATATTCTTGCCACAATCAAAGCTTTATGCAAAGGCTACTGACGAATTAGAAATTAGAACGAAAAATGATTTACTTGGCAACAAAAATTTACTTCTGCGGCTATCTTCTCGAAAATAAAAATTACAAATAGAAAGAGAATGAGACAAGGTGGCACTATATCTCCCTATCTTCCAATCTGTTTAATGCCACATTGCAAAATATCTTTCAATCATTGAATTAGGAAAACAGAGGAATAAAGTTTAATGGAGATTATTTAACTCACCTTCATTTAGCTGATGATGTAGCATTTTTGCAACTTCCATTTCAGAATTGCAGAGTATGATCCAGGAACTTGCTGACAAGAGTAAAGAAGTGGGATTAAAAATAAACTTTCAGAAGACAAAACTGATGTACAATGCTTTTACAAGAAATGAAGATTTTGTTGATGAGGGAAAGCTGGAGATAACCAATACCTACATTTACCTAAGACAGCAGATATCAAGCAAAGATCATATTCATAAAAAAAATTTATTGACATATAAAATTTGGTTAGAGAGCTTTTGGAAGAATCAGTACAATTTTTAAGAGCAATATGCCATTATATCTTGAAACAAAAGTATTTAATCAATGCATCCTTCCAGTTCTTACGTACAGAGCAGAGATGTGGATCTTAACTAAAAAAGACATTCAAAGACTGCAGGCAACAGAAAGAAGCATGAAAAGATGCATGTTTGGTATAACCAGGAAAGATAAGAAGTGGAACTCATGGATAAGGAAAATGGCTAGAGTGGAAGGCATCGTGATCAGAATAAAATCCTTGAAATGGCAATGGACTGGACGTGTTGCCAGAAGAACAGACCACCAACGAACAGTCAAAATTCGAGACTGGATTCCAAGGGGCAGGAAAATACCATAAAGAATACCACGTGGGAGATGGGTGGATGAAATTCAATAGCATATACGGGAGTGACACGGAGGAGACTGATGCAAGTGAGACCGTTGTGGAAGAAACTTCGGAAGCATGTCATCCAGCAATGGATTGATAATGGTTGACAATGATATTTATATAGAAAAAGGAATGAGACAAGATGACATCATATCTTCCATACTCTTCAATGGCACTTCACAGATTACAATCATTAAACTGGTGAACTGAGAAGATAAAGGAGTAAAGATTAATGAAGGTTGTTCAACCCACCTTCTGTTTTTGCTGATGACAACATTTTTCAATAACTGCAACTGAGCTGCGAAGTATGATGCAGAAACTTGCTGAGAGCAAACAGCAAAGAAGTGAGTTTAAAATGAACTTACAGTAAACAAAATTGATAAGCCATGCTTTTAAAAGAATTGAGGATTTATTCATTTTTGAAGTAAATCTAGAAGTAATTAGTGCCTACATATACCTTGGACAACAGATATCGAGCTAGGACCACATAGAAGATGAAAAAAGTATCTTAGATAAGTTGGTTGTAGAGAGTATAGAAGAAACAGTTCAATTTTCAAAAGCAATTCACCATTATACTTGTATTATGTCTTAAAAGAAAAGTGTTTAATCAATGCATTATTCCAGTTCTTGGTTATGGATGAGTGACATGGACTTGTAACTACGAAGGATTACTGCGGCTGCAAACAACTCAAAGAAGAATGTAGAGATACATGCTTGGTATATCCAGAAAATATAAGAGGAATGAAGTGACAAGAGAATTAATACTATCATGATCAAAGTGAAGACCTTCAAGTGCCAATGAACCAGACATATTGCTATTACTGACTACCGTTGGACAACTGAAATGTTAGATTTGGTACCAAGTGACAGGAAAAGACCCAGACGGAGGCCACATTGGAGATGGGTGGATTAAATTTGAAAGCATGCTGGAATGACTTGGAAAAGACATTCAAGGTAGAAAGCTGTGTAAAAAACTGGGTGAGTCCTTCATCCAGCAGTGTATTAATAATGCTTAATGCTACACGCACACATTGACGACGGTGATCAGATAGTGGTATAAGTATTCCATTAGGATTAGAGTGAATGCTGTCCCACATGCTCCAAACCGCTTGGCCAATGTAGTGAGTTATGGCCCACATACCTCCTCCCTAAAATGTTCTCGTGGGAGGTGGGTGGATGAAATTTGAAAGCATGCTGGACATGGAGGAAACTGACTTAAGACACACAGTTGTGGAAGAAATGTCTATGTACCAGTTTCTGACCAAACATTTTAGGGCCAATGTAAAAATGTATATGATAAAAAAAAAAAAAAAAAGCCCAAATCTCAAAATAATGCAAAAAATCCCACACTATTTGTACGTAAGTAATAATGCTTAACTTCGATGCTCATCCTGGTATGCTGTATTTGTTAATAAAATATGGAAAGAAAAATATTAGTCTTAAGATGAGTATTTTGAGAATTGTGTAACTCATGGCAAGAGATTGAAAACTCACATGAGAGAATCCTAAATACCTACGCATTTACAAAGTTGACAAATCTGTACAATTGCCGCACTTTACAGAACATTATTGTACATATTTGTCAACTATATAGTTGATATATTTTGTACTGTTTCTCACATTATATGAACGTTATAGTGCTCGCGAGAAGCATTCCCTCTTTGTCTAACATAGGGTCCATATTGTTGAATGCAACCTGATATTATAAAATTAGGGTAAAAAATATTATATGAATGAAAACAATTACTCACGTTCTGTTTTCATGGAGTATTCAGGAACATTGAGCAATTATTCTGCAATGTTCCAAGATTTCTTGAATTCATCGAAATCACTTCAAGCAGTCACCGCATGATGATTTTTAGGCTTGTCCAGTTTCAATAGTTGGATAACTCTTCTTCCTATATTGTCTTGTGTTTCCGACGTCAATAGGAAGAAGAGTTGCCCAACTATTGGAACTGGACAAGCCTAAAATTGTCATGAAGTGACTGCTTGAAGTGATTTTGACGAATTCAAGAAATCTTGGAATATCGCAGAATAATGCTCAATGTTCCTGAATACTCCATGAAAACAGAATGTGAGTAATTGTTTTCATTCATGTAATATTTTTACCTTAATTTTAGAATATCAGGTTGCATTCAACAATATGGGCCCCTATGTTAGACAAAGAGGGAATGTTTCCCACGAGCACTATAACGTTCATATAACGTGAGAAACAGTACACAATATATCAACTATATAGTTGACAAATATGTACAATAATGATTATAACCACGTAATAAAGTTCAACACTAAAATGTGTTTGAAGAATTGATTTCATTACAGAACAAATTGGAAATATGCGTACCAAATTATGATGAAAGTAATTAGTAATTAGAGTTACAAGAGTGCCTCTTTGCTATTCTGGCTGACTCAGATGAATTACTGCGTATGAAACTAATTTGTAGTGGCAAATTCAGAATTTAATTTCAAAGGTTGAGGAAACAGTGTAAGAATATTAGTTTTCAAATGTCATTGATTGTAAACTTTTTTCAGTTCTTTGAATTTTCTTGAAACATAAATTTTCAAAAAATTGGGTCGATGTGGTACGGGGTAAGGGCTGGTAGAAAGGGAAAACAGGATGAACTTTTTTCATTTCAAAAACAACATTTAAGGATTTTGCTTTTTTTATCCTCTCGGATTTATTCCTTTTTTTTTTAATGCATACTTTGTTCGCTGTGTGCACTGTTTCACAGTAATTTCACAATACACTGCAATGTTTTTCCAGTTATTTAAAAATGTTGTTTGCCTTGACTTGTCATAGTCCTGGTCCTGGGAAACTTCCCTTTATCCCTCGCATTGTTGAGGTTTGTTTTGACCATAGTCTGACGATTATCATCCGGGTTAATCTGCTATTTATTAGGTACAACATACCGCAGTTTCGTCATAATCGAAACACATTTACATTTGTGCATAAGTTATCACTCAGAATGGCATTTATATAGATTCCCTTGCCGATGTCTTGACCTTTGGCCTAATTTTTAACATTTTCAATTGGGTTCGTTTCCAGGCTATCCGCAACCACATATTTAAATTAGGTCAAAATCACACCTTCTTCTGCCACTTACAGAAAATTTTCGAAGATGTAAGATTCTTCAGTCTACAGTTGGAAAGCATGAACAATAGGTTTACTTTCAAGACATGGGAAATTTTAAAGTGCAAATATTAAAAGAGCTGTTTCATAGACCTACGCGTTGTAATCCAAAATAAACTGTATACGGAGTGCGCAATCAATACTAGTTTCTGGGAGTTTAATAATTACGTTTCCGATACTTTTCAAATATTAGAAGTTTAGCAGTTTGCACTTTTAAGGTATTTTACTATCTAGTCCTCATGCTTTTCTGTTATGCTGTAAGTTACAAGATAAATTCTGGTTATGTGTACATAGGTTAATGAAAAGTACAGAAAAAATTAAGAAAAAATGAAAAAATTTCCATGCGAGGCACTTCTACTTCTCCCAGCTAACATAGCGCTAATGATGTTCCCCTCTAAAAACCCACCTTAGAGGATAGGGAGTAATTGGGTGGCCTTTGTTCACACTCCTTGGGTCACAGGATTTTGTTTGGTTAAACCCCATTCATCAACTGACATGGGGCATGTCTTAGGTTACCATGGAGGGGAAAGGAACAAACGTCTAAACACGCTCTTGCCAATTTTCAAAATCTTTCTATAAGCTTTCTCAACTCGCTCAAACCGCTTTTGGGACACCAGTTTCAGGACGTGCGGGATGGACAATGACAACCGCATTAACTTGCCCTTGGCGCGCAGTGGGTTAACAGGCTTTAATCTAAACAAAATAATTAACTACTGAGAATCTCCATCTTTCAGACTAGATGAGTCATTCTGGACTACAGTTAGATATGACCTGTAACTACGTTAAATGCAATCATATCATGCTGCTCATGGAGGTTCCTCACTGATGAGATGCCAGGTTGTGGTGGTTGTGATCATATAGTGAACCCGGCGGAGAGATTGCACAAGTTTTTGACGTCACTCTATGAACTGGGAGCCCTCTCTTCAGCATTCAGTGATATTTCTTTCACTTAACAGAGAAAGCATATGCTCTTCTTCACTGTGTGGCAGCTAATTGCAAGAAGCTGGTGGAGCTAGAGGAGAAAAGAAAGAGCACTGTTGTACACTACTGTTGATCTCCAGTGGCTGGCTATTTATAATGCTCCCAAGTCCCTCACCATCTCTTAAATGAGAAGTACTGAAATTTGGCCACTGGGATATGGTGAGCTTTTATTTTTCATGGTTTCAATGGCGTATGTTTCAGCTATTTCTTCTCAGCTATGTTTCTCTTTACAGTGAAGAATACCCCACAGATACTAGCAGCCTATACCTAATGCTATTTTACTCTTGTTATTTCCTTGTCACTCTCCGGCTGGGTGACATCGACAGCTTTCATTCCTTTTTCTCCTAAAGGTGATCATAGCAAACCAGCATCTCTCTGCTCAAGCGAGATGTCCAAGACTGCCTTGTTTAGGTGCCTTTTTCATTGGTCCAGTACTCTGACCCATAAACATATCTTCCCAAAAAGTTGACAAATGTCATCTGATCTTTATCATGATGTCTCCCTACATACAAGCTGCAGATTTTTGGCTGGCCCCTTAACATGGATGCTAACTCATCTACATTGAACAGCTTTGTACCCCAAAAAGAAAATTCTCTGAAGCTACAAACAGAACAAATACCAACAGGGGAAATTTGCTGGGATCCAAGCGACCGAAGACAAGGCAATTTATTGTTTTGTTTTTGTCATTTTCGCGAAGATTGCTGCTGGGAAGCGCAAATAGAAATTAACCTTCCAAAGTCCTTTACGTCATTCTGGACACTAAAATCTTTCGCCAATTTAACACAAATGCTCCTCATTACAATATCTGTGGGATGAAACCCAACCAAACTTGGTAGGAATACTCTATCAAACATGTGTTTGTAGTTTATAAAAAGAGTTCCATTTTGTGCCACTAGGGGACATGTGGCCCTTCAAGCACCAGAAGAAAACGTAAAATTTGTATACAGCATGACGTCCACTGGCGATTTTGTAAATAAAAAGACAAGCATAATAAAGCATGCCATTCATATAAGTAGTGCATGCTATGGCTCTTTACCTTACTGGAACATAGGCTGATTGTCAAGCTTTGTTATCAAAACATTGGAAACACAGCTACTGCATATTGAGAATTCTGCTGCCTGAAGGATATGAGGAGACGCCCAATGACCATTACAGATCTGAGAAAAATTGTTGTATGGTATGAGAATACTAGATCTTGAGCAGTGATACCAGGATGAGAGTGTTAACCGATTGGGTCTCAAGTGGTGGAAGAAGTTGTTACAGTCACCGTGGAACATGGAATGGGTAACACATCAGGTTCCAGCTGTGCACAAGCAATATTGCAGCAAATGAATATGCTGTACACCGCAGTGTGGAAGATTTTGTGCAAAAAATATATGAAAAGATCTTGTGCAAAATGTTGCAGTTTTATCCTTGTAAGGGTAAAACTGCAATAATTGCTTCGTGGTGATAAGCAAACCGAACTGACATTTGCTTTGACATTCCTAGCCTGAATGGAGGTAGATGATATATAGCCCTGGACGATCTTGTGTAATGATAAGGCTCATTTTCATCTGCACAGCAGTGTTTATGCTCAGAATTGCCACATTTGGGCTGAGGAAAACCCTCATGTGTGCCTAGAGATCCCATTGCACTCAGCAAAAATTGCAGTGTGTTGTGGTTTTATGCCATCATTGATCATCGGGCCATATTTTTTTGAAAAAATTGTCCAACTGGACCGGTGACTGTGCCATCAATGCTCACAGGTATCAAGATATGCTCCACAACTTTGTGTTCCCTCAACTTTAGCAGTGAAGATATCTTGGCTGGATCATATTTATGCAGGATGGAGTACCTCCTCATATTGCATGTTGGTATACCAGCTGTTATGACAACAGTTTACCCACTGCAGACTGATTTGTCATGAATTTCCTACAGCCTGGTCACCTTGTTCCAGGGTTTGCCGGGCTGGGCCCAGTTGAAAAACCCCACCAAAAAAAAGACACCTGGATTTTTTCAAAATTAATTCTATTTTTTCTTCTACAATATTCCAAATTTAATCAGCACCCGATAAAATATTTTCTTTTGCAATTATTAACAATAGGAATAATGGCTAGATTCTGTTTCTTGCCTTCTCAAAGGCGATGGTTGACCGATTTTATTATTTAACGACACAAAACAAACCTTTCAGATTAGCTGACAAAGCAACTGATCTGAAATCAGAAAATTAAACAATAATCCTGAAAATAATAAGTGGTTGCATATAAATAGCTTTTCACCTATAAAGAATAACTATAGAATAGACCCACATTATCTATTCATACTATAGAAAAAAAAAATAGACACAAAATGTAACATACTTAGCTTCTAACTAAAATATTATCTTTAAATAAAATTTGCCTGGGATATTATTTATGTGTAGCATGTGAACTGCAATCATTTTTGACTATTTACAAAGATCACCTAAAAATTAAGCAATAGTACAGATAAATATGCAGTTGACGTGGATTAGGAAGATCAAATAGAAGTCGTCGCCCTTTCTACGTTTATAAGTGAGTCATGGAAAAATTCTCATCGGCCACCAGCAGGAATCGAATCCAGGGTCTTCCTGTAAATAACTAGAAGGCGAATGAATAATAAAAAAAAATTATTATTCATTCGCCTTCTAGTTATTTGTTCAGTTGCTACTGTTCATCTTTGGTGAATCTCCAGCATTGTGCAGGGCTCCAAAGAAAACAACCTGCCAGGTGGTTTGGCAGTTAGTCGTATGTGAGTCTG
The DNA here is from genome assembly GCA_039090855.1 of Macrothele yani. NCBI lineage: Eukaryota > Metazoa > Arthropoda > Arachnida > Araneae > Macrothelidae > Macrothele > Macrothele yani. The sequence continues at coordinate 2,588,432 of CM077029.1, forward strand.
GAGAATTTCGAGGCCACTGTGGTACAGTGGAAACATGTCTGGCGCGTAACTGGAAGACCCTGGGTTTGATTCCTGGTTGCGGCCGATGAGAATTTTTCCGTGACTCACTTATAAACGTGGAAAGAGCGACGACTTTTATTTTTAATGGTGCAGATAATAAAGTATTTTTTATTTGTATTTTACTAGAACCTCAAAAGCAGTCTGAAATTATCGTAATTTTGTGACGCTCACAATTTTCAAATATGTTCAAACCTCTGAGTTCTTCTGCAAAACAGCCACATTTAAATAATTAATGTAATCTCAGGGGTTTTGGCCAGAAACAAAACTTCCAATCTTCAGGAAATTTTGATCCAAAAATGTATAAACTGAACAAGTTTTGTGGCTTTCTCTATCCCAAGCCTATTTCGTAGCTTATTCCAAACTAGTTGAAACATAGAGAAAATTCTCTCAATGGAGGCAGATGAAGCTGGTGCTGAATGTAGGCATACAAAAAAGTTACAAAATCCTGCAGGCAATTGGAATTTGAACCCTTTTCAGCCTTGGTTTTTTTTTTGTTTTTTTCCGTGACTTGCCATCATTTTATGGAAAAAAATTGGCTGATGACACTTTCTTTTTAATTTTTTAATTGATGTTATGTAACAGTCAGTGTCATTAATCCAGGGATCGCAGCGTTCCTACTTTTTCCAACAATTTCGAAACCTGTCCTTATTTTCCTACTTTTTCGCAAAGCAAAAGACAAATTTTTTTTTTACGACCTGTTTCGCCGTCTTGGTTTGTTGAAATTTTTTGTATGTGATTGCTCTGGCCGCCGTGCCATCAGGTTATGTGTACGTCGTCGGCAAAACGCCGATGACACAATGTGTTTCTGCTGGGCAAACTCCGGGAGCTGAACTGCTGAAGCCAATCACTGACAATTTGTTGAGGGAGGAGGAGTCTCAATCGAAACTAAAACGTTGGCTTGTGTGTGTTCTGGAAAGTTTTATGCTTTGTTTTCTCAACCTGTAGGTCCGTGTATTTTGGATTGATCGATGACGAACTGTTTGTAATCTGAAGTTCATGGAATTAAAGAAGGTAAATACTTTTCTTTATAAACAATTTGGATTTTATTCATTGTGTTATAAAATGAGAGTAATTGAAGTTTTTGTGTGTGAAAGTTGTCATTTCATGAAATTGATATATATTCTGTAAGTACTGTCGGAAACATCGATATTTTATCATGGATGTTGATAGGTAACTGAAAGATTTCATTTGCTTCGTTCTTAAAACGGAACAGACTAAACCTTTCTCTCTTTGAGAAAGAATTCCCCTCCCCTACTTTTAAAATGTGTGCCTATAGTAAGATGTTTTATAATCAAAATGTATACCTGCCAACTACTACAGAATGCCTGTAGTTTCTACAGGTTTAGCTGTTTGACTACGGAACTACGCAATTCACTGTCAAAACTACGGATTCTATGAATTTTCATTTTGTTTATTTTATTATTATTATTATTTATTTATATATAATTATATATACACTGCTGGCTACCCAAAATGCAACACCAAGAAGGAAGCATCCAATTGGCCTGAAACTCGCAGCATGCGTTGCCCACGGTAGGACATGCAAACGATTAGCATTGCAGGGCATATGCAAATAATGTGCGCCCGGCATGCCACCGAGAAGCACTATAAGAAGGGTGCACAGAAGGCGGGGTGTAAGTAGTGGAAGTGTGTTGTGCTGCTGGACCTGTGCGTGGGAAGCTTCCTGATGCCTCGTCGCAGAATACGGCAGTCATTCCAGCACGTTTCGGAGTTCGACAGAGGACGAATAGTGACTTATCGCGACAGTGGTTTATCGTACCGAGACATCGGCGCCCGTGTGGCATGACATCCAGCCACAGTGAGGCGAGTATGGATTCGGTGGGTGCAGGAGAGATGGACGAACCGACGTGAGCAATTGCCGCAGTCGCACCACACCACCGAACGAGAGGACCGGCATGTTGTGCTGCGGGCATTGACGGCTTGCACCGCCACATCACGAACGTTAAGCGCAGGAATTAGGGTGTGTTGCGCAACAACCTGTGTCAGCACGTACCGTTCGACGTCGTGTGCAGGAGCGAGGACTTGTCGCACGGCGCCCATTGCTCCGATTACCATTTACATTACACCACCAGCGAGTGCGGCGGCAACGGGCCGTTGAACGCCGCATCTGGACTACGGAATGGCAGGACATTTTCTTCTTCGACAAATCCCGCTTCTGCCTTCAACACCACAATGGTCAGATCCGCGTGTGGCAGCACCACGGTGAGAGACAGTATGACACCTGTATTATGCATCGCCGTACCAGTCCGTTGCCTGGCATTATGGTTTGGGGCGCAATTGGATATGACACCTGCACCCCTCTGGTACGCATCGCCGATACACTCAACAGCCACCACTACATCTCTGACGTTTTGGAGCATGTAGTCCTCCCTTACCTGCAGGACCTGCCAGCGGCCAAGTTTCAACAGGACAATATGTGCCCGCACGTGGCACGCATCGTGCAACAATTCTTCACGTCCCACCAGGTGTCACTGCTGCCATGGCCCGCCTGTTTTCTCGATATGTCGACCATCGAACACGTCTGGTCGCTGATCGGCAACCGAGTGGCCTGGCAAGCACCACCCGCGGCTACGCCTGATGAACTGTGGCAACGTGTGGAAGCAGCCTGGACCGACATACCCCAAGCCCACATCCAAAGCCTCTTTCGTTCGATACCACGGCATGTAGCGGCCGTTATTGCCAGCCATGTGGGCCACACGAACAATTGATGCCTACGTGTTCCGCAAGTCGCACGGGCCTGTAAGCTCAATCGTTTCATCTTTGTATCTGTTGTTATGTGTCCAGTAAATCTGGCTTTGCTATCTCGTGTCCTTCTTGGTGTTGCATTTTGGGTGGCCAGCAGTGTTTTTTTTTTTTTTTTTTTTTTGCTGTTACGAAATAATACCGTCTGGGAACGGTATTTCGTGTTTCAAAACTTTGGAAAATGGTAGTTAAACGGAATAAAAAAATTTGCCATAATCTTTTTTTTTTTTTTTTTTTTTTCTCCCGATGTGTTTGTGTCCAGTATTCTTGTTAAACGTAATTTTAAATTAGTGTAAAACTAAAGAGAATTGGAGGAAGGGGGTCGTTTTCCGTCTGGTGAAGGTATTTCGTGTTTCAAAACTTCCAAAAACGGTAGTTAAATGGAGTAAAAGTTTTTGCTATAATCGTAATGTTATTCTCCCGATGTTACCTTTGTTTCCTTGTTAAACAGGGAAACAAAGGCAACATCTTGTCTTGTTAAATATCATTTTATTGAATAAATGTTAGTATTTCATCTTGAAACTGTAGGCAACAATTTGCGTAAACTGAAGTTAGATGCCGCAAAAACTTCCTCATGATCTTCTTTTCGCGAATTCGAAGAATTCCACCTTTTCCATTATTATTTTGGTCATTTGAGAGATTGATGCACAAGTGAACATACATTTTTGAGGTGTTGGCGACGGGGGCAGGGTGTTCATCGGGGGACGGAATTCATTTTCACGAATCTTTCGAAAACGGAAGGTCGACAGAGTTCAGGTTTGTTCTGTAATTGTAATTTCTTTCTTCTCGCGTTGTTACCTCTGTCCAGTATGACTGTTAAATAACATTTTACTGCATAAAAATTTGCATTCCAGCATGAAAATAGGGGGAAATTTTTCAAAACCGGAAGTCGGACAGAGCGAAGATTTCTCCCGTACCCCCCAAGCGTGCAATGTTCTCGCTCTCCTGCGTTGTTAAATATCCTTGGTCCCATAAGTTTTTGCATTCATTTCAAGCTTCCTAGCATTTCTTTAAAAAAAAAAAAAAGATCGTGCTTACCGTATATACTCATGTATAGGTCAACCCCCTGATTTTTATCTGAATATTTTTGTATATCCTGTGTATAAGTCTTCCCGCCGATTTTTATGTGGATATCTGCAGTTTTTGTATACCTACCTATCTTGTGTATAAATTAAAAAAGAAAAAAATTTCCGAGGATGCGCCCACATGCAGAAATGTGAACCTACTATTTATTGTTGTAGCTGGCTCTCGCAATGTTACTTGTGGCAGTTTCCCGCAAACTGTGGGTGGAATTGAGGCACAGTTCTAGGAAGATGATAGGGCTCAATACCCTGGTTAGAGAGTTTTCAGGGGAAGGTTGCGCACACAATATATGAATCCACTTTTGGACGTAGCCCCCCCCCCTTCTCCTACATTTTGCCAGCGAGTTTTCTGCAGTTACTTCATCATAGATAGTAGAGCATTTGCTCCCGCAGCAAATGAATCATGATGCATTTACCAAACATCATAAGGCACATCATTATTTAAAAAGGAAAAGAAAAAAAAGGCTTCCTGAAACATATTTGGAAAGTGTAAATAGGTCTTGATGTCAACCTGATAGTTTTTTATCCCATAAAGAATATGCATGCGGTAAAAAATAAATGTGTAACTTTTAAAGTTTTTAACGGATTTCTTCAAAATTTAAAACGAATCTTTATTTTGATGTATTGTGGACACTGTAAAATTTGCACGCAACTATTTAAAAAATTGAAGAAAATTTGTTCAATAAAATTTTCTCCCACTACCCTGTGCAGCTGTCGGTCGACTGCTAAGCTGGATGATTGTGCTATTGACAGAGAGGTCGTTTATTTACTACGGAGTTTCATCCCCCTCTCCACCGTGTTTGGGACAAAACCAAACATCGCACCATTCAGTAAAGATGCACTCCTTTTTGCTCGCTCTTAGTCTTCAGAAAAGGTTACTGTTAGTTTAATATTTAGAGCCGGGGCACACTCAATTTAATAACAAACGTAAGTAGGTTGTTAAACTAATGCACTTTTTACTATCAGTGGCAATGTTATTCTGAGTGATCAGCCAAGGTTAAACACTTCCATTTTCGGGATGCATTGATCAAGCAAGTTACCACTGTTCTGTAGATTGTCACGCCTCTAAGCAGGGTCAGCGGTCTTCTTTTGCAACAGTCTGTTCTTTTCCCTCTCCATCCCCATCGAGAATTGAGCACGGTCATAGGTCACGGCACGGTGCAACTGAAACTACTGACTGATGCATTCACCTCTTTCCTCTGGGTGATTAACCAGGGGGCAGTCAAGGCCATATCGACAGATCTAAAATGGACTTTGAAACATCCTTGCAAAATGAATTTTTCTATTAGTGAATAAAAAAAAACTCGTACATATAAAATCAAGAAAATTCTTAGCAATAATTTTCTTCTGTATCAGTAACACCCAGAAAATGACTAAATATGCAACTGCAAATGAACTGATGGTGCAAAGGGCTAAGTATGCACATTTCCATAAGGCATCAAAATTTTGGTTTTCAACCTATCAGAAATATTTTCCGTGTATAGTTTGACCCCCTAATTTTGGCCTAAATATTTCATTAAAAAAGTCGACCTATACACGAGTATATACGGTATGTTACCGGTTTGTCCGCCTGTCCATCCTTCCATCTGTCTGTGGACAGACACCATATCTCTTCAACTCTTAGGCCGATTCGAAAAATTCTTTTTTTTTTTTATTAATGCAATTTAGTTGTTACAGAGTTCATGCGTAATCATTATATTAAATTATAATTAAGTTTCACATCTTGACAGTCAATACCTTCTGCAACAACTGAGATGCCGAGGGAAAAGGCCAAAAAGGCCTGACGAGCCCTTGACTCCCCAATTTTGGAAGCTTGAAATGTGCAAATGATGATCCTTTATCTCGTATTTTTTACGATGCACAATTTCGGCGCTAGAGTATGTAAATGCAGATGATATCAAATTCAAAATACATGTTATTCTATATATTTGCTTCTAAACATCCGATTGAAAAAATGGTTTTACCATTTGATTCAATTTATGTCGAAGACTATTTTAGGTATAATAACTTTTTCAGGTTACACATAGAATTTCCTCTAGGGGCGTAAGAGTAAATTAGGTTTTCTTTGATTTTGTTTTTTAATATAAACTCTAAAACCGCAAAAATGATTGCTGAAGATTTTACTTATTCATTGAAAATAAAATCTAGAAAACAAAGTGTTTTTCTTTTTTGTATTTTTTTAAAAAGATGCTGGCAAAATTCTGGGGCTATTCTCTTCAGTCTCATATAAAGTTTCTCCTAAGAATTTTTTTTTTTTTCAGCTGAGATCAGAGGCCCCTCCCACAATGCAGGAGTTGCGGAGCCTATCGGTATGCCACTGTTCCAACTGTAGGTTGAAGCATTTATGCTCTGACTTTTAGTTAACACACTTTTACCCAATTACTTCAGTAAAACAAATCTGATTTCAATTAAATTTTATATTACATTATTGGCGCATGTATGCTTAATGAATTAGTAACAGAAATATATAACATATGATACTTATCACTTTCTACCTTAAGCCATTATTTACAACTTGTCCTTATGTCTGCTAAAACCTCCCCACCCCAAAAGCAAGGTGTTTTCTGTGGCTTTCTTCTGGCATGTTGAAAAGCATTTCACAATCTAGTGTAAAATTACACTAAACCCTCAGCACATTCATTCATTGGTTGGAACTTTTGCAGTGTAGTTCAGAATCCAGATATATTTTTAATGTTCCGGAATTTACTATTGCTTTGCAATAATTTTCTTATGTTCTTTACATGTTTAAAAAATGATATTATTTGATATTTTTTGTGGTATTACTGACAGTTGATTACATATCCTTTGTTTCTTCCTCTTTTTAGTGAAATGCCACGTGGAAATACAAAGTTTCAGACATCCTGGTTGAACACTGATGATTTCAACAAAGATAAAATTGTATCCTGGTGCACACAAAGGAATAATGAATATGAAGCATACTGCTTGTTGTGTAAGACATTGTTTTCCATAGCAAATTGTGGAAGGCATCAGATAATAAGTCATTCATCGAAACAGAAACATATTCAGAAGAGAAATGCAGTTAAAGAAACACATTTGTTACTGGACACACATAAGCAGGCAGGTGCTGCATCTAGTTTGTGTTTGCAGTTCAGCCTGGACCAACAGATTACCAAGGCTGAAGCCATTTGGTGTTTAAAAGTAGCAAGGTCAAACTTTTCATTTGCTTCTTGCACAGATGTTACAGATGTCTTCCAGATGATGTTTCCCAATGATCCTATTGCTGGGAAAATGTGTCTTAGTGAAAGGAAAGTTTCCTACATAATTTCCCATGGTCTTGCAAAATACTTTGATCAAGAGTTAACAAGTGAAATAAGAAAATGTACTGATAATAAAGGAATGTACAGCATCACCTTTGATGAAACAACAACCATTCAGGTGAAAAAACAATTTGATGTCTTTCTTAAATTTTGGGCCTTAGAAAGCAGGGTGAAAACTGCATATTTATCAAGTGAATTTTTAGCAAATGCAGAGACTTAAAAGCATTGCCTGTTGACAGTACTACGAAACAAACAAGAAGGATGACACCAAATTTTCGGGTATAATAAGCACGTCTTTTGAATCCGTTCTGACGCAAATAAAATTTATCAAAGCTATTCAAAGTCAATGGAACCAGTATGGAAAACAATAGTATCTGACGGAAGAAAGAAGTTTTTCAATCGGGTTTTTCATCCCTCAGATTTTGCTGTAAATGGAATCGTGAGCTTACGCCCTCTGGTTGCAGACTTGTGCATTAAAAAAAACATGAATTTATGTGAGAAACATTTTGCACCGGAACCGCTCTCCAACACATAAAGAATTTTTCAAATCAGACTCTTAGGAACAGAGATATCAACAAAAATAAGATGTGACTTTACATCCCCTGGTGGGAAAACCGTGCATTATTTTAGGAAGAAAGTATTCTCAAAAGGTTTTTCCATATGAGCGGTATCGGTCCAAGAAAAAAACATTTAGTCGAGTTTTCAGGAGCCCAGATTTTGCTACAAATACATCAGATGCAAAAATTAACACTTATGCCCCCTGGTGGCCAAACCATTCTTTACCAAACATTAGAAATTATGTAAAAAATATTTTCCATCAGATCTTGTATGCGATACAGGAAGAATTTTTCAAATCAGAGTTTTAGAAGCAGAAATAACGCAGAAAACGCAATTTATCTTTGTGCCCCCTAGTGGAAAGTCTATGATTTACTTGAAAATTTTGAATTTATAGGAAAAACATTTCGCATCGGAAACACTATCCAACAAAAAAGGAATTTTTCAAATCGGACTCCTAGAAGTAGAGATATTGACAAAAATAAGATATACATCTACCCCCCCCCCCCGCGTAGAAACCATGCATTATTTCAAGAAGAAAATGTTCCTAAAAGGTTTGTCGACATGAATAGTATCGGTCTACAAATGACTGTTTTTTCAATCAAGATTTTAGAAGCTCTAAATGGATGGGCCAAATGTGAACAAAGCACTGCAAAGGAAGGTGAATGAAAAGTTGAAGCTGCATGGTGCTGAAGAACTTGTTAGTATTGGCACTTGTCCATTACATACTGCTCATAATGCCTTTTCTCAAGGTTTGTTTGTGTTAGATCTAAATGTAGATGAATTTGCAAGTGACATATTTTCTTTCTTTAAAGCAAGTGCAGCACGGCGAGAGGATTTCAAATCTATTCAGCAACTCTTGGATGTTGAACAGCACTTCTTTCTTCATCATGCTAACTCACGCTGGTTGACATAGATCCTGTGGTCCACAGAATTGTGGAGCAGTTTGATGTACTGAAAGAGTACTTCAATTGAAAAGAAAGGGTCTAAGGATGTTCTAAATTCCCCCTGATGTAGGAGAATTCGAAGTTGTCTCCAGGATTCAACAACGTTGGTGTATCTCAGGTTTATTTTATCTCTGATGCCAATCTATGTTGAAATTCTTGCTCTTTTCTAAACTGAAGGGCCATTAGTTCATGTATTGTACAGCAAAGCCAGTGATCCATTGTTAGGTATTTTTAAAAAATTTGTAAAAGATGATGTTATTGCAAACAAGGAGGGTGCAGAGTTACAGCACATAGATGTCACAAAACGAGAAAATGTACTTCTCGTAAGGAAGATGGATGTTGGAATAGGAGCTGAGAAGCTGTTGCATACTCTTTCAGAAAATCAAGTTCAAAAAGTGCTGCACAATTTCCAACAATGTTTTTCCAAAATGGCAGAATATCTACAAAAAAAAATTGCCTCTTGACTGTCAGATTCTAAAAGATCTTCGAGTTCTGAATCCATCAATGAAGGACAGTGCAAACACAGAGCACACCATTAGTAGGCTGTGTGTAACTTTAAAACCTTTGAAACTGACTAACAGTGAAACTGATGCCATTTTGCAAGAATGGAGAAAATACAAATTAGAGAAGATCGATGATTATTTTATCAAATCTGAAGAGATTATCAGTGGTGTGCCAATCCAAAATGTGAAATACCAGCAAGCTGACATATACTGGGACAAAAATTTTCAAATCGTAAATACTGATACTGGGAAACCAAAGTATGGAAATTTAGTGAAACTTGTTACAACTTGTCTTACCCTTTTCCATGGGAATGCTGATGTAGAGCGTGGCTTTTCCATGAATAATGCTTTAGTAACCAAAGATCGATGTCAGTTAAATGAAAAAACTATTTTGGGTGTAAGAATTGTGAAGGACAAAAGCAGAAGAAGTGAGAATTGCATTTCCAATATTCCAATTACTCAGCTAATGTTGAAATTTGTGAGAAAAACTCATGCAATTATCTTATCAGGCTGATTTAGAATATCAGAAAAAATGTGTGGAGCAGGCCAGGAAGCAAAAGGAGGCAGAAGAAATTGAAATTAAAGAAAAAAATGTGCAGTTGAAAAGAAAGATAGATTTGGAGTTGGGAATTAAAAATTTAACTGTAAAAGAAGGTCAGCTGAAGGTTGAAGTCCAGCTTGGGCAAAAATTGTTTGATGAAGGAACTGAAAGGCTCAAGAAGGCAATAATTGCTAAGAATATGAAAGAGGCATCTATTGCAAATTCTATTATTGAAGCTGGTACAAAGAAATTAAGAGAAAATATGGAGCTTATGGACAAAACTCAGCAGAAGCTAAAAGATATTAAGACTGAACTTGGATCAGTAACTAAAAAACATAAGTAAAATTTCAAAAATTAAGGATCATATTGGGTCTAAGCAAAAGTTCTGTTGTTTTTCTGATGGACACTAATGCGTGTTTACGGCATGCAAACCAAACTTGTGCACATTTATGCAAATCAGTTCAAGATAAGGTTGTGGCTTATGTTGGTTAGGCATTCAGTTTAACTAGTCAGTGTAAAGTGGACCTGTGTATTCAATATGTCTGTGGATAAAGTGCATTTGATACAGTGTCCTTCTGGAGCTCCAGAAAGGAAACAATGCAGTGATCACAAATCAAAACTTATATGAAGTGTTTGTAGAAACCACTGTAACAGTTCATGCATGTCAAACTGTCTACCAGATTCTGTTCTGGAAACTTCAGTTTAGAGGATGAATCACTATTTGGATGGCCCAATGTTGTCAGTGAATTATGAACCATCATTCAATATTATCCTTGCCAGACCTCTGAAAAATGCCAACAACAAGCTAACAAATGGCTTACAGCACATTCATTAGCTTGTTGTTATTATTTGTAGCACTTGGATACCAAAATATTTGTCCTAAAAGAACTTGTGTGATCAGGTTAGAATGAACGCATCATGCCTACCATCTTGCAGAGTCCTTTTCAGAGTAAGAGGTTATTGGTTATTAAAAGTAGGTTCTGTACAACGATGTGCAATCAAAAAAGGAATACAGCAATATATAGTTTCGCTTACACTGTATCCAAACCATGTCAGCCTTAAGGTGGTTCCATCTAAAATTTCTGCTTTATGTTTCCAATGGTAAAACTTCTTTACATATTTTCTTCTCAATTAATGTATTCCCAAGGATGAAAATTTGCACATCGATAGAACTAACTTTAAGTTATAGTATGAGATACCTAATACTTGCTAAAACATAACCATAATTTAGAAATCCAACATTTGTTTGTCTACTGATCATTAATGTACAGGTCGTGCCGTTTATTAACAGGTCTGAAAATTACTAAAAAAAGGATGGATTTTTAATATAATTATGGTTATGTTTTAGCAAGAATTTGCTATCCCATGCTATAACTTAAAGTAAGTTTTATCGATGTGCAAATTTTCATCCTTGGGAATACATAAATTGCGAACATAATGTGTAAAGAAGTTTTACCATTGGAAACATAAGGCAGAGATTTTAGTTGGAACCACTTTAAGCACTTCTGTTACGAAGAATTTTTCGCGGGAAGAACATAGTGCTGATAGAGAGATAAGAGGCATTGGCTCACGCAATTTGTTTATTTATTTGACACGTGGGGAGAATAAAATGCATTCCTAAAACTCCCCCACTGTCCGCACATATGCCATAAAAGCAAATAGAATTAGATAATCGGATAGGCAAGATAGATGTCCGCACGGGAGGTTCGCTGAGACAACGAAAGTTGATCGTTTTTTAGCCTCTAAAAAGTTAACCAAATTCTTAATGCATTCCCGTATTGGTTTACCTAATGGAATAAAAAATGGACAAATGCATGATTTGCGATAACCATCTCTGTGAGGGAGAATCAGTAGTTGTCACCAAAGGTTTAAAAAGGATAATTGATTCTAGCCTGAAAAGAAAAGACAGTTTGCATGAAAATGAAAAATTAGAGAATGCTACTTCTATGATGGTTCACCAGACTTGCCGGCGGAATTACACGCGAGAAAGTAGTATTAAGGGTTCACATGTTGCAAGTATTTCGTTAGCATCGTCTTCAAATCCACTTTTATGAAGTTTTCAACAAACTTTTAACTTTAAAAATGAGTGCTTATTCTGTGAAAAGGAAGCCACTCTGAATATTAAGCTTCCTTTCAAATACAGAAAAGCGGTCCATATGGTATCGACTCTAGAAATGAAAGATAAAATTTTAACGTTCTGTGAACACCGTAATGATGAATGGGGGGATGTGAAGTCGAAAATTCTCGGGGTTATTGACCTAGTAGCAGTTGAAGCACGATATCATTCCGATTGCTACAGAAAATTCAGAAAAATAAAGCTCTTTAGAGCACCTGGTCAGCCGCAAGATCATAGCACTGAAACTGCTTTCTCATTCTCGTGTGACTATATTGAGAAAACAGATGGATACCAATACACCCTAAAGGATTTACAAAATATCATGAAAGATCATGACCTTTCTACAACCATTACTGATAAATATTTGAAGCAGCGACTGTTACAACATTTCGGAGACAGGATAGTAATAACAAATATTTCTGGGAAGAAGAATATTGTATGTATGACAGATGCTAATCATAAATTGCTGACTGATCAATGGTACAATGAGAGAAAGAAGGATAAGGTTTGTGAACGAAGAAAAGTTGTTGAAGCAGCAGCAGAAATTATTATAGAGGACATACAGAAAATGATTTACGACACTACCAAGTTTCAATAAGTACACAACAATTGTTCAACAGAGTTATTTGTGTTTGTGACAGTCCTTCAAAATTGAAATCATACTTCAGATATAAACTAGCATCTCGTCCACCATCTTTATTTGACGAAGTGTCACTGCGAAAAGGTACAAAGTCCTCCATAACTAAATCTTTCATTGGCGGTATTGTTGAACAGGAGGATATACCTACTGGTGCAGCTATTATAATAGATGGTGGTTATCTCCTTCATTCAGTAACTTAGCCTAAGCACACAACATTTGATCAAATTCTGCAAAATTATATATCTCATGTACTTTTCGATTATGGTACAAATTGCTACATTGTCTTTGATGGATACCCTGAAACGCCAACAACAAAGCAGGAAGAACAAACAAGAAGAACTGCTAAAAGGACGTCAGCGAACATTATATTTACAAATAACATGGAGTGCACCACAGCGCAGACTGATTTTCTGTCCAATCCCCACAATAAGAAAAGAATAATTGCAGCATTAAAAGAAAAATGCCTCTCTGCCACTAATATCACGGTTCTCATGGCTAATAACGATGCTGATGTAGATATAGTTCAAACCTCTATAGAAATGTTGAAACTAAACCCTACTGTAGGTACGTATACAGGCCTTATCATCTTATTAATTGCACTGGCGCCAGAAGAAACAAAATCTTTGTACTTTCTCAAACCGGGCACTGCTGCAATACCTCCAATATTTGGCAGCATTGAAAAACTGATATCTATTTACAGCCATGTACGCAAATGTCTATTATTCACGCATGCCATTACAGGGTGTGATGAACTTTTGTGTTTAATTTGATGCAACTGTAAGAAAGAATGTATGATTTCCTGCAGCTGCCGAAAAGCCGGATTCTCATGTTCTGCTATGTGTGTACGTTGCAGTGGACTGTCATGCACGAACAAGCCTGATATGAGTGACGACATTGATATTGATTTATGATAATTCTGCCACAACTGTGCGATATTCAAAAAGAACCACAGAAGCAATGTAAGACAAAGTATATATCATTTTAAAAGTTATAAATTTAATCATCACCGCTTTTGTTTGTAGCCTTTTCTTTTTTAATTACAGTTTTACGAACTTTTAATCTTAGTTCAGTTAGGAAATTTGAAAATAGAAAATGTTTGTTTTTTTTTAAATTATTTTGAAATTGTAGAAACAGCACCAGTGCATGGAACTAAATTCTTACTTTAGAAGCATTGTATAAATAAGAAAAAATGACATTGTCATATTTCAATTCAACAATTCGTTTGCACATAATAATCATTAGTCCCACCCCTCGGGGGGGGGTGAAGCAAACAGGCAAGAGTTGGTGACTTTTTTGCAGCTGTGAAGCTGAGTTTTCTTTCCTTTTTTTATTTTTTACCTATCGTTGAAAATTATACTCCCCGCAAAATTATTGCATGTTTTGCCCGTTTTTTTGTCATTTTTTGGCTACAATGCATTCGCAGTTTCGGTACCACAGAAGATAAACTATAAAGCGTATTAAGACAAATAATATATCGTTGTAAAGCTTATGAAGTTTGCTACAACTTTTATTTGGAACCTTTTTCGAAAATTTTGGCTCTGTGAAGTGGTAATTGCAATTATTGGGTAAAATGTCAAGAAAAAAAGGTGCTATTTTGCTTGTTTTCAAAAATTGCAGGAAAACTATAGGAGATATAGTAAAAATGAATAGAACAAAATTTATAGACCATATCAAGAGGAATAAATTAAAAAAAATTATCGCTGTACGCCTATTATTTCGGGAGTTACGAGTGGATTAGTATTAGACCAAATTTCCCCCCTTTGTGGGGGTGTAGGGGGAAGCAAGGGGGGGCTTTTGTGAAAATGCTTAGCCCGAGGAGTTCTACCAGCCTGCAAAAATTCAGCTTTTACCTAATTTGTTCTGGGTCAAGTCCTTTATTTACTGGGCTATATATATAGTAAGAGGGCGTATTTGTGACAATAGTCATTCCACGTGGAGTTGCTTTTCATTCAACTGCAATGTCAGTACAGAGAGCTCTGAACACCTCTTGCATTGTGAGTAGCCTTGTACGTTTTTATGGCTTGTGCAGTGCCAAGTATCCCTCGTGGCACAAAACATAACTCTTTTTTTTTCTAGTCCATAAACAGAGAGTACATGTTTTTTGTGAGAGCATTCCTACCAAATTTCGTTGTGTTTCTTCTCATAGATGTTTCACCTCTTCTTTGATTGTGATCCCTTGGTATTTCCCCAAAAATTTCACTTCTCCAGTTTTGTGTTACAAATTATGTAAAAAAATTTTTTTTTATGTAAACTAATAAATTTTACTGATAACAATTATTTAATTTTTTTTCACTTTATGCTTATAATATGTACTATAAATGCTGTATGTTAATAATCTCCTTCATGTCCACATGAGTGTAAAGTGCATACAGACTTACTATATTGTCATATATTCCATTTAAAATGTGTTAAACAAATTTAATAGTCCAGAACTGAAACCTAAAATAGCATATTCTTTCTTTTAAAAGAACATAAAGCTAAAAGATTATATTTGGCCTCTTCTACATCATTCCTGATGAACACTTTCATGAGCTCCATGTCTCATCATTGGGCCATACATGGTGCTAAACACACAATTGGCACTGCCATGCCTTCCACCATGCACATCACATGCAAAAGGAAGTTAAGAAAGGTTGTTACACCCTTCAAGCCAGGTTCGATTCCATCAGCACATGCGCATCATAGTCATCCGCTCCAATCATTGAAACATTTATATTTTATGCTACCTTCTATCAACAAAGATACTGAATCTTTTCATATCTGAGTGTGTTATTTTCTTTTTCGTTTTTTACATATGAAAAAGGACATTGTTACTGAATTAGAATTTTCTGTGGTTCATGTAGTAATATGAATCTTGATTTTTACATATCGTTGTTTCATTTTCGTCTATGTCTATGGAGTCAGAGATATATAATTGCATCTCATTTTTAGGTGTGTTTAATAATTTTTATATTTTCAAATTGTTGTGTTTTTTTATTTTAATACAACATCGTATTTTTCAGTCGCTGCGCTGGGAAAACAGGGGGATAAAGATTAATGGAGATTATCTAACCCACCTTCGTTTTGCTGATAACGTTGTCATTTTTGCAGCTGCCCCATCGGAGCTGCAGAGTGTGATCCGGGAGCTTGCTGACAAGAGTGGAGAGGTGGGATTGGGAATGGGCTTTCGGGGGACAGGAGTGATGTTCAATGCTTTTGCAGGAAATGAGGATTTATCGATTGATGGAGAGGAGCTGGAGATAACAGACACGTACGTTTATCTTGGACAGCAGATATCAAGTGGGGGTCACATTGATGGAGAGATTGGTCGGCGTGCAGGGCTTGCTTGGAGAGCTTTTGGAAGAAACAGCATAATTTTCAAGAGCAATATGCCATTGTGTCTTAAAAGAAAAGTGTTTGATCAATGCATCCTTCCAGTGCTTACGTATGGTGCAGAGACATGGACCTTAACTAAAAGAGATATACAAAGACTGCAGACAACTCAAAGAAGCATGGAGGGGTGCATACTTGGTGTAACCAGGAGAGATAAGAAGAGGAACTTGTGGATCCGAAAATGACAAGAGTGGAAGACATCATGGTCTGAGTTAAATCCCTGAAATGGCAATGGGCTGGACATACTGCCAGAAGGACAGATCATCAATGGACAGCCGAAATTTTAGATTGGATTCCAAGGGACAGGAAAAGACCCAGAAGAAGACCACATGGGAGATGGGTGGATGAAATTCGAAAGTATGCAGGGGTGACATGGAGGAGACTGGCACAAGACAGACCGTTGTGGAGGAAACTTGGGGAGACCTTCGTCCAGCAGTGGATTGATAATGGTTGACAATGATGATGATGATTAAACATGTCTTTCCTCTTTGTTTTATGCCAATTTCTTACATGCTCATTTAACGTTTTTTTTATCTATTTTTAATGCAATTGTGTGGGTGGTATCTCATGTGTTCCAGCTTTTTCTAAGAGTGATGTCTTATTTTTGCTGTTAACAACAGTACCTTTTATAGATGTTACAGATTGTCCAAATTGACTTTTTTTTTCTTTTTTGCAAATGTTATTTTTCTGATAAGTGGTTGTATATGCGGAAATGATTCCACATCCCTTTTTCAGTATTATATTTTACTTTAACTCTGAACTTGTTAAAAGTTTTGTATTTTGTGATTAACCCTTTAACAACCAATAATGCCCAAAACGGCTGTACATACAAACTGCCATAGCCGCATAAAACGCCTGTCTAGAGTGAGTCAGATTTCCTACCCTTACCTGTTCTTCAAATTTTCTCGACCTATGAGGTATCAGCAGGAGTCACCCTCAGTCACTATTGTTGTTATTAAATAAAGAAATGAACCAACAGACAGTTTCAGGTGCTATGGTATTTGGAATGATAAACAATTTTTGGGTCATAGTCATTAAAGAGTTAATTTATTAATTACTTTATTTTAACATGCATAAGATAGTTTACAATATATCGCATATTTTAAAGTTTTATTTGATATAATAAGTTGCATGTCCAAAAAAGAAATAGAATTAATATTTTTATTTTCTCTCTCTCTTTATATGTACAGCATAAATTGGATGTTAGGTTATCTCGTAGTATTTTTATATATTAAAATTTTCAACTCGTACATTTTTGGAAGTATAAATATGTCATGTACATATCTGTAGTACAGCACTAGTGTTTTTCTTGCAGTGGTTTATTATTCTTACTTCACTTACAGACTTATATGCAAACACAGTGGCATAACTACCACCCCTGCAGCTGGGGGTGGGGGGCAGGTAACCAAGGGGTGTACCGCAGCTTCCAGCTATAGTTTTTTGAAAAAAATCGAACATGCACAAAGACAAACAAACAAATAATAACCAACCCAAAGGTTCATATTTTCTTTTAAGGTACATTTAGCTTTGCCTAAATAAATGCCAAGTTGCAGTTTTAAAACACTGGATGTCCTACAGATGGAAGCTATTCGGCCCTTTGGCTCCGAGTTGTAATACAATCTGTCTCCAATTGCCCTCCCTCGCACTGCTGAGGAAAAGTGCGAGGACACGTGGGGATTCCCCATGGAGGATGTGGGGAACCATTCAGTCAGTTAGCCACCTAGGATTACGTACACGACAGGCGCCAACGTTTATTCACAGCAGCCGCAGATCTGCCATGTACAAGAGGGTGATTTCTTCAAGTGATTTATTTTAGTTTTGTACAAAACAATTACATGCATTGTTAAATCTGTTACTTAAAAAGTTAAAACTACAGAGCTCTAAGTACCAGTATTACTTTTCCAGACACTCTCCCTGACTTCCTGACACTCCCCTCTCCCATCCACCACACACACCACGAAAAATGCATCCTTCCTCATGCTTGAAATCCTGGGAAAATTACTGCGCTTACGGGCGCTGAAGTAAATCTTATGGGGGGGGAGGCATATTGTGCTAGTTATGCTACTGTATATACAATATGTATGTAACATATTTATATTCTCAAAAATGCAAGAGAATGAATTCAAAGATTTGATGCAACAGAATGAGTTAAAGATTCAAATGAAAACCATCTGTTACAAGACCAAACGTGTAGCCTGTCAAGGGAGATGGAGAAGCAGTGTGGAAAAAGATCTAACATAACTATATATAGAGGAGTGGTTCATGATGGTGCTAGACAGACAGAAATGGTGGAAGATTGTGCTTGAAGCCAACAAATCTTGAAGGTTCACCATGCTAAAGAATAGGAAGGAAAAGATTAATCAAATTATTTGTTCCATTTGTGCATAAGTATTGCAAAAATGTTTCCTCCCTGATGAGTATTTGTATGGTCACATATTGTTCCGTAATTAGGTCATATTCTGAACATGTCGAAATAACTTACATTTAGAGCTGCTGCCTCTTATATGATAAATGAATAGTTTGTAGTGTTTTTAATTATTTCTTTATTTTACTTTTTAGCTGTGTGAAATACTTACTGAAAATGTTTGTCTTTTGCAGATGGAAGAAGAAAAGAGGCTTATAAAGGAACTGAAAAAGAAAGAACAAGAAGCTGCCGAAGCTGCAAAAAATGAGAGAAACAAAATACCACCATGGGAAATGTTTAAATCAGAAATGGACAAATATTCCAAATTTGATGAAAAAGTAACGTTTGTTAATGAGATAAAATGAAGCTGTAATGACATTGTCCAAAATCATTGTATAACTTTGTACTTTTTACACTATATGTTAGAGAAATATTTTATTTTTAACACTTTCATTTTTGTCACTATTATTTGATGCTTGTTTTTATGAAAATGTTATCATCTCAAGTATGAATAGATGCACACAGAAAATATGGGTTAAAAATGTTAACATAATCACTACATCAGAAAATATTGATCCTTTTTCACAACATGCTTTTTAGCCTTAGTAGTATTCATGAGTTAATAGTATAGTATTCTTGAGTTAAATGTATGCAATCTATTGCATGTTTCACTCAAGAACCCCATCCACCACATTACAAGCAATTAAAATATTGCCTAAGGTGTTGTTTTGTTATGAAATTACTAACCTTCCCACCTCTTTTTCTTTCTAGGTAGTCTACAGTTCCAAATCGCAATCTTCTAAATGGCTTACGTGATTCACTACAAAACTTGACTTCACTTTTATAAGATCAATAAAAACTCTTTAAAAGACTTGTACTTGTGGATTTTACTGACTTCTATATTTTCAGATTGCTGCTAGTCACTCTCAATATTTTGTCAATGTTGCACTTGGTTTCTTCTTTTTAAAGTTGGCTACTTTTCACTAAAATTCTGCATGCAAATAAGATATTAAAATGATAAATCTCCAATATTTGCACATTGAAATGACTGTATGATAAAGTGGTCAGTTGTTCTAAGTTAATCAAAAATATTTCCTATGAGTCGAATATATTGAAATCTGAAAATAAAAAAGTCAGTGAAATCTATAAATACAAGTTTTTTAAAGAGTTTTTATTGATCTTATAGAAGAGAAGGCTGGTTCTTCAGTGAATTGTGTGAGTCATTTAGAAACTCGCAGCTTGGAACTTGAGGTTACCTAGAATAGAGAATTAATACTTCATAAGAAACTAACACCATAGGCAATATTTTATTCCCTTGTAATGTAGTGAAAGGGGTTCTTGAGCCAAATATGTATATGTATACTTAACACTTAAACAATCTCTCTCTATATATACAAAGCAAAATGAGAAAATGTGAGTGTTTCAAATGGTATGCTGATAGATCTTAATGTCCATATAACTAGTCAAAAATACTTCAAAAAATATGTCAAAAATATGTTAATGTCCATATAACTACGTAGTTTGAATACATCAAAGTTTGAAGTTCGAAAATCAAAGTGGCGGCTTTGGAATATTTGTCTGCTTGAATGTTTCTGCCACTTCTACACCAAGTAAAGTCTGAAAACTAAAAATTCAAAAGGTGGCTTAGCTTTACTCTTCAAAATTCTGGTAGGTCTTAAGGTCCAGATACCTAAAAAAGTCCAAAAACTGAAAAAATCAAATTTGCAATTATTTTCAGAATTCTTTTTAAAAAATTATTGCATCTGGGTTTATCTCTCCACATAAGCCGAATTCACAATTTTTTTTTAGTTCTAAATATTTTTAAGACCTTTTTAGGGCCCCATTTTCAAATTCTGTGAACATCACACTGTGCATTCCTATGTGAAAGTTACGTCAAAATTTGAATTTGTGATGTATTATGTAGCCTCCTGTAATTGGCTATGCATTTTGGTTTTAGTGCTTGTATTGTCCTTTGCCATTGATCCTTTGAAGTTGCCTCCTCCCACCACATTTTTCTTCTGTAGTTATTTCTCTCCAAGCATATGGAAACTGTGTCAAATGTTTTCATCCGAATTACATAAATCATTTTTATCATTATTGTTTTTTATACTGTACATCTAATTTTAAAATAGATGTACAGCATGCAGAAGCCATATCAACATTTAAGTATAGAAATAGTCTGGAATTCAGATAAAAAAAAAACTCATAAATCAATATCTTTGGAGTCAAATAATTATGGAAGAAGAAGAAAATGAAGAGAGAAAAAGTTTATAGAATCTGTTCCGGATGGTGAAACAAATGTAAGAAACTAAAATCAAGGAAGCCACATGGTACATCACAAATTGAGACTTGAATGTAATTGTCACAAAGAAATCGACCATACTCTCTCTCTATCTACATCTTCCAAGGAGGTTTAGGACACCAGTGACTGAAACCTCCTTGGAAGATGTGGAGGTCAGTACGGCTACCAAGCATGATACTGTCCCAAACGAGAGCTCCGCCACCTCCAAACCGGTCCCTTTCGATGATGTTGGAGGTGTGATTGCGTGTATGCACATACCCCACCTTACCGGACCCTAGTCTATCTCCTGAGTGGTCTTTCGGTCCATTCTGCCTGCTTGTTCCACTGTTATGCTAATTTCTCCTCTTCATCCATAATTTTTGCACACCAGTGTACATCACAAATTTAGACGTGAAAGTAGTTGTCACAAAGAAATGGCCCATTCTCTCTCTCACACACACACCTACACGTGTACTTTTAAAATGGGACCCCAGGGAAGTCTTGAAAAATGTTTCAGACAAAAATTAAGTTTTCTTCAATGCTCTTGTGAGTTTGTGAATAAGCTTCATGTGGAGAAATATGCTCTAATGAAATATTTTGTTTTCAGTGAATTCTGAAAATAATAGTAAAACTGACTTTTTTCATAGGTTACTGTAACAAGTTTTCAGAAGTTGACAATACAGGTTCCAGGGAATTTTTTGAGAATATACAAGATTCGATTTTATTTCATTTTATATAATGCTAGCATCAAATTTTGGATATATATATATATATATATATATATATATATTCAGTCTCTTCATAATAGAATATCATCATCATCATCATTGTCAACCATTATCAATCCACTGCTGGACGAAGGTCTCCCCAAGTTTCCTCCACGACGGTCTGTCTTGTGCCAGTCTCCTCCATGTCACCCCTGCATACTTTCGAATTTCATCCACCCATCTCCTATGTGGTCTTCTTCTGGGTCTTTTCCTGTCCCTTGGAATCCAATCTAAAATTTTGGCTGTCCATCGATGATCTGTCCTTCTGGCAGTATGTCCAGCCCATTGCCATTTCAGGGATTTAACTCTGATCATGATGTCTTCCACTCTTGTCATTTTTCGGATCCACGAGTTCCTCTTCTTATCTCTCCTGGTTACACCAAGCATGCACCTCTCCATGCTTCTTTGAGTTGTCTGCAGCCTTTGTATGTCTCTTTTAGTTAAGGTCCACGTCTCTGCACCATACGTAAGCACTGGAAGGATGCATTGATCAAAGACTTTTCTTTTAAGACATAATGGCATATTGCTCTTGAAAATTATGCTGTTTCTTCCAAAAGCTCTCCAGGCAAGTTTTGTACGCCGATTAATTTCTTCATCAATGTGACCCTCACTTGATATCTGCTGTCCAAGATAAACGTATGTGTCTGTTATCTCCAGCTTTTCTCCATCAATCGATAAATCTTCATTTCTTGTAAAAGCATTGAACATCACTTTTGTCTTCTGAAAGTTCATTTTTAATCCCACTTCTTTACTCTTGTCAGCAAGTTCCTGGGTCATACTCTGCAGCTCTGATGGGGTAGTTGCAAAAATGACTACGTCATCAGCAAAACGAAGGTGGGTTAGATAATCTCCATTAATCTTTATCTCCTTGTTTTCCCAGCTCAGCGACTGAAAAACACCCTCCAATGTGGCATTAAAGAGCTTCGGAGATATGGTGTCACCTTGTCTCACTCCCTTTCCAATTTTTACGTGTGTTGTATTTTCAAACAGCCTAATCTTTGCACTTGCATTTTCATAGATGTTATTAATAATATTAATGTATGCATCTTCAATACCGCAGGTTTTCAGAGCCATTGTAACTGCTGATGGTTTCACCGAATCAAAGGCTTTTTCATAATCGATAAAAGCCATGCACAATGGAAGTTCATATTCCTCGCTCTTTCAATTAGTTCTCTCAGCACGTGGATATGATCTATTGTGCTGTAGCCACTCCTGAATCCAGCTTGTTCTCTCGGTTGAGCCATGTCTAGTGCTACCTTCAAGCGGTGTGAAAGAACTTTAGTGAAGATTTTATAAACTACTGATAGGAGGCTGATAGGTCTGTAGTTTCCGAGATCCTCAATGTCACCTTTCTTATGTAGCAGGATCATTGTAGCGGTGTTCCAATCCTCAGGAATCTTTCCTTCATTAAGGCATCGAGTGAAAATTTGGGCGAGTACTGTTTCGATTTCTCCACTTGCTTCTTGTATGATGTCTACAGTAATTCCATCTTCTCCTGGAGCTTTTCCTCGCTTCATGTTCTTGATTGCATGTGCAACTTCTGCTGGAAGGACTGGAGAAACTCTGGTATTGGTATCTTTCATGATGTCTGGAGTGCATATATCATCCCTTTCATATAATTTGGAGTAGAAATCTTTCACTCTTGTCAAAATTTCTGCCTCTATTTCTAGTTACAGAAGGTATAACTATACCATCGGGATTAGAGGAAATGCTATCCCACACTCACCAACCCGCTTGGCCAGCGTGGTGAGTTATGGCCAAACCCCTCCAAAATGACTCCACAACTTAAATCTTGGCCCTCAGTCTCCGGCAGCTGGAATGTACCTGGCCAAGGCAGCGGCCAGTGCGACATGAAGGCAAAGGGTGCTAAGAATCCCCGGAGGACCGGACTAGGCTGCCATCTGATGCTGACCTTGGCTACATATAACGGACGCTCCCTATCTTCTGATTCAAGGCTTCTTGAATTGGAAGAGGAACTACAAAGGATCAAGTGGGACATCATCGGGCTAAGTGAGGTAAGGAGAAAAGGAGAAGATCTAATTGAACTGAAAAGTGGACATCTCTTCTACTATCGTGGGACAGATACTGGCAGAACTAGTGGTGTTGGATTCATAATAAACAAGAAACTGAAGGATAAAGTGGTAGAAGTTGAAAGTTCCTCTGACAGAGCTGCACGACTCGTTATCCAACTCTCGAGAAGATACCAGGCTCAGATTATTCAAACTTATGCACCCACCACAAGCCATGCTGAAGAAGAAATTGAAGAATGTTATGAGGAAATTCGTGATCTAAATAATAAAGGTAAGCAGCACTTGAAGATAATTATGGGAGATTTCAATGCAAAAATAGGGCAACGGCAACAGAATGAAACTTCAGTAGGTAAATTCGGTCACGGCAACAGAAACCAGCGTGGAAATACTCTCGTAGAGTTTGCAGAGGCAGAAGGGTTTTTCATCTTGAACTCCTTTTTCAAGAAAAAGCCACACAGGAAATGGACATGGAGACATCCAAATGGGACGACAAGTGAAATTGATTTTATTATGTGTAACAAAAAATTCGTCATAGAAGACTGCAGTGTGCTAAACAAGTTCAACACAGGCAGTGACCATAGATTGGTGAGATGTAAGATGCACCTCAACACTAAACTCGAACGTAGCAAGCTCATAAGACAAACAAAATGTATTGACATAACCAACCTTAAAAAACACCATAATAACTTCAAATTGGAACTGAAGAACAGATTCTCTGCTTTAGAAGGCCTAACATCGGAAGAAGTGGATATTTCTGAAGTTAACAGAAAAGTAACCAAAGCTCTTATGGAAACAGCAACAAAATTAGCTGGGTCTAAGAACAAATTGCATGTGAACAAATTATCAGGAAAAACCAAAATGTTGATGCAAAAAGAAGAGTGATGAGGACAACTAAAGAAGATGTGACTTCCAAAGTGGAATATATAGAGCTATGCAAGACAGTACGAAAAAGTATCACTGAAGACGTAAAGAAATTTAACTGTGAACTAGTAAGGAAAGCAATTGAAAACAACCAAAGCCTAAAGATAGCAAAGGGACATCTCAGTAAGGGAAAAAAACAGATTATGGCACTGAGAAAAGAAGATGGTTCTGTAACAAGAAATAGAGGCGAAATTTTGACAAGAGTGAAAGATTTCTACTCCAAATTATATGAAAGGGATGATACATGTACTCCAGACATCATGAAAGGTACCAGTACCAGAGTTCCTCCAGTCTTTCCAGCAGAAGTTGCACATGCAATCAAGAACAGGAAGCGGGGGAAAGCTCCAGGAGAAGATGGAATTACTGTAGACATCATACAAGAAGCAAGTGGAGAAATCGAAACAGTACTCGCCCAAATTTTCACTCGATGCCTTAATGAAGGGAAAATTCCTGAGGATTGGAACAACGCTACAATGATCTTGCTACATAAAAAGGTGACATTGAGGATCTCAGGAACTACAGACCTATCAGCCTCCTATCGGTGGTTTATAAAATCTTCACTAAAGTTCTTTCACACCGCTTGAAGGTGACATTGGACATGGCTCAACCGAGAGAACAAGCTGGATTCAGGAGTGGCTACAGCACATAAGATCATATCCACGTACTGAGAGAACTAATTGAAAGAGCGAGGGAATATGAACTTCCATTATGCATGGCTTTTATCGATTATGAAAAAAGCCTTTGATTCGGTGAAACCATCAGCAGTTGCAATGGCTCTGAAATCCTGCGGTATTGAAGATGCATACATTAATATTATTAATAACATCTATGAAAATGCAAGTGCAAAGATTCGGCTGTTTGAAAATACAACACACATAAAAATTGGAAAAGGAGTGAGACAAGGTGACACCATATCTCCGAAGCTCTTTTATGCCACATTGGAAAATGTCTTTCAATCACTGAACTGGGAAAACAAAGGGATAAAGATTAATGGAGATTATCTAACCCACCTTCGTTTTGCTGATGACATAGTCATTTTTGCAACTACCCCATCAGAGCTACAGAGTATGATCCAGGAACTTGCTGACAAGAGTAAAGAAGTGGGATTAAAAATGAACTTTCAGAAGACAAAAGTGATGTTCAATGCTTTTACAAGAAATGAAGATTTATCTATTGATAGAGAAAAGCTGGAGATAACAGACACGTACGTTTATCTTGGACAGCAGATATCAAATGAGGGTCACATTGATGAAGAAATTAATCGGCGTACAAAACTTGCCTGGAGAGCTTTTGGAAGAAACAGCATAATTTTCAAGAGCAATATGCCATTATGTCTTAAAAGAAAAGTGTTTGATCAGTGCATCCTTCCAGTGCTTACGTATGGTGCAGAGACGTGGACCTTAGCTAAAAGAGACATACAAAGGCTGCAGACAACTCAAAAAAGCAGGGAGAGGTGCATGCTTGGTGTAACCAGGAGAGATAAGAAGAGGAACACGTGGATCCGAAAAATGACAAGAGTGGAAGACATCATGATCAGAGTTAAATCCCTGAAATGGCAATGGGCTGGACATACTGCCAGAAGGACAGACCATCGATGGACAGCCGAAATTTTAGATTGGATTCCAAGGGACAGGAAAAGACCCAGAAGAAGACCACATGGAAGATGGGTGGATGAAATTCGAAAGTATGCGGGAGTGACATGGAGGAGACTGGCACAAGACAGACCGTTGTGGAGGAAACTTGAGGAGACTTTCATCCAGCAGCGGATTGATAATGGTTGGCAATGATGATGATGATGATGATATATATATATATATATATTAATCCTTGGTGCTTGTATAGCAAAGAATTTTAACCAACATTGCCTGAGTGTATTGATTTATGCTTGAGCTTACATTTTCATATAGTTGAAATGATAGATAATGGTGAATTAATGTGGAAAGTATTTCTGTAAGACATAATACAAAAAAGTGACTTTTCTTTTCAGCAATTTCTGTTGTTATTCTTACTCCTTGCATGTGTCAGTTGCACAGGCAGAAGGGGAAAAATAAGTTTTTATTTTACTGTAATGACATACAATAAAGTGCGAAATTATTAGAAACAACAAGAAAGCATGTGCTATCCTTAGTTACATGTGCAATTCTGATGTTTAGATGGCTTTATAAACAGCTCACTGCAAAGGATTCAGACGTGTGTGAAGTGTAGATAATGGCAATGTGGAAAACACTCGTGATTTGAGTGACTTAAGGAGGCATGACAGTTGGCTCCAGGCAAGCATTTGAGCTATGCAAAAACAACTGTGTTGAGAAGGGTGTACAATGAGTGGTGCACAAACAACAAAAGAAGCAGTTAGCTGCTTTCTGTAGAAGAAACGACTGGTTGATATTTAAGGGCAGTGGTGGCTGGCGAGGATTGTACAAGGCAATGAGCGAGCTCCATTTCTTTGAGTGACCATACAGTGCAACAGCAGTATCAAGAAGAGAATTTAAGCATACACAGCTCGCAGTTCATTGACATGAATGGGCTATAACCGCAGACATTCGCTTTGTTCACCACTTGTCTCTGCTAAAACCCATCACATTAGCCTGCAGCAGGCACAAGAGCACCAAAACTGGTGCTCTCTTTCCCAGTGAACTGTAAAAGATCAATCAGATTTTTGGTTAATACCCTCCGATCAGCGGGCCAGAGTATGGTGTCTATGGACGAATTGATGGATTCCAGCTGCCTGGCATTAACTCTACAAGTTGTTGGATCTTCAATCATTTGAACATCTGTATGATGCAATTAAGAGAGCCATTCATAAGAGATTCTCCTCCATCAAAAAACCAGCAACTGGTGGATATTATCACATCTGCTTGACTGAACATATCTGCAGAATGATATCATCACTTCATTGAATCCATGCCACATCAAATCGAGGCTGTTTTTATGGCCAAGGGTGGCCCAATACATCATTATGTAGGTGATCCTAATAATTTGCTACTTCAGTGTATATTTTGTTTGTACTCTTCCCTTTTTTTCCTTTCTTTCTTTTTACTCCTTTTCTTTTTTAATGCCTGAGAAAGGCGTTGCAATATTGGCTTTGAAACTTCTGTTTAGAATAAAAATTGAATACCCCATCAGACGTGAACAACCATATTTCTCAACATTTGATATGCATACCACATATGAATGCTGGGTCCTTCTCCTGCCCAGAAGAATAGGACTCGAGGATTTGTATGTCATGGCCAGAAACTGTGTTATCATATTGTTACATGGACTTCCTATCTGGGGCCCCTGGGATAGGAATCCCACTTCTGAAAGTCAAAGTGTTACTGATATTCTGACACCAAATGTAACATGGGCCTTTTTTTTTTTTTTTTCATCCCAAAAAGTTACACCTAAAACTAAAAATGAGTAATTGTATAGTCCTTTATTAAAGTAATTCCAAAATCTGATATCAGGCTGATCCCAGAGTTGAAACTACTTCAGCAGAAATTTAATGTATTACCATACCTAAGTCGAGATATCTTTCCTACAGACATACAAGTTCAGATCACTGGAGTAAGAGCGTCATGATCAAAGGTACTGTTAAAATAAATATTAATAAAGTGCCAAAACAGAAATCGACTCCTGCTTTTATTAACAATTTATGAACTTTAATTCACTGTAGAAAATACACTTTTCTATTACTATTAAAATGAATAATTCTACTCATACCTTCAATGTGATGCTCGCGTCTGCTTAGCTACACGCAGGTGGCTGATCCGTGGCGGAATCATTGACAATACAATTCTCATTTCTTCAACGGATTTGAGTCAGTGCATTGTACTCAATTAATTGAATGCACAAAGTTAATGAGCACAAACATGATTTAGCAAATGTCAGACTAAATTATGTTAAACATGCCCATGAAACTGTCTGGTCACATGATAGTACTAGTTCCACCATAAAGTGAGCTGTATATGAAAGGAATTCTGTTCCTCAGTGTATGCAAAAATTTGAACCACTAATACTGTTCAGTGCCACATTGCTGTTTATAATTAAAATCTCAGGCTTTGGATCTCAGTGAGTTCCCATGTCTGGGGGGGGTATTAAAATAGTATTTACAGTGTGTGCAAAGATTTTTATCCCCAAACACACTGACACAAATGGGGTGTTATATCACACACAAACCTATAACACTACACATTGATAATGCTGGCAAAAGGACTTCAAAACACATATAATATGAAGACATACTTTACCAAAACTAAGAGGCCGCACACTCTGGGAGAGTGATTGGAATTCTTTCTATCCTTCCCTAAGCTTGTAGCTTTGACTTTTCAGTTGTGATCATTTTTTAAAGACATCTGAGTCTTTTTCAGTACTAAAATATGCTGTTGTTTCGTAATAATAAGGCTCCCAGATGATTTAGCATTTGAATAGCTGCTGCTATTTACTACAATGGTTCATGCAGCCTTTTCTTCCAGTGATTCATTGCTGATGGCTGGCATAGCATCTACCAACCATCTTGTTCAGGAAGGCATTAGGTTCAGTCATACAGGGGGGAGAATCACCTGTACAAACACTTCCCTCTGTCAATTTCTGTCCTTCAAAGAATGCTTCTCAGCTGTGTCTCCAAATTTGCATCCATAAGCAAAGTTTCCTTGTCATAAGCATTCGAATAATGTACCGCCCATAACATAAAGCTACTCCATTCTAAAAACAAATGCATTATTTTTTCTTAGAGTACTGCTTTTCCTTTTCAATACTTTGTTTACCACATGTGTGCAGGAAAGGGCATCGGACATTCCCCATCCAGTATTTCACACTAATCACTGAAGTTTCTTGGCCACCAAATGCATTCTTCGAAGGTAACATCATAACCTAATCATTTTCTTACCACACTAGGGGCATATTGAATACCAAATTTTAGGCTTCTCGCAAAAGTTCTGGCTGCCACCCAATCCCCAAGTTCAGAGAATTCCCTTGTTTCTGCATTTAAGGAAAACCAAAGGTTTTACTTTGGTTTCTGAAATGCTCCATCAAACTATTCTCCAACCACTTGTAGTTCTTAGTTAAACTGAACTCTGAAGTTCATATTTACTTTATATCCCACAAAGGAAAAAAGATGAAAATGAAGAGCTTTTCTGGAAGTTGCCAGCATTAATGGACTGTGACTTGCAGTTACAATTATCTTTAATTCTAATAATTAATGACTTCATGGCTTCCTCTTATTACTTTCAGTATTATAAATATTTAATGGAAATTATCGAGGATAAATTTA
This sequence comes from Macrothele yani, assembly GCA_039090855.1. Classification (NCBI taxonomy): domain Eukaryota; kingdom Metazoa; phylum Arthropoda; class Arachnida; order Araneae; family Macrothelidae; genus Macrothele; species Macrothele yani. The sequence goes on from CM077029.1 coordinate 2,617,940, forward strand.
TTAAGGTACATTACCTCTCAAATTTTTGATCTGTACACTAGATCTTAGGAGTTCTTGTGTGTATAGATCGAAAATTTGATCATGTATAGATCGAAAAATTGAGAGGTAATGTACCTTAATAAATTTATCCTCAATAATTTCCATTAAATATTTATAATACTGAAAGACAATCATCTTGTTGTTTCACAGTGAATATGTTCTGGTCTTCCTCCTGTACTGTTTGCAGCACAGCCTCCTTTCTGTGTGCTTACTGATCAGTATATACCAGAAGCCATTAGTCAGTGGAATCAAATAAATTGTGTTTATTTTATTCATCTGGTCCACCATACTACAGGGAGAGACTTTCTTCACAGTTCATTTCACTGCTGGTTTTTTTTTTTTTTTTTTTTGTAGTAGTAGTTATTCTTATTTTTAAACCCATCAGAATCTTATTCAGATTAGCATTCAGCTTAATTAGTGTTTGCCATAGGAATGTGTTTAACATTCTTTTTCTTTGTTGTTTTACAGACTTTAAAAGATGTTGAGATTACTATCATTCTGAAAAGTAGTCTTAACATTTTTAAATTCTGTAAAATATAATAATCAACTTCCTAGGAAAATTGGTTATGCATCAATTCGCAGCATTTCAGTTTGTCACATTCCCAAATTTTTGTTGCATGCAGGAAAGCATATGATTTTGGTTGTCTTTCCTTCCATGTCTCTCCCCTGCAAGAATGGTACTTAAGCTTCAAAATGTTAATCTGCTCATTTTTTTCTTTCTCGTGAACAGAAAGAACTGTACAAGATTTCAGACATCACTCCTTCGGTCCTTTTCCGCGTCAGTTCCTCTGTTTATCCGTGCACAGAAAATATATTTCTACTTGTAATTACCAGGGAGAAAATTTGGTCTGTGATTGATAGATACAGACGTGTACAAGATTATTGCTGTCTGTCCACACGTCCATCCATCTGCCGTTTGTCTGAAACCATATCCTCCCTCTTGCGATCAGATTGAAGCAATTCTTTTTATGATTTATTGATAGAGACAGGCAAGATTATCGATGTCTGTTCTTCTGGTTCTGCTTATCTGTCCGTCTGTAGAAACAATACTTCCACTTTGAAATGTTGATTAGAATTTTTTTTTTTTTTCCCCTCCTTTAGCACAAAATTTCACAAATCTCTCTTTCCATCCACCCAACCATCAATTCCTCAGTTTGATTGTCAGTCCATCCGTCCGCAGAATTCAGTCTCTCCTTCTGAAGGTCAGATGAAAGAAATTTGTTTTGTAGCTTATTGTTAAAGGCATAGGCATGGTATTACAATGTCTGTCCATCCTTTACTTAGTCTGTCAGTCAGTAGAAATGATATCTCCGTCATTTCTAATTATTGATTGAATAAGCTCTTTCTCTGGGCTATAGAAGAAACATGAATGCAAGATATCACAGATCTCTTCTTCCATCCATTCCTCAAATTGTCTGGCTGTTGGTCCACTAGTCCACAGAAATTCAATCTTTGCTTATGATAGCCTGATCGAAGAAATTCATTTTGTGACTTATACGGAAAGGTATGGTATTAGCATCATCTGTTCCTCCTCTTTTCAGTCTGTTTTTCTGCCAGTAGAAACAGTATCTCCACTTCCAATAAGTAGATTAAAGAAATGCTTTCTCTGCATTATAGGAGAAAGTATGTTCATAAGATATCGCAAATCTCTTGTTCCATCCATCCATTCATTCCTCAGTTTGTCTGTCTGTTGGTCCGTCTATCCATAGAAATTCAGTCTCTGTTTCTGATGGCTGGATCAAAGAAATTCGTTTTGTGACTTATAGAGAAAAGGCATGAGCCTGGCATTGCCAATGCCTGCCCCCACCCCCTCCCTCCTATGCTTAGGGAATGATGTCTCCACTTCTAATGATTGTACTGAAGAAATTCCCTATTCGATGGAGAAAATGTGCACGAGATGTTCGGCAGTAACAAAATACTGGACAATGTCATGTATAGGATAAAAAGTGCAGTGGGCCAGGTTTCAACAGGTCTGTTGTTTAATCTTTCTGTCAGTTGAGATGTCTGTGTAAAGTCTCAATGTGTATAATGTATATTCATGTTGAGGCTGGATAAGCTGTATCATATGTATGGGATAACCCCCCCCCCCCCATGATTTTTTAATGGAAAATGTTCAGGAAAACTTTCTTTCCTAAGCATTTCCATTAAAAGCACCAGCACCAAATGAAATTTAGTCCTGCGTAAGAAAAAAAGAATATTAAATACTTCTATGTGGGCTTCCTATTCAAACATCTCAAAAATTGTGCTTCATGCTATTAAATTTCATTTGTATAGTTTGTAAAGAAAATGTGTACTCTGTTGCCTGATACATAATGATTATTTCAACCAATTTTTTTATGATCGCTTCTTTAGATTTCAGTGTTTCCATTTAGGAAAGAATAAAAAGAAAAGAAAGCTAGTAAAACTCATTAAAGAACATTTTTTTTAATACATACATCTTCTAAGTAAACTTGTGTTTGTGTATTTCAGTAATCTTCTGTAAATATTGAGTAAAATGGTAAAAACTTTTATATTCATTCGTATGTACTGAGAAAGGGCTGACATCTTTGAACTACGACTATCGTGATACGCTTATAGAATTTAACTTCTGCTCATGAGATGAGATCCATTTCATGCATTTTTCAATAACAGATTAGCACTGACTAGTACAATAAAGAAAAGTTGCTACTGTGCTCTAATGAAGGTAACTGTTTAAATTGTCAAAAGGACAGTCAAGTAATTTTGAGGGCAATAAGTTTTGCTCCTTTCTTCCTGAGTGGCAAATCGTTGTTAGAAGGATTAGTATTGAATATATTTTTGCTCAGCCTTCTGTTGCGGTGACACACCCTAAGTAAGGGTTTGTGGGATGGTTCCTGAGTTAAATTCCATAAGTGTATCATGATAGTCTTAGTTCTAAGACGTCAGTCCTTTCCTGGTACATATGAATGTATGTAAAAGCTGTTTTCATTTTATTCAGTATTTACGAAAGATCACTGAAATAAACAAACACAAGTTTACCTCGAAGTTGTATGTATTGAAAAAATCTTTAACTCAGAATTTTACTAGCTTTCTTTTATTTTCATTGTTTCCTAAATAAAAACACTGACAAATCGAAAGAAATGACCATGAAAAAATTGCTTGAAATAATCTTTATGCATCAGGTAAGACAGTCTTGACTCAAAGTTTAGTCTTTCTTGCCCTTGAGATAAAAAGAAGTATTTAACACATGTATTACCAAACATTAATTGTGTACAATGTGCTTGTGCTGTGTATAATTTGTTTTTATTGTTTCAGGGAATTCCAACTCATGATGCTGAGGGAAAACAGCTTAGTAAAGGTCAAACAAAGAAGTTGTTAAAAATTTTCCAGATGCAAGAGAAAAAATATAATGAGTACCAAAGTAAATTGCTTAATGGCTCTCAAGAAAGTGGGGAAGTTTAATTACAAAAATTGCTATTAGGACATTTTTTGCAATGTTTATGTACAGGTATAAACAATAAATTAATAAACTACTGTCAAAGGACTTTCTTATTGTTGTTGTTCTGGTATTTTAGCACCAAAGCACAGATTTTTGAAAAAGAAATGTGCCTTTAAAAAAGTGATATATATACACCAATGAGTCATTTCATTATGACCACCTACCTAATAAGCTGTAGGAGCCCCTTTAGTCCACAAAACAGCGGCCACTCGGCGAGGCATTGAATCGATGAGGTGGCGATAGCTATCCTGGGGTGTCTGGTATCATAATGTCAACAGCAGGTCCTCCAGTTCCCGTACATTTCTTCAGGGTGGTGGCGATTTAGCGCTAACCCGCTTTTCCAAGTCGAACGACAAATGTTTGATTGGGTTCATGTCAGGTGATTTAGAGGCCAGCACATTAACAGAAAGTCACCAGCGTGTTCTTCAAACAACTCCTAGACGATTCTGGCAGTGTGGCATGGTGCATTATCCTGTTGGTAATGGACTTCACCAGCAGTGAACACAGTTGCCATGAATGGGTGAACTTGGTTCACTACGATGTTCAGATACCTGACAGCTGTCAGGGATTGTGCTATTGGGATAATGGGGCCTAAAGTGTCCCAAGAAAACATTGCCCACAGCACAACACTGCCGCTGACCTGTTTCTGCCCAACAGTGCATCCAGGTGCCATAGCCTGTGTTGGTAATCGGCTGCTTATCCATGCTCAGCCGTCTTTGTGATGCGCCAGAAATCTTGATTTGTCAGACCAAGCCACTTTCTTCCAATCATCCACGATCCAATCTCTATGATCTTGGGCCCATTTCATGCATTGTTGACAATGACGTGCAGTGAGCATGGGGAACCGGCTGGGTCTTCGGCTATGCAGGCCCATGCACAGAAGGCTGCGATGAACTTTGTGCTGTGACACATTGCCCTGATCACCACTGTTGTAGCTCTGGGTGATTTGTCGCACTATGGCCCTGCGGTCATTGTGAACAATGTACGACGGTTTCCTCCCCCCCCCTCTGGCATCAATGAACTGCGGATTACACACGGCCGGACGACGGTTCACCGTTTGGCCATCTGTGCACCACTTTTGATATGTACTCACTACAGCAGCATGTGAATAACCCACAAGCTGAGCCATTTCCGAGGCACTGTGCCATCTCAATTTGTCCTATCAAACTCCGATAAATCGGCAGCTCTTCCCATTCTGACTCCAAACACTACTAACCAAAAGCCGTTCCTCTGGTTGTATATATACTGCTCTGTGAACTTCATCTGCGCCACCGTTCAGTCTCTAGGCTGTAGGTGGTCATAATGAAGTGGCTCATCAGTGTATATATACAGGTGTTGGGCAGCATAACATGAACACCATGCTCAGAGATGTGATTTTTAATGCAGCTGCATACATTGCAATACGCAAAGTTACCCACCACTTTTTGGTTGTAATAGCTTTGTTTAGAACCTCAAAGTCCTGTTTAAGTGCATTTAAAATGTTTTGTTGCAAAATTTCTTTCAGGGTGACAATGAAATGAGTGACCTAACGGACTTCAGAAGAGGACTAATTGTTGGTGGCCGGCTAGTTGGTGCCTCCGTGACAACTGTCGCCAGGGTAGTGGGGGTATCGAGAGCCACTGCATCTAACATCATGGCAGCATACCGTGTTTGTGGCAAAACCTTGCCTGCAAAACACAAGAGCGGCTGGAAAATGACCCCCCCCCCTTTGCCGCCCCAGTGGCGCAGTGGTCTAAGGCGTTGGCCTCTGATCATTCGTCCGTAAGGGGTCCGGGTTCGAATCCCGGTGAGGCATGGATGTTGTGTTTGACTTAACGGCACTGGCTCTCTCCCTTCCCTGGAACCAGTGACCCTAAATTCTAAATTAGGGACGGGCGACTGCTTATAGCCCATTTGAGTTGCTCACGGTGGTCGTTAAACCTCCAATCAAAAAAAAAAAAAAAAAAGAAAAGAAAATGACCCTGACTGACAGAGACAGGAGAGCATTAAAAAGGATTTTTTCCCGTAATAAAAAGCCCATGGCACTGAAAATTATTGCAGAGCTCAATGTGCATCTCCAGACCCCATGCAGTATCAACGAAAACAGTGCGCAGGGAATTGCATAAACAAAATATTCATGGCTGAGCTGCTATTGCAAAACCTCTGGTGACCCGGGTGAATGCACAGCAGTGACGGCAATAATGCCAGGAGCATACAACGTGGACTGCCGATGCATGGATGTATGTAATGTGGTTGGATGAATCCATATTCACATTATTCCCCACTGCAGGATGTGTTTACCTGTGGAGAACACCATCAAGAAGCGTACAACCCAGACTGTCTGCTCCTAACAGTGCAGCATGGTGGTGATTCTGTCATGCTCTGGGCGATCGTATCGTAGTTTTCAGCAGCTCTCTTGATCACCTTGAAAGGACAGATGACTGGAAAGCCATATGAAACCATTTTGGCAAACCAAGTCCATCTAATGGCACAGGTATTGTTTCCTGCGTGGGATGCCATCTATCAAGATAACAGCCCAAATCACAGAGCTTGGAATGTCCAGTCATTGTTTGAGGAATATGAGGGCGAACTTTCACATCTTCCTTGGCCTTCCCAATCACCAGACTTAAATGTCATCAAGCCACTGTGGCCTGTATTGGAAAACAGAGTAAGATCCTGTTATCCTCCTTCTGCATCTCTCAAGGACTTGGAGCAGTTACTGCATGAAGAATGCTGTAACATCCCACTAACCACCACTCAGGATTTGTATGCGTTCATTCCAAGGAGGATTCAGGCGGTTTTGAATTCGAAAGGTGGCCCTGCACCATACTAAGTACGTAAAACCTTCTTTTCCTGGGTGTTCACATTATTCTGTCCAACGTTTGTATATATACACTATCTACCAACAATTAATTGGACACCCCTGCAATCGACGATATCTGGGGTCCTGATACACGTCACAGCCGCCGCCGTTAAATATCGTGTGGGAAACAACAACGCAACCAGTCGCATGCAAGATGCCACGCAGTTCGGAGCAAGGTACTTAGAAGGAGGATAGGTAGGTCCATCGTAACGGCGCTGTCTTCCCCATTTCTCTTTGCTGCGCTGTGACGTCATGATGGCCATAAGCGAAGCTGTAATGCGCACGGAGCCATACCGAGAAAGTGTCATGTGCTCTGTGAATTTTCAATCGAAATAACAGAGCTAGTTTTGAGTAAATAATTATAAGTAAAAATTGTACAAACATACAACTATTTTTCAAAATAGAGTAAAAATTATATATATATATATACTGGGAAAAAGCGGGAATATGACATGAATACTGTTCGATGTTTTTTTGCTGAATATTTTTTTTCCTTTTCCAAAAGCACACTGCATGGCTCTTTGGAGCTGGGAAATCTACATTTCATTACGTCGAATCAGTCATTTACCAATTTTATAAAATTAGCAATTTGTTTTCTTTCAGGAAAAAAATACTCTACAGCTTTGCTTACATTGTTAGATCGCATCTGGGGTGCTAAAACTAATTCTCTGTCTCATGGGGCCTATTACATTTGTGTGGATCCATTTTATTTTATGAAACACCTTTAATTCTGAGTTATTATGTTCCAGCAAAAGGTCAAATATCTGGCGAGTGATGGTTCCACATTACAGCGTGTTCCGCAATCAAATATATGATTTCTGAGAAGTTTAATTAGATGGGGCACATCGGCAAACATCCATATTTTTCGATTTTCATTTACTGGATTTGGAAAAGAAGACAATATTGGGGTTATTCTCCAAGCTGCCTCCAAACCTTGATACCCCCACCCAAGATCAGGTACCACTCTATGCACTAAATAACCCGATTGCTCAACGGCTTGAATTATGTCAGTTAACAGCTTTCGATCCATCTGCTTATCAAAGGAATAATGCAGTATATGGTTGTTTCCAAGCTTTCCAGAAGCCTCTCAGCATAACTACTAAAACGTTACTATGCGGTCCTAAAATTTTATCTGCAGCAGCATCATAACAATATCGGCAATCAACGCTCATTTCACCAAAAGACAAAACTGAAACTTTGTCGAATTTGGTTAGGTGTACAGCATTCATTTTCATCACCTTTAAAACGGGCTCAATTAAACCGTCGGTAACACAAATTTACCACACCACCGTTTCAGAGAGGAAATGCTTGGAAGCAGTATGTGCATTTTATTTTTGATGAAAAGATATGCTTTTCGAGAAATAGCATGCAAAACAAGTGCTTGACTTATAGCTTCTTCATTCCATTTTGCTGGTCTCTTTTTTGACACAAAAGTTTGAATTTGCACTTCAGTGAAACAATGGCCAAGCAAATTTATGATAGCTGGCCACCTTTCACTGTTGCTCAGCAAATTTCTATTCTTGCATTTGCGTTTCATAATATTAATTTCCGTTTTTAAGCTTCTTTTCTCGAGGCAAAAGCATTGTTTTACCATTACCAACTGTTTTCTTACGTTTGATAATTCTTCCCATAGTGAATTATTTTCACTCTTCAGTTGCATTATATTTTGTTCAGACATTCGCACTTCTCACATAACGTTGACGGTATAATACATGTTGGTCAGGAATGATGTCACTTTCATTGTGACCTGTGATTTGACGTTTAATTGGAGATATACTTTCAATTCGATTTAATGCATTTTTTTCTGACCTGTCCGATCTTAAACCGTTCACTTCGAACAGAAGTTTGCTCCTCCATCTGCTATGGCATATATTTTGTAGGCACGGCATCTTTTCTCAGTTTTTTTCTGAGAGGCAAGTTCAGCAATTCATTTCTAAGATCTCGCTCTTACTTCGAGACATCAAAGTGTTCTGAACACATTCGAGCTTTCTTTGCATCGAATACATCCTTTCGACAGCATTTTGCTAATCGTTGCTTAAAGAAATCTCTATCCGATGGAAAACGTGGTATGTAACATCTAACTATCTTTCCTTCGAACTGCTATTACGATAACAGCGTATTCAGGTATTTTCGAGATAGTTGTACACAGAAAACAAATGAAGAAAAAAAAATGAATCAAACAACAAAGCAGGTCAAAAATTGACAAAGAAATGCAGCGAGTAATCGACACTACAGCACAAGCTCCCAATGACTCCGAATGCTCAAGAGATCATTTATGGCCACTGAGACGTCACACTCCAGCTCGTAGGGTGACAGCTCGCAGGCAGCATGGAAACAAAGGCGATTGGACCTACCTCTCCTCTTTCTAAGTACTTTGGTTCGGAGCTCTCTAATTTCGAGAAAGGTGTAATCGTCGGGTATCACAGAAATGGCCGATCCGTACGTGACATATCCAGCGAGTTGAAGTACCCAAAATCGACAGTGGCCTACGTGATTGGCAAGTGGAAGATGAGAGGTGACTGTCGGAATGTGCCTCGACCCGGCAGACCCACAAAATTGGGAGTTAGAGACAGACGGGTGTTGGCCAGAGAAATTCGGAAAAACTACACCAAATCGATGGGCCGCATCCGCAAGTGTTCTTTCGATGAATACCATCTGTAAGGAAGCCCATCTGCTCGGTTATCATGGACGTGCTGTCGCCCATAAGCCTTTGATCACCAAGTCCAATAATGCTGCTCGGCTAACGTGGTGCAAAGAACGTCGACAGTGGACCGTTGAAGAGTGGAAACAGGTTCTCTGGAGTGACGAATCAAGGTTCACCCTCTACCGTTCAGGATGGTGGCAGGGTCTCGGTTTGGCGTCTGCCTGGAGAACGCCTCCTGCCATAATGTATTGTGCCAACAGTGAAGTTCGGCAGCGGTGGAATTATGCTATGGAGGTGTTTCTCCTGGTATGGCATGGGACTCTTGGTCTCAATTCCTGGTAGACTCAACGCCGAGACCTACTGCACCATTTTGGATGACCATGCACTTCCTACGTTGTGGCAGTTTTACGGGGTGGACCCATGTTACTTTCAGGATGACAGTGCCACCTGTCATGTTGCGAGGTCCAGCATGGCTTGGTATGGTGACAATGGGGTTAATCGAATGGACTGACCTGCGCAGAGCCCGGACCTTAACCCTATCGAGCACCTCTGGGACGAGTTGGAGCGTCGACTTAAGGGGTGCCCCCACCGTCCGAAATCGGTGAAGGAACTGACCTGTCTTCTCCAAGCCGAGTGGAAGAAAATACCGCTAGCCGTCATACAACGCCTGGTTGAGAGTATGCCCCGGAGGGTCGCCGCTCGTGGAGGCTCCACCAACTATTGAAGGTGAATAAACTTTGTTTTCCTTTGCTATCACAGGTGTCCAATTACTTTTTGGTAGATAGTGTACAATGGGCATTCCATAAAAAATGAGAGTAAAATCACACAAAATGAAGAAATATAGGTACAGTAAAATATATATTAATCTTTCCTCAGATGATATGCGACAGTTCCATCGTTCAGTCCACTTTTCAAAGCATGTGACAAAGGCATTTTGTGGAAGCTGCTTTAGCAACCCCTGTACAGCTTGAATAACGTCAGCATCTGTGTTGAATATAGTGCCACGGAACTTCTTCATTGTTGGAAACAAACAGAAATTGCACAGGGCAAGGTCAGGACTGTACGCAAGCTGTGGCATGATTTCAGTACTGCATTTCGTGAGAAACTGTGAATGCAAGCAACCACATGGGGGTGGGCGTTATCATGGTGCAGGGGTCCCCTTGCTCACCAGTTCCAGTCGCTTAATTGATATGTGTCATCGCAGACGCTTCAAGACTGAAATGTAATACTCAGCATTGACAGTAATTTGTGAAGGAATGTCATACTGGTAGACTACATCCTTATGATCAAAGAAAATTTTCATCTTTCCAGCTGATTTGGTTTTGCAGACTTTTTCAAAAGATGCGAGCCTGTGTCTTTTCAGACACTCGTTACGCACTTCGTGAGGGAGTTGAAATAGTGGGCCCATGTTTCATGAGCAGTTATTACTGTGTTTATAAAGTTTAGATCCTTTGCAATCATTTGTTTCCACACATGATGCACCTGAACTCTGGCTAACAATTGTTCTCTCGTCAGATGATGAGGTACCCATCTGGAACAACATGATGCAGCAGTACTTTGTCATGTAGAATGCTTTTTTTGAAATATTAGTTGATGCCACTATGTCTTCACATGTCATTTGTCCATCTTGCAAAATTGCCGAAACATTGTTAACAATACACTCCATAACAACACTTTCAGATCGACCAGGCCTAGGAGCAAGTTCTGCCGACAAACGCCCTTTTTTGAAATCATGGTGTCATCTAGAAAATCGTTGACTCACCCAAACATTTATCTTTGTAAGCTTTTTTCACTAAATCAACTGTTTCTGGAACCATTTTACCCAAATGATAGCAAAATTTTATCGCACAACATATTTCACTTCTTAACTCTGAATCACTCGCCTCCATAGCTGTGTGGTGAAATGCAGATGTACCTCAAACAACTGCGCAATAATAAAACCAGAATCGTTTGCCACTGCTAATAACTGTTGCATCGTCTGTGTGGTTGTTTTTCCCCATAGCACTGTTGCCAACTCAAAAAAAAATTACTCTCAGTTTTTATGGAACTGCCTTTGTATCTTATAGCATTATATGTTGATTATACTTGCCAATAAAAATTAAAAATGTTGGTACCAGTTCACTACGTTTTTAAGTACTATAAACGCAGTGTAAGTCAGAATATAAAAATACTGTTTTTGTTTGAATAAAAATAGTTATGTCTTGAAATTATTTAATGATCAAATCAACTAAAGTGCAGCTTATAGTGGGTGTCAGCCACCAGCTTCAGTGCATTGTTATGTACTGAAGCTTCAGTACATTGTAATACATATACTAAAGCCATCAAGAGCCGATTCCCAACCCTATAAAATTTTAAAGTTGTCTGTCTGATATAAGTAGACTTTCCTTTTCAATGTCCATGTTGTGTTCAGCCTTTCAAAAATGACAACACTGGGTCTTCTGGAATCTGAATATAGCCCATCTTATTTAAATGAGTCTGTTCCTCAACTAAAGGGAATTATTCATCATAGGTAAGCATCCCCAGAACATCACGGATCTGTGTCCAGTTCGAGTAATTGGAAAGTTTCATTATTCTTACAATGGACTTTACACCTTGTATCATCAGAATATAGACAGAAATGCAACTCATCTGACCTGATAAGTTTTCTGGTCATCAGGAGTACCGTGTCTGTAGCACTCAGCCCATTACAATGAGACTGTTTTAGAAATATTTCAGAAATAGGTTGGTGCGGTTCCAGGGTTCGTACGGTCCTTAAAAGTCCTTAAGAACTCCTTAATTTCCATTTACCTTTTTTAAGGGCCCTTAAGAACTCCTTAATTTCTGTTCTGTTTTTAAGGGCTCTTAAAAAGTCTTGAAAACACCGTAATTATATTCGGTCGTTAAAAAGGTCGTAATTTTTTTTTTTTTTTTAACCAAAGAAATGCGTGTGTTACGCAGGCCAGCTGGTTTCATTAGCGTACGTACTGATGATGGTTTTACGCCACTAGATCGCATGTCGCAAAAGTTTACTCTTGTTCTGTATTGCTTTTGGCAGTTTGCCAACCAGCTACTTTCAAATCCCTTTGGTTTAGATTAGATTTATTGCTGGCTTTTTGTTTTCTTTGCGCAGGGTCAGCGCAGTTCAGGTCGTTACTTTCTGTTATTTATTAGAGAATGTGGTACTAAGTAAAGAGCTTAGAGCTTCTTGTCTTTTCAGCTAAACAGAAATATGTTCAATATTTAGATGCCGAAAAAAAAAAGTGCCAAGCAACACTGGGAGGAATTGCAAATATTTTTTTCTACTTTCAGTACGAAAAAACTAAAAATATAAAAAAATATTGCCGAATTAGAATTAGAGAAACGTGCTGATGACCTTGCCGCCCAAGGGGAATTGATTAGAGATATGAGCTACTTCCTTCAATCAAATAGTTTTCGAAAATTAATAAAGGAAAAAATTGAAGAATTGGCAGAAATTACCATGTCAGTAGTTGCAAAAAAGGAGCTGAAAAATTGATTTCATTGTAGTCCTACGTCCTTTGTTTGACCTCAGAAAAGTGAATATGTACATAATAGAATTTCCTTGCAGTCATTGGTAAATTGTATTACTGCTTTTAGCACGTCTTTTGTAAAAAAAAGATCGTGCTTCTGTTATCGGTTTGTCCGTCTGTACCCACGATATCTCTGCAACTATTAGTCCGATTTGAAAAATTCTTTTTGCACTGGGGAGCTTGAAATATGCAAATGATGATCCTTCATTTCGGTTTTTTTTTTTTTTTTTTTTTTTTTTACGATGTACAAATTTGCCAGTAGAGGGCGTAAATGCAGATGATGTCAAATTCAAAAATACGTTTTATTTCACATATTTGCTTTTAAACATCCGATTGAAATTTTTTCTTATCTTTCGATTCCATTTATGTCGAATAGTATTTTAGATATAGTTACTTTTTCAAGTTACGCATAGATTTTCCGCTAGGGGGTGTAAATGTAAATTACATTTTTTCCGATAACTGTTCTTCTAAAACTCCGATTTGAAAAATGTTTTCTTCAGCGGATACATCTGATGGAAAATCTTTTGCATATAATTTCAAATTTTTGGTAAAGAATACTTTGGCCACCAGGGGACGTTAGCGTTAATTTTTGCTTCTGATGTATTTGCCATAAAATCAGAGCTTCTAAAATGTCGATTGAAAAAATTCTTTCGTGGACTGATACCACTCACATCGATAAACCTTTTCGGAATATTTTCTTCTTAAAATATTCCACAGTTTCACAGCCAGGGGGCGTAGATGTACATCTTATTTTTGCCAATATCTGTACTTCTAGGAGTCCGATTTAAAAAATTTCTTTGTTGGATAGTGTTTTCCGTGTGTCATGTTTTTCATATAATCTCAAAATTTTCAAGTAATTCATGGACTTTCCGCTAGGGGGCGTAGCAGTAAATTGCGTTTCCCCCTATATCTCTGCTTCTAAATCTCCGATTTTAAAAATTCTTTCTGCACCGGATACAGCTCCTGATGGGAAATCGTTTGCACAAAATTTCTAATTTTTGTAAAAAAAATAGTTTGGCCACCAGGGGGCGTAAACCTTAAATTCCGCTTCTGTTGTATTTGCAGCAAAATATGAGATCTGTAGTGGTCAAATTGCAGCCAATTTTTACCACTACAGATCTTATATTTCACACAAATGCAAGCTTTTAGGAATACTTAAAAGTGAGTTTAAAAAAAAAAAAAATGTTTGCCGCCCCGGTGGCGCAGTGGTCTAAGCGAAGGCCTCTGATCATTCGTCCGAAAGGGGTCCGGGTTCGAATCCCGGTGAGGCATGGATGTTGTGTTTGTCTTACGGCACTGGGCTCTCTCCCTTCCCTGGAACCAGTGACCCTAAATTAGGGACGGGCGACTGCTTATAGCCCATTGAGTTGCTCACGGTGGTCGTTAAACCTCCAATCAAAAAAAAATATGTTAATGAAGAAACAAAAGATATATCTGAAGTTTTGCTACATCTTGCGATATCAAGTCGTTAAGAAACGTTGGTTGAAATGAAATGAAATAATAAAGTCTGAGTAAAAATAGCTGTTAGTTTGTAAAATTAGAAAAAAAATTGACTAATTCGCGAACGTAGAATGATATTCAAAACACAAATTAAGTTAAATAGGGAAATGTGACAAAAAAATGTTTGTCAGAAAGAAATGTAAAAATAAAGTAAGAATAAAGAAAATATTGTTTCAATCGAATTTTTAACTGCTATAGATCTGTATATTTCTTGTGCATACACGAAACAGCGATGTAAAAAATAAATTAAGTCACATATAAAGCAAGTAAGAAAAAATAGTTTAAGAGGGGAAAAAATAAATCTGAAGTTTTGTCACATCCAGAAATTCAAGTCGTTAAAAGACGTCGGTTGAAATGAAAAAAATAGTCAGAATAAAAGTGTATGAGGCAGTTTACAAAGTTTGAAATAAAATAATGGACGAATACGCGAACATAGAATGATATTCAAAACATAGATTAAGTTAGATAGCGGGAATTGAGAAGAAAAAACGTCTGTTAGAAAGAAATGTAAAAATACAGTAAGAATGGAGAAAATATTGTTTCAATCAAATTTTAACTACTATAGATGAAAGAAATGTAAAAATACAATAAGAATGAAGAAAATATTGCTTCAATCGAATTTTAACTACTATAGATCCATATATTTCTTGTACACACATAGAAAAGCGAGATAGAAAAATAGATTAAACCATACATTAAAAGCAAGTAAGAAAAAAACAGTTTCAGAGGGAAAAAATTAAAAATCTGAAGTTTCGTCACATCTTGTAGAACATATATCTGGTCGTTAAGAATCGGTTTAAATCTGAAAAAAATGATACTGTTACGAACGAATTTTATGTATATCTGTTATAGATCTATATATTTCTTGCACAAGCATGATACAGATATATAGAAAACCAGATTAAGTCATACATTAAAAGCAAGTAAGAAAAGTAGTTTGCGTAAGGAAAAAAATAATAATGAAGAAACGTTTGCTTGTTTGAATCAGAAACAATAAAGCCTCGATAAAAGTAGTTGTTAGTTTGTAAAGTTAGAAAATAAAATAATGTTGGGTACATCGAGAAGTTTAACAGTATGCAAGTATTTAGAAAAAAAGTATATTAAGATAATGCATTAAAAGGTACATTTCACTGATTAATCATAAAAGAAAATACGAAAAAATAAAAAAAAATATTTTAACTGTGTATAAGACATTACGGCTTTGTATGGTGGAAAAAGGCACAACGTTAAAAAATGTAACAGGAAATGCCATGAACACGTAAATACATTAATAAACAATCGTGTTTTAAGATTATGTCTGCAACACAAAACTTTGGATGAAAATGCGTGAAGCTCAAAGAAAATAAAAAAAATCGTTACGTTGAAAAATTATGGAAAAAAATAAGGAATAAATTCGTTGTAAAATTATCAAGTTATTGAAAAAAAATCAGTCTTGGAGCTTAACACAATATGAAATGACGTCAACTTCTCTTACCCCATTCTTAATCCACTCGAATGATGTCATAAGACAGGTCCACATAAACCCACCACGTGGAGGACTGGTGACGTCATGATTGCGCATTGGGATGAAAGACACCCTCTTTCGAGCATGGAACCGTTCTTGATTTCATAGTCGAGTGGCTTATGGCGTGAGTCCAGCGGTCTGATGATCGAGGGTTCGTTCCTGAGATGATCAGCGAGTAATATTTTTATTCACTTTGTGTAAAAAATTTCCGCAGCGTGGTGACATCATGTTGTAAAATTTCCTCTGGGGAAAATAAAATTTCCTATCCCAAAACATGTGGTGGACAAAATGACCACGTGGAGAGAATGAAAATTTCCCGGTGAAGAAAAAAAATGGCGCTGGGCAATCAATCTCCTCCAATCAATCACTGGCGGGGTTGGCGGTGATGTCCTACCCTCCTCCTCCTGACCACACACAACCGTAAGCGTATATGACCACGTGGCGAACAGTGGACAGCTTCCTTTGTCTTAGAATCCCCCTCCTCTTTTCCTCTACTTCTAGGCCTTTTAAACAGTTTTTGTTCTACCAATGTCACATTCACAACGTATACGTATCAACTCATGTTAAAAACATTGCGTTTTTACTTAGGGAGTAAATATTAATTCATAGGCCCTAGGCCTTTTAAATAGCTTTTATTGTACCAAGCTTTATTGAAAATTCTTAAATGTTTTGTGACCAAGTAAAGGAGAAACATTGTTTACTTGATTTGTAATGTAAATCCTTTTACTATGAGCTCCGTGGATTAAAAATTGCAAAAAAGGCCTAAGCTTGAGATCTATTAATTAATGTTTTGTGCCTCAATAAAAGCGCAATATTATTAACTTAATTTGATGTGTAAACGTTGTGAATAGGGCATTAATAGAATAAAAACTGTTAAAAAGGCCCCGGCTTGGGGCCTGTGATTTTAATATTCAGTGCCTAAGTAAAAGCGCAATCCTATTAACTTGATTTGCTGTGTAAACGTTGTGAATATGACATTGGTTAAATAAAAACTAGTTAAAGGGCCTAGTCCTGGGCCCTTGAATTAATATTTCGTGCCTAAGTAAAGGCGGCATTAGTATTAACTTGATTTGACGTGTAAACGCTGTTAATATTACATTGGTAGAACAAAAACTATTAAAAAGGCCCGAGGCCTATAAATTAATATTTAGTGCCTAAGCAAAAGCGCAATGCTATTGATTTTATTTGATACGTAAACGTTATGAATATGAAGTCGGCGGATTAAAAGCTGTTAAGGAGGCCAAGGTATAGGCCCTATGAATTAATTAAGTAAAAGAAAAGTATTACAAACTTGACATGTCATGTAAAAAAAAAATTAAAAAATACCACTTTATCGTCCTTTTCTGAACACAGCATGAGTCATGTGTAATTCTGTTGTTTCGTCGAACACTGTAGTTTTAAGAAATGTACGGCGATCTTTATACCCCTTCCCTCCAGTTGAACTTTTGTGGCCAGTCATCCTAAACTGGTATGAACCGGCGTGAAAATTCAGACAAACAAATAAAGGAGCTTCTTCCCGTCGTTAGGCGCCTTGAAAAACTGCCACACATAATTAGGAAACTTGGAAAACTGCCACACATTCCTTGGAGGAATAGCACTTTGTGCCCGGCCCCTTAATAAAAAACGTGTGGCAGCTTTCCTGTGTGGCGGTTTTCCGGTAACCCACCACACTAGGTAAATAGTGAAAGTATGTCCCCCCACCCCCACCCCCAACATTCAAACAGTATGTCAAATCGACTTATTAGTATGCCCATGATGAAAATCAAAACGCCCATCTTGGACTTTTTTCCTCGGACTTTTTTTTTTTTTATTGGAGGTTTAACGACCACCGTGAGCAACTCAATGGGCTATAAGCAGTCGCCCGTCCCTAATTTAGGGTCACTGGTTCCAGGGAAGGGTGTGAGAGCCAGTGCCGTAAGACAAACACAACATCCATGCCTCACCGGGATTCGAACCCGGGCCCCTTACGGACGAATGATCAGGGGCCAGCGCCTTAGACCACTGCGCCACCGGGGCGGCCTTCGGACTTTACTTCTTCGGACATTTTTTTCCGCGTTTATCAACAGTCTCGGACATTTTTACCGATCACCCCTGGGCATACACAGCTGATACCGATCACCCCTGGGCATACACAGCTGCCCACGGAAAACGCAGGGCGTGGGCTGATGTCATGTCCTCTCCCTTCTAACCTCCTATTTTAACTCAGAAATCATTTGAAGAAAAAATTTGGAATTTTTAAAATTGGTAAAAAATATATATATATATATATATTTTACATGTTTTAGTTACTTTTATAAGACAATTGAGTTGAAAATTCACATAGTATCTGTGTATTGTATATAATAATGCCGCGCCTACAAAAACAAAATAAATGAAATAAATAATTATCTAGAGAAAAAAAATTCTGTAATTAACTATAATTTGCTTTATTTTAGCATTTCAGGCGTTTTATTGTACCAGATAATCTCACTGAATGAGATTTAAATTAGTCATAAATACTTTGAAAAATGCATTGGTAATTCAACTAAAAATTTCCGGAACCCCCCAATAATTTTTTAAGTCGGCGCCTGTGTTGTCTAGTGTTATATAAGTGAAAAACATCCAGCAAGGATTCACTTAAAGTATCAAGTTTATGTGGTTGCAGTTCCTTTAAGTCATGACGTACTGTTTTTAAGTTATTTTTAGCGAATAATAAGGACCTTTATTTTTCATTTAATAATTTCATTTTATTGAGTGATCAATAGTTTGCTTCATGTATTGATTAATAAATGGTAAGATAATTGCAACAAAACATTTATTTTGTGGTAAATTGTTCTTCCAACTTTTGACTTAAAATTTGTTTTTCCACAAAACGGAAAAATGCGCTTCGTCACTGGGTGTCATGTGATCTGAAAGGCTAGCTCACAATTCCCAAAGCCATCTGGATTTGGGCGGTGGAACTAATGAAGAAGCATTGGTATAGTTAAGTTCCCCCCCCCCCTTTTGTGTAGAAGGGAAGCAATCTTAGTATGTGCCCGTCGCATTGTGATTCCTTCCCCACGAGACTACTTCCTTAAAAGAGGACAATGGGATTGGCCTTTAAAAGTTAACCGCAGCAAGTAAAAATCTGGAGATGGAGTGGTTGTTTTGCTAATGTTCCACAGAACGGCGCAATGTGGAGGAGGTGAAAGAGCGTAAAAGTTCAGGGCTATTGGTACAAAGGCTAGTTCTTTTAGCGAAACACACTTTTCTTCCCGACGAGGGGGGCTGTGGCATAGTTGCGGTGCTCTTCGCAAGAAAAATCTAATCCCCTCCGATATCTATATAAACGCACGAAGCAAGCGTGGGAAGGAATTAAATCCATGTTTATACCCCAGTAAATCCAACGAACATCACTGAAACACCTAAAACAGAAGGAATATTTATTTTGAAATCATTAAGCAGAATATTTCATATTCGAAGATCTAAGAGCTGAAATTATCAGCAAATACCCATATTTTTGACTTCTGAACAAAAGGATTATCGAAAAATGACCTGTCCATGAAAATTTCAAGTTCTCTCCACAATGCATTGCATCATCCCAAGTCAGAAATAACTTTTAGTTCAACCCCACTAGATTCCAAACCTTGATTTATTAAAAAAAGCAATATTTTTTTCATTTGTAAGTTAAAGAATATTGGCTGCTTCAATTGCGATAATAATCCTCGGATTAAGAAAAATTGGGCTTTCTTGAAAGGGCAAAGAAATTTGTCCATTCTGGTGTCGTAGTATAGCTTAGAGTCAATATGAATTTCGTCAAAGCTTAACACATAAAGCTTTACAGAGTGATTTAGCCGCCCCGGTGGCGCAGTGGTCTAAGGCGCTGGCCTCTGATCATTCGTCCGTGAGGGGTCCGGGTTCGAATCCCGTGAGGCATGGATGTTGTGTTTGTCTTACGGCACTGGCTCTCTCCCTTCCCTGGAACCAGTGACCCTAAATTAAAGACGGGCGACAGCTTATAGCCCATTGAGTTGCTCACGGTGGTCGTTAAACCTCCAATCAAAAAAAAAAAAAAAAGAGCGATTTAAACTTTCATAGCTTTTTTCCCCCCATCAACAAAAGGACATCGTGTTGATTGCCTGGGTTACGGGTAAATTTTGCGCACCATCTGTTCAAAGTAATGGAATGATGTTTTCCCCCTCCAGAAGTCATATATGATTTTTCTAAAGAGTCATATATGATTTTTCTTTTTGATTGGAGGTTTAACCACCTCCGTGAGCAACTCAATGGGCTATAAGCAGTCGCCCGTCCCTAGTTTAGGGTCACTGGTTCCAGGGAAGAGAGAGAGCCAGTGCCGTAAAACAAACACAACATCCATGCCTCACCGGGATTTGAACTCGGACCCCTTTCGGACGAATGATCAGAGGCCATCGCGTTGACCACTGTGCCACCGGGGCGGCATTCAAAATTTGGTGGTTCTAAATTGAAAACTGTAGATTTTACGAAAATTTTCTATGGAGCCCCCTCGACCCCGGGCCCCCCACCCGTTCCAAAAACCATCTACGGTCTAAGTTAGAGCACCATGAGATAGTATACCAAATTTGGTGGTTCAAAATTGAAAACGCCGCCCCGGTGGCGCAGTGGTCTAAGGCGCTGGCCTCTGATCATTCGTCCGTAAGGGGTCCGGGTTCGAATCCCGGTGAGGCATGGATGTTGTGTTTGTCTTACGGCACTGGCTCTTTCCCTTCCCTGGAACCAGTGACCCAAAATTAGGGACGGGCGACTGCTTATAGCCCATTTGAGTTGCTCACGGTGGTCGTTAAACCTCCAATCAAAAAAAAAAAAAAAAAAAAAACATTGAAAACTAGATTTTACGAAAATATTGTATGGTGGCCCCTGGACCCCGGGCTGCGACCACTTCCAAAAACCGTCTACGGTCTCTAAGTTAGAGCACCGTGAGGTAGTATATCAAATTTGGTGGTTCTAAATTGAAAACTGTAGATTTTACGAAAATTTTGTATGAGATGAGAAATTAATTAGGCCGCCCCGGTGGCGCAGTGGTCTAAGGCGCTGGCCTCTGATCATTCGTCCGCAAGGGGTCCGGGTTCGAATCCCGGTGAGGCATGGATGTTGTGTTTGTCTTACGGCACTGGCTCTCTCCCTTCCCTGGAACCAGTGACCCTAAATTAGGGACGGCGACTGCTTATAGCCCATTGAGTTGCTGACGGTGGTCGTTAAACCTCCAATCAAAAAATAATAATAATAATAATAATTAGTGCCCCCTCCTGAAATATTTTGATAAGTGCCACATACTAGTCTTTTGCAAATTAAATCAGTGTCGTTTAGAAAAATACAAAAGAAAAAAATGAAAAAGAAAAAAAGCCGTTTACTTAATGCCCCATCCTGAAATGTTATGCCTTGCGATGTTTTGACCTGCGATGTTTTGTGCCCGCGATGTTATGGCTTGGGATGTTTTGTGTCCGCGATGTTATGACTTGCGACGTTTTGTCACCGCGATGTTTTGCCTGCGATGTTATGTCGCGCGATGTTTTGACGTGCTACGTACGGGAACACGTGCGAAGTTATCCGTACGAAAAGAAGATTCTTTACGTTTGCGCAGCGCCCCCTATAATAGTTCATTGAGGTTGCCAATCTCCTAAACCACCTAAACACTAAATGTATGGTGCCTTATGCAACTCGCTCAAATTCGCGGATTATCCGTATTTTTTCAGCTTGTGCCAGATTCAGTTCAGTGATTTTATCCAGCAACAGCGATGTGGTAATGTTTGTTTTTGTGAGATTTAGCATGTGGGTCGTTTTGGAAGTTCAGAATGTTTCACTGTTACAGTTTGTTGAAACTTTGTAGATAAGTTTTTTGATGGAACATATATACTGGCTACAGCAGTAATTTCCGTTCCTGGTGAATGTTTATGAAGGTGGACTGGTAAGTTTGTTAAGGGTACTACCCTTATTTTTTTGGTGTTATATAAACAGTGATTTCCACTAAAGGAGCAGCTAGGTTATGGGATGTTAAAATTCTCACGTCATAGATTATATCAAAGTAGAAGTAAACGTGATGTTATATCTGATAGATGCTGTTGATGACCCCTTGTCATCAAAATGGGTAGATAGATACCTTTAATTAGTTGTTTATAGCATTGCGTAGTATAAAAATGTGATGTGTTAACTCCATGTTCATACAACTGAATTAAATGTATTTTATGTGGAGTGAGTTTGCCTATGCCATAGTTTTACTGCATTTCTAGTCTACAGTAGTTTTCTGTGGTATATAAAGACGGGACGTTTTGAATTGTACACTAGTGGGAATTTGGGGCTAAATACATTATTGATGACATGGATTGAGACCAGGGCAGCAGTTGCCTTAAACTGATCAGGAACATTCAGTTTTTTAATGAATTCAATGAAAATCCAGCACTCACATGCTTGTCAAATTTCAGTTGAAACACAAATTCATTATTTATTACAGACTGTATTGTGGATCGTGCAAGAGGAAAAGCACTTTGTGAGAAGCTTTCTTTTTTTTTCAATGTTTTTGTGGCTGCCCAAATTGTGTTCCTAGGAGCAAGAGACCATAAAAAATATGGATGGGCAACTGCTTTCCAAGTTGCTCACACTGGTTGTTAAACCCCCAATAAGCCGCCCCGGTGGCGCAGTGGTCTGAGCGATGGCCTCTGATCATTCGACCGAACGGGGTTCGAATCCCGGTGAGGCATGGATGTTGTGTTTGTCTTACGGCACTGGCTCTCTCCCTTCCCTGGAACCAGTGACCCTAAATTAAAGACGGGCGACAGCTTATAGCCCATTGAGTTGCTCATTGGTGGTTGTTAAACCTTCAATCAAAAAAAAAAAAAAAAAAACCCCAAATAAATTGTAACCTTTAGGAAGTGACCCAAGGTTTAAATCTTTAATGAAAACTGCTATGCTACAAAAACTTGGCCACACAGAGCAGTGTAGTATATTTATATACTTGGAACTAACAATGAAATGTGGAAGTAAGGAAGAGAATTACTTTGATTCCTAAAAGAGATATGAATGCTGCATTCGAAAGTTAGAGTGAAAATTTTTCCTATAATCATAATTTCTTTTTTTTTTTGCAAAGTTGCCTTTGTCTAATACTATTGCCAAATATCATTTTATTGCATAAATGTTTGTTTTTGAGCTTGTAACTGTAGATAATTTTTGATAACCGAACTTTGACGGAACGAAAATATCCATGTAATTGTTAGGCACGAGTTTCTTCCATTGATTCGAAGAATTCTGCCTTTGTTGTCATCATTTGCATTTTTCTCGAGAGTGATGCACAACTGAAGAGAATTTTGGCAAGTATTAGTGTTTGTGTGTGGTGAGGGGTGGCTACCTTTTCCATTTGGGATGGAATTTTATCTTTCCCAACTTTTGAAAACAGAAGTTAGATGGAGTGCAGATATCTCCCACAATCATAATTTTTTTCTCGTGATCCTCCCGCTGTTCTGTATTATTGTGAAATACTTTGTTTGATAAATTATTGTGTTTCTGCTTGAAAATGGAGGGGAAATTTCCAGAAACGAAAATCGAATAAAGTGAAGACGTTTTCCGTTATCATAATTTTTTTCTGCAGTGTTTCCATTGTCCCGTTGTTGTTAATTGTTATTTTTCCTGATATATAGTTGCAAAGTGAAAATCGGGACATTTCTCGTATCAGAAGAATGGTTGGAACAACCAAGTCTTGATTACATGAACAGCAAACATCTTGTTGTGTTCGTTAAGATATTTTTTTTTTTGTTTTTGTTTTTTTCTGCGCTGAAAGAAAACATGCTCAAAAATAATAAATTAGTTTACTCTTGTAATGCACAAAAATGTGCACATGACAATGTCAAGGTTTATTTTCATCTACCATGAATGGGATAGATGGCAGATTTCCTTCCTCCACAATGGAAATTTGTTTGAAGTTTGGGTGTGTGGGACCTGAATGTATAAAACAAAATATAGATAACACAAGCTTTGGTTCAATCCTTTAAAAGTCTTGCAGACCAGTTTTGCTTAAAAATTAGGGAAAGAGCAGTTATGAAATATTCACTATTCAGACATACAGCTGTAAAGAGTATGAGGGACAGTCAAAAAGTTAGTTGCATGCTCCCACAGTTTTTTTTTTTTTTTTTTCGTATAAAAGATATTTGGATGTGTTGTGGGAGTGCCACTTGTTCTTCCTACAAGCCCCATGCTAACTTTATTGGCATGGCTGGAACAGTTCCTCTGTTTATTACTCGTGAAAGATGCAGTGTCCATTGGAAGTAGCATCCAAATTTGAAATCCACGTGGTGATCCATTTTTTGTGGGCCAAAAAGTTGAACTCCCCTGAAATTCAATGGCAATTAATTGAAGTGTACGATGACAAATCATTTTTGCAGCAGGCGATGACAAAATGGTGTTCCTTGTTTGAGAAAGGATGCACAGGTATCGAAGACCATTTCCAGGAGGCAAGGCCATCAACTTTGACAATGAACGAAAACGAAGACCTTCTTAATGAATTGGTTCAGGCAAACAGGTAATTCACAATGGATGAGATCTCGAACAAATTGAATATTTCTCATAGAAGTGTGGACCACATCATCACCAAGTATCTTGAGTTTCGAAAAGTTTCTGCTCGATGGGTGTCTCGCTTACTCACAGAACAACACAAGGCGCAATTTTTCCAAGCAGCTCTCGCATTTTTGGATCATTATCACAGAGAAGGAAATGAATTTTTGGACCATATCATGACCGGAGACGAGACTTAGGTCACCGTCCATCACTTCTCACCAGAAACGAAGCAGATTTCACATGTGAGGGGAAACATCACGTTTTCTGCCTCCGAAAAAGTGCCGAATTGTTCCTTCCGCAGGGAAGGTTATGCTTACCCTTTTCTTCGACAATCAAGGTGTTGTCACTGTTGTGCATTATGAATTCATGCTGAAGGGCAGCACCACAATGAATACGGCATGGTATTGTGAAACCTTTAAGAATCTGCAAAGGACAATTAAATATCGAAGGAGAATCGTCGAGAGGCATTGTCTTTCTGCATGACAATGCAACACCACATTCTGCACGTGTCACAAAGGCCCTCATTGACAAATTCAAATGGGAGGTGTGGGAACACCCTCCATACAGTTCTAAGCTTTCACCTTGTGATTTCCATGTACTCGGCCCCATATAAAATAACTTTGCAAAGCTGCGATATCACTCTGATGAAGATATAAAAAATTTGACCCAAGAATGGTTATCGCAAGTTGAATGACAATTTTTTCAAGAACTATCGGTGAACTGCAATACAAACCATTCTGTTTTTGTAAAATGAGTCATGTTAATTTGCGTTAGATTGAATGATAGTAAATTTTATGGTCTAATTCACTTGTTTTAAAAACTGAGTGTAACTTATACTGTTTGAAAAATGTAAGCTAGATACTACTGTTTTCTAGTCTCCAGTTTCTTAATATTATTCATAGTCACATATTCAAAACTTCCCACCAGAAATTTTTAATCCCCTCCATTTACAAACACATGTGGGGAGATTCCCTTCCATTTTTAGTGAGCATCATTCTTCTGCATGGAATAGGGTGAACTTAGTCCATACCACACAAGTTGGTGGGCTTATTCAAGATAGTTCATTGTAAACAGGGGTGGATTGGCCCACCGAGATGCCAGGACATTTTCTGGTGGACCACTCAAGAAGTGGCCGCTTTCTCATATACTTTTTTGTCTGGATATTTTGGAGTAATCATGTTGGTACTTATGTCTATGCTGTTTAATAACCATTAACTTCCCATTTAAGGTTTATTTTTGTCTAAAACATTATTCGCTTCAAAAGAAAGAAGAAAAAAGAAAAACTTTTCCTTCTAGCTATAATATGTTGGTGTTTTCTCTGAAATGACATAGCGAAATTCTCTACTTATGTGAGAAATGAACTGCCAGACCAAACACGCTGTTTTAAATTAATTAAACTAAATGTAACTACAGTTGGATGTAGTCATTGGATTTGGAACCCAGGGTCACTGGCATACCCTACCATCCTTTTGTAATTTTGAAGGATACATACTGCCCATTGCAATGGCCCATCATCCCCACCCCGATATCTGCAAACTGACATAGAACACAAAATTCTTTTTCCGCAGATATATTTTTAAATCCATGTCCTACTTGTGTGCCATTACACAGTAAACAATCAGCGATCAAATAAATATAAAAATTAGTTGCATAGGAAAATTGCTATGTGGCATAGGCTTTCAACTTTCAAAATTTTCTTTTTATGGTGATTTAGTTGGAAATAAGGCCTTCAAGAGATGCAGGATATTTTTCTTGTCAAAACGAAACATTTCAAAGCGAAATAGTTATTTGGTGCAACACCTTGTTTTGCATGTGGTTTAGTGTTACATTTAATCATGTGTGGGTTTTTAAAATTCTTTCACTGTTAGATTTGTATTGGAACTTGTTGATGATTGGGTTCATTTTACAATACATATTTCAACAGTTCTCTTTCATTCAAGGATCCAACAACCACCTTTTCACGAGGGAATTCATGAGGTATTTCTTTGTAGACACATTTTTTTTTTTATTGTGGACTGCAAGACTACAATTCCCGGTCTGGTTTGGTTGTCCCAATCTGCCCCAACTGTAAACCACTGTTGACATGATAAAGTTGGCAATGTGTCATTATGACTGGCTTAACCTAACACAAATATGGAACAGGCTCTAATCACTGAGACTATGTAGCAGAAAGGAGCTTACTGATCTGCAATTATGCAGATTACTTATATCTGTAAAGAGTCCATGTTAGTAGAAAATAAAGTTAAATGTTTAAAATACTAAAATTATACTGGTAATCTATATATTAATTCTATAAGGTTTTTTACTGTGTGACCTATTTTGAGAGAACGGCTAAACATAAAAATATGGTCGAGGTATCAAAATAAAGGTCTTACTTTGTAGATGTGCCAGTCAAAGAGAAAAATGAGATTGGGGCAACAGTTCATCATGGAGGGGTGGCAAAGTTCCCATGTAAAGTCTATGGGAGAAGCGTGCGGTTGACTGAAACAACTCTTGCAAAACGCGCTGTTAAAGGCGGCAGCGTGGAGGGACTGAGATAGTCCAAAGTTCGAAGTTTTCTCTTTTCTGAGCGAACCGTTGCGTGAAGCAATGGTCCATTCACTCCATACTCTGATTCGTGTTGTCAAGGAAACGCTAGCAGGCGATTGTATCGAAGTTCTTCGAATCAGAACAGCGAAGACTCAAAGACCTGCTTGCGTTATGCCATTGGACTGTGTGTTGTATATATATAATTTAATATTCATTTGATCGAGTTTATTCACGTAGGTAAGAAGTTTCCCATTATGTAAAGATGTAAATAAACCTTTTGTTGACCATTGTTAGTGAAAATATTTAGAATGTACAATTAAGTTGCGCCATCTCTATCTTCATTCTATAAGGTTTTTTACTGTGAGACCTATTTTTAAAGAACGTCTGAACGTAAAAATATGGTTGAGGTGTCAAAATAAAGGTCTTACCCTGTAGATCTACCAGTCAAAGAGAAAACTGGTATTGGAGCAACAGTTCGGGCATGGCGGAGCAGCAAAGTTCCCATGTAAAGTCTATGGGAGAAGCGTGCGGTCCTTATTTACATCAGACTTCGTGTGTGCATGGTGTTCTATGATCAGTCCTAAAGTAAGTCAGGGTTGTCTACCCACCTACCTGCCCAAAAAACCCGGGCAGGTTTGTTTTTTAAACCCAATAAAACCCACTTTGTATTGGGTTTTATTGTTTTTTTTTTTAAACTGGAGTATACTTTGGAGTTTCAATGCAATTTTGGGATATTTTCTTCAAAGAGTTTCAAAAGCAACATTTTAAAATGGAAAAGCTTGGTGCTCAGATTGGTTTTTAATTATGCTTTTTTTGCTTTTATTATTACATAGATGCTATTTGTTAATTTTTAATGTTTTTGCATTTGTTTAACTTGTTTGTTTCTTTTGATTTTGGATATACTGATATCCATAACTGATTACTGATAAAAATTTGCAATAAATAAAAATTCTGGAGCTAAACTAGATGTGGGAATAAAAATTGTTTAAGTTTCACTGCATACAATTCTGAGAATTACTTAATTTTGTTTCCCTGAAATTTTGTACATCATTTGCAAACAAAAACAGAAAGATTTTGTTATTTGATAATGCAGTTACAAAAGCCACTTCATTTGGGATGCTTTACTAAAAGCTAATCGTCAGGCATTCAGGACACATTTGACTTCCTTGATATTTTAGATTCATCAGCACAGTGACAACAAAAAGACAGCCTGAAGAAGAAGAGTTTTCTCCAAAAATTTGCAATTTAAATAAAAACTTTCCTAGTAAAATTCCCATAATCGTTGTTTTTGATTAGTAATTGAATTAAGAAACTAGGAAGCCATTTCTCAACATGAGCTTTATTCAAACAAATTATTTATTGCTGCATAAAAAATAGAAAAATAAAAATTTTCTTACAAATTATAATTCAATGTTCATGCAAATAGTTTTTGCAGATAATTCCGAAAAAACAAAACAAAAAAAGTTTATACATGATAATTTCTTGAAATATATTAATGAATTAAGAGGAAAATGTGTGTGTGTGTGTGTGTGTGTGTGTGTGTGTGTGTGTGTGTGTGCGCGCGCGTGTGTGTGTGTGTGTGTGTGTGTGTGTGTGTGTGTGCGCGCGCGTGCACGCATAAACACTTGTCCAAAAGATGCAGTACACATGCTAAAACAGCTGAAAGAGGTTAGTAGAGTACTAGACATTCTCCAGGCTAAACAAACAAACATTTCTGAGGCAGTGGAACTGTGGCAAGATCTTATGGAAAATGCAGATCTTGAACCATATACACCAGTGATAAAAAAAAAAATAAAAATAAAAAAAAATGCATCTAGCATTTCAGCCTTGCCACTGCTTGGCAAACTTAATGAATCCAGAATGGCCAGGGAAAGAGAATGAACCCTGAGCAACAAAAAATGACTGATAACTGGGTATTAGAAAATAAACCAGAATGGATAATTTTTGTAATGGGTTTTAAAATATGTGACACAAAGTACTATCTAAAGTCTATGTTTGTAAATGTTGTTGTGCAAAACTTCAGTGCTGCCAAATGGTGACAGCTGATGGGGCAACATGCAGGTGTAAGCAAAGCTGGAACCCTGAAAGATTTCTGCTCTTACATGTCAAGTCTATGTGGTTGTCCAGCTAGTTCATCTGCAGTAGAAAGGATATTTTCTACTTGCGAACTAGTCTGGTCAAAACTTCACAATTGCTTAGGTGTTGATAAAGCACAGAAACTTGTCAAGATCCACAAATATTTAAAAAACAAAGTAAATTTGTCACAAAAAATATTGAAATTTGTAGTTTTACTCAAATTTAATTAAACATCTCAGAAATGTTTAATGAGGTTTAAAGTTTGATCAAATACTAGTTTATAGATTGCAGTGAGTGGTGTGTAAAGTATCTTAGCCTTTGTGTAGATTTAAATAAAAGAAATTCAGCAGACTACATAAATATAAAGGAGATTTTTGTTAACCAATAAGTAAGTTGCATGGATTTTTCATTATTAATATTTAATCTTTGATATCTTAATGAAAGGATATAAAAACCAAATAGACCCCAAAACCCCATACCCCCCCCCCCCCCTCCATACCCCCCAACAAAATCCAAAGAAGCCCAATAAAACCCACCCGGGTTGGGCTTTTTTTAAAAAAAAAAAACGTTTTTTCTTTTTAAACCCTGAAGTAAGTAAATACTTTATTGCGTACTTACCCTTAACAGAATGTCTCTCCCGCAAATAAAAAAAAAAGAAAAAGAAAACGTAAGAGTCTTACTGGAAGGCGTGAGTGATCAATGGGTCGCAACTGTATGCCTCAGGCAAGAGAGAATGAAGAGTATTCATAACGTGAATCTCATTCCAACAACATTTACAAACACAGTTGTGACTGAAGATGAGAGTGAAAGAGTCAGTTGAATTTTTGCACACAATCGAGACTTCTGTCTCACATTCTATACTGAAAAAGGGTGCAGTTATGATGCTCATCACGAACCTGGCCGCCCCGGTGGCGCTGTGGTCTAAGTGCTGGCTTATAATAATTCGTTCATGAAGGGTCTGGGTTCGAATCCCGGTGAGGCATGGATGTTCTGTTTGTCTTATGGCACTGGCTCTCTCCCTTCCCTGGAACCAGTGACCCTAAATTAGAGACGGGCGACTGCATACAGCCCATTGAGTTGCTCACGGTAGTCGTTAAACCTTCAGTCAAAAAAAACATTTTTTTAAATCATATACCTGGACACAAAAAAAATTTTAGTTGATGGCACACGTATGATCGTAAAGTTGCTCTTCCAAAATACAATTTCTGTGGAAATTTTGTGCAGAGAACACAAGGGGTCGTTGCAAACCTTGCCACGCATTCCGCTGACTCAAAGCGACAGCACTTTCTCTTTTACGATGGAACGGATTCTATTTCCGATCATATTGTTCTTTGCAATTACAAGATTCAAGGACAGACACTTTATAAAATCTGAATATAGCTGCGAGAACCAGTCTTCTCACACGGTATGCTCTACGTTACTCTATCTCAAGCAAGATAAAAGGATTCTGTTGCAGTAAAGATCACTCATGAAGATGCACCTGGATTACCTGTCACAAATGGATGGACTCAAAATATTGTCTTTACTGAAGTGTTTGAATGAATTTGTAACATTTTTTCTCAATCAAATAAAGTTTACATTTGTTGCTTGATATGAGTTTATTCTTTAAAAACAAAAAAACTAACCATCGATTTTGACAGGTTTTGACTAGTCTGAATTTATTGGTTTAAAATAGAAATCAAAATTTCCAAGCTTTTACATATCAACCAGATGTATTTTTCAAGGAAAATTAACAGCAAACTGAATAATGCAATGCATCAACAGTTTGAGTACGGTGACTTGACTGAACAATAATTGAATAGTTGCAAATGCAGTTGTTCGTTCAAAGACATGAGGCGTTATATTAGTTGGGCATCTTAGAAGGAAAGTAAGGGCATTATTTAAAGAACTGGTTGCAGACTCATAGCAACTCAAAATCGAGAGAGATGCTATCACTGCAAGCCTCACTGATTTCCAAGTTTTTTCGAATAACAGTAGATGTGGGGGTGGAGTAGGAAGATTATTTCTTTATATCACTCCATGTAGGAGCAGCAGGCTTGGAACTTGACTTCCCAGGATAGGATACTAGAACTCAACTCCTCAGGATAGGGCCACGGTTACTTTACCATACTTTTTGTCTCTTGTGTGCTCATTGATTCTAATTCTAAATGAATGTTCACTCCTTCTGATGTAGTGTCTATTAAAGCTGTTCAAATATTGTAAACAGCAGAGTAGCAGAATGTAGACGTATATGCATACGCTGTACGCGGATAGTTTCCAAATTATTAGCAGATTTTGCAGGTAGCTTTTGCTTGTAGATTAAAAAAAATGTTATTTATTGCAATTAAAACACTTACTCAAGACTTTACTCAGATTAATCCATTTAATTTAATCTTAATTTGAAGGACTTTCAATTATTTTTCACATCTTCTGAGTTCTTTTGTTTTTACAGATCTTTCTGGCCCTCTAGATTGTATCAAGGCCTGTTATCAATGTATAGGAACTGTATTAAAAGTTTCATTTACACAGAAATAATTAAAATTTTATTGCCGGGTTCCTCTTGCAGTTGCCAGTTATTAAATTAAAATCATTTCCTTACGTACACTGCTGGCCACCCAAAATGCAACACTAAGAAGGACACAAGATAGCAAAGCCAAATTTACTGGACACATAACAACAGATACAAGGATGAAACGGTTGAGCTTACAGGCCCGTGCGACTTGCGGAACATGCAGACATCAATAGTTCGTGTGGCCCCCATGGCTGGCAATAACGGCCACCACATGTCGCGGCATCGAACGAAAAAGGCTTTGGATGTGGGCTTGGGGTATGTTGGTCCAGGCTGCTTCCACACTTTGCCGTAGTTCATCAGGCATAGCCGCGGGTGGTGCTTGCTGGGCCACTCGGTTGCCGATCAGCGACCAGACGTGTTCGATGGGCGACATATCGGGAGAACAGGTGGGCCACGGCAGCAGTGACACCTGGTGGGCCGTGAAGAATTGTTGCACGACGCGTGCCACGTGCGGGTGCGCATTGTCCTGTTGAAACGTGGCCACTGGCAGGTCCTGCGGGTAAGGGAGGACTACAGGCTCCAAAACGTCGGAGATGTGGTGGCTGTAGAGTGTACCGGCGATGCGTATCAGAGGGGTGCGGGTGTCATATCCAATTGCTCCTCAAACCATACCGCCAGGCAACGGACCGGTATGGCGATGCATAATGCACACGTCATACAGTCTCACCGCGGTGCCACCACACGCGGATCTGACCATCGTGGTGTTGCAGGCAGAAGCGCGATTCATCAGAGAAAACAATGCCGTGCCATTCCGTAGTCCAGGTGCGGCGTTTAACAGCCCACTGCTGTCGCACTCGCCGATGGTGTAACGTCAATGGTAATCGGAGCAATGGGCGGCGTGCGACAAGTCCCCGCTCCTGCAGACGACGTCGAACGGTACGTGCTGACACAGGTTGTTGCGCAACACACCCTAATTCCTGCGCCAACGTTCGTGATGTGGCGGTGCAAGCCGTCAATGCCCGCCGCACAACATGCTGGTCCTCTCGTTCGGTGGTGTGCTTTGGCTGCGGAAATTGCTCACATCGGTCAGTCCGTCCCTCCTGCACCCACCGAATCAATACTCGCCTCACTGTGGCTGGATGTCATCCCACACGGGCGTCAATGTCTTGGTACGAGAAACCGCTGTCGCGATAAGCCACTATTCGTCCTCTGTCGAACTCAGAAATGTGCTGGAATGACTGCCGTATTCTGCGACGAGGCATCAGAAAGCTTCCCTCGCACAGGTCTGGCAGCACAACACACTTCCACTACTTACACCCCGCCTTCTGACAATGCCGTGCCATTCCGTAGTCCAGGTGCAGCGTTCAACGGCCCACTGCTGTCGCACTTGCCGATGGTGTAACGTCAATGGTAATCGGAGCAATGGGCGGCGTGCGACAAGCCCCCGCTCCTGCAGACTACGTCGAACGGTACGTGCTGACACAGGTTGTTGAGCAACACACCCAATTTCCTGCGCTAGTGTTCGTGATGTGGCGGTGCAAGCCGTCAATGCCCGCCGCACAACATGCTGGTCCTCTCATTCGGTGGTGTGCTTTGGCTGCGGAAATCCCTCACGTCGGTCGGTCGGTCGGTCCGTCCCTCCTGCACCCACCGAATCAATACTCGCCTCACTGTGGCTGGATGTCATCCCACACAGGCGTCAATGTCTTGGTACGAGAAACCGCTGTCGCGATAAGCCACTATTCGTCCTCTGTCGAACTCAGAAATGTGCTGGAATGACTGCCGTATTCTGCGACGAGGCATCAGGAAGCTTCCCTCGCACAGGTCTGGCAGCACAACACACTTCCACTACTTACACCCCGCCTTCTGTGCACCCTTCTTATAATGCTTCTCGGTGGCGTGCCGGGCACACATGATTTGCATATGCCTTGCAATGCTAATCGTTTGCATGTCCTCTCACGGGTGATGCATGCTGCGAATTTCAGGCCAATCGGATGCTTCCTTCTTGGTGTTGCATTTTGGGTGGCCAGCAGTGTATTTTGTAGTTCTTTTATTTTTGAATTAAGTTGTTGAAAATGCTATTTATAATTTTTTAAGGTTCATTAATGGAACTGTTTTTCTAGTTATAAAAACTTTCTTCAATTAGTCTCTTGTTTCTATGAGGTTCATAGTCCAATATTTTAATATTTTGCTGTAAAGATCTATTTCACGCCCATTGCTGCACATTTGGTTATGTAATGTACTTATTTTGTCCTCACTGAAATCTGTAATGTTCTAATAATTGTTTTTTGTTTTATTAATTTTTCTTTAAATTATCTTTTTCTATTATCTTGTGTATGTGATTTGTGGGTTTCCGGCAAGTTTTCTGTTTTAGTGGTTGTGTACACAGATACATTTTATTTTTATACAACTCTGGTAAAGGAATGGCATAAACACCTGCCTTGTTGGAAAGAGGGGGCCTGTCTGTGTTTCTTATAAAGATGTTAGAGACCTTATGCAGACACCAAAGTTCATCTTGAGTTGATAGGAAACATTTGGTATGTAGGGAATTAAGCCCAGGTAGCATAGCTGCATCGTAAAAAGATTATCACGATTGGTTCTGGCTTTTTTTTTTTTTATATATAAAGCTATGTATCTGGTTTGAGGTGTATCCTGCCCGAGCGGCCACCAAATTGATGATGCTTTGTAGTTTGCGTCATCTAGAAGGAACATCGGGGAAGAAGGTGAAAGCTGTTTTAATTCCAGACTAGAAGAAAGTGGTTTTGTAATTCGTGGTGCAATGCATCAGGTTGGGGACAGGCATAGTTTTATATAATATAACAGAATTGTGTGCAAAGGAAAGCGGTTGTCAGATGATTTGCTCAGCCGAACTTCTGGATAAGGTAAGGCACCATTGTGTTCAAGCTCCTTAGTGAAATTGATTGTAGGGTGTATATTATTGGTTTTATCGAAGAAAAGTGGGAGAAAAGAAGGCTATATGAAAATTCATTGCACATCGTAGCCAAGTGGTCGGCTTTGGAATGATGTTGGTGAATATATGTTGCTCAGTTGCAAAGTATTGCGTCCATGAGGATGGCTGAAAGTGAGGATCCCGTGGATCACCATTTATCTGTTTATAGAATTGTCCTTTAAAACTGTTGTAGCTAGAATTTGAGACTACGTCCATTAACTTGAAGGTGCTGAGGCAAGACCCCTGCAAATAAAGTCATGAATTAGATACGGTCTCTTTTAACGCTCTGATATCTTCCAGCCTGGGGACTGAAGAGTAAAGAGAAACCATGTCAAAACTGTGAATGTTTCATTGTTGGACAATGAGTTGTTTGGTTTTTGTGATAAAATCCAGAGTGGAAGCTATTCCAACGGTGAGGTACCCGAAGTGAAAGTTCTGGCTACTGCCTGCTTGCCGCTAAGTTGTGCCCTCTGCAATCCATTGGCGCCAACATCATCTGATTGCCACGTCACTCCAACCCAAATGCCTGGTGATACTGCAACTTGACAAATTGGCCTCTCTCAGCCCAATTATATATCCTCTCTCAAACTCGCTCAACTGCTTGTATTGTGCACGGATCTGAAGTCGAGGCATCCTCGCAGCCCATGGAAATGAATGCAACTGCAATCTGCTGTCACAATTGTACCTATGTGCTGAGCTTAGCAGTGGCCTGCCACAGCACATGGGAACCAATTATTTTTTAAACATTTACATATTCGGCCCAGAGGTACTTGCAGGATTGAACAACTTTCTTGGGTTTTTTTTTTTTTTTTTTTTTTCTGCTAAAAGTATGTATTGAAAGCACCAAAAGGAATTTGGATATTAGGTTAAATGAGCATATGAAAGATTGGAACCAACAAATAGAGAGAACATCATTAACTCAATATTGCGTAAAAAATAAAGTAACACCTGGTTGGGAAGATACTGAATTAGTAATATGCACACATCAAAGCCATAGCAAAATAATTTTAGCTGAGGCAGTGATAATAGAGGAAACTAAATACTCTAATTGCAATAGTAACTAACCGGTTGAATTATCCTATGCATGGAGACACTTGAGAAAGACTGACAAAAATGGAAAAGATACAAGACATCATGATACTTGAATCAGTGAACGTAAGATGTCGCTAGCACAATGCACACGAGATCATATGGATGATGGAAACGGTGCGACATAGCATGATGAGAACATTGTGGTGCACTGAAGTATTCCAGCTACTAGTGAACATCTAGCACCCACTGAAGACCTGAAATGCACATGGGACTGCTGGAGGTGTGTGTAAATTGTGTTTTTAACCTTTTAATGACCCACTTTTATTCAATCATTCTAATTTTTATTTAATTTGTATTCTATTGCCTTACTTTGAACTTTGTAGTCACATGGAGTTCTTAAACTTTTAAGTCGATATTTTTAACCAAAAATCAAGAAATAATATAGTAAACTGAATCCAGTGAACTACAAAAATGTATGTTATGTATTATTTGCTATTATATATGACATAATCAGCTTAAGAAACAAATTGGTGACTTGAATCGTTTAACTCCACGGCATGATCTCCACACAAATAAAGTTCAGAATTTCTTTGAACTGATTTATGGTTCAATACTCATTAGCACTTAACCACGTGTGCTACTGCTCATAGCGTGTAAAGAATTTTACCAAACATCAGAGTAACTTTAATTACTTTTAGTTAGGCACCAACAAGCAACCATCAAAGCCTATTTTATGTGTTAGTGTCTTAGCAAGGTAGTGGGATACATATGTATGCATGCATGTGAAATATGTATTTTTAAATGTACTACGTATTACTGCCTACATACTTTTCTGTGGATATCTGCAATATAGTTTTTGTTTTGACTCATTCTTTACACTTGTTTGCATGATAATGTAAACCAAAAATTAATGCAATATTGTTGCTATCATGACATTTAAAATCTCAATTTAAAACTCAAAAAATTGTGTTTCTGTGTTTAATGGACAACTTTCCAGATTTGACATTAATTTTTGGTGTTTCCTGTGATTTGACTGTATATGATGACTTTTTATTTCTGAATTGCACGGTCTTCTAATACAGCCTGGCACAGCTTATACATTGAGGGAAATGTTTTTTTTTTTTAATTTTTTTTTTTGTATTTCATTATCTGTGGGTATTATAAACAAAACTGCAGTATCTTGGATATATATATATATTAGTGGTGTAGAACAGCCCTGGTGTGCCTCAGCGGTACTAAGGCACTTTTTTCTTTTCTAACCTTAGCAGTGCTAAGGCATTTTTACGGTTAGCTGGATAAAATACAAGGGAAAAGGATTTTTTTTTTATGTATAATGCATGCAATAATACAGAATACTGTGATAGATGTGATGCAATGCACATGTTACAGATACTTATTGTGGAAGATCAGACATGTTACGCTCAGAAAGAAACTGAAGGTACACAAAAGCTTTTGAACCAGCTTGGGTCTTTATCACTTGTAAACAGTGAAGCTAAACTGGTTGTAAAGATTTTGTTTTCAAGTTCTGGATGATGGTTGTTGCCAAACAATAGGAGGGATTTCCAAATGATGGGAACAAAATAAGGACTATTGGTTATGCAATTAGAGATGGATATTTTGATGCTCTCCCAAAAATGTAAAGCCCTTTTATTGATGAAAAGTAATTTTCTTGGTAATTTTCCAGAGATGTACTGCTGAAGTATCAGTGGGAGAGAATAAAGCCAAAGAAGAGTTTTCATTGAGTAACGCTTTTTTTTTTTTTGGTGGTCATTCAAACATTTAGTAATGCTGCAAAATGCATTGCTAATGTAAACTGGTACCAGCTGCTCTTGAAATGGGATTTTTATACATACCAGAAACATTTATCTGTTTAGTTTGATCTCTGTCCAGGAGGATAAGTTTCATGATATTAGGATTGGATTGGATTCCAATCAAATATCCATAGGATTTGAAAATTTGTCGTAGCTGGAAGGTAGTCTGGTCAACAGCGTTCGAATTACTTGGTGGTCTGCTGGCCATTGGCTAGTAAAAATTCCATAGGACCACTGAAAAATGTATGTTACTGGCCTGGTTGGCCAGTAAGTTTTATTTTTTTTTTCAGTTTGTCTTGGAATTTGAAAGGTCATAAAGAATTGAATTAGATTTCAAAATAACCAAGTTTCGCTACTGCAGTTTTTCAAAATAATCCAAGTTTTTTTACAGCAGGGTTTTGAAATAATCCAGGTTTCACTTTGATTTTTTTGAAATTTAGATATTTACTACTCAAAAACTGAATAGCAGAATTGCAAGCCATATTTAAATTTTATGAAAATTTTGGACTAGGAAACCGAGGTCTCTGACTCAAAATATTTGGTTTAAGACAGTGGCACTTTTTGGAACAAATAGTGACCCCAGAGTATGGGTATTTTATGTTTCCTAAGGAAGGCTGAAGAACCATTTATACTCTGGCTTTGCCCATCTCTCTTTCTGTCCACATGGGGAAAACTTCCTTCCTTTCACACCGAAGCAAGGTATTCCATGAAGGTGGCTTTTGGTATGTTGCAAAGTGCTTCATAATCAGTGCACTGTATGAACTGCACTGACAGTGGATAGTGCTTCGTATCAGCACCCTTAAAACTAGTATACCGTCCTAGATATTAGCACCATGTGCATACAATATGTATTAATATTTGTGCCATTTCTAGACTAGTGAAAATGAGTGAACTACACCGAATTTTGGTATACACTGGTCCTGCAGACCATTTTTTTTTTTTTTTTTTTTTCAAATTTCTACCACTGTATAGCATGTTTTATTTTATTAGTACTATTTACATGAGTACATGTGCACATTCTGTTCTAAATTTGAGATATACAGCTCCAGTGAAATGATATGTTATTTTCTACATATACAGTAAATGTGCAAGTTTTTTTTTCATGGACCAGTGATTTGGAAATTCGAGTGGTCCACTGGGCCTGTAGAAGATTTATTTCTGATGCTAACACTGGGTCAAGGTACAGGCTATATCCAGCAAATCAAAGTGGTCTGTTGACCCCAAAAGAAAATGGGATTCTTGACTTTGAATTTTTTTTATGAGTATGTCCACCCACCATGGGAATTGGTGGTGAGCAGCAACAGTGCTAACATCAATAGCCATCTTCTCCTGCATCTGAATACAATAATACTTTAAATGCCTTGGCTGCTCACCTAATT
Source organism: Macrothele yani (assembly GCA_039090855.1). Lineage (NCBI taxonomy): Eukaryota > Metazoa > Arthropoda > Arachnida > Araneae > Macrothelidae > Macrothele > Macrothele yani. Next base: position 2,656,259 of record CM077029.1, read on the forward strand.
AAGGCCTTCCTTAGCTTGTTTGCTTACGTTCACCCTGTTGATCTCAATTTCGATAAAATCAGAAATTCTTTGCGTTTGTTATCTTAACAGTTTAATTAAAATGTAAACTTGTTGAGTTTACAGTTTCCTATTATTCTTTTAGCTATATTGACCTTTTAGTAAAGGACCTTTACTTTAGCCCTTACACTTTTCATTTTATCTTTCATCTTTTTTACTTAACAACTAGCTATTTTTGCTATTCTCCTCTATAAAACTTAGAGAAATATTTATTATTGACTGAATATCTCTGTTATTCTCTGCCACAGCATCTTTCATCTCAGCCATCATTATTCTTTATAGTTTTAGTAATTTCCTCTAAAAAGAGTATTGATTCTCTTTAATCCTTCATACACTTATTTTTTCTATAATTATTTTTGTTTTCTGAAGCAACATCTTTTATATTATTCTAGGATGAGATCATCGTTTTTGTAATTCATCTTTTTTATTATTCTAGGATTGTTTTCAGAAGCTCCTTTTTATTATTCCAGAATGATTTTTTTCTTTTTTTTTACATTCTTTTGATGTATTATTAAAATTTCAAATCAAGTGAATCAGGTGCCTTAACTATTTATTCTCTCTAACTGTGTAGGAGATATTGTTATTATTCTTTCCATTGATATCCTAACATTAATGGGATCTTGAAACCTAATTCTTGCCAGATTCTTTTCTTTTTTCATTTTAGTCCTTCTAATTGCCACCTTTTCCAAAAGTGCCCAAACACTTTTCAGAGCATGACTGGGCTGCTCTACCAGCCCCCAATCCAAACTTTGGCCTTAATTCACTCTTCCACACTTGTAACTACAGGAGTATATTTAATAATCCTTGCCATAACCTCCCATCACCCTTTGACCTTTTTTTTTTTATCCTTCTAATTTCGTCATTAACAATATTTCTGGCCAGAATATCAGCCAGTTGAAAACAAGACTTAAAAACAGTTGCACTAAGAACCCTAAGACAAATTACGATAATATTTTTGCCATTAACATGGCATATTTTCATCTCGTCACTCATGCTTTATTCAAAAGCACAATATTCCTACGTTCAAGCGCAATTATTCATGGAACAAACTTTCCAGACATACAGCAGGGCGCAAAATTTTCAGTCGCAAATAGCAACCAGAAATTATTGTTAGCGAACAGTAAACATATTAAGTTGTTTTCCTGTTCAGCATTTGATGCTGTTGGGCGGTATCTTCACAAAAATATTTTTAGCTGAAACAGTATCTTCACAAAAATAATTTGAACTGTGATGGTGTCTTCACTTTCAGTAAAATGTTATTTTAAAAATATTTCATTGTGAGAGGCATCTTGAGTATTGTATTTAACTGTGCTTTCCTTTTTTTTTATTGTCGTCATGAAATGTTTTCAGTAAAACGGTCTCTGATGGAGGTTTATCAATCGCTGCATCATCACCAGCAGCCCAGCGAGCCAACGAGAGCCTCTTCCGTGGGTTGCCTGGTGACAGCTGATATGAAGCTCGCTGAAAGGAACCCCAAAGCATTGTGGGAGGAAGCTTTTGTTCCCCGTGTGCGTTTCTAGGTCTAATTCAGAGTGGAGATGGGCATATCAGTGGATATTCATTCCCGAAACATTCACACATCTGTAATATGGGTGGAAATTTTCGATGTATCAGCGAAAACCATGATGTTTTGCTATAAAGAACCAAAGAATTCGCATCTTTCCCATCTGCAGCAGTTATCGGCACATCGATGAATAAATCGCCGTTTAATATATTGGTGATAGCTCACTAATTCAACATCGAGTAACCATAATATTTGTTAAAGTGCTTGATGTTTCGTAAACCTCGATGTATTGGCTCCAGTAACATTGGGGATAAGAACTCTATTTTCGGCGACAGAACATCGTAGAAAAATGGCAAAAAAAACGCTAATTCACGACACAGAAAGGTGATATTCCCTTTCTCAGTATAAGAATACAAAAAAGACATTCATTTACTTATCGCAGAACAATTTCGAGTTGATTGTGCTAATGCAGTTTCAAACGTCGGTCATGAAACCTCAATTTTTTGGGGAGGGCGGGAAGGACTTATCGGTTCCTGTAACATCAAGGAAAAGAACTTGATTTTCGGTGATGAAACATCAAGCAAAACGGCGAAAAAGTCTCTAATTCATGACCTAAGATTATATTTAAAAGATTGCAGCAAAGAGAAATTCATTTACTTCACGTAGAAAATATTCTTTTGTTTCTAATGTCGATTATCACTTGGAAAAACGTCTATTCTCAAAAACACTGATATTTTTCCCCATCCGTACTCCGATTAATCTTTGCTGTACCAGCCGGGATTTTGTGAAACATATTTATGTACATATGAGGAAAAAAAGCATGGTGGTGGAGGTGTTGGCAAGTCGCTTTATTGGGGGGGGGGGGTGTATGCCTGACATTTTTTAAAATGTTATTTTAGTTATTTCTTTTCTCCAGCACTCAAAAATATTGGCTTCTGATGACTTTCCTGGTTTAATACAACATGGAGGGTTATTATTAAGTTTTCTGAGATCTCAGCTGTAGCACAATCGCAGAGTTGTATATATATATAAATATTTGCATACCCAATCATTAAAAAAGAAAACTTGCTGCAAATTCACTGTCTCTTGCATGTCACAGTGGTGTGGTGGTGATTGAACAATTTTTTTTCTTTTTTGGCTAGTAGAGTTAGACCTGAACTTTTGAGCCCCTGCATACAGTATGTTCTCATGGCTCCTCATCCAATAATGCACCATTATTATTTACAAGCCTAGGAATTACTAGCATAGTTTTAATAGGACATCCATTCCTTTCAGGATTTTCCCCCTAAAGATGCTGTTATTTAACTTCTATTTTCCATCTACTTAAATCCATTTATTATCATGTGACCAATCAGAATCTAGATGCCCTGAAAAGCCTTCTAGATGGCACCCAGAATCTATTTTTCATTGGTGTACCAGGCAGGGCAAGATTTCATCTTTTTTGCTCACTAGCAAATTTTGCTAGTGACCAAATAGTTTGCTGGCAAAACATTTGCATAACTAGCAAGTAAAACTAAATCACATCGTAACTTATTTTCTAATAAAGTTACACAGAAATTTAAACATGAGTGTAAATATTTTGACTTACCTTTTTGAATAATGAATAGAATCTTAGATAAGTTTAGTGACTATCTTTATTATCAATTTCTAACAAATTCTCATACCATTTGAATATATTTCACTGACATTCTAATTCAGATTTCTTCCCATATGGTTTACGCTCAGGTGTCTGACTGTCATCATACCACTTTATAACTGCTGACTGTGGATTAAAAATCTCTTCTTGTGGCCCTTCTATTTCAATTGTCATCTGAGCATTTAAAGTTTTAACAGACAAATTGTTCCTCCAATCCCCTTGTGTTCTTTTTAAAAAACTGAATCCCACCTCACAACATGCAGTACTAAGTGGAAGTATTGCACAAATTTCTGCTAAACTTAATATGTTTTTATAGGCTTCATATTTTTCTTGGAACATCCTGCTCCAAAAATGCTTTGACCCTTTTTTCACGTCACTTTGATGGTTGTTTGCAGCATCCACTTTTAATTCAATAAATTCTCCACTTATGTTGAATAAAACTTCACACTTTTGCAGTGGTTCCGTAAAATGCTCAACCATTGTCAATATTTCAGAATTTGCATAATTTTTTAGTTCTTGAGCATCACTTGGCCAATTTGCTACTTCAAATACTTTTGAAAGCTTTAATATTCCATCGTCTTGCAAAGATGCAAATCTAAAGTTAATATTTTCTAAAACTGCATCAATTAAAACATTTCTTTTAAATGAATGTACAGCATCAGTTCATTTTTTTAAAGATTGACCTTTAACTGTGCAATTTCCAGAAAAATGATCCACTTTAACAGTATTTGTAAATTCATGTAAGTTAATGCCTTCTGAAACTTTCATTTCATTTAGCTTTTCCTGAACACTGTGAAGTCTGTTAAGTATTTGATGTAAACTTATGTTGTGTGTTTGTACGCAGAGAGAGAGTCGAGCTATTTCACCCTGTACATCTGTGAAAAAGTGTAAATGCCGTAGGAAAGTATAAGTCAGACATTGTTTTAGAATTCCTTGTGCTACCGCCTTTTCATCAGATGATCCAGAAACACGGACATCTTTCAAGTGCATGACAACTGGCTTCAAGTTAGTAATCAAACCTTGACACGCGCTGTGATGGTGAGGTATCCATCTTACACCATCTAATCTTTGTGGAGCTATTATATTTTCATTGCATATTGATGCAATATCTTTTAACATGGTCCTACATTTAGGAGACCTTGAGTAAAAACTATATATTTGCTTCATTATCATTTCCAAAGTAGTCACATGTTTTTGAAAAAGCCGATTTCATGGCGAACTCCAGGTGATGAGACATACAGTGAATATTAACCAACCAAGAACAAGCATCTTTTATTTTAGCCCCAACTCCAGATTTTTTTCCAGTCATAACTGCAGCACCATCAGTTCCCAAACTAACAATTTTATCCATCCACTGAGGAAAGTTCAACTTGTCTGAAAACTCTGTGTTTATTGCCTTTAAAATGTCATTAGCAGTAGTAGATTTTAAATCAACTAATTTAATAAAGTGTGTCAGAGGTTCTCCTTGATTGACAAACTTGGCACACCACACCAATTTACTTGTTGTGCAAATATCTGTAGATTCATCAATCATCAAGAGAAAAACCAAGCATTTCTTAGTTTTGAACACAATGTCTCACAGATATTACCAATGAAGCGAGTAAAAGTACTGCAAGCTTTATTGTTATGATAGGTAACAACAATATCTGATTTACCTTCAGTTATCCTTTTGTGACAGGAAATAAATTTTTTAAAGAATTTAAACTTTACCTCTGATTTTGCCATAGTGTATGTAATATGAAATAATCTGTCCATCTTTTTAACAAGCTCTTCATCTGCTGTTCTAAATGATTTCACTATTGCAGTATCACATAATTCACCTTCTTTGGAAGCTTTTACTGATAATGCTGTCAGATGATCAGAAGATTTGCTATGTGCAGAAACAGATTCTGTTTTTACATTTTGAGTCTGATACTTTTTTTATGCCATACTCACGACAGATTTCGCACCAAATTTCTTTCACATGTGAAGGAGATGTATCTATTAAACTGTAATTAATCCAATTCCATTTGTTGGTTAATCTCCAGTTCTGTACAGTAGCAACCTTCACATTTTTAACTGCAGTTGTTGTACACAATTTTCGCTTAAGGGAACTATGCTGAGACGAATGATCACCACGTGATTCACCACCTATCGTGCTTTAATTTCCTGTTCCATTGCCTGGCGCGGTGGAGCTTTCGATATCTTGCATGAAATTTAAAGCATTGTTCTCATTTTTAGATGAAGGCTTTTGATCAGAAGTTTGCTGTCACTTGTTTACAAATGAATGCAAAGACAACTGTTGACTCATGATTCAAAAAATAAAGCAAATGAAACACGAAGGTACACTTAACAATAAACGAGCCTACATAACACGTGGTTGTTCACTCAAAGAATCTGAAGAATGCAAAATATATTGAAACTAACCCAACAGAGACAGGGTGAACACAAGATTAACTGGAACTCTGACGTCGTGAAGTCAACTGCAGCGTACCATCGGTCTCTTACAAAACTAGCCGTTGATTGACACCCCAGCAGGAATCATGTTATTTGTTCCATTTGAACTCTTGCTAAAGTGAAAGACAAATATTTGAATTCATACACACTGCATATCTGCCAACTACCACACAATGCCGTAGTTTCTACGGAATTAGTTGTCTGACTACGGAACTCGCTATCAAAACTACGGATTCTACAAATTTTTATTTTGGTTCAAATTTTTATTTTGCTATTATTTTTATGATATACACGAGATTCTTACAGGGATTCGCAGAATCCCGCTTTTTTTTTTTTTTTTGTCATCAGTTACATCATTCTGAAGATCGATATTTGGGAGAGGGGGGGGGTCGTTTTCCATCTGGAGACGAAATTTTGTGCTTCAAAACTTTTGAACACAGTAGTGAAACGGAGTAAGAAAATTTTGCCGTAATCGCAAATTTTTCTCCCAATGTCGTCTTTGTGTCCGCTTTTCTTGTTAAATATCATTTTATTGCATAAATGTTTGCATTTTAGCTTGAAACTGTGGAGAACAATTTGCAAAAATGGGAAGCTGGATGCTGCAAAATTTTCCAGTAATCTTCAGGCATGAAATTCTTCCGCGACCTCAAGGAATTCCGGCTTTTTCGTTATTATTGGAATTCCGTCTTTACGAAACTAGAAAACGAAAGGTCGACGGAATTCAGATTTTTTCCGTAATCATAATTTCTTTTTTCTCACGATGTTGCCTTTGTCGAGTATTATTGCTCAATAACATTTTACTGGATAAATATTTGTATTTCAGCTTGAAAATACGAGGAAAATTTCCAAAACCGGAAGTCAGACGAAGCAAAAGTTTCTTCCGTAATCATTTACCCTCCACGAACACGAAGCCGTTTCGTAAAAAAGCGTCTATCTATGCCACGCAATAAGGCTAGTTACTATGGATAAGACTTGCCAGTGTTGGCAGGCTATTTTCCAGTAACATTTTGGTTTGCTTCTTTCGGTTTTGTCTACCATCCTAATAAGTGGAATTATTCTTGGTTATTCATCACTGATCATTAGATCACAGTATTTGATGCATGCACGACTATCAAGAATTGTGGAAGTGGGCAATTGCTAGGCTTAGGTTACGACAAGAGTTGAGGACAAAGTTCGTGGGGCAAAAGAAGGGAGGGTGGCAGAGCAGGTGATCAAACAACCGATCCATCCCAGAGCTCTGGGTTGCCACAGCAACCATTGCTGACGTCACGTTCAGTTTCTGTTATAGACCAATGAGGGCACGACGGAGAGGAGTTTCAATGCGCTTCTACGACAGTTCCCACTGGAAGGGATGAAAGATATGGGGAGGATGGGTATTAAGTGCCGAAAGGATATTGGCGAAAGAGAATTGCTGATCGTCGCTGTTTTAACAAGTGATAATAGAAACTTATGTAAACTTCATGGATTGATAATGATTTTTGGTTACTTTAAATAAAGAAATTACCTTACTAGCAATATTTGCCACTGCAATTTTTTTTTTCACTAGCTGTTTGCTAGTCGGTGAAATCGTGCCCTGGTACCAGGTACCTACTTTTGTTGAACAAATGAAATACACTTATTTTTTTATACAAAGAAAAAATATCCTATCAGGAAATCTTATATGATAGATCCTGTGCTGTTAAATAACAGTAAGATCACATCATGGACTGAGAGGTCATAGTTAATATACCCTTTAACCTTTTTAAAACATGGCAACACAATTACTTTTGCAGCAATGAAAAATATAGGTTTCATTACAAACTGTGCAATTTTCATTTCATCAGCACTGTTGAAAAATATGAGAGTTTAAAACATACCCTTCCCTTATTTGGAATCTTGACTATGTTGTGCATGTTGATCAATTTGAAGTTTTTCAGAATTTCCTCAGAAATTTGCATTTAAAGACCAGTGGGCAACTACATAAGGGATGTTCTCAGTGCCGGATTTAAGGCTTTTGAGGCCCTAGGCCAAATTTTCTGTGCGCCCCTCCCCACCCGGCCACCCATATTTTTGAATTTGCTCCTATAAGATTTTCTAATAAACTTATCTTTAAGTTGAGAATATAATAATAGGTAGTATAATTTTATTGTTAAATAAGTATTATTTAAATAAAAATTATTTTGATTTAACTTGTTATTAAATTTAAGGTTATAAAAAAAATATTTGTAAACATAAAGGAAGAGGTGTTTTGAAAGACTGTAGTTTTGATTGCTGTTGGGGCAGTGGTGCCATGGCCACTGGGTTGGGGGAGGGAGTGACTGCGCCGGCGCGTGCCGGGTTGTTGCTCATTTGCTCCGCACTCCTCTCCTGCACCTGTCACTCTGTCAGACATCACATGCACTCTCTATCGTACTCGTGTGAACACGGGTGTGCTCGCAATAGAGCTATTATTGCGTTCTTATTTCTTTAGTTATCATTCAAGATAAAATAAAAAAATCATCACTACTTTATTTTATTCAAGTAAATTAAAATAACGGTACCTCCCTTTTCTAAGTTTTTCTGTTCTATTCTCTCCGTTTTTCTGGATTCTACACCTGCAGCCCCTAGATCACGGCCTAGTTGGCCAAGGGGTAAATCCGTCGCTGGATGTTCTCACCACATTTTTAAGAAAACAAGGTGAAATGTTGTATTACCTTTTTTTTTTTTTTCCAGAGTATTCAGTAATGATATGGAAGACATGTTGGTCCCTAGTCCCATGCAAGTTTTGTGTGCCGATGTACAGAACTTTGATCCATTGTACATTGTTCAACCTTTTCACCTTCATGAAGGGAGCATAAATTTTTTTCATTGAATTAAAACCTTAGTATTGTAAACTCAGTTGTACATAGCTGTTGTACAGTTTTCATTTGTTGTTCATACAGGTGTTTTTCTCATTTATTTTTCATATTTCTTTTCTCATTGTTCATGTACCCCATTTCTACATATAACTGGGTTATGATGGAATGTGCAAGTAGGTGAAGCAAAAATGTACAATAAAGTGTTGGAAATTGAATTTTCTGTGCCTAAATATCAGTTAAATATTTGATTTAATTAAAATAATTAATTATGGATTGATTTGTCTGTCATTTTTCATTTTTTAAGATATCTGGTACTTGGCATTTGGAAGGGGGGGGTTGTTGTTGTTTTTACAATGTAGTAGTATATTTTTGTTTTTTTTTGTGTAGATACTCCTGTTACGTGTGGTGCTTTTTGTGAGAAGAAAATACTATCTGCCTGAAAATTCAAAAAGAAGTAATACAGAACTGAAAAATAATGTGAGTTAAAGTATTTGTTAAACGTAATCTTTGTATCAGTGAAATATTGGCCATTCATCAGCACACAAATACGTCAGGTATTTAAAGAAGAAAAACCTTTTAAGTTGGTAAAATTTTTGATAAAAAATAGTGGAGCTATCAAATGTTTTTTACTTTAAATAATCCTTGTTTCATTCCAAGGTTGAGGAAGGTAGAAGTCAACTACCAAAACATTCCACCATTTACAGTTTCACAATGTAACCAATGTGTGATATGAGGATATTGGGGATTCTTCTATTTTTTAGCATGTAAAGTGTCCAATGCCACTATGATGTTTTTTTAGTTTTTTTTTTAACCAAAGCATAAGGATATTTTCAGGTGGATTTGTTAGGTGTAGTATAAAATGAATAGTGCATGGAAGAGAATGAGCATTAACTTTCAAATAAATTCTCCTGGATGTTTATATGTAAAGTGCAAATCAAACAAACAGAACCAGTTCATTTCAGTGAAGTTTTCACAAATATCCAAACCAAGATTGTATGATTTCAGAGCCACTGTGCCACACACCCAGGAGCAGAATCTTTTTCAGAAGTCTGCAGTGCAGAAAAGAAAACTTAAAAACTATCTGCAAGTAACGAACGGGATGCCTTAAATGTTCATTTTGCCAAAAAAAGTATTATTCTGCACTATGACAAAGTAAAGTTTAAAAAAATTAACCAATCTGAGAGTTTGATAAGTATTATATATATATATATTGAATGGGAATAATAGAGGATAAATTTATTAAGGTACTTTACCTCTCAAATTTTCGATCTAGACACTAGATCATCTTCAGGAGTTCTTGCATCTTACTACTTCCACAGGTCTGGCGACCGAGCCTGATGGATTTTCCAATCAGCACGGTTGTTGATGTTGCCACCTTGTGTTTTGTAAATTTTCAGGGATTCCTCTAATTTCTAAAAATTCCCCTATAAGGATTCCTCTATTAAATTTCCAGGGATACCTCTAATTTCTGGAAATTAGAGGAATCCCTGGAAATTTACAAGATACAAGGTGGTAACATCAACGACCATGCTGGATAGAAAATCCATCAGACTTGGTTGCCAGACCTGTGGAAGTAGTAAGATGCAAGAACTCCTGAAGATGATCTAGTGTCTAGATAAAAAATTTCAGAGGTAAACTATCTTAATAAATTTATCCTCTATAATTCCTGTTCAATATTTATAATACTGAAGTAATTAGAGGAAGCCATGAAGTAATTAATTATTTGATAATAGTAAAAATTATAGTATTTAGTCTATAAAGAAACTAGCTTTTTCCTGATAAATGCAGAAGGAAAGGAACGATCATTCAGAATTACATCATTTCTTAAATGCCTTAAGATATTTAAAAATCATGGTTGAAAAGTATAAGGAATAATAAGTTGAAATTTGCAAAACAAAATCGAATTTTTAGTTTTTGCATTTAGTTAATCAATTAAACTTGTAACTCTTTCCTTCAAAGAATGTTCTATGTGATACAGACATTCTGTTCTTACCATTTCCTGCTGTAGTTGCGTTGTACGAGTGGCCCCATTAGGTCATGCCTTACATGTTACAACTGTATTGTGATATTTAACATCTGAACATTGGACACAAATCAATAGTAATTTGGCTTTTTATATTTTTAAGATCGTATTTGGCTTTTTATATTTTTAAGATCGTATTTGGCTGGTTTGTTTCATTTGAAAACAGTGAAAATGTCCTTACTTGTTGGGTTGTTGCTGTTTTGACTTTAGCAGTTTATTTCCACGATTATACAAAAGTTTTCCCCGCAATGAAAATTGCAAATATATGCATCAAGAGATCACTAATTGCCTACCTTATACTTCATAGGTCTTTCTTTTGCCCTCAGTACAGCAGCTGTCTGACATGGCATCAATTCAGTAAGATGCCAGAAGCAGTTGTGAGGTATGGCCAACAAAGCTGTGGGTAATGAGGCCTTCAATACAGGTATGGAGGTGATTGGTGTATCCAGATACATGATATGCCATTCCATAGTGTCCCACAAGTGCTCTATGGGATTGATATCGGGAGAGTTTGGAGGCCAGTTGATATGCTGGAAGTCTGAACCACTCCTGCACAACATTAGACCTGTTTGTCTTGGAAGACACCGTCACCATTCGGAAAAAGTGCAACATTGCTGGATGTACAGAGTCAGCAATCAATGGACACTAGTCATATGTTCTTCCACATGCACCAGGGGTCCGAGTTCCTGCCAGTTACACATGCCTCACACCCTACAACCGCCTCCATCAGCTTGCATTGTGGAGGCCATACAGGATGTATCAAACACCTCATATTTGTGCCAAATACGTACACAACCATCATGGAATGAAGTATAAAACATGACTTGTCAGTCGTCAGTCCAACACACTTTTTTCCAGTCATGTGATGTCCAACTTGCATGATCTTTTCACCATGTGAGTCTTTTGCGCTAATGCACCATGGTTAGGAGAGGATGTCGTCGGGGGCATATACTGTTAAAACCCATATGTATGATGCGTGGTCATGACAGATACTGTTTCGGATTGACCTCTGTTGTATTGGGTATAGTAGTTAGTTTTTGAACAGTGCTGTGTCTGTTGGCCTATACGAGTTTTTGAACCCAGCACTCATATCAACCTTTTGCCGTCCTGTGCAGTTTTGCCTTCGGACTGTTGTTTGACGATTTTCATGCCAGCCCTGATATACTTTAACTAAGGCAGCTCTTGAACAACCCACCAGTTGAGCTGTTTGGGAAATCGAGACACCCACTCTCCAAGCTCCCGGAATCTGTCCTTTCTCAAAGTCCAATAAATCCTTCCATTTACCCATCACGCTCCAAATTTTACTACCTATTGCTTCACTTATACCTTATATATCTATGTTGGTTGACTAATTTCCCCTCTTGGAAATCATCTGGTCAACAGGCTGCATCCACTTTTATATGGGTGGTCATAATTCAGTGATCACTCATATATCAACATTATCACATTTAACTTGATTTGTAAAACAGGGATCCATAGCTTTTTGTGTAAAACCCATTTTGTGAATTTACCAAACAGTTTTCCGAAAAATACATCAATGAGCGATTACATTATGAGCACCCCCAGCCAAGAGAAATGAGCATGCCTGGAGACTAGACGGTGACACAGGTGAAATTCACAGAGCAGTGTATATACAAACCAAGGACCGACTTTCGGTTAGTAGAATGTTCGGGGTCAGAATGGGAAGGGCTGATGATTTATGGGAGTTTGATAAAGGACAAATTGTGATGGCACGGTGCCTGGGAACTACAATCTCGGAAATGGCGCAGCTTGTGGGTTGTTCACGTGCTGCTGCATAGTGAGTATGTATCACACGTGGTGCACAGATGGCCGAATGATGAACCGTTGTCCGCCGCTTATTAATGCCAGACGGGAGCATGGACTGTCGTGCATTGTTCACAGTGACCGCTGGGCCAAATTGCGACAAATCACCCGCAACTACAGCAGTGGTTATCAGGGCAATGTGACGCAGCACACAGTTCATCGCAGCCTTCTGCGCATGGACCTGCGTAGCCAATGACCCTGCCGGATTCCCATGCTCACTGCACGTCATTGCCAACAACGCATGAAATGGTTCTAAGATCATCGAGATTGGACTGTGGATGATTGGGAGAAAGTGGCCTGGTTTTACGAATCAAGATTCCTGGTACATCACGTAGATGGCAGAGTGCGGATATGCTGATTACCAACAGAGTTATGTCACCTGGATGCACTGTTGGGAGGAAACGGGCCGGCGATGGCAGTGTTATGCTGTGGGCGACGTTTTCTTGGGACACTTTAGGCCCCATTATCCCAATAGCATAATCTCTGACAGCTGTCAAGTATCTAAACATTGTTGCAGACTAAGTTCACCCATTCATGGCAACTGTTATCTACTGGTGATGGCCATTACCAACAGGATAATGTGTCATGCCATACTGCCAGAATCTTCAAGGAGTGGTTCGAGGAACACTCCTTGACGATCTGTTAATGCCCTGGCCTCCAAATTCACCTGACATTAACCCTATCGAACATTTGTGATTCAACTTGGAAAAGCGGGTTCGCACTAAATCACCACCACCCCGAAATGTACGGGAACTGGAAGACCTGCTGTTGACATTATGGTACCAGATACTCCAGGATACCTATCGCCACCTCATCGACTTGATGCCTCGTCGAGTGGCCCCTGTTTGCGGGCTAAAGAGTGTCCTGTTTATTAGGTAGGTGGTCATAATGCAATGGCTCATCGGTGTATAGTGATTTTGTGAAATTGGTGTAGGAGCATTTTGATCAATATAATTAGAGCCTGGGAAATTATGAAATTTGAGTAAAGAAAAAGGTGGAGTTTCTTGTAAAGAAAAAAACTTCACCACACTATTCTGAGGTAAAACTGTCTAGAAGCAAATAAAAAAATGCAACCATCTGCTTCCAGAATGCCACATAATTACTGTCATGAAAATGAAGAAGGAAAAATTAAAAATGTGTAAAAAAAAAAAAAAAAAACTGTCAATCTACTACCTGAGATGAAGATTGTAATGAAAAGAAGAAGAAAAGAAAATGGAGCCCGTCAGCTTCTGGAATACAGGAGCATAACTGTGGAAATAGAGGAGGGAACGTTAAAAAAAAAATTGTGACCATCTGCTTGTGGAATGTAGCATAATTTATCCATGAAAACACGAGAAGGATCGTTCTGTGGAAAATCACCCAGTTTACAAAAATGTGGTTGCTGACACATTTAAAACATTTTTTAATTTTTTGTCTATCTGGAAAGGCATATTTTGAAAGTTCAAATGTTTTTTTTTTTTTTTTGTTTTTTTTTTAACATCCACCATTTTGCACTTATGAATCAAAATGGCCACCGTGTCGTGGAAATATCACACTCAGACAACCTTTTCACTTTTTTTTTAACTGCACAAGAACCATAAATGGCAGAGAACTCCAACTTGTCTGATTTTAAAGAGCACAGATCCATCTATAAAGGGAATATATAAATATTTACTAAAAATTAATGTAGTGAGAAGAAATCCTTAACTCAAGTTCAAGATTGAAATTTTTTTTTTTTTTTAGTTTTTGATCCTTATGGTTCTTATCAGGAATAAAAAAAATATCTTTGACATATGTTTAGTCTACAAAAAGTACTTTAAGCTGAAACAAATAACTATTAGCTGATACAATCCCTTCATGCTAAAAGAGGGATCTGAAGTTGCAGATTTTTCAAAAATCACAAAATTCTCTATTCTGGAATTGGTACACCAACTGAGAAAAAACTGGTTTGTTTTTAAATGGTGGTGGCTCGTTTTGTAATTCACAGTCAAATTAAAGATACTTGGGCATAGAATATTTTTACATTTCAGTTTTTGTTATATATAAAATAAAATGGTATTTCAAGAGTTTTAATACCACACTAAACTTTACTTTTAAAGTTATTTGGGATGGGAGTTTTGCTGTTTTCTCTTTGTGTGTATAGTTAGCTAAAAATGCTGAAAATTAGCATTTTGAGTATTTTGTTTTTTAACGCAATGTGCCTTTGAATCGTGAGGTGGAATGAGCTAAAATGCAGAACATTTTCATTTCTTATGCAAGTCATCCAACTCACCAGTTTCACAGAAATCAGAGATGGTAAGGTTTTTTTTTTTTTTTTTTTTTTTTTTTAAATGTGCAGTGACCCATTTGCTGCAATTCTTAGTCATCCAGTCTCCAATGGCTTATTGGAAACTTATCTGAAATGCCATTGCCAGTCCCTATAAATCATGATAAAATCCTGGACTGAGATTTTGTGGTAAAATGAACCCACAGTTAAGAACCTTTCCCATAGCAACCATGATGGAACTGGCTTCATTTTGTCTTCTAACAGAAACAGCACATTGTGAAAATAAGAAACTAACATAAAAGATGGCCACAGCTGTTGTTGATTGCATGTGGTGATGCAAATTCCTCTTAAACTCAGCTGAGTTTATAACGCATGAAATGAGTGTTACTAAAATTTAATACTTTGGGTCTTTCATTGTACACCTTAGTAACCCCTATAAAGTTTTCATAGAATTTAGTTTTACAACTTTTGTAAGATCAGCCTTGTTAACATAGCATGCTTGATGAAAGTTGTGTTATCAGTAATGAAATGAAATACACTAAGGTGTGAAACTTTGTGTTTTTAACTGTTTTATATATGAACAATTAAAACTAAGCAGAAGATTTTTTGCCAACTTTGTATGCTTCTGTTTTCACTGTAATCAGTAATTTTCCTGACCACAGTGACTGAAATTGCACATGTGATTCTCTAGGGCTTTTCTACCTGATTTTAACTGATAATGTACAAAAGCACTACTGTACATTTTGTTTTAATTTTTAGATATAGTTTACTCTTTAAAGCATGGCATCTCTTTTATATGGACTGAACTTTATTCTGGTATTTACTTTGAAGCATGAATACTGAGCCTGATGAAGAGTTAACGATTCCTCGAGCTGCCATGAACAAGATGATTAAAGAGATACTTCCACACATACGGGTTGCAAATGATGCACGTGAATTGATTTTGAATTGCTGTACTGAATTCATTCACCACATCTCCTCAGAAGCGAATGAGATTTGCAACAAACAACAGAAGAAAACTATATCAGCAGAACATGTCTTGGCAGGTACATTTTTTAATATTATTTGAGAAAGTCAGTGCTGGCAGAGTTCAATCATTCTATTTGTCATCCTTAGTGTTTGGTTGAATCAATTTTTTTTATGTGACCTATGTATTTAATGTTTAATTTTTTTATTTTTTTTTCATTTGGGGATTCGTACGACATATCTGACATATTTTAATTTTTTATAATGTAATTGTTTATGTGCCATACAACCTTACTTTGGATTTTTTCAGTTGTGAGTCCACATTTGTATTAATTTCTTCAAAAATAACAGTTGAATACTGTTTTAAGAGTATTTTCATGCATACATAAAATCTATCCATCCAATCAATCACAAAACTTGAACAACAGAAGTACGTAAAGCAAACAAAATTTATTGATATGACAAATCTTTTAAAAAAGAGCATAATTAGACTTTCAAATTGGAACCGAGAAACTGATTCTCTGCTCTAGGAAGTCTAACAACAGAAGTCGAACATCTCTGAAATTAAAAGAAAAATTACCAATACCCTTATGGAAACAGTGAAAAAAAAATAAATGGCCGTGACTCTGAGAACAAAAGCCACACGAAGAAAATATCAGGATAAAAAAAATAAATTATATTTAGAGCAAACAAAAACAACTTACTTGGTGAAAGTCTGAACCACACGGTGCAAATAAAACAAATCGTGTGTCATGTACACATATGAGAAGTCGTTACAAAATTACACTGGTTTGAGTTTTCTTGGCCATGATACTGGAGAAGTAATGCAGGAGCAGTTTAATAATTCTTCAGGCATTAATGGACTTCCTACAGGTAATGTGATGCAATTTTGAAAATGTGATTCTAATATGAGGCTGGAATTTCTATTATAGACACAAATTGAAAGTGAATCCCAGGATGAAATAATTCTTTGCAAATACATGAAATACATACACCGATGAGTCATTACATTATGGCCATCCCCAGCCTAGAGAAATAAGCGTGCCTGGAGACTGAACACAAGTGCAAGTAAAGTTCACAGAGCAGTATATATACAACCTGAGGATTGGCTTTCGATTAGTAAAGTGTTCCGAGTCAGAATTGAAAAAGCTGCCAATTTATCCGAGTTTGATAAAGGACAAATTGTTACGGCACAGCACCTTGGAACTACGATCTCAGAAACGACACTGCTTGTGGATAGTTTACGTACTGCTGTAGTGAGTACGTATCAAAAGTGGTGCACAGATGGCCAAACGATGGATCGTCTTCCAGCCGCGTGTCGTCCGCAGCTCATTGACGACAGAGGGGTGCGGAGACTGCCGCACATTGTTCACAGCGACCGCAGGGCCACAGTGCAACAAAACACCCACAGCTACAACAGTGGTGATCAGGTTAGTGTATCACAGCACACAGTTCTTCCTCGCAGCTTTCTGTGCATTGACCTGCGTAGCCGAAGACCCGGCCGGGTCCCCATGCTCACTACGTGTTATCATCAACAACACGTGAAAAGGGGCCCAAGATCATCGAGATTGGACTGTGGTCGATTGGAAGAAAGTGGGATGGTCTGACGAATCAAGATTCCTGGTGCATCACGTAGACTCCGAGCACGGATACGTCAATTACCAATGGAGGCTATGGCACCTGGATGCACTGTTGGGTGGAAACAGGCAGGCGGTGGTGTTTTTATGCTGTGGGCGATGTTTTCTTGGGACACTTCAGGCCCCATTATCCCAATAGCACAATCCCTGATAACTGTTAGGTATCTGAACATCGTTGCAGAACTAGTTCACCCATTCATGGCAACTGTGTTCGCTGCCGGTGATGGCCATTACCAACAGGATAATGCACCGTGTCACACTGCCAGAATCGTCAAGGAGTGGTTCGAGGAGCATACTGGTGACTTTCTGTTAATGCCCTGGCCTCCAAATTCACCTCACATGAACCCAATCAAACATTTGAGGTTCAACTTGGAAAAGCTTGTTCACGCTAAACCGCCAGCACCCTGAAATGTATGGGAACTGGAGGACCTGCTGTTGACATTATGGTACCAGATACCCCAAGATACCTATCGCCACCTCTTCGAGCTGCTGTTTTGCTAGCTAAAGGGGGTCCCTACTGCTTGTTAGGTAGGTGGTCATAATGTAATGGCTCTTCGGTGTATATGTATGATTGTCAGCATTTAGATGTCATACATTTTGACTGTTTTCCATTTTGCCATCCTTCAGAAAAGTTGAAAATTTCATCGCCCTGAAATGGGAATCTAATCCTCATCTCCTGATTTATGTTAATGATCATGCTACTATTACACCCCAGGACGACAAAGTTGCAAGCAACTGTTGCTAAGCAGATGCAACTCTCCAGATCATTTGGAAGTATGGCCTTTCATGCATTTGCGAAGAATTATTTCTTCCAGGGATTCATTTCCCATTTGTTTCTAAGATTTAAAATACTGGTGATGTATTGACCTTTATCCATACATGCCTGATAAAAGGTAATCAGTGCTACAATGAAGTGGGGATTATTTTGACTGGTGCACATGTTCAGAATCTTAAGCTACATCTTCTTAGAGTTGTTTGAAATCCTGAGTTACATCTTCTTAGTTTCAAATTGTTTGGAACTTCATTGTCCTGGGTAATGCAATAGTAACATGCTTGGACATAAATTGAGCAATGCAGGCTCAATTCCAATTCCAGGACAATGCAATTTTCAAATTTTTTGTAGGGTTGCTACATGGGAAACAGTAAAAATGTATGGCATATGTATGCTAAAAATTATACATGTAGAAATTCTATGATTTATTACAAGACCAGCTGAATTATAATTATGGAATAAAACACTGGTAGTTGTGGCTAACACATCATGCATGGAGCATTCAGGGTAAAAATGAATAATTCTTCAGTGCTGAATCATCTGGTTGGGAAGTAAACAAACTGTTATCGAGCATATACAGTCCCTGGTTGGCCGCCACATTTTTGACACCAATAATAATTATGTAAATAAAGTTTCTGGTCTTTCAAGAATTTTACAATGTTTTAAAAGAATTTTAAATTAGTAGTTAAGTTAAAGAGTTTTAATATCAAATTGAACAGTGCAGCCTGGAGGACATCGAAAGAAAAATATGTGCTATGTAAATGTTTAATCCCCATTCAGGGGATAAGTAAGTCTATTGGCTTATTGAATAGTTGTAGTTGAAAAGCTGCATGTTTTTCTTAAATATTTAGAGTTCTTGATATACTATAAAAACAACCATTCACTTACCCGAAAGATCTTGGTCATTTTTTTATCTTGTAACACTTCAAGCACGTCGATTATATTGTTGTTGGCTTTCTGAGGTTGAACTGACTCTTTGCCTATGACTTTCCTTCTTCCGGGGATGAAACATCGTACTATCTTTTTTTTTTGTTTTATTTTTTTTTTTATTTACTGGACAACACACGCAGGTTTCTTTCTGCCATAAGAAACGTAACCATAGCTCGTCATCACAATAAAAACCTAACATATACACACACTATACCACTCATTCATACATTCCGTTAAAAACACTATGTACATATTTACACTATCTACATTCCCAGGCAGTTAAACCATTTGTCAACTGTGATTAAAAAAGTGCTCAATCCGTTTCAAACTCCGTGTTAACCCTATTGCATGTGCCAACCTCATTCAGCCCGTCATACACAACCCTCTAGCGCTTTCAACAGGCACTGCCATCCTCAGGAGGCAGCTGTGGCTCACCCGCCTACCACAGCTCAAGTGAGCTGATTTATTGAGGCTCGGGTCTCAGTCCCAATCTCTGCATCTCTGGCGCCATCTATTGTCATTGTTGCTCTTTTTTTTTTTTTTTTTTCCTTTTTTCTCTCTTAGCTGTTGCTCTATTTTTATTAAAGCCTTCCATTGTTCACTTAAGTTGCTAGGCTCATTAATGTTGTATAATCTTGATCTGTTTTTTTTTTTCAATTAATATTGATTCTGCAATTCACAACTGCCTTTCATTTTTATAGCTTTTAATAACTTTAATATCTTCAAACCTTGGATAATGATGATTTTCCAGACAGTATTGGGTTAATGCGGTCTTAGCTTATTTTTTATTCCAATTACTTATATGCTGGTTCAATCTGTATTTTAATTTGTTCTTGGTGCTGCCTATATATGACAAAGGTGGTTGTTGGTTTATAGGAATTTCATAAACTCCTGCTCTATCCAATTGGCTGATTTTTCATTTTTTATTACTAGATTTTTTATAGTCTGTACCTGATTTCCTACTTGTATATCATATCCATAGATGCCAAGTAGTACGGATTTTCCGTAATTTTAACGGATTTTTGGTTGCTGTTACGGAAGTACGGAAACACCGCTGAAATTACAGAAAATCGCCATTTGATGTAATTTTCTGAGATAGAAAGCAAATTTTTATCAACTTAAAAATGTTTGTTTTTTTCTACAAGTTTTTCTGGGGGGGGATTAAATGCTACATTCTGTGTATTATAGATTTCTGCATCTTAATTGGCAATTTATCTACCGAAGACTGAGCAGCAACCACACTATGCTGGCTCAGTGTTTCATTCCATGACACCGCTCCCATTGGTTCTCTCCCTGCCGGACGCAACTACGCAGTTTAGCTCTGTGTGGACGCTGCTTAGGCATTCGTTCCGAACTCCCATGATGCACTTCGTGTCTCCTGCGTGCAACCAGGGCAGTTGCTTTCGTTCCTCGTAGGCAGCGCTTCTGCTTTATTGTCCTTGATGCTTTTTGGTTCTCTCTGCTGCACGTGCTACCGTACTGTTACATCACGGACCGGGAGGCGATTATGAAGTTTTTTTTGCTGGTTTTTTTTTTCATTTATTTAGAATGAAGCGTTCTTTAGACAAACCTTCGTCGTTGAAGAAGAAACAGTGTTTTCTAAAAACTTACAATAGAGATTGGCCCTGTTTTGAGAAATCAAAAGTTTCTGTGAACCACGTGTTTTGCAGAATTTGTAGATGCGATTTTAGTATTGCGCATGGTGGGCGGGATGATTGCCGAAGACATGCAGAATCGAAAAAGCATAAATCTTTCGGTGAGTTGAAAGTTCAGTCAGTGAGCGATTTGTTTGCATCAAAGGAGAACAGTGTAATAAATGCAGAACTTATGTTCACTTCATTTATTGTGGAACACAATTTACCCATAGCAGCTGCTGACCATGCTAAACCGTTATTTCAAGCCATGTTTCCCGATTCAGCGATCGCAAAAAAATATTCGTGTGGAAGAACCAAGGCTACTGCACTAATTCAGCACATGGCCAGTGTTTCTACAAGTAACATCGTATCTGAAGTTAAAAATATCCTTTTTCTCTATCTGCGGACGGAAGTAATGATGCTCACACAAATAAACTGTATCCCATTACAATAACATATTTTGACGAAAAAATAGGGAAAAATTTAACTGTTTTGTTATCATTGGTTGAATCAAGTAATAATACAGGTGAAGGAATATTCACCGTTTTGAACAATGAGTTTGTTAAAAAAAATATCTCATGGAGCAATTGTGTGTCATTTTCTTGTGACAATGCTAACACTATGATAGGTCAAGTAAAAGGTGTTGTTTCTCACATAAAGAAGGTTCAGCCTGCAATCATAGTGCAGCGATGTTCATGCCATTTAGTAAATTTAGCTGCACAGAAATCTGCTACTCAACTGAAAGGATTTAATGTTGAGTAGTTTCTGATACAGTTCTTTTTTTTTTTTTAAGAAAAGTTTAAAGAGGAAACACAACCAAAAAATGAGTCAAGCTGTTTGTGGTACTAAACCACACAAAATTCTAAAGCATGTCAATACTCGCTGGTTATCACTTTTGGAATCCATTGACAGAATTTTAGAACAGTGGGAGGCTCTAGAACATTATTTCAGTGACAATGAAGAAGCTAATTCACAGTATAAGAACCTTGCAAGTATGATTGAAAATCCTTCATCTAAACTTTATTGTCTTTTTTTATCTGCTACTCTTCCATTATTTACATCTGTTAACATGTTCTTGCAGCAGGAAGCTCCGCTTGTGCATGTATTAAAAGGAAAACTTCATAGTCTGTTATCTGAATTGCTTGTACGATTTATCAAGCCATCGGCATTTGATGTGACAGCAACATCTCTTGCAGATGGAAATTTTGAAAGAAGGAGAAATCAAAAGAAAACTGTGATCTCGTAACTGGGTCAAAAGCGAGATCTTATGTAGGCACAACTGCAGATTTGAGTGAAGACACAGTGGCTACTTTTTATTCTGAGGTAAGGGAATTTTACAAGGCAGGCTGCAATTACATTTTAAGAAAATTTCCACTTAATGATGAATTTCTGAGTCATGCTGAAATTGCAGATGTAGCATTAAGGCAAAGTGTTTCTTTTGCATCAGTCCAATATATGTGTTCCCTGTTTCCAGTTTTGAAACCAGAAGAATCTGACAAGGTGGAATCTGAATTTCCTCACTACCAGTTTGAAAATTTTAACTGTGCTGTTACTTCTGTTAGAATGGATGAAGTGTGGCACAGAATTTCTTTAATGAAAAATGAAAGTGGCCAGTTGAAGTATGAATCATGAAGCAAAATTATGAAAATGATTTTAATAGTCCCTCATAGCAATGTTTTTAGCAATGCAAGTACAGAAAGAATTTTCAGTATTGTAAAAAAAACCATGAATGAATTCAGACCTAATTTAAGTACTCATGTGCTGTCTTCTTTATTAGTAGAAAAAATAAATAGCATTGCACACAGTGAAAACTATGCTATCAGAAGAAGTTTTCACAAATTGAATTAAGAAAGGCCAAAATGTCAACTACAGCCAGTTTATCATAATAATTTGGCCAACATTCCAAGGAATAATTTTTCTTCATGTCTGGAGGTAATTTATTATATTTTTCTGGTAGACAGTATTTTAAATTTTCCCACTAGCAAATTATTTATATTGTATTATTATTATTATTATTATTATTATTATTTTGTTAATAGTTCTGACAGATTAAAATTTGTTGCAGTGTTAAATACCCAAATTTGCCGCTGTAGACTGGATTACTGAAAATTACTGAAAAAAAATTGTTACTGAAAATTACTGAAAAATGAACATGTTGGTTACTGAAAACTACTTTTAGAGTTTGGCATCTATGCATATTAAGCTGGAAAAAAATATCTACAAATATTTGGCACCATTGTTCATGAAGACAAGGTTCACTGTGAGGAATACACTTGAATTCATTGAGAAAATTAAAGGAATTAAACAGGATTTAAGTGAATATCATATGGCTAGTATTGATGTGTGTGCTCTGTTTCCTAGTACACCAGTACCTCAAGCAATTGACATAATTGTTAAAAAATTATATATGTTACAGACAATGAATGCAATACAGATTGAAGAACTAAGAGAAATTTTATTATACATATATGAAAATAACGTTTTTATGTTTAATAACAAGGTATACAAACAAAATTATGGTGGACCTATGGGGTCACCATTGTCAACTTTATTTGCAGACATTATAATGAGTGACATAAAGATTAAAATAATAAGTAAACTAGAAGATCCACCACTGTTATACTGCAGGTATGTTAATGACATTTTTCTGTTGTCGAGGCTAAAAAATGATGAACTTTGAAGACTTGACAAAAAGGTATAGTGATATGTATCCATCGATTGAATTGACAGTAGAACAAGAACATAACAATACATTGGCATTTTTGGATATTATGATAATCAAAACAAATGATATGCAATACAGAGTGCATAGAAAATCATCATATATTCCTGTGTTAATATCATTTCAGTCATCGCACCCGATAACACATAAAAGAAATAGTGTTAAAACACTAATTAAAAGAAGTTTAACACACTCATCAATGGAACAATATAAAAAAGAAGAAATTCAATATATTGAAAAAATTGCTCATGATTTTGGTTACCCTAAACAAGTATTAAAGAAATGGATTTATGAAGTAACTCAGGCTAATAATAAAGGCAAGACTGACAAAAAACTATTAAAATATGTTGGTGCAATACCATATATTGAAGGCGTGTCAGCTGAAATTAATAAAATATGTGGCAGATATGATATACAAGTAGGAAATCAGGTACAGACTATAAAAAATCTAGTAATAAAAAATGAAAAATCAGCCAATTGGATAGAGCAGGAGTTTATGAAATTCCTATAAACCAACAACCACCTTTGTCATATATAGGCAGCACCAAGAACAAATTAAAATACAGATTGAACCAGCATATAAGTAATTGGAATAAAAAAATAAGCTAAGACCGCATTAACCCAATACTGTCTGGAAAATCATCATTATCCAAGGTTTGAAGATATTAAAATTATTAAGAGCTGTAAAAACAAAAGGCAGTTGCAAATTGCAGAATCAATATTAATTGAAAAAAAACAGATCAAGATTATGCAACATTAATGAGCCTAGCAACTTAAGTGAACAATGGAAGGCTTTAATAAAAATAGAGCAACAGCTAAGAGAGAAAAAAGGGGGAAAAAAAGAGCAACAATGACAATAGATGGCGCCAGAGACGCTGAGATGCAGAGATTACGACTGAGACCCAAGCCTCAATAAATCAGCTCACTTGAGCTGTGGTAGGCGGGTGAGCCACAGCTGCCTCCTGAGGATGGCAGTGCCTGTTGAAAGCGCTAGAGGGTTGTGTATGACGGGCTGAATGAGGTTGGCACATGCAATAATGTTTACACGGAGTTTGAAACGGATTGAGCACTTTTTTAATCACAGTTGACAAATGGTTTAACTGCCTGGGAATGTAGATAGTGTAAATATGTACATAGTGTTTTTAACGGAATGTATGAATGAGTGGTATAGTGTGTGTGTATATGTGAGGTTTTTATCGTGATGACGAGCTATGGTTACCTTTCCTATGGCAGAAAGAAACCTGCGTGTGTGGTCCAGTAAAAAAAAAAAAAAAAAAAAAAGATGGTACGATGTTTCATCCCCGTAAGAAGGAAAGTCATAGGCAAAGAGTCAGTTCAACCTCAGAAAGCCAACAACAATATAATCGACGTGCTTTGAAGTGTTACAAGATAAAAAAAAAAAATGACCAAGATCTTTCGGGTAAGTGAATGGTTGTTTTTATAGTATATCATTAATGAATTGCACGTAAATATACGCACTTTGCTGGTGATTGATACCTAAAAAAGACAAATATTATGATATTTAGAGTTCTGTTAAGACCTAAACATTATACTTACAGTAAAAGAGTTGAATTTTGGGTTTTACAGAGGTAACTTATTTATATTTGATGGTCAGATTTTCAAACTACAATCTAGTTCATCAGGACTGCATTCTTAAAGAAACCAAAGGCAAAATTGGACAGGTATTACTACCATTGCCAAATTAAACAGTGTTTTAGAAAATTATTTTTAATTTTGTCATAGTCTTGATGATGAACTAGGTTCTAGTTTGTAAATTTGACCATCAAATATAAACAAATTACCTCTATAAAAGCCATTAATTCAACTCTTTCACTGTAAAGTGGATAATTAGAAGTGTCATGATGTCATTAATTATTAGAAATAAAACTGTTTTTTTTTCTCAAGTTATTTCAACATTTTTAGAACTTAATATTTGTTTTAAAGACTAAAGATATAATTTTATAATTAGCTAAAAGTAATCTTACGTAATTTTTGACAGAAATTATGGTAGGACTGTTAGAGACTGGTTCTTTCTCTCTTTATTTTTTGTTTCTTTCAGGGCATTTTAGAAGGAATATTTAAGTAATCAAACTCTGGGCCCTAGTTGTAACTATCTTGTGGCACACCAATAAAATTTGTTATACCTACACTAATGCTCATGTAAAGGAGAAAGTCATAACGTTTCAGTGTATCCATTCTCCTGGATGATCTCAGATTCAAATATCAAAATTTTGAATGGATAAGACTGTTCAGCACCTCCACTTATAACACTGGAGGCAGTTATTACTTAAAATATTTGGAATTGTCCCTCCTACTTGGATGTAGATTCTGAGGGAAAGGAAATAGCATATTGTAATGAATTATCCAGCAAATTTTGGTGATTTGGATATAAAATTACTAAATGCAATTTTTGAGTGTTTTGAATTTGTCTGATGAGATTTTGCTGATTTGCTACTGCATGTGGATGGGCTTCGAGACAAAGAGCTCCTAAGCTCTGAAGTTCACCCTGTCAAAGATTAAAGTTTTCCCCAAAAACTTAGTGCAGTTTTGGGTAGTACAAGATCTTTAGCATAATGCCAAACCTTGTGAGAAAAGCAATCCCATCTGCATGCCTGTTACAGAGTGGCAGAAATAAACAATGGGCAGTTTTCTTTAAGGCTGTTAGCCATAAACATGCTCCCTTTTCAAGTAGTTAGATCTTTCAGCTCATGGCTCAGCATTCCACTTGAAACAAAGGAAATAGCTTGGCAGTCTCAGGTTAAATTTGGGCCAGGAAAGTCGCAAAAGTAATTCACAAGAAAATTGTTCCTGTTGCTGCTCCCTATGATCAGGGCACAAAATTTCCGGTCGCCAGCTCGCTATTGGCGAGTAAAACTTTTCTCATTGAATTACTGCAATTTCATTGTTAACAGCTGCGGCTATTATAATGATAAAAGTGTTGTTGTTTTTTCAAATATGCGGCACATATGTGGTGCTGCTGATATGCTGAATTTGTTTTCTGTAATTACTTTTTTCCCCTCTGAAATGTCCACACTGATGAGTAAACCTTTTCAAAGCATTTTTTTTTCTCTTCCTAAACTGCCGGGTTCTCGGTGCTCGTTTGAAGTCTGTAAAAATCACTCTGCAGGCTTGTTTATGTGCCACTATTGGGAACTGACTCGCTCGAATGAACTTCGACCAGCGGGGTGTTTGTGGGGGGAGGGGTGAATCCCATCAAGAGATGCAGGCAGGCCACAGCAGAGACAATCTCTCAAACAAAGAAAAAAAGCAAAAAATAAACAAGCTTCCCTCAGATTTATGACACCTGCAATTGAGCTACTAGAACAAACTTTTAAGCAGTGCGCGAAAACACAAAACACCGGGTCTTCAGCACTGCATTTTTTTTTCTTTACTTTTGATAACAAAGACATAACAGACTTCGCTTACAGAGAAAAAATAAAAATATGCACTATTTTAATCGTATTTTTAGAAACTGGCAAGAGCAGTGTTTTTTCTTTGCGAAAACAATTTTTGTAAGTATTTTACTGTTAAAAAAAAGTGTGAATCACTGAAGATACTAATTTTCTAAGAAAACTGCTCACTGTCAACGGCTGATCGGAGGATTTTCACCGTCATCGTTAAATTCATGAAATGTTTACCTAATAGAAAAAATATTTGGAAGACATGAATGAATAATAAAAAATTATCGTAGGATAGAAATGTGAATTGAAACATAGTATTTCTATCCTATGTAACCAAATGGTTTAACTTTAGGGATCGGCTCATAAAATGACTGTTTTCTATGCGTCCCCAGTTTAATAGGGCTACAGCTGTTAACGCATGTGCATCACATACGGCAACGTTTGCTCCCAAGATGACTAAATTAACACCAGTAAAACCTTAAAATTTTATTACAAATATTATATAGGCTCGCGTAAAAGCCAGAAGTTTTTGGAAGAAATTCTTTTTTTAAAGTGAAAGTGTCGGCATATATGCAGGTTCTGTTTTTTTGCCAATTTCTAGCTGTTGAACTAGGGGGCTCGGTTTATAAGCTAGTATATACGGTATGTAAAATGCTGCGTTTTTTTCCTAGCAGCATTCTCCTTTCAAGTGACGTCGTGATCTCTGATTAGAGATCACAACCTTTGCAAAGCCTTCACGCATTGTGAGCTATCAAAGTTCTTTCTGAATTGGTGGAATCCTTAAAAAAATTGAAAGTGATGTATATTATTGGATTATGCTTGTATAATTACGTAAACCAATTCTATCTGCCATTTGGTGGACAAGGGTTCAAAATGCTAAAATACCTGCCAGGTTTTATGATTTACCCATAAAATTTGCGTAAATGCAACTTGCTTTACCGTCAAAGTGTTAATTTTACAGATTTGATTCTTCCAGATTTTTTTTTTTTTTTTTTTTTGATGATGATGATTTTGCACCCAGCATTAAGACTAAAATTTAACATAATCCATTTAAATTAAGCACCGATGTAAGTTACAAATAAACTTCTCAGTTACTTGGGAACATTTGTCCGCAGTTTTCCCAAATGTTGTTTTGTGTTGTTTCAAACATTAAAGAACTTACACCGCGCGTAAACGGTATGTAAATAGCTGCAGCTGGGCTTGTTTATCTCTCGACGTGTTGACAGGCGGGCAGGCATCGTCCATTGGAATGTCTTTATTACTCCTAGTTCGAAATGCTATCTCAGAATGTAGTTATCGTAGAAAAATAATTCAAGCGGATTTTAAATCTGTGGAATTTTGGAGCCCTGATCAATACGAAATTAAACGAAAGCTGCCAGTTTTGTGAAATTAAAAATCCATTTTTGACATGGTTTCGTAACTTCTCTGGCAATTACTAACAAAAGAATGCAGTATTATAGGAAGCTAAAAAAAAAAATCCAATGCTCATCACTTGCGTAAAATCAAAGCATGATTGCGATGAATTTTCGGTATACTGTTCAGCACCCATATATCAATTCTATTCAAAATGGTTATTATCAGCACTCATGGGAACAGTGCGCACATGCGCAAGATTTGTTTTTCAGAATTTTTGCGTAACTTCCGTGGAAATTCACCAGTTTGGATGGAATTCTAAATTATAAAATGACGTGTTTTTTTTTTTCTTTTTTCTCTATAATAAGGCAAGAACACGCAAAACATACTGCCTATCAATTAATTCATACTAAGGGATTCGTAAAGAAAACAACAAAGTATCATAGAGAACACTGTCTTTTGCAAACCCACAGTTTTTATAGATACGGGTTTTGGGCTTTTAGAAAATAACTCTGAATTTTAAAATATCCAGATTTTGACAGCATGAGTTTAATATAGGAAGGGAATACTTTTTTTTTTTTACTTTATAGGTTTGAAAAATAAATAACTATTGGTTTCGTAACTTCCAACAAAAAGAATTGCGCAATACTTACAGATTTTCATTTTCTGAAACAAAATACATATATTCTAAATTTTGTCATGTTAGGGGCGATTTTTTTTTTTTTTTCAGAGATATAAGATTGGAATTAAAACCCCGGTTCCAACTTTTTTCTATGCTACAGAGGGAGTAGGGGACGAGATGGGGAGGAGATTTTCATTTTCTGAAACAAAATACATATATTCTAAATTTTGTCATGTTAGGGGCGATTTTTTTTTTTTCAGAGATATAAGATTGGAATTAAAACCCCGGTTCCAACTTTTTTCTATGCTACAGAGGGAGTAGGGGACGAGATGGGGAGGAGATTTTCATTTTCTGAAACAAAATACATATATTCTAAATTTTGTCATGTTAGGGGCGATTTTTTTTTTTTCAGAGATATAAGATTGGAATTAAAACCCCGGTTCCAACTTTTTGCTACGCTACAGAGGGAGTAGGGGATGAGATGGGGAGGAAATCGCCAACGAAGTGGCTGCATCATTTCCTAGGACGCCTGATGTAAAAGTCAGCGCTGGTCTTGTTCCTGTGAAACACAATGTGTTAGTTTACTGCAGGAGAGAGGGTGTGGTCCAGTTGGAGGAGAGGGGGTTCCCAGATTGTTTTTGTAAAGGAATAACTAAAGAACCTATTCGGTAAGATAGGGGTGGGGAGGGGGAACAGGAAGGGAAGACAGAACTATAAAATCAGTGCCATTTGGAAGTATAAAGGATGCCGCTAACTAAAGGGGTCAGATTTAGTAAAACTTATAACGCTGCTGCAAGGCATCGATCGGCCTATGAAAAGTGTGGGAAGGAAGAGGGAAGGAGGTCCAGAGGAGAAAGATGGCATTCCTAACTAAAATCTAAACCTTTATTTCTCGATGATAACTTTCAGTTGATCTCGGCTTTCCTAGCTGACCAGCGTGATCGGATAACTCGGTAGTTGGTATTTTTTCCTCTGCAAATTGCATCTCTTTAAGCTGTTGCTGTTTTACTATAGCAGTTTTAGTTTCATTTTTTTTTCAACTGTCAATAAATTTAGTATTATTGATTTGCTATGAGCAGCAATATAAGAAGGAGAGGGGGGGGAGTACTATCAAACATTCAGTGATGCGAATTCTACAGAATTCCCGTGTATTGCAAAATCTTCAAAAATGAAAAATACGCATTTTGCACTACGTGTCGATGTAATTTCAGCGTTTCGTGTGGTGGAATGATATTACTAATTATATTTCTAATGCCAAGCATAAATCTAATGTCGACTGCGTGGGGGAAAATATACAAAATTAACTTCCTTTGTTAAAAGTTATTATAAACTAGATGCGATTCATGCAAAATGTTCACTTCGTTTTTTAGTTGAGCATAATTTACCAATTAGTGTCCCTCGGTCACTTATTTATTTCATTTGACTGTCTCATCGTCCGTCACTCTGTAAGATAAACTTAGTATGAAAATGGTTAGTTTTTGAAAACCTTTTAGTTGGCGAGGATACAATCCTATTAGATTTGGGAATCAAATGGTGGAACTTCCATAAAAATAAGTTTTTATCTCTTTTTAGATCAAAATAGCATAGTAATGAGAAATTATGTATGGATTCTATTTTAATCGAAATAAACGTGCCGATAAATTCAAACATCTGTAGTCATATCATTAACATATCGTTTTTTTAATTGATATGTTCGATATATTTCATCAATATGCGCGACAAGTAATTTCATCGAATATATCAATTATTATTTTTATGGATTTCGGTTTCTTAAAGTTCGCAGGTATGCGCTAAGGAGTGGCGAATGCATTTGATCTTGAAATTTCTCCCCCTGCCTATGATATGAAAATCTTAATAGCCCAATGAATTAAAGCTGATGGAAAACCAGCAAAACACTGAGGGACAGATAAAAAGATGACCAATGATTGGGTTGCCTAAACCCATAAAAAAAGCCTAGTATTGAAGGTGTCTGCAATCTTAATTCATTGCAATAGAAGCATGTTATACAGGTGATCAAATGCTGGCAGTAGTGAAACCCTGCTTTCAGGAGGTCAGTGAATGCCTTGCCCAGTGTCTTGCAACATACCTAAGAATCACTGCTGCATCTCCAAGGGAGAGGGAGGGCTAAACTACATCAGTTTATTCTCTTTACATTTTTCTTTGAAGAAGTATCCAACTCAGTTCTAATGTCTGCACAAGATTCTGTTTTGTCCTTGAATCCACATATTTCCCAGATATCTCTTTGACTGCTCTCATGTCTGCAGCTTGTATCCTGTTACTAGTATTGCATCCAATTCTTACTGCCGAAAAAGAGGGTAGGTCTAAAAACTGCATTGTTTACAACAACTTAGTCATTTAGTTCTATGGCTGACTTCTTTTCTGATGCAAATATGTTGTATAGCTGAAAAGAGAGCTTTTCCTGCTTTATGCTAGTGTTGTTGTCTAGTTCCTTGTCAAGCTTTCTAGCCTCTTCCTAATTAAAAGTTTTTAGACTTTTAATTAGGAAGAGGCTAGAAAGCTTGATTTTATTTTTGCTGTTTAAATTTTGAGCATCCTATCACTACTATATAAATTACTGTCAAGTGAAACTACTGATAGTTTTTAATGTGTCTAATGCATGTTCTGGTTGTCACATGATGTGTTCGAGGCATTGCACTTCTGTACATTACAAATGTATGTCTTTGATATTGAGATTTTGATATTCCTTACTATTATATATGTTTGATACTTGTAGGTTATGTTGTAGAAATTGTTACACATTCTTCATGAAAGGTGCTCAAGAAATGCCTGAGTGAAACTGTTTACTCACTACAACCAACTCTCAATAATTTGGGACTGAAGGAAATTAAAAAAAAAATTCAAGATACTAAAAATTTGTGTTCTTAAATTAAACTTAAAATTTTCCTTCTATATATTTGCAGAGAACATGTTTTTTTTTTTTTTTTAGGGACATCGTAAAATTGTAGTTGAAATTACTGAGAATTTACTGTAGTTTAGTGGCATGTATACTTATGAAATTTTCATTTGCGGTTACTTTGTTTGCTACTGGTGCATGTTTTAATAATTCAAAGAAGTATGAATTTTGGAATGTTTTATATTTTTTTTAATGTATCAGTAAATTCTACATGAATACTTCTTAAATATTTAATTAGCACTTTCACATATTTACATTAGTTAAGAAAATTTTGAAGAAATACTCCCCTTTTTAAGAATATTTAAAAAAGTTTCTCAAGGACAAATAATATTTTTATTGAAAATGAACTATTCAGTTAAAATTCAGTGACAGGAACAAAACAAGCTTGTGAAACAGAAAAAATATTAATAACAGCAACCTAATAAGTGGTGATGTGAATCAGAAATGTTGAGTGCAAATCTAAAATTGTAGATATACTAAAATGATTTTTGATCTGTTTCCTGACTCTTCTGTCTGATCAGCATTGGAAACATTAGGATTCGGATCCTATAAAGAAGAAGCTGAAGCTGTCCTTAAGGATTGCAAAGCAGTTGCTGCTAAGAGACGAAGACAAAGCACCAGACTTGAAAATTTAGGCATTCCAGAAGAAGAACTTCTTCGACAGCAGCAAGAACTGTTTGCCAAGGTTAGTGCTCATGAAGAACAAAATAGAGTTTTGCCTTATCTATTAGAGTAAAATATTACCTTTCAAAGAAATTTATATATGTGTGTTTTCTTTGAAATCACAGTCTAAGAGCATGCCCAAAATGAGTTGAATAATACAACACTACAAAATAGTACCGTAATTTTCGTCATATAATCCGCGGATTATCTGCTAAAAAAGTTAAAAATATAGGTTTTGTGGATAATAAGCCATTTTAAAAAAATCCGCTGGGTAATTGTGCAGGAGAAGGGGTATAATTGAAAAAGGAACTTCCTCGGAAAAATTTTCCTCAGTTCAGAAGTTTGTACAAAGCAGAGAGGAGGGGTAGGGGTGTGGTAATATGTGACAGATCGGAAAAGTTGTCGAGAGGGATGGTGAGGGTCTTTTGTATTGTTAAGAAGGACAATTCTAACTGTTGTACCATCTCTGTTTTTGTCAGCCAGCCAATGAAAACGTATGCACAGCGCTTGCAGTGCACAAACCTATACGTTTCTTTTTCGGATCTGATGTGCGGTGTGACTTGTGTTTATTTGCCTTTTGACCAGCTTCTTTGCTGCTGATATTTTTCTTCATGCTATTCATGATGTCTTTGAAAAGGAAACGTTTCAGTTACACTGCGGCATTTAATCTTTAAATGGTGGGCACAGTTGAGAATGTGATCGTGTCGCTGCACGATAGTTTTGAGGTCAGAAAACAATCGCACAATAACACGAAAAGCTACTATGCTGCTGTCTAAAACATAAACAAATCCGTCTGTAAATTTTGCTGGAGAATTCACGGAAATAAAAATGAATTTCTTCATTTAATAAAATCGTTTTTCTTTTTTTTTTTTTCCCCTTACTTCTTCAGACTCCTGGGTCATTATGTGACCGATTTTTCTGTCAGAAATTCCAGTTCAACATTTATGTGTGCAGATTATATGGCGACTTTTTTTTCTGAATGTCACAGTCTACGGATTATACAAAGTAAAAAAAAAAATTACTGTATATACTCGTGTATAAGTTGACCCCCCCTCCACACACACACTTTCAGAGTAAAGAAATCGTAAAAATAAAAAACTTGCGTATTGCGTATAAGTCGATCCAGGAATGACAAAAAAAAAAAAAATTTTCAATGAATTTATTCAAAAACATTTGAAACCGAAAAAAAATAATTATATATATATAATAATAAATTTAATTTGCATACCCAAAAACTTCATCGGAACCCTTCAAAATCCGAGTCAGACTCGCCGAAGAGTTCAAAAAAGTCTTTCTCCATCATCAGCGCGTCATCGTAAACGTCAATATTCCCATCTATGATTATGTCATGAGAATCACTGTCGTCACTCATGAAAATCTTATCATCCTCTGTGCCATCAAGTTCGTTATTAATGCAACATTTCTTGAATGATATCACGACCATTTCCGCAGGTATCGCATCCCAAGCATCCTTGGCCCATCGCACAATCAAACGATATCCGGCTTCTTTAGATTTCCGCCCTTGGTTTCAGTCGGCAAATCGGAACTTATCCAATCTGCCCAGTACCTCCGCACATTGTCCTTGAAGGGCTTATTAAGGCAAACATCTAATGGTTGAAGAACAGATGTCAACCCACGTGGGATGACAGCAAGAGTTGTTTTTGAATTTTCTGCAGTTTTTTTCACTTCTGCGCAATGGTGTGCAACAAACATATTCCACACCAAAAGGGAAGGTTTCCTCAAAAATGCGCCTGGCCTTTTGTTCCACACATTCTTTAACCAGTCAGTTGTTCCGGATTCGTTCATCCATCCTTTTTCATGGGCACGAACGAGCACACCAGACAGAAAGACGACGCTTTTTAGCAGAGTTTTGCGTTTGAAAATAATTACCGGAGGTAGCTTCCTGCCGTCGGCCAAACAGGAAAGAACAGCCGTGAAACTGGTTTTTCGTGGCCAGTCATCTTAATCAAGATATTTTTTTCACCCTTTTGGTTGACCACCTTATTTCCAGAAAGGTCGAAACACATGGCGGTTTCATCCATGTTCCCTATTTAGGAAAGTTCAAAAGCAGTCTCTTTTCTCTTTTGAATTACATACTTTTGAAATTCCATTACCTTTGCTTCGAGGTCATGAGGTAACTTTTGTGTAATTTTGGTGCGCTGGCGTAGATGCAACCCATAGCGGTTCATGAACCTTGTGCACCAACCTGGTGAAGCACAAAAAGTGTTATTTGCGACTGCAAACTATTAATCTTTTGCTCGCTTCATTGCTTGCAAACGTATACCAGTTCGCGTTACAATGTAATCCCACAATTCAATCATTCAAGACACTTTCCAGCTCTGGAAAAGATGCAGTTCCACGGCGCAATGCCTTTTACGATTTTGGGATTTTCACCAAGTCCGTTTTTTTTTTTACGCCAATCTCGAATCAGTTTTTCGTTAATGCCAAATTTACGTGAAGCAGCATAGTTGTTAGTATTTTCTGCCAAAGAAACCACTTTCAACTTAAATCCTGCGTTATAGGACATCCGCTTCATTACACAATCCGTGTCAGCCATAATAGGAGAAGCGAGACAAAAACACGTGTGATTAAGAACAAGCAACACCTAACAATGGCTGTCACATGGCTGCGTTAGCTCGTAGGTCAGCGCAATAAACTGGTAGTCGGGAGGGCGGAGCTTTCGACCTGCGATTGCGCTGTGGATACACAAAGCCAGGAGACTTTTCAAAGCATGGAGAAATTCAGAGGGTCGCGATTTCATAATTACTACTACATCGGTGGGTTTTTTTCTTTCCTTTTTTTTTTTTTTTTTCTTTTTTCAGAGGGTTGCGATATCGTAATTAATACCGCATCAGCATTTTTTTCTTTTGAGATGGATTGCCTTATGCCTCACAGGAAGAACTTTTGGACTTACGATTTTTTTAGGCTACACGTATAAGTCGACCCCCTTATTTTGAAGCTCCTTTTTTGTCCGAAATTTCTCAACTGATACGCGAGTATATATGGTATGTGAATTTCATGGTCTGCGGATTATACTCTGGTGTAGATAATACAACAAAAATTGCGGTATTTTCTATCACATTGTATAACTCTTCATAAAACCTTCTTCTTAGTGGTGATATATTTAATTGTAAATAATTTTTAATTCATGCATTACACAGCCAAACAGTTCTCAGTTATTTCATATTCTTCGAGTCGTTGCTTGATACTATTGTTGCTTAGATAAAAATTTGTGCTTTAAAAACAAAAAGTTCTGTGTGTGACATCACCTCTGAAATAAAGAAAACTTTAAGTTTTGTTCATTTAAAAACTCTAAAAACATGAAATTTCATTGGTTCGCACATTATTTATATAGGATCAGAAATCTCACCAGTCTTCAAAAAGTGCAGTGATTATATTCTGTATTGTATGATGATTCAAAAGTATCTGTCTGTTGGTAGAAAAAATTTTGCTGCCTTTGTAGATTTAAAAAAGGCTCATGACTCAGTAAACAGGTTATTTATAGAATAATCTTAAATAATTGTAGTATAACTGGGAATCTGCTGAATATAATTAGTATGAAAGGTATGTACCCTTGCAGTAGAGCATGTTGACAAAGGAATGATGTTTTATTGAAATGGTTTTCTAGTGGTACAAGAGTCAGAAAAGGTTGTGTAATGTCATGATGGCTGTTCAACATACACTGAAGCACAAATTATTAGGAGCACCAAATATATAAGTGTAATATATTTGCTCAATCTTAATGTGAGAGCAAGAATATATGTGGCTCTGTACTTTTAATTGTCATACTCTCATTGGTACCTCAATTTTCTGTTCTACATGTTATTTACACTTCAGACGTATGCCGCGTGGTCCAACTTCTAGGTCTGATTTCCAATTTTGGTAGCATACATTAAATATAAAAATAAAACGTCAATAAGTCTTACCCTGTTACTCCTCAGCAATGAAGTTCACACATCGTTTGCGTCGCCATTCTTTCAATCCAATCCTATCTGTTGGCACAACTGCGCTCAAAGGTTGACAATAACGTATTCAATTCGCTATATATGCCTGTTAGTGAATGAGCTTCTAAAAATGAATTCCGTAGGCCTAAAGTCATCAATTGACAAAACTTTTTTTAAAAGGGTGGGCACGGAACATCTAATGACAATCTAAAGAGAGGGCACGGAACATCTAATGACAATCTAAAGAGAGGGCACGGAACATCTAATGATGTTAACCTGGGGCCCGACGTCAGAGCTCCTGACTGCCTAAGGAACAATCAAGAAGATCACACTAGCAATAGTAGGGCTGAAGACACCAGGAAGGGAACCTAGGCAAAACGCATCCGCTGAGTGACGGGTCGACACAGAGGACAATGCGGCATGGTTCCAAGGTATAATGGGTCGAATTTCTTTGATTAGTATGCTGA
The DNA here is from genome assembly GCA_039090855.1 of Macrothele yani. Taxonomy (NCBI): domain Eukaryota; kingdom Metazoa; phylum Arthropoda; class Arachnida; order Araneae; family Macrothelidae; genus Macrothele; species Macrothele yani. Next base: position 2,692,825 of record CM077029.1, read on the forward strand.
TTAGGCAGGTCGTCATTGAACTTTGAAAGAATATCATTAGTGCAGAGGTGCAGAAAATTTTCAGGGCCCAATATTTCCCCAGAACACAATTTCTTTTCTGTCCGAATTTTCCCCCAAAACTGTAGCAGACTTTCATACAAGTTTAAGCGAGTATTAGATCTATATGTTGATGATTAAGAACTAATCCTTAGAGCCTATTACTTAAAAATTTGAAAAAAAAACAACAACCTAATATTTATTTTAGATTCAAAATGTCTGAAACATTTTTGGGTCTAGGTAAAAACAGTGGTGGGGCAGAGAGGCTGAAAAATAAACAGCTAAAAAAAATTCTGCAATTAACTATAATTTATTTCATTCTAGCATTTCAGGCGTATAATTGTGCCAGATAATTTTACTGAATGAAATTTAAATTAGACTTAAATCCTTTGAAAAATGCATGGGTCATTCGCTTTAAAATGTGCGGAACCCCTAATAATTTTTTCAGATCGGCGCCTACGACACATAAGCTGCCATTAGTTTCGGAAAAATTTTATTAACATGACTAGTGGTTGCGCCGTACTTATTACTCGTGCCACGCTGTCTACGCCTTGGCATTGGTAAAGTCGTTTGGGCTCGGTGAATCATATGCCAACGGCAGTCTGCAGTACGTCACTGTGCTCATAACCTCTTGTATTTATAACGACATGACATTTTTCAAAATGATTACCGTGCAGTAAATTACTCTTATCTTTCGTGTTATACTCGTTGTTAATTAATCAATTTTTCGTTTTATTATTATTACTACTATTATTATTTTACCCATGGGGAAAAATTTCCCCAGAGCTGCCTTAATTTCCCCGAACCTCGTTCGCGAGTTCGGACAAATTCTGCACCCCTGCATTAGTGTACTTGGATATTTGGTTCGTAAGGATGCAATTGTATGTTGTTGTTTTTTTGTTTTTTTTTAAGAAACTGTCCTTTTTTTAATTAATGTTTTTGCACCCTTGAATCGGACATTGTCATATCATTATGCAACTTTGCACTTAAGTGGTTCACATCAGCTTATGTACTTCTACAGAAAGAGGTGATGAATGCGACAGAGAACTACTGAAGCAGGACAGCTTTTAATTTTATATTCAGGTGAACCTGCCCCACCCTTTTTAAAAAAGTTTGTTGATTGATGATTTTAGGCCTACACAATTCATTTTTAGAAGCTCATTTACTAACAGGCATATATAGCAAATTGAATACGTTATGTCAACCTTTGAGTGCAGTTGTGCCAACAGATAGAATTGGATTGAAAGAATGGCAACGCACACAATGTGTGAACTTCATTGCTGAGGAGTAACAGGGTAAGTCTTATTGACGTTTTATTTTTATATCTAAGGTATGCTATCAAAATTGAAAATCAGACCTAAAACTTGGACCACGCGGCATACGTCTGAAGTGTAAATAATGTGTAGAACAGAAAATTGAGGTACCAACAAGAATACGACAATTCGAATCAACAATCGGACACATGCCATCCTCCCTCACATATGCAACTGTTAAGTTAGATGGCTTTTGAACGGCTCACTGCAAAGAATTTAGATGTGTAAAAGGGAGCAATATGAAAACGACTTGTGATTTAAGTGACTCTGAGAAAGGCATTTTAGTGAGCACAAGGCGTGCAAGTGCAAGCATCTCAAATGGCAAACCTCCTGGGCTATGCGCAAACAACAAAACAACAGTTAGTTGCCTTTCTGTCGGCAGAAATGATCGGTCGATGTTCGAGAGCAAGCAGCAGCTGGAGAGGATTGTACAAGGTGACAGACGATTCCATTGCATCAAGTAACCATGCGGTACAACGACGACATCGAGAGGAGAGTTTCATCATATGCCGCCCACAGCGCATTAGTGTGAGTGGGCTCTATTACAGCAAATGTCCCTTTTGTGTACCACTCATCTTTTCTAAAAGCCAACAAATTCATCTTCAGTAGGCACCGGAGCACCAGAAACTGTACCCCTGAGAACTGGCAAAAGGCTGCTTGGCCCAGTGAATCACATTTTGAATTAATGCACAGCAATGACCGGGCCAGAAGTCTGTCTCACATGTAATACGTAGATGTTCAAGTCCTCCGTGAAGAAGAAAGAGCACTTTGAAAAGAATGTGCACCTATTCTTTGTTTTAAACAGCAAAAAGCTGTACTATGAAAGTGTAAAGCGACAGCCATGAGGTGAAAGAAACCACTTGGTACAAAATAGCACTCAATACACGAGATTCTTCCCCGTATTCGCGGAATTCTGCTTTTTTCGTCAGTATTCGCGGAATTCCGCTTCTTCTGCCCAGTATTGTTGCTTTTATTCCATAAATATTTGTACTTCACATTTTGACATTCAGATTATTGATTGTAGTCTTGTATTATAACATGCCGCACATTATACTGTAAGTTTCAATCTTTGAAAAGATATGACATTTAACTCTCTGCACGTTGTGCTGCCGGAGTTCAAGGTGTGGTGGACAAGCCTGAAATACGACAGGGGGTTTTGTGATTATATTACAAAGTTATTGTTTATGTTCTGTACCTTATTATAGATTGTTTTTGTTGCATCGTTTATTAAAAGTTTACAATATGCACTGTTCACCACAGCTATATTATTGATAAGTTTTCTTCCTCGGGAAACCTTCAGTATGAATTAAACATAACAAATCATCATTTTTTTAGGCTTTTAGTGTTTTTAAAAGTTTTTACTCATACCATGTAACTAAAATGACTTTGTGAACATGTGTATCTAATTGGGCATTTGAAGGTTTCCCGAGGAAGAAAACTTATCAATAATATAGCTGTGGTGAACAGTGTATATTGTAAACTTTTAATAAACGATGCAACTAAAACAATCTATAATAAGGTACAGAACATAAAAATAATTTCGTAACAGAACACGAAAAAAAACCCGTCGTATTTTAGGCTTGTCCACCACACCTTGAACTTTGGCAGCACAACGTACAGAGAGTTAAATGTCTTATCTTTTCGAAGATTGAAACTTATGGTATTTTTACTTCAGCTTGAAAACTGAGGAAAATTTCTCTGTAATCTTCAGGTATGAGATTGTTTGTTGGATTCAAAGTGTTTCGTCATTTTCATCATCATTTGTGTGATTTTCGAGATCGATACATAATCGAAACCGGAAGTTAAACGTAGTAAATATTTCTCCCATAATCATAATTTTTTTCTTGCAATATCCTTTTGCTCAGTATATCATTTTATTGAATAAATGTGTATTTCAGCTTGAAAACGGAGGGAAAGTTTTTCCGAAAACGGAAGTCAGACGGCGCGAAGATTTTGGCCGTAATCGTTATACCCCTCCTCCGCGCAATGTTTCCTCTATCTTGTTTTGTTAAATGTTAATAATTTTACATTGTGGATAGAGTGATGTGCTCTAGTTTAATAGTTACGTATAAATAAAAAAACGTGAACGATTTTGTCTTGCTCATGCTGTGTTCTGTTCACACTGTTTCGCCGCACATTCTGATTTTTTACCCAGTTAAAAAGTTCAGCTTTATTCTTCATTAGTCTCATGTACATCAATAGTATCCCTGTAGAACAAGTGAGAGAATTCACACACTTGGGCGATTTGTTGAGCCGTTATGGTGAGAGAGATTTAGAAAACAAAAGACTTAAGTATAATTGTTGTTATATGGATGTAGTACTTTTTTTGTTTCCCATCCTTCAATAGACTTGAAAATGACATTGCCCTGGAATGGAAATTAAACTTGCATCTCCTGATTTATGTTTGCACATGCTACCATTACATCACCCAGGACAGCAAAGTTCCAAGCAACTGCTAAGCAAATGTAGCTTAGGATTCTGAACAACTCTCTGGATGCGTGCTACTCAAAGCAATTCCTGACAAGTACACATACAGAGAGTTTGCTTTGAAGCATTTCCTAAGTAGCACGCATTTGCAGAGTTGTTCAGAATCCTAAGGTATATTTGCTTAGCCTCAGTTGCTTGCCATCCTAGGTGGTATTTTAGGAGATGCTGGTTATCCCTATTTCATGGCAATGTAATTTTTGAGTTTTCTGGAGGATGGCTGGATGGAAAACAGTAAAATATATGGCATCTATATGTCACTAATCCTATGTATGTGAAAAGAACTGTTTCTTCCAGGAATTTGCTTCCTGTTTGTTTCTATGAAAAGACTTAAGTTTTAATAAACCTAAGAAGCTACTCATCAGCATTTTGGTAAGATCATGTGAAAGATATGCTATCCGAAGGTATATTCTTGTTAAGCAAAAAATCAGTTATGAAAATGAGGCGTTTTTAAACAGAAAAAGAATTTGGGATCCTTTAATTCTCTTGCATGTGCCGATGTAATGTTATTTCGCTTGTTGTAGTTTTAAAGTGAGAAATATTGTAATTAATATTAAATGCAAAGTCAGTCTTAAAGGTAAAGAGTTATACCAGGTGAATGATTTTGTGTGTCTACGAACCATGTTTGACAGAGAAAAACAGTTTGCATTGTGAGATTAATAGGCGAGGGAATCATCTTCGAAAGTTATGGCTACCTTAGGAGAATTTCACAGCGCTGAGGTGTTGTCTAAAAGGTCCCAAATGGCTGTCTGTGAAAGTGTACTTATTCCTACTCTGGTGAACAGTAGTGAAAACCTGATGCTGTAGAAGAGAGACAGGAATGATTTGTGTGCTGGACACATGCATTACATGTGGGATGCTTGTGGCAAGACCTATTCTGATCATGTACAGGATGAATATGTTTTGTATATGTGTAATGTGAAGCAAAATGTTGTTAATAGGTTGGAGACATATTCCCAGATGGTTTGGCCACATTGAAAGAAGGAGTGATAAGCTGCTAACAAAAGGCACACAAGTGTCAGAAAAGAAATAGTGGAAATCAGGAGAAACCTTTGAAAGACCAGATTCAGGAATGGATGCAAGAGAAAAAAATAATGAGTATGAAGTTTAAAAGATATGTGGGACAAGTGGTAGATGGCAGTGATGCTTGAGTTGTGTGCCAAGATTGTTGTAAATGGAGGCATTTGATACATCAGCATCAAGTTAATTCTAAAACTGTCAATAACTTTGATTTGGCACATAATCAGGGTTCATACGGTCGTTAAGAGCTCCTTATTTTTTATTTCCATTTCTAAGGCTCTTAAAAGTCCTTATTTTTTAAAACGAGTGATTACCCCCCCAGGTCTTGTTTTTGTGTCGCAGTAATAGGCATCGCAACCCTTCCTCCATTTTTGTTTGTGTGTCTGTAAATATGCTAACCCATTCACCAGGGGTGCTTTCTTCTAGCTCATTGAAGGGAGATAATCCCCTGGAATGTTCTTAGAAATGATCTCTCTTCAACACCCCACCCCCACCCCTATTTTCCCCATTGTAGCCTGCATGACTTACCTTTGCTTGACCTTACCAGTGAGATTAACATCTGTTTTGTGTCTTTTCAGGGGTCAAAGCAAAGGTGCGGGGGTTCTGTTTGACTTCTTCACAATTTGTGGTGTCAGTTGTCTCATGTGGTCTGCAGGAAGGTCCCGCTTGGGCTGCACAGTATCAGACGTGGTTATTTTGAAAAAGTGCATGATGTAGGCGTGGACGCTCAGTCTTTCGACTTCCTGCATCCCTGTTTGTTTACAATTGGTGTGCTGGAGTTTTCTCTGTTAACGCAATTGATTTGTTACCGCTTGAAGTTTGTATCGTATAGTTTTATGTTTATGTTTTGTTTATTTCGATATGTATTTATCTATGAAATTCATTGCTTCTGTGTTTCGTAAGAAACGCAATAATGCAGGGTTGTGTAGTGGCCTGTTGTACTACGTACAATAGGAAAACCAAGAATACTGACATTATGTACCATGTATTTCCCAAGGATTTATCACTACAAAAATTGTGGATTCAGAAATGTAAGTGTCAGGATTCCTTCAAAGTTTCTAATGCAAGAGTGTGTTCTCAACATTTCACACAGGATGACTACCAATGTGACTTAAAGGCAAAGTTACTTGGGGTAACTAGCAGGAAAGTTTTGAAGCCTGATGCTGTACCTACACTAAACCTTCCCACAAGCAATAGTACTAGTATTAATAAGGTAAGTTCGAGAGCCAGTGCTGACATTTCAGGACCTGAGACTGCAACGCCTACTGCACTTAGATGTCATGACCTTGGAGTTCGGAAACGTGCATTGGAAACACTTGATTATCTATCACCAAAGAAGAGGAATGTAGAGAAACCGATGGGAACTGATCAAGAAGCACAGTGCATGCTGAGTGATATAAAAACAATGGAGAAAAGAATAAAAGAAATTGGGGGAAGAAAACCAAAGGCTAAACACCGCGTGCATTCAGCTGAGAGTAAGAAACAAGTACCTTCACAGTCGGCTTGTAACAACTCGACGACGTTCTCAGGAATACTTGAAAAAATTTGACACGCAGTTAGAAACCGAAGTAAGGAAAGTTTTAGCAAAACTCTTCATTGCAAATCAGGTCCGTTGTTTAATAAAAGGTAAGAAATGTGTAAAATGAGAAAGAGAAGACATCTGTAAAGCCATTACTCTGCATGCAATGTCAAGAAAGTGCTATATTTTCTTGAGAGAAAAAATGGGTTTTCCATTGCCAGGAATTTCAACACTGAGGCGGTGGACTGCTCGCTCATTCCATTGTCGCCCTGGTATTCTACATGATGTCCTTCAGCTAATGAAGGCACAGGCACAGAGACTTTGTACTTTAGAGTGTACATGTGTCATTTCTTTTGATGAAATGAACATAGATAGCAGAATTTCCTCTGACCAAGAAGAAGATGGGATTGTTGGTCCACACAGTAATGTGCAAGTAGTCATGGTACGGGGACTGTTTGCAAGCTGGAAGCAGGTAATATATTTTGATTTTGACATGCAGATGACAGCCCCATTGTTGAACAAAATAATATCATCTCTGGAAAATATTCAATATAATGTTGTTGCTTTTGTATCTGACCTCGGTGGCAAAAATCATGCTGTATGCAAGGAATTACAAGTAACACACACAAAGACATGCTTCCCCAATCCTCAAATACCAAATAAACAAGTTTGGGTGTTTGCAGATGTTCCACACTTTTACAAGCTGCTAAGAAATCATTTTCTTGATGATGGACTAACACTTCCAGGTAATAAGAAAGTTACAAAAGCAACTATTGAACAGCTCCTTACTCTGAGTTGCAGTGAGATGAAGATGTGCCCCAAGTTGTCACTTCATCGCATTAGTGTGAAGGGCCGTGACCGCCAACGTGTATATTTGGCTACTCGACTCTTTCCGAATCACACTGCACAAAGAATACACTTTCTTATGCCACATGAAGAACATGTCTCTAAATTTGTTCAGCTGCTGAACGACTTGTTTGATGTGCTAAATTCAAGAAGGTCTACAGATGAGAAGTCTCTGGCTTGAGGATTTGGAACTCATCGTGAAACTCAAGAGAGGATTCTACAACAGCTGCATGCACGCATCTGAGGAATGAAGGTAGGTAATGCAACACATCTGTTACTCTTTCAGAAAAGATTCATTACAACCATTTGCTCATTACTGTGACTCTTTACTGACCTGAAGCCTCTAAACATAAAATACATCCTAACTGCTCGACTCAATCAAGACTGCCTTGAAAAAAAAAATTTCACAAATACATGGGCTTGGCCGCTTCTATGATCATCCATTGCCTACGGAAGTGAAATCCCGTTTGCGTCTCTTGCTTCTAGGTGCCAATGTAAGTGACATTCCATTGTCAAGTGCTGCTCCTGTTGCGCAAGGTGGTGGTGATGACGATTACTTTTTGACATCTCAATTGTTTAGTGCCATTTTACCTGATGTGTCAGAACCCCTGGCAGTGATCGAGGGTGAAACTGAGATTCAGGATATTACACTACAAGACTCTACAGGTATTCAGGTACCACCTGCATACCTTTGGCTCTGATTGCTCTGTAGAAGACTTTCGTTATCTTGCAGGTTACATAGCTTACCGAGGAAGAAAATATGACCGTTCACTGGGTACGCCAACTGGCCAGCTACTTAATCCACCATCAACTACAGAACCAGTACCTGTTGGCTGGATTGACATCCTTTCATGAGGTTGGCCTGCTTGTTCCATCAGATCCATGGTTGGAGAAAGTTAGCCAGTTTGAGTTGATGTTTACAGAAGTGCATGGACATGACTCTTAATCTGAGGAACACAACATTGTACACAAACTATGTGTGGAAATTGGTCAGAGGTTTCCAGATGTTCCTACAGAGGTGGTAAAGTTATATGTTAGAACCTGAACCTTTATACGACTAAGACATTTAAATGCAAAAGCAAAAGTTATGAAGGCAGAAGAAGCTCAACGCAGAAAAGCACGTAAGTGGCAGGCTTCATCAAAGTGAAAGTTTCCTGGATGCACATGGCCAAGCCATATTTTTCATGCCACGGAGAGAATGTAATCAACCTGCAGGAATAATGCCAAGGAATTCTGCCATCAGAAAGCTAAGTTCTTTTTTTATTTCAATTTTTCATTGTTTGTATGCAAGTATTTGCAATTTTTCTGATAGCTATTATACAGGGTGCATAGGAAAGTCCCTTTAGCCTGGAATAACTTGCGAATGGAGAGAGGTACAGTTATGCAAATGAGATAACGGTATAGTAAAGCGACTACGCCCGATCGAATGCAACCAATAGCAGTGCCCTTAGTGGCAAAATGCGGAAGTTAGCCATTGCAAATCGAAAACGAAAAGAGATGGAGCAAAATTTCCAATTACGAAGTTGTAGAACATAAATTAATTAGTACAAAATAACATTTGTTTCACACGGATAAGATAAATTGTCGCCTGAATACCCTACAATGTCCGAAATCGATGCGCGACGATTCAAATCTGCATATTCACATTTCGCAAATGTAGTCATATGCAAATGCAGATTGTGATGTTGTACCGTACCTACAATATAAAAACTAGTAGCAGGATGTACCCTGATCAGAAGTTTAGGTCTGCGTACGCTGTGTGAGAATGAGCTTGGATTTCTTGGGTTACATAAAAAATCAGATGTATGCAACCGCGCCTACAAGTCTGCTGGATCTACCTCGTCGTGTTACAGATGCTTGCAATAGTGTGACACCTTCCATGCTGAGGAATGTGCATACAGAGTTACTTTCACGAATACAAATGTGTATCGTGGGCAATGGCGAACTCTTCGAACATACTCGACATTAACTTTTTATCACTGTGCGCCAGTTTGCCTTTTTGTTTTTGTTTTGTCTGGCGACATCAAACTGTATTGACATAAGTATGCATTTATGCAATAAATTGTGTGTAGTTGCTCATACTTATGCCTGTTCCCTTCAAACGTTCACACAAAAGGTTGTGCATCAATTTCGGACATTTTAGGGTATTCAGGCGAAAATTTATCTTATCCGTGTGAAACAAATGTCGTTTTGTACTAATTAATTGATGCTCTACAACTTTGTTATTGGAAATTTTGCTCTATCTCTTTTCGTTTTTGATTTGCAATGGCTAACTTCCGCATTTCGCCATAAGGGGCGCTGCTATTGGTTGCATTCAATCGGGCGTAGTGCTTTACTATACCGTTATCTCACTTGCATAACTGTACCTCTCTCTGTTCGCAAGTTATTCCAGGCTACAGGGACTTTCCTATGCACCCTGCATATACTAATGTGAGAAAGGAAAGTTTTATTTCAATACATCTGTCATAGGTACATTGTTTTAAGGATCAAATCTGGTAAAGGAAAAGTAGAATTAAATTAGCACAGCTTCAGTGGTAATGAGTATACCAACTTATTTGCTAGTCATTAACATAAAAAACAAAACAAAACAAAAACACACATATATGTAGGAGAGACAAGTGTTTTTAAAGATGAAATATTTTCACCATTCCTTCATGGTGTGTGTCTATATACATGTATACACTGAGTGGCCACTTTATTATGACCACCTGACAGTTTTTAGCAAATGAGCTATGGCTGCATGCTGTTGCCGCCAGAGGGCGATGCTAGTATAAAAAGGGAAAGCTTAGTGCTTGCGACAGTAGTAGAAGTGATTTTTGGGTGACAAGATGGGTAAACAATGCTATTTGACGGACTTTCAACGAGTGATAATTGTAGGAGCTTGGAGCCATGTAGAGAGTATCACCGAAACCGCCGCATGCGTGAAATGTTCCAGAGCAGCTGTTGTTAAAGTGTTTAAAGACTAGACTGTCAGCCAAAAAACTGGGTCTCTACATGCAACTTGTGGTCGTCATCGACTAGTGACTGCTTGGGCGGAACGGAGAGTGTCCAGACTGGTAACAGACAACAGAAGGGCAACAGTGCAGCAAATTGCACACCATCTTAATCAAGGATCTCCTCAAATGATCTCTGCATGCACTGTTCGCCGTACACTGCATCGGATGGGATATGGCAGCCGAAGGCCTGTTCGAACACCTTTGCTGTCTGCAGTTAACAAAAGAAAACGTCTCCAGTTCTCACAGGAGCTCAAGGATTGGACAGTCGATTATTGAAAACAAATTATGTGGTCCGATGAATCACGTTTTCAGTTGCACCCTGCCGATGGCCAAGTGAGAATTTGGTGGAAACAGCACGAAAGCATGGACCTCAAATGCATTGCTACAACCCTTCAAGCTGGTGGAGGCAACGTTATGGTTTGGGGAATGTTTTCCTGGCATGCTTTGGGCCCTTTAATTCGTGTTGATCAACGTCTGACTGGCACATCATATCTAAACATCGTTCGGACCAAGTGCATCCTGTCATGTGGATGGTTTATTCCAATGGCGATTACTACTTTCAACAAAATAATGCATCCTGCCATAGTGCTCGTATTGTACAGGATTGGTTTCAGGAACATGCCGGTGAGTTTACTTTGCTTAGGTGGCCCCCACAATCTCCAGATCTCAACCCCATTGAGAATTTGTGGGATGAAGTTGAACGAGCCATCAGACAGCTGGATCCACAACCCTGCAATCTCAAACTCCTGGAAAGTGCTATTCATCAAACATGGTCTCAGATTCCACAAACCACCTATCAACATCTCGTGGAGTCCATGCTACGAAGAATCGACGCAGTATTAAAGGCAAAAGGTGGCCCAACGAAGTACTGAGGTGGTGGTCATAATAAAGTGGCCACTCAGTGTATATGGTGTGTGTGTGTGTATTTTTCAAGATGTCATTTTTTAAGTAGGTATTCGACATAGCTTCTGTATCTTCACTTCCAGAAAAAAATTCAGCCTTCTTAAATGGTGTGTGTGTACAAACAGTTTTAAAAAGAAAAACCTAAAAAAGATAGAATAATATCCCAATCACCGAGCCATATTCTCCTCTTGATGAGGGCTAAAACGAAAAAGCAGTAAACTCTAAAAGTGAGATTATAAAAGGAGACATGCAATGTAGAACATGTTGAGAATAATCACTTATCGCTTTTTCAGGGTCAAATAGAAATGATCCCTCTCTCATTTCTACAAAGACCTGAAAGTGGGTTTCTGCTATATTACATGTGCTTAAAGGGCACCAAAGATAAATTTTATAAGTTAATAAAATCTTTGAACATTAAATTCTGCTAAACCTGTTAACTACTGAAACAACCAGCTATCACATATGCTGGTAAAAAGGTTTAAAGTGAAAACCACACAGCTTATTAAACTTTAAAGAAAAAAATAATTTTGAAAAAAAAAAAATGTATGCTAACACTTAACTCTCTTGGTTTTCTTGTGCATATATTTGTGTGTATGTGTGGGGTTTTTTTTTTTTATATAGCTTGCTTGTGTGTTATATACATACACACCATGAAGGAATGTTGAAAAAAATTTTAAGAGTGAATGTATAAAGGGAGACATAGTGTTCTCCCTAGAGCCTTTTTACTGGGTGGCCTGCCCAGCTAATTTTCTCTGCCACCCAGCTAAATTTCCTGTAATGAATTTTTTCACAACACACATAATAGTAAGAGTGGAAAACTTACTCCCACATACACCATAAATATTGGTGAAAACGACTCGACTAAAATCTGTGTTGAACATGATTCATCTTTATCTGTAAGTATTCAATAAGTACAGTCATGTTAAACAAAACATCCTTTCTTTCTTTTTTTTTCTTTTTTTGATTGAGGAAAGGGTCGTTTAAAGTACCACCCAGCTAAAATTTCTTGCCACCCAGCTGTAAAAAACTCTAGGGAGAACATTAAGACAGAATAGTTTTCGTATTGTTCCCAGTACGGAACCAAGTGATATGGCAGTGATACGTATCACCGCCTTTGTTGGCATTTTTTGATGAAGTAAATTTCAGAAATAATTTAAGTATCAGTGTTTAACCTTAATTCTTGTAGCTGTTTTATTTGTAGTGGCTTGGCTACAAATTTCGTTATTCGGTAAGTATTAAAATGTGAGTTCACATATATGCAAATAAATTTGGAAATGTTGTGCTTCAAGGAAGATAAATGCTTTGATTTTATGAGATTGATTTATGTATGAGCAGTTTCGCAGTTTTATTTCATTATTATCATAGTAAGTGTGATTATCACGATCGTTTCGTATGCTGTAACCCCACGCCACAAGACGCTCAAAGCTGCCATGCATCCATGCCGACGTCATTTCAACAGCCAATGAGAGGCTGACATCGTAGCGAGCCCAACCTTATACCATGAGATACACTGAAGAGCAATTGAATTAGAGATACCTGTCTAGTAACGTGTAGCACCACCTTTTGCCCTGATGACGGCGGCGATTCGTCTCGGCATGGACTCGACAAGACACTGGAAGCGTTGAGAAGCCCTACAGATCCACGACCCCTGAACAAGCTCCCACAGTTCACGAAGATTTGATGGAGGGGGTTCAGAGCCTCTAACATCTCGCTCGATGGGATTGAGGTCAGGTGACTTGGCTGGCCAAGGAAGCGAGGTCACGTCGGTGGAGTGTTTATCCAACCATTCGGATACAATTCGGGAGCGATGGCACGGTGCATTGTCTTGTTGCAGGATGAGGTCCCCAGTGGGATGTTGAAGACGCACAAACGGGAGCAAGTGCTCGTCCAAGACATCCCGGTAATGTTGACCTGTGAGGGACAATGTCACACGTACCAGGGGTCCCATTTCAGTCCATGTAAACAGTCCCCAGACGAGAATGCCACCCCCACCAGCTTCAAGAGTACCATGCTGGCAAGAAGCATCCATCGTTTCATGTGGTTTGCTTCATCCTCATATCCTGCCATCCACATGTACCAACGTGAGTGTCGACTCATCAGTCCAGGCAACAATTTTCCCGCATGTCTAGGGTCCAGTGGCGATGTTCCCACGCCCATGCTAATCTTTGCACCCTGTGATGTGCGGTCAGCAACCGTACCCTCGTGAGACGATGGCTTCTGTACCCTATAGCGAGGAGATAGTTCTGGATGGTGTGGCTGCTTACACGTTTTTGTGCACTAGCGTTAAATTGTCGAGTGATTTCTTGCACTGTGGCCAGTCTATCCACTGTTACAATGCGAGCTAGCCGACGATAACCCCACTCATCCACACGCTGTTGTCCACGGCAGTTGGCCCTTGCAGGGATGATTTACCAAATTCGATGTACTCACGGTGCACCCGTGACACAGTGGCTCGTGAAAATCCCAGTGCCTGCATGACTTCCGAGATGGAGTGACCCATTCGTCGGGCCCCGACAATTTGCCCACGGTCAAATGCGCTTAGATCCTTCATCTTACCCATACTGTGTTCGACTCTTACTGATTCCCGTCGCATCACTCCTTATATTGTCAGATCGCTACATACGTCATGTTGTTTCCGTTTACAGGGCCGCCCACTGTGCCACATTTGCATAACGCCAGCTGTATCTAATTCAATTGCTCTTCAATGTATATCTGAAGACCTTGTGTGGTCTGATCTATCTAGAGCCTACTGCTCTACTCAATTCACCTTGCTTCATTGTCGCTGTTTCTCCTGCTTGTCCTTTTTTTCGGCTTGTATTTAATTTTGTTCTTTGTGGGCAAAGTAGTTTATGTTTGGGGCAAAATTCCTGGTAAATGGCCACTAGCGCTGTTTAATCCCCTACATATGTATGTATACATACTGACAGGGCTCAACAAATCCTGGGCGCTAGGTTGCCCAGTTGCCTAAAATTTGTGCTCTGGCGCCTAATTTTCTTCATACTTGAGGTTTCGTAATTTGCAGTAAATACCTTAATTTCTGTTTTTAATCCATAGATTCTGTATTAAAATGTTGTAAATTTAGCTACTGTGGGCATCGATAAAGAAAAAAAAATGGTGCCTCGTTTTAAAAAGTTCACGACGTAATTGTCAGTAGAGGTGATGTCGTTGGGAAAGTACTGAAAATGCGGTAGCAGAAAAAATGTAACATAACAGCAAGGTAGAAGACCGCAAAGAGATTGTAAGATTGTAAGAATATGTATATGTCATCTTCGTTGTCAACCATTATCAATCCACTGCTGGACAAAGGTCTCCCCAAGTTTTTTCCACAACGGCCTGTCTTGTGCCATTCTCCTCCATGTTACTCCCGCATACTTTCGAATTTCATCCACCCATCTCCCATGTGGTCTTCTTCTGGGCCTTTTCCTGTCCCTTGGAATCCAATCTAAAATTCCGGCTGTCCATCGATGGTCTGTCCTTCTGGCAGTATGTCCAGCCCATTGCCATTTCAGGGATTTAACTCTGATCATGATTTCTTCCACTCTTGTCATTTTTTGGATCCACGAGTTCCTCTTCTTATCTCTCCTGGTTACACCAAGCATGCACCTCTCCCTGCTTTTTTGAGTTGTCTGCAGCCTTTGTATGTCCCTTTTAGTTAAGGTCCACGTCTCTGCACCATACGTAAGCACTGGAAGGATGCATTAATCAAACACTTTTCTTTTAAGATATAATGGCATATTGCTCTTGAAAATTATGCTGTTTCTTCCAAAAGCTCTCCAGGCAAGTTTTGTACGCCGATTAATTTCTTCATCAATGTGACCCTCACTTGATATCTGCTGTCCAAGATAAACGTACGTGTCTGTTATCTCCAGGTTTTCTCCATCAATCGATAAATCTTCATTTCTTGTAAAAGCATTGAACATCACTTTTGTCTTCTGAAAGTTCATTTTCAATCCCACTTCTTTACTCTTGTCAGCAAGTTCCTGGATCATACTCTGCAGCTCTGATGGGGTAGTTGCAAAAAATGACTATGTCATCAGCAAAACGAAGGTGGGTTAGATAATCTCCATTAATTTTTATCCCTTTGTTTTCCCATTTCAGTGATTGAAAGACATTTTCCAATGTGGTATTAAAGAGCTTCGGAGATATGGTATCACCTTGTCTCACTCCCTTTCCAATTTTTATGTGTGTTGTATTTTCAAACAGCCGAATCTTTGCACTTGCATCTTCATAGATGTTATTAATAATATTAATGTATGCATCTTCAATACCACAGGATTTCAGAGCCATTGTAACTGCTGATGGTTTCACCGAATCAAAGGCCTTTTCATAATCGATAAAAGCCATGCACAATGGAAGTTCATATTCCCTCGCTCTTTCAATTAGTTCTCTCAGTACGTGGATATGATCTACTGTGCTGTAGCCACCCCTGAATCCAGCTTGTTCTCTCGGTTGAGCCATGTCCAGTGTTACGTTCAAGCAGTGTGATAGAACTTTAGTGAAGATTTTATAAACCACTGATAGGAGGCTGATAGGTCTGTAGTTCCTGAGATCCTCAATGTAACCTTTTTTATGTAGGAAGATCATTGTAGTGTTGTTCCAATCCTCAGGAATCTTCCCTTCATTAAGGCATTGAGTGAAAATTTGGGCGAGTACTGTTTCGATTTCTCCACTTGCTTCTTGTATGATGTCTACAGTAATTCCATCTTCTCCTGGAGCTTTTCCCCGCTTCATGTACTTGATTGCATGTGCAACTTCTGCTGGGAGGACTGAAAGAACTCTGGTACTGGTACCTTTCATGATGTCTGGAGTACATGTATCATCCCTTTCATATAATTTGGAGTAGAAATCTTTCACTCTTGTCAAAATTTCGCCTCTATTTCTTGTTACAGAACCATCTTCTTTTCTCAGTGCCATAATCTGTTTTTTTCCCTTACTGAGATGTCCCTTTGCTATCTTTAGGCTTTGGTTGTTTTCAATTGCTTTCCTCACTAGTTCACAGTTGAATTTCCTTACGTCTTCAGTGATACTTTTTCGTACTGTCTTGCATAGCTCTATATATTCCACTTTGGAAGTCACATCTTTAGTTGTCCTCATCTCTCTTCTTTTTTGCATCAACATTTTGGTTTTTCCTGATAATTTGTTCACATGCAACTTGTTCTTAGACCCAGCTAATTTTGTTGCTGTTTCCATAAGAGCTTTGGTTACTTTTCTGTTAACTTCAGAAATATCCACTTCTTCCGATGTTAGGCCTTCTAAAGCAGAGA
This sequence comes from Macrothele yani, assembly GCA_039090855.1. NCBI lineage: Eukaryota > Metazoa > Arthropoda > Arachnida > Araneae > Macrothelidae > Macrothele > Macrothele yani. The sequence continues at coordinate 2,709,206 of CM077029.1, forward strand.
ATCTGTTCTTCAGTTCCAACTTGAAGGTATTATGGTGTTTTTTAAGGTTGGTTATGTCAATACATTTTGTTTGTCTTATGAGCTTGCCACGTTCGAGGTTAGTGTTGAGGTGCATCTTACATCTCACCATTCTATGGTCACTACCTGTGTTGAACTTGTTTAGCACACTGCAGTCTTCTATGACAAATTTTTTTCATACACATAATAAAATCAATTTCACTTGTCGTCCCATTTGGATGTCTCCATGTCCATTTCCTGTGTGGCTTTTTCTTGAAAAAGGAGTTCAAGATGAAAAACCCTTGTGCCTAGCTGCAAACTCAACGAAAGTATTTCCACGCTGGTTTCTGTTGCCGTGACCGAATTTACCTACTGAAGTTTTATTCTGTTGCCGTTGCACTATTTTGGCATTGAAATCTCCCATAATTATCTTCAAGTGCTGCTTGCCTTTATTATTTAGATGACGAATTTCCTCGTAAAATTCTTCAATTTCTTCTTCAGGATGACTTGTGGTGGATGCATAAGTTTGAATAATCTGAGCCTGGTATCTTCTCGAGAGTTGGATAACGAGTCGTGCAGCTCTGTCAGAGGAACTTTCAACTTCTACAACTTTATCCTTCAGTTTCTTGTTTATTATAAATCCAACACCACTAGTTCTGCCAGTATCTGTCCCACGATAGTAGAAGAGATGTCCACGTTTCAGTTCAATGAGATCTCCTTTTCTCCTTACCTCACTTAGCCCGACGATGTCCCATTTGATCCTTTGTAGTTCCTCTTCCAATTCAAGAAGCCTTGAATCAGAAGATAGGGAGCGTCCATTATACGTAGCCAAGGTCACCATCAGATGGCAGCCTAGTCCGGTCCTCCGGGGATTCTTAGCACCCTCTGCCTTCATGTCGCACTGGCCGCTATATATATATATATATATATATATTTTTTTTTTTTTACTCAGAAGCATTTTGAGAGAAAATATGACACAAGGAAGGCGTTACTATTTGCACATGCAGAAGCCTACGTAGTGTGAGAATCCGTGACTCTTGGGAATCCCGTAGAGCTGTTCCGTAGCATGTAACCATTCTGCAAATCGCATTGCCTAGTTTTGGTGCACTAATTTTATTAGTTAAGGATTTTTTTTTCTGTCGGTATTAAGTTGAAATATATTCAGAAATAAGACAATACTGCACTGTCTGCAATTTCAACAGATTTTTTAGTGTAACTAATGAACTACGGTAATGCTGCAACAGCTAGCGATTTTAGTTCTTTATTAATTTTAAAGTAACACAAAAGTACTTCAGAATGAGTTACTTTTTCAATAAGACTATCATTTCTTTCTTACATTTTTTGGATTTCTGAGTTCGATCTTGTGAATTGCAGTTTTCTGTCGGAAATTGCGATTCACTATTAACATGATAGGTAGGGATTATACTATAGGACTGTCATACATGCCAATTACTACAGAATGTCTGTAGTTTCTACAGATTTAGTTGTCTGACTACGGAACTCACTCTTGAAACTATGGATTCTACGAATTTTCATTTTGTTTAAAAAAATTGTTGCTATTTCATGATGTACATATGGTTCTTAAGCGGATTCACAAAAATCTCCACGTTTTTTTTTTTTTTTTTTTCTGTTTTTTTTTCATCACTTAGGTCGTTCTCAAGATTGATTCAAAACTGAAGAGAATTTGGGGTGGGGGGTGTCACTTTACGTCTGGGGACATCATTTCGTGTTTCAAAGCTTTTGAAAACTAGTTAAATGGAGTGAAAAGAATTTGCCCTAATCGAAATATTTTTTTCTCCCGATGTTGTGTTTGTGTTTAATATTCTTGTTAAATATTATATTATGGCATATTATGTTCGTATTTCAGCTTGAAACTGTAGGCAAGAATTTGCGGAAATAGAAGGTAGACGCCTATTCTTCACACATGAGATTCTTCCGTGAATTCAAGAAATTCCGCCTTTTTCATTATTTTGGCCACTCAGGAGTTGACAGAGTTCAGATTTTTTCTGTAATTGTTATTTCTTTTTTCTTGCGATGTTGCCTCTGTTCAGTATTTTTTATTTTTAAGCATATTTTACGGCATAAATTTTTGTATTTCAGCTTGAAAATAGGAGAAAAAAATTCCCAAACTGGAAGTTGGACGGATTTCCTGTAATCGCTACCCCCCCCCCCCCCCCACACACACACACACACCCCGCCCCCATGCGCGCACAATGTTCCCACTCCAGTGCTGTTAAATATCCCCCACCCCATTAGTTTTTACATTTAATCTTGGTAAGGGAAGACGAAGGAAATTCCCCAAAACAGAAGTGATGAATTTGTAAAATTTGTAAAAATTGATTCATGGTGTTCAAAGGTATTAATAATCCCAAAGTTACACCATTTATCTATAATAGTTGAAGCTTTGAAATCATATACTCATGGTGCTCAGGCTGATGGTTTTTATCAGAGAGCATAAAAAACAAGAAAAGAAAGAAAAACCGACAATGAAGAAGTCTGGAGAGAATATCAGCAGAAAGAAAAATTAAGCAATGGTGCTGTGCAGTTGCGGAGTCAACAAAATACAAAAACTGACAGTAGTCTGCATTCTTGCTGTCTGTTTTAATTTTTCACCAGTTAAAATGTTCAGCTTTTTTCCCTCTTCTTTAGTCTCATCTTGTCTTAAACTGCAATTTTAGAGGAAGTATGATCATATGGATAGCGGAGGTTCATGCACTGCACATTCACTTGCTTGGATTTCCTGTCTCAGTCTGTCAGGCATTGTGTAATTCTGAACACATCTTACTGATTTTTACTGGTGGAAGTTTCGAACTTAAATCTCACAATCATGCCCTTGCCGGGTAATCTACTTTGTGTTTTGCATGTGTTAAGTTTGTTTCATAAGAGTCCTTGTCTGTTGTAACATTGGGGCGAATACTTGTTTTTTACAAAGAGATGGATCATTTCGTAAAATAGAGTCTATGAATACCACACAATACTGGTTATTAGTAACAAGACTGTTGCTAATGCTGGCAGGATTGTACTATCTTTTTTTTTTTTAGATATCATGGTCTAAGACATGCTGCCGCAGATTATGCAAAGGAAAAAATTGTTTTTCTAATAATTTCATGATCTACGGATCATATGCCACAGCAGATTATATGTGGGATTTTCTTTTCACAACCATTGGATTATACGTCCTTGCGGATCTTGCGAAGAAATTTTTTTCTGAATTATATGGTCTACAGATTATACGAAGGAAAAAAATGGTACTTTGAATTAATATGTACAAAATATAACATCTTTTTCCATCTGCAAGAATGGAAAAAGAAAATTATGAAGCAAGTTGGAACTTTATTTTGCAATAAATGGTTTGAGAAAAAAAAATTGGCAACAAATATGGTTTACCACTTTTCGTTCCAACGTCATAACCAAACATGTTTTTGTTCATGCATTATTGACTTCGTCAAACCTGACGCCTAAATTTTGGAGCTGGCTCCTAGATTTAGAACATCTTTGTCGAGCCCTGTACATACACACACACACCTGGTGATATTCCAATAACGCAAGATATCAATTGCAGTGTAGGTCCTTAGAAAGTCCTTATGTTTTTTTCCACAGAGAAGGGTATGAACCCAGATAATCCTTCTATGAAGTGCTAACCTCTGGATCAGAGAGAATGGCTATACACTATATTGACAAAGGTCACCGGACATCTAGAAGAGAAACACAACATAGCATTTATCAACATACATTAGTATGGTGTCGGTCCAACTTTGGCTTTAATGCATGCACTGACCCTTCGAGACATGCGTTCGACAAGGTTTTGGAACACAGCGCTAGGTATGCGCTTCCATTCAGTACATAATGCTGCCACTAACTGTTGCTTAGCAGTAGGTCTTGGTTCCAAGCTTCTTATGCAGCGCTCTAATTCATCCCATAGGTCCTCTATGGGAATAAGATCAGAGCTCTGTGCTGGCCAGTCCACGCACAATACGGAATTATTGTCAAACCACGCCGTAACAGTCCTTGCTTTATGGCTCGGTGCATTATCCTGCTGGTACCAACAAGGCTTGGTTCCATGGTATTGCCACAGAGTTGGTAGGGCATAATTGCCCAGACTATCGAGGTAGACTTGCTGGTTAATTGGTTTTTCCACAATAACCAATGGGCTGGGACCATACCACAAAAAACACCCCCACATAAGTATACTGCCAGCTCCGAACTTGACCGTAGGAACAATACACTGTAGTAAATAGCATTCTCCCAGCTGCCACCATACCCACACACGTCCTTCAGACTGATGGATCATGTATCTGGAATTCATCAGTTCATAGACCCATTTTCATTGATCTACGGTCCACAATAAATGTTCTTTACACCATGCTAAACGACGAGTAGCATTCCGAGTGGAGATGAAAGGCTGATGAGCAGCTGCACGACCACAGTAACCTATGGAATGAAGTTCTCTGCGAATAGTACGTGTACATACCGAGGTTCCAACATTGTTACTCACCTGTACACTGAGGTCTTGTGCAGTACTCCGTTGATTAGCTGTAACGACTCTCCTGAGGCTTCGACGTCCCCTATCACTGATTTTCTTTGGTCTGCCGGTACGTTTTGCTGCTTCATGCACGCTATGTGTCTTCCACTTATTCAGTACATCCAAAACAGTTGACTTGTGTATGTTTAAACGCCTCTCGGTTTCTCTTATGGACAACCCACTAATATAACACCCAACAATCTTTTCTTTCTCAAAGTCAGTTCTCTCCCGCCGCAACATTTTCACTCAACCTCACAGTGCGATATGATCGCGGTCAGCTGCAGGCTTGTTTTTATACAGTTTGCAGTTGTACCGTGCATCTTAACAATGCAGCAGATCCGTTCATTTGCTTTTGAAGGGGTGTCCGGTGACTTTTGTCAATATGGTGTATATGTATGTATGTATGAAGCACCAGTACTTCATTTTTTTTTTTTTCTTCGTACTCAGCACAGTTCAGCATCTGGTACGGCAATAGTAAAAAATGAAAATCTTTAAAACTGAAAAACCGGTTTTGAAGTTTTTCAGCTTCTGATGCTGTGATTAGAGTTGGATTCTAGAGTTTATCGTTTGTCACATAGGTTACATAAAAATAAGTGTGAGGTCAATTAGTTGAGCACCACAGCTGTAAAATTAAATCGTTGTTCATATGTGCAGGCATCACAGCATTCCTACTCTTTGAGAAGATTAAGTTGGATTTTTTTCCTGATGTTTTGATTCTAGTGGAAATTTTTCGTGCATGATTTATAAATTGTGAACACGGTGTTGCCACACAGTGACTCATGGAATGCGGAACAGAGAGGAATGCTTATGACACAATGTGTTTTATTGAGTAAACTGTTTTAGAGCAAAAGTCAGTCAAAACAGTTAATTGAGTGGACGTGATGGACTTGGAAGGGTCAGAACAAAAGCCAAAGTTAATAGGATTGAAGAATGAATGCATTTCCTGTTCTTTGTTTTCTAAAAGTGCAGATTTGCATTTTTTATATGATTAACTGACAGTTTGTATTATTAACAGTGAGCCATTGGACTTCAAGTTCGTCAACTTAACTAAGGTAAATACTTATTCCATAGTTCCCCAGTGTCCCAATTTATCAAATAGAAGTCAGCGCGTGAGTCATAGAAAAATTCTCGCCGGCCGATGATAATTTTTCTGTGACTGACTTATAAACGTGGAAAAGGCGATGACTTCTATTTGTTGTTCCTGATCCACATCAACTGTTTATTTATCCCAATTTATTATCGGATTATATCCAGTTTTTGAACCTGGTGTCTGAGAACCTTTATACGTATACAGGGTGCCCAGTAAAGTCCTTTCTCAGCCCCTAACTTTTGAATGCCGACAGCTATAGCCATCAAAACGGTGTCTAGGTACAGTAAAGTGGCTATGCGCTATTCGATAAGACCGCTTACAGCGCCTCCTAGCGCCAAAGTCAGGAGTTGGCATGCCAATCTCGAAAACTGTACGAGATACGGGAAAATAGTCAATTACAAAGTTGTACAGCAGCATCGATTTAGTACAAAAAGACACCTTGTGCGCATGAATGCTAAGAGTAGAACGCGCACAATGCTCGTTTGTTTGTTCGCGATGTCGAACCCTGTTACGTCACGAAACACGTCAGGAAGGAGCAATTAGTTGTCACTAGGCACATTTACCGTCGGTGCTCAATGTGCTCTCCGTCAGCCACAATACACATTTGGACTCTAGATTGGATCTCACGCTGCACATTTTGCAGCATGTCAGGTGACACACTGGAACAAGCATCAGGTATACGACGTTGAAGGTCCTGCAACATTGTCAGAGGGGTCTGATACACCTGCTCTTTGAGATAGCCCCACAGGAAGAAGTCCAATGGGGTGAGGTCTGGTGACCGTGCAGGCCACTCTACGCAACCACCACAGCCGATGATTTGTTGCTCGAATGCCTCGACCAGGTACCTTCTTAAGTTTCCTAGCTGGTGCGGAGGGGCGCCGCCATGATGGAACCAAACATTCCACAGTTGAGCCGACTAGTGCTTTGCGGAAGGCGATATTATCTCCTTTCTGATGTGTTTCGTGACGTAACAGTGTTTGACATTGTGAACAAACAAACGAGCATTGTACGCATTCTATTCTTAGCATTCATGTGCACAAGGTGTCTTTTCGTACTAAATCGATGCTGCTCTACAACTTTGTAATTGACTATTTTCCTGTATCTCGTATAGTTTTTGAGATCGGCATGCTAACTCCTAAATTTGCCGCTAGATGGCGCTGTAAGCGGTCTCATCGAATAGCGCATAGCCACTTGACTATACCTAGACACCATTTATATGGCTATGGGCGTTCGAAAGTTACGGGGCTGAGAAAGGACTTTACTGGTCACCCTGTGTATATATAGAGAGAGAAAAAGAGAGAGAGAGAATGTGTGGTTTTATGCAATTGTGTTAATTATTTTCATTTTTGGCTGTACTATGTTTCGTGTTTACTACCATTATAGACTCCAAGTGCTACAGATTCTCTGTACTCATAATGGGAATTGTTGGTGTGCTGTTACAGAGTAATGAAAAGAAATTTACTACAGAAATAAAATTTAAAAAAAAACAACAGTGAAATAATGTTATTCAACATTTGTGTAAACTTTATTTTCATATTTTCACATTCTAACATTTTTGGAATTAGATATTTTTAATGTCATGAGATTTCTTCAGTATTTTTTGGATGTCTTGATGCTGTCGAAAAATGTTTGGAAATGATTGTTCTAGCAAGGATGTGAATGTCCCATGTTTTTTACAATTTTGAATTTTTCTGACTAAGCTGCATTTTTTTTTTCTTATTTCTTTTCCTGTTTATATTCTTATTTTTTATATTTTGATTGTTTTTTAATATATTTAGTAATAGTGAAAAACGGTATTTTTCAGTTTTTTTTTTTTTCTAATGAAGTTCATGTTTTTCAATTTTTAACAGACTCTTCAAAATAAATCAGTAGAGCAAGCACTTTTGCCTGCTTGCCCTTTTTTAAAGTCAAATTAAATTTCAAAATCCATGCTTTATCTATTCACATGGTATTTTAGCCATTTCCACGATCTTTAATATTGTTTACATTGCAGAGTGAACAATACAATACTTACTCTTGATATTCAGTTTCTCTTCCTTAGTCACTTCTTGCTGTATCAATAGGCACAGCAAGCATTTTTCTTTTGTTTAAAGCAAAATTAATGTTTAAAGACACTGCTATCTGCACACTGTGCTGAGAAAAAAATGTTATGTTGAACAAAACACAGTGAAAAAGAGTTGGGTGTTCCAATTCTGAACGTTAGGGGGGGGGGGGGTTTAACAAAAAATAAAATGCGTGCACAAGAAGAGACTAAGCAATGGGAAACCACTCCTTTTTGAGAAAAATTAAACCTATAAAAAGCATTAATGCCGTTTTGATGCCGTTTGCTATAAAAAGCATTAATGCCGTTTTGATGCCGTTTGCTATAAAAAGCATTAATGCCGTTTTGATGCCGTTTTGATGGTGAGATTAAATATGGGAGTTCCTTGTTTTTCACAAAAAGACAGTGATAACTTTTGAGATGCCAACAGCAGCAGCTCTCAACAAAATAGTAAAGAAAATCAATGTTTAGGAATCTATTAGAAAAATCAGTGTATCTTACAGGTAATTAAGAAAACTGTTAATTGTAGTAAAAAAAAAAAAAATTAGAAAGCTGTACCATTTGTAAATAATGCATCAGTTTTAACTTACATGTAATAACCTAGAAATACATGAAAAAGATTGTCCTCAAAACCCGAGAGTGGCAACACAGCAGATCGATGACATTTCATAACACGTATAGGCAGAGATTCATGATCTGAGTATGTGGCATAGTCAGTGTGGACTGCGGAAGGAATGGACGACACAAAGTCCTAGAAGATGTCAACCAAGTTTGCCGAAATGCATTGGACAATACAGCTAAAAGGTTCAGCGATGTATTTGGTGATTTACGTTTTCTCGTGCGGAAGTTTTCGAATGACTCATACTTGTACATCCTGTCTTAAGGTATTTTAACGTTTCATAGTTAATTTTAGTCCTTTGTGTTTTTTTGTCATGACTACCCTTCTTGGAGCAATTGTTTTTAAACAGAGACTTTATGTTGGTCTAGTGGATTTCCGAACCCTCTCACCTCTGTCGACCTTTCGAATATCAGACTTAAAGGTATTCTGGTCCAAAATAGTCTTGAAGAAAACTCCTCCATAGCATACTCTCCCCTTTTTTAACTTCGGGACTAAGGAGTACATGAGCCTCCGTGAAGAATGTAACAACTGCTTTTAGAATGTTTAAACTCAAGAATCAAATGAAGAATAATGCACAGATGACTAGAAAGTACATAACGAATTTTGCTTATTTAATTTCTTGCAGTAATTATAATATTTTCCAATCGAGAAATGTATTTCATGCAAAGGAAAGATAACATGTAAAAAGTTGCAACAGTTAAACCATTACATTAAATGGATATTAACAAAAGACAAATACGTTTAAAACATGTTTTTTCATGTCAATATATCGAGAAATGCGTTTACCATAAGAGGAAGGTACTTCAGAAAGGGTGGATTCATTTTACTCTTGAAAAACTCGTGTAGCCCAGCAGAATTTCTTAAATTTTATGCATAGTGTCCTAAAAAATATACCTTCTGTGGTTTCATTTGCTCTAGTCTGCAGTATATTCCTCTTTGCACTGCATTCTGAAAATCTCTACTTTTTTCTTGTGTAATTCCTACTTTTGTTTGTACTTTTCCAGAATGATCACAACAATCGTGTGTGTACTTCAGACCTGTTTGTAATCCGGGTGTAGCCCGGAATTCCTGGTTTTTAAATTTTAGAAGAATTTGAGATGCTTCGGACAGTTCATTTTTTAAAATACTACGAAATGATAACTAAAAGTTTAAGTTCCATTTTCTTTGGGAATTACAGTATTTGATTAAAAACACTGCATGTTCGTGCGGATGGTGAATGTAGATGATTTGTGACACGTTCAGTGTTTCATTTGTTATCAAACAAGCTCTCAAGATAACAGCCTGCTGAAAGGAAGGCTTTTTTCATTATTTTGAAAGTTGCATCTATATCAAATAATTTGATTATATTAGATTCGGTTAATCCAATGAGCTACTTTTAGAAATTGAATGGAATCCATTGTAGGCTTCAAGTAAAACTGATCCACATAGACTGCTCAATTAACATATAATGTGAAGTGTGAAATTTGATTTTAAAGATGCAATGCCTGAAGGATTTTGCACAATGAAAGAAAATTGGGTACAAGAAAAGATGTGAAGTTTAGCTGCACAAGCACTAGAGTCTGTTTGTTGTGTAGCTAGTTTATATGTGCGTAATATATTTAAATATTCGTAATATGTATAGTATATTGGCCCTGAGCTGAGAGTTTCAGGGTTTCTTGTGTCACCTCACAATCACCCCTGGTATTTGTATAAACTTTCTATTTCTTTACACATGCCATTTCATATTTCTTCTGTGTTAAAAGTTTCCACATACTGTATTAAAAATTGGTATCTTTCTTTACAGGCAAGACAAGAAGTGGCTGAACAAGAGCAGCAACAATGGCTCCACATGCAACAAGCTGCACAACAGCAACTTCTTTTACAACAACAGAACAGCCGCAATGAGGATGATGATGAATATTAAAAAAAAGTCTTGCTGATAAATTGCTTACTTTGTTATGTACACAGCACATGGTCATCTCATTTCACTTGGAACATTTTTTTTTTTTTTTTTTTTTGTATAAATCATAATCTCGTAATTATGTACTGGTGTTATTTTTTGAGAAACTTAGATGATGATTTGCAGGCTTAACTGTTTTAAGTGATTATATTGTCAGTGGTTTTATTTTTATGGTTCACCTCAACATATGATTTCAGGACATTGGAACATTTTTGTAAAGTAAAAACAAACACAAACCAAAAGTGTGGAGAGTCAGTAAATAATTCTGATTTATGTTCCAGTCTTATGACTTTGAAATTGCAGATAAAATTTATGCAAGGTGCTGTTTCAGTATTTATGCTTGATTTGTTTCCTGCACATTATTAATTACTTTCACATTTGTTTACTAATGTGTGTAAATGCTAGTATGCTTGTGTTGGACAAACCAAAAGTACTTGCTCATGTTTTCATTTCTGTACATACACATATTGCATATTTGGGCACAAATGTGATGTCAATTCATCTCCAAGTCCCTCCATCTGATGCAGCCCATATAGGTCCTCTACATATTGTACACCCAGTGTCCTGTACATAGCAGCAAATTATACATTTTCTAAACATGCCTGATGGGATTTTGCAGGTTGTGTGGAAAATGACACTCCATAGTCTTGGTTACGTTTGTTGCTCACTTGTGTCTGTTGTCATGGCACATTGACATTAGATGAATGAGATGGTAGTTGTTTCAGTTTATGACAAGCATACTTTTATAACTGTGCAACTGTTGTTGAACTGCATTTTTACATTTTCTATTTTTAATTGATTTTCTACTTCAAGCAAACTGCCACTTGTTGAACATCCACTATATTGCCATTTGCTTGTTGTTAGCCCATAATCTACAGCATGTTATGTGTTCATTTGTTATCTTTCTTATTTTGAAACATCCAATATCTGATTGGTGTCATACCCCTGCACAGTTGCCAGCATACTATAAGTTCATAAAGAAATTTTGTACAGAGGGACTTGTAAGGATGTCCCAAAATGGAATGAAATACTGTAAATGATGTTTGCGATAGTGTGTGGTCATAAAAAGTTACACTCGTGAACTTCAAAATATTTTTTTTATCATTTGTGTTTGGCACACCTTTTACTGTGGTGTGTGAAAATGTGTGAATTGTGAATATAAAAAAATTTAAAAAGTGCAATTGAATGATAAAAATTTATGGTTTGGGACTTAGACACGTAATTTTAAAACTTTTTTTCTTTTCAAGACTAATAGTTACAGTACTTCCAGTGGTAAAGTTGCAGAAACGTACTTCCAATGTGCAAAATTGTTAATAATTTTAATTGGAAACCGTTAACAGGAAATGTGCAACTGAATATAACAAACATATTACTATTATACTTATGAAAAGAAGGAAAAAAACAAAAAAACAATTGCAGTGGCTTTAGAACTATGCAGTTGTATTTTCTGACTTATCCCTGATTCACTACAAAGAATGGTGGTGCCAGGTCACTGAGATCTGTTCATGTGTGGCATCCTCCTATTATAATGACTATTGAGAGAGTATTGAAGGCTGTTGTTAAAGCGATAGATTAATGTGATACTGAGTATGTAACACAGCATAGACATGAGAACAAACCATTGATGCCTAATGTGGTGAAGTTCTTCCATTCTGATGGTTTGTGCCTCAAAGACTATACATGTATACTTTAAAGCTGTGCCCATGTGGTAGTAAAGAAATTTGATTACCAGTATTATGGTGCCCTGTGGTGGTATTGCAGACAGATTGTGCAGGATAATTTTTCTGCACTGGAATTATCCTTTTAGATTCTGAAATAGGAAGTAGTCCAATAGAACCAAATCCAGAGAGTAGGGTAGATGCTTATATAATAGCTGTAAATGCTTGAACCCACAGTCATGCAGTGTTGCCTAAATCACAAATGTTTTATGCACTGGTGCATTGCCTTTTGGGCGAAACACCCTTGGCCAATTTCACACACCTTTTGATCTTTAATTCCTTGTGAAAATGTCTCAGTAAGTTAGAATAATACTCTTCATTGGGAGTAGTACCTTTTCCAGGAAACCAACCATTATCTCTCCTGTATCCCAGATGACGGGTGCCATGACTTGCCCTGCCAACTTCCGGTCTTGAAACTTTTTAGGTGGGGCAGGAAAGAGAGAGGGATTCTTTCACTGTTTTGATTGTTCTTTTATTTCAGGATCAAATAACTGAGCTTAATTATCTTCAAAATGCTACACAATCTCAAGACAACACTTCATTCTTTTCTGGCTTTTCATTAAGCGCTTTACGGCCCCACTCGAAGAAAGGCTCATTCCTAAAACATCACAATATCGTGAGCTCTCACATGGAAGACTTGGAATGCCTCAGTGTTATTCTGTGGTCTTGCAGGATCAAGTCACGAATGGCATCCATATTTACAGGTGTCGTCACAGTAACAGGCCTCCCACTGCGTGGTGCATCTTCAATCCTGTGTCTTCCATGCTTAAATTCTGCAACCACAGATTTATGAAGGATAAAATTCTTATGTTTGCTGCATGTCCTTGTGAATTTGTGTCAGCAACATTGTGCTTAAATGGAGGTACTCAGTGGTTGCACAGTGTTTAATTCTTACAACAGGCACCATCTTGCTTCACCTTCCTCATTTAAACATTCTCCGTAAAAGAAAACCTTTCATTTACAGACATTCTCGGGACATTTATTTTTGTCTGTAAAACAGAGGTTCCCATGAAAGAGAATTTAGAATTATTTCAAGGTTATAGTATATGCTATGTATTGCAAAAGTACTGATGTTTATATGACTTTGATGGGAACTAAATAAAACCAATGTGCTGATCAGACTAACCATTTAAAAAAAAAACAATTCAATGAATTGGTTTATAATATTGTTAGTCATACACTATACACTATTTTACCATTAAGTAACATTTTATACATAGTGTGATGTGTCCATGTACAAAGAATAAATAAATAAATGGCTTACTTGGAACATATGGAGTCATCACTGTATGTATTCTTATTCCAAAGACGAACAAAATCTTGTGTACTCTTCTGTTTATAACTTTTTGCAGTTTCAATTTTATTTTCAAAAGTTTGCAGCTGAGCCATCAGGTTCATAGCTCCACCATAATTACACTTTGCAGAAGAAGATTTTATGCTTTGTAACAATTCATAAAGCTTCGAGTTTTTCATAATAGCACCAGAATCACTTTTGGTCACGTCTTTTATTTTCTTATCTTCATTACTATTTCCATTTGCATTTTTATTCTGAAACAAATTCTGTTATATCTATTTCATTTTTTACCACAGCTATACTGCTCTCAGTGGCTACATAATTGGGTAGCTGAGATGTCACTATGCCCGGCATCTTTTAACAATAACTGCACCCAGCTTTTGTACTTGTTACTGATGTGTCCTCCACAACGCTTTTTGAAGAATAAAATATGGCTTCAGGAAAATATTTCCTTATGGCAGATTCCTTTGCATTAATTCATGCAAATCTCAAACCTTGGATGGCCTCAAGAACACTGATTGTTTTTGGACAAATCCTTGCTCATGCCATAATCTCCATTTTGCAAAATTAGGTGTTTTAAAACTAGCAGCCTGTGCATATCTTTAAATGAGAGAATTATACCTTGGTCCAAAGGTTGACACATAGATGTTGTGTTAGGTGAAAAGAAGCAGACTTTAACTTTTTCAAGCTGCAAGTCTTTAGGAGAACATGTGTTAACAAAGCAAAAAATGTGCTTAGAGCAGTGAAAAGAATAAAATGTGCATAGAGCAGATTCATTTTATATAATTACTTCTGTGTTCAAGATTCAGAGAATCTTGCTTAACTCTAGCCATAACAAAATACACTATCTACCATCAAGTAATTGGACACCTGTGATAGCAAAGGAAAATGAAGTTTATTCACCTTCAATAGTTGGTGGAGCCTCCACGAGCGGCAATTACAGCTGCGACCCTCCGGGGCATACTCTCAACCAGGCGTTGTACGGCCGCTAGCGATATTTTCTTCCACTCGGCTTGAAGAAGACCGGTCAGTTCCTTCACCGATTTCGGACGGTTTAGGGGTGCCCTTAAGCATCAGACTTAAGGGCACCCCTTAAGTCTGATGCTCCAACTCGTCCTAGAGGTGCTCAATAGGTTTAAGGTCCAAGCTCTGCGCAGACCAGTCCATTTGATTAACCCCATTGTCACCATACCAGGCCATGGTGAACCTCGCAACATGACAGGTGGCATTGTCATCCTGAAAGTAACATGGGTCCACCCCGTATAACTGCCACAACGTAGGAAGTGCATGGTCATCCAAAATGGTGCAGTAGGTCTCTGCATTGAGTCTACCAGGAATCGCAACCAAGGATCCCGTGCCATACCAGGAGAAACACCCCCATAGCATAATTCCACCGCCGCCGAACTTCACAGTTGGCACAATACATTCCGGCAGGAGGCATTCTACAGGCAGATGCCAGACCCTGCCATCCGAACAGTAGAGGGTGAACCTTGATTCATCGCTCCAGAGAACCTGTTTCCACTGTTCAACGGTCCACTGTCGACGTTCTTTGCACCACGTTAGCCGAGCAGCGCTATTGGACTTGGTGATCAAAGGCTTGTGGGCGGCAGCACGTCCGTGATAACCAGAGCAGATGGTATTCCTCGAAAGAACCCTCCCGGATGCCTGTTAAAACTCCTCACGGATGTGGCCCATCGATTTGGTGTGGTTCTTCCGAATTTCTCTGGCCATCACCCGTCGGTCTCTAACTCCCAGTTTTGTGAGTCTGCTGGGTCGGGGCACATTCTGACAGTCACCTCTCATCTTCCACTTGCCAATCACGTAGGCCACTGTCGATTTTGGATACTTCGACTTGCTGGATATGTCACGTATGGATCGGCCATTTCTGTGATACCCGACGATTACACCTTTCTCAAAATCAGAGAGCTCCGAACTGCGTGGCATCTTGCATGCGACTGGTTGCATTGTTCTTTCCCACACGGTATTTAACGGCGGCGGCCGTGACGTGTATCAGGACCGCAGATATCATTGATTGCAGGGGTGTCCAATCACTTGTTGGTAGATAGTGTATGAAAACAAAAGCAATAGACTCTATGGAGCAGGTAATTGCATTTTATTTTATAAAAATAGCTAATTACTTTAAATGGCAGAATATTTTTATTTTAAAATGAACAGCTAAAATAATTCCATTAAAAAATAAGCTCTACAGGTTATTAAATACAGGATGTCCATAAAGTCTTACCCACATTACAAAAATTAGTTTTAAAAATTTGTATTACAGGTACAAGAAAAGGGATTGCGTGACAATGGTAGTGCACAAGTAAAGTTTATTTTTCTAGTGTCAATACACCTCAACATGGGTGCCCTTTGTGGCCTGGAGGACATGTTTTGTTTAACATCTCAGCAGAGACAGAACTAATGACATTCGTTATTCTGCTCTTCAACGTTTCGACATCTGGGACACCACTAGAGTAAACTTGGTCTTTCAAATAACCCCACAGGAAAAAGTCTAGAGTGATCGTGTCATGGGATTGTCACTGCCAATCCATTCTGTCAAGAAAATTTGGCATTCAGGAACTCGCGGACCATTATTAACCAATATGGTGGGGCACCGTCTTGTTAGAAAATAACCGAAGGTTGGAGTGCATGCAACTTGAGGTGCTACAAAAAGTCCAGCGTGTCCAGGTACACATTACATGTTACCGTGGTTTCTGTAAAAAAGAAGGGTCCAATGATTCTGGCAGCGCCATACGTTCCCTTTTGGGCTAGCCCTCTGTTGTTCGATGACATAATGGGAATTTTCTGATCCCCATATTTGCACATTGTGCCTATTTACTGTACCAGAGATGTGGAATGTGGCTTCATGTGAGAAACGGACACAGTGCAGATAGTAACTGTCGTGAGCTATGTGCTGCAACACGGCCAGGCCGATCATCAGGCTGAAGAGCTTGAACGATCTGTACCTTATAAGCCTACAGATAAAGACGTTTGTGTAAAATTTTGTGAACCGAGGCACGGGGAATCCCAGTTTCCAGTGAAGCATGATGAATGGATTTCCTTGGGCTTCGCAGAAATGTCTTCTGAACAGCTGCCTCTTGTGTAACTGGTGGTCGGCCCCACTCGGGGCAGATCGCCTACACTACCCGCCGCTTTAAACTTTTCATACCAAGCTTTTATGCTTTTTTGGTTCGGTGGTGATTGTTTGTACTCTTTTCTGAAATGACGCTGGACAGTAAGTAACCACCGATTTGGGCTCGTGGTGAACATTATCGATGAAATGCTCAGCTTATTCACCAGTAGCACTCACCTAAAGAACAGAAAAAGAACTTTGAGTGCTGCTATATTATGTTGCCAAACATTTTATTTTAACTTACATAGATTTTTTATATTAATTTTTGTAATGCAGGAACGACTTTATGGACACCATGTATTTGTATGACGCATGTTTTCTTGTTATATGATCCAAACAAACTTTACAGGACTTTCACATTTTCTGACTTTTATTTTAATGGCATTGCTTCAACAACAAAAGAGTTACTTTTGACAAAGCTTTCAATTGTTATGGGCAATTCAGTCATTAATGATAAATATATTTATTTTTTTCACTTTTCTTTGGCCAGAAGCACTAATTTTGTGATCTGCTAAATCTTGTATTTATTCAAGTATCACACATATATCAGCAAGTAATTAAGTAATTTTATGAAAAATATCCAGTGTACATTGTAGGCATTTTCTGAAAAAGACGTTCCCCCCCCCCCCTTTTTTTTTTGATAAAACGTGTTGAGACCAATGAACATTATGTTGCACATTTGATTTACAAAATAAATATTTGTAATATATTATTAAAATAACCAATCACTTACCGGAAAGATCATGTTCACTTTTTTTCCTTTAACACTTCAAGCACGTCAATTATCATCATGTAATGATGTTGGCCTTCAAAGGTTGAAAGACTCCTTGCCTATGAGATTCATTCTTCCGGGCATGAAACATCGTATTTTCGTTTTTTGTTGTTGTTGTTTTGTTATTTACTGGACAAAAAATGCAGGTTTCCCTCTGCCATATGAGACATAACCATAACTCGTCATCTCCATAAAAACCTCGCAAACATACACACCATACCACTCATTCATACATTCAGTTAAAAACACTATGTGCATAATTACACTATTTACATTCCCAGGCAGTTAAACCTTTGTCAACTGTAACTAAGAAAGTGCTCTCTCCGTTTCAAACTCCATGCTAACCCTACTGCAAGTGCCAACCTCATTCAACCTGTCATACACAATACTCTAGCGCTTTCAACAGGCATCTGTCATCATCAGGAGGCAGATGTGTCTCACTTGCCCACCACAGCTCAAGTGAGCAGAGCTATTGAGGTTTGGGCCTCAGTCGCAATCTCTGCATCTCTGTGTCTTTGGCGCCATCTATTGTCATTGCTGCTCTCTTTTCTTTTTTTCCCTCTTAGCTGTTGTTCAATTTTTATTAAGGTCTTCCATTGTTTGTTTAAGTTGCTAGGCTCATTAATGTTGCATAATCTTGATCTGTTTTTTTCAATACAGCTATTGACATTTCCGACCCAACACAAGGACCACGTTAGAAAAATACGAAGAATGCAATATCCTAATAAAACATTTAGTGGTGTAATAAAAAAAAATTGATATTAATATACTCAGACAAAAAGTGGAAAATAAATTAAGTATTTTTACTTTAAATGAAGAAAAAATAAAGCCAATGTACAAAACCCAACTCATTCCATGTGGACACAAGAGGTGACTTACAGCAAGCCCTCAGCAAATCCTACGGAAGTAACCGCAAATTATTTCATATTACTCTAGAAAAAAAAAACATGTTAAAAGGGAAAGCAGTGAAAATGGTGAATCAATGACAAGATGCAAGAGACTGCCATGTTGGAAAAAAAAACTGGCCTGATTTTTTTTTTAGTAAAATGGATAGATTTCTAGTGTTGGAAATATTCATTGCTTATAATTTTTTTTTTTTTTATTTCACTGGTTCCAATTTTGAATTGTAGTAGCTGATCCGATGTATAACTAAAAACAGGAAAAGTCATTTGCACGCCATTGTATATGCACTACTGTTTGTTAAAATTGCAGCACCAAGAAAGAATCGCACTATTCAGATGAAATGTATATCACAGATTCTTCATGTTACAGGAGATAACCAATTACGTTTATAGAGCTAGACAAGATTTTTTCGCTTTAAACCTCAAAATCATGTGAAGCTACCTTGAGCAACAATAACAGCCTCTACATGGCATTGAATGGAAGAGGTGTTTGATATCGTCCTGGGAATAGCCTGCCAGGCTGCTTCTATGCAAGACCAAAGTTCATTTGTGTTGATTGGCGAAGGCGCTTAATGGGCCAGTTGCTTAGCTACCATGTTCCGGACATATTCGATCAGGGATATATCCAGCAAACATGCAGGCCAGGGAAGAAGCGGTATCTGCCATGCATGGAAGAGATCGTGGACATTACTTACTACATGTGGCTGAGAAATGTCCTGCTGGAATATAGAGCCAGAACAACTCAGAAGAAAGGGTATCACCTTTGCCTCTAAAACATCCCTGGCGTATCACTGGCTATTGAGGATTCCCTCAATTTATATCAAGAAATCGTGAACTGAACCGAATGACGCCCAAACCATGGCACTTGGTGAAAGGGCGATTGACACTGCGAGGTGCCGTTCACCAAGATGTCTTCGCACACGTATGCGATCATCATGGTGCATCAGGGTGACTCGTCAGAAAACACAACCTGTTGCCAATCAACTCGCCAACATCTGCGTTCGAGACCCCATTGCAGCATGAGGTGCCAGTGGTTGAGGGGCAGAGGAATGAGCATCAATGGGCTTCTAGTGACCAGTCCTCTGTTAAGCAGATGACGTCGAACTGTGCTGGAAGACAAAGCCTGACTCGTGACAAAACTCCACTGGTGCGCTAACACTAGATGTTGCTGTGCGATCTTTCACTGCCATGCAGTAGAGTTGTCTGTCGTTCCATGTAGTCGTACGATTTTTGGTCCATTTCCCGGATTTCTGTGCATCAGAGTGTTATCTTTTCGTTCGCATCATGGTACTGTTGTTTCGTCCCTTACGAGTGGTAATTTCAATGGTAAGTTTGCCTCGTTCGCATCATGGTACTGTTGTTTCGTCCCTTACGAGTGGTAATTTCACGGTAGGAAAATCTAGCTTCTCATCCCAACAATCCTTCCTCGCTCAAAGTCTGTCAGGTGTTCATAATGCCACCACCTTAAGCGTCGGGCATAGTGAGATATAATAAGTGAAGAGCCTATTCACTAATTGCAACATCTCGTTTGAGCCCGCTCTTTATACTCAAGGCTGGACAGCTGAGAGGGCGCTGCTCCGAAACCACATTCACATTTTAAACGACATTTTAGTCATTTGCATGTTCCAACCTGTTGTACATATCCTCTAAGTATCGAACTATATATATATACACACACTGCTAGCCACCCAAAATGCAACACCAAGAAGGAAGCATGCGTCGCCCGCGAGAAGACATGCAAACGATTAGCATTGCCGGGCATATGCAAATCATGTGCGCCCATCAAGCCACCGAGAAGCACAATAAGAAGGGTGCACAGAAGGCGGCGTGTAAGTAGTGCAAGTGCATTGTGCTGCCGGACCTGTGCGTGGGAAGCTTCCTGATGCCTCGTCGCAGAATACGGCAGTCATTCCAGCACGTTTCGGAGTTCAACAGAGGACGAATAGTGGCTTATCGCGACAGCGGTTTATCGTACCGAGACATCGGCGCCCGTGTGGGACGACATCCAGCCACGGTGAGATGAGTATGGATTCGGTGGATGCAGGAGGGACGGACGGACCGACGTGAGCAATTGCCGCAGCCGCGGCACACCACCGAACGAGAGGACCGGCATGTTGTGCGGCGGGCATTGACGGCTCGCACTGCCACATCACTAACGTTAGCGCAGGAATTACGGTGTGTTGCGGAACAACCTGGGTCAGCACGTACCGTTCGACGTCGTCTGCAGGAGTGGGAATTTGTCGCACGACGCCCATTGCTTGGACTAACATTGACCTTACACCGCCGGCGAGTGCAGCGGCAGTGAGCCGTTGAACGCCGCACCTGGACTACGGAATGGCACAACATTGTCTTCGACGAATCCCACTTCTGCCTGCAACACCACGATGGTCGGATCCGCGTGTGGCGGCGAGAGACTATGACGCCTGCATTATGCATCGCCATACCGGTCTGGCGTTATGGTTTGGGTCGCAATTGGATATGACACCCGCACCCCTCTGGTACGCAACGCCGGTACACTCAATAGCCACCGCTACATCTCCGACGTTTTGGAGCTTGTAGTCCTCCCTTACCTGCAGGACCTGCCAGCGGCCACGTTTCAACAGGACAATGCGCACCCACACGTGGCACGCATCGTGCAGCAATTCTTCACGGCCCACCAGATGTCACTGCTGCCGTGGCCCGCCTGTTCTCCCGATATGTCGCCCATCGAACACATCTGGTCACTGATCGGCAAGCACCACCCGCGGCTACACCTGATGAACTGTGGCAACGTGTGGAAGCAGCCTGGGCCAACCCGGTGGCGCAGTGGTCTAAGCGATGGCCTCTGATCATTCGTTCGAAAGGGGTCTGGGTTCGAATCCCGGTGAGGCATGGATGTTGTGTTTGTCTTACGGCACTGGCTCTCTCCCTTCCCTGGAACCAGTGACCCTAAATTAGGGACGGGCGACTGCTTATAGCCCATTGAGTTGCTCACGGTGGTCGTTAAACCTCCAATAAAAAAAAAAGCAGCAGCCTGGACCGACATACCCCAAGCCCACATCCAAAGCCTCTTTCGTTCGATGCCTCGGCGTGTAGCGGCCGTTATTGCCAGCCATGGGGGCCACACGAACTATTAATGTATGCGTGTTCCACAAGTCGCACGGGCCTGTAAGCTCAATCGTTTCATCTTTGTATCTGTTATGTGTCCAGTAAATCGGGGTTTGCTATCTGGTGTCTTTCTTGGTGTTGTATTTTGGGTGACCAGCAGTGTATATAATAATATAATAAACTGCTGTTCTAGCATTTTCTGAATAAAGAAGAAATGTATTTTATGATTTTTGCAACCAATTAATGTTATAATTATTTAGGTAATTCATATAACCCAGCAAATCTTTGATCTTTACAGTATATTAATTCTATAAGGTTTTTTACTGTGAGTCTTATTTTGAGAGAACGACTGAACGTAAAGATATGGTTGAGGTATCAAAATAAAGGTCTTACCATGTAGATGTACCTGTCGAAGAGAAAAATGAGATTGGGGCAACGGTTTGTGCGTTTTGGGGCGGCAAAGTTCCCATGTAAAGTCTATGGGAAAAGCATGAGGTTGACATTTGATCGGCTGCGGTTGACTCACGCGCTGTTGAAGGCGAAAGCATGGAGGGACTGAGATTGTCCAAAGTCTCTGTGAGCGAACCGTTGCGCAAAGCAACGCCAGCAGGCATTTGTATCTAAGTTCTCATCGGAACAGCGAACACTCTCGAAGACCTGATTGCGTTATGCCGTTGGACTGTGTGGTGTATATATTCAATTTAACCAGTGGCGCCCCGTGACCAAAATTGCTGGGGAGGCAAACTACTTTTCAGCCTAGATTCAAATAAATTTATTCAAATTTTGAAGATTACAATCCGATTTTTGACGTAAATGTGACAAGGATGGTGAGTCAGATAATATCCGAAAACTTTAAAATTTTCATCCTCCTGGGTGGTGTAGTGGTTAGCATACCCGGGCGCTATCTGGGAGACGCAAGTTCGAGTCCCGCTCCAGGCCGATGAAAATTTTCAAGTTTTCGGATATTATCTGACTTACCATCCTTGTCACATTTACGCCAAAAATCGGATTGTCATCAAAATTTGTATTATATGGTGTAATCCCGTTTTTCGCAGCCCCGGTGGCGCAGTGGTCTAAGCGATGGCTTCTGGTCATTCGTCCTAAAGGGGTCCGGGTTCGAATCCCGTGAGGCATGGATGTTGTTTGTCTTACGGCACTGGCTCTCTCCCTTCCCTGGAACCAGTGACCCTAAATTAGGGACGGGCGACTGCTTATAGCCCATTGAGTAGCTCACGGTGGTCGTTAAACCTCCAATAAAAAAAATCTCGTATTTCTTTCATGATAAATTTATTCAATGTAATACAATTTTTTTTATTTACTTTTTCATTTGCGAAGTATGAAATAAGTAACGTGACCCGTGTAAAGATTTATAAAATTTTACCGGAAACGCACGTTTTACATGACTTACCAACACAAAACCTGTTTATGTAAGGCTCCGGCCCTTCGCCTAAATATATTTTTTTCAGTCTGAATTGCCCTCTTGGACTATTTGGGAACTGTTAAGCCAGTTTGAATATGAAATATTTTGCATCGAAATAGATTTTTATTAAAGAGATCAACAGAAGATAAAACGTACGACTGAACTAAACATCTTTTTCATCTCAAATGAAATTCTATTGTATGTACGCCTCTGCATTCACTGACGCCAAAAGAAAAAGACTTCTGCACACGGCGTTTACCTATACAGCAAGGGAGAAAGCTTACCTTACGCTTATATTGTCTTGTATATGAGATCTATCTTTCGTTCTTTCTGTTTGGCGAAGTGATTTATTATTTGGTCATACCATGTCTGTTCTGCTTCCATCCTCTTCACAAGCGCCTTCTCGATGGACAGAACTGATAAACTTGACAACCTTTCTTGCCCAATGGAGTTTCTCTTGTAGTTTTTTTATCCTCTTTAGGCACGAGAAACTGCGTTCCACAGAGGCCGATGTTGCAGGAATTGTTACTACGAGGGAAAGAAGTCTAAATAGCTCTGGCAATGCCTGTGCTAGATTATTATTGTATATGGCAGATAGAAGTTCTGTTGTACTTTGGGCATTGTTCCACATATCTCTGTCTGATTACAGAACTGCAGCTCACTATGCAGTTTGGTGCTGTCAAAGTATTTTTCATAAGTTTGAAGCAGAGCTTTAAAACAGTGTTCAGGAAAAATTCTAGAATGAGCTTCAAAGCAGTGTACATCGACCAGATGAAGAAATTTTAAATCTCTCAATGTCAGAAAACCGGCATTTTAACTGAGTTGTAACATTGTCTATTACCTCATAATACAGTCTTCTGTATTACACGGTGGCTGGAATATCATTGCTTCCTTTAAATCTTTTATTTGGAGAACCAACCTCACTGCGCACGTTATGATAAAAATCATCAAACTGTCATTGATCTCGAAAGTACAACAATTTTTCACATAACCCAGTAATTCGTTTGTTACAAAATGTAACATCGGAACTATTTGATTGCAGTACAGAGAAAGTAACCTCAGTTAAATCAAATATTTTTTTATATGAGAAGAAAGACGAACTTAAAATCTTGGAGCCACCGTTTTAGTTCTGCTGCTTCGTGAATTGTCTCATCATCATAGTTGGAATTATCCTCAGTTTTTTCAAATACTTTAATTAGCAGCAACCTGTGGTCAGCTATGGTAGACACTGAACGAGATTTGAAGTTCCACCTGGTCTGAGATACACGAGGTGGTCTGGGTCCACCAAAATATTCTAGTAAATGAACACGCTTTGTCGATTTGAAAAAGAATGCACAAATTGCATTTAAATTTGCAAAAAAAAAACGTGATTCCTTCAACACTGACGCTGCTCTGCTCAAAACTGAGTTCACCCTGTGTGCGTAGCAGTGAACAAATAATGCTTGAGGGGCATCATACTTCACTTTTGCTTGCAATCCATTCAGCTCTGATGCCATCACTGCTGCGCCGTCATATGTCTGTGCCACTAGTTTTTCTTTGTAGCTAAATCTTTCCAGCTCACGATCCAGTAAATTCTTTAAGCGAAGTAGCACACCGATCAGAACTTACGTCAAAAAATCCCAAAAATATTTCTACTGGTACTCCATCTTTCACGAATCGAACTATAATTTATACTTGTGCATGGGAGCTAATGTCTGTCGCTTCATCAATATGCCAAGAAAAAAACTGGGCATTTTCAATATCTATTGATTTCATTCCTAATTATATGAACAACTGATTCGATTAAATCATTCTGTATTGTTTTTGAAGTTCCTGAAAATGTTGTACTGTTCTCCATAAATACTCTCAATGTTTCGTCACTCTTGGAGAGTAAATCAATCATCTCGAGGTAATTTCCCTTATTTTCAGAGACTTCGCTCTCATCGTGTCCACGAAATGGGAGCTCTTGCCACGCCAGTAGTGTTGTAATATCAATCAACTTCTTCATTACATCACGATTCTTTTTCATTATGACGTAATTCACTTGTTCTCTTCGCTTCGTTGAGAGAGTAGCCTATCCTTGTTTTGCCTAGCAACTCTAATTTAACACTGCCAGAAAGTGATCTTTACACTTTTTGTGCCTGTCCAAAGCACGTGGTAAATTTTTCAAATCATTGAAGCCTTTCTCTTGCCAGACTTCATTTCCACTCACAGGAAACAGCAAACATGGCCAACAATATAATTTGTTCGTTGATTCACTTACTTCACTACCAGTTAGCCATTGTTCTTTTCTGTACCAGTCAATATTAAAACCTCTGAAGTTTTGCTCTTTGAAGTCATCTTTTTCATTTCAGGTGTAGGCTTACCATCATTTTCAATTTGATTCTTTTCTTCAAAATCTCTTCTACTGAAAGGCTTTTCCAGGAAGCTATCCACCATATTAGATATGTTTGAAGCAGAGGCCATGGTCTGATAAACAACTCTTCATAAAACATAAATAAAATTAGTTAACCAAACATTAGTGTGAAGGAAAAGCAACTAGGAAGAAGACGCTATGTAATGACGCTCGAATCTGTCAGAATGAGGAATTAACACAGCTGAGCTGCTGCGTACAGGGAAACAGCTGTTCCTATGAGGCAAGATAACATCTGCCTCACAGAAAGTCCACGGTGCGCGTGCACTCTTTGTGTTGGCAGTTCCACCGCCTACCTTCGTATCTACTGATTCAGTGGGAGTAAACAGGTTTGGCGCAAAATGCACGAGAGGCAGTTTGCTTCCTGCCTCAAGGACGGAGATCACAAGCTTAGGACAGTTCGTAACCACGCGTTACCGATTGTTTTCGAAAAGCGTCAATTTAAAAAACTGAATGAACGCATAGACGACATTTGATTCAAAAGAGTTAACTAGCATAAACGTTTGCTCTCCTATACCCAAAAGTACTGAATGAACAAAACGAATAATTCTAACTAAGAGTCTTAAAATTCTGAGAAGGCACTGCTTCCCTTGCCTCTTCCCAAAAGCCGCCACTGAATTTAACTTTCATTCGATCCAGTTTATTCACGTAGGTAAGATGTAAATAAACATTCCGTCAACCATTGTTAGCAAAAATATTACGGGCCACTGCTTATAGCCCATTGAGTTGCTCACGGTGGACGTTAAATCCTCATTCAAAAAAAAAATCACGAACTTGGACTATTGTCTTTATTGAAGTGGTTGAATGAATTTGTCAATCAAATAAAGTTTACATTTGTTGTTTCATATGAGTTTATTCTTTAAAAAAAAAAAAAAAGAACCCGTCGATTCCGAGTGAAGAGTATTCGCAACGCGAATCTCATTCCATAACATTTACAAACACAGTTGCGACTGAAGATGAGAGTGAAAGAGTGCACTATCCAGTTGAATTTTTGCACACGATCGACATGAGTGGACTTCCGCCTCACATTTTACGACTGAAAAGGGGTGCAGTCGTGATGGTCATCACGAACCTGGCCGTACCGGTGGTGCAATGGTCTAAGCGCTGGCTTATGACGATTCGTTCCTGAAGGGTCCGGGTTCGA
This sequence comes from Macrothele yani, assembly GCA_039090855.1. Taxonomy (NCBI): domain Eukaryota; kingdom Metazoa; phylum Arthropoda; class Arachnida; order Araneae; family Macrothelidae; genus Macrothele; species Macrothele yani. The sequence continues at coordinate 2,735,273 of CM077029.1, forward strand.
ATCCCAGTGAGGCATGGATGTTGTGTTTGTCTTACGGCACTGGCTCTCTCCCTTCCCTGTAACCAGTGACCCTAAATTAGGGACGGGTGACTGCTTATAGTCCATTGAGTTGCTCACGGTGGTCGTTAAATCTTCAAAAAAAAAAATCACGAACCTGGACTATTGTCTTTACTGAAGTTGTTGAATGAATTTGTCAATCCTGATCATTCGTCCGAACGGGGTCCGGGTTCGAATCCCGGTGAGGCATGGATGTTGTGTTTGTCTTACGGCACTGGCTCTCTCCCTTCCTTGGAACCAGTGAACCTAAATTAGGGACGGGCGACTGCTTATAGCCCATTGAGTTGCTCACGGTGGTCGTTAAATCTCCAATCAAAAAAAAAAAAAAAAAAAAAAAAAAAGAAGAATTTGTCAATCAAATAAAGTTTACATTTGTTGTTTCATATGAGTTTATTCTTTTCGGAAAAAAAAAGTAACCGTCGATTCCGACGGGTTTCGTCTAGTTTGGGTTAAAATACGTATGTATCACAAGAAAATGAATTTTTATCCAAGTAATTTTGGATATGCAATTAATCCTTAATTTTTTTAACATATAAATTACAGATGTCAAATCATTTCTGCTTCCAAAACTTGCTCTTTAAAATGTCATTGCGAAATACCGGGTGTTCCAAATGATACCTAGCAAGTTTAAACGGAGATATAATACTACAACGGCTGCAGAAAATGTAAAGAAATTTTAACATTGTATTCAGATATAGTTGAAATTTGTGATACACCAGTGTATCTGCTTCTTTTCAGGAGTCGAGAAAATGACAACGTATACCACAGAGCAGTGTATCTTCCTCATGGAAGAGCATTATCGATCATCGGAAAGTCCGGAAAAGATGAGGAGGACATTCCAGAAGAAGTTCAGTAAAAAAGCCGGAAGGTAAGGATCAGCGAGACGTAACTAGCACCACTATATTATGCGGCAAAGAATTGACGAAAGTATTACACAGAAGCTAACATTACAGGCTGATGCCGCAGGTTGCCGGAGCAGACTGAGTTGGACTGAGCATGCGTGTTTGTGTTCAAAGAATATAAACGCTTGTTTGTGTTGGCGTTTTGTTCAAAGGTTTTGTTGTTCTCATCTAGATCTGCGTTTATATTACAGCCATGAAATACACCCACTCCATTCCCATGAATAACAATTCATGGAATGGAGTGGATGAATAACTAGAAAAAATTTGAAACCGCTTGAAACAAATATCCTGGAAAACCATTAAAACAACGTTTGTTGAAAAAAAAAAAAAGAATTATGCGCGTACAAAATTCATTAATTTTTTGAAAGAAAAAGAAAGCAACGCTATGTGGTGTACTTATCCATGGGTTGAATACACAAGACTGGGAGGAATTCGCTTCTAAAAATAACGAGAAGTAAAATAAAATATCTTTTACTCTTTAAAACAAATGTAGCTTCGGACAACGGAAAGGAAAGACACAACGTTAAAAATGTAACAGAATGTGACATGAACCCGGGTAAATATATATTTATTCAACAATCTCTTTTCAAGACGGCAAGACAGTACAAAACTTTGGAAAGCGACTCTAAGTATGTACACGCCTTGAAAATGGGTAAAGTTCCCTTAAGGTTAAAAAAAAAAAAGAAACTATCGTTACGTTGAAAAAATTAATTTATCAATTATATGAAACTGACTTTTATGAAAAATACCTCGTAATATTGTAAAATGAAAGAGGGAAGCATTCGATTACACATTGCATACCAAACAGACAGCTTTAAGCATGTACTCGAGCGTGACAAATTAGTCCGGTCGGTAGAGAGCTCAGCTATCACGCCAACGGCTCAGATACAAACGGGTGCTTTTCCGATCTGTTGAGAAAGTTTCCCCAGCGCAGTGCGTTTAATTTACAAGCTTCGTTCATATTACATATATATCACTAAGCTGTTCTCTGAGATTCAGAGGTTAGCTCCGAAAAAGAATACAAACTTTCAGATATTTTTACTTATCGTTGTCGTATCAAACTTCGCCATTTACAGCGATCTTGACATACAACACGTGCTTCACTGATATCCATTACACGCCTTACACAAGATATTTTATACTTCATACTCATAATCTTTTTCTCGTGCAGACACTCCTGAATCTGATCCACCCATGTCTTCCTTGACCTTCCTCTGCCTTTCCTTCCTGCCACTTGGGCTGAAAAGATTTTCTTAGTAAGCATTTCATCACTCATTCTTTCAGCATGGCCAAACCACCGAAGCATATTGGTCTCCACCTTGCTAACAACATTTTGCTTTACATCACACAACTGCAATACATCTTCATTCCTCACACAATCAGATCGCGTCTTGCCACAAACCCCACGTAAGTAACGCATTTCTCCAGCACACAAACGACTCCTATGCTTCTTCTGCAGTACCCAGGTTTCACTGCCATACATCAGAGTAGGAACAATTACTGTTTCATACACAGCCATGCGGGACTCTCTAGAGAACCCATCATTCCTGTGAAAACCTCCCAGAGCAGCTATGACTTTCAAAGAAGAATTCACTCGCCTACTGATTTCACCATCCAACTTGTTCTCTCTGTCAAACATGCTTCCTAAATACACAAACTCACTCACCTGGTCAATCACAGTGCCATTTACACTTACATTACATTCAGTGCTACCCATTCCTCTCTCAAACACCATAACTTTGGTTTTTCCCTCATTTATACTCAGTTTGAATTTCATGCAAACTTCGTGCATCCGAGTCAACATACTCGGCAACTCACTTTTGCTCTCTGCCAACAGGACAGTGTCATCAGCATACAGCAATCTGCACACACGGATATCACCAAGACATAAACCACTATTATCTATTTTGGCCTCACGCAGGCATGCGTCCATAAATATATTAAACAGCCATGGTGACATTACACAACCTTGTCTAACTCCTGCACCAATGGAAAACCATTTTGATAAAACACCATTCACTCGTACACAAGCTCTACTACCAGCATACAGGGCTTTTACACTATTAAGTAGATTCCCAGTAACATCATATTCATTCAATACCTTCCACAAAAGTGTCCTATTCACTCTGTCGTAAACTTTCTCTAAATCTATGAAGGCAGTAAAAACTTTCTTCCCAACAGCCAGATACTTTTCAATCATCATGCGTAATGCAAAAATCTGGTTAAAAATTGTAGCTTTGGGAAACTGCGGTTGTCTTTGCTTTTTTTTTTTAATTATTATTATGTCTACTACTGGGAAATTGGCGGACAGCGCTGGCCCAGCAAGACTGATTTTGCTGGGTACCTAATGTTTACGTTTTGTGGGAACCCATTCCTTTGTTTTGCTACTGAGAATTCCATGCAAACAATTTTTAATACGAAGTACCACGAATCCCATGGAAATTCAAAACCAGCCTCAGCATTTTTGACATTTAAGGTATATTGTAAATATGAAATTCATGCCAAGCAACCTGGTATTACTATGGTGCTTAAAGTGAGAATAAAACTGCTGAAATTTCCTTAAAATAATATTGATTGCTAAAGTATATATTTGTTTCACCAAAAGAAGGGACAGGAGGGATACTCAGAAAAGAACAACAAAAACAAATGCTTTAGTAGATCCAATGAGACCGAAGGAAACAATCGCAGATCAAAGCTTCGCTTCCTTTCCGTGAAATAGGCTTCCCGTCCCGTGTCCCCTAAGCTTTTTGCGCCTGAATGTTAACTTTCCCGCAGAGCATCTACGGCCGCATTACATGGTGGCGCTGCTGTCGCCTGTTTTACATGATCTCTACGAGAGTTGAGCTTCTTCAAGCGAAGCGTTTATATTCTTTGATACTACTGTATAAGGAATAGCGTCACCAAATTTCACCTAACGGGGGCGGTGTTGAACAATCGGACCCGAAGTGACAGGCTCTCCAGATCAAGACGGCATCCCCAGTGGCGCAGTGGTATAAGCGATGGCTTCTGACCATTCGTCCGAAAGGGGTCCGGGTTCGAATCCCAGTGAGGCATAGATGTTGTGTTTGTCTTACGGCACTGGCTCTTTCCCTTCCCTGGAACTAGTGACCCTAAATTAGGGACGGGCGACTACTTTTAGCCCACTGAGTTGCTCATGGTGGTCGTTAAACCTCCAATCATAATTATATAGATCAAGACGGAAACCAACGTTGGACGGGTGCGAGAAACATTTGACAGAAGCCCGAAAATGTCTATCCGACGGGCTGTGCAATAGCTGGGGCCGACACGTGGCTATATTCATCGCATTCCCACCCGTACAAGATCTAGACGCAGCAGCCTCTGACAGCGAGGAACACAGGTGCAAGGTTGACATTTGCCAGGACAATGCTCAACAGAATTGAGACACAAAACATCGTCACAGGGCTCATCTGGTTTTCGGCTGAAGTTCATTTCCACCTCGATGGCTTTGTCAACGAACAGAATTGGGGTCCACAAAGCCACATCTTGCTACTGCTGCAACCCTTCACCCATAGCGTGTGACTGTGTGGTGTACCTTGTCGCGATGTGGAATCTTCGGGCCCATGTTCAACAATGAAACTGAAATCCGCGAGATGTCGGACATTGTTGGAAATGGCTGTCATTCCATGTCTTCAGGGTTTCACCGATGATGATTCGCAAGGTCACTTTTTCATATAAGACGTTGCGCGTTCGCATCATACAGCACCTATATTTGCACTGCTCCACTAACATTTCGGAGAATGCATCATTGCCTTGGATTATCGCAAACATAATGGCACCAGAGTGGATTAGTCACCCTGTTCTCCGGACCTCAATCCGTGTGACTATTTCTTATGGGGTTATTTTAAAGACCAGTCCTACCCGTGGACCCCCCTCCCCGGTGGTGCAGTGGTCTAAGCGATGGCTTCTCATCATTCGTCCGAGATGGGTCCGGGTTCAAATCCCGTGAGGCATGGATGTTGTGCTTGTCTTACGGCGCTGGCTCTCTCCCTTCCCTGGAACCAGTGGCCTTAAATTAGGGACGAGTGACTGCTTATAGCCCACTGAGTAGCTCACGGTGGTCGTTAAGCCTCCAAGCAAAAGAAATAAAGACCCGTGGACATTGGAGGAGCTCCGGACAGCTATTAAACATGAAATATGCACCATTTCCAGTGTACCTTGTGAACCGTGTGGTCTCCAATTTTTGTACTACGGTTATGCAATGTCGTGGCAGTCGAAGGCAGACACATTGAACATGTTATCATGCAAATTCCTGGCATTAAAGAACACTCAAGTTTCCTCTTTCTGGTCTACGTGAAAAATGATCATATTGAATTATATCGTGGAAAGTTTTATCGTGGGAAATCTGCTTCTTGAGAAATTCACTGTGCGGTTACTTAACATATGTAACAAATTATCATATTAAATGATATCGTGGGAAGTTCTGCTTCCTAAGAAATTCACTATGAGGTTACTTAACATATGTGACAAATGATCATATTGAATAATACGGTAAAGTAATTTTGTGCACGATATCATAAGGAATATCGGCAGTTTCTCAGATGAATACAAGTCGAAATTTATCTTAATATTAAAATTGAGGACGACTTCAATAAATAGCTAGCTGAATGCATATTCCGTATGGGCCAATAGATGGCAGCATGTCAACCTAGTACCCATCACTATTCGTGCTGTTGTGAAACTGCTTATATCAGGATACTAAAAAGTACCCTTTTAAAGGTCCTTTCTATTACCTTTAAAAAAGGCTTTTAACAATAAAAAGTATGTCTCCACACCGAAATATTTATTCTGACGATCAAGTTTTTTTCCACATGAATGTGAAGAGGTCTAGCTAGAAAAAAATCAAATAGAGTGATTTTTGCATTAGCAAAGAACTACCTAATGACACGAAGTAAGACCTCAAAACAGTGTTCTGCT